>CM048591.1:56973738-58223738 GCA_026413225.1 Otis tarda | reverse complement strand
CCTGTTTTATGTCTCTATACATGTGTGTACACACACCTGTATGTGCGTGCACACACACATTTCATTTCACCCTGAAAACAGAGCTATTACCTTACATTTGAGAATATTTTTTCTTCCAAAAACAGACGTGTGAGGACATGCACACCCAGGGGTTACCCTGTACTTGAGGTCACAAAACAAGCCCAGGGGCCCATGCTCCTGCAGTGGAAACCCAGTGTTACAAGCCCCACTGTGGGGGGCGAAGCCATGCTACAGAGTTCAGATACTACAACTCTTCAAAGTCAAACATAGGACAAGACAGGAATATTAAGTGTAACATGTTTTTACAGCTTTGGAAAGGAAAGGAAGCCCTGCCAAACCAACTCTCCACATTTTATCACAGTATATACAGTACCTTTTGGTCTAGAGAAAGATTTGTCTGACCACAATATCACGGACTTGGTTTATCTTGGCAACTGAGCACATTTAGATAGCCCCTAGCTTGCTCAGACTTCATATTGCTGACTGAAGGAAACAAATTGTCATATCCGCAAACAGGACAAAACTAAAAGATTACACAAGATCACTTTTGAAAAAATACAGTTTTCTAATAACATGGAATTAAACCTCATTCACTGAGCCATTTTACTGTTCATGCTGTATGCCACTACTCTTCGAATCTTCTAATCTCCCTTTCCCAGTGTTTGAGAAAATACTGAAAACTTAATTCTTGCTATTCCACTAAGATTTCATAGATTAATTTATAGAACAGTAATATACATTGTTCCATACAATATGAGTTTAGTCCCTTTCCTCAGATAAATAATGGCTTTGCTAGTATATTTTGGGTAACTGAAATTATGTTTTGAGAACAATTTGCTGGGGAGTTTGCCTGTCGAGAAACAGAGGGTTACTATCTATGCGGGGTCAAACTATGACTTAAAAACAGTAAAGTTTATTTGAAGACACAACACTGCTTGTAGCTGGGTGTTTCATCCTCACACTTGTTTTGGCAAACACCTCAAGGTCTGACACCTTTTGAGAGTGCTCCAACTCAACAAATCTTCAGCTCTCTCCCAGAATGCATCAGACCTTTTCCCTTCATTCCCAGACAGCTCAAGTGAGATGATTTCTGTGAACACAGAAGTAAGTGACATCTAATAAATTCCTTAGATAGTAAGTGATAAATTCAAACTCATATATCTTACAAAAGTTTGAGGTACTGTTAATGTGAAGTAATTCCCCTGCGACTCGCTATGATGTTTGTAGCCATGGCAGATACAGGAAGTGAAGGAGTCATATCTCCACAGGGAGTACGTCCTTCTGGGTCAGCCTTTAGGGAAATCATTAGATGAAACTGACAGTAGTGACATTTAGACGAAGGTGAAGGAATGAAGCTGCCTATCAAAGCTTTTAATAATAAGGCCTATTTGTACCTATCAGTTTGCACTGTGGGTGAATCCTCTGTTCTTACACAGCTGTTTATACTGCACTGTTTATAGTTTTATCTTCCTGTGGTGGTTTAGCCCAGATCACCACACGGTTTCTCACTCACCCTCCCCATACCCAGCGGGATGAGGGAGAGAAATTGGGAAGAAAGGAAAACTTGTGGGTTGAGATAAAAACAGTTTACTAAAAATACTAAAAAACTACAAAGCTAACAGGATATAAGGATATTAATATATACAAAATATACAAAATGAACAATGTACAATTTCTCACCACCTGACGTCCGAATGACTCACGCAGCCTGTCCTGAGCAGCAATCACAGGAACGACACCGAGCAGCAAACAAAGAGGGGAGAGCAAGCTAGCAAGGTAGAGGGAACGATGCCAGCAAGCAAGAGAGAAGAAAAGGATGCCAAGGGTGCCCGAATGGATACCCGAATGGAATGGATGCCAGAAAAGAATGCCCAAAAATAATGCCCCCTCCCATGGGCAACCCCCACTTATATACTGAGCATGACGTTTACGGCGTGGAATACTCTCTTTGGCAAGTTTGGATCAATTATTCTGTCTGTCTTTTGCCCAGCTTCCCACATCTGCACATTAATGAGACTTTAACGAGACTTGGAAAGCCAGACAGTGTCCTTGGTCTCATTAACAACAGCTCGTACCATCAGAGTTTTTTTATCAACATTCTTCACACACAAAATCCAAAACACACTGGCTACTGAGAAGAAAATTAACTCCATCCCTGCTGAAACTAGGACACTTCCCTATAGTCCCAATGGATAAAACAGATGGAAACACCCTGTGATAACCCAGATCTCAGACAATATCAGAACAAGATTCGGATTGGTGATCTTGCCAGCTGCACTAGTATGGTGGAGGTGTGCACCTCTACAATGACTTAGTTTCCCTGCTCAGAGTACAAGCCATCCCCAATCTTTCCTGGCCTGTGATTGCAAATCCATACCCCTTATGATTTTGCAAATAGGGATCCACACTTGTTTTCAAGCACAGACAGATCCCCAGTTAACCAAGGCACTGTTGGATCCTGTAGACCTTTGGTTCTTTGTGCTCTGGGACACATGAAACCTAGGAAAGTCCCTTCCTTTGTTGTTGGGTCACAACTTTGCCTTGGCACTTTTGACTGTGCTACAAACAAAGCCCTTCTGCCTCACGTTTCAGCTTCTCCCTCCTCACCTGTTCCTCACCAGGACTCATGAATATGGGCAGCGCAGACCTTCAAGCTTGCTGATGCTGGGCTGATCTCCAGGCCTGCCAGGGGGCTATTCAGTACAGAAGTGCTTTGCTCTGCCCTGAGGTGAATGCCAGAAGCATTTTCATGCTCTACAGGCATAGGCTGCACGTAAGAGAAACGGCTGATGACACCAGGGCTCCTTCCACCTCTTTCTCCAACAGTTCTTTTTTCACAACAGTCTGAGCCAAGATCAGACACCTACATCATATCACAGAGCTGGGCTTGAGTAAGGACAGCTAAACCAGTTGGGATGGGCAGGGGAAGGGCATGCACCAGTTCCAGTGTCATATACCACTGGAGAAGGGGAAGAGGCAGTGTCTATAAGCCACAGCCTCCTGCCTCATCAGGAGGCTGCTGTGGACAGTACCAATGCTCTATCCACTTTTCCCAAGGTCAGTCCCTGTCTTCTTATCCCTTCCCTACTCCTCCTTGGCCTTACTTCCAAATCTTGAGGACAAAAGGCAGATCCTGGCTCTGGCTGGGTTCTTGCAGCAGACATCATAGGAACCTGGGGAGTTGCAGAGCAACAAGTTACTGCCAATCCATATGATTTACAGTAGCCACTAAGATGTTGGTAGTGGTAACCACTTGTGCAGAGGTGCTCGCCTGACCTGCAGACGAAGTGTTTGCATGCCATCATGGCTCCAGTTGTAGCAGTTCAGAGAATTGTGTCCACATCAACTGAAGGGAGAAAATCCCTCTGTGGTACTGTGTGTTGTCACCAAGGCTGACCTAGAGAATTGTAGACTGCTCCACTTTGAGAGCACATCCATATCTTAGCGGGGATAGGAAAGTCATTATAGGAGTCTATCCTATTTTTTCTAACTATGTTGTTAGTTAGAAAAAAATCTATAGGCTTGAGTTTATGAGGCTTGAAGAAGGGAGTTTCCTAAACTGCACCCAAAGCATCCAAAGTTGTAACGCTCTTTGACTGTCAGAAATGGGCTGAACTTAAGACAGTGTGGTACAGATGCTCCCATTCAGTGCCACTCATTCATTTATTATATCCCTTCTCTCACTGACACATTTGTGGTGTAACTGGTTGCCACTGGCACTGACTCTCCAGTTTTCAGGCAATATGTTGGCAAAGGAAGCCAATGGCGTTGATTAATGAAGTTCATTAATCTCAGAACATGATACCTAGAAGAAACAAAGAACTTAAAGTAAATAAACATCACACTTTTTTATTTATTAATCCTTTATTTAGTAGTAGCACCCAAAGCTGCATTATATTAACCAAAGTAATAAAGCTTTCATATTTTATTCCTACTAGTGCATTTCCAAATCCAGGTGAAATGCTGGAAATAAGTAATGCTGCCATACCATGAACACAGGGTGTAGATCACAATAATACATGATTTACAAATGAATTCCAATGTAATAAAATTAAAAGTTGTAGTTTAGGTATGAAACCTGTAACCTAAGAAACTGTGGCCATTTCTATTTCCACAAAGTACCAAAACACAAAAATGACTGTAGGATCTATAAAGATAACATACTTATTCATATTTCTTGCAACACTTTATTGAATAGTCCATGTTGGATGTACAACTTATAGCTATAGTTTGTGTTGACTACAATGTTACAATGAGAATGTGTATTGCTTGTCTTACAGAAAGGGTCATGAAATGTATGGACCTGTCCGCATGTTTAACAAAATGAAACAGCAATACAATAAGACTGCACCACATGTGAATATTGTAAATGGCGAAGTTACAAAGTCATTTAATAAAAAATCCAAATATTTCAATGAAAAAAAGTATATAAAATGTAGTAAAACATAAATTACATTTAAAGGTCTATAGATGACTCATCCCGCATATAGAAGCACAAAACCATCACTTTGTACAGTATTGCTTATTTTGGTCTTTTAGAGTTCAAAGATTCATTTTCAGTAACGAGGCAGGAAAAAAACATGGTTTCACATGCAATTCAGCAGTAATTGCGGTAGATCAAGTAAGTCTATAACCCCTTATAAAACCCAACACTTTTACAATGTAGGAACATACATGTGGAGCCCTTTTCTATACTTGATAATCAATATGCAATTAAAGTTGAATTGTTAAGTTAGTGCACACCTACAATATCCCCTACAATATCCCCATTTTTGGTTAACAGTGTATTAAGGCTGCCTGCTGCTGAAAATACACAGCAGAGAAGGAATACTTTCGTCCACAAATGCAGTCAGACGATCTCATTTGGAAGCTTCTGTCACAGTCATTCATTGGGAATGATGAAAGAAAGCCATCCTCTCTCCTCTCATGTTATTCCACAGGATGTTGTGGATGCTATAAGTTTATGTAGGTTCAAAATCATGTGGATAAATTCATAGTAGAAATTCCATCGAGGGCTACTAAACAGAAAAAAAAAATCCACTTCTGGCTTGGAAAGTCCCTAAGCCACAAATTGCTGGAGGCTGGGGAAATACTCTGGGGAAATTCTACAAGGGAAATTGTCCTTGCAGTCTTCCCTGGGTAGACATTATCGATGGCCTTCCGAGACACACTGCTGGGCTGGACAGACCCATGGTCTGACTCAGCACAGCCAAGTTTATGTTCAGTTTCCCTACTTTTCTGGTTATCGTCATACAGATCAGTACTTTCAACTTGTTATATTTTCAGACTCAAAAAGCAAACAACAATCTTCTGTCCATTACATCAAAGAGATAAATACTATAAACTAAGCTGTCCATCACATCCAGGGCACTTTATGCTCAGAGCAATTCTGCAATCGTAGATGGATTCCTTTTCGTGTTATTGGTTTAAGCATAATTCACTAACATTACACTCACATATCATGATATACATGATGTGCAATGCTACTCTGCAATATGTTGCACAGCAACAGTACATAACTGAAAAGCAGCTTCCCTCAAGAACTGTAGGACAGTAAAAAAGATTAAAGCAATACTACACCATCATATTTGCAAAATGTGATGGTGGCAATGGTCAATAAACCTGGCATATCATTACTGCTGCACTTTACATGGGTATAGGTTTTTTAGTTTTGTTTCTTTTAATCAGATCAAAACCACTGCTATTAAGCCTAAGGATCTACAGTCTCCATGCATGGAAGTGATTTGAAATTCTTAGTAATGAGGCCAAATCCCTTAGGCTTCTGATTGAATTTCTGCTTCGTCCATCTGAAGTGTGTCATTGTCACCCAGCAGTTCTGTTTCAGGAACAGAGCTCTCCTCTTCCTCCTCCTCCTGGACAGGATTCTGGGCAATGTCTTCCGTTCCATTGTGTGTGTCATCTGTGCCCTCTGAGAGCAGAGCAGCCCTGTCAGCCACCGATGCATTGGAAGGTGCTGTGGTTACGTAGCCTGTGCTGGTGGATCCGCTTCCACTGTGGTGGGAGCTTGGTTTGGGAATGATCTGGGGAGGCATTTGCTGAGGAGCCATTTGCATTGGAATTTGGACAGGGTAAAAATTTGGCAAGTAAGCACCATAGGCAGACATTGGCTGGTAACCATTGACTGGAATGTAGAGCTGAGGAGGTGGGACCATCGGTCTCATCTGCCCCTTCATTTGTATGAACTGTGGTTGAGGGAAAGCTGGAGTTTTCTGCTTTGGTCCAATGTATCTAGCATTACTGACATTGCTAACAGGGCTTGTGCTGAGAGAACTTGTTTGTGTGGTGTTGCTTGCCCCAGAGGTTTGTGCTGAGCTGTTGTAATTAGAAAGGTTTCCCCACGTTCTTAGTCTGTTGTGTATATCTTTAAATTTTGGTCTTCTGTTGGGAAATTCATTCCAACACTCCAACATCAAAGTGTATATCCATGTGGGGCAGTCATCAGGACATGGCAAAACCTGTCGGTTCCTGATCATCTCGATGACATCCTGATTAGAATAACCACAGTAAGGCTGCAGGCCATAGCTGAAAACTTCCCACAACACAACTCCATATGACCATATATCCGAATCAATAGAAAACTTGCCATACATAATAGCCTCAGGTGACATCCATCGGATAGGAAGAAGGGAATTTCCCATCAGTTTGAAGTAATCAGCAGCATAAACTTCCCTGAAAAGGCCTAAATCAGATATTTTCACATTCAGTTTATCAAACACCAGTATATTTCTAGTGGCCAAGTCCTTGTGGACAACATGGTGGCTTGAAAGATACTCCATTCCTGCAGCTATCTGAGTCACAATGTGGAAAAAGTCTGCTGGTTCCAGAGTGGATTTGACTGTCTTGTCATCATCAGTGCTGCCAACATCTGAATGGGGAGATCTCATCACCAAGAACTCATGGAGGTCACTGTGGGAACAATAACTGAAAATCATGCTTATGGGTTGTTCCTTTGTCACTATTCCTAGTAAGCAAACAATGTTTGGGTGCTGTAATCGTGATCTCATCATTGCCTCATGTTTGAATTCTTCTCGAAGAGCCAGTTCTGCTTTGTCTTTAAGTGTCTTGATAGCAACAGCTTGTGTCTGTTCACCTGGTGCTGTACCAAAAAGATGCCCCTTGTAGACTTTGCCAAATCTCTCCTCTCCTAGCTCCTCCATAAACCGTACAGTGGACAGATTGATTTCTTTAAGTTTAGCCTGAAATGGAGTAAAGAAAGTAAGTTGGTAAAAAATCACAACGTTTTCTAAACAACAGATTCTCTTATTATAGAAAAGTTCCCAGTGGTTAGATGCTCCAAATGGAAAACAAATTGGGCCAAAATTACTTTTCAGCTTTTTGTATATTCACATCAGCACAGTGATCTTACAGTTAACCTTGAAATGAATTATACTATTATCAGAAGTGTAAATTGAATGTTGCTGCTGATGAATATAATTATTTTTACAAAGAAGCAACCATATTTCCTGCAAGCTACATGCATAATCAGTTCAGAGTAAATTTGGCAAATGATGACATCTATTAACTGCAGCTGCACTTGCCCTACAAATCTGCCCAGAGGCGTCCACTGGAGATCTGTTGGCGAGCATTGGCTGAGGAGGTGGCAGCCTCGGGGTGAACTGAAACATCCCTTCCAGCAGAGGAGGAACAAAACCTCTCTCTTTTGGTTCTGCAGTAGCAGATATGCCCTTTTTCCTCTGTTGCACCGCAGGAACTGCCTGTGCCTGTGGGCAGCAGTACACAGTACCCCTCCTGATAAATCTCATGCTAGCTCTGATGGAGAAGGGGTTGGAAGAGGAGCAGAAGAATGAAGGAATTTATCTTTGGTACATGAAGGAAAAGGTGGCAAAGCCAAAACTGAGAAATCCCCAGAGCCTCCCTCCTGCAGTTGGCAGAGAAAGAAAGGGAGTTTGTGACTGTAATCTAATGGGTCCATCCTGACCAGTATGGGCTGGAGCAGTCCGCAACTGAGCCAGATGCAGCTGGCACAGCTTCACACAAGGGGCACTGCAGCAGAATGGAGCAGGCCAGGCTGGAAAGAGGCTTCAAGAGGGATTTGGGAACAGGCTCTGATTTTAGTGGCCAGCAGACTGTGAACTGCACCAGAGAGTTTCCAGCACAGCAGAATCATCCACTAAACCTCCCCCTCATGACACAAAATCAATGCAATTTGTTACAATTGATAACAGGTTGCACCTCAGCTCAGCTCCCCTCTTGGTAGTGGTGGTTCAGAACACCAGTGGACTGAGCCAACAGATTAAACAAAAAAACCTTACCCTGCATTCTGCTTTAAACAAGCAAACCAGCTATGTCGCTATCAGGAGTGAAAATGAGCTGCAGGCTAAAGGCTGGATCAGAAATGACATTTCCAGTCACTGACACTGACAGGTAGAATGGAGATAGGGGTAAGGGCAAATATCATAGAATACTTTGTCATGAAAGCTATTGCCCAAGGCCAGGATTTCTAGGTACAGCTAGCAAGTGCAAGACCTGCTTTTCACTGAAGTAGATGGCCAGCACAGTATGAAAATCAGGTCCCTCACAACATAGTTCAATTCACCTCACAACATAGTTCAATTCACACCTACAACCTGAGACACTGAAAATCACGACACCTTGGAAATATGTAGCATAACCAAATTCTGGAAAAAATACCTGTTTGTGTTGATTAATGAGTGGCATTTCCATGTCCTGGCTAGGAGACGCCATAAGCTGGCGGCGCTGTGGTGTAGCAGCAGATGCCTTCTGCTTGTTTCTGCACATACAGACCAGGAAGAAAAGGCAGGTGATAACCAGAGGGATAGCTATGCTGGGAACCAGTATGTAGAGGATTCCCATTTTACTGTTGTCACGTGGACCTGTCAGGCACAGAAATGTTCAAGTACTTTTAATGCATTTGATAGTAAAGCAAAAAAACCCCAAAACAAAAAACTACAGTATGATTATCAAGACAATGTTTTAAATAAAAAATAAACTCCTATAACTTGAAAACAGAAGTCACATTACCCTCTCCGTCTTTTCCATAATTTTCCATTACACATTTCAAAGATGTTTCAGAGGGCTGGAGCACCTCTGCTATGAGGACAGGCTGAGAGAGGTGGGGCTGCTCAGCCTGGACAAGAGGAGGCTCCAGGGAGACGTTACAGGTGCCTTCCTGTACCCAAAGGGGGCCTACAGGAAAGACGGGGAGAAACTCTTCAGCAGGGCCTGTTGTGATAGGATAAGGGTAATGATTTTAAACTAAAAGAGGACAAATTCACACTAGATAATAAAGAAAAAAAAATGTTACAATGAGGGTGGTGGAACACTGAAACTGGTTGCCCAGAGAGGTGGCAGATGCCCCATCCCTGAAAACATTCAAGGCCAGGTTGGATGGGGCTCTGAGCAACCTGATCTAATTGGAGATGTCCCTGCTTCTTGCAGGGAGGTTGGACTAGATGACCCTTAAAGGTCCCTTCCAACCCAAACTATTCTATGACTTTAAGTTTGAATGGACATAGCAACTAGCAGTATGAAGATAAACTAAGGAGCTCCACATTAATGTATTGACTGTAACAGTATGTGTTTCATTTCACTTTATTTTTGAGGCTTCTGGTTGTGAAAACTGCAAAGCATAACAGAGTATCATTGCATTATCTTGTTCAGGGGACAAAAAACAACTGAGTACTCTTCATCACAGTGTATAAAGCAGTGAACTCAATGTGATAAACTGAAGCACAGCATTGCAGTTTGGCCTTCTTGCCCAACTTCGCCATTTCATCAGCACTTTGCCCACTTTTTACTTCCACTGGTACTTCTTCTGCCCAGAATAACACAAATCTCACTTGTCACTGGCAGAGATATTATTCACTCTGTACTTAATAGAATTAAAGTGCTTTTACGCTACAATGAGACAGACATGAAAAATCCATCAACACACTTAATAAGACTGTTCTGAAACCTTCCTAATTTTTTTTTTTCATGATACTTAAAGACTCTAGGAAAGCATGTCCAAAATGTTCATTGGAACTGCCTGGGCTGTTTTTTGCAATCTGTGGTTTTGCTATTTGTGGCTACTGCTTTCACCACAACCACATCCCAGTGTTATCTTTGCACCATGTGACATGCAACATAGAAATTTATTATAAATGTCAAATCATGTTACTCTAAAAAAGTGAAGTAACTAAGAAATTTCATATGAATTTTCAGCGCTTTTAAATATCCGGGCAATTGGTAATAAAACCACTTTTATGGCTTCCATGATACATCTGTTGCTGCAGGAAATATGCTTTTCTTCCTAATGAATCACATTATTAAGTTGCTTTCTTGTGTCCAAAGACTGTTACCACTGTAACAGCTCTAGAGTGAAGGCTGTATCAATAGAGGGAAGTGAGTGAGACAGTACTAAGCTCTGAGAGCCGTGCATTTTATTTTTGTTATCATTTGTGCAGTATGGAGCCACTAGCAGATAGTGTAGGACTTTTCTGATAAGATAATGTGTTTTATGGCATCTCTGCTTCTGCACTTCACATGGTTTCCTTCCAGCCATTGTGGTCCTACATCTCCCTCTATGGGATATGAAAATCCTTGCTGCCTGCAAGACACCATACAGAGCAAAAGCAATATACCACTGAGTAGTGTGAGCAAACCAAACACATAGAGGTGATAAGTATATCAAGTCTGGCATTTAACAAGTTAGAATACAAACTGCGGCAGTATTAATTATTATCTCAGCTTAAGCACCTAGTACATAATAAAAAAGTGTCACAATGTTTCAGATACAAGCTCTGATCTTCAGAAAGTATTAAACGCCTACAAAACAAAACAAAGGTACCACATTACAGTACATGAAACATTTGAAAGCATAAATCTCTCAAGTGAACTGTACTTGTAAAAATAGGGAACATTCAAAAATACAGAGGATTCAAGACAGTAGTAGGGGAAAAAAAGAAAGAAAATACATACTACAAGAAGGTATGTCACACAGTTCCATGCGTACGTTTTTATTCTTTGTAAAACACCAGGGCCCATCCATGCGACCTCCAGGATTTCGGCAATACGCATGTCCTCCACCTAGCTCTGGAAACTGTGTGCTTGTCAGATCATGGATGTGGGGACTTTGGGAGTCCCAGAATTGGCAAGTGTGGCCAGACTTGGTAATGCTGACCGTCCCTCTGTAGTCTGCTCCAGAACCATTGTAGCACTGATGATCTGCAACACAGTGTTTGACATGTTGCAAATAACAAAACAATCAAGGGCCAGCAAGACCAAAAGTGTTGAAGTGCATAGACCATGTATGCAAAAAGTACTTGAATTTACCTACTTCAGGATTTAAATAACAGCGTGGGTTTTGAAACTTCAGTTCTGCAAGTGTCTGTACTTTTACACCCAGTTATTTCTGGTTTCTGCCCTGGAGTGTCTTAGCTCTCTATGGGTATACACACCAACATTTGGTAACTCTGAATGCAAGCTGGTGCTAAGGAGCATGTGTGGACCTTTAGATACAGGAGAGGTAAGTTAAACTAAGTTAGATATGACTTTCACTTTGGGAAAAGTCTTCAGATGCCAACATTGTAAACTTCCTGACACTTTTGATTTCCATAATCCTGTCTTACTCACACTGCTCACTTGCTAGAGAAATTAGTGCTGTGTTTTCTAAAGCTCCTTGCCAATTTTTCCTTCTTTTCTTCTTTATAAAGAAGGGATTCTGGCTTTTCTTCTCTTCAGATACATCACTTTCATATCTGCTGAACTCCTGTATTTATTCTCTCTCTGTTTTGCTGCTATCATCTATTCATACTTTTCAACTGCTTGCCTCCCATATGTATCACATGAATTGAATTATGCATTTTTCTGTATGTTAGCAACATTATCTTCTCAATTTTTCCAAATCTCCCTCCTCAGCCCTCAGGAATCCAGCTATCTCAAAGGCCTTCCTCCAAATCCCCAGGGGTACTCCCACTGCTGCCTCTGAGCATCACGGATTACTTTTGCCAGACTTTTTGTTGTTTTTTATTTTCCTTCCTTTTTCTTGATACCTCTTCCCTGGCTGATTTGTTTTTGTCATCATTTTATCAGTTATTTCTGCTTCTCAGCTACACTATATTATTGCCTTACTAGCATACAGCTAGTCTTCCATGCCCATCGTAATGCCATCATCCTTGCTCTTAACTGTGGGGTTCAGACAATGGATATTCAGAATAATCTTATCACACTTTGAAGTTTAAACATATTTGGTCTCATGGAGCTTCGTTGTTGAACATTGTAGGGGGTAATGATTAATTGCTAGGAAGCAGAGTAGGCAGATAAATTGTCAGCACATAATCACTGGCAATGGAATGGTCCTTCTGCTTCTGGATGCAAATATAAATTCATGGAAGTGAGATCAATGTTTTCACTCATCCTGGTGGGTCAAGAAAGACATTACACTCCATGCTCAATTTAGAGAATTAATATCCTTGTGGATTTCCATATAGATTAAATGTTTAATTTTTTATCAGATTTTTCCAGTGAAGCTTCCACAGCCTAGTTGAGGTTTATTGATAGGTAAACAGAACTCACAAATAGCTGTATGGAGGGACTCAACTGGAAAGGCAAGGACTGAGCCACAGGTGGGGACAGGCATGTGGGAAGGGAAGCCTGCAATGCATGGCTGCCCATTGCACATCTGAATCAAATCAGTTGTATGAACATGGAGTTTTATAGCCCAGGGTGGTTTTCAGTACTTTCAGTATTTTTCAGTACTATGCAGCATCCTTTAAAGTTTCTCACCATCCCAACTATACCTTACAACAGTGCAAGCCTATGGTCAGTATTAACATGATAAAAAGTAGTAGCAACCAGTACAGCAGTATTTTCTTTACAGAAGAATGACTGATAAAATATTGTCTTTCCGGCCCAACCTGAGGTAGTAACAAACTCTGCTTTTTCCCAGTGATGAAACGCTCAGACTTACATTGACTGAGTCTCTCCACGGGGATCCCAATCCTTATGCAGTTGGCAGCTTCCAAGCTGTCAGGTCGTGGGAGATCCTCACATTTAGGCAACTGTAGCTGCATCAAGATGAGGGGGTTTGACCTAGCGATGTTGTACTCCTGCCTACAGAGATCATTTTCCAGAACTTCACATTCATCCCGGCACAGCTCCCGTGGCTTAGGGGTCCGAGAGCGCTCGTCACACAAGGGAAACACAAAGTGACAGAAGGATGGTATAGCAAACTGTGAGCACTGATCGGACAAATGTGTGGAAGTGCCAATCATGGTAAATGCAGCTGGAAAGGAACAAAAAACATTTTAAAAGTATTAATTCACAAACAGTACGAAAAACGACATAATTTTCACGTTATTTGCCTTTACAACTTCCATCTTTTATGAGGGTCTGAAAGCCTCAGAGCAGTGGGGAATTGAGGTCTTTTCTGTTGTAAAGGAGAGCTGACGAACGCAGAAAGCAAAACACAGTATCCCGGTGTCCCTCTGACATCTGCATAGAGCTTGGAGAACTTCAATTCTTAGGAATTTACTCAAGTGACTAGCATTGAGCAAACTGTTGGCACTTGACTAATTTTATCTTGAAAGGATAAAGCGTAAAGGGAAGATACTCCTGCCAGGATGCTCACATGTATTTCCAAAGTTCCTAATTAGGTAAAATCTGAACAAGCTTCTTCCTCCTGTAGACATTTTGATCAATAAACAAGACAAGTGTTTCTCAAGTCTTGACATGCGTCAAGAAAGCAGAAGCGTGCCATTGGTATTTGGGGAGATACTGCTAGTAAGAGACATGAGAAGCCTAAGAGGTAGCAGTTCAGGGAAAAATGAATGTAATCTACCTCAGTATACTGATCACATTAAGATGAATGTCATAATGAATTAGGAACTTAATCCTCTCCTTCAGCCCTCAGCATCTACACACTAACATTAATCTGAGAATTTTCTTGCACATTGCAAAGAAAAGACAAACTGTACATGGACCATGTATCTAGGGATGAATCAAGCTTTAAATTTAGGAACAGGGAAGCATAATTTTTGAGTAAGGCTTGCTAGTCTGCACAGCAGGAAAACGAAAATCCAGAATGAAAATTCTCCACAGACATGCCTGTAACCTTGTTAAATGTTCTCAGTGCAGGGCGGTAGGTGTCACCGTTTCCCACACACAGCTTCCCCTAAACCCCTTATGGCTCTGAGCGCAAAGATCTTCCACCAAAAACTGCGCTTAGGAAGCATGGGCAAAAGTGTAAGCAAAATCTCAGCAGCAGTTATACAGCAGATTTTTTTTTTTTTTAATCTAACAAGTTACTGCAATTTCAAAAATGCCCTGCCATTTGGACAGAGAATATCCAGTCTTGCAGTTTTACATATAAGAAGATTTGTAAAAACCAAGTATGCTATGAAATCTTCAGGGTTATCTTGCATAAGGCATTTGGTATGTCCTTCAGATGTATGCAGCTTGAAAATGTCATATTATTAATGGATTATCATTACTGCCTAGCTAGGCACTGGGCAACTCTAGGTGGTGGTTCACAGAATTTTCCTCAAAAAAGAACAATTCCATCAGAAATTCTCCTGAACTCCAGGACAGAGAGTCCTAGCCCCCAGCCTCCAAAAATCTAACTGATAATCAGCAGTATTACAGATTCAGCAGCCAGGTCATGAATGTCCATGTTGTACATTCCTGAAACAAGTATAACTTGATCAATAAACTTTTCCTGTAAGATTTCACAGTTTTTTGGTTGATTTTTTTTAAAAAGAACATTATGAACCTAATTCACAGAGTTACAAATTTAATAATTTCAGATAGTTGAACATTTTCATATTGCTGAAAAACATCCAAACGAGATAGAGATTATGTTGTAGTAAAAAAAAACTGCATCAACAGTAGGTATTAATTAATGACATAATGGTAAAAGAGGCCGGAATTACAACAGAGTACAGAAGAAAGGAAGGAGGGGAATCAGTTGTAACAGCACAAGGAAAGGTCGGTGCCTGGATTTTGCCTGGAATCTGATCACCATCTCAAGAACAGAAAAAAACCTGACCTGGGTTTCTGGCTTCACAATGGGCCTTTCAGGTAATATCTTTAAGAGCTGACAGAGCTGACAAGTGAGGTCAAACTCTTTTTGGCAACTACTTATGTTAAAATTGAAGATTCAATTAGTTAGACATATCTGGCCAGATGCAAATAACCTCCTGCTGGACTGAGTTAATTGGCCACATATTATGATAAACAGTTTGCTCTATTCCAGAGATTCATTTGCTTGCTGTACTTGTGTACATCAGTCATAGCTGCTAACGTCAGCTGAGGTCCAGTGAAGAACACTAATGTTGATGTACAGCCTATCAAAAGTCATCAAGGTTTTGGATGCATGTTTGTGACTCTGTACCGAAAAGACTATCAGAAAAAGAATCAGCGGATGCAGAGAACAGGAAGGTCAACTTTTGTTTTACACAAATCAACGTGAAATCCAGACTCTGGTGGGATTATATAGGGGAGGAAACCCAAAGGAAAAGCCACCATATATTTTTAAAGAAAATAAAAAACCAGTAATTTTTTATTACATCACAAATTGATTTTTTTTAAAAAAAATCTTATATTTTAATCTATCATGCAAAAAGCTCCAGTACAAACCACAAGCTCTTAAAAAGTCAGGGCTCTGACATTTTACTTAAGGACATGGAAAAAGCTTCTACACATGACAGCAGATATTCACCTTCTTTGCTCCAAAATTTGCTAAGTGCACAAGTGAGAAACTAGCTCATCTCCTCTAAACCTCAATATAAGGACAACTTCGTCATTGACCAATAAAACTGAAAAGGATGATAGCACGATTTATACCTGAATCAGATACTTTCATGAATGCTTTCTGCAGTGCTAAGGAGATGTATAAGCTTACCTGTAATTCGATTTTCAATTTCCCCTTGCATCTGGAGGGAGTCCACATAAATGGTCCTGTTTCCAATGATTCGTGCACATGCAATTCCTCTGTATGGCTGACAGAACCCGTCTTCATGGTAATCTTCTCTGCAAAAGACAGGTTAGGATTTTATAAGCAATCTAGCTGTCCCAAATGAATTTATAAAAGGAGAAAACCCCAAAATACTGTAAATCTGAAATTGTTGCATTCCCTAGGTGCAGCTTTCTCCTACAATTCTCTCTACACTACCTTAGAAGTATTAATGAGGCACCCTGTAAACAGATAATTAGAAGTAAACCTCAATCGAAGATTAATTTAAAAATCATATGTTAATAGTAATGGGATTTGATAGACAAATCTGTTAAAAAGCTGTTAGGCTGAGACAGCACCATAGAACTTGTTACATGTCCCCATGCATTTTTGGCATCTAGCCAAAATATGTTGATGTAAGGGAGTAAAATTTGACCCAAAAGCTCATTGAATTTAAAAATGTATTAAAATACACGTTGGAAGAGGAAATTGGCATTGACCCTGACAAGAGCAAAGAAGAAAAGAGGTTGAAACCTTGATTACTTTTTATTCTGTTTACCTAATTCAGAGTTCAAAATTATTCCATGTTTTAGTTAAGGCTTGGCAAGGTCTCTTCTGCTGTTCACGACAAGAAATCAAGAAAGGGAGACAGAGGTGGGAGAAGAGAACCAACTCTTTTCCTAATTGTACTGGGTGCAGAAGTTTAATCACCTTTTGTAACTGAACAATCAGTTCAGAAGTCTGAGGTGCCTCCCCCATAACAGCAATTTTTCAAGTATTACTTCAACACTCTTCTGCCCTTTGAACTTTATTATCTTTGGATATCAATACCTGTTTTGGTCACTCATATTTGCACTTCTCTTACAAATACCTTCACCCGTTCTTAGCAAACCACATGAGCAGGACAAAACTGTCAGTGAACATGGGTAAAACCCCGTAACTTCAGCTGGGCCCAATCAGGACAGAAACTTGCTGCCTGACAACAGCTAGCCATTACAAACACATCACCCAACAGCTACGCAATGCTGACTATAACCCATTATTTCCGGTATCTTATTCTGTCTTAGGAACCTCTTTTCATTTTTCCTCTGCTATGCCTCCCTGATAAAGCTCATATCTTCAAGGAAATGTTACCACCATTTCTTAAAATAAAAACTCTTTCATAGTGGAATGTTGGGCAGGACTGTCCATACAATGTAGTTAAAAGCTGAAACCATCGATCACCACTTGAGCAGCGTCTGTCCCTTTCCTCCCAGAGAGACAATGACTTAACAGGATCCGATCCATCACACAGCTGCCAGTTAAACCATGGTGATATTAAGTGTCTCATGCAGTTGTTGTCCTTTATTTCCTACCACAGTATGACTGTTAACTATTCACAAAACAACATTTCGTCTACAAACTCTGAAACAAGTTCTGCTTCCACAAAGATAGTAAGTTTTTTATTACAGTGGATGAAGTAAAGGAGAAGTCTTTGAGGATCAATTAATTCCTGCAGTGAAATTCTTTCACTCTTATAACAAAACCTCTAATTTTGCAACAACTGCATCATGTCTAAGGGACAAAAATATCAAAGCATTTTGTCTGTGCCTGTTTTATGATTATTGACCACCTCACTAGGAAGTCAGCAATTCCCATAAGCAGCTGAATGAATACAAAACCCCTGTTTTCTCCTCCTTCTCAAAAGTAAATTCATATCCCTCTCCTGCAGAACAAAGTCTGCAATGTACCTAACTGAAACTATACCTCACACTTAACTCTCAGTGTAGGGCCCTCTAGCCAGCACAAATAAAAAAAAAACCAACAAAACACAACACATAAAAAATAGCACTCCAAATAGCATGGGTTCAGTGACAAAAGCAGTGTGATCTCTTACTCAGCTCAGTTTATTTCTGTCAAGAACTTCTAAATACAGCTTAGATACTATATATACACACATATGCTCCCCTCACCCATGTTACAGTCAACTGCTGATTAAACTAAACTGGATATGACCATTACCATGGATGCAAGCAAAAGTAAACAGTAACCTGATGTCAGATACTCTGACAGAAGCTGGGCTGTTATTCTACATGCATCTTTGTCAAGTTAGGCAACTCAGTGAACACAGTTTGACTAGTACCAGTGACTGTGGGGACAAAATTACAGTAGTCTTCATAGGAAAATAGCTGATTTCAACAAAGCCGCAGAAGTGGCAGCACTTAGAGTCTCCTTACAGATTATTCTTTCCCTCGGCTACATGGACACTCAGCACATGGCAAAACATCCACAGCAAAAAGCAAGCTGGAGGGAATCTGATAAAACAGTGCAGCAGCAGCGTCACGCTCAGTCACTGGAACCATGTGAGGCTTTGGTTCATGCTCCAATCCATATGCCAGCAATTCAGTTGCTGATCAGAGCAAGAGCTAGAAGTTCCTGAAAACAGGTAGAAATACTGACTCTTCAATTTAGTGCTGCTCAAGCTGTAAAGTCTGCTCTGATCAAGAACCCTGATAAAAGCAGACACCTGACTCCCCAAGAGGAATCCAGAAGAGTTCAATTTGTTCCACTTGCAAAAATCTTAGGGGCTAACTGCCATAGGTACTTTTCTGCCATTGTTCTGAATGTTTCAAAATGGCATTACCTTTTCTCACTAGTGATCTTCTTCCATTTTTATACATCTATTTTTTTTACAAAACAGAGTCAAGAACATCCTAAGTTTGACATTCTTTTTTTTTTTCACTTTTGCTGGAGGGTAGTCTCAAAGACAGCACACATAGAACATGAATTTTCTCAGCACTTAATTAGAGTGGAGGTAAGGTATATTCTTTTATTGAGGTAACTTTCTTCCCAGCTACTTGGTAGATGTTTGACCAGAGTTTGGATTTAAAAATAAAATTGTAAAGAATCTGACTAAACAAGACCTTCTATTCTTAAAAGCTCAACTTTAATTTCTTAGGATGAATGTCATTAGTTTTCCAGGCCCATAAGGTGATGTCCTGCGAGAACAAGTCTGTATAAAACCGAGAATTAACCAAACAAGCAATGCAAAAGAAAGACGCAAGTTCAGTGCTATGGTGCCAGCTGAATCTCCTCCAACTAGGAGAAACCACAGCTTCCAGGGACATCTGAGTCTATAAAAAAAGCACTGGAAGAACTAGGTGCCTCCAAATAGCAATAAAATCCAGCATGCATGAATAAGAATCTCTCTATATGGAGGTAATGCAAGACTTCCATAAGGTAGGTATCTGCTCTAGAAGTGTACGGAGAGATTTCTAGGTGTACTGCATGTGCTGCAAAAACATACTGAGCGTCACCACCCCCACCTTCACATTAAGCATTACTTCCATGTGACACAGAAAGAACACTGAACAAAAGACTACAAAAGAAAATACCTAGGCAACAACAGCGCTTTTCTTAACAGAAAAGCTGCAATGCTGAAAGAATACATCTGGCCACAATACACTATATGATATCTATGTAACACAATCTATTGTATGCAACTGTCAGAGCTGAACAGACCAGAGGGCATACGGAACAAAAAAGTACCAGAAAATAAAAGGTAAGTATGGAAACTCTGTTCAATACTAAAATCACCTTGTGAACCACATAAGTCTGATGAGAGCTTTTGGTATGTATTTGGTGTCCCTGAAAGTGAGTGCAGACCTACTGGTTTTGCTGAAAAATAGAGAAAACACAGGAAGGTATAACAATCCTTAGCAAGAGTTCATGAAGGGAGTTCTGAAAGCAGAGTTGAGAGGTACTACATGTTCATTTGCTAGTAAGATATATTTTTTCCTGATTACATCCCACAAACTTAACTTACAAGGACAACAAAATCTTGTAAGTTAAATATCTTTTCCTGAAAATAGAAGAGACACAATACTGTGCATCAGTCATAAAAGGAAGCTCAGAAATCCTCCAGAAAACTCAGAAAGAAACAAAATTATGTTCAAAACTATAATTGGAGAACAATTTATTTTAACATATTCAAATTATAAATTTAGGAGTTATCTGGAGTGATATATCCTTAACTTACACTTTACTAAAGTAGACAATGCTAAGCCAATTCATAGAATAAACAGGATATTCAAGAGCTTACTTTTAAAAAGACAGTAAAAATTTTATTACAGTAGTTTTCCATAAGCAAACTAAGTTAAAATTTCCTATAAATTTTCCTACAACAAATAACAAACCTGAAGTTTTGATCCTCTTTCATATTGTGCAGGGATTAAACAGTTTTCAATTAAAAACTGTTAAATACTAAGAGAGGATATTAGGACTCTCCCTCATATTCCATTACAAGTGGAGTGGCAAAGTAAGGAAAAATGCACAGAAATCCACACTTAGGTAGTGATAGATGAAGGAAAGGACAAAGGATTTTTGTCATGCTATTTGCTATGGGTATAGAAACACAACATTTGGTATACAGTCACTCATCTTATGGGAAAGTCTCAGAGTTTTTGGCAGCTACAGCTTGAAAACTGATGGCAGAAGCCATGTAAAAAGAGGATGATTATAATCGACAGTAAGATCAGAGGGAAAAGACAGGTATCATATTACAGATCATGAATTTACTTAGCCTGGTTTGAGTTCCTTCATAAATATAAAGCACACACACTAAATTACCTGCAATACAAAGAACTGAAAGAATAAAGGGCTTATGTTTAACCAAAGAAAGGTAAATCACGCTGACTTGTGGGAAGGGCATTATAAAGGGCTGCAGTAAAAAATCAGAAATTTCTGGTTTTAATATACATATGTATTCATGGTTTGTTTATACTGCATCTAAAAATCAGGATATGTTACAACATGGCACTACAGCCCTTGTACTTTGTTACCCATACTCCTGACATGCACCATATCATAGTGCCAGGGAGTGAACTCAACTCAAAAGGTGATCACTCTTCAGTGGCTAAAATGAGTTCACGGCTCCAAATATTCATTCCCTCCCAAACAGGTCACAGAGAAGATCTGAGAGAAGACAAACATATGCCTTGTCATATGCCATATTGCACCTATAAAATTTGTCTCCCGTCAAAAATATAGTATATTAACATTACTATAGAAAAATACGTGGTACTTTCCAGTCAGGTTTGTATATTTACCTTTCAGTGAAAATAATAAATAAAACACTCAACTTCTTGTTTCAACATGAACTAAAATTTGTCAAGAGTGTAGTCTTTTAAATAGTTACACTAGGTTATAAAATTGCTCCTTCTCACAGGCCTCCTGTTGTGCACAGGAGATCACTGGTTGTTTTGCTATTGACATTCAAGGCAACAGAGCTGGAGCATAAAAATTTGATGGAGGAAAACGGTATTTTTCAAGACCTGAACTATTACTATTGCCTGAACTATTACTATTCACCCATTGAGAAGGGCTGGGCTAATGCCAAGTGCTCCTGACATCACCCATAACTTCTGCGCATACAGGAGAGAAATTCAGTAACATGCACAAATAGGTTGGAAGTTTTAGCAAAGTTTCCAAAACCCAAGTGTACAGAAAAACCTCAAAACTCCCCCCCAAAACTAGAAACATAAAACACCAAAAACCCCACACTTGCACATCTATGTCCTGCTGAAGCTATGAAGTGGAAAGATGGCGGGGACAACTTCACTGCTGCAATTAGGCCCCTGCCTGGATGGAGCCACCCTGTGCGCCTATCACAGGAGAAGGGCTCAGGCTTCCTACCCTACCTGTTTCCATGCTCTGAACAAACAATTTTATTCTCTGACCAAAGCTTTATCTGCAAATAACCCATCTTTCAATATCTTGAAGAGAGACTTCACTAAAATACAACAGGGATGTAAAAACTTTTCCCATACACTGAAATAATGTAATAAATAGTATGAGAAAGAAAGGGAGTCTAGTGTTAAAAAGTCAAGCACTAACAGGGAGGGGAATTTGTATAAAATAGTCATAGCTCGGTTGAAGTCAATGGACCTATGATAATTTACACTCGCCAGGGATATGGCCCATTAATTTTGTTACCAGATGCTCACTGAGTGTTACAACAGACCCCAAAAGCAAGATTTCCTTATGTCTAGTACACAACTTATATAAGTGTTAATAAATAGCATTTATTTTTGTGCTTTTCATTTGAAAAGTAGCACATAACAGAATCCCCCCCCAAAATGGACTTGAAGTCACATTTACTGAACAGAGCAATTGTGCTGCATTTTATCTGAATGCTTATCTGCTAGTTCCTAAAAAAGTACATTGTGAACTGAAACTCCAGATCCAACAACTAGGATCAGTGAAAAAAATAACAATTGATCTTTACTCTACTGATTCTACTAAATGATGAATTTGTTAATCTTAGTCATAAGATTTGAGACACCATTTTAAGCCGGGTAATAGATAAAGCAATTCATTGAAATGTCACTAACAAAAACACAGCTGCAAATGGACTTAATGTTTGTGACAAGGTAGAGAAAAGTAAGTTGTTTGTCAAATAGCAACTTGTAAACAACAACTTTATTTTTAGTCTATTGCAATTATTTCCACAATAGATTGTAAAATCAGTATTTTAAAACACAAAACTCAGGCTCCAAAGTCTGTCTCTAAACCATAGTTCAAATAATGTCTTAAACATATATTCCAATGTTACCATGAAAGGAGGATGCTTTTAAAGCAAAGTATTTAAAAAGCATTTAAATGAAGAGAGAGGGAGGACATCAATAGGGTTTAAGGATATGCTTTCATTGATTGAATCATGAACCAAATTGTTCTTCTCACTAGGTACGACCTTACGTGACTGTTAGCACTCCTAGCTGAGGTATGTCTTTGCTAAAAAATACCACTTTCAATTATTTCAGTGGATAAAATAAATGGAAAATTGTATTGCCTTCTTTCCTTTCACAGAATCCTCCTCCATCACTCCTATAACAAGGAAAACAGGGTTACTGAAGATTTGGGAAAAAAAAATAATTCAGAAACTTAATTTCAACATACGGGAACACGGACCCAGCCATGCAGCATTCCAAATGGAAAAATGAAAACAACTGTCTTTCTATTTCAGCTAAGATAGAGATTATATGTCTAATAGCAGAGAGCTTTGTAAAACAGCCAGAAATCATGATTACATAATTATATGAACATGCAAATGTTCACAGTCCTTCACAGAATATTTTTATTAAAACTACAGAAACATCAACTATGTCTAATCATATAATACCAAAGTGTCAGTTTCACAGTAATTTTCCCAGTTTTAAGGAAAAATTAGCATATTCCATTTATCAGAAAACCCCAGAATAATCTAAATTACTTCTTTCAAAAATCTAAGCAATAATACGAAATACTTGTTAGCTTATCTGTTACATTTTATGGATACAATATGAACTACTTATTCTAGGCAATGTTGCAGAAAGTTACAGTTTGTGAATACTTCTCAATGTTAGAGACCTTTTTCATGGCTGCTCTTAACTCTGTAGACATTTTTGGCAATCTAAGGCTTTTTTTTTTTTTTTGCTTTTTTTTTTTTTTACTATAAAAGAAGTGGTTCTGGTGTCTCAAAAATGAGGCCAGAGAAAATTACCATCTTTCTCTTTACCAAAAAAAAAAAAAAAAAAAAGAAAGAAAGAAATTAGAACCCAAACCAAAACTACTATCAGGAAAACGAGCAGCCATTTGCTTGTGATGCTATCACGTTCCCTTGCTAGTGAGCAGACACCTGGCATTTGCTGGAACATACCTTTTGCTGTTCCCATGAAACGCTACCCAAATTGGTCCAGCCTTTATGTAATTTCCATCTTTATGTACTCAGCCCAGCCTACAAGAATGTAGCTGATACATTCTCCAAATACCCCGATTACAGTAAGCTTTGCAGATGTGTGTGAGAAAATAAAACTGCCTGGCACCCTTGTCAGGGCTAGTACCCAAGATTAATTGAGGCAACGGTATGAGGAATTTGCTGAGGGCACAGGAGGACAGGGCCTATAGAAGAGGAAGGAGGAGACAGGACAGGGACGCGTAAAGGAGCTCTCCACCAGGAGAGCACACGATCCTTCAAAATCTGAAGCAAACCCTAGTATTTTTGTGTCTCACTATTTCTTTCTGTCAAGAGATGACTTAAATATGTGTCTCCTCTTCCAGCCTGGTCTGCACTGAAGACAGCAGTCTATTACTAGTGCTATCTGCCTGTCAGATGGCTCCAGCGACTGAGGTCTGGGTGATACGCATAAGGAATCCAGAAATTATGAAATAATTCTGGTGTGTATCATAACTCCACATAATGGGATTGTTGATTTTTTTTCCAAATCAGGAAAATTAGCTTTTTCTGCATAGGAAATTCTATGCCAGTTTCAATCAAAGCCTCCAGAGTTCTCAAGAATTAAACAGACACTCTTGTACTTCAGCCAGTGGAAGGGGGTAGAAATTAACAACCTTTGGCTCTGCAGCTACCCTTTGCTGGGGCTTGGGGCACAGCAACGTGAATCTTCTAAAGCTATTGGGAGACTTGAGTATCTATCCAGCCTTCGCTTAATCCCAAGTGATATTTTTCCCTTACTTTTCTTCCTTTGGACTTAAACCCATTTCCTGAATATTTATCAACTCTCACTTCCAAAGACTCCTCTCTTTTTTCCCTGTGTATAACCAATTAATGGCTGAAAGTCACACTTTTTTTTTTTTGTTTAAATCTTCCCACAATATAATACTGGATACTGCACTGTATCTCAGGCAAAGCAGAACAGCCCACATTCCAAAGTTAGAGTTACAATTTATTTTCAGATGCCACACACATGACGCTATGCAAACATTATTAGCTTGATAGGCTGTGAGGGGCAATTGTCGCAGCACCACAGCTCCGTGAATTAATCTAATCTGGTTTAACATTAACAAACTCTTCATGAATCAAAACATGTAGAAAACTCAATTAGGAAATCAAATGCTTCTCCAAGATTAACATTTCAGTATTTAGCTCTTAATGCTTGAAAAGTAGGATCCTGTATATACTGGTATCTGTCAGTTTGAATTCCAGAGAATTTAAAAGTACAGTGATCATCCATTGCACAATCTTGCCTGAATGCCTGAGTCTCAGAACTATTGATTCTGTAACAAATTTGTGCTTTTCTCTCTTCTCTATCTAATGCAGAAATAAAAAATATACAGCTAAACTTTGTTACCCACTGAGGTTGTATTTTCCACATTAACTACCATACACAGCACCTTGCAGCTACCAACAATAAATGGGGAGTATCACCACAGTAGCTCAGAGTCAAAAAGCAGCTACAGTTTTGGCTTTGTTAACACAGTGCACTCACAAGCATGCCTTTGTTCTACATTTTAGATTCCTGTGTTAGCAGATCGTACAGTTAAGAATATGTTTTTATGTAACATGTAACATTTTACGGTTGGATTCAAAGACCTTAAGAGTCTTTTCCTACCTAAATAATTCCATGATTTAAGTAGTATTATTTACATTAATATTATTTCCTTTCTTCTATTACAGATGAAAGTAAAAACACAGTCTGCACTCCTCCTGTTGAAAGCACAGAAGACTTGTTCCTGTATGAAACAGTATTCTCTTATACTGTTTGCTGCTGAGATAGACTCGTCTTTGGAAGAAAGACAGACTCTTTCTATTTTGGGGCTAGACATAGCATTACATGTGTTCCTTGGGGAGGTATTCAGTGCACTGGGGGAAGAACTAGCTGAACGGCAGAGTTCAAGGGGTTGTAGTGATGGGGCTACATTCGCCTGGTGGCCAGTCACCAGCAGTGTTTCTGAGGGCTCAATTTCAGGGTCAGTTCAGTTCAATATTTTTATCAATGATCTGGAGGCAGAAGTTGAATGCACAGTTGGTAAGTCTGATGACTATACTAAACTGGACTCTCTCAAATGACAAAAGGCCTTGCAGAGAGAAGTAGATAGACCAGAGCATTGGCCAACCATCAATGGCATGAAATTTAACAAAAACAAATGACAGCTTCTGCATCTGGGATGGAGGAATCCCAGACACAAATATAAATTGGAAGAGAGGGGGCTGGAGAACAGCCCTGCAGAAAGGGATCTGGGGGTGCTGGTTGTCACTAAGCTCAATACGAGTTAGTGGCATGCCCCGGCAGCCAAAAGGGCAAACCGCATCCCAGGGTGCATCAAACACAGCATAACCAGCCAGTCAAAAGAGGGGATTATTCCACTGTACTTAGCATTGGGGTGGCCCCACTTTGAGTACTGTGTGCAGTTCTGGGTTCCATAATTTTAAAAGGATGTTAAGGCACTTGAATACATCCAGAGAAGGGCAACAAAGCTGACAGAAGGCCTGGAAGGCATGTCCTATGAGAAGCAGCTGAGAACACTACCTACAGTTTGGACAAAAAAAAAGGCTGAAGGGCAATCTCATTGCTCTCTACAGCTTCCTGAAGAGTGAAAGTGAAGAGAGAGAGGTGCCGATTTCTTCTCCCTGGGTTCCAGTAACAGGATGCATGGGAATAGTTCAAAGCTGCATCAGGGGAGGTTCAGACGTTATATTAGGAAGCATTTCTTAACTGAGAAGGTGGTCAAATACTGGAACAGCCTCCCTAGAGTGGTGTTCAGTGTCCCATCCCTGTCAGTGCCTTAAAAAGAGGCATTTAAACAATGCCCTTCATAACCAACTTTAACTTTTGGTCAGCCTTGGACTGGTCAGGCCATTGGACTAGATAAGCATTCTAGGCCCCTACCAACTATAACTATTCTATTCTATTCTATTCTATTCTATTCTATTCTATTCTATTCTATTCTATTCTATTCTATTCTATTCTACTGCATTCCATTCTATTCTATTCTATTCTACTGCATTCCATTCTATTCCTATCTATCAGGATTTCTATATGCAGGTGAGCCTGCTGAGAGTGTCCCACTGAACTAAAGAGACTGTTTTTCATCTTGAAGGAAAGGATGGTGAGGCAGAGGTAAATGTGTTTTCTGGCCTGAAAACTGGACTTTTAGAAAGGAGGGAAGTATGTGTATGTGCCTGCACACATATGTATAAAACCAAAAGTTTCTGTGATACATCAAATATTGTTTGTATCCTAAAGAAATCCTTTGTTATTATCAAATTAAAAAAAAAAAAAAGAAATGGGACAGTTATGATCAACCTTTTTGAAGAGCATGAGACTGCTGATGAGATGTGCTTCTTTCAACTTTTAGAGTAGTATTACCTCAAATACTTCATATTTTAGACTTAACAGAGGAGTAGCAATTTAAAAAAGCAGATGTCCTTAGTACATTTTCTTTCTCGTTCTTTTAAAACAATGCCTTCAGTCACTCTTAATGTTACTTAGTTTTGAATGCAAATGTTCAAATTTTATCAGTTTGCAATGGAGAACAAAATAAAACAAAAGTAGGGAGAAATTAACCATAAAGCCATAAAAATTAAAAAGATGATTTATGGTGTGGTGTTACATTATCTCATTTTGTTAAATTACCTACTTTTCATTAGAATAGTGTTCCTTTATCTTTGTGCCTAACTACAACATTCAGCCTTTCCCTGTATGCACTTAGAGGCTATTCAGCATCCTAAGGAACTCTAATTAAACTCAATGTTGCATCGAATGCTGATAGGAAGTCTCAGGGTCCCATAACTGTCCTTTTGTAGGACATACAATAAATACCTTGAAAGTCATTTAAGCTACTGAACGAAGCAAAAGAGGGGAAGGAGAGAGGGAGGAAGTAAAATCTAAACAAATTAAAGATCTCTGGTTATATCTGGGATATCCAACAGCTGCAGTAGCTACTTGCCAAAAGCCAAGGGCTGTTACTACTTTGAATATCAATTTCCATATATCCTTACGTCATAGTTTAGCCCTCATCATCACCAGACTACGCAGTCTCTCTCTCACTTCCCCCCTCCCCCACATCCTCTGAGAGAATAGGGAGAGATAATATAAGGAAAAAAAAGGCTCCAAGTTTGCGATAAGGACAAGGAGAAATCCTTAAAGTTACCGTTACAGGCAAAACAGACTCAACTTGGGGAAAACTATTCATTTATTCCTAAAAACAAAGCAGGATAGCGAGACAGAGAATGAGATAACCTCCCCTCACCCCTCCCTCTTCCCAGGTTTAACATTATCTCTACTACCTTCCCCCCACGAGCGGTACAGGGGGAAAGAGGGAATGGGGGTTATGGTCAATTCATCACACGTTGCTTTACGCTGCTGCTTCATTGTCACGGGAAGAACTCCTCGCATTCCTCCCCTCCCTCCAGGGTCCCTCCCACAGGCTACAGGCCTTTGTGAAACTGCTCTGGCGTGGGTCATTTCTTCCATGGGGACCAGTCCCTCCAGAATGGCTGCCCCAGTACAGTCTTCCTACAGGGTCACAGACTCCTTCAGGCATCTGCCTGCCCCAGTGTGGGGTCCTCCAGGGGCTGCAGGTGGATCTCTGATCCTCCATGGACCTCCATGGGCTGCACGGGGACAGCCTGCTTCACCATGGGCTGCACGGGAATCTTGGCCAGGAGCCGCATAACTGCTCCCTCTCCTTCTTCACTGACCTTGGCATCTGCAGCCATTCCTCTCACAAGAAATTCTTCACAACAGGCAGGCAGACACCTCTCAGATTCTCTTCACATCTCATCTCCTCTCCACTTCTTGCAGCCTGGCTGAGCTGAGTCAGGCCCAGTCAGCTGCCCAGCAGAAGGCCAGAGGGTGAGGGCCGCAAGGCCCACAGGGCTTGTACCTCCCCCTCTCTGCCCCCACTCCAGCTTCTTCACATCTTCTCCTTTTTTTTTTTTTATTTTTTTTTCTGTTTTCCTCTTCTTAAATACATTATCACAGAGGCGTTATCAGGGAACATTCTGCTATCAATTGGCTCAGCCTTGGCCAGCAGCAAGTCCGCCCTGGGCCTGGCCAAGTCCACTGGACAAAGGGGAGCAACTTCTAGCAGGTTCCTACAGAAGCTACCACCGTAGCCCCCCCTCACTAAAGAAAACCAGAACACCTTAAATGGATTAACAAATGTCTTATTTCGCTTGCAACTTCTTTAGTAGTTTAATATAAATTGTTTCTCTGAGCTGCCCAAAATAAGCACCTGCTGCTGATCTGGAATCTGCAGGAAGAGGGCATGTACAGGTCACATATTTACAAAGTCAGAGTTGTATTTGCCTTTTCGTTGAACATTGCACATCAAAGAGTTTGCACCTTATAGCTTGCCTGATATGATAGCCTGCTGGCTATCAAAAATCTAACTATTGCTCTGCAGCGTAGGAAGCAGGCTCTGGGTAAATTCTCCCCTACAGAAGCCATCAACTTCCTTTAATATCCACCTACAACGTACATTTCTAAATTTTGGGAAGCAGAACTCTTAGGAAAGAAAGTGTTTCTGTACTAAGGCGTACTGTACACTGCAGCACCATATATAAATTAACAGTGGTAAGAATAGCATTTATTACGCTGCTTGATCCAAGTATCTCGACAGTACTGCTAATCACAAGTGGCAAGGTGCTTCCTCACATTTAACCCTAAGTTAGCTTAACTTGGTAGGAGTTACAGGTGGACAGAAGTGTAACTAATTGCTGCTTCTTCCTAAGGTATTGGGAAACTTTGCCCAACAACAGGCAAGTCCCATAGGGCTGGTTTTTTGTCTTTGCAATGAGGCACTCTCAGTATAGCAGTGCAAAGCATCTGCATTACACCGTAAGTCTCAGGGGTATTTGATATATACAGCAGCAAAAAGAAGGCAAAGCTTTCTCGGAGGTCTATTTTTATTCACCTTTGCATATACTTGGCTTTGGTTTTGAGAGGTTTCTGAACGATATGGATTAGTGAGCATAACAGATTGAAACAAACTATTATCCTTTTCTCTATATTCCCTATTAGCTTCCTTCCTTTGTTCTTCCCTTCCTTTGAAGAAAAGGAAAAAACTACCACTTGCAGTAATTTCCCTAGATTCCAGGAATACAGACACTCATGTCTACTCCAAGGTGCTAAGCGTTATTAGTTTAAATACACATCTGGCTTGCAAAATTAGTCAATTTTGGAAGCACGTATTGAATTTCCACTTCTAAGTGGAAATTCACTAAGTAATAGTGATAGAAGTATCACTATTTAAAATCACTATTACAAAATGCATTAGATCATTCATCATTTATTTACTAGAGATTAGAAAATATTTAAGGGGAAGATAAAAGCTGAAGAAATAATGTAATGTGGAAAGAAGCTGGGACCTGGTGTGATGCAAAGCAATCCAAACCGGTGTCCTCACAGCTCTTTAACTCTGCCTTGAATTACACACATTCTGGGTTTTTCATGAGAAAAATTGTATTTTTTCAAACACAAGAGTAAGATTAGGATAAAAATTATTTAGTTTTGATTACAAGACAGAGGGTCATCTTCTTCTGAGTGTACTCTACAGCTCTGTATAGATCAGAGTATAACTTTTAACTATATATTATCTATGACATGATATACTTATGGGCCCTACTAGGCTGTATCCTAGATAGCTGGAGTAAAAACAATGACTATACTGAAAAATTACACTTTAAACGTGATAAGAAAGAAAAAGGGTATGTAAAATGGTTTAGTACAATGTTGGTTTCAGTTCCTTCCTTCCTCTACAAATGTTCTGTCTCAGCCTGAGCAAGTGGCAAAGGACATATAAACTGATGGATCCAGATGCAGATCTGAGATTTCGGATCAAAATTCCCTGAAAGGAGCCCCAGCCACATACCAGGGTGAAATACAGCCTCCTCCCCAACCCTGAAAGAAAAAAGGAAACTAACACAAAGGGCTAGGAGGGAACTGCAGCATGTTCCAGCCAGATCCCCAAATTGGATTGTCAGGGAGGCAGGAAATCTGCCAAGGCAAACACATGCTCTCTAATGTAGAACAGCCTGAGATAATCTGCGCCTCAGTTCCTCATTCGTTCTCTCCCATGTTTTATGGGGAGAGAATGTACCCTAAACATTTTGAAGCAATGTGATCCCATAATAGAGGAAGGTAAAACATTCCCAAGATCGATCATCTCCATTTGATGCAAAAAAATACGGAGAGACAAAGGTTAACCAACTTGCTGCAATCACACTTGGAGACAGGAGCACAGCCAGAAATTGAATCCAGACCTCTAAAATTACAGTCCAGTGTTTTAATCACAAAATCCTTCTCCCTTGATTAAAACAGGAAACCAGAACACAAAGTATGTGCTTATTCTGTAACTTCAACATGATACCACAATATCTTAGAAAAATATATATATTTCAAATACAGTCATCTCAGACAAGTTTATATTTCGATGAAACAAAAGGCATGCATATCATTCTGGAGAAGGCCCATAGTTGAACACCTGGTCCTCATGGGCCCAAATAAACACTGTAACTTCTGAGTTGAGACAGCCTTCTATTGGATATAAAAACATCTGTTTGTGCAAATTTTAAGATAGTCTTGTGTAATTTACAAGACTAAAAATGTTATCAGTAGCCGAACTGCACTGAGACTAAAGAGTATTTGCCACGCCACCCAAGGAAAGGAGGAAGATACAAGTGGTGCTGCTGTGTGACAGTAAGGGAAGTATTCCTCCTTTTTAACATGATACTGGGTACCTTTGGTATGCCAGACAGATCCAGTTTAGAAAACTATTTGCCCCCAAAGCTATTGTCTTTTACCTGGAAGACTCCAGCCATGAGCAGGGAGGTGGCTTCAGGCTGAAGTGCTCTGATGACCCACTCCTTTGCACCCTCTTTCCCAAGGACCCATATTCCCTTTTCCACCTTATAATTACATGGAGATATGTCACACGATTAAAACATACTTGCCCCCATCATAAAGTTGTATGAGTGCCCATCAGATAATGCAGAAGGTCCCCTTTGGGGTCACAGAAGAGATGTCCTTCAGCTATACGCTAAAAGCCATGGGATATGCAGACCCATAGAGAATAAATTGCCCATCCCAGCCTCAGGGTTCCTCACTAGGGTTTTAACTCAAACATGTATGCATTTTTAAAGACATACTGGTTTCCATTGTTTAAAAGAAGTGGGTTTTTCTCAAAAACTACAATTGCTTCATCACTTTTCTTCAACGGACTGAATCTTAAAATTTTTACTGTTGTCCCAAACTACCTGAAGAAAACAAGGCAGGAGAACATGCAAATTTATTCTGAATTATTAATACCTCAAAAATTCCTTGCCAAAGTAATGACAATTTCTACTTGACGACAGTGTTTCTTCCCACCTATTTCTCCTTCTAAAAGACCGGCATACAGGCATCAGTGACTGCAAACTCAGAACTGATCTTAGTCAGAGTTCAATAAAACAGACGCTCCTCAAAGTTTCTTAGAAAGCCAGGTTCCCCTCTGCAGGGCTCTGGAAGATATTCTCCTCCTGGCATCCTGAGCAGACTGCAGAAAGGTCATCTGGAGAAAAGTGCAGCACTGGCAACAGAGCTAGTTCTGTTCACCTACACTTGGCAAAGGTTGAGTTTATACCTATTTCTTTCTGCTGTGCTCTGTTGTGCCTTCCTCACTCCTGTTAAAGCCTTACTGGATTTTCCAGAAGCCCTTAGAGATGACAAACTGTCAGATATCTTGCATCCCAATTTCCTTCAAGGTGGCACCAGTACATTCACAGCCTTAATAAGAAATCTAAACAGCTTCAGAACAGGAATTTGCTCAATGGGTAAAATTCAATCTAATTGTTCAATTTAAGAGAAAAATACATTGGACTACAGAACATGTAGTCTTTTAGAATGACATCAACTTATAAGATCAACACCTCTAGAAGGGAAGGCAAATGGTTCTACCCGTCTACTCTTAGCACCCAAGAGATTAACATCCATTGCTTGATTTTAAATCATGCTAAAAAAACATTCTCCAGTATTTGCTACCGATTTATTTCATTTCCACACACTTGTACCTTTCTGAAAGCACAGGATGTCCCTCTTTAGAAGGGTAAAAGCTATTAATGTTAATGATATAAAAGGTAATAGCATTATGCACTGAGAGAAAGGATTCAACCTGCTGGCTTGTCCTGTTTGCCCTCTCAAAAAGATTCACATCAGTTTAAGACGATGTCTTTGGTTTAAAATTTTTACTTTTAGATTTTTATGGAAATGTCTCAACTTCACTATCTGAAGGTCAGGGCCCTTTTTTGCACTGGCAAGTCTGACTGCATAATGCAGATTTTATCTCCAGCAATCTTTAATTGTAGATAATTTCTAAAAATCCACAGCAGAATGCATGGACTGCATTAAAATACCTTGCTAGATGGTATCTACATAGATAATATTTTTTTAATCCCTTAATAATTCATTAGGTATAGGTTTAAAATGAAGTTACAATGGTTTTAGGTTTCAGTGCTTCCACTGAAGTGTGTCTTTTTGGAAGCATTAATATCAGGAGAAACAGCTCTCACGTGGCTCAACACGAGACTGTGCTGTGCAGCTAGCAAACAGAAAGAGCCCTTTGTTCCACACAGCCTCCTTCCAAGCAGTTAGGTACTTCTTTCACCTTTTCCCCCTTTTCTGGCTCACAAACTGACCTGCATGATTTTATACAAAATATTCAGTAAAAAAAATCATAATAATTTTCTGAAAAGTAAAAAAAGAATACTTCCAAATTATGGCATTTTATTTTGAAGGGCTAGGAAGCAGGCATGGAGTAGAGGAATATGGGAACAATTCTGAAGCATAAAAAGAGGAAAAAAAAGACAGAGAGTATAAAAAGGAATGATAGGAACTTTGGAAAGGTGGGAAAGATCTGGTTAAGTAGGAAAGAGAAAAAAACTGAAACAAGAGCAGCCATGCGATGAGGCAAAGATCTGTAATCCCTGAAAGCTCCTAGACCTCATATGATAAGTCCCTCAAAACTTCTCACTAAAGTTTTGACCTGAGCTTGTTTTACTCAAGTTTCAGCCTTCTCTTCAATTTAGTAGATATTAAAAAAACAATCTACCAGCAGTGTACTCTTCACTTCAGCTTTTAATAGTAGATAAAAAAAAAATGATGGACCATATCCACCACTGAAACCATTGATACAAGACCAATTTAGAGTTGTCACAATCCAAATGACAGGATTTTTTTTTTTGGTTGTTATTTCTTTTTTAATTTTAACTTACAAAACCAGCACAGGTTGAACAGTCAGGCATTCAAAATCTAGACAAAACCAGAATGAGAGATGGCTTGAGAATCTTAATTCACTTCCACTTGGAGGGGGCATGTAACAAAAAAAATATGTGTCACATAGTAGTTTTTTCACTTTATCAGTTGGACTTTTTTAATTTACGTTGATATTTGCAATTTATTAAGAAGTTATGCTCAGTATAGGAGAAGAGTTTGGGAAATAGTAGGGAAAACAAAAGTTATAAGATTAGGTTTTTGCTCAATAACAGAAAGTGAACCGATGTAAAACTTGGTTCCCAGCTTTTCACCTTGTGCTTGTTGCTTGCTACTCTTCAGTTATATTTGAGAACTGCTTTTCAAACTTCAGTTGAGTACTTCACTATGCATATTTCAGTTTGCTATGTCTTGTACCAGTCTCTGTCTTCTGATCTCACAAAAGATGAGAGAACTTTATGGTATCTCACTATTTTTCACCTTTGTAGAATGGGCCCATAACAGTTTTTTAAAGTGCTGTAAGACTTGAAGTAGGATTTCAGTGGTTACAAAAATTATTACATTTTATTGTACGCTGTCATGAACAGCTGTGTTTAATCTTCAATAGTTAGCAATCAATTTTAAGGTAAACATGAAAACTTGTTAAACTCCTATAATGTTGAAATCTTTTAAATTCATTTACACTTTCTGTGCAAATAAAATACAAGAATGTGTACCATGTGGCAAGATGGATGGATTAGTGGTCAGCCCACTGCAGTTATTCAAAGTGTTTCCACTGAAGCCGTTGGGAGTTCAGAGATGCAAACACTGATCAGTAACGTACTTCTGAAAAGCATCCATATGTCTTTACAAATTTGCTTTTACTGTTATTTTTAATTAGTCTATCATTGACACTAATGGCCATTAACAAGTAAAAAGGCCTCAAACTGCATTCTTCACTCCATTAATGGATCAACTGCAGAATCTATCTCAAGAAATTATACAATATACAGTATTAAAATTAACACATAAACTAACGATGATGAAACAGAACTAATGTATTTTCATCCTTATGACTGGATCAGCAAGTGAGTCCTGGCATCTAACAAAAATCACCATATCACCACCAAAGTCAAAATGACACTAACAGAGGTTTTACCTAGCTACTCAAAGACAGGATTCTAGTCTTGTTTTTATCTGACTTTTCAAGTTATAGTAACATAACATGGGTAAATTTACAACTTCAGCAACCTAAGCATTTTATCCATCCATTTTTAACCACTTTTCCAGCCCATACTTGCCCTGTAAACAATTACTGTTCAAACATCATGACTTTGTGGTATTTTGCTTGTCCGAAATATGAAACATGCAAGCAGAAGTTGCTCCAGAAAACTTGATCAAACCAAAATCCACTATAACCTGATGCTATCCTTGCCTGAAAAGCTTCTTCGATTCTGTGAATTTTCAACCAAGTAAGATGTTTTTAGCAAACACACCATGGTTGCAGACAGTGTTTTCTGAGTTTATGAACAAAATTCTTACAGGAGAAAATTGGTGAGAGTGCATTAAGTAATTTTCCAAAAAAGTACTTACTGAAGATTGTGATTTGGGCTGTTTGTTGGACCTGCAAACATAAAACAAACAAACATTGCTGGCAAGTTCGACTCAAGGACAATAGCATTTAAAAAGTCAATAGCAATCTAAAGGAAACTGTCTCTTTAAGGAAGGTTTGTTTCAAGATTCAAAGAAAACTCTCTGCATTCCTGCACATAATTATATACTGCTATTTTCAAAGCTACAAATAGAAATCACCTGAATTTTCTGTCTCAGGCAGCAACTTCAGTGGACTTAATTTTTTTTAATAGAAAATATCTCCTGCCATAAAAACACAGGCCGTTAAAAAGACAACACGTTATCTTGACACATCACTTATGCCTTAATAAGCCCCACCTGAGCCCTACTATCAGAGTTTATGGTACCACAAGAGCATGCTCTTAACCTTTGTCACAGCGGGAACAAGGTCCAATACCCAGCACTTAATGAATCACTACAGACTAAACTGTGGAGTTAGCTATTTTCATTAGAAAATTAGAAGAAATTTTAGGTTTTTACAATTTTTTTCTCTGTTGTTTCAGAAGCAAACTAAATAAAAGCTTGCCTTCCAGATTGGGTGATTAAGTCTCCAAAATGCAATATAAATACTTCTTGAAAGGTATGGTGTACCTTCAGCTGTCAAAGTGCAGAATTTGAGGCCAGGCTTCACGGAGCAGTACACACATGATATTTCACAAATATGGGCCCAGCACTATGAATATAATGTAGAAATCTGCTTCTCATTCTTCTCTTCCGTTTTTTTTTTAAAGACTGAATTCAGCAGTACAGTAAAATCTCCAGGTAATTAAATGATACCTCTTTGTACTTTATACTGGCACTTCTCTAAATTTTTTTCTTCACTACCTATTTACAGATCTTTTCATCTGTGTTAACTTTCTTTTATTACCAGTAAATGGGTATTGAGTTCAACCAAGAATTTCTGCGCTGGGGGAGTGGCCTCAGGCAATGGCTTTATTTTCTTTCATGTTGAGAACTCTTCTTAAAACATAAAATTCATTTCTCATTATGCTATTCTGAAAACTAATTCCTACTCTACAAAGCAGTCTGAGTAACTGTAAAAGCCAGGAACTCACCGAGCCTTACAAACAACACTCCTGTTGCAGTTATAGTCTTCATTCCATTTGAAGCCACACATTGGTAGTATCCCGTGTCTGTAGTATCCAGATCCTGGATTCTCAGACGTGAACCATAATCTGTTTTTCTGATGATGATACGTCTTGGCTCTTGAACCACTGGAGCATCATTTTTTAGCCATCTGACATTTGGAGATGGATTTCCTGCTACCTTACAGTGGAGGATTGCTGTTTGCCCTTGAACTACAGTGATATTATTTACTGGTTCCAAAAAGGTCAGGAAGTAACCTAGGAGGGTAGAAGGTCAGAAAAGATCAAACTTAACTTGGGTTGCAATAAAAGACTACCAAATGCACATTTTCAAGAGAGGATCTTGGAAACATTTTCTGTTTTCTTTCAAGTACATACTCAAAAAAAATGCAACTCACTGTCCTAGGGACACCATAGCATCACATTCCAATTTGTCTTTAATGATTGACTTAATGTTTGTCTACAGGTAGGTATGGAGATTAGAAGATCAACCATGATGTAATACCGTTACAGTACTAACTCCCTTTGTGGACACCTATTCTGAAGCAATAATGACTTTTCTGGCTAGTTTCTATGTCTCTTGGGAAACAGTTAGTGCTATAACAGAAAAACACACCCTTATTCCATAAAAGAGTAATCCCAGTTGCAACCTTATTAGAATATTATTATAATTTTACCACTTAATCTTTTTACATGGTCATAAATTTGTCTTAAAAATAACTAAAATTGGAAAAGTTACTTTTAGATATTAATTTGACTTGCCAGCTACTCATCTGAGAAGAAAAGCTTAAGATGAGTCTGATTTTGATAGGTTTATCTTACAATTTAATTTTAAAGATTATAAGTCTCACATTCAATTTAAAGAAAGGTTATCTCAATTGCAGAAGTAACTTGTGATACAAAGGGCACTTTAAAATTGATTATAGGCTGACACTTTTTACTTTAAGTCCTATAATAATGCTAAATTGGACAAAGAAAGGTCAGTATGGATATTGAGTAATCAGGTTTCAAGGGTTTAGTTTTATAAATGGAAACTAAAAGCTGTGGTTTGTTGAAAGCAAAAGGCTTGTCAAGTAGCACATATGCTGTATGGATGATCTCAAGTAAGAGAAAAAAGAAATAATTGACAGAACACTGTAAAAACTTGACAATCAAAATCCCTGTAGGTTATTATTTTTACATTTAATTTGGTGTTAGGAGTCCTGCAACTGACACACATCGCACCTTGAAAGCTTGAAAGCATATAATTCCACTGAAATAATAATGTCATTGTCAAAACAAGTTTAAAAAGTATCCGTCATGTTCATATGTTTGTTTCGATTTATTTATACCATCTAGACATAAAGCATCAGCAATACTTCGTATTACACTATACTTCTATGTCAGCTGGATCCAAATATCAAATAACTTTGATGGATGTTCACATATGCCATTTCCCACAAATTAAATTATTTTGCAGTTGTTTAATCAGGAAATAGCATATTACTGTGCAGGAATCTAACACCAGTAATGCAGTGGTTGACATTCGCAGTCTACTTGCTGAGATACCTTTAGAAAACTGATGGTCTGCTTTGATTTGTGCTAGATATGACCATGAAAATCAGTTCCTCTGTAATGGCTAGGTATAGCACTGGAGAGGGGAGGGGTAGAAACATCAGAATATAATGAATTTGCAAAGCCAGAATTTGCTGGAAAATTGAGTTTTCCTGAGTATTACATTGTTTTTTTGAGAAATTATGCTTAAGTTTGGTGTTTATATTCTTACTGGATCTGAAGTAATTGTACAACAGAGCAGACAGCCATTTGCTGTGCTACTCTGTTATTTGGTGTCTGCTTTAGATAACCCATAATTGCAAATCTTTCAAACAAAGCGGAAAATTTAACCAACTATGTTCTCAAGAATGTTTTCCTTATTTAATTTTTGTGGTGATAATCAGCAGATACTTTTTCTGATGTACGTCACACCACAGACACTGTGTGGATGATGGTTTGATGCAATGGTTTGGGGAAAAAATAAAATGTTTCCCAGGATAAACTGGCATCTCAACAATGTGCAAAGCAAATTCTTTCTCTCTTAATAAACATTCATTTGGACAAGTGTGGAGGAAAACGAAATGTGAAGGCATTAGAACTTGTATCCTATATTTTGTGTTATGCATCAGTCAACTACAATTTTTTAAAAACTTGACTGGATTTGCTAATCAGTTTTAATACTGACATACCTTTCAAAGAATAAATATTCTCTATAAAATATTTTAGTCGTTAAGTATAAACAGCATTACTAAACTTGTACATGTCGTATTATAAACAACTATATTTTATCTGGGATATGGATATCAAACAGAATCTTTTTAAAATCTGAATATAAGGGATAGGAATTTTCTGTGTTATACAAACGTTATTGTTACATACTATTTTCTGTACTCTGGCTTGGTTCCAAGTGTCACTGAAATGAAGGAAAATGCTTCCTTTGCCTTCAGTGGTCTTTGGCTTGCTTAAAAAACTTCAAAGGGAAAAGCTATCTGGGGAATATTTCTGCATTTCACGTAAGCAAAGATGTTCTAAAATAAATTTCTCTTTTGTTATGGTTTCTAACATATTAAAACCAATACTACTATTTATTTTGCTCGAATAGAGTAAAAACTGTTCTGTGAAGAAGGTATGAGAGGATAATGCAACTTAATCTATATATTATGTTATACTATCATACTATATGTACCCTATCAATAAAGTAGCCTAGGGAAATGACTGACATGAATTCTGGCAAAAGTCTTTCTTATTTTGAAATACCTTTGTTAGGTTCCCAGTACTTCATATTTTTAAATAGAATAAATTTGATATAAACACATCAGACAGAATCCCATAGCAAACCAAAGTTAAGATGAAGTCTATTTTGCATGTTTTGGCAAGAATATAAAAATAACTTTTCCCGCATGTGTCAAATCATTGTCAAGACATGGACAAGAATAGATACTAAGCTAAAAACATAAAGGGTGCAATATCACTGAGATCTCACATGGTTATTATTTTTCTTAGTTTTATTTATATTAGTCTGTCACTTAGATGTCCAAGTTACTGGCTCAAACCATATGTGCTACCTCAGCATAAACACAATACAAAACCATTGCTCTGCTTCTGTTATTTTAAGATTTTAGCTGTGATTTTGAAGTTTATTCTAAAAAAAAAATCTTAAATCTCTTTAGTTGCTTTAGATCAAGTTAAATATGGCCAAGTTGTTTTCAATATGAGTTTTGGTTTCTATTCATTTTTTCTTATTGTTGCTCCTTTTTCACTACATGATTTTAAAAATAATTATGCATTCATAATTTTCAAACCAGCTTCATGATGGCCTCCATGAACAGCAATTATTAAAAATCTGCAACTCTTTGTCTCAGAACTTCTAAATCATTTATGAATATTGAATTCTCATCATATGGGAAAATATAATCAACCTTACTTTCCAAGTTCAGAAACTAAAGTACAGGGAGTTTAAGTAACTTCCCAAATCCACACAAGGACTAAGTGGTAATATGTATAATACTGTACTGAGTCTCCCATCCTTCTGTGTTATGAGATAACAAGGATATGGGATTATGAGATAATCACCCATTTTTGTGGGTGCATTCACAGAATTGACACATACTTTACAAAGAATATCAAAGAGTTGCAGAGTTTTCTGGTCTTATAAAAGAACACTATTGTAAGAGAAAACAAACACAAAAGTTGCTGAAATTCAAAGCATTTCTTTCTAGAGATATGTTTAGCAAGGCTGCTGTAAGTGCAAGGGTTTAGGGGATGTGGATCACACCATCACACCTTAGCAGGTGATGGGAGTTTAGTAAAGTAACTCTTTCCACAGGAGAATCAGGACTGGAAATACACTGAGAAATACTACCCTAATAAGGAGGGGAGAGACATGTCTAAGTTTCATGATTCCTTGCACAGACCATTTTCCTAAATACAAAGTAGTCTTCCCAACTCTCCACATGTTTCATTTAACCACAATATGAAGTTGTGCCATCTACAACATATTGGAGCCAGGTTAGGAAATGTAAGGGATGTTGACAGCTCTCCCAAATGAGAGTCAGGGGGACAAACGAGCAGTCAGGGGGAAACATAATGTTTCCAGATTAATTGATACCTTTACAGTCTAACTTAATTCCATTATTTGCACCTCATCTTCCATACTATTCCTGATCTCAATGTATAAAAATGCAGCCAGAAGCATGTGAAATAAAGTGATTTGGATCACATGCAGTTCAAATGTACTCTGGAACAAATTACAGACAAATCAAGAACGAAGTGGAATTAGCATTGAAATACTGCCACAATGTGCACATTGTCCCTCATATCAAAATCAGTTGGCTTATGCTCTCTTATTAGTGGAAGGAAACTCATTTTTGAGCAGTATTTTCTCATACTTGAAGGACTGAAGATCTTACCTAGCCCAGGAATACAATTCTACAGGGTGGAATGGTTTCTTTTTCTTGTTTTCTGAACTCCCAAATGAGACTGTGAAGAAGCAGGTACCACCTGTCCTTGGCAACAGCCCATTTAGGAGCAGACCTTTGGGAAGCTGTGTTGGGTTTCAGTGGCAGGAAGCTAGCTACAGGGGTGGCTTCTGCGAGAAGCTGCTAGAAGTTTCCCCTTTGTCAGTGGACACGGCCAGCTCCAGGGCAGATCTACCTAATTGGTGAAGGTGATAATGCTTCTGTGACAACTATTTAAGAAGAGGAAAATAAAGGAGAGGGGAGAGGGGGCTTTGTTCCCTCACTGGGAGGCTACCGGCTTAGGCCCTGTGAGCTGGTTGAAGAGAGGGAGTATGTGAGAGGAATATCTTGTAGACAACGAGGTCAGTAAATAAGGAGGGAGAGAAGTAATGTTGCTCCAGGCAAGATTCCCCTGCAGCCTGTGGGGGACCTCAAGCCAGAGCAGGTGAATGCTCAAAGGAAGCTGTGGCCTGTGGAGGGATGGTCTGTACCTGAGGGATTGCACCCCATGTAAAAGGATCTGTGCTAGAGCAGTTCGTAAAGCACTGCTCCCGTGGGAGGGACCCCACACTGAAGCAGGGGAAGAGTGTTCTTCCCCTGAGGAGGAAGGAGCAGCAGAGACTATATGTGATGAACTGACCCCAACCACTGTTTCTTGTCCCCCTGCACCACTGATAAGGAGTAAGTAGAGAATTTGAGAAGAAGGGAGGGGTGGTGAAAGGTGTTCTTAAGATTTGGGTTTACCTCTCAGTATTCTACTGTGGTTGGGGGAAGATGTTCTTAACATCTGGTTATCCTACTTTAGTTTGATTGTTAATAAATTGAATTTGTTTTCCCCAAATCGAGTCTGTTTTGCCCAGGACAGTAACTGCTGAATGATCTCTCTCTGTCCCTCAAGAGCCTTTTGTTACATTTTCTCTTCCCCGTTCACTCAGCAAGCAGCTGAGTAGTGTTTAGCTCCCGAGTGGGGCTAAACTATGACAGAGGCATAACAGTGCAGTTAGGATATGGACTGTTCTTTGGGTGACCAGCAGCACAGCCACCAGTTTTAGAACACATACGAATGATTCCTGACAGGTTACCTTACATGAAGTCAAAGGAACCAGGATAGTCAAATCATAACTTGGATTTATTGTATAGGTACCTCTTGAACCGGAACAAGTTCCCAGATAGACTTGTGCAGAAACCACCATTAAGGTCAGAGGCTTGAGCCATTATGTCTCCTAGAGCAATCCAACTCACTCAAGGTCTCAGCTATTGCAAGTTGCCCTTACTCATGCATTTCTTTAACTATTCAAGTGTATTACTCTAACATTCACACCACCAGACATTATTTATGATGTAAGATTTTACCGGCAGCTCACCTGTGCATGAAGAGTTTGTATTTCACCTTCTAATACCTCCCCAAGGCTTGTTTTAAGAGTATGAAATTGCAAGCAGTGAGCCCCTCTGTGATGACACATCAATAGCACTCATTACCAAAGAAAAAGTTGGTTTTGGCTTGTACCACAACTCTTGCATTTATTTGTGATTAACAGATACGTTCTTTTTCTCCTTGGGGCTTCAGAAAGGAAACTTCCCTGTTGGCCTTCTCCTGGCCAACCCTCTGCTGCAGTGAGAGAGATGGGGAATGTCACACCTTCCCCAGCATCACATTCTTCCCTAGCATAACCATCAGGAAAAGGTGTCTGACTGTAGGAACGTGGGCAGAGAGCAGTGCAAGACCCGGCAGGCAGCGAGCCTGGGTGTTGCCAGAAAGCAGCATGGAGCTGACACTGTTCTGACTCTTGAGCAGAGGAAAGATACTTTTTATGAACTGGGGAAGAGTGTGTTACGGTGTTTGTTGCAAAACAGAAAGCCATCAAGACATGCTCAGTTGAAGCAGAGATTAGGGAAAGGATCATCTTTGCAAAGACTCACTGGACTAGGAGGAGATTTGTATTCAAATCCTTTTATTTTTATTCCAAAGTAGACCTAAGTTCTTCTACTGCAAATGCTCACTCTTCTGTCAGCGAAACATTGCTCAGAGGCAGTGCTCTTCTAGTAGTTCAAGCGCTCACTTAAAGGAAATAAGGGAAGAGAAATTCTCCTCAAAACCCTAAGCAAGACATGGTCCTATCCCATCAACCATCAGAAGCTAGCTTCCTTTGTAGTAAGAGACTTGCAACTTTTTAAAAGTGTGCATTATTAAAAATACCTTGCTTAACCTTGTTACTTCTTTGGAGACAGAACCATTTTTCAGGACATTTGGAGGAGACCGTGACCTACACACTTAGTAATTCTAAAGTGGCTTTAACTTTGGGCATTATTAAAGACTACTTACTACTATTTACATGCCTGTTTTGGATCTATCCTACAATCAGAAAAAAATACAGGTCATAAATTACTCAGAACAGCTAAACATTTCTCAATAAAGGAAAGAAGGTCAATGTGGTGGATGATGCAAAGGACTCTTTCTAATGGTCTCAATTGTATGCACAAACTCTGAAGTAGAACTGTTGAATGATTTTTTTGAAACAAAACTTGCTACCTCACTATGATAAGGTAGCACAACCAAACACATTGGTTACCATTAAAACCAAAGAAAGAAACAATTTCAACCAAGGGATTTTTGCTTATTTGGAGAATTTTGTAGCCACAAACATAAAAGAGGAGTAAAATGAGGCCATTTCCAGATCAGGCATGCTGGAAACTGACAACTGATCCTAAACGAAAAAGTCATATAAGAGCAAGAGTCTTTTTTTTTTTATTATTTCTGAAGGAAGTACAGAATTCTTATGATGTAGAAATGTTTGAGATGTGATTAATTACTTCCTTAGACATGTATTGCCTGTGGCCCCGCAAAAAAAAAAGGAAATAACTGCAACTCCTTTCTCAGCAAAAATTTGACCAAGTAATGTCACATAAAAAAAAAAAAACCAAACATTTTCTTTTATGCTTGTACCCTTAAAAGCTCAGATATAACAGAAAAGTAAAGTGGGACCAACTTGCCAAATAAACAAGCCTGTCAGATGCAGTTAAAGAAAGATGGTCATTTTCCCATCAAAAGTATTGGGTACGTGAGCATGGACTGGATAAAACAACTGTTGACAGGAATGACTGTTATTGAAATGTATTCCCATAATGGAGGACAAAGTTTAATCCTCTAAAATAATTTGGGAGCTTCAGGAAGTCAAAAAGGGTTGAGGAGTACACTTCCTCCCAAATGGGACTGATACAGTCCCACACTGAAGATCAGTAGGAACATGGTTAGAGACATGCAAATACAAACTTGTTTTCTCTTATCCAGTTAAGGATAGAAAGCAATGGAAGATTTTAGGAAAAACTTGTAATAAGCATAGCCAAGGTAAGAAATCTAACTAACATTCAGGCGAAGCACAATAAGGATTACATGACATTGGATATCTATCAGAACAGAGACTATATCTGAAGGTACTCTCAAAGTTTATGTTCCTTTGAAAGAGAAGCTCCAAGAAGAACATCTGATCACCATCTCAGAGCTTTGTAGGCTTCGACACATGCTCATCTTGTTAAGAATGCTAATCTTAAGGCAGAAAACAGGCTGAGCTCTTCATGCTAACAGGATTATCTGTAATTTTTTCAAAGCGTAAGGGTTGAATTTACTACAGCAGTGCAGCCATACAAAGAAAAAAATCTGTACCACAAATGAGAAAACAAGTTTCTTTGGGTAGAAAATTGAAAATATCCTTCTTTAGGAAGGTGCACCAAATTGTAATTGGAATCACAATTTGCAGTAAATATGTGCATTTTCAGGTCAAAGATCAGCATTTGGATCTATAGTTTAAGTGACAAAGCATCATAAAAATTTATGCTAACTAACAAGTTAACAGAAATTCTGCCATTACAGTCTATTTTTAGAAAAATCACTAATGCTCAGAACTACTTAAAAGGTAAATATTATTGTGTTGCCATGACCTAGATTTAATAACCTCAAACCAAAGATATTTATAGATACCAATGCTTAAGATTTACCTATAGATGCCAAATCTGGCACTGTACAAAATTACATCATTTTCATGGCACCAACGCAACAGAAATACACTAGGAAGATAATAATAGCCCTCTGTGTCTGGGTCAAACATCTAATCCTTCAGAGTAGGGGGACTGAAAATGCTTAAAAATCATTTTTATAGACTCCTTGAACCTTACTATCCCTGCTTAGAATCAGAAGTATTACTCACACAAGGCTGCCTTTCTTACAGACTTGTATGCACAGATAAATCAAGTGAACACAAAATAACAGGATTTTGCTGGTCCTTTCTAAAGTATGGTCATATTTGGGTGGAAAGAAGAAAAAGTAAGTACAATTAATTTTACCTTTAGGTGTCGGAATTGGTCTCTCAAGTCCATCTGCATGATCTAAGGGGTCATTTGAATCTGGAATTTCCATTTCACCTAGAGAAAAAAAAATATTTTGTCGACTTGATGTTCTGATTTAATCTTTCTCTTAAACAGCATTACAACAGTGAATTCAGCAAACTCATTCAGTCCAGATCTTGATTCCAGAGCAGCACACAGGAAACACCTACTATCAAGGTCAGGATTTATCCACCGCAGATTAGAAAACTTTACAATAATTTACCTTGTGGACTTGCCTTGTGCTTGGCAAATATGGGCAGCATTAAAAACTGCTTTCCAGTTCCTACCATAAAAAAATTCACACGATTTTACAGAGAGCGCAAACATTTCCTGAGGGCAGTGCTGGCCCAGCAAATCAAGCAGTACCTGAGCTTTATTGACAATCTCAGTTACAGAAAAGCATAAATGTGCTTTTGAAGTTACATTACAGTAATTCAGATGCTGTTTCCAGAGGTCAGACTCATCATCCCTACTGACCTTCCTATCCTATGCGCAGCCACGTCTCTAAAAGATACCCGCCAGAAATTAAAATATAATAACCCTTAGCCAGGTGTTCCAAGTGGTGCTGAAAGGGACAGATATCTTTCTATGTGCCCTCCTTGTTTGTGTCTAACACATATCAGAAAAAGCCAGAAACAATATTCAGTCAGAAGTTGCTGTAGACAGCAGACAATACTTCCATGTTCTTTTGCTTTTGCAGGTCTTCCAAAACCCTGACCGTTAAAAAATGGGGTTCATCTATCTGCTCTCCCTTTTGAAAATACAATGCTGTGAAGAACACAGCAGAACTTACAAATCAGATAAAGCTATAGGGGTGCTTTTACTAAAACAACTTATCAAATCACATCCTCTGTATTTTATTATTTCCTAATTTATACTGAGTCATCCAAATTCCTTGTCACCTCAGCAAATCACCAAGACAGCATGCAAATCTAAAGGTCATCAGGCTCCAAAGTGAAAGATCTAGGTTTTGTTGTAGATTTGTTAGGTGTGTACATGGTAATGTTTTGGGTAAAATGAAACTAATGCTCTCCCTCTTCCTTTTGCCCCCTGACTAAACCCTACAACAGCACTCTGACTGTAAGTCACAGTGAGGAAACACAAGTAATCCCATCTCTATCTTCCATCACATTATGAAAGAAGAAAAGAACTGAGATTGTAATTCTTTTTTTTTTCCTTTATGCTTTTACTCAATATTCGTGAACAGAAGATCTAGCTAACTTGCCTTTACGTTTAAGAGGTGAAATACAGAAATCAGAGACATCCTCTGGGATCTCTGAAAACAAGAAAAGTTTTTTTTTTTTGTCACAGTACTGCCACCTTGTCACTATTTCATCTTTCCTTTCATCTCCTACTGCTTGAGGTTCCCACCCTGGCAGCACTACTGATTCCACTGGAGTTCTGTGCTTGTTCCCAGACATCCCAATGAGAGTGACGGTGAAGACAATGCTGTACCTCTTGTAGGACACTCTCAAATCGGAACAGTTAAGGCTTGGGCAGACACCATCTTCTGCCACTCCCAGCACTGGCCAACGGAAATGACAGACAGTCTTCATCTGCAGACTGGAGGGAGAAACGGAAATGGGTGGCCAAGTTGGTGGCATCTTAAATTGCATTGTAAATCCTACCCTAATGTATCTTCACCTCTCTGAGGGCATGGTGCAGACTCAGTGCCTGACTTATTACTGTACAGAAGTTTTGTTCATTTGTTTGATTCAGAGTGAACTGATGAATGCATGATAGGGATATTTCTGTTAAATTTCAGGAGAGATACATCATGTCTCATTTTTACCAATGGGCAGCAAGGCAATTTCATCTCTATTCTCTTGCTTGTGTTTGACCTCTTCTATGTCGCACAAGGAGTTTAGAATGGGACAGCAACATTTATTGGCCACAAGAAAGATAAACCCAAGATGAGACATTGGAGTAAAAACAAGAGTAGGAAAAGCAACTGTTCTGTTAGTCTACAAATACCTGCAGTTGGCTTGTTCTGGTGATCATATTCCACCAGTATTCACAGGATGAAGTGCTATTTGTAGAAGCTCATTCTTAGGGACAATGGGTTGCTTAACGCTAAGACCTCCAGTCTTGAAAATGACCAAGATCTCAGTGGCACTTTTGGTTTAATACCATGTGCTCAACTTTAAAATACTTGTTTCAATTTCTTCAGTCATTTAGTGGGATTCACAACAGGAAAAAACATTGGAAGCTCAGATAAATGAGCACAGAAATGTCTTCCTCTCTCTTACCTCCTTCCTAGACACATATCTCTTAATGTCTTAAAGCTTTTCAAAACAAAGATGTAAAGAAACAAAAGCATTTTATGATTTGAAAATGTTTCAATAATAGTTTTGTGTCATTCACTCTTGTGCTTGATATATTTATGTCTAGAAAAAACATTAAAATGTGCTTTACCAGAGAACAATTACAAACCATAGACATGACCTACCAGTGGTCTCCATGACTAAGCAAAGTTAAAATTGAAAATTCTTTGTGCATTTTGGAAATTATAAATACAAAACAGATCTGCCTTAAATTTGCTTTTATGAAAGAATCTTATATTTTCTGTGACCTTCAAAATTCCACTGCAACCATATTTGTTATGAATTCTAAGTGCTAACCCTAAAGTTTCTTTACCACAACTTAAAATATCAAAATGTTATTAACAATATGAAATATTACTTTTTTTTACACTGTAAAAAAAAAATTTAGATGACCAACAAGTCACTACAACCAAATAAAACCTTTTCCTCTTGAATTGAACAGAATTTAAAAATCCTGCAGTTAAGAACTTCACGGAAAAAGCTATGTATTCCTGTTGAATATTATTCTCAGTGTTTTCTGACTTTGCATTAATAACTTAGTTCATTTTTCCTGCTATAAGTAAATCTGTGGTGTTTTCCTCAACAGACAATAATTCTTGTTGTCATTTTTTTGTTCAACTGCCCTTACTGTAGTGCAGATGCACACCTGATCATGTGCCATCATGAACTCTCTGCCGTCTTATTCTTGTTTGAAGACTCCTACACAACTGTGTTCCTCTCCACATCTGATTTTTAACTTATGTCCCTTTTCCCATTTTGATTATTCAATATTTCAGTAAAGGTATCCCATTTTGCTTTTCTTCTTCACACTTTCTGTATCTTTTCCTGCCAGGATTTTTGTGTTGTTCCACTGCCTCAAGAGAAGACAAATCCACAAAGTAATTTTAGGTGTCCAACCTCCACTTGCAATCTTGATCAGTAAGCAGTTACTGCTAGAAAATATATAATTGTTCATTAAGCTGATTTTAGATGCAACAAAGGTATTACGTTGTCACTTTTTTCACATCTATTACAAATACAGCATTGTCATACAACACTAAGAAAAAAGGTAGATTTGTCAAACAGAAAACTGGCAGAACAGCAACCCACAAAACAATTGTTATTGAAAACAGGTAAGAAGATAAATGTTCAATATTTGAACTTTACATGTGATATAAATTCACTTTAGCAAGAAGTATGCGAACTAGCATGCTACTACATAAATATGTAGCTAACTGAAGACAAATCAATCACCATGGTGCCACCATATCCACATTGGTGTATGAGGAACCACCACAGCAGACCGGACAATTGTGCAGATATGTACAGAAAACAGCCACACAAGGTTCTACAGTCCAGGCCTAAAAGAGTTCTTGGCAGAGGGCTTTGTGTGGCCCAGATGTTACTGGAATGAAGAAGACAAAAAAGAAATGGACAACTGGTATACAAGCTATCAAACTATTTTATTCAAGGCTACTAAAGAAAGCGAAGCAGACGGGGAATGGAAGTAAAGACAGTCTTGACTGAGAATAAAGGAGACAAATGGAAAGAGGTGCACATAGGCAAAGCTTATTCTTAATAAAAGGTTTGTTCAGAACTGAGGACCAAGACCTCGGGCTCAGAACAGTCAGAATTGAGCTTAGTTCTCAGAAGCAGCAAGAAAAGCAAATACAGTAAGTATGGGGTATTTCTAGGAAAGGAATAAAGAGTAAAACTGAAAGTATCATTATGCTGCTGTGTAAATCTATGGCCTGCTGTTACACATTGAACATTGCGTGCTGTTGAGGTCCTCTCATGTCAAAAAGGGTACAGAAGAGCTGTAAGAGTTTCAGAGAAGAGCAATGAGGATAATTAAAGTAATAAACCAGGCTTTATACAGCTGCTATGATTTGTCACTCTGGAAAGGAGATGGCTGAGGTCAATGACAGCAAAGGTCTACGGAGTTGTGACAGTCTTAGAGAAGATGGACCAATCTTTTGGTAAAAGAAGCAATTTCAAAACAAAGCTAAAACAAGGTAAAGTTTTCTCAAACTAGATGTAGTTAGGCTGTGGGCAGAGTTCACATTGGCTACAGGTGAAAATGAGCAAGTTCATGGAGAAAAATCCATTCAGATCTAACTAATTCATGGAAGTCCTACGCAGGCAGGGAAATCCCTGAGCTCAAAATGGCTGGAGGCTAGGTAAATATTTTTTTTCGTTTCAGTATTTACCAGTGAGGGCTCTAGCCACACTGCTGACGTTGTGGAAGGCAAAAACAGGGACTGGGAGAATGAAGAACTGCCCACTGTAGCAGAAAAGCAAGTTTGCAACCATGTAAGGAATCTGAAGGTGCACAAGTTCATGAGAGGCAATAAGATCCAACCGCGGGTCCTGAGGGAACTGGCGGATGAAGTTGCCAAGCCACTGACCATCATTTCTGAGAAGTCATGGCACTCTGGTGAGGTTTCTGATCACTGGAAAATGGGTAACATAACCCCCATTTTTAAAAAGGGGAACAAGGAAGACCCGGGGAACTACAGGACTGTCAGTCTCACCTCTGTGCCTAGCAAAGGTCATGGAGCAGATTCTCCTGGAAACCATGCAAAGGCACATGGAGAGCAAGGACGTGGCTGGTGACAGCCATCACAGCTTCACTAAGGGTAAATCATGCCTGACCAATTTGGTGGCCTTCTCTGATGGGGTTACAGCAGTGATGGACAAGGGACAAGCAACTGACGTCATCTACCTGGACTTGTGCAAAGCATTTGACACTGTCCCACATGACATCCTTCTCTCTAAACTGGAGAGACATGGGTTTGATGGATGGACCACTCGGTGGATAAGGAGTTGGCTGGATGGCTGCACTCAGAGAGTGGTGGTTAACAGCTCAATGTCCAAGTGGAGACCAGTTTCAAGTGGCATTCCTCAAGGGCTGGTAATGGGACTGGTCCTGTTCAACATTTTTGTTGGTGACATGGACAGTAGGGTGCACCCTCAGCAGGTTTGCCAATGACACCAAGCTTTGTGGTGTGGTTGACATGCTGGAGGGAAGGGAAGCCATCCAGAGGGACCTCGACAGGCTGGAGAGGTGGGACCGTGCAAACCTCATGCAGTTCAACAAGGCCAAGTGCAAGGTCCTGCACGTGGGCTGGAGCAATCCCAGGCACAAATACAGGCTGAGTAGAGAATGGATTGAGAGCAGCCCTGAGGAGAAGGACTTGGGAGTGCTGGTTGACAAAAAGCTCAATATGAGCCAGCAGTGCACACTTGCAGCCCAGAAAGCCAACCTCATCCTGGGCTGCATCAAAAGAACCATGGCCAGCAGGCTGACAGAGGTGACTCACACCTGAAGTACTGCATCCAGCTCTGGAGCCCCAGACATAAGAAAGATGTGGACTGGTTGGAGCGGGCCTAGAGGAGGGCCACAAAGATGATCAGAGGTCTGGAGCACCTCTCCTATGGCACAGGCTGAAAGAGTTGGGGCTGTTCAATGTGGAAAAGAGAAGGCTCTGGGGAGACCTTATAGCAGCCTTCCAGTACCTAAAGGGGACTTATAAGAAAGATGGGGATAAACCCTTCAGTAGGACCTGTTGTGATAGGACGAGTGGTAACAGGTTTAAAATAGAAGGAAGTAGATTCAGACTTGATATAAGGAAAAAAATTTTTACAATGAAGGCGGTGGAAGACTGGAACAGCTTGCCCAGAGAGGTGGTAGATGCACGGCAGCCTTGTCTGCAGTGACCATGTGATGGTGGAGTTCAGGTGGTCGTAGATGTCCCATCCCTGGAAACATCCAAGGCCAGGTTGGATGAGGCTCTGAGCAATCTGATCTGGTTGAAGATATCCCTGCTTTTTGCAGCAGTGTTGGACTAGCCTTTTAAAGGTCCCTTCCAACCCAAATTACTCTATGATTCTAAATATCCAGCATAAAGTAGTATTATATACACCAGATCTCTTCTTACACCTTTACTTCAGCGTCTCCTTTTTACTGCCATCAGACCCAAGACACAGGGTTGCATAGAAATCTCATCTGCTCCAGCATGATTGTTTTTACTTACATATGGTCTCTGCTCAGACATTAAGTGTATCACAGCTTGTTTTTGAACACCAACTTCTTCAATTTACATTTGCATTGTTAGTGTCAGGTAGAAAAGATCACCTCCTTGCACGCTGCATGACCAGACAAAACCAACATAACCAGAACTCAGCCTGAATGCCAGTTATCAGTATGGGGCAATGTATATGGCAGATGCACCACATCAGATTCCCAGGAATATTCCTTTTTTCAGGGATCACACAGTAAAGCAATTTACTTAGATGCTGTAAATAGTACCTCTTTTAAACTGCTCATCTGCAAAAAATGATTTTGTTACTTTTCAGGGCAATAAAGGAAGCTATTTCAATTTAAGGAAAATCTGAACTCCAAAAGAGAAACCATATTTAAAGTCAGTGTTCTACAGTTCTGATGTACAAAATATACTCTGTTCCTTTGACTTACTATAGCAAACTGCAGCAAGAAAACAAGCAATATAGAAAATCCTTTTCTGAAGAGAATATAATTATTGCTTCTTTTGTCGATTTCCCTCTCCTGAAAATATGAGGAAGACTTGCTTAATGACAAGGTCTGGCACAGGTAGCCCCATTGCTCCGTTTTAGGTATCAATGACCAACAAAATACACAAGTAAATATTCTATATTTTCGAGACAAGAATGCCCTTTCACACAATTTATGCCCAACAGATCACAAGTGCCAACTCACAGGGCACACAACATTCATCATAAAAGAGCAAAATTTTTCTCTCTGAAATGGTTATGAGTTCATAGATCATTTATTACTTGAGAGGTAATTGCAATAAACAGATTTCAAAATGTTCATGGCCACAAGCAGACATCAAAACAATACATTAGTCTTCATCAAAAAGCTAGTCACAAGGAGGCAGTTATCATAATTGATACCAGGGAGAAACCAAGGCAAGAGCCTCACACAGGAAGAGAACAACGAAGTCAGGTATTTTCAACCAGACCAGGTCTGATTAATCTAGAGCAGTTAAGAGCTGGCTGATGCAATGCCATAAAACATTAATAACTGTCTTTCAGTTCTTGCATAGCATGGATGAGATCTAAAAAGATGGTAAATTGCATAAATAACTCCTATTATTTATTAAAAAGGGTAAAAAGGAGTGCCAGAGAATTCTAGACCCATCAGCTTAACTTCAATTCCTGGAAAAAACAATGGAACAAAGAGGTTATTTTTAAGCATTTGCAGTAAAGCAGAGAGATGAGTAATAACCAACAGAGAAGCCAACATTGAATTGGCTTACATGGATTAGAATTGCACATAAGTCAACAATCTATTGCAAACAAGGCAAACCTTGTATTGAGACAGCTGAAAGCGAAGGGGCCTGAAAGAGCCAGTCAAATCTGGCAAGTCAACAAATGGCTACAGGAATGGTGACAGAGCCAGGAGTTTGGCTACTTAGACCATGGGACTTGCTTTGAGAAGCCTGGTCTACCACGGGCTGACAGGGTCTGCCTAACTGGGAAGTGGAAGAGCGTCTTTGGCCAGAGGCTTGCCCGGCTCATCAAGAAGGCTTTAAACGAATGTTGCCAGGGGAGGGGAAGCACAATCCATCCCACCACTGTCAGTATGGCGCCAGTGCCAGCAACAGGTACCGAGAACTTGGGGAAGGTTCACAGGTAAGTACGAGAGAACCTAGAATGCAGCTCAAAGGAATTCCTATTGCTCCAGCCAGCAACTTGCCTTCATCAGTGGCCCTGCTTAAGTCCCCTATGCCAACACATGTAATATGGGCAACAAAAAGGAAGACTTAGAGATGTGTGCATGACTGCAAGGCTACAATCTTGTTGGCATCATGGAGATGTGGTGGGACAGCTCCTATGACTGGAGTATTGGAACGGAGGGATATAGGCTTTTTAGGAAGGACAGGCAGGAGAGATGAGGAGAGGGTGTCACCCTGGTAAACGACCAGCTGAAGTGCATGGAGCTCCTCCTGGGATGGATGAGGAGCTGACATGAAGCTTATGGGTCAGGGACAAGTGACATTACAGTGGGGGTTTGCCACAGGCCACCTGGCCAGGAGGACCAAGTAAATGAGGCCCTCTACAGCCAGATAGGAGCAGCTTCACGGTCACAAGCCTTGGTCCTCACAGGGAACTTCAGCCACCTCAGTATCTGTTGGAGGGACAACACTGCAGGAGGTTTCTGGAATGCGTGGATGATAAATTCCTTCTGCAAGTGACAGAGGAGCCAACGGGGAGAGGTGCTGTGCTGGACCTTGTTTTCACCAAAAAGGAGGGGCTAGTGGGGAATGTGGAGCTCAAGGCCAGCCTTGGCTGCAGTGACCATGAGAAGGTGGAGTTCAGGAGGTGGTAGATGCCCCATCCCTGGAAACATTCAAGGTCAAGTTGGACACGGGCTCTGGGCAACCTGATCTGGTTGAAGATGTTCCTGCTTCTTGCAGGGGAGCTGGGCTAGATGATCTTTAAAGGTCCCTTCCAACCCTAACAATTCTATGATTCTATAAATAGTAGTAATCCTTCCAGTATACTCAGCGCTAGTAAGGCTCTGGAGTGCTTTCTCCAGTTTTTTTTTGTTTTGTATTTCATTTCAAGATGGATGTGCGTCATACTGAAACACGACAAATAGTGCCACAAGTATGGTATACAAACATGACCAACAAAACCAAAAAATGAATGACTACTATGCCTGCTTAGTCTGAAGAAGATTAGGCATGGATTGAGAGCTAGCATTCCTCAAACACACAGGTCTCAGTGAATGAAATTTTCCACGGTGGGAGATTAGGCAAGCATCTATTTCTTGTGATACCGCACAGATACAGCTAATGCTTCTTCTTCCAGGCTGAAACAGGACCTCTTAAGATCTTTTCCACTCTCACAATTCTAGAAGGAAAACAAACATCCTTCTACCACTGTATGTTAAATCCCAAAGCTTACAAATAAATCCTTCAACACTAACAACTACACATAGCTACAATCAGAGAAACTGCAGATTTTTGTGCAGCCACTCCCTCCACTCATCAAGAATCCTGTTTCTAGAGCTGAAACTATTTTCAGATTTAAACAGCAATATACAACCTTTGCTGCCTGCGGCTGTAACCTTTGACACAGGTTCTAACTTTCTTCCAATAACATAAAACTTGCAAACTCCCTCTCTTCAGCCTAATACCCTCTAATACTCTGTTCTTTTCTTCATAAAATTTTGTTGACCTTCTGTCAACTACTAACCTCTGGAGCTCCCAAACAAAGGGCCCACTGTACCCTTTGATTCAGCTGCCAATCTGGTTACTTCGGCTGGGGGAGGCAGGCTGCTTGGGTTGCTGAATCAGAGCCTTTCATGGAAAGTTCTCTTTTCCAACATCTGCAGCCCCTGGCAACCAACTGCAGAGTGTGCTTGGCAGACCTGTAAAGAGTGGTGAATAGCTTACAAAAGATGCTGTTTGTAGCATAAAATCAGTGTGCTCCTTTCATAGTGGTGGCAGATTAGAACCTCCACAGAATCCGTTGCTTAATTGCTGCAGCTTCACATAAAAATTGCTGAAGGTGGGGGAAATAATCTGCACTTTTTGTTGCAATTTGCTCTATTCGGACAACTGTGAAGTCTGAAAAACAGGCACTTTTAGCTTGCTATCAGTTTTCATAGGATAGTATGTTAACTAGTTAACTTGAATTTATTTATTATTATTAAATTAAATCCAGAATTCGTTAAAACTACTTTCCGCTAAATACATAGCAATACAAAGCTCTTACTATGAGGCCATTAGAAAGGGAGTAAGCTTTTCTAAGCCTGCTCTGTTATAACATCAAAATAACATTAAATAACTATATTTAAAGTAAAACCAACACCAGCCTGCAAGTCATAGAACCTTCAGAAAGCCAGTAGAAAACACAGACAAGAAACCTTTTACAAGAGCCAGAGTTAGCTTATAAATTCCCACAATTTATAAGCATTCTTTAATGAAGCAAATCTCTTGTTCCATTAGTGTGAATTTTCCCCTCTTTAGATTTTTTCTACCATCTTACCTAATAGCTATATTGAAATTGGTTCATTTCAGTACCTATCAGGAAAAACACTCTGTTGCAAAATGTGGGAACTACACTCGGGGACAAAGGCAGATCTGATGCTTACAATCCAAAGCAATGAAAAGAGCTTCATTATTTGTTTTGGACAGAAAGTTTATCATTGATTTAAAATAAAATTCTAAACAAACACAAATGTTAAACCACCTTCATTCTGCACAGTGAGACCTCATTTCTCAAACACATCTTAACAGAGATTCAAAATCCTATACTTTGACATCCTTTTGTCAGTTAAATGCATGAAGAAGGAATCTGCATATTGCATTAATTTCTGTTACTGTGAATCTTTCTGACTACAGACTGATCCAAGATAGACTAGTTGTCCATTCTGGAGAATTAGTAGTCAAGTGCATGATGAAAAAGCTGCTTTACAAATTTCACAAGGTTCCTGCAAGTACTTCCTCACAATCTTTATTAACCTACCATCAAACCACTCTAAAACACAGTAAAACAGATCAGCTGGCCATAGGCACAAACCTGCAGAGAAGGAATGATTCTTGATTTCCACACAGAGCTAAAATGTACCCCCACATCAGAAAAAAGTATACCGAAGTTGCAGTTTATCTTCTTAGTCATCAGTCAGGTGTCTCACCAAGTACTATGAAGTCAGTGTAAAAAAAAAAAAAAAAAAAAAATCAGAGAAGTAATTTTAAATATTCTTACCAGGGATTCAAACACAGACTACAAATAAATACTTTTATTTATTTTAATGCTTCATATTGTTAATGCATATTTCACATTAACCACATAGCTGCATTTTCAATTGCACTGTCAATCTTTACCCTTTCATTATACGACCATCATCATTGAGATTAGCTACTAAATAACTTAGATTCTTCCTCCTGCAAATCTTTGCCACTTAAAATGAGAGTTCAGAAATGTCAGTGGGACAAAAGAAAGATAAAGACTTAGTCAGATTTCACTTACATAGGAACCTTCATTAACAGCTGTCGCAACATTATGGTAAAACAAACAGCACCCATGGAAAAGAAGATATTAATTTAAAGTGGCCATTTTCAGCACACAACCAAATTCTGAAGATTATAAGATTTGGATTACAAATTATTCCCTTAATTCACAGCTAAAATACTCTTTGATAAAGTTACAATAAAGTCAAGCTCCTCTTATTTTACAACACAGAGTGGAGATCATTAAACAGGAACCCAACCTGCACAAAGGAACATCCAAATCCTATTTTCAGTTCTTAGGACTTCCTGCAAAGTCGTGGACAAGTCACCTTAGGCTAGATTACTAAAAGCATTTGACACCAAAAGATGCAGACAGATGTCTACTAGGAGTTTCAAAAGCATCTGGGAAACCAAATCTCATGTCTGCAGTAAATATTCCTTATTGTTTTGTACCTCAGTCACCCAGGGGCTGAGAGGGTGAAAGGTTAGCTTCCTGATGCGGTTCCCAAGGCAGCTGCATGAGCGTGTGAGTCAGCACAAGGAAGGGAACAGCATGGAAACAAGACGCTGGGGCAAAGAAAAGGTGGGAGGGAGTTTTTTTATGACTATTGTGATTTATGCCACTTTCAATTTATAAGAGAATTCCAGACTTAAACCTTCTGAAGCACAGAAACCTTACAGTCACTGCAGAGCACCAGCTTTGCTCCTAGGAAAAAAGGCAAAAAACAAAGCACTATTTGGAAACAAATTAAGATGTAATTATGCCAACACTGTTTTAATGTTTAATAAATACTAATCAACTCCACAATATTTACAGTGTAAAATACTGGCAGCTTTTTCAACCACAAGTGCATTTCAATGTCATTTCTAATTTAGCAACAATGAAACTAAGTCTACTATCTATCACAAACATAGCTTTTCTGTACAACTATACGTTGAGTAATCCAAGTCAATATACCAAGCAACATATAAAAGCCTTGAACCATGAAAAACCACAAGTCATTCTAGATTTTATAACAAATGGTCTTTGTTGGTAATGCATTATACTAAAAAAAAAAAAGTAAAGCAATTGTGAGTACATACCAAAGCTCTTCACCACCTCAGCTGTAAAATCACAGTTTAAACACAACCAATAGAGGCTCCGAACACACCTGCAGCAGCTCAAAGAACACCAAGCAAGATGATCATTATCCATTACATTATTACATGATTGATTATTTTACTGCTTCTGGCTGTGAAAACAAAACAGTCTCAACTAAAAGGCTGAAAATAATGATTTATGAGTATAACACTCTATCAACTGGGATAAACAACTATTGTCACAGTGCTCTTTTTTTTTGAAAAATAATTTAGAATCCAAAAATGCTAGTCATGTTTGCAGCCTTAGGCTGAAATCTTTAGGACTCCAATTCAGAAAAGCACTCCCAGTCAGAGAGACACTTAAAAATTGGTTCATTTCTAATCATACTCTTAAATGCTTTCCTATATTTGAAACAAAAACCAACATTAATCTTCCTCAATCTAGGTAATAATATAAAAACAGCACAGACCACAACTGAGTGTAACAGAATAAGTGGAAGCTGCTGTTACCCATTCTACTGGTTATTCTGGGTTGACAACTACAGGCAGTGGAACTCTTTAAGTGTGAAAAAACCTTCCCACAGTTTGTTTAGATTTCACTCTCTAATTGTACTTCAAAAGTAGGAACTGCAGCAGCAGTCTTGGAAGTTAGAGTGGTTACAGCCAGCCACTCTGCTGTCCGGAAAATAATAAGAGTGAATAGCATATTTGTATTAATCAGAGCATTTCCTGCATGATAAAAGGACTTACGAGTAAGTATTATAACCATCTTCCTGACAGAAAGGATACGGTGGAGACCAATGAAAAACTAATTCTCAAACCCAGTGCCTGATCCTAAACACTAATCTGAGAAACTTCGGCACCCAGGCAGGAGGTCTGGGTTATCAATATCCTAAGAAAACAGGACTGGCAAATGATACAGTAATATTCATCCTTAAATAATATAATGTTCTTTTTCTGTCATCAAGTATCACAATTTTTTAAAAGATCCAGGTAGACAGAAAGTATGATTCTGGATTTCTGGAGCTCTACCTACATACTTGGGATTTGTCTCCATTAAGTCATATTAGAACTTGATTTTACAAAGCTCCACTGCTAATATGTAACACCAAATACTGTGTTCAAAGAGAAGCAGCTGCTCATTAGTTTTCACTACAGGTCTTGCTCATGACCAGTTAGCATAAAGTTAAATACGCTAGGCTGAATTCTTAGAGAGGGCAAATTTCTCTTTAATGCAAAGTATCTTGGTTTCTAGATCAAGCGCTTAAAATTCTTAATTTTTCAAAGAAGGTCCTCTTTATAGTGAGTAATCAGTTATGGTCAATATACACAAAAAAAAAAAAAAAAGAGTAATTCCTCTCCCTCACTAACAGTTCAGCTTATACTGATGGCCATGGAGCAAGTACGGAGGGAGCAAGTCAGTGTGCAGGTGGTGTGCCAGGCAAGTCACAAGTGACCACTCCCAGCACTTGTGACCAGATCAAATATTGTGGGTGGCTGAACATCACTGTGTGAGTCGACGTGTGTGTGTGCACACACATATGCACGTTTACCTAAGTGTGTAGAACAAGGAGGACAAAGATAAGAAAGGATGCCAGGATGTAAAGGAAACTAACATCAGATCTATATTTTAGCATTGCAAACCTGTTATTCTAACTGAAAGTTTAAAAGACGTGTTATTGATTCATTCTAGTAGTTTTTTCTACATTTTCAGAGTTATTTATATGAAATTGTTTATTTAAATAACATTAATAATAAAATTTACATAATATTTATATTTCTTCGTTTGAGAGTAAGTATCTAAACCATACAGTATTTCGGTTAATGAGCTGCTTGTCCCGTCTAGATAGGAAAAATCTTTTTCTTCCTGCTGCAGGATCTGTTTAACCTCTTGGATTACAACTCAGTGTGGACAGTGAAGTCATAATGGTTGTCTGCTCTGAAAGAACCTCCCATTTCTATTTGTCCTGTTGTTTAAACTGCCTTTACTGCTACAGAGGGAAAAAAAAGCTCAAAAGCATAAGTGGACTTTGATACAGTTGTTCTTCTTTATCTGTCTTTAATTAACAGAGCCAAGCAACTCTTTTCTGCATTAAAAGAGATGGGCTATTATTATTTGCATATACTGTTCTCAAAAACAGTAATAATAAAAGAGTAGAGCCCTGAGGTGGAAAACAGACTGAGCAGAGTGCTTCCAGATGTGGATACATGCCATTTTCAGTGGGTGGACAGTGAAAGAACTAAATTTTAACCTGGTCACAGTCCCACTGATGCTAGCCAATATGGCCATTTTCAAATGACATAATGATGCATAGGAGACCCTCCCTGTTGTATCTGCCTGCACACAAAGCAAGAAGCAACTTCCCTAACCCAGCAGTGTAGAGGACAGCTGGGCATGCACTCATTAGCAGGTGGGGTCAAAGCACTAGGCAGTTTCGACCCAATCGCTACGTATTTCCCCAAACCAGGCAAGGATTTCCTGAGCTCTCAGTATCATTCCTCATTATCCAGTTTAACGATTGTAACAGATGCTAATCACAAGATCAGTCTTAACCATTTTATTACAGTTTTGTTTCAACATCAACATTCAAGTTTGCCACACTGCCATTTTAATGAGTCTTCCAAGCAGTACTCGTGTACAGTGCCAGTGCACTTTCAAAGTTGCATCTTCCCACCAAAGAGCTTTCAATCCTGCATGTATAAACTCCTATTTTGCAAACTACAGACCTTCCCACCTTTTTGTTACTGTGACAGGACTGACACAGTTTTTTGTTCATCATAAGCCTGTTCTGCTTCTACATCATCAAAAATACTGTGGCTGTAAGACATCTGTTTTCATGACTGTAAGCGAGAAACAATAGACATAACCTAATCTTAGCCTGTAAGGTTAAATTGCGGCACTGAGCCATGACCTTAAATTCTTACTTATGAACAAATTTTGTCTGTCATAGACGTGTTTTCAGAAAAGCACTCACTTGAAGCGACAGCATCTTATTTTTAACAAATACAACAAAAAGCTCACATCTGTGAGTAAACTACTACAGTCAAAATCATAGATGGCAGTGGAAGAAGCTGTGTGGAACCAGTAGCATTTGCTGCTGGAAAACTGGTTGTTTCCACCCCTGAAGTGTGAAGTCCAGAAAAGCCGACAGGTACTCCAAGCAACTGCCAAATGTGTTGGTCTTCATTCCTAACACGTCTGAACCACAATGCAGATGCCTCAGCTTTGGGATTGAAAAGACTGTGTTTTAAGGAAGAAGGATGTTCTTCACAGTGAGAATTAAAATTGGGACATACTTTTATTCTGTTTTCATGCATTTAATTATGTTTCAACATTTCAAAATATACATTGCAGGTATTCTGCTCAGATTCAAATGTTACTTTTGTATTTGCTACATTCCCTTGCAACTACTGTTTATTTAATCAAAGTGGACAGCTGTAGTTTTCACTATCCTTAAGCAAATATTTGCACAGGTATTACTTGTGTTATACATTACCATAAAGTTTTGCAAGCAAAAGCCAACTGTGCCAATCTAAATGTCTTCACATATGGACAAGTGTGAATAATTGCCGAATAAATTGTTTCAAGTGTATAAGCAGTGGCTTTCCTTCATGTTAGTTATGGACAGATTTAAAAGTGCATTAGCTCCAAGGTATAGAAAAAGACTGCTAACTCTAAGAAGCAAGAGAGGATGCTGGAACCAGAATAAATCTGTTTAAACAGCAATCAAAGCAGCCAGCATAGCAGAGAATAACATTAGGAAATTACATGGGTTTAGGTAGTTGTAGGAATCTAAGATTTCTGTTGATAATGAAGCTTCAGAGAAAGTGTCCATGTTGTGTGATGTACACAGACGCAGCATATGCATAGTTGGCACTTACTGCACAACGTAAAGATGGAAAACTGCTGAGCCTAATGGCCAGCTTTTTAACTGCAAATGCTCTTGTTTATTCTCAATACTGGGTATATTCTAAAATACTAACTGAGCTTTCTCTAGCCTTAAAATAGAAGTAGAATCAAATCTTTCCATACTTGCTTGCACATATAGTCAACCCACTTTCCCTGCACTATGTGAATTTCCCAGGTCTGGCTGGTATAGAACCCATCAGATAATTACCAGTTCATTCTGTGCTATTGCACAGGCTGTAATCTGTGGTATTTGGCACAGCAGCTGATTCAGAGAGGGAACTGCCAGAAATTGAGAAGATGGCAGTTTGAGCTCTGCACACATAGATCAGGGGCTTAGTCAAGATCGAAAGGAGCCAAACTGTAGGAGCGACAGCAGGATGCACATCAATCAGGGTGGAGGAAGGAACTCACAACAGTACTAGATAGTTGGCTGGCAAGATGACTTCAAAGCAGAGTATGTTTCTTCTCACTGATCTGATCATGTTGCTGAACACACTAGTCAACATTAACACAAGGCCAACAGTTTGTTTCTGATCAAAAGCATTGATTTCCTGTTATGAAATAAGACCAGTTGCTTGAGCTTAACCTGACAGAGCTCCACAGCAATAGAAAGTTATCTGATGGTTGCCTGAAGGATCAGCCTCATTTACAGTAAATAACATTTACAAGTCAAAAGACTACCATAAAATTCAGTAACCAAAATTAGCTACCTTTGATAGCAGTCACAGAGATGCCATCATTCAAGTAGTCAGAGGTAATCTATCATGATACCAAAGACCAGGAAAGTTTATTACACCTGCCACCAGTTTCATGAAAACTGAGCTTTTTCTTCTCTAGTAATATCAAGCATTAATTTTTCAGCACTTACGTTTTTAAATTTTTTTTTTATTTACAAAATATTCTTTTTGTGAGCATCCAATTGTTTCCTCCTCACCCTTTGGGGATATGGAAGAATCTACATCTTCCTTTAAAAAAATTCAACTACAGCCAAATTTTTAAGTATTGGCAGAGCAGCTGCATTAGCTAGCAGCTACTGTTTTACTAAAGGTATGGAAGGTTATTTTTCCTGGTGCTTATGCATGTTCCCATGCTTTGGGAAAATACTTACGTAATTCTGTTCAAAGCACCAAGTGGTGCTAACCACAATCTACCTATTAGCTATCTGCTATGGCACTGAAGAAATGCATCTTGAAAAGACTGGAGTGGTTATTTGCATGCTCTGCACTTTCTATTGCTAGACATGAAACTAAGAAAACACTGGGAAAAAACTTCTCTGGATCTTCCCCTATGTCTACTACTTACTACCTCTTAGGTTTTCTACAAAGCAACCAACATGAAAGAGACTTGGTTATTTACAGTCCAGCTCTATGAATACAGACAAGATATGGTCAAGGATCTAAAACAAAACAAAGAACTCTATTTTACTCTTAGAACGGTTTCTCAAATATTTAAAACTACTATGACCAGAAAGCCAACCGATTGATACATTGCCCTTGACCTTGTCATTCTTGGCTAGTTTGTTCTTCTATGCTCTGTCTCTGTATTCTGCCTTGTACATATTAATCTGAAATACCTAACCTCACTCATTGGATAAAGTAAGCACTGTACAGAGAATAGGTTATGAAGTGCTCTGCTCAATTACTTGGCTGGCCATGAGTATCTCCTGATTATGCAATATGGCAGAGACATTGTTTTTGCTAGTATAACTTTTCAGAAGAAAAATACCACTAGAAAAGCCTATTAAGATGCCTCCAAGGATAATGAAAGTTGTACCTCAAACACATTCTAAGAATACTTATTTTCATTTTGTTTATTTATTAAATTAAATTATACATTATTTGCATTTTTTCCTACTTGAAAAAAACGAGCAGTAAATTATTTTGTTCTTCAAAAAAGAAAATTATCTGTATAGTTACAAACATAGCTATGTCCAATAAAACTAAAAGCCAGTCAAACTGCTAATGCAGGAAATCTTAGTTATGACACAAGGTAAATGAACTCCATTTTCTCCTTATACTTGCCTCACTAACGCAAAATATACAGTCTTCACAACAGAGAGAAGCAATGGTAAACTTGAACATGCAAACATGACACCAATCTAAATATAATAAATGTGAACTAAAAGAAAAAAAAATTATTGTGCATGTAGAGGAAACAAAACAGACTATACTACATATACCTATTTCTCCCTCCCATTTTTCTCCTGTTCTGCACAAAAATAAGTATACAAAAAAATCCAAGCCCTCCCTCCAAAACCTGTAAAACAATCTAAATCTCATAGCTCACGCAGAAATTGAAAGATTAAGTCAAGATTTAGTATATGACACTGTAATTCTTGCATGCTTACAACTGCTAACAGGAGTCTGAGAAAAGAACAATAATAGAGGAAGTCCTTAATTGGCATAAATTCCTTTCCAGGAAAAGTTCTACAAAATGGCCAAAGTAAGATTAGATTATAATGATAAAGAAAGAGATTCACTGACTGCAAAATTCAGCTTTGAGGAACACATATCCATGCCACAGCACAGCAACTGAACTTTTAGCAGTTACAGAAGGACTGAATTCTCTTTCCATAAATGCACTCTTCTACTCATCACTTTCCATGAGACAAAGGCTATCGCAAACTTTCAGTCACTTGGTTTGGCAGGACTTTGCAAAACTACTTCACAAACAAGAGGAAACATATATACTGTATTATGTTACTGTAACAAGGCTTTTAAGCAGATTTGAAGTGACCTTATTGGCCTGAGTCATAAAACAATAATTCTTAGTGGATTTACAATTTATAGTAAAATTTGACTTAAGCAATAGCCCCTTGCTGCTTTAGTTAGTACAAAAGGTTATACTACATTCTGATTTATTGCATTCTGATTGCTATACTTTTATTTTCTCCAGTACAATGACAACAAGCAAGTCAATAACTGAATATTTTCATACGCATTTTGCTTTTCAAATGAAGAATCTGACACTCAATACCAACTTCAAAGTGCTAGCTAATCAACTACAACTATTGTAGCAGCTAGGTTAGCATAAGATCCAATTATATCAGTTCACAGCGAAAGTGTGCCTAATGAGGTACATTGAGCAAAATAATTTATTACAGGATACAAGTAGAATTGAATTTCTGTAGTTTTCCCACATTCCAGTGCCTAAGCATTCAAAAGAAGCTGCTTAGATGCAGTAATGCTTAACACAGAATAATAAAGTAAGATTATGTAAGATTTATGTTAAGTTGACATTTTCCTCCACAGACTTTCTAGCTAAGGTTTGCAGGGAGACTGAGCACAGGCTGGCAAACAGCAGCAGGAACAAAGACTGTAATTATTACTCATCCTACTTCAGTTAACTAGAATATAAGAAAGGCTGATCAAAATCTAGACTTGCTTGGAGGACATCTAGAGACTAAATTATAAGTCGGTACTGACAGGAATGAAACTATTCAATTTAGCATTACCTCAGCCTTTTTCTTAGCATTAGACACTGCAATTTCCTGAGTTTCTGACATTTTAGTTGTGGGAAATATTTTCAAGAGTAAAAGTTATGCATAACCAATTTGAAGACGATTACCAGACTCAAGGACAGAAACAAATAGGCTTGTGTCAAAAATGTATGTGTTAATCCTTTGCTATACCCTTTGTAATGGGCCTACAGAAGCATGTATTTAGAATGGGAGAATAAAGTGTTGTGTTAGTTGCACAAGTGAGAAGCCATTTGAAACTCAAAGTAGTTTTAAAAGTTCACATACACCCAGAAGAAGCTGTATTCGGGAAAACAGTTTCTTTCTGACTTCAAAGTTTTAAAAAATAAGACAATGTATTTACATTGTCTCTCAAATTCTGTAGGCCAGAAGTGATTGACATAAATGTTAACAAATCCTAGGCATCTGAAAATGTGGTTTTTATTAGATTAGCAGAAAGCAGTTGCTACACCTAACAGAGTGTTCAGGTTTTTGTTAGTAAATGTTTTTTTCTCTCTTCATGTGGACAATAATGGGTATTAATCAGAGTCCATCCATTCACCTCAAGCTGCAGCTTGTCAGGAAACCTGGTGTAGTAATTCCTGTTTCTACCATTCTTTCACCTTTAAGTCTTGACTTCAATCCAGATAAACAGAGATAAAAATGCTTTACCTCCTGTTTGTTCCTGTGATCCCCTAGCTATGCTTGAGGTTATTAGACATTATTTTTATTGTACATAGAAATAATTAAGGAATTCTGAAAGTGAAAATAATTCCCCAGATCAGCTCCTTAGAAGGTGCCATACAAACATACACACTGGGTAACATTTTCAAGTAAATTGGGGGAATATATGTACCTGTCGTAGTTCAGCCCCGACGGGGACCAGACTACGCAGTCTCTCTCTCACTCCCAAGAATAGGAGGAGATTTGGCAAACAAAAGAAAACCAGAAGAAAAAAAACCAAACACGTGGGTTGAGATTAAACAAAAAGTAAATTTAACAGTAATGACAGAAGAAAACAAAACAGTGATGGAACACAAATACAGTACAATAGCTCACAACAGATCTTCACACCCAGTCTCTTCCAAGTAGCAGGGAGCCTCCCTTCAGCACCCTCCTCACTTATATACTGAGTATGATGTCAGATGGGATGGAATAGCCCTTTGGCTAATTTGGGTAAATTAACACCGGCTGTTAGCTAATTAGTTAACTATCTCAGCCATAGGGGCTACCAGCTTCAGTTCTCCACCCAGCTCAGGTAAATATTAACTCTATCCTAGCCAAAACCAGGACAGTACCATACAAATGTACCATGCAAAAAACCACAGTCATTGCAACCTGAGTTGCAAGTGCAGCCTGAGTCCCAAAGGCAGAAGAGAAGAAAGCCTGAAGCAACAGTCGCTGCCATTTCCTGAATGAACTGCAGCAGAGCAGCAACACTGCAGTCATCCCTCTTGGCACCTTCCACCCCTGCTGCTCAGAGCTACAGTTCCCCTAGATAGCCTGCAGAAAGGTTCCCGATGGCAGATGTAAGTGAGATAAAACTTGAGCTTTGTCTCTTCTGTGTGTACCGTAAGGCTTGCTGCTGTTGGAAACGAAGAATCAAAAGGGGTATCACTATCACATTGACCACTGCTTATGTGAAGGACCTTAGAACCTGAACTTGTTCAGAAGCATTTTCAAAATCCCTGATACCACTGGAATGAATAGAGCCATTAATAAACTTACTGTTTTCTTCCCACTTGCATTTCCCCACTTAGCTGCTGTTCTCCTAAAAGGGTGAATGCTTAGGTGATGATCCTTAGCCTGACAAACATGGGTGGGCAGTTTATTAGGAAACAGCGGAGTTGCTTGCTATGAGAAATATCACTGTTGTCTCACAATAAATAAAGTGAGGGTTCAGCAACCTAATCAAAGTAGGTAGTTTTTAAAAAACAGCACATTTCCACTGGAAAAAAAAACAACCCCACCTTGTGAACTAACAGAGATTGTCACTGTTTCAAAATAGGCAGCTAAGAAGAGCACCCTGCTTCAATTCTGTACCTTCACTCAGTAACATAGCACAGCATCTGAGTAGTTTGTAACTGTGTAGTCATATTCTCAGACTGACAGTATAGACTACAGTGCTTCTGAAAATATTCTGGACAAGAGTCATAAAATATGAACCATTCTCTCTTTATTTAAAAAAAATTCCCTGGACAAAGGATACATTTCACCTTGATGCGCTCACAGTTTGCCCTCTCTCTTTCCATCCATCTTTTCCCCTTTTCCTCCCTCCCTTTCTCTCCCCTTCTCCTCCACCCCAAGGAAAGCTCTTAACTTTCCTCAAGTTTGCACTTTACCAATTTAAGCCAAAGAACTTGCACTAACCCTAATGAAAATATTTAAATATGCTGGCTTAAACTTAGGTCTTTAAAAGTTATGTTCTGACCAAAATTGACCAAAAAATCTAAGGTGTTGGTTAAGCCATTTTTCCATTGTGATTCACTGAAGTTACAGGTGTGTGGTTACTTTAGTGTAGAGGGGAGAACTGAGCTGCTTACATTTACATCCATAGACATGAGGACTGAAAGACCCAGATCCAAAGATCTTGTATCTCTTCAACTAGCTAAGCATAAGAAGAAACTTTTCAAATTATAATCTAATTAGAAGCACACTTCTGACTCAACTACCTTTTAGTATCAAATGAACTTTAAATATTAACATGTAAAGAAATAAATTTCAATTAATATCTTTTGCTCTCCTATTCTTCTTCTTTCTTTGTTTTATCCAGGGAAAAGATGTTTACAACCAGACTTCTTTAAAATGTTGACTCATCACTCACTAAACAGTGGAGCACTGTGCTTTCTTTACAGCACTGCAAAGCTTTAAGTATTTTGTGGAATTTTTTTCTCCCAGATGTTGCTCTGTTCAAAATTTGTACACAGCAAAAGAAACATTAACAGTGAAGTCCTGCCTTTTGGCAAAACGACATAATAGACATAGATTAAATGTTAGCTTTACGGAGTTTACATCACTCACACCCCTCAGTCTACAAGGACCTACAAATTACAGCTGTCGAAGTTTTTGCATAACCTAAACTTTCAGCTCTAGAGAACCCTTACTTGTCTACATGTATTTATATTCTTGGTAATGGAGTGCTTCATTATTTATACTAGCTGTTTAAACAGTAACTGGATTGTTTTAGGAATTATGCATTTGTGTAGAGATGGGCTGTGCATTTTATGTAGCTGAAGAAAATCAAGGTTCACTGATCAAAGTAAGTTAACTTAAATTTGCACAATCATAAAAGTAAAGTATTTTTCCCTAAAATTTTTTTGCAATAGTTTTTGCAAGCAAACAATGTAGATTAAGTTCCTTCTCACATGTACTAGTCATGCTGCATGTTAGGATTTAACATTGTTAAATCTACAAACAGACATTGCTACATTTTCAAGTCTTCTTTCATTTTTAAAAATCTGTAACTTTGCTGATATGTAAACAACAGCTCTGGAGAGCTTCCATAACAACAGTTATGGAAGAGTTACTACCTACATACTGAACAATCTCCTGTCTAAACTTAAGATGGAGATTGGTGCCCTGCAGACCTTCAAAAATAGAAATAGGTGAACCTTTTCAAAGAGGGAGCCTTTTGATCTTAGAGATTCACAGTGTCCACAGAAGTAGCAGGAACTCTTGCATCTCTTACCTCCAGGATTTTGAATGCATGTTTCCTTTCAAAATAGACTACATCAACAGAATTTATCGTTATTTGCAGGCAACTGGAAACCTGGATTGTGTATGAATGACAGATAGTCTGTATTATACTGCAAAGAGAGTGTTAACATAGGTAGGAGTATGCTGTATGTGCATAAATATGCACACAGTAAATATTAGGTTGGATTTATTTCTCTCTCCAGTCCCATTCCTCCAGTATTTCTTTTTAGCACATACATTTTAAGATATATTCAGCAATGTAGAAATTAAAGTACTTTTCTGAAAACTAGTTTAAAAACTTAATAAAACAGCATTCTGGATCCCACATTTCAGACCTTAAAAGCCATTTAAGAAAGAAGTTCAGAGTTTCATACTAAAACACTGGTAGTGACCATGTACCCAGCACAAACTTGAGTGTTTATGACCTCGGTGAGATGGGATTTCCATTTCCTTTAATGAGCCAAGACACCAGACCCACACTCTTAACTAATGCTTACACAGAAGCTGCCCCTGGGACAATAAGTCTGTTTCTGCAGAAGTAAAGGAAAGCAGGTGCGGAGAAGAGGTGGAGGGAGATAGGAACAGGGACCTGGACAAAGACTTCTGTAACTAGACCAAGACAATGATGGTAACCGTGGTGTGGCTAATCTTTGGACTAGAAAGGGGAGGAACAAAGCACAACTGCGAAGTTTTGCACTAGGAGTTGCTGGTGATTGTATTCCCCAGGTCTGGATAGCACCGCATGCATTTTTGTTCCAAAGACTAAACCCACCAACAGCCCTGTTCATGGCAAAATACTGATTTCCAATTTGCTGTCTCTGGAACAGTGGATCTTGTTCACCGAGCACAGTGTTTTTTTCAGAGCCATTTTGATTTTGAGTTTGATGGGATGACATAAACTTGTGTTACTCCAGCTTCTGTATCATAGTATTTAATACTGGCAAAGACAGTAAAATCAAGGTGCCAACTATACCAGAAATGATACACAGTATTTAAAGGCATATTGTTTACTCCCTATCATTCACTGTTTCTTCATTATGTAAATAGACACATCTCAGACCTAAAACATGTGTGGGACACATAGTTAAAACTGTGCCTTACCACAAGTGAGAGGTAGGCTGTGATTGGAAAGTGGAGATTGGTTTGTGAGTAAGGAAGGGTATATCTGCTAGTTCTAACATCCACATCTGGCCAATCAGCCATGCCTTTTACCAAGCAGCATGTGCTGCAACTTTGTTCTGGCAAACCAAACAATAAAAGAGAGAACATTAATATATACATTAATATATATACATTAATAAAAAGAAAGGCAGAAAGGCGAAGGGGAGGCAGGGGACCCGGGAAGTCTGGAGAAATCTTCAGAAGGGAATGGGGAGCTTGGATATGGAGGGATTGCAGGACTCTAGGAGAAATGCTTAGATGTAGCGTTGTATGTGTGGAGGGAAAAGAGGTCTCATGGAGAAAAACAGGAAGTCAGCTGGTAAACGAAGTTCTCAGCAGAACATCCACCCACACAACCATAACCTCCTTTAACCATATCACGTAAATATCCAGTTTCGACCTTTGTAGCCTCCACTACTCTAACCTCACTATCACAGATCAGAGAAGTGAAGGTTAAAAGTAAGTCAAGGCTTGGAAATGTCTTTAGAAGATCTATGAAAAAAGAGTTAAAGAGGAAAATAATTGATGGCACTTGAAATATAATTCGGTGACCCTATTAGAAAGCCCCTGACTGACAAGATACACAACATCAAGTGCACAACTACTCTGCTCAATGATATTCACAATAGGAAGTGGTACATTGTTTTATTTTTAATCCCAGGCTGAAAAGATTGAGCCTGCATAAGCACTAGCATCCAGTTTATTTTTAGAAGAACACACTAATAGCTTAATTTACAGGCAAGAATGAGAGATGTTTGGGTAAAATACTTTTAACTACAAGAATAATTAAATGTTGGATAGCTAATCCTCTTTCTAGAGCTTTACCATTTCTTAATTAATAGCTGGGAAAAGCTATTAGCTGCAGCTTATTTGTCGCAGCTGTAAAGTGCTGTAAAGTGCCAGACTGAGTCATTTCATTAATTACTGGTTTTGAAATAACAGCTTGCTATCTAATTCTACAAAGTCATTCAGCATCCTAGTAGCACATGTGAGAAAACATAAGCCAACCAAAGCTTCCCCAGTCACCATTTCTGAGAGCAGACTGGGAGCAACAGAACCAAAAACAGTGAAGGGGAAAAGTGCACACGGTTTATACCTATCTCTCAGCCTTTATCATAAGGAAAGGTAATCTACACATACCACAAATCATGCTCTAGTCAAAATGCTTGTGTAGCTATCTGCCTCAGCTTCAAGCAGGGTTTTAGCTATAATCAACAAGTTCATAAGCCCTACTTAACCTAGTTGTTCCAAAATCAGAAAAATAGGGCTTCTGCTGTTACATAAAATGAAAATATACCACGTATCCATGATTGTTTATTATCTTGATTATACAACCAAAGTGCCAACAGAAAGCAAGGAGAGTCAAAAGTATTTTAAAGAAGTAGAAAATTTAAGTGTATTTGATTCTTAGCAGCCTATGTTTACAGCTGAGATATTAAGTGAATGCAAGAGTTGTGACTGATGTAAGAAACATGATATTAAATACAGGTATTTACTCTTCTTAAATCAACCAGTCCAGATTTTTAATGCTGCACATGCTAGTTTATATGTGAAAAAGTATTACAGACCCTCATCATTCATTATAACAACAACAGAGTCCAAACAGTTATTTTATTTTGAAAATCAGCTTTATAACATGTAAGCAGTACATTTTAGCCTTGCAGTAACATGCCTCAAAGTATCTTCTTTCATTAATAGGGTTTCTCATTTTACAAAAATATATATTAAGGTTATTTGTACTCTATACAAAGCTAGAATGTAGGACTTGAAACAGAACACTCAACATTTAAGGTGTATGAATGAGGCACTAAATCAGCCAAAACTTACTTCTGACAGACTAGTGATGAATTATAGGATTTTCAGTAATCCTTCAATAAACAAAGCGAACACTGTTCTTCATGCAGAAACTGCTGATTAAATCACACACAACATAGATCTGGTATTCTTGCTGGAAAATATGATATTACCTTGATTGTCAGGCAGTCTTCTAGAAACACTCAATTTTACAGTTTGCCTCTATGTAAGCACACAGTTTAAAAGAAAAATTATGTGATAGGAGTTATTAACATATAAAAATCCTACCTAGCAATGTAGATCTTGAAAGAGTTTTCTATACTCTGGATCAAGGGAGAAAAATACTTTCAAAAACATACTGTGAAGGAAGGATGAAGGAGTACATGAAGCTGGAATTATTTTGCAAAAGAAAATGAAGCCTGTCATCCCTCTCCAACAGGCTGTAAAGATGCCTAACATTAAAGTCGGCTGTGACCTGTAAGAGGCAGAGTTCTGCATGGTATTTAGAACAAGACCTGCCTTGCAATGCTAAGCTCCTGCAATATTGCTCCTGCAATATGTTTGGCAGGGAAACAGTACCACCTGCACTATATGGCAAAACTTTTTTATTTGTGTATAAGGCCGAGACCAAATACTCCTTGATGAAATATGTATGTTTCAGACAAGCTTCTGGGGCAAAAATGTGGTGTATTTACTGCTCTGTGTTTTAGAGTGAAAGTGTGCCACAGTAGAAATTGTTCACAGAGCAATTTAAACTAAAACATCTCTTCTAATTGTTGGACAAAACAATTAACTTGTATAAACAGCAGACTAACAGAATGAAATTACATCACCTCTCATTTGTCTACTTTTGAAGTGACGAGCAAAACTATGTTTAGTGAAATGGAAAACATATCAACCCTTTCTATCAAATTTTGTTTCTTCAAAGAATCAGCTTCTCAGATCTCTCTAGGCAGGGTGGATAAAAAGGAAAAAAAAAAATCCGAAATAGCTGTCTTTCGGATCTTGCATTATTAAAGACATTTTTCTTTTTTATTTCCCCATTTATATATAAATATGAAATCATTATATCTTGTGCAAAACAGTAATCTAGTAAACACAATTAATTTAAGCTAGAAAAATATTCAGTAGCATTTTAAGTGTTCAAGAAAAATCAAATCTCTGAAGAGGCAGAAGCCAAAGACAAAGCAACTGGAGCTACAATAAAATGAAATGTTAAACCAGCTTTTGACAGAAACAGACTATTCCACAGGTGCATCGTGTATATTTGCTTCATTCCTAATTTCAACAACTTCATTCAAAGTTGAAAAACCAACTGGGATTTTAAAAGCCTGGAAATCTCTTACAATCCATGAATAAAAATGAGGTGAGAGGCTGAGATCCAGTTTTAAAATCCTGAAGCCCATGGTAACGATAAACAATCAGTTCAGTTCAGTACTATAGATAAAATTGTATTTACTGAGTCAATATGTTTCAAATTAAAAACGTATTTTTGGAAAGTTATTTTCTTCCTGATACATATGTTAAAGAGATTTTAATTTACTATTTTTTTTCAAGCCTTGTTTTATGCTCAAACAGCATAACCACGGGGAATAAATGCTTACTCTAACATTATTTCAAGTTTGTGAAAATTGAAAACATAATAAATTACATTGAACTACACTACTGCTAAAGTCCATTGCCCCGTTTGAAAAAAAAAGGATACTATTAACATACTTATGAACATTTAAACTGTTTTAATTATCAAAGACAATCGACCTTTCCCTAAAAAAAAAAAAAAACCCAAACCAAAACAACAAACAATTAAAAGAAGATTGAAAGCAACGGTTCGCCTGTTTTCCAATTTAAATTATAATCAGAAGTACTTAAGTTACTTTAAATTTTTCTACCCTGCTCTTCTTTGCCTACAATCTGGAGAGAAAGTGAGATCAGTTACAGTTCTTGGAAAGAACTTAGCCCCTTTGCTAAATGCATTTCAGGTTTCTTTCACAGCAGCAGGAAAGAGTCCTGATGCAGAGCTGAGATTACTTCTGCTGAGAAAGAGCACAAAATTGCATTATCTTCTTTTGATAAAACAAAAATATTGAAAATATAAGCTCTAAAAATATGGTGGTATGAAGCTGACAGTGGGATTTGCTCGTTGGCATCAACCCTCCCCATTATCTGAACTTTAAATAAAAAATTTTAGGAACTCGTTTCTGTTTTAAGATAAATTTCCTCCCTTTCTCATGGCACAGGAGTAGGATTTTCCCTTTGTCCTTAAATAGCAAGGCATGGTCTCTATGGGGGATGATAGAGGGAACTCCCCCAAAATTAAAACATATCAGTAAGAAGGACAAGGGAGGCACTAGCCTACTCCATCTGAAGCCACAGAATGACACTGGTTTGGAGTCTTGGGATGGGAGCATAGTAACTGCTTTCATATATAACAACATCCCCATAATTACTGAGATTGTACAGTGAAAAGACTTCATCAAGTTGCTTTCAATTAAGTAATCTGATGTTATAAATTTATCTTCAGATTCCTGTCAAAGAGCAGGGATTTGAAAGGGCCTGTTTAGGCTACAAGATGTTTTCTGCACTAGTCAAGTTGCACAGGTGAAGTCAGACCACTTCAAATCTCTAGTGCAGGGCAGGTGTCTTGTACATACAGCTGGCACTTTGATTCAAAGAGTTTGATACTAAACAATGTTAATAAACAAGTTGAGGACAATTTCATGCAAACTAAAGATATAAATTAATAATATCTTTGGGGGTTTTTTTTGCCATTTCAGTACCTAACAAACTGCTACAGTTGTGTTTACCAAAAGAAGCAGAACTAGCTTAGCCAGCTCCATAATTACCCAAAAACTCGTACCACTGGCTCAGGCAATTTGATACATCCCTGATTCCAGTTTGAAGGTCTGTATTTTAACCAGGCAGTTCCATGACGTAAGCAAAATATAAACTATTTAAGAATGGAAATGGCAGGTTGGGATACAACTTAGGCATTCTGGAGCAAAACCACAGTACCAAGGTACTATTTTTTTCCCCCAATTTACTTTGCCAATTTAATCAAGCTTTCCTTCCTCAAGACTTCCTTGCTAATATTGTTTGGCATTAAATTAGAACGTATTTTTCTGTGGCAGTGCTTATTGGCATATACTTAACAAGTGTTTTTCCTCACAGCTTTAGCATGTGATATTATATAGTTTATTTAAAGTCTCACCAGTTCCACTAAACATCTTCAATATCTTTTTAAGATAATGTGTTTGCTTTGTTTGGAGGGACATGGGGGCTACGGTGGCAGCTTCTGCAAGAAACTGCTAGAAGTCTCCCCTTTGTCAGGTGGGCTCAGCCAGGTCTAGGGCAGACCCCGCCATTGGCCAGGGCTGAGTCAATTGGTGATGAAATGTTCCCTGATAACACCTCTGTGATAACATATTTAAGAAGGGGAGAAAAAAAAAAAAAAAGGACTATGTGAAGAAGGAGAAACATGAGCAGAGAAGAGCAGGTACAAGCCTTCTGGGCCTTGTGACCCTCCAGCCATTCTCCAGCCTCCCGCCAGGCGGCCGTCTGGGCCTGACTTGGCCCGGCCTGGCTGCAAGAAGAGAAGAGAGGAGATGTGAAGAGAACCTGAGAGGTGTCTGCCTGAGCCGATTGTGAAGAATTTATTGTGAGAGGAATGGCTGCAGAGGTCAAGGTCAGTGAAGAAGGAGGGGGAGGAGTAATGCTGCTCTTCCCCTGCAGCCAGTGGAGGACCCCACGCGGGGGAAGGAGGATGCCCAAAGGAGGCTGTGGCCCATGGAGGGCCTATGCTGGGGCAGCAGATTCCCAAGGGACTGCACCCTGTGAAAAAAAAACAACTCGCGCTGGAGCAGTTCATGAAGGACTGTAGCTCGTGGGAGGGACCCCACGCTGGAGCAGGGGAGGAATGTGAGGAGTTCTTCCCCCAAGGAGGAAGCAGTGGCATAAAGCAACATATGATGAACTGACCGTAACCCCCATTCTCTCTTCCCCCCTGTACCGCTCAAAGTGGGGGAAGGAGATAGAGACAATTGAACATAAAGTTAAGCCTGGGAAGATGGAGGGGTGGGGGGAAGTTACTTTGTCCTCTTTCTCATTATCCTGCTTTGGTTTTACTACTAATAAGAAACAAATAATTTTCCCCAAGTCAAGTCTGTTTTGCCCATAATGGTAAATTCAAGGATTTCTCCCTCTTCTTATCTCAAACCTCGAGCCTTTTTTCTTATCTTCTCTCTCCCTTATTCCCTCAGAGGGTGGGGGGAGTGAGCGAGAGACTCTGTAGCTTGGTCCCAAGTGGAGCTAAATTACAACAGACAAATATATTGCTATTCAAATGAAGAAGATCCATTCAGACAGCTATGTAGTAATGCAGAAGAATAAAGGCTAAGTGTTTTATTGCATATGTACCATATAGATAAGTTGTTGAGCCATATAGATATGTATCTTATATCATTGCTTATAATGATCATAAGTGTGTGAGTTTTAATAACTCTTTTATTTATCAGAGTAAAGAAAACACCTTATCTTATGAAACTTAATTTGCTTATAAACCATACCTGAAAGGTATGAAGATGATCCAGTTTAGCTACGCTGATGTAACTCTTAAGTTGCCTGAGCTCTGATACTAGTTCAGGCAGTAAAAATGCTAAAAATGAGTACTGTTACAAAGATGTTTGTATCCATGGCCTTCTCAGGTATGGGTGGCCACCTAGGCATTCTGGTTGTCAGTGGGCAGTCAACCCTGTCCTCTAGCTATTTGCTCACAGGATCAGCAAAAGAGGAACCTGAGGACATAGGATACTGTATGGAAGATTAGTGCAGTATGACAGCAGTAAAAACTTGTTCTTTTGAGCAAAGTTTCAGCTTTCCAAGGCATTTCCTCCCAGCACCATCATAAGGACCAAGCATACACTCATAGCAGCTCTGACCACTCTTAGCATCAGGTATTTTGCAGACACTGCATGACATCAGGCACTAACTTCCACTGTGGGAGGAGACTGGTCAGTAGTAGGACTTGCACTTGGGGCACAGGATGAAGGAACAGAAGAACACAGCAAAAATCTGAGAGATGCTCTCTGTGGACTCTGCCTGCTCACCTGCTCCCCTTGAGCTTGCTTTCCACTCAGAACTGTCTTTTTCTTCATCTACAAGGACCCGATGGTCTATGCACTGGCCCTCCATAAGCTCAAGGCTAAGCAGATGGAACATCTAAATCAGAGAACTGTGGCTTACTAGAGTTCATAGAGTAAGAGCTTCAGGTAATGTAAGAGCCTCACTCTCCCATTCACCTTCAGTACCATGCAAGGTGGCTATCTGCACCATGGGGTTTTAGAGGCTGGCAGGAAAGTGTTAGAGTGAGTTGGAAACCTAACCAGCTTGCTGAAGAAGTGGGTTGTCCAGTCTTTCCTGGGAACACCTCAATGGTCACAGCACTGAGGATTCAGCGGTAGCTGAAATGACATCTGACCTAAAACCGTACTAGTTGGAGTGCTGGCATGTCCAAGTGAACCAGGAGTTTTCTTTCCCAGTACCCAGAGACGTTGTTTTGTTCCAGTACCCAGCAGAGAACAATACAAATAGTTTTCAGTTAGACCACAAAAAGGAGACAAGGAGCACAAGTACCTGGAAATATAGATCCTGCAACATCTGAAAGCAGATAGGAAGATTAAAGTCACCTCCAATAGGGTACAAATTAAATGAGCCCTACACATTCAGTTAAGAAATGCAGCTAAATGTTTGCTAAACACAAACCAGAAGTAATAGCAATATTGTCTTGATCATAGAACCTATGTAGCACAGATATAGCAGCTAAAGCCAGCTTATGGTTGTTACATGGCTTGCACTGGAGGCAATAAGCATTCTTCCACTGTCCCCCAGTAAAACAAATCAGGCCCCTCTTGAGCCAAAATAAAAACATCTGTGACATGTTCTAACAATTAATGTGTTTAATCACTTTTTTTTTTTAGTGTGTTACTTTTCTGCACAGCTACACATGGCTTACATTGACAGTTGTGGACACTGTCCACAACCAATGTGATGCTGATCTAACAGTCAGTGAATCATCACACTTCAATTTTCAATGTTTTCCCAGGCACCTAAGTCCTAAGTATATAAACCCTGCAGCATTGTAATCATGCAGTAGCAACAATATAATTCTAATTGCATTCACCAGAGACAGTTCTGAGGAAGAAAAGGAATGGCAAAGAAACATCAGTAACAAAATAGTAAATAAGGATTCAGCAACTTACATGCAATACACAGTATCTTTTTCTACCATTCAAATAAAAAATGCAGTAGAAATCCAGAATATCTCACCAGAAATTGTTTTAAATACCCTTAGTTCAACATATTTAATAAATATTTCAGAGTCTCTGGCTAAGCAGAAATATCTTCTTTTTCTCCATATAAAAAAGAGTAATCTTAACAGACAAAAATGAAAAATTGACCGTTGGTAAACACTGCAAAAGCTAAAGGCATGGAATTTCAAAATAAGTCAGTACCCCTAAACTCTCTTTCACAGAACATTCTTTTCACAGTTGCTAAGCATTGAGTATATGGGAATCTCACCATAAGGTCTTTATTTCCAACTGTAAAATAGAGGGGGTGTGTGTGTGAATAATGCAACAATTATAAACGTAAAGCAAAAACTTTAGGGGAATGAGTTCAATCAAACTCTTATGAGAGACTATTTACTAAGGCTACAATTTAAGTTCATAAAGGCTACATGTAATAAACCTACTGTAAAATAATTAATTTCCTTAAACAAATAACATTTTATACTGCCTATGTCTGAGACCCACTGGAGAGAAGTAGGTTAGATAGACCAGGTTAAAAACTCATGCACTACATCTGCTTCTGCATTCACAGATGAGGGCTGGAGGATCTAATGATGCTGTGTAATACAGACTTATTGTCTCAGATTGATGCTAGACCAAGTTTCTTAGAAGTTTTACAGTCAGCAGTGTCACTGGTCTTTCTCTCATTTATACTTTTTGATTTATACTTCTATAATTTCAATAAAGTTTTGTCCAAATTATTGAACTCTCTTTCTTTAGCATAGACATCTGGTAGTTACAACTTTTGTAACGTTTAACAGTTTCCACCTCAAGAAATCTCTATCAACAAAGAAAAGTCTTGGTGGTTAAAATGTGTTTTCACTGATACTCAATATTAGATTTATTACAGACCTTTTGAAAGATCTAATCGTTTAATAGATAAATACATTCTTAAAAGTATGAATCTAGCTAAACAAGAACATCATTATTAAACATTTATTCTGTTATTTTATATTTTTAATTAGATTTTAAGCACATTTTTGCTTATCCGTTTTCTAAAGACCTACCAAAACATTATGAATCTTGAACTACACTACCTCTGTGAAAGCAAACAAATCAGCTAACTCTCATGGTCCTAAGCAAACAATTCCAGAAAACTCCTCTCAAATATATATTAGAAATGGTCTTCAGAAGCCAAAGGTAGGTCCCTAGATTCACATGAGGAAAGACAGACTTGTCATGCCATTAATCCAGCTCTTTCTCCTTACCTCATGTCTCAGAAACAGTAATTTAATTAAATTTGCAGTGCCCATCAACAACAGTTATGGACTTGGGTGGAAAAGGGACCTTGAGTTAAAGAAAAATTAATGGAAAGCATGTGTCTTCATATTCAGGACTTTTATTTTTGTTCCACAAACTTGTTAGCAGAATTATCTGGAACAAACAAAACCTAGGGCACTACACAATGAGCAGGTGAAGACTTTAGCTGAGTCAAATGAATAAAGACACAGTGCTTTAAGAAAAACCTTCTGGGAAAGAGGAGTTTTCAGCTCAGCTGGTGACCTAGGCACCTCAGAGATACCAACTGTTCCCCTGCATTCAGATGGGGGATATTTGCTAAGAGGAGCACAGATTCTGCAGGGAAGAGAACAGCAGAATTCAGTTGCCAGCACTTGTAAGGATCAAAAAAAAATCCTTCTGGATAAACCAGGTAAGGCCATGGCGAGCTCAGGCTGACCTCCTTCTTAGCAGCAGCCATAGTATGGACTCCTGGCAAAAGGTAGCCAGGTCCGAGGCATCAGAAATAAGAGATACCGGAGCCAACTCTTGGACAAAAAACGTGGTTAAAGACCACGTGTAACTGGAAATACTTGTGCAAGGGCTGGAGGACGCTGGACTTCAGAAAACAGAGGTAGAGACTGCAGATCTAGAAGATCACTCCTCTTATTTGTAAATCCCCAGCTGGTAGGTTACAGAGATGCCTCACGCTTATCCATTGGATATGCTCTGCTCTTAAAATATGTCTATGTACAAAGTTGCAGCCTCATTTTTCAACCCTTTGTCAAGTATCTCTGCCCTTATGCAATTACTGAAATCCAGAACATGTTTGTAATGTAGGTTCGAGACACTTATTCACAAAATGTCACTCAGAGATACAAAAGAGTTCTTTTAGACTTTTACATCCAAAATTAAGACAGCAAGGGAGGGAACATCTACCTAATGCATCTATTTCTCACTAGCTTTATAGTCTCAAGTAGTGAAAAACTGTGCAATGTACACTTCTCTCATTTCTCTTTTTTCTCACATTAAATGAAAATAATAAATAAATAAAGGTGGTGAGAGAAAGGCAGACAAACGTAAAATCAGTAAATGGTACCCAAAACACAGTAGTCTCCCAAGAGAACAACCATCTCACAATAAACCCAGATATCTACCAACTGAAGGGTTAACAAACTTTGTCTAGTCTTACTTTTCTTAAACAGATGTTCCACACAATATTAAATAGGAGCTAGAAAGAGGGAGGAGGCAGAAAATGAACTTCGGTGCAATATGGAATTTTTAAAGGCATTTCCTTCTCCCTAAGAGCCAAAAGCTATGATTATTTAAGTCTTTGCTTTTTTAAACACATATTCATTTTGCAGCTTTCACAAAACTAAATTAATCCGGTCTTTGAAAACCTTTTTTAAAAAAGAATAACTTTCCCAGTCATATTTGAAGTCTGACTTTTTTTCCAAGAATATCAACAAAAATGTATATTAATTTCTCCCTTTACAATGAATTCTTCTTAACCATTCAGCTGTGTGCAACAACAGTAAGTTAGTGTTACAGATGTTAAACTTTCAGATCTACACAAACTCATTTCACTCAATAATTAGGAAAACAAGCACTCATTTCTTCTGAAATGGTGTTTGTGTAATCTTTATTCTGTTGAGGTTTTTTTTGTTGGGTTTTTTTTTTTTTTTAATTTGACAAAGATAATCTCAAGTAATGATAATACAGCTGTTGACCCTGAAATTCAAATACTGCCTAGCAGTATAGAAAAATATTATAAATTTTATAAAATACTTTCTAAAACTGCATTTGGAAATGTTTTTCTCAATGAATAACTTAGTTGATCATGTTTTTAAAGAACATTCCAGGTTTCTGACTACACAGGTGTTTGATATACCTTAATCTTCCTTTGTGTGAAGTCCTGGATGGAAGCATAAATGATTCAGGAACATAAGCCCCCAAATAAAACATTTCTTTCACTCCTGAAAGGTATAAATATTTTTTAAAAAACACAATGTGTTTAAAATGTTTTTTTTTAAAAAAAAAAAAGTTAAAAATCTTAAAAAAATCAGAATGCTGTTACATCCCGAACGACATTGTAGCTCAGAAAGCCTTGCTATAAGAAACTGAGAAATTTCTCATCCGTTGCAATAGGTCCAGACTAATCATTTTCTGATTTTTCTATATTCTACATATTTACACTGCACATTGATAGCATTTTTCCCACTCAGCTTTCTCATCTCCAACTTCATGCCTCTTATATTTAAGAAAAACAATCTTGAAAATTATTAGCCAGTTTTAACAAGCACAAAGGAAGGCAATTAGGAAAAGAGAACAACAAAGAGGAATAAGGATAAATTCCAGATGATGTGATAAAAAACTCTTGCTGGGAAGGGCCTCACATTTATGTGTGTGTTGACAGTGTTCACTGTAGAAATGACCTTTAGTAAACCATCAGTAGTAGTCAACTGGACTGCAATGTGGAAAAAGCAGCTAAATCAATTAAATACTCTGAAGAAAAAGACAACTGTAGATGCTCAAAACAATCAAAACTAAAGTAGTGTTAGATGATTCCTATTCAGTATTGGTGAGGATCCTCACGTATGTGAGGATTCCTCATACAGACACCACTTACACAAAGAAGGGGAAACCAGAACATCAGTTCGTGGTTCTAACATAGGAAAGGTATCTATCCTGGAGGACAAACAGGAATTTCTCTTTTGCAATGTGTAATGCAATGCCTGATCCTTTTCAGACAGTTTTTTTCATTCACTTCAATTCTAAAACATTAATGAAATGAAAATTACTGTTTATTATTTTCTTTTATTCAATTGCCTAGAAATTATGTTTTCATCTGGTTTAACCAACGTTAGCTGTGTGTTGAGAAATTCAGTTCTATCTCAAGCTTCTGTTCCAATAAATGCAGTATTTTGTCTCTTTTACAACCTCAAATAGCAAAGATCATTTATTTCTCGTTCTTTGCTACAAACTTGATTTGTTTAGTCACTGTATATCCAATAGCAAAAGTCAAAATAAACAGAAAGAAAATTAATCAGATTCTCAGTAAATTGAGAAAAAAATCATATCTTTTTGAAAGTTACATAGTCCAGCACATCAATAAGAGCTCTGAAGGTCTGTTAACGTTACAACACCTTCCAGCATTCTTATAATCAAACTTTTATCAGAAACAAAGGCATTGAAGTCAGTGAGGAACTTCCTGGTAATAAATGGTAAATAACTAATAATTAATTATTAATTAATAATTACAATAATCATTAATTAATTATCAATTATTATTCTTTTATTATAATAATTATTAATTATTATTTACAATGACAATTATTAATTAATACTTATTAAGTAATAATTATTACTGTGATTATTTATAATTATTATTAATAATTACAGTTGAGAATTATTAATAATTACAATGATATATGCAACTAATTGTTACATAATTAATAATAATTATGAGTATAACCCCTGATATGTATATGCATTAAAATGATGTACTTTCCACAGCTTTTGAAATGTAAGCAATAATTCAGAGCATACTTTGCAAACAGATGCCATTTGACTATAGTAGAAATACCAAGCCTAAAGTCATGACAGAGCCAGACCCATAGGCACAATGGGGAAACTTTTAATGTCCAGCTCTCAGGAAAGCTAGCAGTACAAGTACTTCAAGAAGCTACTGTAAGAGTTACAGAGACAGTTATGTTCTCTTCTTTTCAAGCTCTTGGATGCCATTTTTCTTTCAGTACCTCAGACCTGAAGGAAACGTGGCCTCTGCTACATCATGTGCACCACACAGGATGAAAAGTAACAGCAAGACAAGGAAGAAGCAAAACACAAGCTGCTTCACAGACCACTCATATTTCTCACTGAAAGCATACATTCACAACTTCAGCAAAACAGGAGACATGTTACTTGCTATTTAACTGTAAGCAAATTCAATAATAGCCCAAATAGTCCAGATTTTTCATCAGGGATAAAATAAAAGGGCCTTGACTAAAACAACAGTTTGAATCTCTCTCTCAAACCCTTCTTGCTGTTAAGCATGTGAAAGTAACTGTGTACCTTCTGGTGATGACAGAGGTAGCTAGTCAAATGCCAAATACCAGAATTGCTTCAAAATCTCTAGTCCACTTAAGATTTCAGAAGTAGTTCTGTAGATGCCAAAAGACTTTATGGAGCTGGAGTGCTGCTGTCGACAGAACTCCAAATTCTTGGCTCTTGGTTAAAAAAAACCTCATTGGTAATAATCTTCATTTCCCCCCAAAATGAATTAAGATAGGCCTCAGAACATATTGAACATCACCAAAAATGGAAGTCTTATTCACTTTTCCACAGTCATGTTGCAAAGGAATCATAACGTCTTCACTGTACCCACCACTTTGCATTTAAGCAAACAAAAAACCAAACAAAACCCCAGCCCTTGCACAGTGAATAAACTATTACTTACAGGAAAACAACTAGAAACTTGACAGTCTTTTTTTTAATTCTTCCTCTTCTCTCCATGTTCTATTTATTCTAAATGTGACCCTTCTGGAGCAGAATGGTTCACAGAAGAAGAGAAAATGAACTGTGTGGTCAATGCTTTAAGGCTATGATGTCAGAGGCTAGCATTTGTATTACAACAGTTAACTTATTCTTGGTAAGCATAAAGTAACACTGGAAAGATAACAGAAATACAGAAGAATTTCAAATTCTCCTCAAGTTTCCAAATGCAGACAATGCATTTATAGATGACAGAAACTACAAGTAAACTGTCCTTTTTACCTCTTAGGAAGGTAATTGTTTTTTCAAAATCTTTTCCCCTGAGCATAAGCTATTTCCAATGAAATATTCTGGAGTGCTCTCTGCCTCTAGAGCAGCTGTACTTTGTCACAGTATGATAAAGCAGACCTGCTTTGACAGGGAACAAGGCTACTAAGGGCTGATATTCATATACGCTGAACCAGAGCAGGAGATCAGTCACTTTCTGAGCCCATGCCCTGCTCTTTATAAATATTCCCATGTGTTTGCAATTAGTTAGTGGGCTATTCTGGCAGCAAAGGTTATTGAAGGCTGTTCTCCAGACACAGGTTGGGTTTTTTTTCCCTCCACACAACTAAGACTCAACCTTAGCATATTCAGTAACAGCCAAACAGTATGCTCCTGTACACATATATAAAAAAAACCACCTTAAGTGGAAGAGCTTATCTGCCTTCTCTTGCAAAAATTGAATATGCTTTAGATCTAGAGGTTTGTAATTGTGTAGCTTTTGGCAACCTATGACAAGCAACAGAAACCTTGCAAAACACAGATTTCTGAAATTTGGTTTTAGCTGCCATAGTGTTTAGAGAGCACTGAATACAGGAAAAGATTCGACCCCTGCTGATCTGAAATTTCATTTCGCTAATTGTTTAATTAAGAAATTAAGTTAGTGAAGTATTTCCCTCCAAGATTCATAAATATTTGCCCAATTAACACACTACCTGTTGCATCTCAAGATACACATACATTTGTACATGATAGAGATGCAACCTATATCTCAGTGGAGTAAATCATCATGGCCTTCAGGAACACGTGGTGTGCCATACCACATATATATCAAAATATCACATTTCTGTTTGTTCTTTTACATTAGATGATAACTAAAGTATCAACCTAACTATCTTTCATAATTACAAGTAGCCTGTTTTATAAATAGTGCATTAATTACACATAGCAAATATCGTCAAACACATAACAGCATTAAGGACTGTTCAGAATATACTAGTACAACACTAGGGAATATGCTGGAATCAGGACTAGCAGTGAATAAAGAAATACAACATGATTAAGTAACTTTGTAAACAATGCTTCCTTTTCAGTAGGCTGTCTCCATTGCTCTGTGAAATTCGAACTGTAGTGCTTGCTTTGAAATCCCTGGATACAAAAGGTAAAAACAAAAGAAGTGCAGAGGAAAGTGCTTGAGTCTAAGATAAATTAATTTACTAACCAAACCGTCCTTTATGGTTTATGTGGCTCATGTGAAGCACTGAAGTTGTAGCATAAAATGTGGGTTCCGCAACCTAATCTGACCAGGAGATTCTAATATCCTTATGGTACTGTGCTGTGATGGGCAAGAGCATCTGAAAAGAACCAGAATAAACCTAACTTCTATGGGTAGCGTAAGCCACTGTTTCTTTTCAAAGCCATCCTATTTTTAATAGTCTGCCTGTTCACTACGTTACAGAGAAAGGAAACTGAGTCAATACTAAGGATCTGATGCACAGTCAATAGTAGCAGCAGTTAATTCATGCAATTTTCTTTGTTACAAGAACAATTTAAATAAACAATAAAACCTGCTGTTTTCATTTGTTACAGAAATTCGAGGGAATTTAAAATAGTTCAGGCTAGGAAAACCTGTGCTGGTGTAGCTATCAAAGTCAGGACAAGTCCAACACATTTCATCTTTTATTCTTCTACATACAAGCTAGACAACCAACAAGTAAACATAAAGAGGATAAAATGTATTGTTCTTGCACAGCACCATTTATGCATACACATTTTAAAGAAGAAGATCAGGGGAGAATACAGTCAAAAGAGTTGACTCTGCAAAGAGGTTTCACATTGGCTTACAATCAGTAGGATTATTCACGTGACTAAATGCAACTCACATTATGAATTAGGCTTTAAATTAAGAAAAGGCAAGATGGGGACAAACTCTTCAGTAGGGCCTGTTGTGACAGGACAAAGGGTAACGGTTTCAAAATAGAGGGAGATAGATTTAGATTAGATATTAGGAAAAATTTTTTACAATGAGGGTGGTGGAACACTGGAACAGGTTGCCCAGAGAAATGGTGGATGCCCCAACTCTGGAAACATTCAAAGCAAGGTTGAATGAGGCTCTGAGCAACCTGATCTAACTGAAGATGTCCCTGCTCCTTGCAGGTGGGTTGGACTAGATGACCTTTAAAGGTCCCTTCCAACTCAAACCATTCTATGATTCTATGAAAATGTCAGGATTAACTAATATACAAGAAGGCTGAGAAATAGGCTGGATGAAAGTGAGGAATCTAAAATTACACAGTCTTCAAGGAAGGCAGCATACCAGTAATTTTAAAAGTCAGTTTAAAGGGAAAATTATTAGATGATTCTCAAATCCCACAGCTACACATAAACCATAACCAATTACATTAAAACCATATCTCCATATTGTATATTTAATACAGATGGGTTAAAAAGCAAGCCTAACATCTAGTCCTCTTCAGTGCCCGGAAGGAAAGAAAAGTTTGATACAAAAACCAAATGCAATCTAATTTTTTCCAGTACTGAGTCAAATACAGACCTAACCTTACAAGGTAATTTAATTTCATTATATTTTCAGCATTTGAGAATGAATCAGTCTGATAGCAGCTTCCAGGAATTTAGCATAATTAAAGCCAGGCACAATCGGAACCAGGATTTGGGCATGAGCCCAAATTATAGGTGAAATTTCATTCAGATTCACCCTTCAAGTTCATCCCCATATTTGTACTATTAAATACATGAAAGGAACAGATTTGAATAGAAGCATAAGGACATTAAATGGACTTGTACTTTTTACAGCATTTACTGTTACAAATGAAAAATAAAACAAATGCTTTGATTACATAATTAAGGAAAACAAAGAAGAACCAAAATGAGATCCTCATGCACACTACTTGAAAAGATCAGTCAAAGTCTATCAGTTATTTAACAGTCCTAGAGTACCAAGACTGACAAGTATCTACACTCTACAGAGGCCTGGAAATCTGTATTGCTAGTTCAGTACAGGATTATACTTTCCTGTGTCCATTCTATCATGGACAACAGAAAGGCTATAAATCATCTCACCATTGTCCAGGAAAGTAGTTAAAAATTCCTGCCTCAAATTTTCGAATCACTAGCATCTCTGTTTTTATACACAGATAGTGTAGCTTTACATTGTAACACACTGACCTCTGATGTCAGTTGCTTTCCAGACTTTACAAGCCTAAGGCCTCACTGGAATCCACCACAGTATCTCATTCACAGTTGACCATAGCAAAGGAAGGCTTGCAATATGAAGAAACAAGCAAGCAGATAAAAAGTAGTGGGCATGGCCAACAACATGATTGCACAGCACACTCTGGATTTATTTTGAATTTCCCATCAAAAATTCAGTTGTGGTCTTCAACAGCATTTGCCACCTATGATTCACAGTTGCTAAGAGATGTAAATATGTAACAGATCAGTCAGTCATCTCTCTGCCAATGGAGAATTACTGCATACAGTATATTTTCTAGTATTTATCCAGCTCAGTTTTATGAGTTCCAAGAAATGGAACCTCCCTTGAGAAACTATTCCTGACAGTGACAGAAACCTTCTTATGGTACAATGCATTACATCGACAGTAAAAAAAAAAAAAAAAGCTTGCTTAAGTTTACTGTTTACCTTCTTATGCCATCATCACTTCCTCAAAATGCTCACATTTACCCAATCCTTTTCATGCATTTGTACACATATACACAGGGTTTTATTATTTTTGTTGCTTTTCTCCGTGCTCCTCTCAATTAATTAATATTTCTGTATTAATGCCAAACTCACATCTGCTACAACCTAGCAAAATATTTTCCCATCTCACAGAAAAGATTATTTTACACAAAACTTAGCCTATACAGTCTGCTTGCCAGACCAGCCCTTATGAAGCATATTCAGAGACCTTTCCTTCAGAAGCCACGTTGTCTTAAACAGTCTTTACCTCCCCTGCCCTGATCCTTTTTCTCAGTACATCTACGCTCTGATTTGGATCAAGCAACTAACCACGCTAAAAATAACCCAGCAAAAGAGAAAAAGAAAAGGTTGGTTTTAACACCAATCAGTTTTCCAATCCAGTACATAAATGGGTGCACACCCTGTTGTATGAGTTTATTGATGGAATCTCTGGAGATTGAAATAAGCAGCAGAAAGGAGTGGCTGCACTGCAGAAGAGCACTGCCAGAAAAGGATATGACCATGAAAATATACAGTCTTCACATGAAGAATACCTTGCCAGAGAGTGCTTGGAACTGGACTTCATCACTTGCCCGGAACGCTGCGCTGTGATGAAGTACAAAGAACATTCATTGGTGTGCGATACAAGCAAAATCAGGTGAGAGGGTCTATTTTTATTCTGTATTCCAAATAAAGAAATGTATACATTTAAAAGTAGAACAAAGCAGTATATTTTCGCCACCAGTGAAGGTGGCATAAGGATTTCTATTCTTCTCCACTAAGCATTTTTCTGTCACTTCGGCTATGCTCATGCAAGCAGGATCACCAATATGATGGCTTGGAAACATGCCAGTCTTTAGCAAAAGGGTTCTTCATTGAGAAGCTCACATTTTAATAACTATGATCTTCAAAATAAAACAAAAACCTTGAGTGAAATAAAGAAAATATTTCCCATGGGTTCATTAAAATAGTTATATATTTATGTTAATTGGGATCCAGGTGTCTATGGATTGTGTTCGATATAGCAAACCTCTGACAGAGATCATCTTTTCCAGTGACAAGACACCAAAAATATAATAAATCACACTGGTTTTATTAATTTTTTTGTTAATAAACCAGAACCTGGGCTGAGAAAGGCCTAAGAACCCACAGCTCTTTGTTTCTCTCTCCTCAATGTAACATTAAAATTTACTGTCAGAATGAACTGTTATTTACATATGTTCTCCTTTGGGACATGACCACTTGCGATTACCCTCTCTACTTCATGGCCTCCTCTGATGGGAATGCGGGTACCCCATTCACACTGCCTGTCCCAGTCTCTCATTCCTCATGCTGAACTTCTCTCATCCCTTTCACAGCTCTCTAGATACTATATTCTCTGTTTATGTTACCCTTTCTTGCTATCTGTCTGCTTTGCTATCACTCTCTGCAAAATATTTATCTGGATTCTCACAGACTCTCAGCTACAGTGTCATAATGCGAATTCCTTCTCACTGTCTGTAGCCTTTTCTCCACAGCCTTGCAAAGGAAGATCAATGCTCAGAGCTACTTAACCATCCTAATTCACATGAAAACTGAACACAGACTGTCCTTCACACTTCTCCCAAGAAAACAGAAGCAAAATATTAAGTATTACCGTTATGTAGAAAGCTGAGTATTTTTTTACTGCATAATACGCAACTTAGCAGTCTGTCCTGGTTTTGGCTGAGATGGAGCTAGTTTTCTTCCCAGTAGCTGCTATGTTTTGGAATTAGTACTGGATTTGGTATGTGAAGAATGTTGATAATATAATGATGTTATTAGTTGTTGCTACAAGGACTTTTTGCAGCTTCCCAGGTCTTGCTAATATGCAGATGCAAAAAGCTGGGAGGGGCATAGTCAGTACAGTTGACCCAAACTGGCCAAAATTTGAGTTCATACCGTATCACAGATGTTATGCTCAGTATAAAAGGGCAGTTAGTTGGTAGGCAGCTCTTTCACTCTTTCTCTCTCTTGGGATCATTCAGAGATCCCTCTCGGTTCTGTTCCACGACTGCTGCACAAGAGGGGAGTACTGGTCTTTGAAGCTGGAAGCCATTGTGCAGCAGGATAGCTATGACTTAATCGCCACAACAGAAACATGGCCGAATGACTGTCATGACTGCAGTGCTACAATGGATGGCTACAAGCTCTTCAGAAGGGACAGGCAATGAAGGAGAGATGGTGGGGTGGCTCTATATGTCAGGGAGTGTTTTGATTGTGTAGAGCTTAACAATGGTGATAACAAGGTTGAGTGCTTATGGGTAAGGATGAGGGGAAAGGCCAATGAGGTAGATATCCTGCTGACCTGTTATAGACCACCCAACCAGGATGAAGAGGTAGATGAGGCATTCTACAAAGCGGCTGGCAGAAGCGTCATGATCGCTAGACCATATTCTCGTGGGGCACTTCAACATACCGGACGTCTACAGGAAATACAACACAGCAGAGAGGAAACAGTCTAGGAGGTTCCTGGAGTATATGGAAGACAACTTCCAGACACAGCTGGGGAATGAGCCTACCAGGGGAGGTGCCTTGCTTGATCTGCTGCTTACTAACAGAGAAGGGCTGGTGGGAGATGTGGTGGTCAGAGGCCGTCTTGGACTCAGTGACCATGAAACGACAGAGTTTTCAGTTAACTGGAGAAGCAAGGAGAGGGGTCAGCAAAACCACTACCAGAGGGCAGACGTTGGCCTGTTCAGAACACTGGTTGAGAGAGTCCTTTGGGAGACAGTCCTGAAGGGCAAATGGGTCCAGGAAGGCTGAGCATTCTTCAAGAAGGAAGTCTTAGAGGCGCAGGAGCAAGCTGTCCCCATGTGCCATAAGACAAACTGTCAGGGAAGACAACTGGCCTGCCGGTACAGGGAGCTTTTGCTAGGACTCAGGGAAAAAAGGAGAGTCTACCACTCTTCGAAGAAATGGCAGGACACTCAAGAAGAGTACAAGGAGCTCATTAGGTCATGCAGAGAGAAAATTAGAAAGGTAAAAACCCAGCTAGAACTCAATCTGGCCACTGTTGTTAAGGATAATAAGAAATGTTTTTACAAATACATTAACAACAAAAAGAGAACCAAAGAGAATCTCCAGCCTTTACTGGATGAGAGAGGCAACACTGTCACCAAGGATGAGGAAAAGGCTGAGGTACTTAATGCCTTCTTTGCCAGTCCTTAATAGTTAGACCAGTTATCCCCAGGGTGTTCAGCCCCCTGAGCTGGAACACAGGGATGTAGAGCAGAATGAAAACCCCACTATCCAAGAGGAAGCAGCTAACAACCTCCTACGCCACCTGGACACACACAAGTCTGTGGGGCCATATGGGATCCACCTGAGGGTATTGAGGGAGCTGGCGGAGGAGCTTGCCAAACCACTCTCCACCAGTTGATAAATATCAGCAGCCTTGGTTAACAGGGGAGGTCCCAGATAACTGGAGGTTTGCCAGTGTCACACTCATCCACAAGAAGGGCTGAAAGGAGGACCCAGGGAACTACAGGCCTGTCAGTGTGACCTTGGTGCTGGGGAAGATTATGGTACAGTTAATCTTCAATGTGTTCACCAGGCATATGCTGGACAACCAGGGGATCAGGCCTAGCCAGCATGGGTTCATGAAGGGCAGGTCCTGCTTGACCAACCTGATCTCCTTCTATGACCAGCTGACCCACCTAGTGGATGACAGACCCAGAAAGTTGTGGTGAATGGAGTTAAACCCAGTTGGCAGCTGATCACAAGCAATATTCCCCTGGGCTCAGTGCTGGGGTCAGTTCTATTCAGTATAAATTATGTGGATGAGGGGATTGAGTGCTCCCTCATTAAGTTTGTAGATGACATCAAACTGGCCGGGAGTGTTGATCTGCTCAAGGGTAGGAAAGCTCTGCAAAGGGACCTGGACAGGCTAAATCAATGGGCCACGGTCAGTTGTATGAGGTTCAACAAGACCCAGTGCCAGGTCCTGCACTTCCATCACAACAACCCCATGCAATGCTACAGGCTTGGGGTGGCTGGAAAGCCGCCCAGCAGAAAGGGACCGGGGGGAGCTGGTAGACAGGCTGCTGAACATGAGCCAGCAGTGTGCGCAGGTGGCCAAGAAGGCCAACAGCATCCTGGCTTGTATCAGGAACAGTGTGGCCAGCAGGAGTAGGGAAGTGATTGTGCCCCTGTACTCAGCACTGGTGAGGCCACACCTCGAATACTGTGTTCAGTTTTGGGCTCCTCAGCAGAAGAAGAACGTTGACTTGCTAGGGCGCATCCAGAGAAGGGCAACAAAGCTGGTAAGGGGTCTGAAGAACAAGTCTTATGAGAAGCGGTTGAGGGGAACTGGGATTGTTTAGTCTGGAGAAGAGTAAGCTGAGGGGAACCCTCATTGCTCTCTGCAACTACCTGAAAGGAGACTGTAGGGAGGCAGGTGTTGGTCTCTTCTCCCAAATAACTTGCAATAGGACAAGTGGAAATGGCCTCAAGTTGTGGCAGGGAGGTTTAGGTTGGGTATTAGGAAAAATTTCTTTACTGAAAGAGTGATCAGACACTGGAACAGGCTGCCTAAGGAAGCAGTGGAGTCACCATACCTAGAGGTGTTCAAAGAACGTGTAGACATGGCAGTTCAGTGCATGGTTTAATGGACATGGCGGTGTTAGGTTGACAGTTGGACTTGATGATCTCAGAGGTCTTTTCCAACCTTGAAGATTCTATGATTCTATGAGTGGTTTGTGCATTCATATATTTTATTATCCTTATATTTTATTATTAATAATAATCTATGCTATTATTATTATTATCTTTTCCTTTGCTGTACTAGTAAATTGTCTTTATCTCAACCCACAAGTCTTCCTTTCTTTCCAATTCTCTCCCCTACCCCCTCATGGAGGGAAAGGGTGAGGGAGTGGCTGTGTGGCATTTGTTTGCTGCCTAGGAGAATTTTATTGGTGACCATTCTTTCACTTAGACAGTGACAGTTTCCTTTCTCCAATTCAGATTCTCAAAAGGTAGTAACCGATTTTTACTTTTGCTTCCATAATTATTTCTATTAATTCCAGTGCTGTAACACCTCATTCCACTTTCTGCAGATGAGAACAGTACCAAACTTCCACTGTGATACAGGGAACTTTATTACATACTCACTTTACATACTCACATGAGAAGACCTAACTTCCTTTACAGGATCTTTGAAAGTACATACTACTCAGGAAGAAAATTGCAAGCAATTCCAGAGTAGGCGACTAAAAGCAAATTTGAACAAATATTGATTTTAAATCTTTCAATGGGATCAAAAGCCTTGCTTTAGTCAGATATCCAATCCAATGACATCTAAAGCAGAGATACAATAAACATTCAAAGATAAATGACAACACTACACAAACTATCAGCCAGCAGAAAAAATAAATTATCAAACTGATGAAAGACACACAAAAGTTTGACGAAAAGTCCATGAACTAAAGAACAATATTTTGCACCAACTGAAACAATCTTCAGTTTTGATCCAAGCATAGCACATAGCAATAGCTCATGCTCCAGGTAATAAAGGCATAAAATATATCCTCACTCACCCAAAGATGAAAGAATACTATGGAAAGAGCTTTGTGATTATTCAGTACAAAGTAGACTACATCATTGTCCTGGTTTTGGCAGGGATAGAGTTAATTTTCCTCTCTGTAGCTGGTGTGTTTTGGATTTCATGTGTGAAGGATGTTGATAAAACACCCTGATACCAGTTGTTGTGAATGAGACCAAGGACACTGTCCTGCTTTCCAGGTGTCGCTAATTTACAGATGCAGGAAGCTTGGAGAAAGACAGACAGACAAAGTGACCCAAACTGGCCAAAGAGAGTATTCCATGCCATAAACCTCACGCTCAGTATTTAAGCTGGGATTGGCCAGGGCAGGTATCTGCTTTCCTGGCACCCATCTTTCTCCCTCGTTTTGCTGGCATTGTTCTCTCTCCCTTGCTGGCTCCCTATTGCTCCTTTGCTTGCTGCTCGGTTTTGTTTCCATGAACACTGCTTGGGACAGGCTCTATCGGTCATTGGGACATCGGGTGGTGAGAAAACATACATTGTTCACTTTGTATATTTTAATGTCCTTATATTCTGTTATTATTGTAGTTTTCCCTTGTTATTTTAGTAAATTGTCTTCATCTCAACCCACGAGTTTTCCTTCCTTCCCAATTCTCTCCCCCATCCCACTGGGGAAGGGGAGGGTGAGTGAGAAACTGTGTGGTAATTCGGGCTAAACCATCACAGTCAGAAAAATATGGCTGTGCTTGTTGCAAATCCTTTTCTGTATTATGCGAAAAGAAAACACTGTGAACCTAATGCTGTGCAGTTGAATCATGCAGTAGAGAACGAGTATATCACACTGGTGAAAATTTTGGATAAAAAAAAGACTGCAAAGGCTTCATTGCTGGTCCTGCAGAGGTAGCTTCACTACTTTATTTTGCACTCCTTGTTCCATGTTTTCACAATGTTCTTAAGAAAACCTTAAAGATCTCGTTGTATGTGGCTCCTTACCTGTGCATCACGCTTCTCCTGCTCTAGGACAGTATTTGCCTTAACTGAGTAATTAATTTTGCAGTTTTGGCAGGGTTACCTGCACTCCAGGCACCTTCCTTTCTCTAAAGGACAGGTGGAAAGAAAAACAGCAATTCCAGAAGTAGCAGACTAAGTCACTGAAGCACTATCTCAAAAGACAAAACAAAGGCAGTGCCACAAGACCCTTACTACGGATCAAATTTATTCTGGTAATCATTACTGCTTCCTTTTCTGAATGAGAGGAATGACAGAGAGGCCTTGCAACTACCCTTGCTATACAGACTTGGATAATACAGGCAGGGAAGTTGCATTTCTTCTGTGATTTGGATCTACCTTCGTGCTTACATAAAGCCAGCCTTGAAAGCTAGGTGCCATGTAAAGATAAGCAGAACAAGAGGCTCAGCTTTACTTGAAGACCTGGAGAAACAGTCTTCTCTGACTAATGCTGGCATGACTGACGAGACGAGTCTTACACTGAGCAATGGGGAAGGCAAATCAGGCAGAGAAGAGCGCAGCAAGAGGTAAATAAAAATCAGTAAGCAGAGGATGAAATGCAAGGGGAAAGTCCTAACATGAATGAGAAAAGCAATAAGGTATGCAAAAGGAGTAATCAATAGGGCTGTGCCTTATACAGCTAGGATTTACAGTGTAAACAATCAGAAGCAAGCAAAATGCGATCCAGGCATTTCCAGGCCAAGACTTCACTAACGGCCAAGGATTCAGAACAGATTTTTAAGGAAAGAAAACTTAATATGCAGATAAATTGCAAACAAAGCAAATTATAACACAGGATCTATAGTAATTCTGTCAAGTTTACCTGATATGCTTCTCTAAAAACAGCACTTTTATAGACAATGTCTTCTCGCTTAGCTTAAGTAAAGCATTTGTTATAAGGAAATTTATACACAGTGTCAGATGAATGATGAGGTACTACAAGAGCAAGCTGAAAAAGAGATAGCAATAAGTACTGACAGAATGAGTTTAAGACTGGCAGGAGACCATTAGGGAGGTCTCACACAGACTGACCCTTGGACCAATCTTGCTTAATATTTTTACTGACAGTGCTGGACAAAATATCAGAAGTTTGATGCCAAAATCACTTAATCACAATGCACAGTGATGGCACTGTAAAATGCCTAAGAAGAATGACCTTGAGGTCTGGATCAGAAAAATTGAAGGATGCAGTATCAAAGTCCTGAGATCAGGGCATCAGGGACTAACATAAAATTCCATAGTATACTGGGAGCTCATAACTTAATTTAGGTGAAGATGAGTCTGAATGCACTAGTACAACACAGATGTGAAACAGGAAAATTAAAATCCTTAAACATATCAGGTGAGACATTGCCATATTGCAGAACAACCAGCACTGTTTTATATCTTATCTAGAACCTTGAATTAATATCACACACATTAAGGAATGAAACAGAAAGTTTAATAGATGCAGAAAAATTAATTGAGAGACGGTACTTACAGCATACAGGGAAACAAGATTTATTTGTTTCCCATACGAAAACAAAATCAAGGATAATTCATGTCTGATGCCCATGGAAAGTTCGAAGAAAGTAAGCTCAGGATGAAAAATAACTGCTTGTACAAAAATAAACAGATATAAACAAGCAGTGGATAAACTTATGCTCAAAACTGAAGATTCCTACCTGTTAAAGCAATCAAGTCCTGGAACAGCCTTTCCAATGGGAGTAGCAGAGGCAACAAAACATTAGCTGTTCTTCATACAGACTTTGATAAGTTAAAGAAAGGAGCTACATGGCACAGTGCCTTCAACAGCAGAAAAGTGATGCAGGAAGTTCCTTATAGTCCTAGGAAACTTGCTTTTTTCCTCTGGATTCAACAGCTCATAAAGAATTTGGACTTCCACTCTTTCCCATCCAGCTGATCCCTGTTACAACTTATTGGCTGTGAAAAAGGAGTCCCTGAGACAGTACAGAATATGACCACGAAGAGCCATAGTGATTAACACCAGAATGAGGAGGAAATAAGAAGCCAGCAGTGTGCTTCATTATGCAGATGTGGACTGACCCAAGCAGGATATAGCCTAGATGGGTATTTCCTGACCGGGAAGGTGACAGGCATGTCACCCCAACCAGAGTTCTGGTTTGACCAAGCTTCACATGAGACTCTGGAAAAAATGCTGGTCCAAAAACAGCACCAGAGGAAAATGGCTGGGGACAGGGGGAAATGTGATTGCTGCTTTTAGCAGCAGCAACATTACATCAGCTTAACTGCAACATGAAATCTAAACATGTGCTGAATGTTGGCTCATTCAGTGCAAGACAAGTTTGAGTGGCTCTGCTCAGTGCTTGTAGCACTGGAGCTCTGGGGACCGTTATCTGGAGACATCCAACATTGCTCGGAAAAGTCACAGTTCAGTCCAGCTGAGTTTATTAGATGATCCCAACACTCCTGGTGCAGATCTAGCTGCAGTGAAGATACACGGCAAGATGAAAATCCTTACCTGGGTGTGACAGCTCTTGGGCACAGGGGTGAAGAGGCTAAAGATGAAGCAGTAGATCCTGTGAATCTAAAAACCACTTTTTTTTTCTCAGCTAGGCCACAGCAACATAAAACCACTGCTCTAGAGCACATAAATCATAGCTTTTAGTGTTGTAATAAAAGCTGTATACAGACCATTTTTCTTTCTAAAAGCATGCAGCTTACCTTTCAGATCCATGGATCATAATTGTTAAGCTCATCTACCAAAGCTGCAGTGGGCTTCTGAAATGGAATTACTTTTCTTTTTTTATACTTATTTAATACATTGTTTTGACAAAAGGCAACTTCTGAATTGAAAAGAAAGTGATTTCAAAATTAAATAAAACATTTCTCTCCAGTCTCATACTTCATGAAGGCATGAACATTTACACGCAGCACAAGAGTTTACCTAAAATTTCCATTTCTCTTTACTCCCACAAGGCCCAAGATAAACAGTACCCCAATAAAAGTTGATGGTATGGGCTCTGTTCAAGTGAAATCACTTTATAACTTGACCAAGTGTGTTCTCTGCCAGGAAATGATTGCTTTTCCCGTTCAACTCAAGAATGTTGCTCTGCCTTATGTCTGCTGGCAACAACTTCTCTGTTTATGGGTGGGCTAAAAAAGGAGAACCCAAAGGCTAAGTTTAGGCCTCAGATAACAGTGCTAGGATTAAGATTTAGTCCTAAGTTTTACCATACCTATCGTACTGGTTTGTGAGGATGAGTAGACAGACAAGGAAGATATTAGAACATATGACATAGTTTACTAAGCTTCTGTTTTTGTTCTGCTTATACTTATTCACAACATCTCCATTCAAATCAAAATGAGGTCTACAATAATGAAACCACAAATAGGTATGATTTATTTAACTTTCTATACCACGTTAACACTATCACATACTCTCCTGTTGAAGTCATTGTATCCTCAGAGATTTCCTGTAAGAAAAATCTTTGTACTTCACTGCAGAAGATCCCTCCTGATCAATGCAATGCAAAATCAGCACTGTAATAGGTAAATAACTTGTGATGAATCACAGCACCACCCTTTAATGAAGAGAAGGAAATTTGTTCCTCTCAAAAGAGAAAGACATTCAAGCTACTTAACAGGTACCACTACAGGACACCTTGCAGTGCCCTCACCACAGAGACTTGCGGTGGAACGTGAAGCCAGTATTCCATGTATCTGTAACACAGAGAGTGAAAACTAAAATTCAAATATCCTCTCATCCTGCACCCAAAAGCAAAGTGCCTCAAGATTAAGCTATATACTTTAAACACATTCAGAGGAATTTCCAAGGCTTGAGGAATTACAAAGAAAATTTAGTATAGGTTAGAGTATTAAAGACAAAGATTCACACTTCACTGCCTGAAACTTTCCAAAATCATCAAACAGGCTAGAATATAAAGTGAATTGTGCTACACAACCACACTTCATTTATTGTTCTACCCATACATTGACTTCTTCACCTGGAGAAGAATTTTATTTTTTTAGAATAAAACCCTGTTGCAGGCAAAACTGTCTGGAGTTGGGGAATTTTACTTCAATTAATCTATTGCCATGTAACACAAACCTCTAAGCACTGATTTGAGCATTGAAAAAAAAAGGACATAAACTATTAAGCAAACATTTACATAAATAAATAACCTCTTTCTTCTCCAGTCTCAATTTACCTAATTTTCACTACAGCTTAAACTCAATTCATTCACATGGCTCTGGTGAGGTGACAGGCAATACAGAAGGTTGAAGGGGTGCATGTAACGGATTGTGTCTGCTACCCTGTGCTTAGGATTTCTACTGACATATGCTTAATAGTTTGTTGCAGCTTCACATGATGCTTTCTACTCTTCTGTTCCTTGGTGCCCCTGCCCCATCACGAACCACCCGTGGGCTGCAGTAGCTCAGGGGTGTTCCTGGCCTGGCCTGGGTAGCCTGTGGCCTGTGGTCTTTTGGAGGTGTCCCACTCTGATGTGGTCCACTCATGGCCCCCTGAGGAATGGTCCTGCCCGAATGCTGCCCCCTCCTATTTACAGTCTATGTGTGTGTTCAACCTACTGTCCCTGCCCCTGAAAAGCACATCTTTAACACTAGGTTACAGGAGTTAACATCCTAAAAGTCTGGACATATCTTCATTAGAGTCTTTTTGAAGAAGAATAATTTCAGGAGAAAATTCCAGAATAGTTGCGAGAACAGTGATGGATGAAAGAAATACTCATCCATAATGCACCTATGGAAAATTCAGATGGATACGTCTCAGCAAGAAGGGCAACCGAGGGGGAAAACAGCTTGAACGAACTTCTGCAAAGAAAAGGAAGATGTGAACATCTGAACTGAAACATCCCTATTACTAGGCTATCAGAAACACAATTTCATCACTGAGCCCCTTATATAGGAGGCTCATTGTTAAAATAATTCCATGGCAGCAAGACTCACCATCATAGTCTGAGCAAAAACCCCAGTCATACTTACAGACCTTTCAATAGGTTCAGCAAGGAAAGTAGAATAGAGTGAGCTTTCCACGTCCATAGCTCTTCAACTCACACTTTTGACTACTCACAGATGAAGCTGATATGCAAGTCTATTCCTGGAAAGAGACACTTCCTACAATTTAAGACAGCTGCAGAAAGACATGTGCAACCATGCCTCATTAACAATTTATGCAGAACTGAGAACACTATTAGAAGCCTGACCATTTTGGTGGCCTTCAATGACAAGACTACAGCATTAGTGGACAAGGGATGAGCAACTGACGTCATCTACCTGCATTTGTGCAAGGCATCTGACACTGTCCTACAAGACATCCTTCTCTCTAAACTGGAAAGACATGGATTTGATGGATGGACCACTCAGTGCATAAGGAATTGGCTGGATGGCTGCAATCAAAGAGTTGTGGTCATCGGCTCAATGTCCAAGTGGAGACCAGTGATGACCAACATTCCTCAGGGGCCGGTATTGGGATCGGCCCTGTTCAACATCTTTGTCAGTGACATGGACAGTGAGATAGAGTGCACCCTCAGCAAGTTCGCCAATGACACCAAGCTGTGAGGTGGGGTCGACACACTGGAGGCGAGGGATGCCATCCAGAAGGACCCTGACAGGCTGGAGAGATGGGCCTGTGCAAACCTCATGAAGTTCAACCAGGCCAAGTGCAAGGTCTTGCACATGGGTCAAGGCAATCCCAAGTACACAAGTACGGGCTGAGTGGAAAATGGATTGAGAGCAGCCCTGAGGAGAAGGACTTGGAAGCGCTGGTGGATAAGAGGCTTAACATGAGCCAGCAGTGCACGCTTGCAGCCCAGAAAGCCAACTTTCCTGCATGCAAGCCAATCCTGGGCTGCATCAAGTAAAGCGTGGCCAGCAGGTCGATGGAGGTGATTCTGCCTCTCTACTCTGCTCTTGTGAGACCCCACCTGGAGTACTGTGTCCAGTTCTGGAGTCCCTAACATCAGGACATGGACCTGCTGGAGAGGGTCCAGAGGAGGGCCACAAAGATTATCAGAGGGATGGAGAATCTCTCCTAAGAGGACAGGCTGAGAGAGTTGGGGCTGTTCAGCCTGGAGAAGGGGAGGCTTCAGAGAGACCTTATAGCAGCCTTCCAGTACCTCAAGGGGGCGTACACGAAAGATAGGGACAAACTCTTCAGTAGGGCCTGTTGTGACAGGACTACGGGTTATGGTTTTAAAATACAAGGATGTAGATTCAGATAAGACATTAGGAAAAAAATTTTTACAATGAGGGTGGTGGAACACTGGTACAGATTGCCCAGAGAGATGGTAGATGCCCCATCCCAGGAAACATTCAAAGCCAGGTTGAATGAGGCTCTGAGCAACCTGATCTAGTTGGAGATGTCCCTACTCGTTGCAGAGGGGCTGGACTGGATGACCTTTAAAGGTCCCTTCTAACCCTATCTATTCTATGATTCTAGGTAGTCCAGAGTTGTAATAAATAAAAAAAAAAAAAAAGATCAGAATACCATTATGTCAAATCTGTATCAAGTTATATAATTGACCTGGCTTATAACAACTGTGTTTACAATGACATAGTACCAGAAAAAAAAATAGATGCCTGAAGCATTAACACAAAGAACGTAACAGACACTTGAGAGAGGAATGTCTAACATACAACTCAAAAGAATCCCAGCCTTCTCAAATTGTTACTTGGAGGCCTTCACTTAGCTTTAACAGTTTACTTCCAAGTCCTTCTGCATTACTCAACTTGATAATGCAGACTACTCCTGGGAAGCCATCCTCATATAGGATTTAGGAGAAGGACTTTTTAAATCAAGCTTTTCTTGGACATGCTTCTGCCAGTATCTTGTCTCAGCTATCACTAATGTTTTTTAATTGTTTGTAACATAAAGCTTTTTATTGCAAACAAAGAACACGCAAAAAATAACTTTGGGGAAAAAGACTATTTGTAGAATGAAGAAATATAACAGTTTTAACTTAAAGAACTCAGGATTTAATACCACACAACAGACAGACTACACAAATATCTTCAGAGAAAGGAAGATGTAGAGATCGAAAGGAAGAACAGCTGTCAGAGGAATTAATACATCAATTGTATTTTTCTAGAGAGCTTTACACACAGAGTAACTGGGCAAAATGAAATGAGACTCTTTCAAGCACAGGGACAAAAATATTCCAAAAAGCACACTTGCAGGGGAAAGAAAAACAGCAGACTAGTAATATAATACTGACATTTTAGAGACATGAATATAAAGGCAGAAGAAATAATATCTCTGGTGTAGGAAGGGCTTTTAAGGTAAACAGAATATTCAACGTAATTTTTTTTTAAAGTTACTTAATGGAGTCAGGAAGAGGTGGAAACTATATAATCTTCAAATTCAACAGCTTGTAAAGAGAGGATGTAGCAATATCTCTGGAATGTGATGCAGAGGAGGACCGGGAAGCTTTAAAGCCAAAACTGAAGAGAGGGGGAATAGAAAGTAGAAGAGAAAGAGGGCTGTGAAGAGAAACTACAAGGATTTAAGAAGGAAAAATGAAGCCTTATTTTAGACAGTTGAAAAAGGCAGCAGGTTACCTATAAGAGATGTCAGAAACTCTGTTCTGGAAACAGAAGCAATCTGATCTCATGACCATAGTAACAATATCAGCAAGTAGAAATATTTAGAAAACAGGTACATTTCTTAACCAGAAAAATAAGTGAATGTTTCACAAGTATTTAAACAGAGCCTTGGGAGACATGAGGATTTTTAGGTTTTTTTTGTTGTTGTTGTTGTTTTCTTTTTGAAAAGCTATTGACATTAATGTGACTAGGTTACTTCTTGAAAAAGTGGACATTATTGCTCCAGATTTACTCACACTTGAGTCACAGGCAACTTCAGTAAAGCCAATACAAAAAATCTACAGTTATAGATATTCTTTATTTTTAATCTCAACCATTAACTGATACTTTGTTAGAGCCTGCTGATTGTTACAGTCAAGCACCGCATATCCAACTATATAGCTCTGATTTCTGTAGTGAGTAACCGTATGAGGATTTTGCTGCCTGTACAACTTAAAAGACTTCTCAAAAGTGGATAAAACAATAATTTCCGTAAGAACATGAACTTCTGTAACGGCATATACATACTGTATTAACGCCTATATAGCGCATGGGAGTCATCACGTTCACATACTCCTCCCACTTGAAGGATGCTCAGCTTCCTCACATGTATCATTCTATGAAAGCAGATTACTTCTCTGATTAATGGGTACAGAAATATTCCCAAGGTAAAAATTTGTGCTCGATGCAAGCAGTATCCTGATGATGCTCAGGTCTATATTTCAGTCACTATCACAGTATCTGCTATAAACAGTCTATGTCACGGAAGGCATAAACATTAGTCTAAGAGCAACTACTCAAAGCCCAGGAAGGAAAACAGAAAAAAACTGCTTGGAAGAGGAAAACATCAAATAAATTTGCTTAAGGTATTGCTTGTCTCTTTGAGAGGTGCTAACGTGTGTCCAAAGAAGAGCAACAAAGCTGGTGAAGGGTCTAGACAGCAAGTCTTAACAAGAGCAGCTGAGAGAACTGGCATTGTTTACTCTGGAGAAAAGAAGGCTCAGGGGACACCACATCACTCTCTATAACTACCTGAAATGAGGTTATAGGGAGATGGGTGTTGGTCTCTTCTTCCAAGTAGCAAGTGATGGAACAAGAGAAAGTGGAATCAAGTTGCAGCAAGGGAGGTTTAGATTGGGTATTAGGAAAAAGTTTCTTCACCGAAAGAGTTGTCAAGCATTGGAACAGGCTGCCCAGGAAAGTGGTTGAGTCACCATCCCTGGAAGTATTTAAAAGACTTGTAGGTGTGGCACTTAGAAACATTTTGCTGCGGAGACAAGCTTCAGAGCAGGCAAACTGCACTGGGCAGGGGATCTGAAGCAAAATAGGCAACCAAAAAAGCTCTTTTAGACTTTTTTGGAGCCACCAACAGCCAGCTACAGTGCCTGTGCCTGGGCTGGCTGCTGGCAGCTTGTGGGCAGGCTCCTGACTCACCAGGGGCGGAGCTGACAACTCACAGCTGACCACTCTTAATCTCTGAGTGTGAGCTTGACCCATTGTCTGTGTGATTAAAAGCATTGTGGGGAGGGTGAGAACTAGTTCTCGCCCACATGTCACAGTAAGTGAGTAAAGGTGTTACTGACCACCTACGGAGGAGGTGATCAGAGTGTGAGGAGCCCACACTCCCCATTCAATACAGTAGCAGCAGGAGTGGGAGTTGGATCTAGTCTTTTCTCGGGCAACCTGCTCTCCTATTGACAGGCCCTGACATCACAGCTTTAAACATGGTCCTCACCAGGAAGCAGGCTTCCCCCAAGAAGACTGTGGCAACCCAGACAGAAGGTCTGCCCAAAAATGCGGCAGTTCAGGTCTCTGGCTGCAGGGAGTGCCTGTGCCTGCTGCTGCCAGGTGAGGATGGGAAGGATGCCGCCTGTGCAAGGTGTGAGCAGCTGCACGAGCTGCTCAGTCTGGTGGTGGAGCTTAGGGAGGACATAGAGAGGTTACGGAGTATCAGAGAGTGCGAGCGGGAGATTGACTGGTGGAGTGACTCTCTGCGAGAAAGACGCAGAGATTGCACCCCCCGGACTGAGGGAGTAGTGGACACTCTCCCTTGCCATAGTCAAGCGGAGAGGGACTGCTTGAGAGGAGAGGAGGGATGGCAGCAGGTCCCAGGTTGCCGTCGCAGGCAACGCCCATCCCGACCTACCTCGGTTCCCCAGGTCCCTCTGTGTAACAGGTTTGAAGCCCTGAAACTGGAGGGAGAGGCGAGTGAGGATGAAGTGGGAACGCCGCCTCCCAGCTTGCATAAGGTGAGGCAGTCAGATCCACGCTTGAAGACTGCCTCCTCCAAAAAAGAAAGAAGGGTGATAGTTGTAGGTGACTCCCTTCTGAGAGGGACAGAGGGCCCAATATGCCGGCCTGACCCTACCCGTAGGGAGGTGTGCTGCCTTCCTGGGGCCCGGGTCAGAGACATAACCCGGAAACTGCCACAGCTGGTTAGGCCCACTGATTATTTTCCACTCCTCATAGTTCAAGTGGGCAGTGATGAAATTGCACAGAGAAGCCTACGAACTATGAAAAGAGATTTCAGGGGTTTAGGACGTTTGGTTCAAGGAGCAGGAGCTCAAGTGATCTTCTGTTCTATACCTTCAGGGTCAGCGAGCGGCACGGAGTGGGCTTGGAAAGTTCCATTAATGAATAATTGGCTTAGAGGCTGGTGTCGAGAGAGAAACTTTGGGTTCTTTGATCATGGGGCAGTTTACTCGGCCCCTGGCCTGTCTTCTGTTTGTGGAACCCACCTTTCTTACAGGGAGCAACGAATCCTAGCACAGGAGCTGGCGGGGCTTATCGACAGATCTTTAAACTAGCTACGAAGGGGGAAGGGGACAAAACAAGGCCCTCAAGGGAAGAGCCCAGAGGAACGGTGCTCGATCTGGGGCTGAGGCAGCTGTCTCGGCTGAAGTGCATGTACACCAATGCACGCAGCATGAGTAACAAGCAAGAGGAGCTGGAAGCAATTGTGCGGCAGGATAACTATGACCTGGTTGCCATTACTGAAACGTGGTGGGACCACTCCCACGACTGGAGTGCTGCGATGGAAGGCTACAAGCTCTTCAGAAGGGATAGACGAGGAAGGAAGGGTGGTGGTGTGGCCCTTTATATTAAAGACTATTTTGATGTTGAAGAGCTTGGGGTTGGGAATGATACAGTTGAGTGTCTAAGGATAAGGATAAGAGGAAAGGCCTGTAGGGGTGACATCGTGGTGGGGGTCTGTTATAGACCGCCTAATCAGGATGAAGAGAAGGACGAGGCGTTCTATGAGAAGCTTGAGCGAGTCGTGCAATCGCCAGCACTCGTTCTTGTGCGAGACTTCAACTTCCCTGATATATGCTGGGAATATCATACAGCGCAGAGGAAACAGTCCAAAAGGTTCCTAGAGGGTGTGGAAGATAGTTTCCTTATGCAGCTGGTACGAGAGCCTACCAGGGGTGGTGCCCTGATTGACCTACTCTACTAATAGAGAAGGTCTGGTGGGAGACGTGAAGGTTGGGCACTGTCTTGGGCAGAGTGACCATGAAATTGTAGAATTCTCTATTCTTGGAGATGTCAGAAGGATGACTAGCAGAACGGCTATCCTGAACTTCAAGAGGGCGGACTTTGACTTGTTCAGGACGCTTGTTGCGAGGGTCCCTTGGGAGTCGCTCCTTAAGGGTAAAGGGGTCCAGGAAGCCTGGACGCTCCTCAAGATGGAGATCTTAAAGGCACAAGAACAGGCTGTTCCTGAATGCCGTAAGGCGAGCCGTAGGGGAAGAAGACCGGTGTGGATGAACCGGGAACTACTGTTGAGGCTCCGGAAGAAAAAGAGAGTCTATGTCCTCTGGAAGAAGGGACAGGCTACTTGGGGAGATTACAAAGAAGTTTCTAAGGTATGCAGGGAGGAAGTTAGGAAGGCAAAAGCTCAGCATGAACTCAGCTTGGCCACTGCAGTAAAAGAGAACAAGAAATCTTTTTACAAATATATCAGTGGTAAGAGAAGAAATAAGGAGAATTTACACCCTTTACTTGATGCAGCGGGGAATGTGATCACTGAGGATAAGAAGGCTGAGGTCCTCAACGCCTTCTTTACTTCTGCCTTTAATAGGCAGATCAGTTATCCTCAGGGCACTTTATGCCCTAATCTGGAAGTCTGGGATGCCAGGCCGAATACACCCCCTGTGGTACAGGTGGAGACAGTTAGAGAGCTCCTTCTCCATCTGGACTGCCACAAGTCCATGGGACCGGACGGGCTCCATCCTAGGGTGCTAAGGGAGTTGGTGGGGGTGATTGCCGAGCCGCTCTCGGCCATCTACCAGCGCTCCTGGTTATCTGGGGAGGTCCCGGAGGACTGGAGGCTTGCTGATGTGACTCCCATCCACAAGAAGGGCCGTAAGGAGGATCCGGGGAACTACAGGCCTGTCAGCCTGACCTCAGTACCTGGGAAAGTTATGGAACAAATCATCTTGGGTGAGATCACTCGGCATATGAGTGGCATCCAGGGGATCAGGCCCAGCCAGCACGGGTTCACAAAAGGCAGGTCGTGCTTGACCAACCTCATTTCCTTTTACGACTGGGTGACCAGACTGGTGGATGAGGGAAAGGCTGTTGATGTGGTCTACCTGGACTTCAGCTAAGCCTTTGACACGGTCTCTCACAGTATTCTCCTAGGGAAACTGGCTGCCTGTGGACTGGGTAGGTATACCCTTCTTTGGATAAAGAACTGGCTAGGGAGCTGTGCCCAGCGGGTAGTAGTTAATGGAGTCAGGTCCAGCTGGCAGCCTGTTACAAGTGGTGTCCTCCAGGGGTCGGTACTTGGGCCCATCTTGTTCAATATCTTTATTGATGACCTAGACGAGGGGATTGAGTGTACCCTCAGTAAGTTTGCAGATGACACCAAGTTGGGTGGTGGTGTTGATCTGCCTGAGGGTAGGGAGGCCCTTCAGAGGGATCTGGATAGGCTGCATCGCTGGGCTGAGCTGAATGGGATGAGGTTCAACAAGGCCAAGTGTCGGGTCCTGCACTTTGGCCACAACAACCCCATGCAGCGCTATAGGCTCGGAGCTGAGTGGCTGGAGGATTGTGAAGAGGAAAGGGACCTGGGGGTCTTGGTTGATGCTCAGCTGAACATGAGCCGACAGTGTGCCCAGGTGGCCAAGAGGGCCAACGGCATCCTGGCCTGCATTAGAAATACTGTGGCCAGCAGGAGCAGGGAGGTAATCATCCCCCTGTATTCGGCACTGGTGAGGCCGCACCTCGAGTATTGTGTTCAGTTTTGGGTCCCTCACTACAAGAAAGACGTTGAAGCCCTGGAACGTGTCCAGAGAAGGGCAACAAAGCTGGTGAGGGGTCTGGAGCACAAGTCTTATGAGGAGCGGCTGAGAGAGTTGGGATTGTTTAGTCTGGAGAAGAGGAGGCTCAGGGGAGACCTCATTGCACTCTATAGCTTCCTGAAGGCAGGTTGTGATGAACAGGGGTTTGGCCTCTTCTTCGAGGCAACAAGCAGGACCCGAGGAAATTGCCACAAGTTGTACCAAAGGAGGTTTAGATTGGACGTGAGGAAAAACTTTTTCTCTCAAAGAGTGGTCAGGCACTGGAATGGCCTGCCCAGGGAGGTGGTGGAGTCGCCGTCCCTGGCAGTGTTCAAGAGGCGGCTTGATGAGAAGCTACAAGATATGGTTTAGTAGCTGTGACAGCAATGGTAGTGGGAAGACGGTTGGACTAGATGATCTTATAGGTCCCATCCAACCATGTGATTCTATGATTCTATGGTTTGGTGGTGAACTTGGCAGCATTAGGTTAACACTTGAACTCAAGGATCTTAAGGGTTTTTTCCAACCTAAAAGATTCTATGATTAAGCTCTTGTTAAGTAGTCTTGTACAATCCACACAAACTTCACAAAGGACAAAGGTACATTGTCTATTCCTTTGTTTTGAAATTAAGAAACCACCCCTGAAATCAATGTATTCTTCATTTCTAGAACTGATTATTTAATTCTGCCTATCTGAGGATAAATACCAGTTCCACCAGGGATCTGAAACTCATGAGCCATATTCACAAACCAGCAAATATGGTTACAAACACATAAGATCAATGTTCTTTGAGCTTCATTTGCTGCTTATTCATTTCAGGATGAATTTAAAGTTCTGACTTACACTGCTCTCAATCATGCATTTATGTCATATTCAGATCTAAACACAAGAGCCATCTCTTTGATAAAACTTTCCCTTATAATGGCATCTTCCCATAAGCAAGAAAAGCAAAGTGAAAACATTAAGGAGGAAGGAGACAGCAAAAAAAAATATGAAGGAAGGACCATACACACCACTTGACATGATTCATACTTCACCTGCGGGACTACAGTTATATACAAAGACAGTGTGCACATTTTGGGCATATAATACATTGATGATGCCAGCTGGCTCTTTTGTAGGGTGAAGTGCATTTGTGCCAGTGAACTTATTTGGGAAGCATAAGATACAGAGGTTTTCCAGTTAGTATATATTGACATATGCCAATTGACTTCAGCAAGGCTTTATGCCAAACTCACGCAACCTAAGGATCTCTTTAGGATGTAGACCCTCCCCAATAATCTCTCCAGTCATAGAGTCTCACTGTTAAGCTGTGACACTGGGACACGTCCAAGACAAGTTCACAGCAGACAGAATTGCAGATGAAGCCTCTGAACACACACCATAAAGCAGCACTGACAGAAAAGATGACCTTCGCTTTTCTTACAGAACCAGATTTCTTAAATCCTGGGTAACATAACAGAAAAGCAACTACTTCATGTAAAACAGTACAGGACAAAAACAGGCAAAGACTCCTATCCCACCAATCCCTCTGCAGTTTATCCTCCTATACAAGAGTATTGTTTGTACCACAGTAGCTTAATTCTTTCTCCAGACTTTTGCAGTAATGCTAACTCTTTGCATGCTGATGTCTAGAAAAGGAAACTTAAAACTCTCCATGGGACTGATGTTTGTATGGGATATCACTTCACAAATTTAAAATGAGAACTAGTGCTAGACTAGTTCATAACAATATCAAATCATCTGAAGAAAAGTTAATTTATACATCTTTAACCAGTATTTTAACTATTTCAAGAAACCTGATCTCATAGGAAGAATGTATAAGAAGTTAGTAGGCTAGGGTTTTTTTCCATTTGAATTATTTAGCTTTCCCCCAATGTCTGTTCTCCAGTACTTCCTACTCCCTGAGCCAGATACTCCACATATAATCGGGTCTCCAAAAAACAGATTAAAAAAATTTAGTAAGAAGTCCCTGTAAATCTATATTCTTAGCTTCAAACAAACTAGAGTGGAAAAGAATACAACTACTCTTTCTTAATCTCACTTCTTTTTTTTTTTCTTTCCAAAAACATCAAAACCATCAAAACTGGTGACCAAGAATATTATTTTTTGAAAGAAAAGCATACGACTCAGATAAAATTTCAGTTGCACTATAGTTTCAGAAAGAAATCATATTCATAAGGCTTTTTCCTTTTATTGAGGTGATAGGACACAACAGAAACTGAAGGTGAGAATAATTTTTAAAACCTGACTTAACCTCATTATGGAGAATGCATGCAAGTTATAATAAGCTATTTAGGGTTTCTCCTGCAATATCTGTTAACAATGCAAAGCTAATAAAACCAGTTGTTTGCAGGATTCAGACCTAAATTCTTCCAAAAATTTTTTACACTGTGTCATAGTTTAGCTCCACTCAGGATCAAGCAGTCTCTCGCTCACTCCCCCCACCCTGCAAGGGAATAGGGAGAAATAATATAAGAAAAAAAGGCTTGAGGTCTGAGATAAGAAGAGGGAGAGATCTTTAAAGTTATGGTTACTGGCAAAACAGACTGGACTTGGGGAAAACTATTTATTTCTTATTAGTAGTAAAACCAAAGCAGGATAATGAGAAAGAGGACAAAGTAACTTCCCCCCACTCCTCCACCTTCCCAAGCTTAACTTTATGTTCAGTTACCTCTATCTTCTTCCCCCACCTTGAGCAGTGCAGGGGGGAAGAGAGAATGGGAGTTATGGTCAGTTACATGTCACTTTATGCCACTGCTTCCTCCTTGGGGGAAGAACTCCTCACATTCCCCCCCTCCTCCAGCGTGGGGTCCCACCCATGGGCTACAGTCCTTCATTAACTGCTCCAGCATGGGTCATTTTTCCATGGGGTGCAGTCCCTCTGGAATGGCTGCCCCGGCATGGGGTCCTCCACGGGCTCCAGGTGGATCTCTGCTCCTCCATGGGCCTCCATGGGCTGCAGGGGGACAGCCTGCTTCACCGTAGTCTTCACCACGGGCAGCAGAGGAATTTTGGTCAGTAGCAACATTACTCCTCCTGCCCTCTCTTCACTGTCCTTGGCATCTACAGCCGTTCCTCTCACAACAAGTTCTTCACAATCGGCAGGCAGACACCTCTCAGGTTCTCTTCATATCTCCTCTCTTCACTTCTTGAGGCTGAGCCAACTCGAGCTCAGACAGCCACCTGGCAGGAGGTCAGAGGGTGAGGGCCACAAGTCTCAAGACTCACGCCTCCCCCCTCTGCCCATGCTTCTGCTTCTTCACATCTTCCTTTTTTAAAAAAACAAATTATTTTTCCCCTTCTTAAATACATTATCTCAGAGGCATTATCAGGGAACATTCCGTCATCAATTGGCTCAGCCCCAGCCAGCGGAGGATCTACCCTAGGCCCGGATGAGTCCATCAGACAAAGGGGAGACTTCTAGGAGCTTTTTGCACAAGCTGCCACCGTAGCATCCCCTCACTAAACAAAACCAACACATACTGGTAGTTATATTAATGTTTACATTCTTACATCATAAAGGTGTGCTGAACCTAATAGCAAAAAAAACAAACAAACAAAAAAAAACCAAAAATACCTGCCAAAAAACAACAGCAAAAGAGAAAGAACACATACAAAAAGGTCATTTACAGATACAATAACAATAGCCACTAAATTTTACTGTATATTGATAACTTCCATTTGTACCAGTGAAAATTAAAAACACAAGCCATCCAGAATGAAGTAATCATGACTCCGGAAAAAGGGTTCCAGCCACCCAAAACAGAGTAGAAAGTATTCAAGAAGGGTTGCCTTTTGAATTATATCTATTTTTTAAAAACAGCTTTTTACTTGAAGAAAAATAGAGAATTCTTAATAAAAAATCTTCTTTGTCCTCCTCCTGTGGATGCTCATTACGGGAGCACACTTTGGATATTCTTTAAGCACCTCTTCATACTACCGTTTCTCAGTAACTAAAGTTGTCAAACACAATATCTAAAACTAAGAGAGAAGCTGCTACCTCATTTCTGTAATCTTCTTGTCCTCAATCTGTGACTCTCAGGTTTTGCACAGATTCAGCAGTGGTGCAGAGCTGTGCATTACGAAAAACAGACACACCGAGTATTATTCCACTCCTGCCACAACAGTAGACCATGCTTGATGCACAGCCTATAGTGACGTATGGGCTTCTCCCCTTTGAGAAGCAATTATCATCTGTAAATAATCACAACGAACTGAAGAAGCATTCTAATTCCTCTTTCTCATCTAAAGTAAATGGCTGCACTACCAAGAACTGGGGAAATGAAGCAACAGCATTCAGGATCTTCAGGATACAGGGACTTACTCTTCTGCTTAGCTTGCAAAGAAGGCAAGGTAAGGATCATAGCTCTTCACTCTTCATTTGCACCTGTGAAGGAGTGGGAAACATTTTTGGACTTGCATTCAAAATACAAATATTCAGCTTTCAAGTTGCACAGTCCTCTGGAAAGGTAAAATATATTTTTCTGTAGCACAAGAAAAATCAAGTTATTTTATCACAACTGTTAAAATTTTACACTGGAATCCCTCAGCTAAAAGAGCTAATTTCACTGCACTTTGTTCTTTTTTTTTCCAACATAAATGGTAAAACTGTTGTCTGAATCTTTCTATATGGTGATGAACACTCTGATCATAGTCTGTCACAAGCAAGGATTTAAGTATGGCTCTATTCTAAACCTTGACAGAAAAGTGCTTGCAATTTTCTCCACAGCTGTAGGGACATTTTAACTCAATGGTTTAGTTCTTAGCGTGATTAAAGACACTCCTATGAAACAACACAGCACAGTGACCAGTAGAATCACAGAAGCCAGCACGGCATAGCTCACACTGGTGGTGGAGGAAAGCAGCTGGAAGACTTCCACTGCCCATGGCCATCAGGGCTGCCTGGGGTGTTCCTGTACGGTACCGTGTGAGGTTGTTCTTTGCAGGCATGTAATCATAGCCTTGTCCCCTCACACTGGTGAAGAACATAAATACTCTTGTTTTGACCTTGAAAAAGCAGACCAGAAGATGGATTTTGATCCAAGCCTATGCTTCAATCTAAATCCAAGCCTAATTTACAGAGCTGGTAGATGTTTGTGTGTGCGTGTGTGTGTGTGCACATGCGTGCATGGTGAGGTACACACGTGTTTCGGAAGGTGTGTGTTTCTGAACGGACGCAAGTGTGCATGTAGGCTGGGTTTTTGCGTAGGACAGTACGTGTACAGGGATATAGATAGGTGGGCATTTGCACACATGTGTGTGCAAGTATGTGTGAGTATAGGGGCACATGGATAAAGATGTGTACACAGCTAACTGTGTGCAGGTGTATGTGTGTGTGGAGGGATGTATAGGTGCATATGTGTAGGTGTATATGTGTGAAAGCACATGTGGGTTTGTATGAGTGTGTGATGGGGTTTGTGTACAGTTGTGCACACATGCATAGTATGTGTAATGGAGTGTGTAGGGGCCCTGCATGCAGAGGTCTGTGTTTCTATGCCTGACTAGGGGGGCGTAGCGCAGTATGTAGGAAGTGTGTGTGTACAGGTGTGGGGTGTCATAAGGAGGTGTAAAGATGTGTGTGCACATGCGGAAGTAGAGGGGTGTGTGTTTGTGCAGGGGTTTGTTTGTGCTGCTGGGTATCTGTAGGTAAGAGTGTAGGGGAATGGGGCGGCAGGGGTAAGGGGTGAGTCGGTAGATGTGTGCAGGCACACAACATAATCCAAGTATATGTAACATAGTATTTAATAGAATATAGATTTTATATACTGAAGTCCATTTTCAAATAAGCACTTTCGACAGAACTTAATGTTGGCTTATAATTAAAGCTAATTTAGAATTTGCTGTTATTTCTGTGACTTTTACTTTACCACAATCTGAATACATGCATTTGGAGAAGCAATGAGCATACAGGCTGAGTATTGACAGATTATCCATTGGAACTGATTTATATAATTTCACAAGGAACCCACAAGTAGCCGATTTCTTTGGCAGTCTTCATAGCCCCGGTTTAGTGTCTTGCATTAGTCTTGGATTTATCCAGAAAAAGGATCCTCAACATTTTCCAGCACCAATGTAATTTTATAACTCATCATTTTATAATATATTACCACGCTCAAGGGAGAACTGTCTTCTGAGGAGCTGTTATGTTGTGCCTTCTAGTTCAATTTACTAGATTGCCATCTATCATGTAACTGAGACCTTACTCTAAACATATTAAGCTGAAGTTTCCATAAGTATTCTCTTTAACATATAGTAAAAGAAATATCTGGATTTGAAATCACTTAATGTTACAATTAAACCTAATTTCTAGGCTTTAAACATATCCACCCATCCAAAGCTTTCTCTGTTGAAGAAGAAACTACAATATTTCAGCACAGAAGAGAAAGGAGTATGGAAGCAGGACTTTTAGCAAAAGAGGACTCAAAAAAAAGACAGACAAGACTGAAGGTGCCACTGTTTGCAAGGCCAATATTTTTCAAGGTGAAGAAAATCAGAGCATCTGAAACTGGAGATGCATTTAAAAAAAAAAAAAAAAAAAAAAAGGCTATTAACACTCTTGGAGCTATCAAAATACATATAAATCTTAACCAAAAAGCACAACGCATTATTGACCTGAGTGATAAGGCAGAAAATTTACCCTATCTTGCTTTATCCCCTAAATGTTTTCAGTTGTCAGGCAGTTCCTGCTAAGCAACAAGGACAAGGACAGGAGGTTTACCACAGAACACCTGTAGCCATTTCAACTAGGGTTACTTCATAGCATTACCTCAAGGAGCTCCAGGTGCAAAAAGATGTACTCTGTACACTGTACAGAACAGTGTGAAACCTCCACACTATACAAGCTCCAACAGCTCTAAAGACACAGGAATGGGACGCTCTTTCATACATGTCCTGCCTAGACTCAAGAGATACTAACTAGCCAGTCTTCTCTTTCCATGTTGCTGATTTTCTCACTACTGAGCAGTGACCAATATTGCAAAGTAAATACTGCACACATCTTGTATTTTGCCTCATGGATCTGATATCCTTACTTTCAGCAAAGGCTTACCCAAGATTATTTTTCTTAATTGACTCAACATTCACAAGGGTTGGTTTGATGATGAACAAGAAAATCAAGCAATGAAATAGCCATAATGCAATTTTGGTGGGGAAAAAAAAAAAAAAGGTAAGAAGATAGGAACATTCCAGACCTTTTAAATCAATAATAAAGAAGGAAATGACATATAACATCACTCTCCCTTTCATAAATGCTGTATTTCCCTAGATAAGCACTGTCTGTTAGGTGGGTCCCCAAGTCTGAGAGTAAAGAAGTGGTAACTTCAACAAGAATAAAATGAATCACTCTTTCTTCTTGCTAGAATGCTCTTCTCCCTCAGCCCATGAAGGAACAGTTATGATCAGTGTTAACAAATCAATTATTTATAGGGAAGAGTAACAGATTAACCGTAACAAAAATAATATCACTAGATAACATTGTAGCTTCTTTCACACAGAACGCAAGTAGTAATTGCAAATCCACAGAATTTTTTTCATCAGAAAGTAAAATTAAGGGTCAAGTTAGATATATAAACATAAATTTTTTAATGACAACATGAACTGCTATCTTCCTGAAAGCACTTATTCAATCAAATTTTACATCCAGAAATTGTTGAGAAGAATTGTTTTTCCTCTCATCGCTCTGGTGCACACCAGGCAGTTCCTGACACGCTCTATCTTTGTTGTGGAAGAACCTAAAACATGTCTTTCAGTCACAAAGGAAAACTACAAATTCTTGTGCCGAGGACTGTAACTAAGACTTATTGCTGAAATCCACTTGAAACCCATGCAATTACCACAACTGAGGCAGTGCTCATGTACACTCTAATAGGAAAGGCCAGGCTGTGTCAAACCAAGGATCCATCTCCTTGAGTACCCAGTCTCCTATATAGTCTATGGCAGTAATCTTGAAAAGCGTATTAAAATACCAAGGAGATTTTATAACAGTGTCTCCAGTGTATTCTCACACCTTTTAGCTGCCAGCAGCTGAAGGACTTCCTGAGCTAAAGGTAGTTTCTGGAAATTCTAAGGACCCCTTAATGTGCAGACCTGGAACAAGATGTACAACATATTCCACTTAACATCTTTGAGAGAAAATTGATAACAAAGACATGAAAATGTAAAATATCACATCAGATCAAAGGACCACTTAGCTCTGTGCCCTGTCTCTAAGAACAACCAAAATCAGACTCATATGAGACACCTCCCCGCAATAATCTTCCAGCTTCAAACTGTTTTCAGGCTCAGGAAGTTCCCGAGGTGGATATATGCTCAGTAACCCTCAACAGATTTATCTTCCATTATGTTGTGGTTTTACCCTAGTTGGCAACTAAGTACCACACAGCCGCTCATTCACTCCTCCACAGTGGGACAAGTAGAACTGGAAAGAAAGGAAAACTCATGGGTTGAGATAAAGACAATTTACTAGGACAGCAAAGGAAGAGATAACAATAATATATATATTAATAATGACAATTATGATGATGATAATGATAACAACAGTAGCAGAATATACAGAACAGCCTATGCACAATTTCTCACCACCCAACAACCGATACAACCCATGCCGAGCAATGACCACTCGGCGGAACCAAAAGAGATCTTGAAATTATCTTCAGCAGCGACCTTGGAACAGCAATTTCCAGGTTTCTGCCCCCTGGCAAATCACCCTTATATACTCAGCATGACATTTCTGGTACGATATGGACCCAAATTTTGTCCAGTTTGGGTCAACTGTACTGGCTATATTCGTCCCAGCTTCTTGCACCTGCACACTAGCAAAAGCTGGGAAGCTGGAAAAAATCCTTGTCTCCTACCAACAACTAATAACATCAGTGTTTTATCAACATTCTTCATGTACCAAATCCTGAACTAAATCCAAAACACAGCTGCTACTGGGAAGAAAACTAGCTTAATCCCAGCCGAAACCAGGACACATGGCCTTAACCAAAGCTCTCCTGGAAACTACATTTTGGCAACTAGTTCCACACCTCTACTGCAGATGCATGAAGACTCATCTCCTGTTTGGTAGGAGCTGATTCCTAACAGCTCTATTTGATATTTCTTAGATATTCTGAACATAGGATGAACTATACTACTTCATTTATTTCTGTAAAAAGTGAAATGTGTGCACAAAATATATATTTCAGGCAGAAAAATGAATATTAACAAAGTAGATATGTGGTCAATGCCATTTTAATTACAGAAACCATACCTGTAAGTTGTTTTTCCAAATGAAATATCCACAAGAATCTTGTTCTCAAACAAACACAGTGTATAAAAGAACAAGACCACCGCCACTTTTGCTACCTGCTCTCCAACAGCGCTTCACCAAAACTAAGGAAATTGTGAGGTGTCTTTCTGTGCTCTGAAGCAAAAACTAGATTGACTTCTGTTACAGCAGAGAGAAAAATGTAGTAACTAAATCCTGGGCAGAAAGTCAAAAAAGACATTAAAATACAGATACAGAAAACACACTGTACAGGATCCTGATGACATCCATACTTCTTAAGAGCATGTAATATCTCAAAGCCCATTATGATCCAAATATGGAACAACAGCACTTAAAACTTTAATTTAATAAAATACCAAGTAATTTTTAGAAGAAAAAAAAGAAACAAAACTCCCCCCACCCTGGACTGATTCCTGGAACCACTGGTTGAGCAAGGAACCACAAGCATAGCATATTTACAGCAAGCTTTCCAGATCGTGCTGTAAGAGCCAACAACCTTTTCTGTAAACCCAGGCCTCAATCCACCCCACACACATCACATTGCAGCTATCTGCATTTAATAAAGCCTCACATTCACATTTTTAATTTTTCTCTTTACAATGTTTATATTACTCTGTATTAATTTCCTCTTTGTAAAATCCCCTATACTGCTCATAAAACTGCCTTAAAAATAAGTAAAGCGATCTAGCTTGGAGATTAAGCAAGAGAAATTGGGACATTTTTTACTAGAGAAGTAAAGAGCAGTAAAGAAAAATTATGTATCACTGATTGCTGTACAAGGCCTGCCAACAGATACAATTCTGGATTCTTGCATCCCAGGATTTGTCCCAAAGCGGTACAGGATGGTGTTTGAGAAAAGGCACCTATAGTCATATTTTAAAAGGTATTTCTGAGCACAGAAATACAGATATGCATGATCCTCATGAAAGTTTAGTGGGAACAGGGAAACCATATACAATCAAATTTTAATAAACCTCAGAGGTTTGAAAATAAAGTCAGACATCCTGAGTTGCCTTGCTATAAAGATGAATCCCTATGTAACCTGGCACGAACACAGAAGCACTCACATGAAAAAAGAGGTAAGGTGTAATAAGCAACACATTGAAATGTAACTGCCACAATTTAAAGACCAAAAGGAAAAGTCTTAAAACTTAGATTTATCATAAAGTAATATACAGGCAACAGAGATGACCATGTTCAAATAGCTATTCCATATAGAGATTTGTCCTTAAATCTCTATTTTCATAAATCTTCTCCAGTTGTTTTCATTTTGGTTTTTTTTTTAAAAAAAAAAAAAGCAAAAAAAAAAAAAAGCTTAGGCTGATGACAAGCCCACTTGGCATAAGCTACTATAAATATTACAGAGTTTCCATTTCTTTTTCTTTTAAAAAAGCACAAATGTAGTCCTTTTATGTTCCTATTTAAGTAATCACTTCCAGGTTTCACACAGACCCATCCCCTTGTGTAAGACTTAAAGTCTGCTATTATGAGCAAAAAATAAGATAAAACTGCCCTTTGGCAGAAGTATTATTTTGGTGTACTTAAGGCTTTTGGATTTCTACCACTTCCCTTGTTGGCTTCCATTGTTCCACCATCCCTACTTACATACATAGCGGACCTTTAATTTGCACTGCCAAAAAAAACTCCCTCCAAAGAGTACATCAGGGAAGACAAAAAAGAGCAGTTTAAAGGAAAAAAAAAAACAAAACAAACCCTCCATTTTGCTTTACAATGTTGTGTAACAAGTCACAAAAGGACTTTGAGTCAGCAGAAAATAGTAGGCAAATTACTGTTTATCCCCTAGAAGAATTCTATCTTCTGCCCAGAAGGGAAGCTAGGGCACTCACTGGAGTTCTACCTGCACTGCTCTGGCTTTACTGATACTCCTTGGTTGTCAAGTTACCATATGCATTTCATGGGAACATTTAAAATCATACCCCAGGAAACTGTGAATCAGAATATGGTTGTCATAGAACACAAATCACTCAATCTGAACCACAGCAGATATTCAAAAGCCAATAATCACCAAAATAAATTACTATTAAAGCTCTAGCTTTTGCCTCCATGCTGAATCACACTAAAATATCCTGCTGGATTCTTAAACCATAACTCCTTTGCAGGAAACAAAAACAACATTAAAAAAAATTACTGGAATTCACTATATATTTGTAGCTGGTAATTTCAAAACTAATGATGTTGCCACACCTCCACTTTTGAATAATCACGGGACATATTCTAAGGAGGACGAGTTTTGTCAGAGAACACCCAGCAACTTCATGAAAATGGGTTCCTTTGAAGTGCCCCTACTTGAGTATCAGAAACAGCTAGATTTTTCAGTCAAAAAAAATTTTCAGCGCCATAGGAGAGACAACAGGGACAATAACAAGGCAACATGCCAAACATTTGAGATGTCTATGCAGAAATGTCAGAAGTAAGGATAATAAACAGGAAGGACTTTTAAGTCTTTAAATTAATCAAAATTACCACTGAATCTACATCACAAACACTGGGGATAAATCACAGGGCTGGAATTGGTGTGGACAGGTGCAAAGAACTTGCTGATGAAACAGAGCAGGGTGAAAAAAAAAGAGACACATTTTCTCTGAAGTTCACGAAGAGTTGAAAGGTAGACTTCTAAATAACTCTGAGCAAATATAAAATGTGAAAAGAGCAAGGTCAATCACATCTTGTGACAGACCTGCTATCCATCATTTGATCAGAGGGAGAAATGCATGATGTTTTCCATTATGCAACTGGTAGATGCATCCAGAATAAAAGAGTTTATAGTAATGGGGACTTCACCACAAAATCCACGGATGAGGAGGAAAAAAGAAAAAAAAAAAAAAATATAAAGATAGATTTTTGAGAAGATTTCCTAGGTGAGGCTGAGTTATATTTAACTCTAAGTAAAAGAGAGATCAGTCAAGAAACTGAAGCCAAATTAGTGGTCAGAAAGTCACAAATTCTTTATTCTGTGGAAAACAAGAAACAAAACCGACAGATTAAGGAATGTTGTATTCAGAAAGGGATATAATAACATGCTAAGGTAACTGGTAAGCAGAGTGCCTGTGGAGAAAAATCTTGAGTAAAAAGAAGTAGAGAGAATTTGTTCTAACACAGAAGAAATAAGAAGCACAGCAAGGGACCAATGCAGCTGCGTAAGAGCGTCTTTATAATCAGAAAACACAAAAGACATTTTTAAAAAAATCTAGAAATAAAGACCAGTGATGAATGATTAGTCATACTGTAGAGGAATTACAGAAACACATATGGGTAAAATCAGAAATGTGAAAACATGCAATGAGTTATAGTCAGCATAGATACAAAAGACAGTAAAACATGTTTTCTATAAACTGCATGTTTAAAGAAAATACCAAGAGTAAGGTTTGTTCTTAACTGTTAAAGAAAAACAAAATATGAAAGTGGCAGAAGTTGTTTTCTCAATCATGCTTTTAAAATCTGATTTTGACTTGTTTTTTTAACAAAAGAATACGATCATAAGCTTGAATACAGGTAGAACAGGCAAATGCTACATAAATTGGAGTTATTATTTAGGTCATCATCAAGGTCTGATCTGTCATCCTCTGTCCCACCAAATTCCCCCCCACCATACTTTCTCATGGGCCCATCAGATATGGGCAGAGTCCCCAAGTACCCACTTCATATGATGGATACGTCATCCTAAGGCAAGACCACGTGTGTGTATGCACGGTTAGATGGCCAGCAGCTTTGTGTCTGTAGGGTTATGCAACTGTCAGAATTAGGGACACATGTCGGAACAGCAGTCTTGCAATATATCTTGACTAGCTACAGCTTCTGACCTTCTCTTTAAAACAGGGAACTGGAATACATGCAAAAAGTTCAGTTAGGTGGACTCACAACTAACTGAAAAACTGCCTGCAGAGTAATTGTCCACTGTCTAGCCATAAGAGAAGCTCTAGCAGGATTTCACAGGTCTACTGTCTCGGATTTCATTCCATAAATTATTTTAATTAGTAACCTGAATGGTAGACTAGAGACTGAGTATCAAACCTGTGATTACCTCTTATGCAGGAGGTACCGCAAGCATCCTGAGGAACGGGCTCAGACTCCAAAATGATATTCACAAACAGGAGGAAGAGTCTAGCATCAAAAAAGATGAACTGTAAAAATGTCTGACATAAGCAAAATTAGTAACATTTTAAAACTGCAACAGTACAAAATTAGGAAAAACTATTCAGGTTGCAATACTGCAGAAAAACTTCTGGCTGCCACAGACAATAAAAAAGTAGACTGTGGATGCTTAGGACTTAAAACTTAAGGAAATATTACTAGAGTTGTCATACTGAGGTACCAGAGAAGATTATTTTGCTCTACTAGATGTTTATAAGGATTATCAATTAACAATTATTCTGCTCATTAAATGCCAAGGTCCTTATCCAACTTTGGGTACCACTGAAAAAACTACGATCAACAGACAGCTCTGAAAGCAACAGGAAACATGATTCATAAAGAAAAACTGCAGAACCACGTTTAAGGGTAAAAAGACATAATTAAGCATTTGTCCAAAAGGTTGTTAGAAAAAGAACAGAAAGCATCTGTTTTAATTTCTACTACATGAAGGAGGAGAAATCAGCTTAATTTGCAGCCCAGAGGATTTGTGTTAGAAACCAGGAGAGTATAACTTATACTGAGAACAGGTAAGCAAAGGAAAACATAACATATTTACTGAAGATCTTAAGGAGCAGGATAAACGTCTGTGAGGTAAGTTAAGTTTAAAACATATAAGAGGTGATGCTGTTGAGGGCTCCTGCTCTAAAGCAAACCTTTAATTACTTCATTGTGTTTTTTATTCTATAACTGAAATATCTGCAAGGAACTGACACTTTTTTTTTTTTTCATTTTAAAAGAAGGTGTTTGAGCTTCTAATACTTTAAAGTTCCTTCCTAGAAAATTCCTAGATAATTATTATACCAACTGCCTCTTCTCAGGTACAAGCTTGATAGAAATGAAATAGCTACCAACATTTGTCTTGAAATTGGTGGAAGACGAAGGAGAAGGGACACAGGTACAACTTGTTGGACACAAAGTAGCTATTTTGTGGGTGAAGGAAAAAGTTAAATTAAGATAATGGACAGACCAGGGGTGAACTATGGCTAATTTGAGAGGCCTGTGATTCTGACAGATCCGGAGAAAAGCACTTGCACAGACTAAGCTTTCATTCAAAGAACAGAAGCAAAGCAATGAGTAAAAACTTCTTTGTGAGGCCTAACCAGACATAAAACACTTTAAAATAACAGAACAAGATGAACCTGGAATTCATCCTTTTCATGTTTGAACTCAATAACCTTCTTCTAAAGCCCTTCCTGATTTAACATGCTTGAATTTGGCTTCAATAGCTGTTAAAAAGGTGCTGTCAAAGAGGTGTCTTTTGCAATGAGCAATACTCAGTTGTCTCTTCCACTCCCTCTCCCTACCTAAAAGAGCAAAATCAACACCCAGTTGTCACATCTAGACACCCACTGAGCCTTGATTAGGCCTGAAGTCATGCTGGCAGGAGATGAAAGTAAGTTCTGATCACAGTCCAGAGGCTGATTTAATCAGGGAGAAGGGAGAGAAGTAGGCAAGCTAATTCCTGAACTTAAGTTTTTTCCGTTCATCTTTGCACTGGAAAAGAGATGAAGTTGGAAATCTTTTAAAGATGGCTGAATATACTGCAAAACAGGTTTAATCAAATGAGACAACTTTCAGAAAAAGCACTCAGTTTTGAACTGTGGGCCTGTATACGCTGGAAAAAAATGAAAACACCACTAATTCTCCTCTTATCAGAAAATGTACAGAAAATTAGTGTCTCTAATATTTTGCAGAAGAATTTTTCCACCAACAAATACAATTGACCAAGATAATGCAACTAACAGTAATAAAATAGAAATACAGTAAGCATATATAATTAAATAGCCAAATAAAATCCTAGAATAGGGTTGGAAGGGATCTTCAAAGGTCACGTAGTCCAACCCCCCTGCAAGGAGCATATTAACATCTAAAGATACTTAACCTGCACTTACATTAATAAGCATCACTCTAGTGTTTTGGTTCCCTCCCCCAAAAATGTTAAATAATTTGAATAAGTTAACTTTGACTATAGCAAAAATTATGTGGTACTTTCACCAGTACTATTCTACCAAAATTATCTGTTTTGTAGGTCAGATTCCTCCACAATCTAAGTTAATTCTTTGCTATTATCCATCCATGATAAAATACATCACCAGTTGCCAAAACCAGTAAAGCCTCAGAAGGTAAATCAGTTCATTTCAGTGTCTCTGCACTGAAATAAGCATTATGTGATTTTCAGTTAAAACTATTAATCTCATCTAAACTTCCAGTAAAAATTTGCTATGCTACTACTTAACCCTACGAAGTTTCTTCTAAGTGATCCAAACGTAAAGAAATCCATACACGCTTCGTGCTCCCACAGCACACTTTCTGCACATCTAATTGATCATTGGGTGGTACAGCTACATTATAGCATATTCCACAAATGTCTGGAAGGTGGACAGCCAGAACAGGAAGGACATGACCTAGCCCCTACCATTCATCATTTTTTATATAATTTATTTCCCTTGGTTGCTGGCATCCCTTTTGTAATGTTTTCCAGTAGTTTTCTTCAGAAACAATTGAGATTTCTAAAGAGGGCATAGATCTCAATGTGAAAACACTTCATTGAAGCATATCTATTTCCAAGAAACGTAGACTGAAACACAAACTTTGCATGAATCTGAGGCTAGGAAACTTTTTTATCCTCCTGAAAACTTTTTATTATTCTCATATGATGAGCTACTTACCCTTCATCCCCTTTAAATTTAATGCTAGTTGAAGAATTTCAGTACAGATCTCATTTATCACGAAGAAAAAGTTCAACAGGAAAACGACACCATTCACTGGTGGGAGGGGGAATGTGGGTGGGAGGACGGGGGCTGTCTATGCACATGCATGTTTTTCTGTGTGTGTATTACATGAAATAATCATTATGTTTTGCTTTAAGTTACTGGCTTTTAACCCAAATTTTCTGCCCACCTAATTTGTCAAAGTGAGTAACTATGTCACTGCCATGAGCACTTAATAAACATTAGAATAATTACTTTGTGCAGTGTGGGTAACCCTGAAATGATGACATACTCTTTTCCCTTGTCCAAGATGAATCCATTACTTATCTGATCATTTTGTCTGCTTGCAGCTGACAGCATCCTGTAGTTCCAGTCCCAAATCACAGAGACCCTGCGAGACAGTGTATAAGTATAATCCCCCTCCTAACAAAGAAACTAACTCTGCAGACTGGCTATGCATTGCAGAAAAGCAGAATAAGTTGGGTGTTTTTTCTAAAGTTGTCTCTACATTTACTACTCATACATTTTTAGCTTTCTCATTTTCTATTGTTGTGAAGACAAAAAAAGGCTACTAAGCATTTCTGCTACAGTAGTTACACTGTAAAAGAATTATGCCAATATAAGATAAACAAGCAATCCAACCTTAAAACTCCACATTCTTCAGCCAAACTCTATCTAATCCTAAAACTGTGTACAGTCACATACCTAGGCAGCAATGCTGCTGCACACTGTGTACAGTCACATTGTTAGGCAGCAATGCTGCTGCACACTGCCATCAGTGCTAAATGTATGTCTCACCTCTACTACTGAGGGTTGTCTTGCCTTCGCTTCTGTAGCCCCTCCAAGATGGGTAGGGGCCGAAGCCACCTGTGTCTCACCTGAAGTTATTCCTTTCTCTGCAGCAAAGAGCCAGAGAAGTGAAAATGTTGGACGGGTTTTCCACTCCTGCAAGTGAACAGCTGAAACATGGGCTTATGCTAAACTGCGGAATCCCACGGCGAGAGAGCACATCCCAAAGACCTTAGCAGAACATCTAAGGGAAGACAACCTCATTCTCAAAGGAGGAGGAAGTCTACTTGGGAATGGGAGCCAGTGAACAAGGAACACAGGAGGAGGAAAAGAGGGAGTAAGACTTATTTTCCGATCCACCATCTTCCAGAAGATCATTCACCTCCGGGCAAAACGTTTCATAAGACAGCAATTTTCTTCATGTGTATTATGAAGAATGCAAATGCTATTTCCAGTTACTAATTTTGTCTTCATTCCCACATCAAATAATCCTCAACTGTGGGGGAAAGAAGACAGTTATCTTTCCACCCAGCTCAGAACAGAGTTAAGCTCCCTCTTTTTTTAAATTTTGTTTTAAAAGAGATTCCTGTGTTTACGCATAGATGGGCCAAAGATAAGCCAGAAGAGGACATTTTCCTCCCCAAACTGACTTATTTTATTGTATCTGATCATTACATTGACTGAGAAAACACATTCCAAAAGAAACCTCGAACCCTTAATTCAAACATGTAAAGATAAATATCACCAGCAGAGTATTATCTTTCCTTGCTGAAGAACTACTACCAGTTACATCCCAATGTGATGAGAGTAGCCTTCTGTGGGTCAGATTTCCTTTAATGTTGATGGAAACTTGCTTTTCAACTACTTCATAAGAAGGGAAGTCCACATAACATTTCTGTATTAGTGAGAACAAGAAATACTAAATAAAATCTATCACTTTATTATTATTATTATTATTAGCCAGCGGATTTCTCCCAATCTAAAACCAGCATGCTAGCACTAGTCAATATTGCACCTTTTTTTTTTTCCCTCTAGCTACCTAGCTAACCAGATGGCTAAATAAAAAGTTCCCTGCCTAAGTGGAAACACAGTTAAAGAGCTTTCCTCACACATGGAAGACAAGATGATGAGACTGTCCCCTTCCATGGTCAGAAGATATAGTTGTCTCTGCCTTGAGCAGATCCTAGATTTCTAAGAGAAGAGATGGCAACTGAGCAACAGCAGTTAAATCCTTGAACATACAAGCAGATTAGTCCACCCTCCCTCCAAACAAGACTCAGTCATGTAACTTCTCAGGAACAATTTGAATTTTAAACTGTAATAATTTGCTACTGTTGTTATGTAAAGAAAAGATCAGACGAATCAAGAGTCCCTCCTCTGAAGCTGAAGATGCAGCTTCAGAAATACTAAGGAAATTATTATATAATGTGCCTCATCCCTGCTTTTTTTGGACAAACTTTTCTAATCTGGTCATTAAGTATGATCCAGAATGTCCCTCTGTTTTAGGTGTACCAATCACCTATGAGTACAAAGGGGAACAACCAAGAGAAAAGTATCAACAGTGGTCCTTACAACTGAACTTTTACTACTTGTACTTGAAAAGCTTAAAAGTGAAGGCCCACATCACAATCCAGACTGGCACATTTGTGAGCAGAAACACAGCTTATTATTTCTTAAAGTAATTTTAAGGTAATGTTTATAATGTGCTGTCAGATGCAATTTGTAATTTCTGATTATAAATTAGCTCATATTACATTGAGAAATATTGTGTCATTGTCATCACAGCACTAGGAGTAGATAAAGCCCCAATACGGGCTGACAATCCTCTTATGTCCCGGGCAAGAATACTTCTCTCTCTAACATTGGATGTAAATACAAATTAAGAGAGAAAATGTACATATTTGTATTTATATTTACATGTACTATAAGTACAAAGAATGCAGCCAAATCTACGTACAAGACGACTTTAGAATCTGTAATTTATTCAGATCTTCTCTGATTTGATACTTGGAAACAGTTTTTCTTGGGTAGAACTAAAAACTTATTTCAAACTCTGAAGAACACCAGAATGCAAGGGTTTTTTCAAGATAACATAACAAATTATGATCAATCACAAAAGCTCTATTATAGTTTGTCAGATTAAAAGTAAATATACTATTTTGCCAGAAAGATTGACTAATCGAGCAATGATTGGCTTACATTTTCTTTTCACTTTTTAATGTTCTCTTATAAATTTATATCCAGTGTGTTCCTGCCTGAAAGTAAATCCACTGTTGCTGTCACCTTTCACCTATCTGGAGTTTTCTCAGACAGAAGTATATACTAAAAAAAAAAAAAAAAAAATGCAAGCATGTTATGCTATTTAAAATGAGACTCTAAGGCACCACAAGAAGAAACTTTTTATAAATCAAGGGCACATGGTATACAGTAATTCAGTACTGAAGAGAGATTTTGTTAAAATCTACTAATCCATTTTTGGCATGAACTGCAAACAGGCAAGACAGTTTACAAATACAGGTTATAAGTACTGTTTCTAGAGCTGCCATTCCTGTGATCTCAAGCAAACTCTGAAGCATGCTGCTTCCTTTCTGAGAAGCTTAAATATGTTTCCTCCTCCCACACACCCTTAACTCTGGACAGCTGTAGCATTCTCACAGCAGATAAATCTTTCTGACTGCTGATTATTCAGATGGGGGGAAAAAGGCACTGTGTGTGACAGAGTCCCTTCTGTTTCATTACAGGCACAACAATCTGTTTTCCATTGAAGAGAGTTTTTAGTTCTCCCTCCACAATATTTTTCTTTAATTATGATAAAAGATAGTAACTTAATCAGGCATAAATCATCTTCAAGCAAAAATAAGAAAATAAAGGGGGTAACTTTGGAGGCAAAAAATTAGACATGTGACCTCTCAATTACAACACTAGATAATACACCACTAAAGCATTAACAAGTGAAAAATTGTTCATTTCTTACATTTGCACTAGTATTATAAAAAAAAGTGAATTAAAGAAACCCACAATCATGTTTATTTTTATTATTGTGCTTCATGTTTGCCCGGACAGTAGCTGTTCAGTTATAAAATGATCTTGACTCTTAGTCCAATATCATATGCTATTTATTTCAGAAACTCTGGAGATCAGCACCTCAATTTGCCAAGTACGCTGAGAAAAAATTAAGAGGTTGAGACTGATAGCAGGAAGGAAAGATATCACCTTCATAGTTAGGCTAGCTGACACATCTAATACAGGCAAGACATATATGAAGACTAGGAGCAGCATCCTCAGAGTACAATCAATATCCTCACTCATTGTCAAGTCCAAGAACTGGCACAGCAAATTGCAGTTTTAACTTGGTTGAGTTGTTGGAACCAAAACTCACTTTGACCAGCTACACTGCAGCAGAACTAATCACTACTGACACAGAAAGAACCATCAGTTACTTCCTAAGTTATGAACAGGCCACCTGTATTTTAACCCACTCCCATGAAGCACCTTCAAGCAGGATACTACCTCCATCCATCTTCTGAAGGAGCTTAATATGCCTCACCTGCCTGACCAAGGAGCTCAAATGACTCACCTGTTAGAAAACTGGAAACAGTGGAAGAAGAGAGAGAACATGACCTCAGAGGAAAAACGTGAGAAGATGCACCAGCAGACTTCCAGGTAAGGCAGCTGAGAAGTAGGGACAGGTGAGCAGGATTTATGAGGAAGAGATGGAGAGATTTCAGTACAACAGACTAGGGAGTTAAGATATCTTTGGGATGGAGACACAAGATGTTGTTAGACATGGAGGGGGAGACATGAAGGGAAACAAACTTGACAGCTGAAATTTAGGAGTCACTGGAAACATGGATAGGGTGTTCAGAATGTATTCTAACTGAACAGGCATGGAATCTTACTGAGCAGAAAAGGCCAGAGGCAGATCATTGGCCATGAGGACAAGTGAAAAAGCATGGGTCATGCCCAAGTACCTCTCCTCTCACCCCCATATCAAAGCTAACCCTTGCAACATGCTTCTCCCTCACATTATACTCCTGCACTGCTGGAGTTAATCCTACAGGCTAAAAATATGGCAGAAAGCATGCTCCTCAATAAACCACAGCCAACTGCAGGCTGGCATCCAAGTTTCAATCTAGATTCTGTTTTGTTATGGTAAGGACGTAGCCCAAGCTGCTGGAGTTAAAAGATTATGGACATTGGGGAAAGACAATGGGGACAAAAATTCAGCATTAAAGACAACCTAGAGGAGTCATATGGAATCCCCTACATAAGGAGAAATGGGAGGATCAGATACAAAGACCTTAGTGGGCAGCAGAGGTGAATTGGATAGGTTTATGCAACAAGGACAGTGTGCAGATTCTGCAAAGTACACAAGCACTCCATTCTTCCCATAAGTAACAGTAGCTACTGCTATCAATTACAAGGTCCATCAGTCATCACACTGAGCTTTCCCATTGAGTCTCTTCAGTCATGTCTGGTTTGTAGTTAATACCTTCTTTGCACAACTAGCATGAAGATAGTAGTTTTTTAGACTACAATGTCACTATATGAAAAGGATAGGTTTAATTAGTTAAAGACATTTCTTTGGTTGCTTCAGTTAAAGACATTTCTTAAAGCTGAATAAAATGTTGAACATTCAAACTACAGATGTCAAAAGGAAGATAAATTCCTTGGGTTTTTTTTTACCCAGTCTGGAGTGCATTATTTAAGGCAGTATGGAATGGCCTCTGGCTATAGTTACATGAGACTTTAAATGAAAACTGGTGTTGATCTGCATAATATTTAGTGCACCTGGGGAAAATATTTATCCAAGCAACAGTCAGATTTGTGTCTACCAGGTATGTTGAGGACTCACTTGTGTTACGTTCAATGGAATCTTTGAAAGTAGCAGCAGACACTGTATTTAAGCTAGCTTCTTCTCTTTAAAACTTATGAACAAAACTTAGCAAAAGAAATATCATATTGATTAACCAACTAGGATTTTCACATTTCAAATTTGCTACATAGTTACTCTCACAGTTTGTATTTTCAATATGATTTCTACAATGACAATTTAGATTTACATGCATCACTCTGGTAATTATTTTTCCCCCATTAGGTATTTTAAAACTTTAAAATGTAAACATATACTTAGAGTTTTACTATCTTTAATGTAAATCTATTCTTTTAAAAGTCATACACAGACTTACTCATGCACAGCAGTGTTTTTTTCCAGAACAAGCATTCATGATATGCCATACCAGTTTTGCAGTAATTCAACATCCAAGTCCTGGACTTCTAGGGTGTGTGATGCTGTACAGAACGAAGAGTGGAACCAGCAATGCTTCCTTATCAGGAAAGTAGACATTTTAAAGTATCGACATACTTCATTTATATGGAAAACTTAATATATAAACAAATACACATTCCTATGCTGCCATGTTGTCCCAACACCCCCCTGTTCATACTAGTGTATTCCTGCATCTAACTACTAGATTATTTGAGACCCTGGGGAAGTTTTAGTTACTGCAAACTGAATTAAAGTATAGATCACTGTCTATTTTTCTTTCCTGGAATAAAGTAAGACAACCACTTCAAATACATCCAGAGCTAAATTAGAGTTTACGCTGTCTCAGCTCCCCATGTTAAGAAAACTCTCTTCATAAAAGAACTCTACTAAAGAACATTTCTGTTACAGAAGTGCATTTAGGTACCTTCCTAATCCCGAGATAATTAAAATCTGCCAAGATAGCAAGGTAATAAGTCTGCAAAGGCTTTATCAAAAAAATGCTCTCTGCACTCTGAATGGCATCTACAAAGTTTCCACTAACACACACAGGCATTTTTCCTAACCAAGTAAAAGCATTCCTTCTCAATAAGAGTAAAATCGGAATTGTCGATGGAACTGCAGTTTATGCACTGAAGCACAGCTGCCTCAAGCCATGTCAAAAAGCATCCTCAGCATTGCCCTGCCATACGATCCTTGGAGTAATCGTTTTTTGAAAGAGCTCAGACTACACATTTACTTCTGACAAACTGACTTTCATTTTGTCTTCTAACAAAGAAGACGACCAGAGACGCCACTTAAAATTACATTAAAGATATTATTTCTTTTCCCTCGGTGATCACATTGCCTGGACCATGCCAAATCCAGTATACAAGCCATCTTTTACTGCTTCTGACCCGCAAACTTATTACCATAGGTAACCCAAGCTGAGGCAGAGGAAAATTACAATGGCCACCTGGAAAAGTGGACTAACAACGACCTTGCTGGGAAAACCATCACAAAAGTCCATGAAAAACATGCTAAGTTTGCAGAGGACAAATCTGACAATAAAAATCCTAATAGTTTCTGAGGAAACTTTATGCAGAAGCAGGTCTATTCTGAGATCATGTTAATGGGAATATATTTTTCCAGAACATGTAATGTTAGGAATGAAAAAACTTCATAACTTTACTACCTACAATCTTTTTGCAACCTTATACACTGTTAATTGAAAGACATCTTTTGTCACAGAAAGTACGCTGTATTAAGAATACAAAATTCTAAGCAAGAACATTTTTTGCAAATGTCATTTCTAATTTAGAAAAATTCGTAAATTTACGAAAATCCCTTCAGATCAATGCATCTGCAAGTATTTTAATCATTTATATATAGCCACAGCTGTTTCCAGAAGCCCAAATCAAGACAAGTGAGGAACAGTAAATCTTGGTTTATTTTTTTAAGGTGAATTTATTTGACCAAATTCACCAATTAGTATTTTTCAAAATGAGGGAAGTGGAAGGCTAGACATCCCAGTTGGAAGTAAAACTGCTTTTCCCACTTCCATTCAGTGAATTTGCATTACTAGATCACAATTGTAGCAGATTAAGCAAAATCTGATAGATTAAAGAAAGTATCTGTCCCCACACTTGATTTTTCCAAATGAAAATTACATTATTACTTTTACTGCTGAGCAGGATTCCTTGAGTCTTTGTTCTTCATTTATTATGTGATAGAATACACTGTATTTAGGACATGTTCAGTCCAAAATACAAAGAACCAACTTTTAGAGATAACTCCTGCTGTTTAATCTCCACAGTCTTTCGGTTAGGGGGGTGGGGAAGAGTATATTGGCTACTTACATAAAAGTGGTATTACAGAGTCCAAAAGTGCAAAGTTCAATGTGAGAAGGAGATGCCAGTGACGAATCTTTGATAACTCAGAAGGCTAAGAAAGTATTAATCGACTAACACAGCTGAGGCATGGAAAACTCAGACTTTACCCTCTTTTACCACCACTCATGGAGCAGAAGCTATTGTATCCATATGATATGATTATGCCTTTTACGGAAATGCTCTAGAAAACATTCAGCAGAAACATTGCAGAAAGAACAAGAGTTGCAAAGTGAGAGCGAACGGGATCTTCACTTCTTTACCACTTTATCCTACCTCTCTTTTTGCTTAGCGGCTAGACACCAGACAGGCAGCAAAGTCAGTGGCAGAACATCTAACAAGTTTATTCAGCCACTTTCTGAGACTTGTCAGCAATCGGATTTATCAGATACTGAGTGTCTGTACCTGAAACATCACTACACCAGAGCCAGATGCATAAAAAGTACTGGTTTTGATAGACAAATGAAACACTCGATTTAAAGCAAAAAGGAGCAATGGCTAAAACTGGCAAGTCTGAATCAACAGTTGCTGAGGATTCATTCTCAAGAACAGTCAGTAAGTACATGCTCTTGGACATCCCTAATGTTTTTAATTATCCCATTCGACTTCTTATGTATTACTGTGACTGTTTCTGAAAGATCAGCTAAGAACCATCCAATATAAACAGACTGTTCAGTTATTTGTTAATATAAATTCCCGTCTACCACCTTTTCAATCCCTTGCTTAATTGGAGGAAAAACAATAAAGATTACAGTAACATTTAAATCTGGTACTAGCCTTGTTTGTTGAGAAATTATTGGATTAAAAGCAAGCAAAACTTTCCTTTTTTCTTTTTTTTTTCTTTCTTTCTTCCTTCTTTTTTTTTTACTGCCCTAACAACCCACCTGGCAGAAGAAAGAAGTCTTGACTGTGGCAGTGAGGAACGCACTCAGAAATCTGTGGTTGGGCCAAAAATGTTACTTCTAGTGCAATCATGGACAACACAAACCCATCTTTCAAAAAAGCAATCAAAAAAGAAAAACAGATTTTGCTTACTTAAAACAGTGAATCACCTATATCTTCTGCCCTGGAAATTCTTTACATCAACTAAAAAATGAAAACTTAACAATATCCCATCCAAGTCTGGAAAATGAGGGAGGTTTGGTTTGTTTTTTTTTTCCCCTTGAAGTTTCCTTCAAGGGGAAATGAAGTTCCCCTTCATTTCAAAATGCATTGCCTGTCCCTTCTCCCTCCATCTTCTGCTTGCAAAATGACACCCTTACGGTTGCAAAGATAATATTCCAAAAGACAAATGGAATGTTTTCATCCCAAATTCACAACTGGAATAACACTACGTTAGCAGTTTACAACTGCTGTCTGCAATCCCACAGGCAGTAGAACTACCATGAACCAAGTCAATTTCTATACTTTCAGACACAGAAAGGTAATTCCTGCTCAAACTCAATCCATTCAGCTTTTCACAACTGCAATTCAAGATTTCTCTTGAACTGCATATAAAGAAAATGGGTTTGAATTGGTATGGTGTATGGTATGGTGTATGTTCAAGCTCTTTAGAGCTCTGAGCAGTCAAGACTAAGCAGCTCTTCTAGAGGAAAACAACAACAACAACAACAAAAACAACAACAACATAACCATCCACAAACTACACACCACAAACAAAAAAATTCAGTTACATGATTCTCACTAGATGCAGAAATTATCAACTCTAAGGCAACCAAACGGGACAAACAAGTTTCTGGTATTTATAGTTCATAGTCCATAGGTGTTCAAAAATAAATGTTCATATAAAATAAATGTTCATATTAAAAAAGAAGGGGAGTGTGGAGGCGTGGGGAATGAAAGAAACAGACACCCCAATGTAGAACTGGAAGCCAACTAATCTGATCTAATGTTACTTTTGAAAAGTCATTAATTCATATTGGGGTGTAAATTCACTTTTTTTTTTTTTTTACTAAGAAAAGCATTATATACATATCTTCACACATGAATATACTCTCAGCTTCATCCCCTGTTATGAAAGCAGACCCCATGCACCATAAATTCAGCCGTCTTAAACAGTATATACATCACATGAACAAAACAAAAAATTGAAGAGAAGATGAAAGAAAGGTTTGGTATAAACCATTCTTTAAAATATATTTTTAAAGTGTTATTTAAAAGTGACAGAATCATAAGAGCCTCGTTGTTCCGTTAACTTACTTCACATAATTGTTTCTAAACAACTGTTCTGTTGAGTTCTTCTGTGCTGCTTCTGCTTGGCTTCCCAGCCTCAGCTATCAGACTAACTTAGGCGGTCAGTACAAGTAAATGTATAGAGCTAAGGCTAGTACTAGAATCTTTATTAACATTTTGAGTTTCCCTGTGTGTAGATGTGTCACTAAGTGAGTTTAACTGTAACCTTTTAAAAGATTTTTCTAAACTTCCAATCAATTTTTTTTTATGGCTAGTTCAGTATGAAGTATTTTATTACACACTGCACTATATTTGTTGGCATGTCTTCCTAAATATGAACGCTATGGAGGTAAAAACATGCTTATGATCTTCCATGTGTACATAGAAAAATATGGTAGATGCACAAGGTCAGAAAAAAAGTCTGACATTTTGAAAACCAGAACCTGCAAAAAGAAGGAAAATAAAAATATTCCAAAACTGCAAATACTCTCTGTGTAAAATCTTATTGAAGCTTTCACAATGACAGAATTTTTACTTTTAAAAAAAAGAAGGTAGAACTTCATTAACACAAGCCATTTTTACAAAGTACTTAAAACCAACACATTTAATCAGCCTCACAACACCTAAAATAAAACTCTTGTGCAAGCAAAGACTATATGAAAAAACAAGACAGTGTTTTACTAAAATGTGTTTAGAATCAGGTTGGTAGTTTTATTTTAGAAAAGATCTTAACATATCATGATTTTTGTGCGTTCATAGGATCTCAGTTTAAAGAAAAGTTTTCAATGCCTTTTAAAAATACTGTATACACATAAGTACATTTTCACCTTCACCTAAGACAGCATTTTAAGTTTCCAGACTTCAACTCCGATATGCCAAGAATACTAACTTGTTCACTTTTCAGTTGATACTGCTAATTGCATGTAAGCTGCAGGAGGTTTATAAATCCATCTTCCCAGACCCAGTTAACTTTCTGAAAGAGCCTGCAAATTCTAATAATTAGACTTTGCAGGAATGTACCTTTTAACTCCATTTCCTGTTGTATTTAAAATCCTGGCAAAGGAAAATTTCAAAGCAGAATGTAGGACGTAAGTGTACGATGGAAAGTTGATTGAAGGCTTCCAAAATCACAAAAGTAGCCATGTCAATTTAAAAATAAGATGTGAAATTGTTTATTGAAGAAATAAGGACTATGACATTCAAGTGGATCTAAGAAATAACACTAACAGTGTTGGAGCTCCTGTAGACTTGCTTTTAATTTTATATAAAAGGTTGTTATTGAAATAAAGCACAACTGCTCCTGGAACTGTTTGCCTTCCCATCACTTTTCTCCCTCCAATATTTGCAGCAAAACAGATTTTGAATACACCGCCTTTAAATACTGCTCACCGCAGGCTTCAGACAGAGGGAGAGTCTGAGCCCTCCCTGCATATGGGGACCTGACCCCGTCCTCAGTGGAGCCAACAGGTAGCTCTGCCAATGACCCAAGCAGGAGCAGAGCCCTGAGTTGGCCTCTTCCAGGTCCAGCACCCTACAGTGACCTCAAAAGCTGTCTTTTTTGGCTGGCCCTGTAACTCGCTTCCCATGACTGAACTGTAGCAAGAGCACTGCAGTGCATCAGTCTGCCTTGTTGATTTGGTCTGTTAAATAAGAGACTCGGAGAACAACAGAAAACTCTGTATTTCAGAGGCATCACTTGACAAATAATCTGAAAAAAAAATACCTGAGGACCATACAAGGTGTTTGCAGGGAAAGCGTGTTAGCAGTTCTCCTCCAACAGCAGTTGCTGTTCTTGGAAATGCCATAATCACTATACATGAAAAGCGAACAAATCACTATACATGATAATCACTGTACATGAAAAGCTTCTGGCCACACAGCATCAGTGAGCAGTAACTGTGCCTGCTGCACAGCTGTCAACAGCAGCTTCTCTCAACCTGGCAACACAGGTGCAGAGCTCAAAATAATTGACACTGTGATACTGCATTGTGCCAGAGGCTCTCTCCCTCATAAAATGAATAAGCATATGCATTTATACAGCTAGGGAAGTAAAATTCTATCTTATCCCCTGCTTTACCAACACAATTTCCTTCTGAAACCTTCAAACTTGCAGGGAGAAGCAACATAACTGCGTTGTATTTTGAAAACTGTTTTCCAACTGATTGTGAGCAGAAAGCTGTATTTGTATCTTGAATTCACTTAGCAACTTCTAGAAGGAAATTACAGGATGCAGCAAATGAGTGAATGCAAGAAGCTGTTCCATTACAGAGGCACAGACACAGAACAAGCAGTCTTTAAAGTACATCAAAATAGATGGAAAAACGGTATGGGCTGACTTGAACATATGTCTAACTCCTGCAAGCACCAAACTTGACAGAAATGAGTACATTCACTATCTTAACCACCAAGATAACATTCAAAATACATGTAAGAGGTACTTTTTCCTCATTTTTTCCTCTTTTTTTCTTTTTCCTCTTTTGCTGTTTTCCATAGTTTTCTTATTTACTCAGAAATATACACTTTTCCTAAGACTTTTAACTATGCTTCCCTATTTGAAAAAAAAAAAACCTTCAGAGACTTAAAGATCTGACTGTGGACGTAGGGTGGAGTTTTGCCGCAACCATTCTGAATGTCTGCCACCAAATATGGCCTTTTGGTAGCAAATAAAAATGCTTTAAATTTTTGTAGCTTTTTAATGGTTTATTTTTAAGTTAGCTGTTACCGGTATTTAAGGACAAACTTTAAAAGAAGGACTAATTTTCTGGAAAAAAAGTCTCCAGGATGGGTAAGGAATTGAATGTAGATGTCAAATCAGAGGCAACAACTCCATTGTAATCACAAGTCAGAACTAGTTCTCCTGATTTTCCTATTAAAAGTGTGTTTTGAATAACGCTATTCTTAACTGCTTTTAAAGAGATTTCTTTCTGAGAGCTGCTTTCATTTTACATACAGAAATATTAAAGTCTGTGAGTATTACCGAGAATGTGTAATTACAAAAAATTTAACACTTACTTTCAGATGGTCCCCAGATTTCCCTCAGTCATTCCCATCATCGCCACTACCATGTTATTTTCATGTAAGGGGCAAATAAATACTACATTATATTATTTTAAGATAGCATAATTTGAACACAAACTATCTTGAAAGCATATATATTTTAAAAAGTTATTTTAATCCTTCTGCAATTCTGTTATTCTTCAGACTTAAAATTTATTAAAACCAAAAAATGGTCTGTCCAAACCTGCCTTCTCTTCATAATTTTCCTGTCCTTCCATTATCATCCTGAAGTACTGTACTCTTACAATATGGAATTCTTTAATCAGTCCTGGCATGCATCTACTCTTTACTTGGCCTAGCTCCAGCAAACACATGTGCTCTACTACACATAATTTCTCTCCATAACCTCCTCTTTTGCTTTGGGTAACACACTTGATTTCAAAACATACCTTCCACTACAAAGCAAGACTCTACACTTCTGTAAGGGTTAAATAGCAGAGGTTGAATAATTGATGCACAAGCAGAATTCTAGTTTAGTTCACAAATACTGCTCTCATTCAAACTGAATTTTGGCCAAATCAGCTGCAAAACTAAGCTTTAGTCTGCCTAGTCAATTGCCATAGCCTATTATTGAAATCTTCATTGTTTTTCAAAAGACCTAAACTTGAGAGTATGTTCCAGAATCAATGATTCCTCAGGTTCATCAACTCTTAATGGTATATTTGACAAAAATTATTACAAAATAAATAGGGAAAGTATCAAGTCTAAATACTACTTCTGCTACAACTATCACCATTTGGGAACTCAGACCATAATGGTAGGGAACAGAGAGATAATTTTCCAGTACCGCAACCTGACAAAACAAAAGATACACATATATTTTTCTAATAATGCTAATAATAACAACATACAAAGGCATATTCTTTCAGAAAGCAAGGCTTCTGCCACCAAAAAAAAGAAAAAAAAAATCCTAATTTCAGAGAACAGAAGTATTTAAAACTATATGTAGCTTACCTAGGCCAATGGGCTGATGCAAAACCCATTAGAAAGATACTCTGTCTCTAACTTTAGATGAAGTGTCAGTAGCCTCAGCAACATACTAAATTATGTGCAATTTTTGGCCTCTGTTTTTCCATACTGAAACCCTAAAGATAAAACTTTAACTTCAAATTACAGCTCTCTTTTCATATAAAGAGTTCTCATAAGTAAAAGAAATGCCTCCTTCAGCCACGGCCTCCTCTTTTTCTGGAAAACTGTTCTACTGCAGGACAGACAGTATCCAATAGTTCTACTTTAATCACATTGTACAGCTTCATATTCAGTTTAGACACAGTCATGTTGGTAAACATACATCACAGTAGCTAGAAGACCATAAGGAAGAGATTTTGAAAATATCTTATCAAAATCAGAACAGCCTGAGACAACTGCATTGGTGGCAGGAGCATGAGGGGAGGAAAAAAAAAACAACAACACAAAAATCACACACAAAAAAAACCTCAACCACAAAGGAATTAAGCTTATCATTTATTTATGAACTCGCACAGGAATAGAATATGACATGATCCTGGGCATTATTCCACAAAAGCACTCCAGTTTGGAGCATGTAAACAACCCATACCTGCAGCAGGTCAGACGCTGGCAGCTCAAGAAGGAAAGAACCAGCTGCAGGGCTGCTTGGGACTGAAGAGTTTTACAGAGCACTGTAAAATTCAATAGATGCTCCAAGATGTGAATACAAAATGTGCTATTAACTCTTTCTTTCTCTACACCAGAATGTCTTTATGGTTATACTGGACATCAAATTTAAATAGGAGTTCTGACTTTTACAAGCAATGCATCCATAATCCTATTTCTGCATAACAATAAATATTCACGAGGTCTTACTCCACCTGGGAAGTGATGTTCATGAAGTAGTTTTGTGTTTGAAGTAGTTTTGAAGTGGCATCAAAGAGTCTCATCATGCTAAGACTTATACAACACTGTCCTCCTGGGATGCACAGCCGAGGGAACAACTGTAATAATTCCCTTAAAAATTTGTAGAAATCAATAAATCAGATGTCTCTTATACAACAGTATTTTGAGGTATGTTTTTCTAACAAAAAGTGTGAATCACAAGAGAAATCGAAATGCTTCTTCCAAGTTTTCCAAGCATGAGACCTTATAGCGGCCTTCCAGTATCTAAAAGGGGCTTATAAGAAAGATGGGCAGAAACTCTCTAGCAGGGCCTGTTGTGACAGAAGGGGTAATGGTTTCAAAATAGAAGGAGGTAGATTTAGGCTAGATAGTAGGAAGACATTTTTTACAATGAGGGTGGTAGAACACTGGAACAGGTGGTAGATGCCCCATCCCCAGAAACGTTCAAGACCAGGTTAGGTGAGGCTCTGAGCAACCTGATCTAGTTGAAGATATCCCTGCTCCTTGCAAGGGAGTTGGGCTAGATAATCTTCAAAGGTCCCTTCAAACCCTAACTATTCTATGATTCTAATATGCTTAAAGCAGTATGTCGTTACTGCAGCAAAAGATAATGCATATTAGCCATGCATATTTTACAAATAATGCAACAAACAGACAGGTGAAACTGACACCACAAGCTATCACCTGGCGATAGAGAAATCCCCACCAGGCAACAGGGACTGAAACAAAGAACTCCTATTTTTGAGCTGCATGTATCCTTTCTGTAGGACTTCATCCTCCTGGACAGGCTGGCAGCCACACAGGTCTTGTAAGCTGGTACTTCATTTGCACATTAGATACAGTAGCTAGTTGAACAAACAAAACAATGTTGAGTAAGCATGTCAAACACACTGGTCAGACTAGGACACATTCATTGCCTCCTACCTGCCTCTTTAACCAAGTAAGATTTGCACAAAAATAGAAGACAGGGCTCACTGCCCTGCACTGCAGCTCAATGCACTGCAGCATTATTTGTAATGTCTTCCAAGACAAAGTAACTTTGATATTTGGTGAGCCAAACTTTAGTCTGATGCCTAAGGGAAATCTCTTTTGATCACAACCTTTCCATCAGCAACTCACACATTATGGCTTCTCGTTAAGAAAATGAAAAGAATTATAAGTGCTTTTTGCCTTGAGAAGTCAATAAAAACAATCTTATCATCAGTAATGTTAAACAACTGTAAATACTTAGGAACCTAAGAAAAAAGGGGATTGATTTTTTTTTTTTAATTCAATTATGTAGAAGGATCGAGGCACACTTCAGTTCTTTTGTTCAGGAAAATCTTTAATACTTTGTTTGCTTTGTTGTCAGAGATAATATTTTTTCACTCAGGTTAAAGATAAACCTTATGGCTCTTATTCAGGTAAATTATCAAAATTCCAAGCCTGATGTTTGACCTTAATCAGCAGGACCAGCCAAAGGACTTGTATGTATAATTTTCTTGTATGAATTTATGTTAACTCTTGCTACTGGGTTTATATGAAAGCAAATGTCAATAAAGGCAAGAATAAAACTCCATTATATTTGTTCGGAACTACATTAAACTCACTAAAAATTCTGATTAAAAAACCCTCAAAGCAGAACAAGAAAAGTTCTAATGCAAAATACAAAATAAACTTGCATTTACAATATAGTAGATTGTTATAATGAATAAAAACACAGAAGAACTACCTACATTAAGTAAAAAAAAAGTTTTGCTGTTTTGTTAAACACCTTTTGTACTATGGTCAGTAATACTGTTAAGCAAGTTATACACCTAAATAGGCCTTCCCTATAATATATTTAACTCCCAGGATGGGAGTCTGGCCTCTGGCAGCCAGTGTGAATCATGACTGACTCCAAACACCTCTCTTGAAGATAAGATTTTCATTCCATATTTTGACCACAATCTTTTTCCTTGTCTTGTAACCATTACAACTGAAATAAAAAGAAGACTGAAACAAGCTCATACTGTCCTTAAACAAGCACGCACCTGATAAACCAATCACAATGCTAGTTATTCTAGATGGAATGGTGCAATGACTGCCACAAAAATTTTGCACAGTTCAAGACTTCCTTTCCTCTTATGAGGGAAAATACATTCATATTGCAATATTATTTTCAAACACTACCAAGCAACACTGTGGGGATTGGGTTTTCTTAAAAAAACATTTTGGAATATGAAGTATCAGATTTATCATTAAAATGTCAGGAAAATGTATTGCACTATGTTTGAAAACGCAAATGGCTAGAAAGCTCACAAACTGTCATCACTTACACAAATGTACACATTTGTCACAACAAACACATCAACTTTTCTGGTTTTTTATGCTAAGCTCATTCATACTTCTGCCACGGAACGGAGAAAGCTAAATGTGCCTTTCAAACAGCTCCCATGGGCTACCTTTTATCTACATTATTGTTATGTAGTAACACAAGAAATCCTGATGTGGCTGTTGTCACACACATCCTTAGGGGAAGAGATTTCCCTCCTAGTTGGGCACAGACACTGCAGTCAGATACTCAGACACTGCAGTATATAATGTAGTACACAACTGCATCACAGTACACAACTGCAGGGGTAACTCATAAGGCACTCAGCTTAAAGAGTGAAGGTTTTCAAAGCAAAGTGATGCTTACCACCTGAAGGTTTACATAGACCTTCAGAAGATCCCACAGGAGTGCCATGACACATCCATGCATTAAGTTTTCTTGACAGATGGCCACCTACATTCTTTTCCTCCATTTCCAAATGATTCTCAGGAAAAAAAAAAACAGGCTTCATTTAGACCTAATCTTAGAGAAACATTAATCCACTTCATTCCCTCATGACCATATCAGCATATGTGCTGCCTCATTAACCTCATCAACAAGGTTCTAACCAAGAGATGATGCAGGAATCTCGTGCTTCAAAAGTGTCTAGCTCAATACATGAACTAATCAAACCGAAATAACATTCACGGAAACAGTAAGAGAAAAGTCACAAAATCCTGGTAACTGAGCTCCCAGAAGGCAAGCAATGCTAAATGTTTTCCTCTGAGGCCTTCTTCAAAAGGTAAGACACTGAGCTGTCACATCTACGCCTAAACACTCCCATGTTCCCAAAACTTCAACAACAAAACTAATAAGTGATCAGTAACACTAAAAAAAAAAAAAAAAAAAAACAAACCAAAAAAAAACCCAAAAAACAGTCTCCAGGCCACTGGTGATCTCTCAGCAGAGCAAGCAACACAACTAGTTCAATCCAAGCAAAACTCAGCCTGAAAAACCAATCATATGGTGTCAGAGTAATCCAAGAACCCTAGGAAATGCCACAGTTGTCAGGCTACCACCTTCTCAGTAACATTTCCCCCAAGTCAGAAACTGGATACACTAGGTCACTAGTTGGCAAAACTCCCAGCCTCAAATGATGGCCTGTTAAATATGGGAGAAGGGCTCCCTTCCATCTCCTGCACTACTAACACAAGAGCCTGACAGTCTCTGGAGAGCAGAATCAGTGCTTCACCACAGAAAAATTACAGGGACATACTTTTATTTTCTGTGGAGTACTGCATTCCCTAGCAAACTAATTTCTTCAGAATTCACAAAATTAATCTTCTCTTCAAAATGCTCCACTTTAAGGTGATGGGTAAGCTGATCTACTGCTATGTAATGTACTTCACTGAAATTAAGACATTGAAACTGGGAGTTCATTAGGAGTGAAGCAACCTGATTATTGAGGTGATAAAAACCTCACAGTAACTCTTGCTAAATATCTTTTAAGTGTTGCTCCTTTCATAGTAGTTGGGATGGAGGAAGGTAGTGGAAGATGGAGCATTAATAAATGGTGGATAAAGTTTCTTCTAATAGACTTTCACGGAGTAGGAAAAGCAGCTATTTCTAAATCAGGTTACAATGTCAAGAATTCCTTTGCTCACCTACTTCCCTTTCCTTCCCAACCCTGAAAATGGTCCACTGCTACAAGAGCTCCATTCACACACATTGTGATAAACACAGTGCCACAGTCAAACATGGACATCCTCTATGTCTTTATTTTAATCAATCCTTTATTCTAGACAGATCCTAAAACTCTTATGTGGCTCCCAGGGGCAATGTAAATGTCTCAGCCCCTGTAAGGAAGCTGATTCACAGGAGGGAGATGTGATCTCTCCTCTGCATTATGGGAATGAAGGCTCTGCAGAACACCTTGTGGCTGTGAGCACCCTCAGTCTCCAGAGTACAGAATTTCATGTACATCTTCATTTCTTCCCCACCCAAGAGCGTAAGTGTCTTCCCAAAAGGAAACAAAGTATGTAGGACCAGTGCACACCCAGTCTCACCCTGACATGGACTCAAAACACCCTGGGACACACATAAGGAAACCTGAAGGAGCAGGCACGTCCTGAAATGCATCTGTTTGCAAGGTACAAGAAGTCATCATCAAAGTCATCAAAGAGAAAGAAAAAGGCATCAAAGTAACTGACACTGCTGGAAATTCAGACAATCTTACTACAGTACATTTTTACTTATGGAAACTGGGATGTCAAATTTAACTTAAGGTGAGGCTATAAAGCCTTTTGGAAAAGAGATTCTCCTGAAATGCCATTTTACAGCAGCACACTGTGCCAATATACTTCAAGTTAAACATTTACTAGACACTTGAGAGACCCAAAACACTAATATAACTAAGGGAAAAGAATCTCTTAGATTTTCTACAAAGGTCACATAATATGGAATAAAAGTCAGCCAAACCATTGCTCTGAAAAGCAGAAGTATAAAAATCATCATAAGAAAAAAAGATAGAAAACAGCAAGATTCTAACTGACTTTTCAAAATTAAACAGAAAAAAAAAAAACAAAAACAAAAAAAACCCCACTCCTATTCTTAAAGGACTGGTTCTTGAAATCTGTCAGGATAACTCAACTTGAAAATCTCTTTTTGGAAAGATTTGCCAGGAGTTTTTTCCCAATCAAGCTGAAACTATCACCCTTGGTACAGCAGAAAATCATAGGAAATAATGTGTAGCATAAATAGGATTTTTAAAATTCTGTTAGCTATGTAGGAGTTTTTTTGCTTTTATCCAAAAGGAAACTAGACACTGCACATAAAACAGAATTCATAAAATTACAGGATAGATTTATGTTGAAGCATGCATGGTTAATTCTTTTTAATAGTACTAACATGCCAAAAGCTCAAGACTTATACAAAAGTAAAATAAAACACTTACTTATTCAAATGGTAAAATAATTTGTACTAAGTCCCAGGGAAACTTACAGGAATGGCACACGCTAAGGTGTAGTTTTTGGCATCTACAGGTCTGTGTTTTGGGATAAACTAACTTCATTGAAGCAGAACTGGAAATCAAGCCTTTATCTTACATAAGCTGATTGAGGAGACGGCAGCACTAGTCTGGCAAACTTCAAAGTTTGCTTTTGAGGATGGAAACCAGGATGCTGGGGGGAGGGAGGAGGAAGTGGCAAAGTAGACAACACTACATCAAAATGTCACCAGATTGACCAATTCTGCTAGGCAAAATGGAGACTGCACTGCATTGACTTTCTGCCTTAAAATCACCTATGAGTCTTGACAGTGACATCAATGGGGCTAGGAAATACATCTTCCTACCTAAATTTGAAACACGTAAAGCATCAAGAGTTGTTATCAGGGAGGAAAACATTAAGTCACTGTTGGATATCTGGAGAAGCAAGGACACTTAGTGAACAATCCAGACTGAATGGAGTTGTTATGTTTGTGAGCAGCAGGCTTCAAGGACATCATGGAGGCCGTCTGTGAGGAAGTGATGCAGCAACCTTGAAAGGAGGAGGAAAGGCTGGTGTAAGTGACTGAAAGTAGAACGTGAAGCAGGATGCAGGTGGAGAGGACCATGCACGTGAACAAAGGGACTAAGAGCGTGTGCATGATATAGTTAGCCAATTAGTAAAGAGCTTGTGCATGATAGGGAATTAGAAGGGCTACATTAACCAGGATGTATCAACAATAAGGTGGCATTTGCTTGATCGTATTGGTCATGTGCAATGTCCATGACTTCCGCATCAACAAGTGGCACTCGAACAGGGACCCTCAGAGAGAGGGTACAGGGACCCTCGGTTCAGTGTTGAATTCTACAACAGAAGCCGATGGAGAGATGAGGCGGAAGCCAGCCGGAGGTGAGTGCTGCCCCGGCACTCGGGAAGACACTAGCGCAAATGGCACAGTGGGAATCTTGTCTTGGCCAGGTGAGCGGCTGGGGAGGAGATGGGGTCCACGCTGACCAAACAGGAGTCAGCAGTGGTTAAGCTCCTCTGACGTATGCTCTCAATGAGAGGACTGAGATTTGACTTGGCCACCTTGGGACCTTTGCTGCTTTGGGCAAAGGATCCCCACAGTTGCAAAGCTGTGGGAAGAAATAAGTAGCTGTGGGAAGAAATAAGTAAGGGAGCCAAGGAGACGAGCAAGTTCTCCACCATGTGGAGGCTGGTTAATGAAACACTCTAAAGTATGAAAGCCGAACATTCAGCTGTCACGTTTGCTTTCGCGGCTTTAACTCGAGCCGGCGGGTCCACCTCTGAAACAAGCATGCTGTTCTCGGGTCCAACGATCCCTGCCGCCGCCCCGGCTCGTGCGGGGGGTGGGGGATTCGAGCCCCAGCAGGGACTGCAGCTACAGCTGCCATAACCATAGATATGCTGGTTCCAGAGAGAAAAACCACGGAAGACTTTTCACCACCATCAGACGTACCACCGCTGGACACGCCGCCACGCTGCACCAGTGTAGGCCTGGCATCACGAGCCTCTTCGCCGGTGTTACCACCTTCTTCCCCGCCATCACAGCGCGAGAAGGAGGATGAACATTCATCCAGCTTAAAAGATGCACAGTTGCAGGAGATGCTAAAAAGGCTGGAAGCTCTAGAGGCTCACCTAGAAGCGCCGCCAGAAAAGTTGTCAGCCCCTTTGCCTGTACCATACCTAGGACTGCCAGCGCCCAACCTGTTCATTCCGAACAGAGCACCAGGTGAGATCAGTCCTCTTGCACCTTTGCCACCACCACCACCAGTGGTAGTGGCATTTGGGCAAGCAATGTCAGCAGGAGGGGTTGGGGACCTGACAATGTGGTGGAAAAAGCGGCAGGAAAAGAGCCGCAGTCCCCGAGACCAAGGATAAAGCGGCGGGTAAAGAGCTGCGGTCCCTGAGACCAGAACGATGAGAAGCACTGCTTCAAAGGAACATAAATCAGTTTTAACGATTCTAACTAAAATGTCAGAGGAACAGAACTGTGCTATTAATAACACTGACCTGAAGAGTTTCTTGATTTGGGTGTCCGCTCACATATCAGACGCTAACACCTCTAATATATATATATGGTGGGCACCTGGGACACCATAGGTATTAGACTGTGGGACTGTGTAACACAGAGTGAGCCTGCTGTTCAAAAGTTATTACTGGCATGGCTTGTAATGTTTGAAGTTTTAAAGAATCACATGCAGAAGGGGGATCTGACAGCACCTGTTACCCCGTCCGTGGAAACAAAGACTAACAGCAAGACAGAAAATCCCTTTGATCCAGGTCCCATAGATCTGGAAAAGGAGCCTTCAGTCTTTGGAGCTTCCTTGTTATAGAGGTGGCGTGTTTGTGTGTGTGTTCTTCGTGTCGACTGTCAACAGTGTCATATTTTTGTTACTGTTCAGTGTTGTTGGTGTGGACGTAAGTTTACTCCAGCTGATCTGTATTTGTGCTATTGCTTAGCGTTCCGGTGTATGCAGTGTCGCAGGTTGACCCCGTTAGAACAAGTGATACATCCAGGTTGATATTGTTGGGTGCAAGGCGCAGCGTTGAGTTGTAAGATCTTTAAGTGGAAAGGGACAGGCAGTGCAAACAGAGAAATTAACAGATTATAGTCCAGAGGAAAGTAAAAAATTTCCTAGACAGGTATAAGCAGTCTGTGTGTGTGTATAAGCATGAAGTAAGTGGTATGAAATAAGGCGTGAATACTGTCTTGGATTCAGCAGGGATGGAGTTAATTTTCCCCTCAGAAGCTTTGGATTTTGTATGTGAAGAATGTTGATAAAAATGCTCTGATGATGAGGGTTGTTGTTAATGAGACCAAGGACACTGTTCGGCTTTCCAAGTCTCATTAACGTGCAGGTGCAGGGAGCTGGGCCAAAGGCAGACAGAGTATCGGTCATTTGGACATCGGGTGGTGAGAAATTGTACATTGTTCATTTTATATACATTAATGTTCTTATATTTTGTTATTATTGCAGGTTTTCTCTTAGAAAACTCTAGCATAAGGCAACGTGTGATTAGCTGACCGTGACCCCCATTCTCTCTTCCCGCCGCCCCCACCCTGTCCAGCTCAGGGGACGGGGGAAGGAAGTGGAGATGGTGTTAAGCCCGGGTTGGGGGGGGGGAGGTTGTCTTGTTCCCTTTCTCATTATCCCGCTTTGGTTTTAATGACAGGTGAGTGGTTTTCCCCATGTCTATTTTGCCTGTGCTGGTGGCTTTAAGGATCTCTCCCTGTTCTTGTCTTAAAACTCAGGTTTTAGTTTGTTGTTTTTTTTTTCCTTTTTCTCTTATGTGCCCGGGGCCGTGGCCGCTGCCAGGCACACCCCCCCCCCATCCGGCGGGGCACGAGCAGCTTACCCAAAAACTGTCATGGTTACAGATACTTCCATCTGGCTCGACCAGTGGCCTTTAGCAAGAGAAAAGCTGCAACACTTAAATGAGTTAGTTGACAATCGATTACAACTTGGTCGTATAAAGCCAACAGACAGTTCCTAGAATATACCTGTGTATGTAATACAGAAAAAAAATCAGATAAATGACAACTCTTACAGGATTTATGGGTAGTAAATTTGGTAATGGAGGATATGGGACCTTTGTAACAGGGGTTACCATCTCCTTCAATGATACCTCGATATTAGTATATTATCGTTATTGATTTAAAAGACTGGTTTGGTTTTTTTTTCACTATACCTTTATATCCTGAGGACGTTCCACGATTCGCATTTTCTGTGCCTTCAATCAATATGGGAGAACCTGATCAGCAATATCATTGGACGGTACTTCCGCAAGGTATGAAAAATAGTCCAACCATCTGCCAATGGTACATCACACAGGCCACAGCACCGGTAAGGCGCTTGCATAGGAATAGCCTCATTTATCATTATATGAATGATATCTTAATTGTAGCACCCGATGATTCTCTGGTGGACAGAGTTCTTAATGATATCACCAGTGCATTGTCTGGATTTAAATTGGTTATTGCTCAAGAAAAAATTCAAAAGCTGTGTCCCTGGCAGTGTCTCGGCTGGCGAATTACAGAAAGAACAAGTGGGCCACAAAGGTTAAAAATCCCTCAAACAGTGTTTGCCTTAAACGATTTGCAGAAATTGCTGGGAGCTATCAACTGGGTATGCCTGCTATTAGGCCTCTCTACAGAATTGCTTTCTCCACTATTACAAATACTTAAAGGAGACTTGGATGTAACCTCCCCTAGGAGACTGACTCCAGAAGCACAAACGGCATTACAAACAGTTTTGCTACAGGTCTCCATTCATTGGCATAAGCAACCAATGCTGAAATTTTTAGGAGAACTAATGTTGTATCCAGCAACTCATCTAAGTTACATTCCCATAGAAAATGCCTTAATAATATTTACAGATGGATCAGCAAAAATGCACGAGACCATGATTGTGTGGAAGAAAAAGGGTAAGTGGCATCATGATGTACAATTGGTAGAAGGTTCAACCCAAATTGTAGAACTTGCAGTGGTGGTACGAGCTTTGTATAAGTGGAAAGATGAATCCCTCAATATTGTCTCCAATTCTGCCTATGTGGTCAATGTAATACAATGTGCTGAATGGGCAATGTTAAAGGAAATTAATAATCCTTTGTTGTACAACCAGTTTCAACAGCTATTGCCAGTATTACATGTGCGGGATCATCCTTACCTTATCGTACATCTGAGAGCTCACACCTTGCTTCCAAGACTTGTCACAGAAGATAACACAAGAGCAGATGCTCTCACTAATGCGGCCCTCGTTCCAAACACACTCATGCAAGCTAAGCTATCCCATGAATTTTATCACCAAAATTCTACAGCCCTACAACGACAATTTAAGTTGACACGGGAACAAGCACGAGAAATTGTGCATTCCTGTAGCAGTTGCTAGAACACAATTATGCCACCTTTCTGTGGGGTTAATCCGCGCAGTTTGTGCTCTCAAGAATTATGGCAATCTGATATAACTTATGTCCTGTCCTTTGGCCGACACAAATATGTACATGTAACTATTGATATTCATTCCAGCTTATTGTTTGCCTCTGCTTATACAGGAGAATGTGCTTGAGATGTTTGCCAACATTGGACGTCAGCGTTTGCTTTCATGGGGGTTCCCATGCATATGAAAACAGATAATGGGCCAGTGTATGCTTCAAGCGCAGTCCAAACCTTCCTTGCTCTTTGGGGCGTCGAGCATGTTACTGGTATCCCATATAACCCCACTGGATGGGCAATCATTGAACGTGCCCGTGGTACACTTAAAAATATGCTGTTAAAACAAGAAGGGGGAATGGAACGGAAATATGCAAACAAAAAGTTAGCAAAAGCAATGTATGTGCTCAATTTTGTAAATAATTGGAGTGACAATTCTTCCCCAATACAGAAACATTTTGGATCATCTACTGTACATGATGCCATCCGAGGGCAAGCTCCAGTGATGGTTAAGAATCTGGAAACAGGTAATTGGGAAGGACCATTTCCTCTTATGACGTGGGGGAAAGGATACGCTTGTGTATCTACAGGAGCTGTAAACAGGTGGATTCCTGCACGATGGGTATGACCAGTACTCCAAGCTGCCTTGCGTTCATCAGACTGTTAACAAGCTGTATGGCAGCCCCATGGACATCAGTCACGGAAAAAACAAACGTGTGTGTGTAACTATGGCTAATGCCACAAGACAGGACACCATTTATCTGTCTGTATCATCTGCAAATAACCCTTTCAGAACATGCTTGGTTGACCTGCCAGATAACTGTACGACGGCAACTCTGTGTAAAACAACAGCAGTCGTGAGTGCTGAGTGCTGAACTAGAAGAGATGGAAGTTTTGGGATCAGTAAAGATGGACTTCTATTTTTTTTTTTTTATCTATTCAGGAGCTAATGTTACTAGAGCGGTAATGATTGTAAATGCTTTAAGACCTATACATTACAACGACACAGCATGGTGTAATCATGCAAGCACTAACATATCAAAATCCAGACAGCATAAAAGATCTAAACGAAGTACACATAGCTTTGAATTTGATTGCCAAGATAATATAAAGTTTTGGAAACCAAGTGAAATTATTGCTGCTTCAGTCTTTGCACCTGGTGTGGCAAGTGTCCAGGTGTCAGCTACGCTAAATAAATTGGGCTGTTGGCTTGCTAGGCAAACAAACGCAACTGCATCGGCCCTATCAACGCTGCTAACTGATGTAGATTCGATACACTACGCTACTTTACAAAACAGAACTGCTGTTAGCCTGCAGAGGACATATTTGACAGGCCTTCTTGCATGCTCTGGCCACGCATGCAGCAACATCTAGTCAGTACTCTTTCACTGAATCTGCTGAGGGTATAAACAGAGGTGTCTCGGAGCAGAGGAGAGAGGAGGGACACAGAGCACACTCTATTAACAACAGGGGACACCCTGAAGGTGCTGCGCCTGCCTCCTTTCTCTGCTCTGACCTGGCTGATAATCACCCTCCTGCTCTGTGGTGTCTCCGGCATAGTCGGGTTGGTAACAGAATAGATCAGCAATAGATTTATTATTAGCACAAAATCATGGTTGTCAGGATTTTGATGGGCTTTGCTGCATGAATCTATCTGATCATTCAGAATCTATTCACAAAAGTATTCAAAAGTTGCAAAAAGGAGAACAAAAACTGCAACAAAGGGATGATTTTGATATATTCAGAAATCTTTTTGGTGGATTGATAAAAGCTTATTACAAATAGCTGCAGGATGCTTATTCATTCTTTTTATATATGTATTTTGATCTATATTCCATGTGTTAAAATGTGTGCAAACTTTAATAGATAAAGCATTGAAACAAGCCTCTTCTCGTAAACAAAGAAGGGGGAGATGTGGGTATTTCGCTGAGCCAGTACGGTGTCAGTGAAAGCACACCGACCTTGGGAGAGGAATGCAATCATGCTCGCAGGAAGAAAGCCATAGAATGAGAACGGAAGCTTTAAGATACAAAACATTATTAGCAGAATTTATGGCTTGTTTCAACAGAGGCCTGCAAAAAAATAGTCACTGGTCTTGTAGATAAGAAATTTACTGGAGTTGTTATATCTATAATGGTAGAAGAATGCTATAGTAGAAAATTACTAGAAGGTAGTAAAACTTAGTTTTGCTTAGCAATCATGAATATGTATAATGTATGATGACAGAAGTCTTGATTGTTCAAAAACAAAAAGAGGGACAATCAAGGACACTTAGTGAACAATCCAGACTGAATGGAGTTGTTATGTTTGTGAGCAGCAGGCTTCAAGGACATCATGGAGGCTGTCTGTGAGGAAGTGATGAAGCAACCTTGAAAGGAGGAGGAAAGGCTGGTGTAAGTGACTGAAAGTAGAACGTGAAGCAGGATGCAGGTGGAGAGGACCATGCACGTGAACAAAGAGACTTAACGAATCATATTTTAGCTAAGAGCGTGTGCATGATATAGTTAGCCAATTAGTAGAGAGCTTGTGCATGATAGGGAATTAGAAGGGCTACATTAACCAGGATGTATCAACAATAAGGCAGCATTTGCTTGATCATATTGGTCATGTGCAGTGTCCGTGACTTCCGCGTCAACAAGTCACGCTTGAGAATTTAGCTCACAAATACCAGCATATCCGACAAGGGGCTGGAGGGTATCTTACTGCAAAACAGCCCCCTCCTCTGAAAGGAGAGGAGCAAGGCTTGCAAGTACAAAATAAGGAGTTTGTGTCATGGCATTGAAACATGGACCTGAAGATGAGGTAAGGAGGTGCCCAGAAAGCATGTGCTGGCACAGTCATGCCAACAAGCTGTTGAAATGCTTGAGGCAGCAGGAGCCACTGCCTCACAGGCCACTCGGACCCACCACAGCTCACTTCCCCAAGCAGGGGAATTAGCAGCCCGCACAGGCATGGACCAAACAGGCATGGTCAGCCATGAGGCTGTGTGCACCACTCACACCCTGCACCACACAGGAGACAGGCACCACCGTCACCTTTTCAAGGAAGAGTTCAATTTGGACTGAAGGCATCGAGGAATTGCTGTGAGGACAGCAAGCCAAACCCAGCCAAAACTAGGATGGACACCTTCAGGTTTCCCTTCTCTTTTTGCACGGCAGCTTGCTGGTGGGAGTGCAGGGCCACCTACTACCACAGTAGGTGGAATTCATGTCCTGCTTCCCCAGCAGCTACTCCTGAGCAATACACATACACACAGCATGGGGCAGAACAAAGTCATCTCACAACCTGCCTGTTCAACCTTTCTGGTTTACAGAACACAGACATCAGTCCAGCAAAAAAAAACAGGCATAAATCAGAAATAACCTGTACGCCAGCTAAAACAATGTATTTAAAACATACAGAAAGACTAAAGAACAAGCACCAAGCTTACGGAGGCAAACCTCCAAAATTTAAAACAAGGTTGTCAAGTGTGCCTCCACACCTCATGAACAAACTTTTCACCCCATATTTCCAAATGTCACGACAAACAGAGCTAAACTCAAGCAGCATCCTTCTAGGTTATTATTCCAAAATCAAGTATAAATTAAGCCAGTTAATTAACCACAACCTTCATCGCAGCACTTATGTTTCATCTCAGCAAAGGCTAAGCAATTTTGGATTTCTAAAACATCCCTCGCCACTCTCGAATAATCAAATATGTTGTAGAGGCCAGCAAAGAAACACAGCCAGCCATCCAGGAGACCTCAGAGCCATGAAATAATTTTACTTTTGAAATGTATTTAAATAATATTTCAGTGTGAAGAAACAGACTTCTTTACTGCGTACTACATTCCTGACATTCCAATCTGTCCACAGATTCCTGTTCATGTTCTTTTTCCTCTGTATACAGAAAGCCTTCTTTCTTGAAAGACACATTGCACAGGAAAATTTCAGACCAAGCTACGTTTTCAGATTATATGCTTGAAAGTTTAAATTATTGAAAAAATACTATCCTTTAAGAAAGAAAAAAAGGAGCAAGAAAGAGACATAGACCAGATGGTGTGGGAGGCAAATCAAAACAGCACAAGGGTTATTAAATTGCATCCACTTGGAACAATTAACTGGCCAAGAATTAGCAAGATAGGTTTCCAAGTGAGTTTGAATATTCAGAGCTAACATCCTGGGCCTGAAACTAACTGCAAAATCAATATCAAAAGAGTGACACTGTAAATACACCAGGAAAAAAAATGCCACAGTTACAACAGTATATTGGAACTGAGCCATCTTTCTGATGGGAGAACATGAATGCTGACTTCTATGCAGAGTAGACTCCTCTACCAAAACTATTATTGTACACAGTGTGTCGCAACAAGAAAAAAAGCCATAGAGAATATTCTAAAATCTCAAAAGCATATGCATTTCCCAATGAAAGCTGCAGATACTCTGTAATTCTGAAAATGGAGTTACTTAAATTTAACAAGCAATTTTAAACATCTGAGTTACAACATACAGGCATAAATGTTTCCCAGATTTGCAAAATGTAACACAAGTTACAACAGCTCATATTTACTGGAATGCAAAGAACTAGTTTTTCCCTTCTGTTCTTACACTCTGAACTGCCTGTCTTTAAACACCGCTGATAACAAAAAAAAGCAGAGAAAAAACCTCTTAGGAAAGGTTGAGGATTAGAGTAATACATCTGAAACCATTATCAAATTTACCAACCTTTCAAAGAATAGATAGGGTAGGAGGACATTTGCCTGAATTATATTACAGCTATATAACCTCATCATCAAAGCATTAAACAATGCGGATGCTCACCCCCCACTGACTCAGAGAATCGTTTCTATTATTCACAGAGAGAAATTGTGGAAAGTGTTGATGGCAACCTCAGGCTATCAAGTGTGTCCACATGTAGTCAAGCATTACAGGCAGAAATTTGACTCATACTTTTTTTAATTCAAAATTCTTGAAAGGTCAGAAAAAAGAAAAGATGAAAGACATTGTAAAGTAAAACTGCCAAAAGAAATGGACTACACTTTAGTGAAATCTGTTTTCTCTTAGGGTGTTTAACTTAAAAGGCAGAGTAGTCATAGGGGAAGACACCCAAGGCTGAGAGGAAAGTTGTAATATCCCAGGGCCCTAAAAACACAATATAGGTGAGAAACAATTTACATTTTCAGTATTTCAGTTATTTTCTTCTAAAGAGCCAAAAACCTATGGGAAAAGGCAAGGTTAAGAGACTGCCTTAGAATTCAGACTTTCTCTAAGCCTCTAGAAATCAGAAGTTATTTCTGCTGTCAGTTATAACTGTGGGTGGGTACTTGCTAAGAAAGGGTGTCTAGCAAAGGGTATCTCTGAAATAAAGCTCAAAAGAATATTTAACATTTAATGCTGTTAGCTCTGCTAACTTTTTATCATTCCTTTTGCTATTATATTTGGTTATCAGCTCATCTCGCAACTGAATATCTGCCTCTTCAGGTTGACTACCACTGTAAATCCGGCCCATCAAGAATAACCCACACATGGCCATTGGCTGGGTTCTGCATTTGAGTGCTCCAGTGCTCTTAGAAAGACATCCCTCAGTAAAAACACAGAGACAAACCTGAACATAAGTGAATTGCTGTAAACTAAAGCAGACTTAAGACAGACATTTCCTGTGATACTTGCTCCAGTAAGATAAAAAGCAAAACCAAGGTCTAGCTTTAAATTTTGCCTCCACAAGCCTCACACTGATGAGTGAATGTGTGAGCAAGAGGTATAGGACAATACACTACCAAACTAAGCCAGAAAAATAACCATTGAGGCAAATGAAACCTAAGATTTCAGAGCAGTCTACACTTCATTCTACACACGTGAAAATCTGCACATTCATTAGCATATCTACCAGGATAGCACAAATTAGATGCATAAAGCCAAATGTTTACGTTATATTTCATTTTAAACAGTTTGCCTTTAGTGTCAAAAAGAATGTCTATCCTATTAGCAATCTAAAATACTCCACCTTTCTGATTTACAGTTGGGAAGAAACAAACAAATAATGAATGGTTAATAAACAGTAATTAGGTAATAGAAACAATAGCATTCAGGCATCTCTTAACTAATTGTTAGTAGAAAGACAAAATCAGGCATTTTGAAATCCAATAATAAGCAATTGCAAAGATATACAAAATTCCAAGATTAAATCAGTTCCTGTATCTTGATCTGTGGTCAGAGGAATGTAGTTATTGACAACATTTATATGACTTCAAGGGGAGGCCAGTTTGCTTGAACACAGCCTTTCTAATCTAAAACATCTTTTGGAACTAGAAACATCATCTATCAAGTCTGACAGACCCTAAATTTCATCTTTGCTTGACTATTTATTAACATCCTCACTGTGACTTCATTGACTGTAACAGAATCATGCCAACGTACAACACCTGAAGACAGGCATTACACTATTTGTAGTATTCCTATGTAGCCAGCATCAACCTCCACATTCCGCAATCACACAAACAGAATGAAGGATGAGAGGGGAAAAAAAAAAAAAGAGTTGCAGATGTGATGCCTTGGTAGTGTACGGCACTCCTTCTGTAGTCAGCAGTATGCAATATCACATTTAAAGAAAACAAACTGTCCTGCCACTTTCTTTAAAGATGTGGATGTTTCTTGGTATGCACTTTCTCCTGCAAATTAAAAAAAAATAAATAAATAAAAAAATGCATGCACTTATTGTAAGCAAGCTCGTTCTTCAAGGCAAGAAAATATCTCCACAGCCACTCTACGCATGTAAGAAAAATACTTCTCCAAAGCCCTGGTGCAGGTGCTGTTTCATTTTGATAGCAGTTGGCTTACACTTGGATGATATTTTACCCTTCTGGTCCCACAAAGGACCCAACAAAGCTCTCCACCACTCAGTCTCCTCTTCCAAACCAAATCCCTGCTCCTGTGCCCATAAAAATTTCAACTCCTTTACAAGCCTGAAAGTCTATCCTCCACAGAAGGATTTTAAAAGCTTGCTATTTACTGAGTGAATGATGGCTTACAGAAATAATGACCAATAGGAATCAAGTAGGTCAACTATTTTAACTTCATCTTTATGAGGACGGAAGCTGGAATTGTCATTTAAAGAAAAAAAAAAAAAAGTCTTGCCAAATTTGCTTTTTCCTGTTCCCCAAATTATTTCAAGTAACTATCTCAGGAACTTCCTAATCACTAGATATATCAATTTCAAAAATACTCACTTCTCCAAACATATACTATGACTGTAAGCTGCAATGGTTCCATGATTCAATTATTCTCCAACTGTATATGTCCATTTCCCTACTTTGTAGTAAATCTATTTTAACAAGAGAAGATCTTAGACTCAGTCATTTTAGAACAATCGTTAAGTTTCCTTCCAGTTATGACATGCCTATTTTTCTCCTATGCTTATTGTTTTAACCTGCAAATGGACTTCTATGTGTCTCTTTACAATTCTGGTTGGTATTACCTTGTTCATGACACTCCTCTAGACATGCTGTAATTTTTTTACATTTATGTTGTGTTGTCCATTCCCTTTTTTTTAATCAGAAATCATTAAGAATGAACCACGGCAGCAGGCCAAGCCTACTTAAATGCAGTAGGGTACAGATATGGCAAGATATTTAAATGTAGTGAGAAGAGCTGAAATGTCATATTTCCTTGGATAAAAAGATAAGCAAGCTAGTGGCTTTACTTCTACTTGAATCCAAATCAACAACCAGAATTACTGATAGAGGCTTTTCATTTTAGCATTATGATCTGATATTTTTTCTTTTGAGAATTTTACCAAGCTCTCCCTTAAACATCATTTTATGTGTATGCATAACCATGCTTGGTGTCACATGTTCATGGACATCCCATATGGAAACTCTGGCTCACACAAAAACCTCTGTGCTCTCAGCACACTTTACATACCTTCCTTCTGTCTCAGTTTCCTCATTTATAAGATAAACAAGACCATCTCACTTCCTTGTGCAACTTGAAAATTAATTACCATTTATAAAGGTATTTCACCTTGCAACACCAGTTTCAGGAGGTGTCACTGACTCTACAAAACAAGATATCACTAACACCTACCACTGTCAGTGAATTGCAACTCTGTGCCTTGTTTTAGATGTTGAACACTAATGGCTGCAGAAGTAACACAGAAAATCTTATCTGGCAAGAGGAACACTTTCCAGGTCTGATTTTATAAAGTTACACTATAATCATATAGGTCTGACTTTTTTTTTTAAACACATATCTCCTATTCAGGTAAAAAAAAATATTGTATGTTCACTGAGAGAATCTAGTTTCTTACAAAGTTAAAAACTCATCATTACCTTCATCAAAGAGGTACAAATGCTAACTGAATTAATAAACTTTCATTGCCTGTCTTATACAAGAGACAGAAACCACCTCCAGAACAGCAGTACTCCTCAGGTAATTCAGAATGACATTACAAGAGAGAAAGATTAAGGTCTGTCCCCACCTATTCCAGTCTTACACAGCAAACATACTGTAGTTTTGTGGTGTCTTAGTTCTGAACAACTCACGGTTCACTTATCTCCTTCACTGTCCAGTCTCATGGAGACACAGGCAAGCTTGGCTTCAGAGGGTGAGGGCTCACTCACATTGTTTGCCAAATTAATAAAACCATTTGGTGAACTAGAAACCATCTTAATGCAAAAATACACACTACGGTTAGGAAAACAAATCTTCCTGAAGATTTCCTTTTAGTCAGAACTATAATCATATGAGTGAAAATATAAAATAAGAATGGATACCAAAGTAACTTTTCTACACTACACAAAGGTCTGCTTACCTAGATCAAGACAGAAATTGAGACTCCACAGAAATGGCTGTTCAGATAACTGAAGTTCAGGTAAAATTAAGCCTCTAAGAATACAATAAAAATTATTTCTGCGGAGCTGAGCTGGCACTCTAGAGCCAACTAAACACAGTCAATGAATTAGTGATATAGTTCACTAATTACTTATCATGTAAGTGCTAGTCCATTATTTATTGCAAAATTCAATACATCACAAATCACGCCTGATAGAATTTGCTGATGTACAACTGGTGAGAAAAAGGGCTCACATACTATTTGTTTAATACATGTGAGAGATACAGAGACAAACCACTACTGGTTCACAGATACAACCTGAAATCCCAAACAATGTAGTTTTCAAAGCTTTTGATGGTGAAGCAGTGGTTCATCCAGAATTCCTTTAAAAACAACTGTATTTTCTCTGCATGCCTGGGGAACATCTAGAACATGAAGGCTTCTACTGCTTGGGTCTTAATTACTGCAGCTGTAATCATATGAAACACCAATAAATACTATGCAAAACAAAGGAAACATCTGCTCATACAACTGTTGTTACGTGATACACAACACGCTCCTAAGTGAGTGTCACAAATGCCAGCTTCAAATACAAGGATTTAGCATATTATTTGATAAGTCAGTCAAATGCGTCTTGAGTACTGAAAAAAACAGCTCAGGAATAGGTTGTTAGTCTTCAGTTGTATTTTACAATCAGCATATAGAATGAAAGTATGAATTTAACTTAACTTGGTTTCTAAATCCAAAATCTTCCTCCCTTGGATAGCTACTTGCAATATTGATCTGTCTGACATACTTTTCCTACAGTACAGGTAAAACTACTTAAGTTTTGAGCAGTTCCAGATTGTCTGCTTATTTAGAGGGTTACTGAAAGATTAAAATTGTTACATTTAACTTTGACATATAATTTGAATCTGAACTACTTTATCTGCTAGTTAAACAGCATTTTGCCCCAGATAATAAATTCACTACAAAGGGAAAAATTCTTACCACTTCATAAATATCTTGTTAACAGATAAACTATGACCTAGGTAAGACAATTCATCACAAAAAGTAACATTAAATCAACTAAATTAGTTTTTGTTTAAGCAGCAAAACAAACTGTAGCCTTTTCAGAAGGGAGGGGAACCCTGATGGTGGAGAATACGATGACTAATAGTATAAATGAAAGTATTGTCTTTTTTCTCCTGGGACTCAGGCAGGATCTTTTCACAATTATGGTTTTAAATTAAAGACATTTGGAGGTCTCAAGTCTTGGTCTCTTTTGGACATTCATCCAAATCCCTAAACCACCACATATTTTAGAAAATCTTGGCAGTCTCTGTACGGAAAAAGCCCAGGACTGACCTAACTGACTCAGAATTACCAAAGAGAGCGGTTTCATCAGTTCAAAGGCCGGGGGGGGGGCGGGGAATGGAAAAAGAAAAAAAAACCCCACTAGACGAAACAGCAGAGAAAAAAAACAAATAAACCACAGAAAGGGGTTGCATACATCAGACATGCATAAAGACAAAGCAGGTATTAATTTTCAGTATTTTGTAACTATGGTTTTGACCCGAAGAAAAAAAGTACGTTTATTTTCCTAAATAAGCAGAGTCCATTATTGTTTCTACACTATTACAGCTCTCAAAGCAACAAAACCTGCAGATGGTAAAATTGGCAATGACTTCTTTCATATCTTTAACCACTCTGAGTGTTTCAAATTGGGCAAGGTGTTTGAAACATCCAACCATCCAACCAATTTCATCTCCCTTCCTTTTCTTAAGTAAATCTTGCTATACAAGCCATGGCAAAAGACATGACCATTGCTTACATTACAGGTCCTGAAGAAGAAAAAAGTAACCATAGTATGAGGCAGGACTTGCCCAGGCACAGCATGGTGCCACATTCAGTACCTGTACCACCAGCCATGTTAGCAGCACAACAGTAGAAGTTTCTAATTCTCTGCCAGTCTGCGCTCATGAGCATGTTAACCTCCCATATACTTGTTATTACACATTCTCACAACCCTAATCCCACTTCTACACTCTACAGATATTTATTTTTCTCATAAACTGGATCACAGTCCAGCTCCTCTGCTCAGATAAGCCCATCCACCCCAGCCCAGTCCCACTTCATTGGAGCTGTGCTCCCTGTCTCACCCCTTCTTGACTTTACTCTTCCATCTCATGCAAAAAAAAAAAAGTACACATGCTGATACCAGCAGTTTCTCAGGCAACATCTGTTACAAAGTAGTATGCTAAGGGCTCAGTTAGTTAGTCACGCAAAACCATTTGTTTGGAAGTATTTCTCCTACTTGCTGGTCAGGCTTTTTTTTTCCAGGCAGCCAGAAACAGCCACCGTGGAACACACTGATGTACTTCCTATCGCTGGTAACCAACTATAGCATATCTGTGAATTCCTAAGATCTAAAGTGCTCAGTAACGGGTAAAGAACTAGTCATAAAGAAAGAAAGAAGGAAAAAAAAAAAAATAAGAAAATCAAGTGTCAGAATGAAATATGCTGTAGCAAAAAAAAAAATCATAGGAACAGAAAATTAAAATTAAGGAAGAGGCTAGGATGATAGGAGTTAGAGGAACTGAGGACAATCCTGTAGAGATAATGACAAGCGCACATACTTACTCTTATATTATTTCCATAATTCTAAGCCCCTAACTTCTTTCACATGAATATTAATGCTTAAAATTAAATTATATCATATGCTCCCAAAGGAAAAGTAGTTTTAATTAATTGCCCTGGTCTTGCAACATCCAACTACTCACATAATACAGATTTTACAGAACAAAAGAAGGACTACATTAACCAGTACCAGATTAAAGGATACGATTTTAATCCACTAAATTGATACAGACATAATATCAAGAGAAAAAGAGAAACTGTCATTTGCAAAAAAGTTTTCTATGAACTTTGTTTGAACTCAGAAAAAAAAAAAACCGAATCTTGGAAAACAGTCAGGTCTGAACTGTGCCTTTCAAACTGATTAATCTTGTTCTCTTCTACAGCGTGACAACATACCTTACTAGAGTTAGATAAAGGCAAGTTACTTAAGAAGAAACCACAGATGCAAAGACTTAGACGTGTCACAAGAGTTTCTGCTGTGGGAATTCTGGCTTCCAAGGACTGTAATATGACAGCTCCTATCCTGCATTGAATGATAGCATGGAGCTGACGCGTCAGTGGGAAACAAACGTGATAACTAGTTTGGGGAGGGAACTGTCCCACATGACATTCTCATAGGAGACATATGAAAAAATTATATAAAAGCAACTGCCAACTCATTGGAAAACTATAATGAGAGTTAACTTTCAGTGGTTAACTGATACGATGGAATTTCACAGGTTTCGGTACTATGGATACCCCCCTTACTGAACTGCAGAGGCAACATCAAGGTGTTAGGTGTTGCCAATATTCTGATGAAATAAAATGTCAGCAAAAAATGACACGGAGCGGATGAGAATAAAGATGCACAATTGAGTGAACACAAGTAGAAGATTTTGTGCTTTAACGATTACTTGGTTCCAAAGGAGGAGTTGGCAACAATTCTGTGTGAAAGACCTGGAGCAGACCAGAACTTGAGCAACATCATCCTGCCACAAAACAGTGACATCACTCCGAAAAAAAAACAACTCCATCTGGTAAATACAGGAAATAATCCTCTTCCTTCCTGGTGCAGCCTAAGCTGAAATACATCACTTTTGGTTAGTGCACTTCCAGAAAGGTGTTTTGAAGCAAGTCCAGTGGGAAGGAAAAAGCATGACCATGAGATTCAGAAAACTTGAGGTAAGAGGAAAACCTAGAAAAACATGAGGGAGAAGGAGGTGTCCAAAGACAGATGAACAGAAATGATGAACAGACAAGAGAACAAGAAAATTTTTGGAAAGTGTTTGTTTCGATGTTTAAGGAGCTGTTTCAGAAGTCACAAAAAAAATAAAATACAACTATAAGAAGTAAAGAATTATATTGTAAGAGGAAGTAACGCACTTAAATTACAGCCAGGAGTAAGTAAGCACTAAGCCTGCGTGTTTGCCTGTGGAAGTCACTAAACCTCTGTTCCTGTCACATCTTAAGATATGTTATGCCAGCTACCGGTGATTCTGCCTTGAAGAACCGATAATCTGACCCCTCAAGGTCCTTTCCGATCCTTTTTTCCCCTAATCACTGCGGCTAGAGAAGATCTTGAGCTTCCTAGAAAATACAACAGATATAAAGACACTCATAGAATTTCTACAGAGCCTAAGACCACAATACTGAGGTTTGATTTTTCTCTGTTTACTTCTAGAAACAATAAATCACATGCCAATGACCAGCATAAACAAAGATTACATTTCAAGTATTTCACTGATCACTAAAGACTTGTCTGCCTGAAGAAGTTACTACATCTAATTTACTCTGTGGTTTCACACTGAACTAGTACTTTCTAATAACTACCTCTGTGGACACAGTAAATGTGAGGTAACATTTTCCAATTTCCAATGCACTGTAAATCGACACCTTTGCTTTTTGCAGTCCTTTCCTGTGTAAATACATCCTCCTCAAGCTCCAGGTTCAAAAGTGCTCCAAGCTTTAAATCCAGCCCTTGGATTACAAACCAGGATAACTTCTGAAATCTGCCTAACTCTACATGCTCTTGTCTTTGACCAGCATGATCCTCTTCAAAACATTTTCTATACTTGATACGCTCTTAAACAACACATGGACAAAAATATGCATATTTTTCTGAAGAACAACATCATCCAAAATCTCTCTAGATACCAGGTTCTCTGTTACCTCCAAAAGGGAACAGCTTTCTGGATCTAATTTCTACAGTGACTCAGAGAGAACAAGATAAATGTGAGATCAGCTTTAGAAAACTAGTTTGAATTACTATCTAAAATTACAGATATTAATATCCAAATTCACTGAGTTTGCAAAACCAAGCATAAAGAATAGACTCACCCCCTCAAGATATTTATTAACTACTGCTTCTGGTTTGCCTGGAAATACTTTAAAAAAAAAAAAAAATCAATTTGTTGCATTAAATTGCTTCCAGGCAGAGCTAGGAAGCACAGTTATTTTTAGAATTAAAACAACAGCAAATATATTTTCTTAACTAGGTTTAGTTCAGATCCTGTTCAAGCTTGTCATTTTACCTACATAATACCTCCTTCCCCTTTGTAAGGGATTCTGGTCTATCATGAAAGGAGTCATCATTCCTCCCCTTTTTCTCTTTTCAAGTTTATGGAAAAAATGTTTCGTGTCTGGTCTAAAGAAGCATGATCTGTATTTCTTAACAGAAAGTTTTACGATGTAAAAGGGTAAGCACAGCTAAATGCTACAAGATCCTTGTTATTTTCAAAGAGAAAACTGAAAGCTTTGATAGATCTTTAGAACATTCACAAAACTCTCCTTCCATCCATTTCATGTCACCAAAAAAATCTCCCTTATTTTATTAACACATTTAACTTCGAAAGATCATCATTCTTACCTAGTGCAATCCAATACAAATCTTACTGGAATCCTAAAATTCAGCTTCAGCAACAAATACTGGAGATTGAACTGCTCAAACACAAAGAGAAATGACAAAGAGTATTTGTGGTGAGAATAACTACCTGACAACTAATTAAACACTTGTTTGCAGGCTAGACTTTCGAGGCAGGTGAGATTTTTCTTATTTAAACTCCAGAAGTTTGGCTCACCTCCGCAGAATCCAAATCTTAGACAGCCATCAGTTACAACAGTATTGTGAAAGTGTCTCTAAAACTTCTAGCCCACACAATTATGTTAACATTTCTGCATATCACATTTTCTATCTCCAAGAGTACAGTCCCACAGCAAATTAAGTTGCTCTGTGCTAGGGCTGCCATGGGCTCCCCATCCCAGCCCTCCGGTCGCCCAGCCTGCCCTCTTCCTTGCACCAGCACTTATGCCACCGGGGACAGCAGGTGAGCCAATTTAGGCAGCCTAGCCAACACTGGATTGGATTTTGCCCAGTTAGTTTTTGTCCAGCTCTCTGATATAAAAGTTTGGGTAGTTTTGCATTATGTGACAGTCAGACCTCAGGATAGGCGCACATCAGGGCAACTTTTTCTAAATAAAAATGCTTCTCTAATGTATCAGCAAAATGTGAAAACCAACATGTGTTTAGAATCAGAACGTAACAGTTACTGCCTGAAACAAAAGATTACAGGATATTATATTTGGGTTATCTATTAAAATCTGTTGGCATAGCCTTCATTTGCCTTTTTATGCTTTTGGATTTTAAGAAGAGATCAAGTTTTCTATATACAGAAACATCACTGCCATGTTATTAGCTCTAGTATTGTTAGGTTCTGTAACACAATTCTGACATGTCTCTTTTCTAAACCAGAAACAATCACAGTCAAACCCTTTATTAAGATATCTCACAGAATATTCACTCTCTCATTTTAAACACTATGAAATCTTGGCATTCTCTTCATGTTGTATAACTTCTTGCTTAAAATTTACTATGATCAAGTATGCAGAAAATTTTACACATCTTTGGGGCCTCGTAAGCTTTCAAGCAGTTTTGAGATTCACAGAACCTATTTTAAATAACTCAGCTGTTACAGTCCTGGGCTGTCAAGTAATACCATTCTTCTTTTATTTCCTTTTTTTTTCCCCCTTTTCCTCATTTTCTGAGCTTGCTTTATTTAGCAAAACTTTTGATACACTCATAACAGTGATTTCCTATGCAAATCCAGACAAATTGTATTAATGTTTATAGAACTATCCTTCCTGGCTTTTTCCTTTCAGAGATGTCTTATTCTTCTAGTATCAGACCTTTGTTTCTTCTACATCCAAAAGAACAGAGCAGTGAGGTCCCTCAATACCCTTATCTGATCCAAGGCGGCACTGCTGTGCCTCAGACCTCCTGTCTCTCAGTGTGCACCACTTCTGCCAGCACTGGTGACCCCACAGACAACCCCACAGTTTTATCATAGCACTCTCACATGGACTTAATGTGATAGTAACAGATTCTTATTTCTTTGTATACCTGTACCTTACTGGAAATCCAGGCATTGAACAGGGATAGGCTGTATGAAACAGCTTGCAATATGAGACAAACTTAAGATAGAAAATACAGAGAAATAGACAATAGTGATCAGCATAAAATTAGCCTAATCTTTAAATGAGGGATTTCTAGAGCCATTGCAACAAGGAAGGATAATGATTAGTTTTGCAACTATTCATGAAAGCTCCTACGAAGTATGAAGAAAGAAATGAGGAAAGAGTGTCACAGAGACCAACACTGTGAGCTAAATGGAGATTAATTAATTCTGCTGTTGGAGTATGCTACTAGTGCTATTATTCCCATCCTCTTCCTACCTGCTCAGCAAAACTCTCTTGCCAATGCCTACCAGCTCTAAGTGAGATACTGAAATAGGTGACCTCCCCGCTAAACCCCAGCTTGGTAGCAGCACTGCAGAAGTCAGCCCCTAAAATTCTTCTGTGCTGGTTATCTCTGCTCCTGAACTTTGCTCTTCAAAAAAAATTTTTGTGTCTCCTTTACATCCAAGTTAAAGGTATGAGATCTATCTATTCTGTTGTAGACAGGGAGGAAAGCTCCTCCATCATGCAGGAGCCTGCCAGTCTCATTAGTTTGCACTGGGTAGAGCTCTGTGATTTACTCTTTCAGACTTACATACGATGAATTTATTTTTATTTACAGTCTATATGACATAAAAGACAGTATTTCTGACTAGTATAAATCAAATTTACTATTTGCAACCTCAGTTTTTATACTTTCTCCCTAAAGAACCAGGGATAAAATTCTTCCCATCTTTTGCTGTATGTTATCTGTCCTCTACCTACTCTATAACTGAATTATAGACTGTATTACTACTTTGATAAGGAATTAATCCATTGATAGTTTGATTTACGATTCAACTAGACAGTTGTGTATGTTGTTCTGAAAAGTAAGACTTCACAGTTTTAGGGGAACCATAACAGAATTGATCCCCTCTTTATACAAGCAGTTAAATCATTCTACTTATACACACAATACCATGGGAAAAATAACGTTAAGGCATTTGAACCATCAAAATCAAGGAAAATCAGTTACAGAAGACACTTCCTCTTCAAATATTACTTACTAGATGAACTGTTAAATGAACAGCCTAGAGTAGTGCTGATGAGGACAAGGGGCAATAACCCAGAGTTACATAATTAGATGTTTATACTGCTAAAAGGAAGCATCCAAACAGAGCAATGAGAAGACAGAAATCTAAGTTCAGTAGGGTTTCAGAGATATGACAACATACAGATGGGGACTTTTCGTTCAAGAAAGAATGGCAAACATGTGTTTGTTGTGTCTCTTTACCAACTCACATCACCTGAAGCAGAAGTATCAAACCCAAAAGGTACCAAGACACACGTCTCCCATGTGAAATCAATGGAAAGCTCAGTGACAAAATGTCTACAGGGATCCAGCCTAACTTCCTGATTGGACTGCTCACACTTTTAAACTAGACACTGGCCAAAGTGGGGTCTGGAACAGTTGCCCATTGATTTCACTTTGCTGTTCCTGCAAGCGGTACCCTGACAAATCATCTTCTTACCGCCCCAGCAAAATCAATATAGTGGAAAAAGAAAATGCCTCTTTTCATAGAATCATAGAATGGCTAGGGTTGGAAGGCAACTTCAAAGATCACCTAGTCCAACGCCCCTGCAAGAAGCAGGGACATCCCTCATTAGATCAGGTTGCTCAGAACCTCATCCAACCTGGCCTTGAACGTTTCCAGGGATGGGGCATCCACCACCTCTCTGGGCAACCTGGTCCAGTGTTCTACAACCCTCAGTGTCAAAAATTTTTTCCTAATATCTAATTTAAATCTACCCCCCTCTATTTTAAAACCGTTACCCCTCGTCCTATCACAACAGGCCCTACTGAACAGTTTCTCCCCATCTTTCTTGAGGTACTGGAAGACTGCTATAAGGTCTCCCCAGAGCCTTCTCTTCTCCAGGCTGAACAGCTCCAACTCTCTCAGCCTGTCCTCATAGGAAAGGTACTCCAGCCCTCTTATCATCTTCGTGGCCCTCCTCTGGACCTTCTCCAACTGGTCCATGTCCTTCTTATGTTGGGGGCTCCAGAACTGGACACAGTACTCCAGGGTCTCACCAGGGCAGAGTACAAGGGCAGAATCACCTCCCTTAACCTGCTGGCCACGCTTCTCTTGATGCAGCCCAGGATGCAGTTGGCCTTCTGGGCTGCAAGGGCGTATTGCCTGCTCTTGTTGAGCTTCTCGTCCAGCAGCACTCCCAAGCCTTCTCCTCAGGGCTGCTCTCGATCCATTCTCTGCCCAGCCTATATTTGTGCCTGGGACTGCCATGACCCACGTGCAGGACCTTGCACTTGGCCTGGTTGAACTTCATGAGGTTGGCGCAGACCCACCTCTCCAGCCTGTCAAGGTTCCTCTGGATGGCATCCCTCCCTTTCAGCATGTCAACCGCACCACACAGCTTGGTTCATTGTGCTAATTCTCTGTTCACCTCTGCCCATGCAGTCTTTCACTCCTGCAGAGTGTCTTCCCTATTTTCAGTGGCAACCTGACTTTCCAGCGAAGTCAGCTTGCTTATCTAAATAAAAAAACAGAGCTTCAGATGCCCGTGAAACTGCACTCAGCCTTTAGGAGAGGTCAGTCATCTCTGCTCTGGACTCAGAGAAAACAGGTACGTAAGACCACACTCATTTTTCAAATACCTTCTACTGAACCAGTAATATCATTATATCCTTCCTCTTCCATCAGCTATTGTGTACCACACTTCTTCACCATCACAGATAGGCATGTGCTTGGACAGTTTACATAGCAAAACCAGAAAACAGCAATATAAATGAAGTCTAATTCCATCAGCAGTCAGCAGTACATCCCCTTTTGTTTCATGAAACAGTGCACACTATTGATATGATACATGTGCACAACAGCTCATGCAGATACACACAAGCTAATTTAAAACCAGCTCAGAAGCATGGCTAACTCCACTGCTTCTTCAAAGGGCTTTACAAAGTCCTCAAGATCAGTGCTACCACCCTGTGAGCTAGCTAAGCCTAAGGTAGGTGGAATACATCTACTCACACCCATGACAATAACAGGGTGCCATCAGTGAAACCCTTTTCTACCATGCTTTCTTTTTTTCACTGAAATTACAATGCAGATTTGTTTGTGTTCTGAAACGAAAGCTTTTGTCAACTGACAGTTAGAAGACATACTCTATAGCTAATGGATCACCTTCACTTTTTGAAAAGTGTCTTTTATGGCCACCAGAAAAGGAATAACACAGCCATTTTTAGTTTCAAAAAAGATCACTGGCCAGCATCACTGGGAAAAGAAAGTGGAAATCATTTCCCAAACTAGCTGAGGAGGACAAACTATGTAAAAAGGTTGGTTGTGAGCCAAATCTGTGGAGAAGATCAGAAAAACTATCTAGCAGGATGTTTGCAAACGAATATTGGTGCATGGCAAAGGCTTGGAAAAAGTAAATGCAAAAAGCTGGTAAGAGACATTTCACTTCAAACTACTTACACGTTCAGACAAAGCCAAGAGGAAATACAATCACTTAAACTGTTGTTTGTCCCGAACGGTTAGTAGCAATGCTGCAGCAGTCCGCAGTATGAGTAACAATTAAAAGCAAGATTAACAAACAATGCATCTTCTTTAAGTGCAGCAAAATCCTGGCGCTGCTTTTCTTTGAAGCTTTGACTACTTTGTAGTCACTGCATTAGAAGACTTAAGCACTTGCATACTTTCCAGACATGCTGAGCCTAATGACAACTTCCTTTACAAAGCAACAGCCTCACAATGAATAAACAAACTTAAATAGCAAGCCATCCTTTGCGCAGAGAACACAGTGACAGATGCTATAAATTAGATGGAATAGCGTAAGTAACATTTCTTCCCTCTGAGTAACCGCACAACGCAACACGGAACATCTACAGAAAGATGTATAAAAACCAAAGGAAGTTTGCTTACTATTTTTTCTTTGCCTGCAATGTTCAAAATAATACAAAGAGGCTCTTTAAAATAAATTCTCTCAACCGACAGGATGATTAAAAACTTCAGATGCTGATTGCTTCTAGATGACATTTTTATTGAATATGGAAATGTGAATGTAAGAATCTGAAGATAAGCCATGAAAAGGGTTCAACAAGTCTTCTATATAGAAGATTCTTGTACTTATCAAACCAAACTCAGTATTTATTACCATTGTTTCCTTTTACATTTCATTTTCATTGGCTAAGACTGTCAGTTTCCTAATTAATGGTCAAATGGCAATGACAGTTCTGAAAGCTATTCACACCTTACACAAAGCACAGTTTAGAAAGAGAGCTTAGAAAAAAAGATCAGCTTTCCTGCAAACAACTGGAAGCTCTCTAAACAGGATTAATTTGCCTCCTCTGCCAACTAGTCCTTTTCTTCCTATATCTTGCATTACTATGCTGTTTACAGCAGAAAAGAGATTAAGGAGAAAACTGCAATTCTATTACAAATGCTTAACGTAATCAAGACACTCAAAGGGGAAAAAAAAAAAACATTCAGTGGCAACCCTTGACCCAAGGATAAACTACTTAACAATATAATTAACACCAGAAAAGATTCGATTAAGGTTTGACCGAAAAATAGTTAATGTAGTCAATGTCATTTATTAAAAGCTATGTGAAGACTTCTTGTATTCGAAGCTGTATCTACCTTTACCAGGTGACCTATGTACAATTTCCAGAGTCGAGTCTCATTTATTAAAGTCAGAGGGAGCTACAGCTAAATCTCACACAACTTTAAAGATTCAAGCATTTTACAGCTTTTGTAGTTAGGCATTTAAAGGTATTCAGAAGTAAGCCATACTTGCATTCATGTCCCTACTATAAGAAAGTAGAGCTTTTCTTTCGAAAAGTAGGTAGAATTTTACAAACTCCAGGGCCTAAAAAATCATAGCACAGAGCTACCACTACGTTTCCATTCCCATTCTGTTGATAGAATTATTTTTTTTTAAACACAATGTTCTGTGTACTTGGCAAGTCATGTGAGTTGATTCTGGTTGATTAAAGGTCCCTTCTTATTTAATGGTAAGGGGGTAAAAATCTGTAAGTCGAGTACATCGTGCATCATCAGTTTCAAAAAACGACTGTCCTAGTTTCTGTTGCCTCTCACTTGGTCATACTGTAAAGTGAAGACTGAAAAGGTTGAACTAAACTTTAATTAAACGTAGAGGAACAAAGACTCCGCTTACCATTAAGCAAATCTAATTAAACAGAATACTGCTTAACAATAGACATGCATAAGTTTTTATTGCAGTGATTATGGACTCTCAGCCACCATGCGGCACATTCAGTGAAGAAAATGGAGTCTCAATCTTCATGCCTAGTGAAGTACAGGGAATGCACTTCTCACAGGTGGACAAAAGGGTAATCACAACTTCGTTTATCGGGTAGCATGGTGCGGGGGGGACGACGACACAGACTACGACAACAACAACCAAATCCGCTTTTAGTGGTAGCCTGCGATTTCACACTGCCTCCGAGCAGACCGAACCGCTCCCGCCGAACCCGCAGCGTCTCCCGACAGCGCAGGCCGGCGGCAAGCGCGCAGGCACAGCCGACGCAGGGCCGCGAGCACGGCCACGCTCCCGCCCCGCACCAGCGCTATTTCGGCCCGCGCTGCCTTGCACCGTGCTCCGCGCCCCCCATCTCCTCCCTCCTGCCCCACAGGCGACTCCGGCCGGGAGCCTGCACAGCATCCCCAGGTAGCCGCGGCTCGGGGAGGGCAAAAAGTGGCCGTCAGCGGTACGGGCGCAAGCGCCGATGTTCCTCAGCTGCGGGGGGACCGCGGGGAGGAAGGAGACAGGAGAGACGACCCCGGCATACCCTGCACGCCTCCACCCCGCTGCGTCCGAAAAGCGGATCCAGCTGCTCGGGGAAAAGGGAGGAAAGCGGGGACGGGGACAGAAAGCCCAGCACCTCCTTTCACGTCCCGCCGAGGATGAACCGCCACCCTCCCTGTGGTCCCGGGAGGAGGGGCTGCCTCCGACCGCACCCCCCCCCCCATCTCCCCCCGCCCGGCCGGGAGGTCCTGGGACCCCGCGGGAGGGGGAGGGCGGCGGGGCAGGCCGCGCAGTTTGTTAGGGGGGCCCCCCTTCAAAGGGAGCAATAAAGGCACTATGAAAGACAAACGCGATGCGAACTGACCCCAAACCCGCCAACTATAACACGCTTACCGCCTGCTCCACCCCACCCCCCCGTAGGAAAACCCCCAGCCCTCGCGCTTTCTCCTGATCCTCTGCCTTCACGGTAACGCAACAAATGGCAAGACCCGGGACCCCAGAGCTGAATAACAGGAAATATAGGCATCTGTCACCTCCCGGGAAGAGGTAAACGGATTAGCAAAAGCAACAAAGGGAAGAAAAGCCCTTTCAAACGTGCAATTGATTAACAAGTCCCCTCTAATCTGCAGCATCACTGTTTTTTCTTAAAGTACATCATCGGTCTCCTCCTGCACTTCGGTACAATTAAGCTAAAGCTGGGAAGGGCGAGGAGGAAGGCACTGCCTGCCCGCCGAGCTCCCGCACCGCCCGGGGGGCACCGCTCGGGAGGGGCCGCAAGCCTGGCAGGGGAATGGTGCCGCCTGCCACCTCCTCCGTCGGCCCCCGAGCACAGGAGTGAGTTTGTGAGCAAGGACTAGCTGCTGCAGAGGGGTAGTGGGCGATTTTCCAGAGAACGGTTTCATGAAAGATCAAAGAGCTGAGTCCAGCAGCTCCTGCCTCCCCGGTACATTTCACATCCCAGGCACTAGGAAAAACAAAACGTTAAATCTCCCCCTTTCTGCTCTGAAAACACTACACATCCTTGACGTGCGTGGAGAGGCGGAAAAAAAAAAAAAAAAAAAAAAGAAAGAGAAAAAAAAATAGTTTATGCGGCTTCTCTTACAGGAACTGTAACTCTGCGATGGTGTAAACCATCGCAGCTCCCCCGCCCCACACGCTCCCTTAGGTCCGCAAAATCGCTGCAAACCGCGGCGCTCGCCCCGGAGATGCCTGACAAACCGGCAACTGTTCGGCAGCAGTGCTGCCACGGCGCACGGCCCGATGTTAATGAGGGCGGGTTACTTGGCTCTAAAAACAACCGCGGACCTCGCTGAACCGATTCCTAGTGCTTCCTGAGCCCACACCCTGACCTCCTCAGTCCCCAAGGATCGGCCAGGTACACAGAGGAAATGGACCCTCCAAAGCTCAAAAAAACACAGAAAGGCACCCCACCAAGCTTCCATCAGCTGCAAGCACAGCGGCTGCCTCCGCACCCACTCAATTTTAATCCTCCCCACTCCCCTGCTTCCTCCTGGTTCCCGCTGAGATTCTGGCAACACTCCACGGCCCAAAATAATAACACATTATTATAACCGCTCCAAGGGGAGGCCTGGAAAGCGGGCGGAGTGAAGAAGGCTCCACTCATTGCTATCCAACGTAGGCAACAACAAACCCCCGAACTTTTCCTTTGTTTTCCCCTTCTCTTCCCCTCCCCCCTAGTCTCCACCAACCAGCCTCGGTGCGCGACACTGGCCGAGGCGCGGCACGAATCGCCTGTCGCCCGAGTGGAGCAGAGGCCCCGGGATGCGCTCTGGTAAAAAGTTTTGGCGAGCACTCCTCCGCGCAGCCACCGCTCCCCGCGTCTCCTGCCAATGCCCGCGTAAAAAAAAAAAAAACAAAAAAACCCGCAACATCAGGTTTCCATTTTGCCAAGAAGAACCAAAAAAAAAAAAAGAGGAAAAGAAAGGAAGGAAGGAAGAGAGAAAACAACCAACCGCCAACTGGAGATGCTGGCCGCTCCGCCGGTCCCACACGGATACGTGCAACTCCCCTCGAAACAGGCGCAGCTTTCCCCGCCCGCCCCTCTCCCCGCACTCCTCTACCAGAGCAGCGGCATCCCCCCCACTTTTGCTGGGAGTCCCGCTCCTTACCTGCCGCCCGGAGGCGGAGGAGCCAGGCGGCCGCCAGCACGGCCAGCAATCGCCCCGCCGCGCCCCGCCGCCCTGCCGCCCTCGCCGCCGCGGGGACCATGCTGCTCGGCCAGCCGCCGCCGCCGTCCAGAGTCCGCGAGGTAGCAGTGCCTGCAGACGGAGCGCCCTGCCCGTTGTGTCGCTGTCCCGAACTTCTCTTCGTCAGCGCCGCCTCGGCCCTGCGCTCCCGTGAACGGACTGTCCCCGACTGGGGGCGGAGGAAGCCGCGCTGCGCTCCGCTCCCCTCCTCCTCCTTCCCCAGCATCCCAACGGCACTCGGGACAAACCCGACACCGGGGAGGGAGGGGAGAGGCGCAGAGGGGCGGGCGGGACAAGGTCAGTCCCTGCGCTCCGGCACCCTCTGCCGGGGACAGCCCCCGCCTCCGGCACCGGCGCGGGGGAGCCTGCCCGCACCCGCCTGTCCCTTTGCGCAGGGGCAGGGGGGCGTGACGACCCTTGGGAGACGGCAGGGCCTGGGCCCTCTCTTGGAGGGTGAGTCCTGCCCTCAGATGCTTCGAGCTTCCTCACAAAAAAAATCCCCGATAAAACAAAAATGATCCAGTGAGAGGCACACCGGCCAAAAGTGCTACTGCTTCTTTCCTTTGCCTCCTTCCGCCTCTCTACGCAGCCATTACTCCAAAACGTCCAGGGTGGTCAGCCCCGCAGCACGTACCCCAAGAGGCCAGATCTACAGCTGAGATCATCCTCTACCTTGTTAGGGTGTCAAAAACAAATTTTACTTTTTATCTTTAACAGGCAGAAAATTATTCTGCTCACAGTAAAGCTTCAAAACATTTCAGTTATTTACTACCAGAAACAAGAGCATTCTGAGCACAATTTAAATATGCTTTTCCAAATGATTTTTAGTTCTTTTTTTTTTTTTTCAGTTTGAAGAAATCCATGCTTTAAGATAAGCCAGAACTGTAAGTGAGTATCTATCTGTTAGTTATGTCATATAAACTCCAGGAACACAGTAACATATGTATATTTTTAATCTTTTTAAAGTTATAATTTAAAAGCAAATTTAATCAGATATCTTCTCTATAAATACAACATTGCTATTGTTTTAGACTTCACTTCTAAATATTTGATTCTAAGTAGTGCTGAATACATACAAATCCCTTTAAGTTCTTCCCCAAATCAAGCTCTAAATTCACCATCATTTCAGTGAAGTTTATTTTCCATTAAATTTACTTCTTATTGCAAACAAAGGCAAACACTACAACATATTATTTGTTCCTGTGTTTGCTACCCATTTCTTTCCTCTCAGGTCTCCAGTTTCATCTTGAAAATACTTCCTGCATCTAAGGATAACAAAGGGATGCCCTGATCTTTCTTTGGCAGGAACATAGGATTGACTTAATTCAGTCCCTTCCCGTCATAACAACACATTTTACAATCCCTTTCATAACAGATGAAACCTAATATAAAAGTAGTGAGGATCTTTTTCAAAAACTCCACTCTTTAGATTAAAGGCTGCTCCAGACCTTGCCTCTGATATTTACAAACCTACACCTAATTTCCAGCCTATATGTATTCATTACTAATTTATACTCCTTATCTCTTGTGCTACCATTATCTTTTTGCATAAAGCTTCCCACTTCCCCTCTCTATAGTATAAAATTATCAGAATCACACTTCAACCTTTATTTTCTTACACTAAAAAAAGCCTACATTTTAAAATTTCCTATGAAATGAACAGTTCTGCATTCCCACATCACCCTAATCCTTTTTCCTGCCACTCTGCTCACACCCCTCTCTGCCTTGCGTTTTTGTCAGTGTGATTTAATCTTTCCAAAGATGGGTGCCTTGAGCTCTGTATAGTATTGGAGATGCTTTCTCTACCAGAGCACTTGTAATTTTCTTTCTGTGCTGAAAAGATTAATATATCCTGATGCTTACAGCACTTTTCCAGTTACAAATATACTATGTTGTGTTAGGAAATCTACGTTCTCTTCTTCTTTATCATCTTCAATGTATACCTAACAGCAGAGAACTGCATCAAAATTCTATGTGTCCAGCCTCACAAATCCCCCCACTCTTTTTTTTTTTTTTTTTTATCTGAAGTCCTCAAGACCATTTCTTTCAGTAAGATGTCCTGCTCTATCTTTTATTAAGTATACCTCTTGTCTCTGCATCAGCCAAAAATTTTGGCTGCGTATCAGCTGGTATCCGAAGGCTTTTGTGAATACTTTAAATCTATAGAGATCAATAGTGAAGAGCATCCCTCCACCTAATAGTTTGCAATTCAGAATTTCTCTTTTTCCTCTTTTCTGACAGCTTATCATCTACCTGACAGTCTATCAAGGAATCCCTATAAGCTCCATATTAACCCATAACTTCCCATATGGAGGTAAATCAAATGTTCAACTCAAGTCCAGATGAAGGAGATCTAGTATATCATTTGTTTTGGAAATCATTGAAAGGAAGCTATTAAGGTTAGCTGACATGGTATCTGTTTTGCAAATAAGTTTTATTCTATTAGCTATTCTATTAGCTATGCTTCCAAACTGTGTTCCAGAGCTTTATAAATTCCTGAAGCCAAACTAATAGATCCTTTTTCTCACTCTTCACAAATACCATCTACAGAGCTGAACAAAGCCTTGATATCTGGGGAAATGGACAAGATCACATAGCCACATAACCTGATACATGAAGCATACGCAGCACGTGAGCTGAGGATAACAAAAAGACTGTATACTCTTCTGTTCCTCTCCAAAATAATGTTACTTGCCACTGGCTACAAGTAGTCAGTTTGTTACTTCCCAGTTACATGATACTGTACCTCCTTCAGTAGATCACATGGACGGGGTACAGAAAGGAAAGGGAAAAAAAATATAACTAGGCCTGCAGTTGAATGTATTCCTTCTCCTTTCCCCCATTTTTATTTTATTCCCTAATTTTGGTGATATCTCCCATTTGGTTATGATAAGCACACTTCTTATTAGGTGATGGGATTAGTTTTCTAATGCAGGGTAATAGATGAACTCAGTGCCAAAAAGTGTACCCAAGAAACTAAAGCAGAGACAGTGCTGTGACTTTTACAACAAAGTTTAATTTGTTAAAACCTATAGCAGTTATCTGCCTAAAACCTTACAAGCTCTGAGCCTATGTTCCTTTGGAGCTTATGATTGTTCAGCTGAGTTTCTTATCTTCCAAACATAATGGGATAAAACTACTTGCATGAATTAGTCTACATTTTGCACAATCCTCCCAGAACACAATATTTTACTTTTTTTTTTCCTCTGATGCTCTCAAAAAATCTCTCAAAATAATTAGGATATAGAAGCAAATAATTTTTGCATTTCAGAATAAATTAGCATTTGATTGATAGAAAGTTCAGTTGTGAATTGTATTTCTGACTTAGGAGAAACTCATAACACTATGAAGCCTAAATGACTAGGCCAACTTAGCTATTGAGAATTTAAATCTCCTTCATAGCCACAAATTATTTTGTCACTGACCACAAAACCTGCTACTTCATATTTCACATTTGCGGGGAGAATCACTTGGCAGGACCGAGGTGAAGTCACTACAGTGAAGAAACCACGGTACAAGTTCTTCCTCTGTATTGTAGAAAAATATGTTCAGTGGGCAAAATTGCACATTTCTTCTGGGTTGGTTCACCCTACTCATGTAGGCCATTAGAGTGCTCACTTGTGTTCTGCAGCATATGGTCTCAAACTGTTTTGTCACTATTTGACAATGAAAAAGCTGTGCATGTATTTGTTTACATGACCATATGGTACATGCCAGATAGAAGCAGTTGAGAGCAATGGACAAAGCTGGAATTCAGCCTGAACTTGCTTGGAAATCCCTGACAGAATGCGAATGGATTCCCTTTGCCATGTATACCTGCTTTCATAATAAATATAACAAAATTGGTTTTAAAGAAAATGTGGCTCAGACTTCAAGGTCTTAGTGTTCTTATTATCATTCTACAAGCTTAGATAAGTTTTAACTGGTGCACTATCTTTATTAAAAAAATAATTCCACATCTGATCTTTCTATTCTTATGATGAAAGCAGCACAGAAAACATTATTGCAAACATTACCTGCATGCTTCACATTTGCAGGACCAACACTTCAGCTTTCTTCCACAATGGAAGAAATACATCCCACAGAATTCTACTATGGGCCAGAACTTTAAAAAAGGATTTAGGCATCTAAAATAGGATTCAGACAGGCTTCAGACACCCAAGTCCAAATTTGTAACCCAAAAATGTACCTGTTTTATCTTCAGCATCTCATTAGCTGTCTTGTGTTTGGTGTAAACATTCCTTGTACTCCCCGACATTTATACATTGCCAGAACTGCTCCCGCCATAGCAACCAAATGCCCAGTTTGACTCAAGCCCAGAAACTTTCCCAGCACAGTGCTTGAAGCTCTTGACAACCCATGCCTGATTCTGACCACCTAAATAGCTTTAGTTGCCGTCTTCTGAAAAGCACAGCTTGGAAGGAAACTGTGGTAGTGGTACTCAGTGTTATATATTGGTCCAGCAAATACCAGCCTAATGTATGAAAAGCGGGGCTCTTGACCTTCTTCAACATCTAGGCCCTCAGGGCATGACCTGGCCACAAGACATCATGCAAAAGAGCAGGACACACACTACTGCTCTTATTGAAGCTGTGCCATTGTATGTAAACAAACATGAGAGCCTTGGGATGGAAGTGAGAAGGCACAATGGGAAACCCACTTGTGTATCTTACGTAATGAGCATGGTGTAGGATGTCTATAGACTGGTCACCCTAATAAATGTTACAGTTAGTGAATCACTGAATAAAACAAAAAATAGTTTTGGAGTAGCCACTCAAATTAAGAACTGCATGTTCACAGTCTACCTACATATTTCTGATTTTTTTAAAGGAAACTTGTAACTATTGAAATAAAAAACAAGCTTAAAACCAATCAGAAAACTTTTTCCTCTACTGGAAGCAAAATTGATTCAGGTTTTCATCCACAATTTTAGACCATTATTTATTATGCTTTAAATATAGATGCTATTGTGATACATTTATGTACATTAAAATAGCCACAACAAATATTTTGAAGGAAATATTTTACCTCCAGAAGGTAAACCACATTTCTAAATGGGGTCAGGAGTCCTATCCCTTCTTGCCTTTGTTTCTGGCTCTACACATACAAACATGTCAAGCAGTATTGCCACAGAAGCTGGCCCACCAAGGAATAAACAGAACTGACAAGTATTCACATCATCAACATTCTTTTTAAAAGAAGATCACCAAGGGTGTTTCTCATGTCTAGAACTACAGGAAACGAAAAAACCCACAGCTTTTCATGTATTTGTTAAGTTAGGATGCAGACAGCACTCACAAAAATAGAGCTGATTCTTCTAACTTGTAAAATCATGCTCACCTGATGTTCTAGACAACATGCAGTGTCTTCAGACCAATGCCTTCTCAATCCTCTCCGTCATGAAAACTGGAAGGGGGAGAAAGCTACATCTCTCTTCTCTATCCATTATTCCTACAGGTTGAACAATCAGAGAATAACTTATTGAAGATCAAAATCTGAATAAAGAATGGGATTTAGGTCTCCATTATATAAATTAAAAGAGAACATGAATGTCTGAATTCAATTTAGAGCTCAACTAATCCTTGCAATTGTTACAATCACACTGAAGAATGATTTTGGGATTTAAACTCTCATATTAAAAAAAAAAAAGGTTCTTTTTTTCATACAATTTTCATTATTTTTTATTGTTAGTTGTACTGAAATACTTATGTGTAGTTATTTTAGTTGTTTATGTCAGTCATCGCCATGGCACTAGAATGCTACAATTTTGTAAAGAATTTGTGAACAATTAAAATTGTAACTAACTTATGCAAACTCTAAAACAAGTTTTAGCTGTCAAGCTGGAGCTCCAACATTCAGACATTTGACAGATTTCAAAGTAATCCAGGGTGTCTATATGCCCTTAATACCCTAAGTTACTTGCTGAGTTCATATTGAACTACAAATCAATTACCCAAGATCTCAGTACTAGGATGCTATGTTAAGTACTGCAGTTTACAAGGCAACACCAAAAATACAACATTCTCTCAGTGAGGCAGACACAACAACGTGAGTGGATCTAGACACCAGAGAATGATACACTATGCAGGATAACAATACAGGTCAATTTCAAAATGCATCAGATCTTTGCAAGTCACCACAAAACCATATATTGTTTTATTTTGAAAGGTCATCATCTAGAAATGAAGTTGTCAGACAAAAACTGAAGTGAATCAAGAGTTTAAAAGTCAGCATCCAAAGGGTATTGACTACTGAGAATGCTCTTTTGAGAGCCTTTATGTGCATGTCAGTGTCTAAAGAACAGTTCTGGGGGGAAGTTGGGAGAGGGGAAAGAAGAGAAGGTGAGGATTTTTTTCGGTTTGGTTTGGTGTGGTTTGGGTTTTGTTTTGGACTGGGTTTTTGGCAGGTTTGTTGTTGTTGTTGCTGTTTTGTTTTTTAAAGCTATTCTTACCTAAGGAACAGGCAATCTTCAACATTGGCACATGGAAGTTCAGGGCCATAAACAGGAATCAATTTGTATGCTCTGTTCCCAAAAGCGCTTAAGAATACTCCAAATTGACACATCTCATTACAAGTTTGACAAAAGTACATCAAAGAATGCCTTGGATTTGGGGGAAAAAATAAAAAGGTGGATATACTTGAGAAAGAGGTAGAATCTGGGAGAATACTAGAAGCAGTCAGCACAAACTATATTTCTTATGCCACAGGATGGAAGTTTTTTGCAACTCCTCTGCCTTTGCAGTCACAAACCAGCCCCCAAACAGAAAACAAACTCAGTCTAGAGGCAGGCTAAACACATTGCAATCCTGCACTAGAGATCAGTCATGTGGTAAAATGAAATTGCTCTCCTTCCCTCTTTTCCCCCCAAAGTCGGGGGTACATATGGCATACACATATAAGGGAGCAAGAGCAACCATGGGAAGAACTTCAAAGACAGACAGTACGGGAACATGAATACAGCTAAAATCCATCCGATGCTGCTGTGTTCTATGGCATGGAGTAAAATGAGTACTATTGGCTCTCAGTATACATTCCCCAGTGTTTTCCCTTTGATCTACAACACTGAGGGAAGACAGCCTGCCACATTTTTTCCCTTCTCTCACCCATAGTCTGAACTTTAAGATTTATAAAAAGAAAATTCAGCCTATTGATGGCTGATTGATTAAAATATTTGGGATGCCATAAGCTGATAATATGTTCTACAGCATTCACAGCCCCTTGTGCTTAAAAAATGGTAACCTGAGAGAGTGACATGGACTCAAATAGATGCACAAGCATGAATAAAACTGCCTAACATACACACAGAAAACAAGTCAACAGCATAGATAACAGACTTCACGGCAGAGTATACTACAGATGTGATTACATTTGATGTGATTCTACTTTTGAAACATTTCAAAGACTGCATAAACCCTTTTCTCCCCAGAGAGATCTGCAAAGCCAGTCAGTTGGAAAGAAAACAACTGGGTCCCCAACTCCCACCTGGATTGTTGAGATTCTCTTCTATTAAAAGCACATAGTGCTAACAAATAAAATTATTTTAAAATAGACTTTTTTTTTTTTATATATACAATTACAAGGTTGCACTGTGTCTGAATTGGCTAGCAAATGGTTTGATCTTGCAGTGCTGCTGCCTATTATATAATTTTTTTTCCTTTGTTTCACCTTCCCTTTGTCTGTGCACCAGTCCCATAAACACATATTTTACAAAAAAAAAGAAAAGTGAGATACTTTTCACTGAAAGTTCACTGAAAGATGGTCTCTAGCTCTTCTCACGCCCTTTATTGAAATTGGAACAATCTGAGCAGTTATTCACTGCACAACTACAAAAAGGAGCCTGTGCCTTTTTTGTCCCTCATCTAGAACTTTATTTTTATTAAAATGGATTTTAAAATATCCAATTATCTCATCTCTTCTGTGCAGTTATGTTCTTTAAATTCTACAAGCAGAAAAACCTTATCTAAATATATTTTTGCCTTCAAGATCTTACTATCATCCCTTTTACATTCTCTGTCTTCCATTCACGAAAGAGACAGCATAAGATTGGAGACGAGCAATAATTACAGAAATTATTCATGTTTTGTCTTAAGTTCAAATTGCAAGCTCAATCCAATCTGCCAAGAGAGACAGATAATTGCCTCAACCTAGGGGAAGACTGGATAACACCCCTGAATGGGAAGGTCTTATCTCTATACACAACACAGGGAGAAGAAATGGGACTGAAAGCACGTTGTTTCACCTTTTATTGGGGAATCAATGCTTTTGTACCTGGTCAGCTACTTTGGTGGCACTATGTCCTGTTTCACTTCAGGAATTATGAGAATATACTTCCTGATTTGAGTCCCATTTATGCAATTGAATTTCTGCCTAATCTAAGGCTCTGCTTTCAGGGATCATCACCCCTCATCTGCCATCAGTCATAAGCAAACAGGCAAGGATGGATTATCAGATCAGTTGCTGTACAGCTGTAGTTTGACCAAGATCAAACAGGAAAGAAAACATACTTTGGTTCCTATGTTGTTCAGAAATTGCTGAGCCACAGGTTTTCATGGAGATTTATCTCACTTGCCTAACATCAGCTGCTGTGCTACATGTGTCTACCTGTCTCACGTGAAAGCCTCTTAAATGAACGCTTCTTGGTATCTTTCTTCACCAATCACCCGTGGCAGCAGCAGTCAACTTCTTACAATAAATCTGTAATTAAATAGCACCGTTAAATTAGACTCATATGCTCTGAGCTATTGCATAGACTTGATGATATCTCTGAGACACCAGCATGATTTTTGTGGAGAAGAGTTCATCTAAAAGGCCCCAGCATGTGCCATTTGCTGCCTTGTGCAACTGCAAACATTGTGCAATGCTGGTCCAGTGAAATTCAGACCCTGAGCGCAACTGTCCTCAGTCAGGTTCTCGGCAGCTATCAATCAGTGTACAGTGCTGGGAATCAACTCAGCTAAGAAAAGCTGGAAGTGGAGAAACGGGACAGCTTGTTTCCAGCTCTGAGCTGAAGCCCTCAGGGAACATCACAGAATATGGGAAAAGTCTGAACAGTACATTTTCTCTTGCCTCTAAGTTGTGGTTAATAGGGAAAGCAAAAACATGGAAGATAACATTATTTCTCTGTGTGGTTGGTTCTGAAGTACTGAATCTTTAATAGCAGTTAAGTCAGACAAGAAGGCATAAATTGGCAGAAGAGCTGCTATTTAGTCTGTAACATAAAACATACAAAGGTGGTCTACTTAAACTTCACATTTCCACACTTGCATAGCTTTTCATTCAACAGGAAGGGGGACGAAACAGCATAGATAATTGTACTTTTGAAAGAGTGTGAAAAGGAACCAGGAGACTTTGGTTATATAGTGACTTACAGTGCACAGGGCTGCTCACACTGAAATGAACCTGAATGGAGCAAAATGCTTCTGAGCCACACATGGCACTGGAAATAAAACCAACTAAATAAATACACCTGGGTGGAAGGAATCGTGAGAAATCATTTTTTTTCCCCACTGTAAAATGAGGGGGGAAAATGGATTTTTTTTTTTTATCAGAACTGTTGCTAGTGGGGCTGAATGGGAAACCTACCACTTGCCATGGATGCAAACATCATTGAGGAAGTTTCTTTGTGAACAAGAGCTTGAGTACCTAGAACATGGAGACTGCATACGAGGTATATGCATATTTTATTAACGATGTACCACAGACATGGTTTCATAGGGATATGTGTATATTGTTGAAATAAAGAACCTTACAAAATCTCATAATACAACTAACCACCAGTATCCCAAATCCACTTTTTTTTTCCTTTTTGTTTAAATTATTTGGAAACGATGCCATTACAGTGAAATGAAGATGACACAATTAGAAGTGCAATAAGGAGAAGGTAACTTAAAACTGAGTTCTGCATATATTAATTCTACTTCCAGTTTCAATTTACATTGAAATTTCATAAAATTATGTTATTGTATTCTCAGGCAATAAAATTCCAACAAAAAAAAATAGCCAAAACACAACTATTTTCCTGATATACAACATGACTAAGTTAATGTTAATGCTACTCTTGGAAATTTTACTTTCATTGTTTACTTTCAGTTTACACCTTCACAATTTTAAATCGAAAAGAAGCAACTCTTGCTAAGAATTCCAGGCCAAAGCCTAATTTAAAAAAAAAAAAAAAAAAAAAAAAAAAGGCCTTTAGCATTGATAATGCTGAAGAACTGTGATGTTTAAGACCTTAAAGAGCCTTCCTCTAATAAACTCCAAGGGATTCATTTTGTTTATTTAGTGGTATGTAAGGTCGAGGTGACTTCTAGGACTACTTGAAGCCATAGCTTTTTCAACTTTCATTAGCATTAGTGGGAATCACATACATGCATCAGTGGCAGGATAAACTCTAAAAGAATTTATTTTAAAAATCAAAAAGCAGATTTAAAGAGAGATTTCTATCAGTGCATTTTACATCACTATGCAAGGATTTTGATTTAATTCACACTCAGCAGGGGTGCCTGTTATTCAAACCATGTGGTATCCACTTGGTATGCAGGGTGTAATGCTGCTGTCAGTGTTTGCTTTAAAATCTAATGCAATGCATTACAAAGAAGATTTAAACAATCATGAGTAAAATTTGTTGGGAAGACTTGAAACAAAGGATTGAATGAAGTTGAAAACTTATGGAAACACTAAAATCTGAAATGTTATAAAAAGAAACTTAGTATACACATGGGAACTATTCTACAACCTTCTTGGCAAATTTTAATCAGACATGCCTAACAAAAGTCATATAACTATCTTCTATATAAACAAAAACATACATACCTTCCAACAAAGGGATTAAACAGTACAGTTAACATTTTTTAGTACTACCATATATAGGAATACTTGGTGCAATCTGATGGCACTGAACTTACAGAAAAATGCATAGCCAATTAGCAAAATTATTTCAAATACATATCTGTTTATCCTTCACCATTTTCCATTGTGAAGACTCTATTTCCATTAACATTTATACAATGTATTTCTACCAGTTTTATTCCATCTAGCTTTATTTGGTCTTATTAAACATTAGGAGAGACTCTTCTGTCCAAAATACATACATCAATAACCATAACCTTCACAACCTGCTCTATTTAAACTTATTCAGTTTTACTGTCAATGTTGCTATAATTTGGTATTTAGACAGGCCTGTCAGAAGTTATGAAGGAAGTTCAGATGAAACAGTTGTTTCCTAAAGAGATCTAAAGCTTTACTGTAAATTACACAGCCCAGAGGCTGAAGAAAGAAGACTTGAAAGTAGAGATTTGCCTCATAATAAATACTTTGTACTACACAACTTAGTGGTTCAGAGGTTTTCAAAGTCTTATGGAAACATGAAGATATGCAACTCAAAGTTAAAGAAGTTCTGTTAACAACTTTTTAGAGGTGAAGAAACTAAAATAATGGGGAGATTGACCAAAATTTTGCAGAAATTGTGAAAGCATGAGAAATAAAACCTGCATCTCTGATCAGGATATGAAAACTCATACCACTAAGTTCCAGTCTGTGTTTCAGAAGACTGGCTTTCACCTACACACACACACAAAATCCTTTCTTCTCTACTCAAGCAGTGAAGTCTTCTCTGACAAACTTTACTTCCATTACTTCTAAGATCTTGAAAGCTAAAAAGTCATAGGGAAGCATAAGAGCACATCTTAATCTACAACATAGAACATTTCCAAACATGGGAAGAACTACAAGAAGGATATTTCAGATAGTAAAATGTATTTTGCATTAGTTATAGTGACATTAAGGTAAGGAAATCAGACCAACACTTTCAGATTTGACTATGAAAGTTGTCTGGTGTTGAGCTCTTTTCCATGTTTAAGATTACCAAAATCTTAAGAAACAGAAAGGATACTCTTAACTGAGGTAAAGCCATCTTTCTTACAGGTGTTCTCTAGTCTTCTGTAGACAGCAATCTGATAACAAGTTCCTGGGCAGACAGATCTCGATCTAGTATGGTTAGTCTTTTATTAACTGTGTTCAGCAGAAGTTTTCTAGTATCAGCAAGACTAAACTCCACCACCAACTATTGATATGCACTTGATGCTGCTGCAGAACAGATGACAGGGCCTCCTGAGATCCTTTCCAATGTAATTTTTTTAAAAAACAGCAAGATGGATATTATTGTTAATATATAAATTATTTTTAAAAAACTACGACCACAATGACCACAAGTGTTCTTCATTGACATGAACAAACACTGGAGTATCCACATTTGTTTATGAAGATGAATACAACAAAGTTGTTACTAAACTGAGGACTTAGAAAATACAGATATATATATTTTTTTTTGCTGATATAGCCAGTTATTTTTCAGAGTATAGATTCTATCACAAATAATGAAAATAACTTTTTAAAAGGCTATGTTAGTATTAACCAAGGATAAAGGTTCTAGTGACAGTATAGTCAATTGTTCCGCAGGCAGAAGAAAAATGTGTCTGAATTGTGCTTTTGTCACTTTATCTATCCTACTGCTTGGCATACACTTACTTATTTCTTCTTCTTTTTGGCTTCAACACAGGCAGTTGTACTTGCCAAGTCTGTGGTATAACCCTATGGAGATGTGCACAAAAGGAATACATTGAAATAGAAAACTCAAATATTTTCCTCAGTTTAATGAATGACAAAGATTCTACAGAAAGTATTCCATTTCAGTTTTCAACTCTTTCTCTTCCATTTGTATACATTATTTATTATATTTCTGAAAGAAAAAGATAGTTTATTAAAAAGCAATGATGAAGCAAAGATAAGTAAACAACAATCTATTAACAGTAAACTCAGCCATGCTTTATTCAAAGCTTCATTCTCAGCTTAGGAAGCCAGCTTCCAAAGCACAAAAGGACCAGTAAGATATGGGGATTTTGGACTTTCTCTTAAGAAATATTTCCCCCATCTTCTGTATATCTAGACCACTTAGATAATACAGCAGACAGTTATTTTTGTGCTAGACAGATAAATGGTGGTATTAGAGCACAAGTTTTTTTAAAAAGTAGTGTTGCAGGGACTTTATTGATCACAAAGCACTGAACCAACCATCAGACACGGTACCAGAATGCGTGTTACCTGTGTTTCTGGCAGTAGCTTTGTAGTCTTCATGACTATATTCATGACTGCATCACCATATGGTAAGAAAGGTATCCAAATTGTTCTTGCTGTAAGACAATATGTGCAAAAGCAGTAACTGAAATTAATAATAAGCAGCCATTACTATATAGAACTAATATCCAGTCAAACATTACAAAGAAAATTTTTATTATAAGAACAGAATATTCCTAAAACTTGTAAAACTTACCTCATCTCAGTAATCCATTCTGCACCAGTAACACACTTTCTCTTGTTTCTTTGCTTTGATGGAGCTGTACTGTCAGTTTCATCCCTAATACGACACCTCATATTCCAGTACATCATTCCTTATATCCTAGCCCTCAGTATTCCATTGTCATTTCTGTTTACCACAATAAATCACCTAACTATTGTACCCACTAGGAGGACAAAATTTGAGATCCAATTTCAAAGTCTATTAAGTATTTCAGAATACTAGTTTGATGAGCCTGAGCCTGAGCAGGGAGTTCAGACAGGAGACCTATATCCAGAGGGATTCTGAGTGTACGTGTAGTGGACTAGTTGAATCTCCAGCTTAACAACACTCCACACTCAGACAGGTATCATACGTTTTCAAACACTACCACCAAACAAAAATAAGTGTACAAGTTTGTGTTAGGCATACATTGTCTATTAGCGAGATCTGTGTATACCTCAATGTTGCTGTAATTTTGTTTTTACCATTACAGATCTCCTTTCAATTCGGGCCCCTCAGAAGCTGGGGTGGTGAAGGTAGTTGTTCTTTAGGTTTTTTAATATCACAAGCACAAGCTACAATTGAAGCCATAATTCAGTTATAAATAATGACTCAGATGACTGTTTTTTATTTTCATTTTTGTTTTCACTGACTGAGAATGTATATTGAACTTTAGTGCTATTGTGCTTTGTTCTCCCTCTCCGTGAAAATGTGTTCTGCATTAAATTGCATGGATAAACTAGAACAGCTCCAAATATCACCCTTCAGCTTTTGAATAACACAAGAGCCAAGAAAAGACAGAGGATGTGGTTTTATGACCAACAGATGGTGGAACTGGTATTGTAGATGTTTTTATGTCAGGGGGTCGTAGGTTCAGCCTCCATCTGGAGCCTTCTCAGATCTGCTCTGTAGCTAAATGATTAAAGAAGCTATATTGGGTCAAAAACACAAGCCTCTGCCTGAGGGTAAAAGTACTGCTTTCTTGCTGTTATACTACATTTGCCTCCCATATTACAGTTCTCAAGCCAACCAATGCAGCAGTTAATACCAACAGGATTCAACAAAATATTCAACACCAATTTGCTCATATCCTTCAAGATTCTCAGGAACTTTTGATGAATCTCATAAAAGTAAGTCTAGATTTACTTACTTGAGTGAAAAGCTATTTGAACACAGGCTGATAAATAATTGCAACAGGCCAAAAACTAAAGAAAAGGAAACAAGTATGCTGGGTACACATTTAGAGAGTCAACCTTCGTCAGCTGGCCAAGATGGATCCCATCTCCCCATCAGAGAAACACACATTTGTATTCTGATGGTAAAAAGCAACATTAATACTCTTCCTCCACTTGTCTCTTCAAATCCATTCGTACTACCTTAACAGATGATAAACACACAATGGTGTTTACGTGTAAGACTCTTCTGAGGCTACTTCTGTTTTCTGGAAGTAAAAGGCTATGTCAGTCCCTTCAGTCTTCCCTGAGCTGGAAGATGGCGAAGGAGAGCAGAATGAACTCCCCACAATTAAAGAGGAAGTGGTTAACAACCTCCTACACCATCTGGACACACACAAGTCTATGGAGCTGGATGGGATCCTCCCGGATTGGAGTACTGAGGGAGTTGGTGAAGGAGCTTGCCAAGCCACTCTCCATCATCTATCAGCAGTCCTGGTTAACAGGGGAGGTCCCAGATGGCTGGAGGCTTGCCCATGTGACACCCATCTAGAAGAAGGGCCAGGAGGAGGATCTGGGGAGCTACAGGCCTGTCAGCCTGACCTTGGTGCTGGGGAAGATTATGGAGCAGTTAATCTTCAATGCACTCACCTGGCACGTGCAGGACAACCAGGGGTTCAGGCCCAGCCAGCATGCGTTCATGGAAAGTAGGGCCTGCTGACCAACCTGATGTCTTTCTATGACCAGGTGACCCACCTAATAGATGACAGAAAGGCTGTGGATGTTATCTACCTGGACATTAGCAAAGCTTTGATACCATCTCCCACAGCATTCTCCTAGAGAAGCTGGCAGCTCATGGCTTGGACAGGTGTACCCTGCAATGGGTTAAAAACTGGCTGATGGCCGAGCCCAGAGAGTTGTGGTGAATGGAGTTAAATCCAGTTGGTGGCCAGTCACGAGCAGCGTTCCCCAGCGCTCAGTCTTGTTTAATATTTTCATCAATGATGTAGATGGGGGGATTGAGTGCTCCCTCATTAAGTTTGCAGATGACACCAAATTGGCTGGGAGTGTCGATCTGCTCGAGGGTAGGAAGGCTCTGCAGAGGGATCTGGACAGGCTGGATTGATGGGCTGGGGTGAACTGTATGAAGTTCAACAAGGCCAAGTGCCAGGTCCTGCACTTCCATCACAACAACCATGCAATGCTACAGGCTTGGGGAAGAGTGGCTGGAAAGCTGCCCAGAGGAAAGGGACTGGTGGGGGTGCTGGTAGACAGGCTGCTGAACATGAGCCAGCAGTGTGCGCAGGTGGCCAAGAAGGCCAACAGCATTCTGCCTTGCATCAGGAACAGTGTGGCCAGCAGGAGTAGGGAAGTAATGATGCCCCTGTAATCGACATTGGTGAGGCCATACCTTGAATATTGTGTGTGGTTTTGGGCTCCTCAGTACAAGAAGGACATTGAGTTGCTGGAGTGCATCCAGAGAAGGGTAACAAAGCTGTGGTGTGGAGGGAGTCTGAAGAACAAGTCTTATGAGGAGCAGTTGAGGGAACTGGGATTGTTTAGTCTAGAGAAGAGGAGGCTGAAGGGAGAGTTCATTTCTCTTTGCAACTACCTGAAAGGAGATTGTAGGGAGGCAGGTGTTGATCTCTTGACCCAAGTAACTAGTGAGAGGACAAGAGGAAATGGCCTCAAGTTGCAGCAGGGGAGGTTTAGATTGGGTACTAGGGAACACTTCTTTACTGAAAGAGTGATCAGGCCCTGGCACAGGCTGCCCAAGGATGTGGTGGAGTCACCATCCCTGGAGGTGTTCAAAGAACATGTAAACATGGGACTTCAGGACATGGTTTAATGGACATGGTGGTGTTAGGTTGATGGTTGGACTTGATGATCTTGGAGGTCTTTTCCAACCTTAAAGATTCTATGATTCTAAGATACTCAAATGCTAAATAGATTGTGTGAGCTTCATGCTGTCCATCAGCAGTTCCAGAGCAAAACTACTTCAAAGGCAAATGTTGCTGCCATTTTTCTGTCTCTGTCAGCAAGAACTCCTTCATCCATGAGTTAGCTTCCTACACCTTTCTTCTGCCCTGGTGGCTGCACAAAGAACCTATCTGTGGCCAAGCAGTACAGACATGCTGAAGTTTTTGTGGGGTTGGTTTTTTTCTTTTAATTTTTAATTTTAAGGGTCAAAGTAGCCAAAACTTGTTCAAACCTTGCTATTTGATACCATGTCTTAGCTCTGCTCAAAACTGTTAAAAGGTTATTTTTTTTTCACCTAGCTCTTTTCAACTCTTTCTTTAGCCAGCATAACAAATGTATTAAGAAAGATGTAATGATAAATAAATAATTATAATAAATAAATATAATAAATTCCCTTTGTTATCACACATTGAACTCTTCCTCTGAGCTGCAAAGGGTATATATAACTTCATTAATTTGCTAGTTTCTATATGATTTCACAGTTGCACCTAATTTTGCTATGAGGCAAGTCACTATCACTATTTTTTCTTGCAAACAGAAAAAATTTCTGATATGCAACATTTTCCAGTACTCAGAACCATGCTCACCATTCTCCAATGTGCATTGCTACTCCCTAGACCTAGATGGACCAATAATCAGTGAGCAATAGTTATGATGAAAATTAACTTCAGTAACAATCTCCTTACTAATGATAACTAGGATCCTGCTGTCCATTTTCTGCTGCAGCTCCACAGCAGCACTTTTCTTTCTTGTATCTTACTGCTCTTAACTAGCACTCAATGAGCACATTATGTTTCGTGTTCAAACCAAGAGCCCCTCAAATACTACCAAATTCCACCTTTGTAAAAAAACACCACTATCTTGCTTTCTTCACTTCATACATTCAAAACATGTTTCCATTTTTGATCTGTAACTCCAGCATGTCTGATGCTGCAGCTGTGATATCTTACCTACACTTAGTTCTATGGTTTCAAATAGTAAAAATGTTACTAAAACGGCAAAACTGGCCTTCTATACTTAGATGTGATCACTGACACTTGAATCATTAGGCATTTCTATAGCTGTCAACTTATGCTTCAGTTCTTATATGCATGTATTGTAAATTGCACATCATTCACCAGCACTATGCACCAAAGAACAGATGAGCACTGGAACTATACTGAATTTGAGTCATCACATTTTAATTGGAATCATCACTTAATAAATCCAATTCATTTGTACCACCATATTAAATGCCTAGCTTAATGCAAATTTCTGCACATCCCTTGCCTTCCACCAGACAACAGTAACATTCCTCTACATTTAAGAAACGTGGACATAAGCACTAAACCAACATCTACTGTATACCAAACACTTTCACTGCTTAAGTAATTTTTAAGCAACTAACTGCATTTATTTGTGGTGACTATCCTGGAAAATTAAAGAAAAAAAAGCAGGAAGATGACTGGAAAACTAGGAAATAGCAAAAGCTTCAGGAAACATGAGAGCAACTTATTTAAAAGTTCTGATCACTAAAAATCCTTAAACATTTTCACATTCTTATTTTCAAGATTGCAATTTAGGTATAAGCAATTAAAGTCTTTGAAATTTGCTTATTAACAAAGTTTGAAAATCAGCACATTTCAGTAAAACAATCTGCATACAATCATGCCTCTTGGCTTAACTTCTTACATGTAAGTCTCTTATCCATTAAAAAGTCAGGAAATTTCTTAAAGCAAATGCTGATTACTGTTTGCTAGCAATTCTCTGTAGCTTGAGAATGGAAATCTAAGCGAAGACCAAAATTATATCTGTAGTCTACCACCAATAAACTATTCTATCTGAACAGTCATAAATAGGAATTTCATTATCATAGAGTATTCCATAATATCAGTAACTTAAAAGGCTGCTTAAATACTCCCAGATTTTAAAATCTAAAGGCTGCATACAAAGGTAAGGGGTATCATAGTCTGTTTAGATTCTGCAACTAAAGTTCATATTCACCATTGACACCAAGGCAAAACTACTCAATACAGACACAACAACTGATGCTAGTTTATAAAAAAATATTATCCTGGACAAAGTTAAAACAAAAAAAGTTAATATTTGATCTTTCAGCAATTAAATGTACAGAACAGCCATTTCATTATCTTGTTTTGTGAAATAACAGAAAAGTCCAAACCACTGAAAAACTGAATAGGAAGTCAAAACCACCTCTCAGTGATATCATTAAGTGCTGGTGTTACCTCACCATTTTTATCCTCTCTCTTTAGCATCAGTCTAACATGTACTTACTGTAATACACCAAGTTCACATTATCTCTCTTGCATTCCCCTACAATACCTACTGTGACATTCTTTGGTAATCAGCAAAGGTAGCTCCAAAAGAAACCCAACTGTGAATAGTGCAAGTATCAAAAAGTACTGCCACTTCCTGTCTTGAGTTATAAGCACAGAACGACAGAATCACAGAACAGCCCAGGTTGAAAGGGACCTCGAAAGACCATCTGGTCCAACCTTTCATGGGAAAGGGAGTCTAGCTGAGATTACCCAGCACCTTGTTCAGTCATGTCTTGAAACCCTCCTGTGATGGGGACTCCACATCCCTAGGGAGGTTCTTTTGCAGTGATTGACTGTTTTCAGTTCAAAGAATTTCTTATGTCAAGATTAAACCTATCCCAATGCAACTTGTACCTATTGCCCCTTCTTTTCTCCCTGTGGGTCCTTGTGAAGAGAGGGCCTCTGTCCTCTTTGTACTGGAAAACTGTGATGAGGTTCCTCCTGAGCCTTCTCTTCTCCAGAGGGAAAAGACCTGAATCCTTCAGTTTTTTCTCACAGGGCAGGCTCTCCAACCCTTCAGTCCTCTTCGTGGCCCTCCTTTGAACCTTCTCCAGTCTGTCCTTGTCTTTCTTGAATTGTGGAGACCAGAACTGGACACAGTATTCCTGATGCAGTTTGAAAAGTGCTGAGTAAAGTGAGATGATCATGTCTCTCTCTCCACTAGTAATGCCCAAAAATGTTTTCATTTTTGGCCTGCATCAAATGTAAGTTAACCAGTGGATTATCTGTTTCCACTTCCACTTAAGTTTTACCTCTGACTCAAATACTTACTGGTGGTTTTTTTGCCAACACTGAATCCCCTGTTGGAAAATGCAGGTCAGTTATCCAAAAAGCATGCAAAGTCAAGTGGTAACACCTTTAAGAGCAGAGAGAGATATCTTATCCATATAATGTGGCAGACAAAATCACAGCATTTTGTTCTAAAAAGATCTTTCAAAGCTGGGACATATTTCATCTGGACTCAAGAGTTCATTGATACATCAGAAATTCTATACCGAGTCACAGCAAAACTGTATCTGGCCCAGCGTCTAGTTTCCAACAGCAGTTTTCCATAAGTATCTGCTACCTAAGTATTAGACATTGGTCATGTAGAGACTTGTCCTTCCCTGACAGATACTTCCAACAATCTACAGCTCAGCTGACTTACTAGCTTATGTGACTTTTATTATGCATATTTTGCAGTGACACAGCACACACTGCACAGGAAACTAAAACCTGAAAAATCCATCAACAGCAAAACAGACTAAATCCTTTATCTTATTATCACGAAAACTGCCAAAGAACATAAAAACACCACAAAAAGTGTTATCCAGACACTTCCTTTTATTAGGACACTGAAATAGTTTAATGTACAAATGCTTTGTGTTATTTGTAAATATTTCCTCTGTTTAAACAGCATTTACAGGTCATGTACATTTCTCAAATCATCTTAAGATGCAAAACACTTTGTGGTAACAACTTCACAGGTCAGTGAATGCCAACATTCCACAACCCTGTTTAAAATAATGAAGTCCAGATGGAGTGATAGGAGACAGTATAACATTCTGTGCAGTGACTGGGATCATATTTCAAAAATGGAAAAAAAAAAAGTTATTCAGCCATACTTCTCTTCCTTAATACTCTCTTTACGCATTTCACTCGTGTTAAAAAATAATGATTACTAAAATAAACAGAAAAGGCATCTGTAATTTTTCCAAAAAAAACAATGAACCTACACAATAATCAATTATTTTTAAGTATTCAAGGAAAATAGGTTTCTTGTTTAAAATTAGAATATATATCATGTAGACATGTTTCTTCAAGCCAAAACACCTTCAGAGTATAAATTCTTTCCAATTTATCCCAGTCCACACATATTGCAAACAATTGCTGTAATCAGGACAATTTCAATAAATGGCCATCTTATTACAGTTAAAATGCATTACTTCTCAATTACCAGATACTAATCTTCAGTAAAAAAAAAAAAAAAAAAAAGTATTTATTTCTGATCACTATTCATTATCCTGATGCTTCTACTTAGCTGAAACTCTGTTCCAAATAGTTGTCAGGGCAAAATACATAAATTAGTTGAACTGAAATTAAGAATTCAGGTATTTATTTTCAACAGAAACTTTGAAGTTTGAGATAAGGCCCTTATGTGTTTGATTCACCTCACAGTATCCTGAACAGCTTTCCATTTATTTACTAAGACCCCAGCCTCGCTCTCACATCTGAAGAAATTGATGAGAAAGTCCTGCTTCATCCAAACATAACCACAAAGCAACTAAAACCAGTCTTGTTCATATATTTATCAGCCTAGAGCACTGAGAACTTAAGCACCTTAACAGACTTCTGATTTTTTAATGTCAAAAGTTTAATCAGAATCACCTGCTGTCTCCCTAAACCAAATCAAATGTTTTTCCCCAGAGCCATCCTTGCTTTCCTCTGCTTGCCATGTCAGAGACATTTATCAAAAAAGCCAAAATGAAGAGGGTCAGACATCTTTAAACTGACCATGGATGCCTATCTCCACCAGCTGCATCTAACAGAGACGATGTATATAACCTGTCAGTAAAACACACATTATAACAGTACTTCAACTGCTATCAAACATAAGGTATTCACTTTAGTGTGATCTAAATGCTTGTTTTCCATATACCTGTAAACAATTAAAAAAATGGACAAATGCAGTTTTACCAATGTTTTAATACTGGGTATGTGTTTGCAAAATGAATCAGATAGCAGCAACATACCTGAACTTTTGTTTCATCAGAATCACTTTGTTGCAGCTTTGAAATTGCCAGAAATTCCACTCTGCTTCCTGCCAATTTAGGTGTTATCACTTCATTTTGAAGCATAAAACAAAAACAAAACCAACAAAACAAACCCATGTATCTAAAGACAGTCCTAGTTCTCAAAAGTTCAACAACAAAAAAAATTTCCCCTATTTGCAGACAACCTAAAACAAAATGCAGGAAGTGAATATAGATTCTGCAACCTATTATTTCAATGCTAATTTGTGATTTTCTTATCTTCACAGGTTTACCTTGAACTCCAAGATCACTTATTATGCTGCATTGGAATACAAGTATTTCACTTGTTCCCAGTCTGAGTAAACTTGAACATACAGGTTTCAATTATCAAACCAAAAATGGCTCACAAGCTCATAGGGATAAGTTTTAACTTCTGTTTATTGCAGTCTCTGAGGGTCTTGAGAAGGCTGATTGTTCTGCACTTTGGTTCCAGCCTGTAAAACAGGATCAGAGCTTCCTTCTCCACATTTTTGCATTTAAATTGTTGGCTTCTCACAGGCTTTTACTCAGTTAATAGAGAAAAGCTTGACTGTCCATGAAATAGGAATACTCTTTTACATTGGGATGAAGGTTTCTCTGCATTACACAGACTATTTCAACTAGTCAAGTAACAATCACAGCATAACTTTAGCTGCTCTACCTGAATGTACACAGATAGTGTACATTTCAAAACTTTCCAAGTTTTGAAGGTCAGTGCACAGAGAGTTACTATGAACTGAAGGAGGCAACATGGACTATGCTTATCTGATGCAGAATATTCAACAAAATAAGCTTAATCATGCTACAAAATCTCATTATATGATAAGTAAAAATCTGAATCAAACATTATTAACTTTTTACTTAAACAACGATGTTTCTAAAAAAATAGTTCTGTAGTCCTTGTAGCAGCAAAAAAACCACAGTAAATATAAAACAATCCAGAATGCAGATCAGGCAGAATATATATTTTTAAACAGGCATTCTTAAAGCAAAATCCTAAAATATATACTATAGTTTTTATTTTATAAAAAGGTAAAGTTTACTGTAATCTTTCCTTACTAGCTTCCTCTGCAGAAAGTTTCACAGAGGAAGCTAGTAAGCAATCTCCATCTCCAAGTAATCAGATGAAAATGCTGTATTAAGTAGGCTATTAAATCCTATTTAAGCATATTTTCAAGAAAATAAACTTCAGAGTTTCTTGTTTACCTGCCATCTGAAATATAAAACTTCCCCATCAACCTTCATCTCCTTCATGTGTGAGAAAGAGAACCAATGTGTACTGAAAATGAAAAAAAAAAATATTACATACGAAATATGAGATTTGTCACACAAAAAAAAAGCAAGTTGATTGACTCAAACAAGCAAAATTACAGAAAGCTAGACCTCAAATGGTTAAAATACACTACCAGAACTCTGTTCAAGAAGTGGTAAGAACATGGTCTTTAATATAGCCCTATAGTCAGGAAAGAAACAGAGTTTCTTGCAGTATTCCTGCATGACATTCCAACAAACCTCCCTACCTATATGCACTTCACTCATTATTTACATTCAAAGGCAATGGTATATTTTAACTGCTCTGGGGACACTTACACAATCCACAAGTCTTTTGAGTAACTTCACATAATTTTCTCCAGATCCACTGCTCTCTTCCACCTGAGGTGCAATGCTGGAGAAAAAGATTCTCGCACTACTTTTAAACCAGAAATCCTAGAACAAATAAAAAGCCTGTAATGCACACCCTACTTGAAAACATGTGTTAAAGTTCTAGATAGTAAGTGTTTCCCTTCCTAGGTGGCGAGTGAGAGAGGCATATTTTACTTTACTAATACTAATGCAGACAAAACATACATACATTTTAGCTTGCAAAAGGTAAAGATAACAAAACTTATCAAGTTAATATCTTTCCTAAGGAGTTTACTAAATGTAGTTTCAGCAAGTTTATGTAACAATAGTGACTCCTCCTTTAGAAAAAAGGATTCACAATTAATAAATTTTAAAAGGATCCTTACAAAGATGTAGGAGAAATGTTAGCATTGGGTCTGCATTTTGCTTATAAAAACACAGTTAGCTAAGTCAAGTCTTTAGAGTCTACATTAAGAAAACAAATAATAATAAATATTTTTACCCACTTACCCACAAGAAGAAACAAGGTATTTTTTTTTTTTTTGCAAGATTTCTGATTTTAAATTATTTCCTGTAGAAAATCTTTACAACATCATCTGTCACTTAGTCAGAAGCTCCTCTAGAACTAGTTACATTACTAGAATTGCTCCCACATCTGCATGTAGGGACAGTTGTTAATCGAGTTCCTAGAATTAGACTGAATGACTGACATTTGATTGTCAAAAAATGATTAACATTTGATTGTCATTGTCTCGACACATCATATTATCATATTCAGGACTGTATCCAATACCCAAGCAAGACCTCTGGTCTCTAAAATTAACAGGTCGCATAAACACAGGTCTACCATCAGCCTTATAACCTCATTTTCAAATAAGTTTTCTATTTTTGCAAATTTCAAGACCCAGTCAGAACAGAAGAGATGTTAAAACCATGAACACCAGAAATGGAGCCTATAGGAGAGCGAATTGGCACTACAAACACACTCAATAAATTATAATCTTGAAAAAATAAAATTGCATGCTAGCATGGAAAGTGTTTTGTATTATTTCCACAATGCTATTTCAATTCACAGTCCATTCCAGAAAGACAAATCAAACTGACATTCTTCAGCCACAAAACTGCAAACATTCTGGTGTCATTCACCTATACTTGCAAACTAACCCAACACAGGTGATTTCTTTTAATATGCAAACACACACACTACATTTATCTCACTACTGCACACATATCTAGGGACTGGGGATACAACATTTGGTAACATAAAAGGAGGAGGAAAAGCAGTCCAAGGTCCAGCTGCAAAGCAGAAAGAAAATACACAGTACAGCTGTACAACATGTCCCTTCTTAGTTATGTTCCCTAGGAGCAACCTGACTTCTAAGAAGCAGAAGTTCTACAAGTAGGGAGATGAGAGTAGAAGTTAGATGAATTTTCACTGCAATTTGAATTTATTTGATGGAGAATAGAGTTTAAGACAAGCGACTAAAACAAATTTTTTTTTGTTTAGAGAGACACACTACCAGCTCCTACTGATAAAACAGCCATGATTATTTAATTGAAACAGATAATCATAAACTGCTCCCCTCCAAAGAGTAAATGAGAAAAGAGGAGTAGGAAGCAAGCTTTGTACCACTTTCATTCATGTAAAGTATTAACTATGTTTTTCCAAGCCTCTACCAAATTAACATTCAACAAGTATTTGAGAATCCAATGCATGTACACTGTAACTTTCCTGAAATCAGAATTCACTTTTCTAAGAAATGCTATGAAAGCTTCATTTTCAAACAAAAATGTACAACTTCCCCAAAAAAAAAAAAAAGTCTGAAAGATTTTATTTTGAAGTAACAAAGGAACAAAACTAGCCTCCTGAACTCCAATGCTTCTTTTAAGGTTAGTTCTACATTAGTAAACTAAACATGCCTTGGACTGTTTTCTGGCCTTGCGGTGAATGGGTATGAAATGACTCACATCTATACTTTTAAAATCTGAGTCTCCACATCAGGATGGCCACATCCAAACTGACTACAGGGAACAGCTCCTTGCTCATGCCAACTCTTGAACTGTATCCAGTAGTCCTTTCACTGGAAAGTAGTCCTTTCACTTGTCACACATCACTCCGACAATTTGACAGACAATTGAGATCCAGTACCCAAGAATGCTTCCTGATGTTAATGTAACAACATTGACATAGCCTCAGGAGCTCCCTCCTTGAAGCTCTCTGAAGCCCAGCTACAAGGGTGTCTGCAGAACTGAGTGGCAGGACCAGGTTCTTTGCAGTAAGGAACTCTGTTTAGCTGGGCTGCCAGAGGACCAAACACCATAACCATTTCCATCAGTTTTGCTAACAGAAAACTAGATTGAGGTCTCACTGAAAAAACATCAAGTTTCTCTGGAAAGGAAAATATTTACAAATAAATCTGTTTTTCCTCTATGAAAACTTGCTTTATTGGAAAATTCTCAGCAATAAGTATATACAATATACTTACAATATACAAGAAGTAATGAACTATTTAAGGGATACTACCTACTACTGTCATATTTAAAAAAAAAAAAAAATTCTGTCTCATCCATCCTGTCTCCCTGCAAGACAGCTTCTTTGTTTCTATTTACTAAGACACTAGATATTTTTAAATACAAGACAGAAATCTACTTTATGTAAGATTGTTAAGAAAGTTAATGATATTTCTGAGTGGTGTTAATCATCCCATCTCTTACTGCATTTTCTTACAATGTAATAATAATTTAATCTGCCATAAACAATAAGAAAATAGTTCTATGCAGAATTCAGAAGAATTCTTCAATTTCTTCCATAAACTGGCACTTGCCTTCTACCTGGAACAGGAATAAACAGCAGTCATTCCTGTTTACATTCCATAGTTTACAATACTATGGTTTCTTCCCCCATCACAGTCTTTAAAGACTAGCTTTTTTTTTCCCCCCCGAATGCTAATCATACACTAGTTCTTCAAGTCCTAAATTTCATGGGTTAGTTACACTTTGACTAAAAGGATAAGATTTACTGTACTTTTAATCTGTTCCTTTCACTGTATTTGTACTATTATGAGAAAGGAGAAAAGCTGCTGTGTACTCCTTCACACTTCCTTTGTGCACAGTTCTACCACCATTTCACACTCTTAAACAAAAAGTTAGTTCCACTTCATCTTAGGGAAAGCACCATAAAGAACTGGAGTCAAGTAGCAGCCATGTTAGGCAGGGAAAGTAAATGCATTTAATATCATGACATTAAAAAAAAGCTTTTTCTGAAAACTTTGGCTCCTCTTCAAAACATCACACACTTGTTTTAGTATGGTTATTAAATAAAAAAAAAGCAAAACACACTAGATCCTGCAAATATTAGTTTATATCTTCTCTCTGATATTGTTTTATGCAATTGTTAAGATAGTTTTCCAGCTACAGGGCTGCCCAGTTACCTGGTGTTGTTAAATCTTTCAAGTGCTTTCCCAGTATTACCTAGAAGAACTATTTCCTTTGCAATTTTTCTTGACCTTTGTATTACCAGTGTTTTTCATAAGGCAAAAATAGAGAAGTCCCATTACAGACACTCAGGTACTTTGCCTACTTGTTGATTTGTGACTATGCTAATCACTGAATTTAAGTGAAAGAAGTAGAAGCAGTCACAGGATAGAAAAGTACAAGCCATGGCTTATTTGCTTCTGTTTTGCAGTGTTTTTCTTTAGATTTTTTCCCTATATTTTAAAAATATTTATAATTATCACTTTAAAAGGACATGTGGAGAAGAATATTACAGTTCTTCTCCTTTTAGATCAATCATAACATTCTATTATTAGCAAAGAAGAGATGCTAACAGTTTTCAAGTTACCCTAAAATTTTAACTTCAAGTGTACAAGCATCTGAGTATCTTTGACCTGAAAGCCTAAGCATTTTAAACCAGTGTTGAAATAGAACACAGCCAAAAGAGACAAGGATTATTTGATGGTAGGATTATTCCAAAGAAATTTAAGGTAGCTAACGATCTAACATAAAACATCAGCTAAGCAGGAAACTGCTTATTTGAAATAACAAGTGATACAGACTGAATAGCTAAGTGACTAATGCTACAAAAAAAAAATCAGCTAGTATAATCAAACGCATTATAGATTTTGTATGGGTTTAAACGTTACTCATTTCTGTAATATGTAACAGAAAACTGTTGAAGAAAACGAATTGTGAAATATCAGCTAACATTTCTATTCTGCACATTAAACAGTTGCTGAACAGTCACAGTAATTTGTGTATTTTTAGTATGAAAACCTGTCAGGAAAAAAAGCAATTACTCAATATAACCATTTTTAAAACAAGATAAGTTTTAGGAAATTTTAAACAGAATCCTTATTTTTCCAGATAAACTCTAATAACTTTCTATGTGCCTCCAGAATAATGAACACTTCTATTACCATTTAACATTCTGCTAAAGACTGAAATGTGTAAGGGCTTGCAAATATCCTCACTAGCATTAAGATATAATCTCATTTCAGTATCTCTAAAGGGATCTTAAAACTTGGATTCTTTTCAGTTGGAAAAGGATTACTTTCTCCCTTTAATACACACAATTTACTGTATGTATCCTAGTCTAAGCATTTGTAAAACTAGAAATAGATTTAGGCAAGGAGGGTTCTTTAAAGTCAGCATTAAAAAGGCATGGGCGGATCAATAACAGGCAAAAACCCCACCCCAAAACGGACTTACCTCTTTAAAGCTCTGAATTTGTTTGCAGAGAGTCTGAAAAACATATACACACACAGACACACACATACAGGCTTAGATATGTTGTTTCTACTATACATTTCTGTAAGTCTAAGATGTCAAAAAAAGCATTTGGAAGGAAAATTAAGATACATTTATCTATTGAAGTGCTAAGTCTCTTCCTTACTCTTCATACTGATTCCCATCTTTGACAGGAAATGACAGTCTTTTAAGATCTGACAAACGCATTATTTCCCTTTATCTTATTACTCCAGCTGCATTGGTTCATGATCATATGGAAAGGATGACACAAACACTTGGTAATGGGATGGAAATAGAAGGTCCAACTTATTTATATCTATAAAATATCTACAGCCATGCAGGCTCTGCTTCTTGATCCTTTCACCAACTCATGGTAGATTCTTGGAACAGGAAGCTTTGACACCTGGATCTGCAAACTCTGGTTCTTCTCCTCAGTAAAGGTTGATCCTTCACTACAGCTAAGAGTCCCATAACTTACTCTCAATTTTTTTTCTTGCTTTTGTTTAACTCCTGAGGACTAGGCGCGGGCTACTCAGTAGTTTTTACCTATTTAGAATCATAGAATAGTTTGGGTTGGAAGGGACCTTTAAAGGTCATCTAGTCCAACCCCCCTGCAAGGAGCAGGGACATCCCTGACTAGATCAGGTTGCTCAGAGACCCGTCCAACCTGGCCTTGAATGTTTCCAGGGATGGGGCATCCACCACCTCTCTGGGCAACCTGTTCCAGTGTTTCATCACCCTCATTGTAAAAAAAATTTTCCTGATGTCTAGCCTGAATCTACCTCTCTCTATTTTAAAACCATTACCCTTCATCCTATCACAACAGGCCCTGCTAAAGACTTTCTTTCCATCTTTCCTGTAGCTTTAGGTACTGGAAGCCTGCTATAAGGTCTCTCTGGAGCCTCCTCTTCTCCAGGCTGAACAGCCCTAACTCTTTCAGCCTGTCCTCATAGGAGAGGTGCTCCAGCGCTCTTATCTTCGTGGCCCTCCTCTGGACCCTCTCCAATTGGTCCATGTCTTTCTTGTGTTGGGGGCTCCAGAGCTGGACCCAATACTCCTCCCACGTGGGGGGGGTATTCACTTAAAGTGAAAACAATAGGATACAGGGGAAGACAGAATGAATTCTCAGAATTTGCTATTTCACTTCCAAGCTGAACTCAGACACTAACGAATGTAGTGAGAGATGCTCCACATCAAGACACTGGCAACCAAAAGAACACTTCTTCCTTCCCCAGCTCAGGTGGCTGTGGCAGCAAACAATTGCAAGCATACTGTTTTGGATTTCCAAAGTACTCCTAAGCTGAATAAACACGACAAAAGGTAGACTCTTGGCAAAATATAGTTTGGCTTAATCTGCTGGTAACGTAGTAAGACAACATCTTTGAAAGGACCATTAAAAGCTTTATCCTATTTTTCCCCACTGGAGTAAAAGGCAACAGAGCAAAGTAAGCTGGATATACAACGAGAAGATTTTTCTGACTTATCCCTAGCCCCCAGATATTTCTGTGTAAGCATAACACTTAAGTGTACATGGCTGGAAAACACCAGAATCATAATCTCACTGAGTGTCCAAACAAAAGTATAAAATTATGCATTGTAAAAATTCTTTTGTTATCTTCCTCACTAACAATAAGTAAAATTATGTCAGGTAAGCATGTGAAAGAAAAGTGCCTAGACCCAAACACTTTCAAGCTGATAAAGAGATGTATGTTTAAATTTTTATAGTACATTACTAAACATTGTTACTGTCACAGGTATAAGAAGTCAATTGTGCAATTTGCTTCTGTGCAAGGGTCTTGTTCACAATAAAACTCACAAAAAAAGGCACTTATATTTTGTTGCAGTTTAACCATACTCAGGACCAAGCTACACAGTCTCTCGCTTACTCTCCCCACCCTCCAGTGGGATGGGGAGGAGAATTGGTAAAGAAAAGAAGGCAAAACTCACAGGTTGAGATAAAAAAAAAAATTAAAAAAAAAGAGACTAACAGAAGAAAACAAAACAGAGATGGAAAACAACCGAACAAAACTAATAACAGCTCATGGTGGATCTTGATGACCAGCTTCCTCCTCAGCAGCAGAAGGCTCCCTTCAGGACCCTCCTCACTTACATATGGAGCATGATGTCAGATGGGATGGAATAGCCCTTTGGCTGATTTGGGTAAACTTACCCCAGCACTGGCTAATTAGTAAACTATTGCAGGTGTGTCCTCCAGCCATAGGTGCCACCAGCTCCAGTTCCTCTACCAGCTCAGGTGAAGATTAACTCTATTCTAGCCAGAACTAGGACACATTTATTCCAAAGTGTTCCATAATTTCTCTTCCATGTTCTCCAAGGACTCCAAAGGAAAAGCTCTCCTCCAAAAATATTCTAACTTTGTATTTATAGTTCAATTTTATCTAAAACAGAGCAAATGATATAAAATACAAGTAAAGTCCATTAGAATTTGGTAACAAAATGAGTGGTGGAGATAAGGTAGACAGACAAGTATAGTATCCTGACTACCGCAAAAATACGTGCTCTAGAGTTGTTTTCTGCATTAAGACATTTTTAAAGCCTTCAAAATTCTTCCACCATGTAAGACTAGAGCCAATGGATAAAAACCAAATTTGTATTAAAAAAAAAAAATCTTATTTTTCTTTCAAATAGTCTATTATTCCATTATCTACTGGAATATGGCCGCCACAAAAAGCAAGTGCTTTCCTTGTAGTCACTGTTCACGACAGCTGTGAGGGTTCCTTTCTTCAAAATGTTTTTTTATAACACTTCATTTAATGATTTAGTATCATAGATCATAGCTGAAAACACAGTATATTTCACAGGTTAAAAACCAAGATCATAACCAGATACTTATTTGCAAGTCTCATTACATATAGCTTCACAATCCTAATCCTGATCAGAAGTTTCAAAACAATGTAACATTTGGGATCACCATTTCATGAACATTTGAGAAAGCAAGAAGGTAAACAAAAAACACGCATGCAGAGCTTCTCTGTGTAGGCTTAACTAACTATATGATACTACTATTTCATTAGCCACATTTTCATACGTTGAATTTAAAAGGCAAACAGAAACCACTTACCAATTCTGAAACAGGGCAAGTGTCTCCATACAATTCTTCCAGTACAACAAAGCTTCAAGTTACACAGGCCTTGTGAGGATTCTTCAGAGAAAGAGATGGTTTCAGTTCATATCAATTGTTACTAATAAGCAAAGCTCTGAAGATTTTTTGATAGGGAAGGACGGTAATGGGAAGGAAAGGAAGATAATGTCTCTTTTTCAACTAAACTTTTACTTTAGGTTAAACTTAGTAGTTATCATTTACGAAAAGCTGAAACACCTCATTGGACTAGTTTTTCTTTATTTTGTAATAGTTTTAAGGCTTTTAACTCTTACACAAGATTTAAGATGCCTTGTTTTGCAACAGATCATAACGAATGAATTTGAACTTTATTAACAAAATACAAACAATACAACTACAGAACAAATTCTGCACATCTTGATCTCTATTATATTCATCATTAGTCAGAGAATTTAGAAGGCTTTTCAACAGGTGGTTTGTGCACCAGGATTCTCAAAGCAGCACAAACCTCTTACATGTAGTGCCTTCATAAAACACAATCCAAAAGTATTAGTAAATTTGAAGTTACGATTTCCTTGTCTGATGTCTGGATACTACAGACCATGAGAATATCCCACTGTTTAGACTTCAGTGGTGTGATCTGAGTTTTATTGTTTGAAAATGCCGTTCTCCTGGTATTTACTTTAAACCTTAATATACTTGATCAGAAGATGTCATGCTTCTTACCTTTTTCAGTTCTTGTAAAAAGATTCTGAGAACATCTATTTGACTTTTCTGAGTGGTAGGCACCAAAACTAGGCACAGTCTGCTCCACAAGTTGGACCAACAGTAGTGGTAAGATCCACCCCTTCCTAGTCAGTATGTCTTAGTTATACACACATGGTCTGTATTAAGCTCTTTGCCACCAATTTTATGTTTACATTCAGCTAATTACATTAAGAAACTTTAACCATGTAGCTAAATCAAAGCACCCTGCTCTGACAAATCAAATGTGTTACACAAATTGCATGTGGTCTGTCAACCACATCTAAAAACCCATATAAAGATTATCTGACAAAATGTATTTTCCATGAAGGCATGTTAATTAGTATGTTGTCTACAAATTTGCTAATAATCACATCCTTTATTGATTTAGACTGATGTTAATGGATTGTCTTATAATGATGTAGCTGCTCTACTTTACTTTTTCTATGTGTTAGCACAAAATCAGCTTTCTTCTAATTGTAATTTTCCAGCATTTTGTGAACAAGGCACATAATGGTGATAGGTGTTCAGGTAATTCTTTTAAAACTCATTTAACCAAGTTATCTGTACTTTCTGATCTTGACTTTAGTAGCTGCTTTTGGACACCCTTTGGTATTACTGTCAGAATGAGAAACAAGACTGATCCAAATTCTTCAAGAGAGAGAACATCTTAAGAGTCGACTGCAAGACAGAGGAAGAGTTTAAGGAAAAAAAAAAATTTGATTCTATAAACTAAAGGATTAGGACTAGCTGCTTTTGTGTTGATTTTATGGTGTGGCATTCAAACTGATCATTAACTTGCATCATTTATTAGGTAAATATAGTTATACTTTTTTTTTAAAAAAAAGTATTTTAAAAAATAAAATAATCTCACAGTTCAGTCATCTGCCCATAAAGATATTCCCCCACCACCATCGTCTCTGAGCTAGCTTCTAGTAGTTACACAAATCAATGCATTTTTTTTCTTAATCTATCTTAGTTACATAAGCAACATTAACTGCTTAACAGATTTATGAATAACTGCCTATAAGTATTGCACCCATAGAATTACACAACTCAGTAAAAAAATGTGGAGGAGATGGCACAAAAGAGTACAAATATTTCTTCAAAGGAATGGCATCTTTTGATCTTCAGTCTCTTGTTCTTTTTACAGTTGTTGAAGATCAGCCACATCATTATGCTTAAATAACTTGATGTAACTATGAGATGCTTGTAATCCCTTCTGAATAGCAAAGCAGGCAGCTTCATCTCTGAAAGTACAGCAAGCCCTTCTAAGTTTGCACTTCACTTAACAATTATTCAAAGAAGGCTGGCTATTAGGACTGTCCGGCTTTTGAGCAGATATCTGTTCTTAGGTGTAGTTAAAACTAGATTTATTAAAGCATCATATATTTTATTTACAGTTTGAAAACTCATTTCCAAAGCTTCTCAACTTTCCTATGCATAACAGCCACTAAAAGCAAGCCAACAGTTTTTTTTTCTTGAAGTGTACACTGATCCTTTTGTTTGTATATGACAGCATTCCATGGACCAGGTACAACACCATGGTAATCATCCCAGAAACCTCTCACTCCATTTGCTCTTGGTCTTTGAAAAAAAAGGCACAAAGATAGAATCACAAAATAGTCTGGGTTGGAAGGGACTTTTAAAGGTCATTTGGTCAAATGGTCCCTGCAAGAAGCAGGGACATCTCCAACTAGAACAGGTTGCTCAGAGCCCCATCCAACCTGGCCTTGAATGTTTCCAGGGATGGGGCATCTACCACCTCTCTGGGCAACCTGTTCCAGTGTTCCACCACCCTCATTGTCAAAACTTTATTCCTTATATCTACTCTGAATCTACCTCCCTCTATTTAAATATCATTACCCCTTTTCCTATCAGAACACGCACTGCCAAACAGCTTCTCCCCATCTTTCCTATAATCCCCCTTTAGGTATTGGAAGGCCACTACAAGGTCTCCTTGGAGCCTTCTCTTCTCCATGCAGAACAGCCCCAGCTCTCTCAACCTGTCCTCATAGATAGGTGCTCCAGCCCTCTAATCATCTTTGTATCCCTCCTCTGGACTCTCTCCAACAGGTCCACATCCTTCTTAAATCGGGGGCTTCAGAGCTGGACACAGTACTCTAGGTAGGATGTGCCTATAACATTTATGGTGGTCCTCCAAGTACTCAAACTCTGCTTTTTAATACCCTTTGTGAATTACTATCTCAGTGTTCAAAGAACTATCTGCCATTTTTAAGTGTTGGAAAAGCAAATGTCTGAACCTGATGGGGTATGCAACTTCACAGCTGCTTAAGTAATCTTTTAAAAGTGGCAACTAAATTAAACCTTCTGCACATGCTAAATGCAGTAATTTCTACCAAGTTGCTTTTAAATACAGCAAGATCTTTTGCCAGTGAGAAGCTGAGACAGTACAAGATAGCTTAATTCAGGATACACTGGCATCTTGAATATTATGCACAATCCTGGTCATTTGTCTCAAAAAAAAAGCTGATCTGGAAAATGTTCAAAGATAATTAAAAAAACATGATCAGTTATGAACTAATTTCTGTAAAAAAAGTCAAATAGGCTGCAAGCCTTACTTTTAGAAAAGACAGCACTTAAGAAATAACTCGGCAGACAGATACCAAAGTATCAGTATGTTGTGGCTTAACCCTAGTAAGCAGCTAAGCCCCACGTAGCCACTCACTCAACCCACCATGGAGAAGATGCATCAGTTCACAATCTAAAAATCAAATGCATCAATTGAAATCAGTAGGTGTTATATTCAAAACAGGTATTTCTTAATATTTTTTTCATAAAATGTTCGAGCTAAACTGTGAAATTACATCCCATAGGAGCATTGCAGATATTAAAGATTTATTAAAAAAACTAAAAAGAATAGGAAGGCTTAAGAAAAATCCATCAACCAATACTAAATCCAAACCCTTCTCTTTGGCTGAGAAAGTTTTGAGTATTGTTACATTGTTCCTCCTGGGTTTTTTACTCTTCCATAATCAAATTGCGACTGGTTACTCTCAGGGATCAGATACTTCAGCTTGCTGAATCCTTAGTTTGACTCCACATAGCTGTTCTTGTGTTATTTTAATATGTACCAGTATTTATCCAACTAAGCCATTACAAAAACACCTGAGAGGAACAACTGTCCTGCAAGAAAGGTGAAAAGCCAGCAGTAAACAGAAGAAAAGCAAATATGGCTGTACAGTTTCTTAATAAGAAAACTAGGCATCAGACTTCTGTTAGTTCTTGCATGCACAAGTTTGGGATTTTTATTTTCAGCTGAGCACCCAAGTCTGCTCTTCCATTATAAAAACAGTAAGTGATGTGATCTGCAGTAACTGTATTTGGGAAAGAAAATATATTTGAGCTTTGTACAACAAAATACTTGATCAAAAACCAGCATTATTTTCTAAATGGTTAACTTAATATGAGTAACAATAATGAAAACTGAAATGAAAACTCTTTAATCTCCAATTTCCCAAGTAGAAAACAATACTTACAGAAACACAATGTCCCCTCTTTTTTGCATATGCAAGAAAAGCACTGGCAATTGTTGCAAATCTATGAGTATATAATAGCTTCCTCTGTCCTCATGAATTTCGCTAGTCATTCTTCTAATTCTAAGTGTATATCTATTTGAGAGAAAATCTGAAAACATCTTAGGTATTTCACTTGGTTTCATATCAGTACTTTTAGGAACCATCTGATGGAAGCAAACAGAATGTTTATTTGTAGGAAGGGTGTTACTACAGATAACCTCCCCAAAACCAGCTGCAACCAATTCAGCCTTACTTTAACTGACAAGTAACCCAACATTAATCAGAAGCTTTGATAGATCTGAAAATATGTATGTAATGTGTTTTCTCATTTTCTTATGCAGTGGTAGTTAAAATCTACTTGTGATTAGACCACAAGTAAATGATGCAGTATTCCTGAACTGTGATTAGGGAACACAGTTACTACAGTCAGACAACAAACAGCTATGTAACTGACAGCAATTAATGAGTTCTTGGTGGCAGACTATCAGTTCTTCCAAGGTGATGCTTCCACTGCATATAGTGGAGCTATTGTTATAACAGAAAACTGCTCTTGTAAGGCTGCAATCACATACCATCTCCTCAACGCACTTCAGCCAATTGAAAAGGTCACCATCCCCGTGTTAGAGATTACTCACACTTAAGATAAATTGACACAAGCATTTCCCAAACTAATTTCATTGAAGTGACCCACGTTACAAACAAAACACCACTAAATCAAAAGATTAAGAAGGGTAATACCACATGGTGAGGGGATTATTGCTGCAGAAAGTGTTAAATAATCTGCCTAAGCAAAATAAACTGTATTAGATAAACTGTTGTTTTAATTGTGTAACTATCTTGCCACTACTTGCTTCTGCTAGCAAATGTTAGTCAGAGAATTATGCATTTTATCAACAGGAAATAAACAACAAGAATAAAGGGCAAATAGAGATCCTTCATGTTTGACTCGAAAGCTCACCATTGGCCAAATATTACCTTTTGCAATTATTGAAAGTTCATTGAAACTAAAAAATAAATGAGGCAGTATCAGCTAAAAATGTAGATTCTTCAATAGCCTATAAGGCATGGTTAATCAATGTTGCTATTTCTAGCCAGCAACAGCAAGGGTGTAGCAGGAAGGAGCTTTGTAAAAATCTTAACTTTGACATACTAAACAAATATCTAGATAACCTTTCCCCAAATGGGCACATCCACCTGATTCATATATTTATGCAATTAAAGGAAAAGGCGTGCTTTCCAACAACAGCCTCCTAATCAAAGTCAAGAGCAATTTTATCCATAAACTGCAAACTATAAATCTTCAACAATCCGTTCCTAATATTTACCTGAGCATCAAAAAATGGAATGGAAAGGAATTCTTTTATTTGGCGTTCCACTGATTTTAGTGGAAACAAAAAGTTCAATCACTTACTATTTGAAAGTTTTCTTTTGTTACTTGTCACTTTGATCCAGTCATATTAGATATACCAAACATTCGGAGAAAACTAGAACAGCCTTTCTTTTCCAAAGTCTTTGGAAGGAAGGATACTGATTGGAGTTATCTAATCTACTTTCTGATAGAGATTTTAAACAGTCCTTTTCCACAATCTTTGTTTCTTTTTCATTATTGTTACACGGAGTTCAGGACCAAAGAAATGATCTTTAAAACAGGATGGATGGACTTTGATTCAATTATTGAACAAAAAGCCCCAAAAAGATCTTTTTCTATCGGTAAGCATCAAAAAAAAAGAGGCTGGCCACATGGCACTTAAAACATGCAATATAAACAACATTCAGTCAAAAGCGTTCCTTCTTGAAGCCCTGCCAGTAAAGAATAACAAATTAGGGGAAACAAGAACTGAACTACTAGTTGAATGCCCAGGTGCTGATACCTATTGGGAAAAGTGTTTTGTTTGGGTGTAAAAGACTACTACATTCTTTAACTAAACAACTGAAGATGACAAGACCATCACAGCTAAAAATGAAAACCGCCACTACATTCAGCAAGTGGCTGAGGTAAAAACAGCAGGTGAAAGAAATACTGTCAGCAATAATGAGCTAACAAATTGAATCAGATTTGTGTTAAGGAAAAAAAATTTACAAGCCTAGTAAATTTTACCAAAAGCAAAATTTACGTTCAGAATGACATATAGCATACATAAAGCTGACATATAAGAGAATGAACACTTTGTATAATTGTGAGATTTAAAAGCTTAAGACAGCTTAATTAAGAAGCCTTAATTAAGGCTTCACTACCATTCCAGAGTGATCAAAATAGAATACTATCTGACTCTCCTATTCTTTATTGCAATGATTTGCTTTAGTTTGGTTACATCACTTGGATTAACCTAGCTCACCTGAAAGCTGCAAATACCACATAGAGCACATTTGCACAGAAGGCATGATTGGAACAGCTTTCTACATTATTATGAAACCCTAATAAAGCTGTTATTGTCAACAACGGCTATGAAATGCCACTTCAGTGCCTAGTAAGTCAGAAGTACAAGAACTGAGACCAAATCCCACATCATCTTTTACAAATTTTACCAGGTAGCCAGTCCTGATCTTCACAGTAGTATTGAAATTGTGGCTGCTAGACAATCCACAATAGCCTTAAAAAAACTCCACCACTGAAAAAGTGATACACTCTTCAGCTGTCATTATGGAGAAAAGAACCATAAAGATTCAGTTATGTGTGAATACACTAGTATTTCAAGCCTATCATAGGATAAAGGCATGGATGCAGTTTTCAGGGATACAGCACAAAGCAAAAATGTCTTAATAGGGACTAACTAAATCTACAAAATCCCTTGAAACAGGCAGAGGTATGAAGAATCGAGTCTCCATTCAAAATAAATACTGTATCTACGTTTCCAAATAAAGAGACGTCCGATATTAATATGAAATATCAGCCTCTAAGAGGCAATAATTCTGAGTGACAACAATCAACAATTATAAATTAAATCTCATATAAACAAGTAAAAGGAAGTAAACTAGATTATATTTAACTTTGCAACTCTCCTCCAAGACTAGCACTAGAAAGAGTAAGAAAGCACATAAAATGAATAAGAAACAAAGCTATGAACAATAAACACTACTAATCTTTTAATAAAATGTGTCTTAGAGGGTAACTGTTCTTCACAGAGACAGAAATAATTTGCTGCTTACATATAGAACTACTTTGGCCAACTTACGAAACTACTCTGAATACCTTTTAAGGCAGATCAAATAAAGTTACTCACAAAAAGTACCACAGAATCCTCCAGGTCCACAAGTGCCAACATTGTATTTTTTTCAGAGACGCCTGGGCCTCACTTTTTAACAGAAAATAATTACACGAAATATTTATTCTTACATGAAAGCTCTAACTCTTCTATATAATTCACATTGACAGTTTTACACCAGTGTACACACAGGCCAGTTCTTGTATCATGTACCATGACCTGCTTTACAGAAAGTATAATAATGTACTGAATTCTACAAATTTATTTAACATCAGAACTATTTTAGACAAGTGTTTAAGCATCATTCATAGTATTCTAATGATTAAGGACTAAACTAACTTGATAATCAGCTAATCAGCAAGCACACTAGATGAAACCTTAGTAAAAAGACAAATTTAAATAGCACAAGGTTTATAATCTTCCTTGCTGCTTTAGAAGCATACTTCCTTGACAAAGTTTGTGCTTCTGAAGTAATTCTTAATTTCAAGATAACATACAAAGTAAAAGAGGAATAATCACACAAATACAATAACTGGAAGAACTCACCTGTGTGGGAAACGTAGTCATGGACCCCCACTGCATGCTAAGTGAAAATCATTTATTGTTACAGCTTATGTGCTTATATACCCTCTAATCATGCAACCACCACCAGGTGTCCTTTATCTTGTTTTCCTTCTCTCGGAAAGTCCCTTGTTTCTCATTCTCATGGCTTCTGATACTCGTCGTCCCCAACAATTCCCCCTTCTTGTTTTAACAGCACAGCATATGCACTTCTATCAAAAGTTCTTGTGAGAGCTTCTTGTAGACATCGTAAAATACAAGGGAGAACACATGCCATGGTCAACAGTAACATAATCCATCCTTATTCCTTCTTGTCCAATCAATAGTTATGCCACACACAAGCTTAGCCAATAAAATTACTGATCACACATTATACAGATTCATGATTACTAAGCAAAACTAAGTTTCACTACTTTCTAGTAATTTTCTACTACAGCATTCTTCTACTATTACAGACATAACAACTCCAGCAACCTTTTTATCTACAAAGCCAGTGACTAATTTTTTGCAAGCCTCTATTGAAACAAGCCATAAATTCCGCTAACAATGTCTTGTATCTTAAAGCTTCCTTTCTCATTCCATGGCTTTCTTCCAACAAGCGTGATTGTATCCCTCTCCCAAGGCTGGTGTGCTTTCACTGACACCGTACTGGCTCAGCGAAATACCCACATCTCCCCCTTGTTTTTTTATGAAAAGAGGCTTGTTTCAATGCTTCATCTATTAAAGTTTGCACACATTTCAACACACACAGAATACAGATCAAAATACATATATAAAAAGAATGAATAAGCATCCTGCAGCTATTTGTAATAAGCTTTTATCAATCCACCAAAAAGATTTCTGAATATATCAAAATCATCCCTTTGTTGCAGTTTTTGTTCTCCTTTTTGCAACTTTTGAATACTTTTGTGAATAGATTCCGAATGATCAGATAGATTCATGCAGCAAAGCCCATCAAAATCCTGACAACCATGATTTTGTGCTAATAATAAAAAAATCTATTGCTGATCTATTCTGTTACCAACCAGACTATGCCAGAGACACCACAGAGCAGGAGGGTGATTATCAGCCAGGTCAGAGCAGAGAAAGGAGGCAGGCACAGCACCTTCAGAGCATCCCCTGTTGTTAACAGAGTGCGCTCTGGGTCTTCCCTTCTCCCTGCTCTGAGCCACCTCTATCTACACCCTCAGCAGATTCAGTAGAAGAGTACTGACTAGATGTTGCTGCATGCATGGCCAGTGCACACAACAAGGCCCATCAAATGTGTTCTGCAGGCTAACAGCAGTTCTGTTTTGTAAAGTAGCGTAGCGTATAGAATCTGCATCAGTTAGCAGTGTTAATAGTGCCAATGCAGTTGAATTTATTTGCTTAGCAAGCCAATAGCCCAATTGATTTAGTGTAGCTAACACCTGGACACTTGCCACACCAGGTGCAAAGACTGAAGCAGCAATAATTTCACTTGTTTTCCAAAACTCTATGTTATTTTGGCAACCAGATTCAAAGCCATGTATGCTTTGTTTAGGTCTTTTATGCTATCTGGATTTTGATATGTCAGTGCTCGTGTGATTACATCATGCTGTGTCATGAGCTCCATCTCTTGTAGTTCAGCACTCAGCACTCGCGACTGCTGTTGTTTTACAGAGTTGCCGTCCTACCGTTATCTGGCAGGTCAACCAAGCATGTTCTGAAAGGGTTATTTGCAGATGATACAGACAGATAAATGGTGTCCTGTCTTGTGGCATTAGCCATAGTTACACACATTAGCCATAGTTACCCACACGTTTGTTCTTTCCGTGACTGATGTCCATGGAGCTGCCACACAGCTTGTTAACAAACCGACGAACGCAAGGCAGCTTGGAGCGCTGGTTGTACCCATCGTGCAGGGATCCACCTGTTTACAGCTCCTGTAGATACACAAGCGTATCCTTTCCCCCACGTCATAAGAGGAAATGGTCCTTCCCAATTACCTGTTTCCAGATTCTTAACCATCACTGGAGCTTGCCCTCGGATGGCATCATGTACAGTAGATGATCCAAAATGTTTCTGTATTGGGGAAGAATTGTCACTCCAATTATTTACAAAATTGAGCACATACATTGCTTTTGCTAACTTTTTGTTTGCATATTTCCGTTCCATTCCCCCTTCTTGTTTTAACAGCATATTTTTAAGTGTACCACGGGCACGTTCAATGATTGCCCATCCAGTGGGGTTATGTGGGATACCAGTAACATGCTCGATGCCCCAAAGAGCAAGGAAGGTTTGGAAGCATACACTGCGCTTGAAGCATACACTGGCCCATTATCTGTTTTTGTACATGTGGGAACCCCCATGAAAGCAAACGCTGACGTCCAATGTTGGCAAACATCTCAAGCACATTCTCCTGTATAAGCAGAGGCAAACAATAAGCTGGAATGAATATCAATAGTTACATGTACATATTTGTGTCGGCCAAAGGACAGGACATAAGTTATATCAGATTGCCATAATTCTTGAGAGCACAAACTGCGCGGATTAACCCCACAGAAAGGTGGCATAATTGTGTTCTAGCAACTGCTACAGGAATGCACAATTTCTCGTGCTTGTTCCCGTGTCAACTTAAATTGTCGTTGTAGGGCTGTAGAATTTTGGTGATAAAATTCATGGGATAGCTTAGCTTGCATGAGTGTGTTTGGAATGAGGGCCGCATTAGTGAGCGCGTCTGCTCTTGTGTTATCTTCTGTGACAAGTCTTGGAAGCGAGGTGTGAGCTTTCAGATGTACAATAAAGTAAGGATGATCCCACACATATAATACCGATAATAGCTGTTGAAACTGGTTGTACAACAAAGGATTATTAATTTCCTTTAACATTGCCCATTCAATTCAGTGCGTTGTATTACATTGACCATAAAGGCAGAATTGGAGACAATAGTGAGGGATTCATCTTTACACTTACACAAAGCTCGTACCGCTGCAAGTTCTACAATTTGGGTTGAACCTTCTACCAATCGTACGTCTTGATGCCACTTACCATCTTGCTTCCAAACAGTTACAGATCTGTGCGTTTTTCCTGATCCATCTGTAAATACTGTCAAGGGATTTTTTACGGGAGTGTAACTTAGATGAATTGCTGGATACAACATTAATTCTCCTAAAAATTGCAACACGGGCTGCTTAGGCCAATGAATGGAAACCTGCCCTGTGAATCCCGCTATGGCATAGTTAAAATGTTCACTAAACTGCTATAGCCAATTCAATTGTTCCATAGTGGGCGGCAAGTACAGCTCTTGTACATCTTGCCCTGTTAATTGGCGAAGCCAAGTCCTACTTTTGGCCACTAACTGTGCCAATTGCTCTGCCCAAGTAGTTAGCATCTTTTTACCTATATGGGATAAAAAAAAATCCATTCTATTAGCAGAAGCTGCTGCTCCACCTATTGGCCTATCAATGCTTTAGGTTGTGCTCTTCCAGCAAAACCAGTAAAAATTCTGACCCACTCTGCAGAGGGGCAGACTTCCTCCTTCCTCAATATGCAAGGCAGTTTGTGCATTCTGTTAGTATGCTCCTTTCTGCTGGACACTTGCATAATCCCAGTAATGTTGCCAAATATAAGCAAAGCCAATAATGTGGAGACTTGTCCAAACAAAAAAAGTGACAAATCTTTAATCAATGGTGAAGAAGTTATCCCTGATTGCTCAGTCACAGTCCAGAAATAAGTTACTTCTTTGTTTCCACGGTTGGAGGAGCAGAAGCAGTAATGGGTGCTGTCGGATCCCCTTTCTGCACGTGATTCTTTAAGGCTTCAAACATTACACACCACACCGGTAATAACCTTTGAGCAGCAGGGTTGCCCCGCATTGGACAGTACCATAGTCTAATACCTATGGTGTCCCAGGTGCGTACCGTATATATATTAGAGGTGTTAGCACCTGATATATGAGCGGACACGCAAACCAACAAACTCTTCAAGTCAGTGTTATTAATAGCACAGTTCTGTTCCTCTAACACTTTTGTTAGAATCATTAAAATTGATTTATGTTCCTTTGAAGCAGTGCTTCTCGTCATTCCTAGCCGCGTTACCTCCCTTAGTCGAGGTAACGGATACTGTGCAGACTTCCCCAGTTCAGCTAGGTTTCTTTTTGGAGCAGCGCTCCCCCTCGTTACCGGCCGCTTACCTCCCTTCCTCGAGGTAATGAATTCACTGCGCAGCCTTCCTACCAATCAGCCGGGTGTTCCCACCAGAATCACAATCTTCCAATCTTCACTACTTCTAACAAGTCCCTTTTTGGGTGCCATTTCTGTGGGAACGCAGTCATGGACCCCCTGCTGGCTTCTGATACTTGTCCCCAACACTGACCTTAAGCCTTTTCATTATCCAAAAGTGCAAAAAAGTTAAATGATACGAAGTTTATACATTCCTTGCCATTAATAGCGATCATAAGGGTGAGAGGACTGAAAGAAAAATTACAGATCTATTGTTATGAATGAACAGTTGCCATTTTCATAAACAGTCAAACAGTAAGGAGTTTTGTTTTTCAACATGAGAAGGCACACAGCTTTTTGAAGACTTCCTCTTTCCACTTCTTCCTGTGTAGCTGCCAATCACTATTTAAGTTCAGTGTCAAGTTACGAATATATAACCATACTCAGCAAAAACTATATTCCTGTAGTTAAATAAAGAAACCTTTATTTTTTTTAACTACCTTCCTGAGATAGTTAATGATTCCTTGTTGAAAAAAATTCATACAAAGATGACTCCTGAAGAGATAAATAAAGCTTCTTATTTAAAAGCAAGGTGACATCTATTTGAAAGAAGGAATATTAAAAATAAAGAGATTTCATCAGTACTTACTTCCATGACAAAAATGGATTTAAAACCAATGTTTTTGTCATAAAGCAAACCGACAACACCAATCTCGTACTGAATAAGGCTCCTGAAATATAGATACTGGCTGTAAGCAGACAAAAGTATTGTATTATCTGTCACCTCAAGTTTCGAATTCTCTTTAATCCATAATGGTTTGAATAACTCGTGTAATCAGGAAATACAGAAAGTGTGAAAACATACAATATTAACAAATGAATAAGAGCACAATATATATGAAGCCAAGGGCAGAGAAATTCTCCATCCTAAAAAATAATTATTTAGATAGATAGTTATTAAAAAATTGAAGATAAAAATAGCTATTGCCCCTTTAAATGCAAGCATCATATCCCTGTGCTGTTTTCTAAAAGGAGTCCTGTTTTGGCAATTATACAGTTCAATTTAAACATTTGATTTTGTAGTATTAATCACTGAGAGTGTTGAGAAGTCTCAAAGCCAAGCCAAATACAAAACCTTATGTCTGCCCATTTCTGTATGCTTTGTCAAATATTACAGTTGAGATCCTATGCTATTCCTCAAACACAACAGTTTCAACAAACTTTTCCCATGTGGAAACTAGCACTGAGCAGTTTTCACAATCAAAATAAAACAGGGCTGCTTAAATGCCAAATGCCTGTGCACAGCTCCAAATCCGGTTGCTGACAATATTTCAGTTGGTACATTTGGTGTACAAAGCAAATAAATTTTAAGTCCAAGGTATTCACTGCAAGTCAAGGAAAAGACCAAACTGCCTGAACTTCACTTAAAAAAAAAATCCAAGAGTTTGTTTTATATCTGTTCACTTTAAAAATTAAGCACATGTTGCTTCAACTAAGTAATTGCAAAGCTTACAAAACAACTTTGCAAAGCTTCCTGCTAACACAGTGCATGTGCTGTGCATCTTCATCACTGTCATTCCATGACATTAAACTGATAGAAGCTGAACCTGACCCCACAAGGAGCAGTCCTGCATTACAGCAGTGCATCTTCTGCACAGTAACAGCATTAAACGTGCAGCAAACTGTTTTAGGGAATTGATGGCTATTAAAAATATACCTGGATCTGTTGCTCTGTCTTCTTCATCAATGAGCTGTAGCAAACGCTGGAAGTCCTATTAAATGAACAACTACTCAGGTTGGCAGATATTCACAAGATCTGTACCTATGCATTTTGACACTAACATGAGATTTAATGTATTTCCAGCATACTATTAAACCCTGTAAGTTTACAACAATTTGCCTGCAGAGCTCCACCTCTCAAACCCAGAAAAAGCACTCATGTTCACCAGCAACTTGCCCCTAACAAAGCTGCAGCACTCATGAAAACATGGGCGCACTTTGGTCTCAGAATTTTACCCAACGTTCTAAAGGAACACCCGTAGTCAAGCAGAAAACACTCATGGAAAAAGCTTATTCCAGTGAATACTTATATCCAAAACATGGACACCTACATAAAACCTTCCTTGCAACATGAAAAACAAGTCTTTGCAAAAAGAAAACAGTGTTTCACATATCTCCCTTCCCCTAGTATTACACAGTTCATTAGGTATCAGGGTTAGGGACAACAATTACGAGATACTGAGTGATCCAGTTGAAACCATAAATAAAAATATCATTTCAAGCTATATTCAAAGAAATTGCAAGCCAACCAAAAGCACTCCATCTGTACTCGTACTTCTCACTTATCTCCTAAGCATTACATGCATTGAAAAATCAGTCACAGAAGACAATAAAAGTTAAAAGCCAGATCATTAGTGCCATTTTATTTTAAAGCAAAATAAGAATCAGCGTGAGAAATTTGCTGACATCCTGTTTTAGGAAATAGGTTTACATTTTCTGAATGAGCTTTTGTACAATCAAGCTATCTTGCAGAGATCAGTTCACAGAAAGGCTACCACAAGAAGTAACTTATTTCTGGACTGTGACTGAGCCGTCAGGGATAACTTCTTCACCATTGATTAAAGATTTGTCACTTTTTTTTTGCTTGGACAAGTCTCCACATTACTGGCTTTGCTTATCTTTGGCAACATTACTAGGAATATGCAAGTGTCCAGCAGAAAAGAGCATACTAACAGAATGCAAAAACTGCCTTGCATATTGAGGAAGGAGGAAGTCTGCTCCTCTGCAGAGTGGGTCAGAATTTTTACTGAAATATTTAATACTTCCTAAGTGGTTATGAGTCTATGTAAACTCTAGCTACACGTTACTGCGAATACGCAATATTAAAATGACCACGTACTAAGATAAGTAATACCATTCATGGTAGACATTAACATATTAAAATCATCAAAAGATTACCTCATTAACATCAATAGGGTCCTCTCTCCTGGTTTCATGTAGGGATCGGTGATCGGAAGATTTCGTGATGTCACAGAAAGAGGAGGGATCACCACTCCCCCAAGAGTGCACCACCCACGAAGGGCGGAGTTAGCCGGTATATAGGCGTGTGATGCAGTTCAATAAATGCCATCTGCATTTCCTCCACATTGGAGTCAGAGTGCTCACTGGCCCCGGGATAGGGTGGTCCCGGACTCCCAGAGGGCGCCAGGTTGGTAAGGCTGTCACTACCCATTCCGAACACGAGAACGAGGCGACAACAAGTGGTGACCCCAACGTGATCGGTGAAGAGGCTGCCTCGGTGCCTCGAGGGACCGACGTGATTGGTGGGCGTGTTAGTGCGACCGAGGAGCGACCAAGAAAAGGTATTGGCCTCGGGAGGACCACGACCAATTGGTGGGGCCGGACTGGTCATCTGGCGCATTGACAGACGGCACCGACGTTAAGTCAAGGGGAGTGAGGCTCGACCGCAGGACGGTGGAAGCCTGAGGCGTGGATCGTGCAATCAATGGAGACTACAGTGAAGGTATTGAAGGCACTATCAAAGTCACAGGGTATTCGCATCAAATCGGGCTTGATAGTAAGTTGTATTCATTTTCTGGTATGGACGGGAGTGCTTGAGACTCCTGATATTTTTAACAGGGAAAAAATGGGGAAATATAAAAGATGCACTCATGGATCTTGCCCTAGCAGGCAAGTCGGAGGGGCTGGTGACCTTGTGAAAGGTCATTAAGATACTAGAACAGGCGCATGCAGACTGCATGGCGTGGGAAGGGGCGAGAGTGTGTGTGCTAGGTAGAAGGGAAGAAATGGGTGCGCAAACAGGACCCTCCTTGATGGGGGATGAGGATACATTGGGGGAAAAACTGGAGGAGATTGTGGGAGATGTGGGCTGCCAAACAAAAATGGCCACTGGGGTGGGGGGAGAAAAAATGGCGGCGAGATCAGAACGGGCGAAGAGGACTGGCCACCCAAATTGCCTGCCGCTTACCCAATGAGAGGGAAGGATTTGAGGGAGCCCCCACCACAGTACCGATGGGAGGATTTGGCAGAGGCAGCAAACGCAGAGAGGCGGAGGATAGAAGAGAAAGAAAGAGTGAGGAGGGACCATAAAAAGCGTGAAAGAAGGGAAGAACACAAACGTAAAAAAAGGGAACAGCAATTGCTTTATTGGGTGCCCGGCAAAATGCTGTGTTTTAGCAGTGATTTGGAGGCAGAGGGACCAGCTCCATCTCCGATTCCCGCCAGAAGATGGCGCCAGCCCCGACCGCCATTTCCCCCAAATTCTGAGGAGTCCAAGGAAGAAGGCAGAAGATATGAGTACAACGAAAAGGGAGCTAGGAAGGTTCTGGAACAGGAGGAACCTGCTGACGTTCGAGAGGGGGCGCGGCCTAAAGAGCAAACCGGCACGCCCACAGCGCCAAAAAAGGCAGACACCCAAAAAAGAGAAAGGGGAGAGGAGAGTAAGACAGATCAGAGTGAGTGCAGAAGAAGTGTTACAAAGTCTCATAAAGGGAATGCGGGAGCTGACTGCTGCAACGGCTCATCAGAAAAGGTTACTAAGTAACCTCCCGCTCAGGGAACAACATGAACCAACAGATTGGAACTTGATAGCGAAGGAGTGTATCCTAAAAGGCGTTAAGTTAGAGTCAGGAGTAACAGCTGCCTTCCCTGTAAAAGCAAGTCCAGGAGGAGGGCATGAGTGGACGCCATTAGATGCAAGACTTGTACAGGCATTATATAAGGCAGTAAAAGAAAAGGGATTAAGAGACGAGGAGACACAAATTTTATTGGATAGTTCTCACGCGAGTCCATTGACACCTGCTGATATAAGGCAACTTGCAAAGGCAATTTTAAACCCCACACTACTCATCCTCTGGAAGGAAGCTTGGCAGAGCAGGTGTGCTGCACTAGTGCAAGCAGCCACTCAGCCAGGGCATCCCCTCCAAGGAACCACGTTAGAAAGATTAGTAGGAAGGGGTCAGTTCAGTACACCAGCTGCTCACATCACTGGGCTGAGAGGAAGGGAATTTCAAGCCACTATTGAGCAATCAAGGAAAGCTTATGGGGAAACAGTGAAACTGGAAAGGCGAGCAGAGCCTTGGACCACTATTGTGCAAGGGTTAGGGGAGAACTTTACAGAGTTTTGGCAGTTGTGGCAGACTTCAAAAAGCAATCCTAGAATCAAACCTGCCAGATGCAGCTAAGGAACCGGTCTTACTCGAGTGTATCAGGCAGCAAGCAAATCCAATGACAAAAGATATTCTAAAGAATATGCCACCAGGAACCCGCCTCGCACATCTGATTAGGACAGTGTTACAAGAAGAAATCTTACAGACAAATCAGCCTCTTGTGAAATCATTGCAATCAGTGGTAATGGCCACTGCAGGACTGAGGTGCCACAATTGTGGACAGCTTGGGCATTATAAGGCTATGTGCCCTAACGGGCATGTGCAAGGGCCACAAGGAGACAAAAGGGGTTCAAAAGGGCCATGTTGGGTGCGTGGAAAGCTAGGACATATGGCACGAGACTGCAAACACAGATTCCAGCAGGGAAACCTGGCCGAGGGAGGCCACTGCGCAGAGGGGCTGTGCCTCCCTCAGGAATGCGTGGGACCTCTGCAGCAATGGCACAACAGAGGAAAACAGAAGCAAAACAACAGGGCCAGTAGAAGATGGTCTGGGAGCCCCAGCACTCCCAGGAGTGGCCCTGGTCCTAGATTGTGCCGACAGACCCATGGTCACACTATGGGTGCAGCACGAGTCTAGTACAACACCAAAAGAAATAGCCGTGACAGCCCTGGTAGACTCAGGAGCTGATGTCACCGTAACTGCTGCATCCATCTGGCCACAGTCCTAGGCGGCTCAAAATGATGGGACTATCACCGGAATTGGAGGAGAGCAGTCCATTTATAGGAGTGTCCACTTGGTCAAACTGCTAATCATGGACAAGGATAACGGGCCCTTGGTTGGGCTACTGCGATCTGCCGTCACACAGGTCTCAGAATCGCTGCTAGGGAGAGATGCCTTGGTCCAGATGAAGACAGGACTAAAAAATTTAGATTAGGGGCCACTGCCTCAGGCTTGGTGATGCACACTCTGACATGGAAAACGAATGATCCAGTCTGGGTGGAGCAGTGGCCTCTAACACGTGAAAAGTTAGCTGCAGCAAAGGAGATAGTAGCTAGAGAACTGGCAGCGGGGCATTTAGAGCCATCCACAAGCCCCTGGAACACCCCTATCTTTGTAATTCCAAAGAAATCAAGACCGCAGTGGAGACTGCTACATGATCTTAGAGCAGTCAACAATCAAATGGAGCCTATGGGGTCAGTACAACCAGGCCTTCCATTGATTACTGCAATACCAGAGAAGTGGCACATCATCATTATAGATATAAAGGATTGTTTTTTCAATATACCTTTAGCTCCTGAAGACAAAAAGCGTTTCACATTCACTTTACCTGCCATCAATCGAACAGAACCTGCACAAAGATATCAATAGACAGTGTTACTGCAAGGCATGAAGAACTCCCCGGTGATATGTCAGAATTTCGTTGCTCAAACAATAAAGCCCACCAGAGAAAAGTTTCCAGACGCATACATCTGCCGCTACACGGACGATATCCTAATTGCCATAGAAATCAAAGAAGAAGGAGAAACAATCCTGCAACACATGGAGAAAGAGTTAGAAAGGATTCCTTTCCTACAAATAGCGGAGGCAAAGATACAGAGAGGACCTGAGTATAAATACTTAGGTGCGAGATTAAAAGGAAATCAAGTGATCGCTCAAGGACTAATCCTAACACCTATTGTAAAAGCCTTAAATGACATTCAGAAACTTGTAGGTGCCTTGCAACGGCTGCAGTCATTCATTTGCATACCACAGGAAGTCATGAAGCTGTTCTATGAACTGTTAAAGGGAAAACACATCTGGGAGGAAAGACAATTGACAGTCGAATGTGAGGAGGTGTTAAGGAAAATAGAAGAGAAAGTGAGAACCCAGGCTGTTTTCAGGTGGGACCCTCAAAAGGAGTTGGTAGCATGTTGGGCTTTTACGCTGGGAGGTATAGTTGGGTTTTTGGGGCAGCTGAAAAACCAAGACCCAAAACCCATGATGTGGCTATACCAGAGATCCCTAAAAGATGCATTTAGCCTTCATATAAAAACAGCAGCAAATATGTGCTACCACTTAAGAACCATCAGTCACAACTATTTGGGAAAAGACCCTGAAAAACTCATCATGCCTTGGACAAAAACACAGTGGGAAAGATTGTTGGCAGAAGAAGATCTGCAAATCGCTATCCATGGGTTCTCAGGTGAGATCGTTCCAGGAGCTAAGACTAATTGGCAAACATACCTGCAAATTCTACAACCTTCTCTGACATTAACAGTATTAGAATCGCCACAACAAGGAACAACATTTTTCACAGATGCATCCTCACAAGGTAACAGAGCCGCTGTAGTATGGAAAACAGAAGATGGGTGGCAGAAACAGACACGGACAGAAAAAGGGAAAAGTATGCAGTGGTTAGAGGCTAAGGCAGTACAAATGGCATTACAAAAGGAACCTGAAGATCACATTAATGTCTATCCAGACTCCATATACGTGTACAAGTTAGTCCTCTCAATGAAACGAGGTGGACACAGCAACTCAAACATAGCAACAATGCTACTAGATGCCTTGCAACAGAGAACGGGAACAATTAGCATTGTTCATATAAGAAGTCACCAATCAGGACCTGGCCCACTCATCATAGGCAATGAAAAGGCAGACTAAGCAGCAGCAGAGCATGGACACTACAGGATGCAAGGACATTGCATGAGCAGCTACACTTAGGTGCTAAGGCATTAGCTAAAGAGTGCAACATTTCCATAACAGAGGCTAGAAAAATCATAGCCACATGCCCGTACTGCCAGCATTCACCTCTATGGGAAACAGGCATTAACCCGAGAGGGCTGACACCCAATGAGGTGTGGCAAACTGATGCCACAGAATGCTCACTCATGAAACCAAATCCTATCTTATTTGTGACAATTGACACGTTTAGCGGGATTATATTAGCAACAGCTCATAGGAAGCAGACAGCTAGAATAGTTATGCAGCACTGGGAAATGGTTATGGCTTGGCTAGGAAAACCAAAAACTATAAAGACAGACAATGGGCCTTGTTTCATAGTCAGTCAACACAGACTTGGTGCCAAAAATGGGACATACAACTTAAACATGGTATACCATATAATAGTACAGGTCAGGCAATTATTGAAAGAGTCCATAGGACTTTGAAAGAAAAAATTAAGCAGCTTGGGGAGTGGGAGGGTTATACAGGAACGATACCCCAAGCAGCCCAATCTACAACCTTGAATCGCGTGCTGTATGCCCTAAATCACTACATTCGAGGCACCGCAGATGACACTGCGGTACAGAAACATTTCAGTAAGGCAAGCGACCCTTGGTACAGGTAAAACCACCTGGGACATCAGACTGGGAGAAAGGGTGGAAACTAAGGGCACTGGGAAGGGAATATGCTGCAGTAGAAGAGGGTGATTGTTTACAGTGGATACCAGCAAAGTGCATTAAACCAGATCTCAAAGCTGCCTGCGACAATTGAATTAATCTGTTGTGAAACTTACCTCTGCTATTGAGCTCCTTCTTATAGATCATCCTCGGCATCCTAGGACTGCTGTGTCTAAACCGAAACGTAGAGGGTGTCTACTGGAAAAACTGGATGACAAACAGGAACTTGACAAACATGTGTGTTTACTTACCGATGACGGATGCAGTAAGGACATGCTATGCGTTCATGGTGCTGCCTGGAACCATCACAGCGGCAATGCCTCAACTATGGAAAGCTACTCAGAGAGGAAGTGTGGAAACAGTGATAAACGTAACTGATTCTGTCAATTATATGTGTACAGGGACAAAAAGGCATGGAGAAGCAAACTGCAAGCATAGAGGGCAACAATGGGTTAACGATTGGGTAAATTCAACAGGTATCTTAGAGTTTAAAAGCTCACGCATAAATAAAAACACAACAATAAACACTATAATGCGGTTAGGCGATGACGAAATGTATAATACGTTTAAGTGGAATAACAAAAGATGGGATAACAAGATAATCCAACCTAGAATGAACGTTATAGATTACTTAGGTTTAATTCTGACAGCTTGGAATGAGGAAAAGCATTGGTTTTCTGAGCCTATAAAAATACTAGCTTCCATAAGGCCTGCAAACAAAAGTACTGCCACCATATGGATAGGGCCCGGGATAGAAGGTGATGGATACCATCAAATACATTTCCCAGGTCCAGATGACCCATAGAGTTCCGCTGTGGTGAAATTAACAGACGCCATTAATGGCACTACGCTGTCAATTGACTATTATGACCCAAGACAGCACCAGTGCCTAAGAAGCCCGTTTGTTTTCCTATGCAATGAGACAGTCTATTTTTGCATAAAGCCCAAGGGAATGTATGGGGCGTGTACCCTAGGAACCCTACAGACTCTAGCCGTGACAAAAGAGGGAAAGTCAGTAAATTGTACAAAAAGAGGCATAACCCTAGAAGAAAGCACCTTTTCAGATACATGTGATGACAGGATTGTGGTTCCAGACTGGGATAATGCAGGAGGATTTCTTACCTTAATGTTTGCACCAGACTTAGCAGCACAGATGACCACACAGGCTTTAAAAAAGATAATCTGTCACACCCTGAAAACATCAAACCTCACCAAAGCAATACTTACCATTATGGAGGAGAGACTCAAACGCACTCGGAGACACATGCACAGGCAATTGACTTAGCGTTAGAGCTTCTAGGTCAAGGGGGTTGTGATGGGGCTGTAATACAAAATTTATCTTTGTTGCCTGGATAACACAGACTATGAGAAAATAGGAAGGAGAAATATATACCTACGAAAGCTCACAGATAATATAGCCGATAACGCAGACATAACACGAATAGACTTAGGTGAAGGCTTGAATACTGTGTAGGGATGGGTTACGAGTTTCCTTGATTGGAATTGGTTGTACATATTTCTAATAGTTCTCGTTATTGTATTTGTAATGTTGCTTTGTGGTTTACCTGTTTGCCTGATTTTTGGGAGATGGGTTATGGTTCGTTTATGTATGTTAATGAATGAGAGACATCAGCAAGTTGTATATCACTTGGTAAGAAACACGTTATAAAAAGGTTGTGCACTAACATTTGTCATGGGGAGGGGGAGATGTAGGGATCAGAGATCGGAAGATTTCGTGATGTCACGGAAAGAGGAGGGATCACCACTCCCCCAAGAGTGCACCACCCACGAAGGGCAGAGTTAGCCGGTATATAAGCGTGTGATGCAGTTCAATAAACGCCATTTGCATTTCCTCCATATTGGAGTCAAAGTGCTCATTGGCCCCAGGATAGGGTGGTCCCAGACTCCCAGAGGGCGCCAGGTTGGTAAGGCCGTCACCACTGATTACGAACATGAGAACGAGGCGACAACAGTTTCAGCAGGGATGGAGTTAATTTTCCTCTCAGTAGCCAGTGTGTTTTGGATTTCGTGTGGGAAGAATGTTGATAAAAACACTCTGATGATATGAGTTGTTGTTAATAAGACCAAGGACACTGTCTGGTTTTTCAAGTCTCGTTAACATCTTGTTAACGTGCAGAGGCGGGAAGCTGGGCAAAAAAGAGACAGAATAATTGATCCAGACTGGCCAAAGAGAGTATTCCATGCCATAAACGTCATGCTCAGTATATAAGTCGGGGTTGCCCATGGCGGGGGGCATCCCAGTCTATTCTGGCATCCATTCCATTCGGGCGCCCTTGGCATCCTATTCATCTTGCTTGCTTGCTGGCATCATTCCCTCTAGCTTGCTCTCCCCCGACTTTGCTTGCTGCTTGGGGTTGTTTCCATGATCGCTGCTCGGGACGGGCTGTGTTGGTCATTCGGACATAGAATCATAGAATGGTTAGGGTTGGAAGGGACCTTCAAAGGTCATCTAGCCCAACCCCCCTGCAAGGAACAGGGACATCCCCAACTAGATCAGGTTGCTCAGAGCCTCATCCAACCTGGCCTTGAACATTTCCAGGGATGGAGCTTCCACCACCTCTCTGGGCAACCTGGTCCAGTGTTCTATAACTTGCGTTGTAAAAAATATTTTCCTAATTTCCAATCTAAATCTACCCCTACTACCTCTATTTTAAAACCATTACTCCTTGTCCTATCACAACAGGCCCTACTAAATAGCCTCTCCCCATCTTTCTTGTAGGCCCCCTTGAGGTACTGGAAGACCGCTATTAAGGTCTCCCCGGAGCCTTCTCTTCTCCAGGCTGAACAGCCCCAACTCTCTCAGCCTGTCCTCATAAGAGAGGTGCTCCAGCCCTCTGATTATCTTTGTGGCCCTCCTCTGGACCTTCTCCAACTGGTCCATGTCCTTCTTGTGTTGGGGGCTCCAGAACTGGACACAGTACTCCAAGTGGGGTCTCACCAGGGCAAAGTAGAGGGGGAGAATCACCTCCCTTGAACTGCTGGCCACGCTTCTCTTGATGCGACCCAGGATGCGGTTGGCCTTCTGGGCTGCAAGGGCGCATTGCCCACTCATGTTGAGCTTCTCATCCACCACCACTTCCAAGCTCTTCTCCTCAGGGCTGCTCTCAATCCATTCTCTGCCCAGCCTGTATTTGTGCCTGGGATTGCCACGGCCCAGGTGCAGGACCTGGCCTGGTTGAACTTCATGAGGTTGGCACGGGCCCACCTCTCCAGCCTGTCAAGTTCCCTCTGGATGGCATCCCTCCCTTCCAGCGTGTCAACGGTACCACACAACTTGGTGTCATCGGCGAACTTGCTGAGGTTGCACTCTATCCCACTGTCCATGTCGCCAACAAAGATGTTGAACAGGGCTGGGCCCAACATGGACCCCTGAGGGATGCCACTCATGACCGGTCTCCACATGGACATTGAGCCGTTAACTGTTGACGCGGAAGTAACGGACACTGCTGACGACCAATATGATCAAGCAAATGCCAATTTATTGTTGATACATCCCAGTTAATATAGCCCTTCTAATTCCCTATCATGCGGAAGCTCTCTCCTAATTGGCTAACTATATCATGCACGCGCTCTTAGCTAAAATATGATTCGTTAAGTCTCTTTGCTCACTCGCACAGTTCTCTTCACCTGCACCCTGCTTCACGTTCAGCCCCCAGTCACATATGCCAGCTGTTTTCCTTCTTCTCAAGGTTGCTTTGTTTACTTTCTCACAGGAAGCTTCATTACTTTGTCACAGGCGGCCTCATTATTTTCTCACAGGTGGCTTCAGTACTTTCTTACAGGCAGCTTCAGTACTTTCTCACAAGCGGCTTCAGTGATGTCCTTGAGGCCTGCTGCTCACAAACATAACAATTCCATTTGGTCTGGATTGTTCACTAAGTGCCCCTGATCCTCCAGGTATCCAACAAATCCCCCTTTTTGTTTTGAACAATCCAGACCCACTTTCATCATACGTTCCATAGCTTTCATAAAGCATTTTAAAATACACCCCAAAATCATCAGTGTCAACAGCAAACCCTTCAATAATACCAACCCATGGACTATCAAATCTTTTAGCCAGCCTGTGACCCCCAAGGATTTCAACCAGTCTGTAAACCTGCTTTCCACTTGTATTGCATGCATGTTGCATCATAACTCTGCCAACTGATAGCGTATCGACTTAGAGTGATCAGAAACATTCATGCAACACATACCTTCAAAATCTTCACATCCATGTCCATGCGCTAATAACAAAAAATCAATGGCTGCTAGATTCTGCAAAAATATCATGACACATGCTATCCATGTTTTCTAACAATCCTGATAACATGCTAGAGGTTAAATTCATTTGCTTTTGTGCCCAACAAGCTAATTTATTTAAGTTAGCTAAAGTTTTTGCAGTTGCTGCCCAAGGAAGAAATAAAGATAATGCTATCCGCTCAGCTGTACCCAACAGGGTTAAATTGCTGTCACAATGGGGAGTCAATACTTTTAGCGATCTTCTTGCTCGAGTATGATTCCATAATGTTCTCATAGATGGAGCAAACATTATCAATTTTCCAAAATAATATGGTCCTCCTATGGCCCTTTTTGGCATTCCTAACCTTATTTTACTACAATATCAACTAGGTTCATGGTTGTTTGTGTCTTTTTGTTTGTTTGTTTGTTTGTTTTCCTAACATTCGCTCGTCAGCTTCCAGCAGTTGCTCTGTAGTAGATCCTTTTGGCAGCACACTAAGAGCTCTCTTAGTTTTTTCATTAGCATTATTAAAGGCAAACATATCTAAGAACTTTGCTTTCATGTCATCATCCAGATCAGGGTGAGCCATAATTGCAGTGTGCAACCGATCAATAAATTTCCCATATGGTTCTGTGGGACCTTGCCTTACTGACGTAAAGGCAGGTCCGGACTTTTCATCGTGCACCCTAGCAAGCGCTCTATAAGCCAAATCTTGGCCCAGTTGTAACACTTTGGTAGCAAATTGCGCTTGCCAATCAGATCGTGTGTAGGGTCCCGCTCCCATCAGCGTTTGAGTTTGCACCCCAAATAATGGATCACCCTGTTGTCGAGGCGTTGCAGCTGCCCTATCACAAGCAGCCTGCCAGTGCTGAAAGAACTGCAGCTGCTGTGACAGTAGCAAAAGCATCTGGACAATCATTCTAATATCATAAGGAGTTAACAACTGTGACAAAAAAAAAATATGCTGCAACACAGATTGAGTATGTGATGATTTTAGCACTGCACTGCACTTTTAGCTTCCTTCAATATTTTCCAGTCTAATGCTTGCCACCCACTTCTCCCAGTATTATTGGTCACAACTGGAAATGCTATGGGCAAAGGCTCTCCTTCTATCAAAGCATCTCGAATCACCTCTTTCCACTGCACTATCGGATTCAAATCCCCGGCCCGTCCCTCCAGCGTCCCTTGCAAAGGTGCAAAAGACTGATCTCACCTGATGCTCCGTTCGGAACGAATAGGTTGGACGCTGGCAGGTCTCGATGTGGCACAGGCGAAGGAGTTGACAAGTTTCCCAGTGACGCTTCTAGGCGAACCTTTAGGGCTGCCAGCCTTTTTAGCATCTCTTGTAGCTGTGCGTACTTCAAGCCGGATGAATGTTCATCCCCCTCTTCCTCACACCATGGTGGTGGGGAAGAAGGTGGTAACGGGGGATAAACCGGAGCTGTTGGCACCGGCGAAAAGGCTCGTGACTCTGAGCCTGCACTGGCGCAGCGTGGCGGGGTGCCTGGCAGTGGTACATCTGATGGTGGTGAAAAGCCTTTGGCAGTTTTTCCCTCTGGTGCCCACATATAGGGGCTGTGGCTGCATTTCCTGGAGTCCTTGCTGGGGCTCGAACCCCCCCACCCTCAGCAGGAGCCGGGGCGGCGGCAGGGCTCGTTAAACCCAAGAACAGCATGCTGGTAGCGGAGGTGGACCCGCCGGCTGGAGTTAAGGCCGCAAAAGCAGATGCGACGACTGAACGTTCGGCTTTCATGCTTATAAATGTTTCGTTAATTAGCCTCCACACGGTGGAGAGTTTACTCGCCTCCTTTGATCCTTTACTTATTTCATCCCACAGCTCTTTTCCTATCTTTTCCCATGTCGGGAGTTCAAAAGCACCATCAACTGTGGAGATTAATTCCCTTTTCTCTGCCCACTGCAGCAAAGCTTCTAGGACGGCCAAGTCATAACTCAGTCCTCTCATAGAGAGCATATGTTGGAGGAGCTTAACCACTGCTGACTCCTCTTTGGTCAGTGTGGAGCCCATCTCCTCCCCGGCCGCTCGCCTGGCCAAGATGAGATTCCCTCCGTACCTTTTGTACCTTTTTGCGCTATAGCGACTTCCCGAGTGCCGGGGCAGCACTTGACTTCGACTGGCTTCCGCCCCCTCATTTCTTCTTTCCTTCTTCGGTTCCGTCGGGATGTCCAACACCAATCTGAGGGTCCCTGTTCGGGCGCCACCTGTTGACGCGGAAGTAACGGACACTGCTGACGACCAATATGATCAAGCAAATGCCAATTTATTGTTGATACATCCCAGTTAATATAGCCCTTCTAATTCCCTATCATGCGGAAGCTCTCTACTAATTGGCTAACTATATCATGCACGCGCTCTTAGCTAAAATATGATTCGTTAAGTCTCTTTGCTCACTCGCACAGTTCTCTCCACCTGCACCCTGCTTCACGTTCAGCCCCCAGTCACATATGCCAGCTGTTTTCCTTCTTCTCAAGGTTGCTTTGTTTACTTTCTCACAGGAAGCTTCATTACTTTGTCACAGGCGGCCTCATTATTTTCTCACAGGTGGCTTCAGTACTTTCTTACAGGCAGCTTCAGTACTTTCTCACAAGCGGCTTCAGTGATGTCCTTGAGGCCTGCTGCTCACAAACATAACAATTCCATTTGGTCTGGATTGTTCACTAAGTGCCCCTGATCCTCCAGGTATCCAACAGTTAACCACCACTCTCTGAGTGCGGCCATCCAGCCAACTCCTTATCCACTGAGTGGTCCATCCATCAAACCCATGTCTCTCTAGTTTAGAGAGAAGGATGACGTGCGGGACAGTGTCAAAAGCTTTGCACAAGTCCAGGTAGATGATATCCATTGCTTGTCCCTTGTCCACCAGTGCTGTCACCCCGTCACAGAAAGCCACCAAATTGGTCAAGCACGATCTGCCCTTGGTGAAGCCATGTTGGCTGTCACCAACCACCTCTTTGCTCTCCATATGCCTTAGCATGGTTTCCAGCAGAATCTGCTCCATGACCTTGCCAGGCACAGAGGTGAGGGTACAGGCTGACCGGCCTGTAGTTACCTGGGTCTTCCTTATTCCCCTTATTTTTAAAAATGGAGGTTATGTTGCCTCTTTTCCAGTCACTGGGGACCTCACCAGACCGCCACGATTTCTCAAATATGATAGCCAGTGGCTTGGCAACTTCATCCGCCAGTTCCCTCAGGACCTGCGGATGGATCTCATCAGGTCCCACGGACTTGTGCACCTTTAGGTTCCTCAGATGATCCCGAACCTGCTCTTCGAGTACAGTGGGCGGTTCTTCATTCTCCCAGTCCCTGCTTGCACCTTCTACAGCTTGGGTGGTGGGACAAGAACTCTTGTCGGTGAAGACTGAGGCAAAAAAGTCATTCAGTACCTCAATGTACATCAGGTGGTGAGAAATCGTATATTGTACATTTGTATATTTTGTTGTCACGGCCCACTCGGGACTCGTGATGGTTCTTTTAATGCGATCTCGAAGTGCAAAATTACGGCGAACACGCCAGAGGGGTTGGTTTCAATCAAACAGCACAAACTTCATTATTTTGCCCGTAAAGCGGCGTGTGATAGGTGAAAGGGAGTGAAAAGGAAAAGTAAAGGTAGGGAAGGGAAAAAAGAAGATAATAGCTACCACCACGGGTCCAAGGCGTCCCTATGGTCCCAGGTCCAGGCAGCGTCCCGCCGGTCCTCACGATCGATGTCGATCCTTGGTGGGGAGAGCTCTTCGGGGGTCTCGTTGTTAGGGGTCGACCTTTTATGCCAAGTGGCAAACCTTGCTCCTCCTTACTTCGGGGATCTCCGCCTGCTCTCGGCCCTTAGGATAGAAGTGTGTTTTTTGTACATTATAATTAGCAAAGTTCCATTAAAGGGCACTTTCTCACCGTTGTTTTTGAGACAGCAGTGTTGATTCATCCTCCTCGATAGCAGCTGCACGGTTATCTCTGCCAGTTTTGACAACAGGGATGAGCCGTGGCACCTCCGCGCCACTCTGTCCGCCGTTTCAAGGATGTTGTACATTTTGTTGTTTTAACAGCCAGAGCTGGCCTTGTCCATAACAGTTCTGTTCTGTTCCCGGGAGGAAAAAAAACAACTGCCTCTCAGGCAGGCTGCTCACAGCAACTCATGTCAAGTTGTGAGCCTAACTTTTAGGCCAGATCAAGTCCATAGTCCACCTGGAAGTCCTCGATGACAAGGTTGAGACAATACTGATTTTCTGACCGACCCTTACACCACCCCGTGGCTCAACATTGTCGTCAGGACCGCATGGTGGTAGCACAACCCTCAAAGGGAGACAGGAAAGAAGAGAGAAAGAGAAAAGTAACAGCAGCATAATTACCATACAATTTGCAAAAAGTTAAGCTGTTTCTCTAACATACGCTAAAAATCTTCTAATTCTATATCATTTTTTTCTCTAGGCAATCTGCCTTGCACTAGCAGATTTTGGAATATCTATGTAGGTTGGAACATTTAGCAGACTGTGTGCATTAAGTACAGAAGTCAAATGTGTCAACTGATTCATCATTTTCCAAATTTTGACATACAGTATTGCTGATAAAACAAAACTTATTAAGACCAGTATTAAGAGAACAATAATGGGGTGACAGAATTTGTTCAAGATGCCTGTTGCAGTAGGTGACCACCCAAAAACTGTGTCCCACCATCTATGTTCTGAATCTTTTTCTACCCTTTCCAAAACACGGTGTATTTCATCCACGTCATGATGAACCGTTACTAAGGTTTTTTGTCCATTTTCCCTGATCTTTCCCAGGATCTTGATCAAATCCTGGTGTTGTAATAATTTTTTTACCAAAGTGAGATTCATTCCAATTGGTGCAGGTAGCAGTTCATGAATCAGTGTGTAATTAGATTGCAAGAGTTTGTGAGAGGTCACCAGTGCTAAGTAAGAAAAGTCACATCTAGTGATTTCAGTAAAATTACAAACACAAAAATTTGAGTGGTTCCTAGTATCTACAACTACATCACTTACAGCTATGGAATCGCAAACAGTCCGTAAGCATGCACAACCTTTGCCAATATATACAAGTATTGTCTCAGGGTTTTTGTCAGGACGAATCTCGAAATGGCAAATGTTTTGTTCAGTGTCAAGACAAATGTCTTGGGCTCTGATGGTATTGCTTTCACAAATGAATCCTTGTTGTTCCCGCACAATACAGGCATCAACATCAATACTTTGCCATTTATCCCCGTTTTTCCAGGCCCATACTCTATGCTCTAGAGGATAGAGTACAGTTCCGTTGTGGTTCAGTCCTAGTGCAATGACTGGGTATATTGTATCCACCGAAGCATTGTGTATGGTTAACACAAAAGCTGTGGCCACGCTGTTGATGGGGTTATAGGTAAAATTAACCAGATACCACCAGGACTGGAATTTCCTTTCAAAGTCAGTGGCACTGTCCCAAACTATTTTCCGAATTTCAGTGGGGAAAGTGCCTTCTTCACCTTCTCTTATAATTGATGCGGCTACTGATTGCATCCACAGTTGAGCTTGGATACAACTGAGAGCCAGGGAGAGGTTGTTTTGGACCACACTGAGTGCATCTATAACCAATTCATGGTCTTTTTCATTCACCTTCTCCCATTTTGGTAATATATTCGATAACATCCATTGATTAGTTCCCAAAGCCAATAGGGAAGATCGTAAAGGACGTTGCAATTTAGTCAGGTCACTACTTGTGGTAGCCAATTTGTTCATCAATACCTCTGAATCAATACTATTTAGAGCTCCCAATCCTGTTCCCAAAACACCAGTTAGGTCTCTCTTTATTCGTTTCTCGGAAGGGGTCCGTTTTCGCAGCCAGGTTGTCCATCCCTCATAAAAGGTTTTTAGGAAAGGTGAGCAAGCTGGCTGAATTTCTGAAGCATTATTTTGCATTGACAATTCAACTTGTTTGAGGGACCATGATGGATTAAACAACATCTGTTGCTGGCCCATATTTCTGATTACATATGGTCCAATCTCGAAAATTTTTGGGTTCAGTACAATAACTGGCTCAGTGGTAAGAGGTGCTGTGTTTGTTGTCATGTTGGGGCTGGGAGTCGTAGTTGTTGTTGGCTCAATAACGGCCATTTTAAATTTGAATGTGAGCGCCACGTCACCGTTCCGGTTATTCCAGAGACAGATTACAAAGACAGGTTGGGTTAGTGTAAAATTACTCCAACATTCCAATTTTTCCTTTTCAAGGACACAGAGACTCTTTGTGAGTACAGATTCATTAGTTCTTCTTACAATAATTTGGGTTGCTTTTTCATGGATAGATCCATTGACCATTCGGCAACCTATTTGAATTTTTTCTCCAATTGTTCCCATCAAGAGGGGAGCCCTGCTGTCTCTGTCCCAGCCCCACTCATGCTCTGAGTATATTTCCATTTCATGCTTAACCACAGTGGCCAAGTTTAAGTCCAACCGTTTAAAAGGTGGTCCCATGCTTCCTGTAAACCTAAGGTAGGTGTGAGACCATGGCCATTCGGTGTTCTTTTGATTACAGGTTAGTAGTAAGATGCAGAAAAATATTGTAAGCCCAATCACAAGTCCAATTAAAAAATTGGTCATTTTTAGAATTTATGCTTCCAAATTATCATCCATGTGCAGCTATTCCCACTCTCTGTTGTCCCTCGGAGTTCTTCTGCAAGATAAAATAACAGAGCTTGCCTCCTTGAGGCACAGTTAAAATGATGGAACTATCCAACGGGTATTTATCCGATGTTCCTTTCCCAGGGCATCAGAGGCTACCCACGCATATGCATTTAGTGGGGTTTTTAGGACCAATGGTACTGTTCCCACAGTGGGAAGCTCCACTAAAACAGGTTGTCCTGGGAAGTGAGCTGGATTTTTAGAGTCATTCGGTCCTTTTAAAGAGGGGATTAAAGTAGGGGCTTTTGGACAGAAGGCAGTGATTTTAGGGCATCCATTTACCCCCCATCTGTCATTTACACCTTTGACAGCTTCCCACAGGCGAGCATCCCAATTGCCTTCCTGTGGTTTCAAAAGTCGTTTCAGCAAACCATTGGTTCTTCCTACAATACCATTAGCTTGTGGGTAATGAGGAGTGTGAAAAATCCATTTAATCCCTTCACTTCGTGCCCAATCCTGTACTATTCTGGCAGTGAAGTGGGAACCGTTATCAGACTGTATTTCTTGTGGTTTTGGAAAAGTTCCAAACCATTGTCGCAATGCTTTCACAGTGCTTTCTCCCGTAGCCCTGTTAAAGGCTTCTGCTTGGACTAGTCCTGATGTTATTTCCACTCCCACCAACACAAAATGTTTCCCTCCTGATTTCTTAAAGGGTCCAATATAATCTACCTGCCACGCATCCCACAAACCTTTACCTTCTCTTAGATGCAGGGGATCACCTTCTAAAGGGTGTCTTTCCAGTCGCCTACGACATTGCTCACAGGCAGATATGCAAGTTTCGCATGTTGCTCTGGTGACAGGCCAGCCTCGAGCAAGGGCTTCACGATACAGATCCTTAGCTCCTGTGTGTTTACGCTTTACCTGTAACCATTCTAGCAGGCGTTCCCAATCTTCTGTGACTTGGTCCTTTTGTACAGGGGCTATCCTTGCTAACTCATCCGCTCTGTTATTCCATTTACCTGCTGAGCCCCCATCTGTCTGATGAGAAGCTACCCATCCCACGGCAAAGTTCCCCTGTTTAGCAATGTTTAAGATATCTTGCCATTTTTCCTTTTGCCACACTGGGATTCTGTTAACCTCCCATTCATTTTGTTCCCAAAAAGGCAGCCATTCAGTACAACCCTTAAACACAGGAATCGGTATAAATGTGGACAGGAGAAGTGGCTTGAACTTCATGCTGGAAAACACTCCACACTGCAATTAACTCTCCTACTTGGGCGCTGCCCACCCCCTCTGTAATAATTTGTTCATCAGAGGAGGTATGGAGTGCTACTGCTCGATATTTCCATACCTTCCCTTCTCTCTTTGCAGAAGCATCGGTAAACCAGGCACTCACTGCTTGGTCAGGGGAGAAAGGAGGAGCCGCTTGGATGACAGAGGCAGGTTTATCTTGGCTGCCATCCAAGCTTTCTGTTTCTTGTATAGCCAGGTGTTTTAAAGCTCCTTCAGTCACTGAGAAAATGTTACAGTAGTGTTCAATCTGGGCATACCATTTTCATACTGAGGCTTCCTGGGCCACCCCGTCAGGGGGAGGGGTCCCGCTGGTAACTGCCTTTATCACTTTAAATGGGCCTCTCAGTACAATTGGTTGTTGGCGTGCAATTTTCTCTACTTCTATGAGAGCCAGGCTAACCACAAACAAACCCTTCTCCCAAGCAGTGTATCTCCTCTCGGCATCTTTAAAGCTGCGAGAATAAAATCCCACAGGCCGAGTTGGACCCTCAGGGCCCCGTTGCCATATATGTATTGATAATCCTGATATAGCAAATCCCCATTCCACCTGAAAAGGGTCTGTAGGGTGGATAGGACCGAGAGCCTGGTGAGCCGTTGCTTCAAAAATTAACAATTGCATAGCTTCTTCCTGAGATGGGGTCCATTCCCATTTGACCCCTTTCCTCAGCAAATCATAAAGAGGTCTAGCAATAATGGAGAAGTCCGGAATATGTTTTCTCCAGAACACCAATAGTCCTAAAGCATGTTGTAAATCCTTTTTTGACTCAGGCATTTTAATCTGATCTAAAGAAGTGAGGGTGTCCGGTGGGATACACGTCATTCCCCCTTTCCACCAAATTCCCAAAAACTTTACTTCTTGTGATGGCTTTTGGACCTTTTCGGGAGGAATTTGCAAACCCAAATTCTCCAAGTGAGAAATTATATTCTGGCGGGTTGTTTCCACCTCCTTTATTTCTTCCCCCCCGACAAGGATGTCATCAATATATTGGTAAACATCTACAGCTTCAGGTTTTGGTTTTTCCAATTCTTGGGCTAGAGCATGATGAGCTAAGGTAGGAGAGTGCTTATACCCCTGGGGTAGCCGGGTGAAAGTATATTGTTGCCCTTCCCACGTAAAGGCAAAACGGTCTCTGTCCTCTGGTTGCAAAGGTACCATAAAAAACATGTCTTTAACATCTATAGTTGCCATAATTGGGTGAGCTTTCTCCTGAATTATTGTTACTAATTCTGCCAAATTGGGCACTGCGGCAGTCAAAGGTTCGGTGTTGGCGTTTAATCTCTTAAAATCCACTGTGAGTCGCCACTTTCCATTAGGTTTTCGCACTGGCCACACCGGAGAGTTAAAAGGAGAATGTGTATTTATCACAACTCCTTGCTCCCGAAGTTCCTGCATAACAGGTCTGATACCTTCTTTTGCTCCCAGGGGAAGGGGGTATTGTTTGACATTAGTTACTTTGCTAAACGGCAGAGAAGGTGCAGTTTGGAGTAACCTAATATTTAATTGCGGGGTCCCAAAAGTCCACCACAACCCTTCTGGGTCTTTCCAACCTTTCCCTTTAAGGACATCCATTCCTAATAAATTAGTAGGAATATTCCCGATCACCATTGTAACAGTGACCGTGTTTTCCTCTCCCGGCAATGTTAGCTTTACCTGAGCAACACTCATGGCTTCTGTTGACCCTAAAGCATTCAGGACACAAAAACGTCTCCTCGAGGGAGAGACACCACACCTTTGTGCATCTTCTTTAGTCAGAGCGGAGACTTGGGCACCGGTATCAATCAAAAAGGTCACCAGTCCACGTTTTGGACCCACAATAGCCGTAATTAGCAAATCTCCCCTGCTAGTCTTGGTGAGCTGTCGGATATAAATCCATCCTCCATTCCCTTACTCACCGATGGGGAATGGAGGTTCTAGTTTTCCTGCATCTGGGAAAAAACCTCACTGTTTCTGTTGCCTGTGTCTTCCAAAGGTGGGGCTGTGGGTGTGATGGGTGAGATTTCTTTTCCTTTGGGTGGGTATTGTTTCGGGTTACACCATTTTGATACCACCTTGCTCAGCTTTTCAATGGGTAAACCATCCATTACATCTCTTGGAACACCCTTTTTAATTCCCAAAAGCCACCACTGTTGTCGGGTCATGGGCTGTGCTCCCCCCGCTGTTTTAAAACGAGGGCTAGGTTGACTGACGTGGGGGGGTGAGTCCCTGATTTCTATCTGACGGATTCCTTTTGGTCTGTCCTCTGGGAGTTTTACTGGACCGTATTTTCTCCCATAATTTATCAGCTCCTGTGCTACCTCCCCCCAAGTCCACATCTTTGCTTTATCACCTGATGAGGGTCGAGATGGGCTGAGATCAGAGGGAGACACATTCACAGGGCTACTGGGTGTATTTCCATGGCCTCTCATAAAGCCCTCCAGTCTTTCTAAGGGACCGAGTGTCTCAATGGTTTTTCGAAGTTGAATCCCCAAACGTTTAAGTGACTCTGGAAGTCCCCTTATCAAGGAAGTCATGCTCTCAGGGTCCACCGGCAACATCATTGGAGATTCACATCTAGGAGTTAACTTTCTTTCTTTCATCATTTGCAAACAAGCAGCTTTTTGGACGCTTTCCACCAGCTGATCAACTGTGCCAGTGATTGCAAGAGGATCCCCTCTCTCCAAAGGGTTTAACCCCCCAGCCCAATAGGCAGCTCGCTGAGTTAAGGACCATGGGGCACGATTATCTCCTGTGGTCAAAAAGACTCCAGGACCCCAATATCCCTCAGCCTCCTTTTCACTCAGCTGGATTTGATCTCCCCCGGTTAGAGATACACGCCACACATACTCCGTCTCAGATTCTTTGGCAAGACGCCCGTACTCCCGCTTCAGTTTGGCAAGCTCAGTAGCGGTATACGGCGACTCCTTAGTTGTTATCTGTGGGTTGCTATCCTCATCATTCAAATAAAAGAATTCTGTTTTAACCAAAGGTCTTACCCGAGGGTGGTCGCCAGAGCGATCCCTCACTTCCTCCAATTTCTTCTGAGGGTATATTGGACTTATCTGTCGAATACCTCTCTCCTCAATCTTCAGATCTGTCTCACTGTCCAATTCTGAATTCTTTGGATGTTCCTCCCTCAAGATAGATTTTAGCAAAAAGTTTTGCTCCTTTTCTCCCTCCAGCTGTTTTTCGAGGTTGGATACTGTCCCCTGAAGGGCCTCCACCAAACGCTGTAGCGACTCAATAATCTGTTGCTCCTGCTCTCGCCGCTTAAGGCGGTCCTCCACTGCTGCCGCCAGACTGGCACCCAGAACAGCACAAACTATGGCTTTGCCTCTGCCAGATTTTACCCTCGCCTCCTTCTGCAAGGAAATCATTCGATCTACTACGCTCTGCAAATTTGTCCAATTATCCCGAGCCCAATCTTGCCCAGGTGTGGATGGCCGGGCACCGTGCTGTGCCAAGAACTCATAAAGCGAGTCTCGATTTCTCACTAACAAAGAGTACCGATCATCAACTTTTCCTGCCATTCTTATTACGAAGGGACCAAACCCACTTCGGAGAGGCTAAACTTAGTTTCCACACACGCAGTTCCCCTGCGTCGCCCTTCTCTTCCCCGAGTGGTTGAAGGGACCAAAATCTACTACAGGGAGGCCAAACTTAAGTTTCCACAAATGCAGGTTCTCTGCAGTCGCCCTTCACTTCCCTGAGTAGTCAGCCTCATACATATGAGGACAGATCCCCCTTTTGCACTAAGAGATCTGATTATTAACTCCCGTCAGACAGAGTCCAAACCTCAGTTCAAGTCCATTAGGTGTGTGAGGTGTGCGGGAAATTTGGATCAGCCCCCTTGCTTTCTAGACACCTCTCATCCGAATGGATGTAGGGCTAGGTGCGGCTGGACCGAACCGTCCTTCCCCTGTTACAGACCACACACAACCTGCACCTCTCTGTCTTTCAGGATCCTGCCAACTACGCCAATTTAAAAAAAATGTCACGGCCCACTCGGGACTCGTGATGGTTCTTTTAATGCGATCTCGAAGTGCAAAATTACGGCGAACACGCCAGAGGGGTTGGTTTCAATCAAACAGCACAAACTTCATTATTTTGCCCGTAAAGCGGCGTGTGATAGGTGAAAGGGAGTGAAAAGGAAAAGTAAAGGTAGGGAAGGGAAAAAAGAAGATAATAGCTACCACCACGGGTCCAAGGCGTCCCTATGGTCCCAGGTCCAGGCAGCGTCCCGCCGGTCCTCACGATCGATGTCGATCCTTGGTGGGGAGAGCTCTTCGGGGGTCTCGTTGTTAGGGGTCGACCTTTTATGCCAAGTGGCAAACCTTGCTCCTCCTTACTTCGGGGATCTCCGCCTGCTCTCGGCCCTTAGGATAGAAGTGTGTTTTTTGTACATTATAATTAGCAAAGTTCCATTAAAGGGCACTTTCTCACCGTTGTTTTTGAGACAGCAGTGTTGATTCATCCTCCTCGATAGCAGCTGCACGGTTATCTCTGCCAGTTTTGACAACAGGGATGAGCCGTGGCACCTCCGCGCCACTCTGTCCGCCGTTTCAAGGATGTTGTACATTTTGTTGTTTTAACAGCCAGAGCTGGCCTTGTCCATAACAGTTCTGTTCTGTTCCCGGGAGGAAAAAAAACAACTGCCTCTCAGGCAGGCTGCTCACAGCAACTCATGTCAAGTTGTGAGCCTAACTTTTAGGCCAAATCAAGTCCATAGTCCACCTGGAAGTCCTCGATGACAAGGTTGAGACAATACTGATTTTCTGACCGACCCTTACATTTGTATATAATAATATCCTTACATTCTGTTATTTTTGTAGTTTTTAGTATTTTAGTAAGTTGTTTTTATCTCAACCCATGAGTTTTCCTTTCTTCCCAATTTCTCTCTCCTGTCCCGCTGGGTAGGGAGAAGGTGAGTGAGAAACTGTGCGGCGATCCAGGCTAAACCACCACATCCTCCTAACACTAATTTAAAAAAGGACAGAAATGCTTTTGAGCTGGAATTAGGAGGCAGGCACTTTCATTTTTGCATTAATTCTGAAATATGCGTTAAGTTTACAGTCCAAGTTACGATCTCCTAGCTGTTGAGCAAGTTATGGGAAGGTAGTTGGCAGTTTAAATCTTACAAGACAAATGCCAAGTTTTCCTCTTAGCCACTATTAAGTTTAACAGCCTCAACACATAAACATTCTGTCACAATACATTCCCTAGCAGTAAGCACTGAAAAGTTCTAAATAATTTAAACATTTTCTGAATTGATCTAAAAGATGTATCTGTTCAGATTTTTTTTTTAAACATCAAACGCTTCCTTTAACTCCACAATACTGCTTGTTTCAAAATCCTGAACAATAACAGAAGGATTGTTCACATCACAGTTGACCAAAACAAGCATTGCTTTTCTCAGGCAGACTTTTCTGTGGTGGCAGAACCATCAAAACAGAGCTCCTTATGACAGCAAATAATTGTGCTCTGTCACTATATTATTAGTGTCACTAGAAGGTGATGTGTTTTGGACTTCATATGTGAAGAATGTTGATAAACACACCGATGTTGTTAGCTCTTCCTAAAGAAGGTCACTGTCTGTCTTCCCAAGTTTCACTAATGCGCAGGTACAGGAAGCTGGGACTGATATAGCCAGAACAGTTGACCCAAACTGGCCAAAGAGAGTATTCCGTGCCATAAACATCACGCTCAGTACTTAAGTGGGGGAGATGAGTCAGTGAGCTCTCTCTTTTTTCTCTCTCACTGTTCAGAATCCTTCCGGGATCATTTACAGGTGTTTTTTCGTTCTGTGATTGCTGCTCCCGAGAGGCTGTATCAGCAGTCAGGTGGTGAGAAATTGTGCATTATACATTGTTTTTGTTTGTTCATGGTTTTAATTTTTTTTCTATTAGTATTATTATCATTATTACATATATATACATATATATTTTATTATAGTTTCTTTTGCTATCCTAGTAAACTGCCTTTATCTCAACCCACAGGTTTTCTTTTCTTCCTGATTCTCTCTCCCGTCCCCTGGGGAGTGTGATTGAGCAGCTGCAACACAGTATTTGATTACTGACTGTAGCTAAATCATGGCAATTAATTACAACATTTAAAGTAAGAAAGCTTTTCTTAATAATATCATCTGGATAATATCACAAAACCAAATGGCAAATTCAGTCCTGCTATCTAAAAATGCAATTAATTTATTAAAGGTTTTAAGGATATGGAAATACTTAGTAATATGCTTAAAATATGGACATCAAGTATTTGAGTTTAAATAAAAAAAATATAGTTTATTATAGTTATGTTTACCCTGAAACAATGTTGTAGTTGAGAGCTGGGTGATCTTTTGGTACAGGAAGTACAAGAGGCTCTGGCTGCCATTCTTCAATAAAATCAGAAATACTGCTCAAAAATTATTTCCACTAGAAAAGACATTATACACTGATAAACAACTGGTAATAGTTGTTTGAGAGATTATGTATGCTAGTATGTGTCACCTTTCTGAGGCACTTAGAATCAACACTATCTCAGTATATTCCACTGAGGGGCTCTTCTTCAAAGAGGAGATGTAAAGAAAGAGACCAGTTGTGCCTGTGCATTAAAGATCTCATGATACGATAAACAAGAGAAGAGATACTAACTTGATGTCCCTGCCAAACTTTAATCAATACTGTTTCTTTCAATCCATTAATTATGAAAATCCTCCTCTACAGTTTACGTAATTGAACAACACAAACTACATAAAAATTGAATATAAATTGCCTCACTTTACCTTGTCAAATCTTCAACAGTGCTGTTTAAACAACTATGGCATTAAAATACTTAGCAAAGTAACACATATGTGAGCAGGACACAGCAGATAAAAATTACCAAATGCCCAAGAAATGGAAACAACTATTAAACCATGTATCCCCCACCTAACCATGGAGAAATACTGAACACACATTCATTTTCAAAGTGCTTAAACTATTTGGAAAACCTCAGTTAGATGATTTTCCAAAGGACATGCAGTGGACCAACATAACAGGTGCATCAGACTAGTTCCATATCAATTAGCAACCACTTAGGCAAATCCCCAACATCATCCTTCATATCACAAAAGCAGAACTTTCCCAGAGGATTATTTACTAGTACAGCAAGACACATCTGATAATATATTTGTTAACTCACTAACTTAGAATAATACAACTACAATAGGTTTATATTTCTCTGTTATTTCAAAAAGTAGCAGAATATTTAAGGTGTCTTATTTCATTACCAAAATATAAATTCTGCAATCAATTTTTGAAAACACTACAGCAATATCTTTTTCCATTTTTATTTTTTCAAAATACACTTTTCAAAAACTTTGAAGTACAAAACCAATTTAACATATGCAAAAATCAAAAGGAAACTACAAGCAACAATACAATTAGTCTCCTGCATTTTCATAACTTTCCTTTTACTAAGCTAATTAATAACTTTATTTGTAGTTCATTTCCAGAGCATTAATTAATACCCCAGGAGCACCACAAAGGTCTATTTCAAAACAAACTGGAAATTTCAATAGCCCTGTACTTCAGAAAAGATACTTTTTATGTGAGCATAGTCACTTGTGTTTCTAATATTTTGCAGCTGTATTTTAAATGCCCTTTTATTTGACTGTCTCATGTTAGATTTCTTACAGAAATTTAAGCCATGGGGCATATATTTTAAAGGAAATAAGCCACCATTAACATGTGCAATAGAATTAAATATTTTGAAGTGTCTACACTTACGTTACAAAAAGTGCTTAGTCTCTTCAGCCACCATAGGACAAACTTCAGTTGGAGCCCTGCGTACAGTTGTATATGCATTGAAATGCTGTTCCATATATTAAGGAAAGCATTAAAATAGTGAGTTTTATGAATTTACCCTGTACTAGTGTCATTTATCGCATGTCAAATAGCAGATTTTAATGCTTCAATTAAAAAAGTCCAAACAGATAACCGAGCACCAGAGAACAGAACAATAATAAATTAAGCTACACGTAAATACTATTGACTCTTACTCATTACTGCATTCTATTATCAAATCTCATGACTCAGCAAATACCTCAAGAACCCTATGGGAGAATACTACCAGATGAAGCACCCTATAAAGATTAGCATGCAACACAGTACCAAACTGGTGGAACAGTACCACCCAAAGTCAGGTTAATCTTGGAGTGGAACCACAACCATAACCCTGTATGCTAAACTCCATTGGTCCAAGACAGAAAGTGGCAATTCCATTCTCATCTCAGAACAGGTACTAGTGTGCATCGCTATACTGTATTGCTATTAAAAAAAAATTTTAAAATCAGACATTATTCAACACTATGTGTCCTGACCCACACCTCTGCAAGCCAGCAGCTGCTATAGTACAGTCCTCTCCTAGCCACAAATACATTCCTGTTCTTTGTCTCAGCACAAGCAGTTACAAAACCAGACAATAACCTTATTCAGAAAAATGATCCAGATGAAAACTAACTCAGCAAAAGCAGGATGGATATATAGCTAAACTAAATTCCACAATAAAGTAGTCGCAAACTAGATTGCCTGATGCTACCAGAAAACCATATTCAGAGGTACAGTTGTCCAGTAGTATCTTACACCTTTTCACAAGAGTTCAAAAAGACTTCTGAAAATCAGAAAGCAGAATGTGCGCTCATGCAGCCTTCACTCTGCTCCTGCAACAGTTAGTATCAAAAGGCCCCAAATCCCTGATGTACAGTGTAGCTTGCATCAATAGTTCTGGGTTCATTTCAGAGTCTAAAGGGGAAGGGACTTAGGAAGCATGGTTTTTCCTCTGTTTAAGACTCAAATGCAAGGAACATTTGAACAGCTTTTATACAACACAGTTCAAAGGCAGAGCATGCAACATAGGATACCTTTTATTCAAGGAGGGCAGAATTAAAGCTGTGCAAGCATATATGCAGCTTTTTCATTTACATCTAATTTTTCTGAACTAAGGCTACAAAGTATCACCAAGCAGCTTAGCAACTGACACACTAATTCAATTAAAATCTTTTTGCTGTGGAGTCTAGCAGAAAGAAAAATTGTATGCATAGGATACTGTAACTACACTAAATTAGCATATGAGTTGAGATCTATGAACATAAAACAATGCTGATAACATACTACTGTTGTAGCTCTTGCTGAACAGTGTTTGCACAGTGTCAAGGCCTTCTGTTTCTCACTCTACCCCACAATTAAGAGATTTGGGAGTGTACAAGAGGTTGGAAAGGGACACAAACATGCAGATGACCCAAACTAAGCAAACAGATATTCTATATCATGAAGTGTCATACTCAGCAATAAAAAGGAAAAGAGAGGGTTTAGGGAAGTTAGCTGTCTTTTGCTTGGGAACTGGCTAGGTATTGGTCCACTCCTGGGAGGTGGTGAGCAATTGCCTTTGCACCACTTGTTTTGTTTCTCTCTTCTTCAACTTTTCCTTTGCTTATTAAACAATTTTATCTTCACTCACAGTTTTACTTTCTTTTACTCTTCCTTTCCTCTTCCCCTGTTCCACTGGGGGGGGGGGGGGGGTGAGCAGCTGTGTGGTGCTTAGCTGCTTACTGGGGTTAAGCCACAGCACAGACCAATGTCAATTATCTGTGGATTTTTACTGAAGATTAAGGGGTAGGGTGGAGGCATCCCCACAGCTATTCCTCTACACAAAATAAATTAGCTCTTTCCACAGCAATTACCTACATTATAGAAAAGGAGATGGAATCACTCCACAACTCTGATGTATCAGTCTGCTTAAGTCTTCCAATTGTAGAAGATTTATCCACATTTTCCCTTCACTGTTGTATTTCTGCTTACTTCAATGTACTATCTGTAAATAAGACATTCCCTTCCAAACACAGTTCTTCCTATAGAAAACATTGCTTCCATCTTCAGAGGTCAATGGTAAAGCCAACTAGACTAACTTAAAACTCCTTCATTGTCAGACAACCTGAACACATCAGACAAACAAAAAGCTAGAAGTGTTGATGTTGTTCACATCTCAAGTCAAACCCTTTGCTGTAATAAAGCACTCTGCAATTTTTTTTCTTCTGTGTCTTGCAACTGTGAATCAATGAATCCAGGATCTACACAATGCAATTATTGATCACTTTGGATTTTTGCTAGTATTCACGTTCCTTTCCACCCTTCAAGCTCAGTAAAGTTTGTGCAAATCTCATCAGAAGTATTACAGCAAAAACATACTTGCATGCTTCTACTCTTCAGAAAGCCTACTACTATTGTTCTGCCAGCAAACTTAACTACTGTCATTTTGCAAAAGTAGAATTGTTACTACACATGAACCACTTCCAAATGTTTTTCCCCTCTTCTGACCTCCTTTTAAACCCCTGTTCCACTGAGCTGCAGCAGATCAGCCACATATGCCATCTCCCAATTGCTTGTTGCCCCTAGTTAAGAAGATACAGAACAGCATACCGCTGTTCCAGATTTCTCTGTGCACTTTCTTAAACACCTCATCTTCAACAAAATGCTTTGCCAGTGAACAAAGAGATGACCTGCAAGTGGATGGCAACATTCAAGATACACATAGAAATATCTGACTGTAATCTGTACTCTGAAGGGAAGAGACAGCTTTCAGCTTTTTCACGTCACCAATTACAAAAGAGTATAAAAAAGCCTTTTCCTATGATCTCCTGCAGAGAGAATGAATCTCTCAAAAGAAAAAAAAAGTTATGCTCCAAAATACCAGAGATCAAAACCATCCAATGCAGGAAAACTCTACTAAAGAAACTATCATAGTTTCTGAATGGCCAGTTCATGAACGGATAGCATGTCTTCATTCTATTCATTCTATTCATTCAGATTCATTCTGATCTGAAAATTCAGTGCTTCACCACACTGAACTTCCCTTTACTTTCACTCCTCCTCTGTACACTTATCAAAGGCAGCAAACTTCAAGAATCGCAGGATCAATTCAAACCTTTCCAAGCACAAAACTTAACTGGCCTTTCTTGATTCCTGCTCAGCTCACTTCTTGCCTCCAATATTAAACACCTCCAAAAAATACATGTTAAAGTGCTTCCTAGAATACTCTAAGCTCATCTAGTAGATAGTCCCCAAAAGAGGACACTGCCTGCAGATTTGCTCGCATTTACAGCTGTGTCCCTATAGTTCCTGCATCCTGTTCACTGATACATTACACTGAACCTACATGCTTAACATGTATCCTTAGCAAGAATAAGATAAAAAGCACGCAAGCACACGATAAAGATGGGAATGACAAGGTAAATACCCATAAATCCATTTCACAAACCTACCTCAGTACTATGAAGAAATTCCAGTGTTTTATCCCATTCATAAAGGGTACCACTCCTTTGAAGCTCTAGCAAACTAAGCTTGTTTGTTATATGGGACTTCAGATCATTCAGATCAGCCCCTCGCATACACGAGCTGGTTGCCACACTGCAATACATGGCTATAGTTCATCTTTGACTAAGAAAAACGAAAGCATCCTTGTTCACCTCACTATTTCCATGTTCAGAGAATGCATCCAGTCATCCTTTGAATATATCCAATTGCATCCTCTGACATCATGCAGCAAGCCCAATTACAGACTGTGTCTCAGACAAATTAGTCCAGGGACATCTCCAAAACAAACTCTACTCATTCCTGATAGTATCCACACAGAAGTCAGGAAGAAATTCCAGTCTTCAAAACCAAAGACAACTGTCTGGGTTTCCCACCACCCCCACCCTCCCTAACAACTACATTGCAAAAGAAGAAAATTGCCACTAAACTACAGAGTTTTCTGGAACCGACTTAGCATTGTAAAGTCTCAGAGTCTCACAGATGACACACGCACAGACGGATCAGTTTCCTACTCTCTACACTCTTATAGTTCATTTTGTCTGGTGGGATTATTATTTAATATAGCTTCCATTTTTAAAACAAAGCCATCCACCGAGTAGAGCTACTGCCAGCTTTTTAGAGCTTAGCAGTCACAGTCACAAGTTCTTCTATATTTCTCAGACTCTCAAACACAGTACTACTTTAAAAGTGCAAACTAAAACGTTTAAGCAATAAGTAGTTTTTTAGCCCAAAGTAAGCTTGCCCTCTAAAATTCTAAGAAAAAACAGCAGAATTTGTGATGCAGCAGTGGTTCAACAGCCAAATATATAAATAGCTATAAACTGCTTCTCTAAAAAAAGTTTTTCCACCATACCTTACACCTTCAGTCTTAGATCAGATCATTCTTGAAGCTTGTATGTCTTGGAGAAAAGAAGTTGGATTATCCATAGAATTAGAATTGCTTCCAAAGTGAGATGGTAAGCAGAAGCTTGAAAATAAAAGCATAAAAGCAAGTCTACAGAATTCTATTTGAATCAATCTGACACTATGCAACAGCTTTGTCTCTACTAGTACACTCAGAAAAAAAAACCCAAAGCTGATCATCAGCTGATATGTATTTCTAAATCAGTAAAAACTACAATTACATGAAAGTTAATTGCTTTGCAACTGCTACTTGTAGCAATTAACTTGAGTTTGAATGAATTTATTCTGTTGTTAATAAACAAGGAACACTCAAAATCAATAAACAGTTTCAGTTCCACACATGCACATCAACTGCATATTAAGAGTAAAGGCAGATAAGCTCTACGAGTTGCACCAGAATCTGTGAAGGCAGAAGGCTTTCACAACAAGCAAGACTCCTAAGAGCTTGAAGGTCTCTGTCATCTACACGCATCCACTTCAACCCTATGTTCTTATAACTTACAGTCCACCAGCAGCGACAGCTACTGTGATTTAAAAAGAAAACTAATCCTGTCCTCATAGCTCACTTTTGTTAGTTTCACAGGCACTTTGAGCAGGTATAATCCAACACTCATCAGAAGCAGTTTTGCCCTGTGTCATTTACTTTCTTGTGTGGGTACAATATTTAGGAATACATACAGCAAATCAGAACAGAGAGCTGATCCAAGATAAAGTTGGTGCTTGCAGGGAGGAAAGTCAGTTTCCTCCAGCGTACAGCTAGCTTAAAGTAGATGTGGAGTTATGGCACCAGCATTTAACACCTACTTTTAATGATAGGTTTAGTTGTTCCTTTTCAAAAAGGCTCCTGTCTACACTGTGGATGTTCACCATTTTTAAAAGACTCCAAGTGCACACACACTACTGCACCCCCTCTTCAACTCAATGGAAGAGCTCCCACATGTCAACATTTTCTCTGGTGGGATCTGACCTGCCAACAAAGAAAGCAGAATGCACCACACATCCAAGAACTAAAGGAAATTGAATACAAGTTTTTAAAACCAGTAAGAAGTCCCATGGCATATCAAACAGCAAATAACAATATTTCATTTGCAGAGTACTTTTCAGTTCACCAAACATACTAGGAACACTCATGTACACCATGACATCTAAAGAACACATAGTATAGTAGCAGTAAAGGTCCACATAGATTAGTTCCCCTTGCTTTTCAGTGCCTGGTATCCTGAATTCAGTGTACTAGACTGTGCTACCAGCTTCAGTAGCTAAACATTTTTGTATTTATTCTGCAAACTATAGTACAAATTCTTAAAAAGCTACCAACCTTTCTCAAAGGAAGAGAGGGAAAAAGACTGTTGATACAAGAACCTCACCTATCATCAGGACATAATTTTTAATATCATGAAGCAAAGCGGGGATACAAACATGCCATGCTGATGCCCTTTAGGACAGAGCTCAAGCATAATAATTTAAAAGTTTTTTCTTCCTTTGTAAATAATACTTGCAATTTACAAACCCTGACCTTATACTCAAAGGACACCGTGACTCTTAAGGTCTAATGCTCTAGCATACACCTTAAATGTAGCTTTATAAACTTAAAACAGAGAAAAACATAAGTACACGCACTCATTTTTTCAATACATAAAGACGGTGAACATACATTCACGGTTTTGCGAGTGCCGTCCCACACACGGCACTAACCCGCAGCCAGCTCCAAGTCAGATGCAGCCTCACCCAGACAGCGACCACCCCTCCTCGCCACCGAACGAGGCTCCCTCGTTACCAGCCCCGGTGCAGGCCCGCCTCCACCTGCTCTCGCTGCCTGCACCCGAAATCAGCAGCCCAGGGACAGGGCGCGCTCACACTCATCACCCCAGGTCAGACAGCCACGGGGCTCCCGTCCGACTTGAGGCGACGTGGCGCGGCTCGGCTCTGCCCGGCAGTGGGATCCTGAGATCCCTGCGGCCCACTGACCCTCGGCGGTGGGTGCCAGCCGCCCCGCGCCGGCAGCCGGACAACACCAGGGGGTTGCAGGACTGCACTTCGTAGAAGGCCTGCACCACCCCCACCAACACCCCGCGCGCGCCGCTGCCATCACAGCACCTGCCCGCTTCAGCCCCTGCGGCCAGCCCGGGCGGCACGGCCAGCGCCAGTGGTGGATGGGCGAGCCCACGGCCGCGAGAAAGCGCCCCCCTCCGTCCCGGGCGGCGCAGGCCAGGCCGCCGAGTGGCCTGTTACCGGTCAGGGGCGAGGCGGACACCCACACAGGTTTGGAAGCAGTCTGGCATGCTGGGTGGTAATTCGGTGCCGCTAAGGACGGCACAGGTTTGAAGCCGCCCGCCTTAAATTCCATGCTAGTGGTTTATAAAGAAACGTCTATTCTGGTGGTGCATGTGACAACCCCATGCTCCTGCGTGGGTCAATTCGCGGTTACTGCTCCCCACCATTGCCACAAACTGTTGTTTTCTTTACAACCCTGATCAGGGAGAGAGGCCAGATTGGGAGGATGTGCTTTTCAGTGTTAAATAAATGAAATCTGCTCTAAGTTGAACTTGCATGAGAAAATAAACTTGGATGTCTTGGGATATACTCCCTCCCTGCATTTCAAACCTATGGTTTGAAACAAACACTGTGGTGTTGCTTTCTCCACAGCTGTAGGCTTCTTCAGTCCCACGCCATCCCAGGCTGGAACTGGCTGAGGGGCAGTCTGTGCTTTGGTACCTCATCCACACACATTATACTTGCTGCCTCTATACCTATAACTGGTGACTTTGTTGCTGTAAGAAAACAATTGTTGAGATATTTGACTAATGAATTGAATGGCAAAAGCAAAACCAGAGTATAGTGGAAATAAACTCAGTTAGGAAGAGAAATCACAGCGTTAAGTGTCTTGCCAAAGTGAGCAGCCATAAAGGCTGAACATTGTTGGAAAGAGATAAACCCTATGAAGAAAAAGAGCAATGATGAAGACCTTGCACAGATGCACCTGAGTGTGGAGATATGATTGGGTTCCTGTGCACAGCTGCACAGGATTTGAGCAACTGCCTAAAAAGCATTAGAGAGGAGGGGGAGCTGGAAATAAGTTCTCTTAAGAAGTGAAGTAGGACTTGATGGAAAGGGAACAAAGGATGTTGCTGCTAAAGGAGAGGTTTGGGAGCTGCTTCACTGAAGCTAAACAGCTGTGGAGGGTTTCTGATGGTCTTCTGGCACAGCAATGTGAAACTGCACTCCTTGGAGCTTCACTCACTAGACTTCCCCATGATTAGAGGAGAGGAGCTAGAGGCAGCATTTGATGAAACAGATGACAGCGAAAACCTTGGGTGCTGTGGCTAACTACAAGGAACAGTAAGCTGTAGTTTTACCACAGTGGATAGTTAAAATCAGTGAAGTTCACTTTCACACTGACTGAAATGCATAATAGTTAATCTTCTCCCCCAGCTCCTGAACTTAATGATACACTTCTCAGATTCCAAGCTCTACACAGTAAAGAGAAAAAAATGTGGTTTGAGGCTATCTGAAAAATCAAGACAGAGACAATAAGTGTCTCTTTTGTTTTTTAGATGTATCAAGAGTATTTTGTTCACTGTTAAGTACTTCTGTGGCCATTGCATCATGCTGGAGAGGAGTGTTGGGCTCTTGGGAGATGGCTGCTGCTCCCGGCCTCAAAGAATGTGTCTGGTATGCATCCCAGTCCCAAATTGCCCCCAGAAGAGTGGTCCATGTTAGCTGTCTTGGTGGGCTGCAGATGAAGTCACACCTCTGCTCTTGACATCATATTCTGACTTTCAGTGTTTGCCCCATGTATATATGATTGGGAGATGAAGAAATAGATTTTGTGAAACACTTGATGAATTGTTTCCAGCTTGAAATATAGTGCAGTTAATAATGTACTAACCAGTAATAATTCTGGCAGTGAATTCAGAGTTCCTGGCCTTGATTATCATAGGGCTGGGTCTTTCGTAATAATGAGCCTATCCCTGTTGTTCAGCAGTTTCATTGTTCCAACATAAGGCAACTGCTGCTAATTGCTTAAGGCTGCTATATTTCTGGCAGAAAAAAAAAGAGGGGGAGGTGAAGGGAGAAGTCATTTGCAATGACAGTTTACAGCTGGGAAGAAAGTGGAGAAAAAAACCATCTTGAGTCTATCTCTGAACCTGAAGTCCTCACAAAAGCTATTGAGATAGTGCCTTATGGAAATTCCTGCTCTGGAAGTGTAAGATTTGGTCTTCTTATATCCTCCAATTGCACAGTATTCCTAAACTGCTCTTGTTCTGGACTTTCCTTACCAACCCATTTGTTTCCCACCCCCTGCTTTGAATTCCCAGCTCTATTCCCCTGGGTCAGCACTGGCATGCCACTTATTTGCAGTTGTTCTCAGGTCACTCCAGAAGTAGAAAAATGGGACTTGGTATGGCTATTGGGAATTTTATTGTTCTGAAATATCACAGAGGTAGCCAGTGCCAGTTATCTCTGGTTCTTTTTCCTCTATTAGCTCTTCCTCTGGCTTCTTTGTTTTTACTCTGTCAAGTATGAGACAGATAGTAGGAACTGGAAGTTGAAGTGAGAGAATGATGTACACCCTGTTTCTGCACTCTTGGGTCTAACCCTTGACCTCTTTTGACCTAGTACTTTATCAACTAGGAATGGAGGAGAATGGCAGTAGGAAGTGACACATAACTGGGAGGGAATGACAATGGTTGCTGCTATCCTACTTGTATTGCTGTGTTAGGGATACACACATGGAGGGGATGGTGGGAAGAGAAGTGTGGGAACTGATAGGAATAGGTCCTGAGAGTCATTCATTTCCCTCCTGCCTCCTCCAACCACAGGCACAGACGGAGGATGATGTCCAAGAATATTAGGCACATAAGGGAGTCTTTGCAACCATTCTCACACGTTTTGGGTGGTCAAAGCTTAGCTTACATTATTGTGGTTTTAGCATGTCTAGTTGTAACTTTTTGGCTCTGTGGCTACCATCAAAAAAAACAAAGCATTGGGAAAGCAATCCTGTACTGGCAAGGAGAGTAGCAGTATAGTACTAGTTAGTCTTTTTTAGTTTTTGTCATCTTGAAACCTGATGCTCAACCAAGATGATGCTGTCAGCAAGCATAGAAAATGTCCAAAGTCTGTTGGAAGCTTAGTATTAAGCCCAAAAATTGTGTTCCAATTCCTAGTGGGAAGCTAGAAGAAAGATGTTGCTAGAGTACTGTGCAAGTGCCAAGAACTAGAATATCGAGTTCTGTAATTTACCTGATATGCAGAGGAATAATTGTTCACGAAGTATGTGGAGCACAGAATAAATTTAGTGTTATCTCAAGCCATGTACCACTACGTCTTATAAATGTGTTTGATTCTAGTTCTATAGTGAATTAGCTCTGGATTATCTTCACCAGCAGAAACCTGTCTCGGATCTGCCTAAGAAACACCTAGGGATTGCAACCTTTGACACACCTTTGTGTAGGAGTAAGGGTACCTACTGGTCAGACTACTGATGCGTTCTAGCTATCTTAAACCTTTCCATGGTACCCTGAACAGCTGTAGTGACAAAGTGGCATAAAGTGGAAATGCTCTGATGTTTTCCTGGTATACAATGGGAACAAAATTTGGCCTCGACTGCTTGGTGATAATGACTATTGTAACTGTGTAAGAGTGGCCAGAATCCTCTTTTTAAAGCATATTCAGCCAAAGGTGGACCTTTGGAACAAAAAGCTAACTTACCACAGAGATCGTTGTAGGCACAGCAGTCCATCTCCTGCTTATGCTTCTTTTCAGTGCCTGTTCCCCAGGTGGACTTGGCAGCACTGGGCTAAGCACCTAAGTTTCTAATACACAGTAGAACTAAGTATCTTAACATGGAATTGACGACAGTAAGGCCCAGTTCTGTGATGACTAAAGAAAACTTGTGTTAGAAGCTTGTAAGAGCTTCTCAGCCAGGCTGCTGGAACCACTAACAGAACAGATACTATTTAAATGGTAATGTTTGCATTGCAGAGAGCCAGTTACCCATATGCAGTGTTGCAATATTGCTGTTGCTGAGGTAGATTTTATATCCTGTGTGGTTGAATCTCACATATCTCTGATTCAAGAATTCAGACATATTCAGATTGGGGATTTGCAGCTTTCTGCTGGGCTGGTTGCCTGTACTGCAGAAGGAAATAGGGGGCTCACCTATTTCTCTCCCCTGCCTTAATATGCAGCTGAACTGATGGCTACATTTTACTTCAGAACCTTAGTCCAAACAGCACTCAACTTACTCCAAAATGTGTCAGTTTAAATCTCATTTCTTTTAGAAACACAAGCACTGTATTAAATAGGACAATTTGGAATTTATGTTCTTCACTTCTTCTCTTACACTGAATTACTAATTGCTATTTCCCAGAGCTTATTTGAATTAGAAACATGGCAGACACAGTGGGCAGACTTGTACTCCAAGTCCTTCTGATGAAGTTAAAGCAGGTTGACTGCAATGAAGTTGGAATCACTTCAGAAAGACAGTAATTCAGTCAAAATAAATAATGCAGTATATTGTGAAATACTGTCAGCTCTTCACATGCAAATTATCCAAACTGACTACATTCAAATGTATGTCCAGTGTGACATGTTGTAAAGGTATGTATCTGCATGAAACTGAAAAACTTTTTCTAGGCTGAAAAGTAAGTTTCACATGCTATTTTTTAAAACTAGTCTAATGGGCTAATCTGACCTGAATTTTAGGTAGCGCACATAACATCCCTCATATGCAAGGCAAAGCTTGTGACCTGCAAGATGAGAAGGAAAAACACAATTAGCATAAATTCTAGCACTGGTAAGATGGCCAACAGAAGCTCAAGAGTTTTGTTTCTCAAAGTTCACATTCCACATCTCCTTTAATTACCAGCATGCAGGCCTCCTCTCTTGAGAGTGGAACTAGAAGAGAAGCAAAAAGATACTAACCTTGAGTAAATTCAGCTTATCTATCTGAAGATTTGGACTCTAGTCTAAAACAAAATGTCTAAGAAGCTTTCTTGTCAGCAGTGTTTTCCATACTTACTATTTTGTCATAGAAGTTTTAAAGGAGGACTTCGTTTTCTGATGCTCTGAGTGGGTAGAAGGCTGTCTCCTAATGCAGCCCAAATAGCCCTTTATCCTCTGTGTGGTTACATAAAGGTCACACTGGTTTGTACAAACACATCTACTTTTACAGTACTGTTGTCCACTGGCTGTCTTACACAGGTCTCTAATGAGTGCTTTTACAACAAACAGTGGAACTGCCATTTGTAGGTTATTCTGATGCACAAAACCTAAGATACTATAGTACTCAGAAGCATGAAAGTGTGATGTATACAGCCTTCACTTTATATAGTTACAACTAGATGCCTCAAAAAACGATCCATTAAAAATGGTAAATGACCATGATTGTGAGGGTACCGATATGCTTTGAGTCCTAGATGAAGGTTAGAATTTGTTTGTTCCATTGAGATACTGAAATCTTTTGAAGTGAGATAATTCAGTCCTTTTTTTTTTTTTTAATGGAGCAGTGTGCACTGTAGATTTCATTTGCCTGCAAAGAATAGGCAGATGGATAAGCAATTACGTAGTCGTGATGTTATGGGTAGGTGGCTACTTCCTACTTCTTAGATCTTATACAAAGCCTGTTAAAGATTGTGTGCATATCAGAAATAAGTTCTTTCCTGCACTGAACTGTGACTGTAAGTGTTCCCCAAAATTTCAGGTTTAGAGTGTGGTCCAGGTACAGTGAACCTCATGGGAACAATATCTACTGGATTTAAAGCTGCATTTTTAAGGTTAAAATGGCAATCCTGTCCTCTTGATACAAAGAAATGCAATAGATACCTATCTTCCAGCACTGGATCAAGTACCACAAACCCAGTTCCTAGTCTTAACTTTGAATCCATTCAGGTAGCAGTTGGAAGAATGTGGAAGAAAGAAATCTTTCTGTTGAAAAGTGGAAAAGAACTATTGAACTTTTTCAGGCCTGCAATATTGCAGAACTCAAACCAGGGATTAAGTAGTGCTCTGTGCAGTCACTCTTTTTGTCGGTCTTAGGAAGAACAGAATGACAGCAAATAGTTGTAGATTTTGGTGAAAGCAAAAACATCTCTTGATCGTACCTTCATTGTGGTGCACATGGCTCAATTCCTGGTAGCTTCTCACATCCATGTAACACCACAGGTCATTAAAGTGTTATAGTATCCCATGCCGTCTTAACTTCCTCAGGCTGTCAGAACTGAACGTTTGTTTCAAGTTTTAAGCAAGCTGTAAATCTTCACAAACCATTTCCAGGAGCTTTGAGAGCAGTCTGAGCTGTCTGTGAGAACATAATTTTTGTTTTCTTCCTTAATGACTGAGTTTCTTCATTGCAGTGCTCCCAGTAACTCCATTATGCTTACTGTATCAGGCGTTGATTACTACTGCATTCATTGACTCTGTGACACCTTCTACAGATGATGGGGCTTTTTCTGTTTTGTTTTGTTTGTTTGTTTGTTTGTTTTTAATTTTTCCTTCAGTTTAGCTCCTTTGCTGGATAGGTGGTTCTGCATTTTAATGGTAACAGGGTATGATTGTGAGACTAACATACTTGAGTTTAGAAAGAAAAGACTTTCGATGGAGTTATCAGAGTAAAGAGAAGTTTGAAAAGTTATGGTAACTTCAGCAGTTTAATGCATGGTTTTCATCATGGAGTTTGCTCCCTTGAAGATATACATGTAAAATGGCATGTAAAAGAAGCAACTAAATTTCAGTCAGAAAAACACAGAATAGTCCTTTGCCAACTCATCATTCTTGCCGGTCTACTGAAGCATAGACAGGCACTGTATTGTTTACAGATCCACATCATGCATACCAGAACAGAAGCTGAAATTCTCTGTGGTTATAGGTAAAATATGTATGTATGTATTGGCACAGCTCATCAAGTCTAACAGGCAACACCTTGCATATGTTTGTTACCCAGAGAGGTGTAACAACTGCTACGAATTCAGAACAGATGTGGCTGAGCAATGCTCTTTCAAGCTCTGAAATTCTACCTGGCTTTTATACCATATGATTTTACCTGAGTAAGGCCTGAGTAAAAACAGTTCCCAATTTGACTGCTGTTTCACAGCCAATTAGTGGAATACAAACTGTTCTCCATGATTAAGCATCCATAGTCACACCAGATGTTTCTCAAAACTAAGTATTTGTAAGTAGTAGACATCTGAAAGATAAACTGGATAAAATGATAATGCCAGGTGACTGAAAGTGACTGAAAACCCCTCCACACACCTTTCACACACAAAGTAATTGCTGAAATGTATCTTTCAGAGGGACCAAACAGTAGAGCTGAACAGGGAACTGAGACAACAGTCTTTGTTAATGGGTGAATGTTGGTAGCTTTATAAGACAGATTCTATCTTTCTGACACCTTTGAAAATCTCAGTAAAAGTCTGCTGGAATCAAAGAAAAGAGTAACTTGTTTTTTGAAGCTTTTCAGAATTTCCCAGTGCACTCTTCAGCATCATTAAACACTTACTGGTTTTGCAGCTTCACTTCTGTAAGATGTTTACACTGCAAGACAAGTTTGTTGCATGCAGTTTTTTATGTCAGCTGCTGAAGTTAGTGCACAGTTTCAAGTGAAAAAATTGGGACAACTTAGCTTGTGTTCTGTCTAAATATTCTCCTAATTATTCCTCATTATCCTAATAGGTTTTTTCCCTTTTCTTGAAGGAATTGGCTGCAATTTTGCAGCTATAGTGGTGGGATATTTTAAATATGAATTCCCATTGTTTCACTTTAGAATTCATATTAAAAATAGGATAGCCAATGTCTTAGAACAGTCTTCTGAGAAATGCAGTGGATTGGAGCTTGTCTAGTTCGTGCCTTTTTGGTTTGGAAAAAAAGCAAGCCAGTTTTCAGTTGCTATTTCTTCTTTGTGACTTTTACTTCTGTACTCCTGGGTTATATTCTGATTGATTATTTTAAAATGTGTCTTAATTAACATATCAGATGATAAAGCAGCTTAAAATCAGTTGGTTGTTGCTGAAACATAGTGATGAAATGGAACAACACTCCAAAGATTCCAATTTATTTTTGCAGGAGACAGGAAGGGAGAGACATTCACTCTCTGGACAGTTATCAAATAGAGAAGAATGTGAGATGAGAGCTTACTTTCTCTGACTAGTATCAATAATGCAGACCACTCACTGATGCAAATCCAAATACTTGATTCTTTGGGGGAGGGGAAGAAATCTGGAGAAAAGTCTGATAAAAACTTCATTCTTGAAAAAGATACTTTTTGCTAAATCTCTGTGCAAAGAAGCTGATCAACTTTATCAGCTCTGATGGATATCAAAATCAGAAAGTAAAGTAATCTAACTGCTTTCTATCCTGGTAGGTTTGCTGTGTTTTTCAACAAGAGGTTCTTTCTGTACCTAGGAGATAAAAAGCCTTGGTCTGATTCTTTGGATCATGTCTATATTTATGTGGAAAGAAAATTAATCCATTAGGTAGATTCTGTAGCATTTTTCCTTCAGTAGTTCCTTGGATTTCTATGTTCAGTTTTGTGATGCTGTGGCATTATCTCTGTTTCCTTCTGCTCCAAGTGCAACTGGTGAAACAAGAATCTTACACTGTTAAATTACCCGACAATCTTATAATGAAATGGATGGCTTGTGCAACAGGAGTTTCAACAGTCAATTCATATTTCAAGGTTTTTGTGTATGAATCTCATCAGGAAGTGTGCGAGACAATATGAATTTCGAGTTGTGGTACCAGCATTCCCAGATGCATTTCTTTATTCCATATAGAGAAACAAATCTGTAAAAACTATTTGCAAAATTACAATACATTTTCCAAGGGATTTTTCTGCTAAATATTTTAACCAAAATTGTACATGTGTGGCTAGCTACACAAACAAGGCCTTTTTTTCCCCCTTAACCACACTTGTATTGCCTCATAGAGAAAGTTGTGCAAAACTTCTGTGCCAGATTGTTGTCCACAAGACTGCAAAAGTACATTACAGGATTTGAAAAAACATCTTTATGGGCTAGATCCTGAGACCCGGCCATCAAAGCAATTCTTGGTGAGTGGTGTAAATTTCTGTAACTCCACTGAAGTAGCTCTGACAGCTAATGGTGGCTGTCTGCTGTAAGTGACTCAAGAGGATTACTCCTACTTCCACTAACTTGGAAGAGCTGTAGTGTTCTAGTATCCAAAGCCGTGAACTTACACTTACTTAAAGTAGTGCACACTCAGAAATGAATTCTGCTTCTTGCATTCAGAAATGTAGGATCAAGTACAAGCTATCAAAACCAAAATTTTGCAATTATTTTACTTCCTTTCTGATTTAGAGCTCTAACTTGCCAAAACCAGGATCTGAGAATGGATATTTAGGTGCACAATTACATAAAACAAGTTGGGTTGGAAAGGAAATGCATTTAAGTCCCAGCCAAGAAATCCCAGTGGAGAGTCTTTTGTGGATTGACTTATTATTTTTGTGGTAAATTGACAAAGCTAACTAAGAATATTCATCCTATTTTTGTTTGTTTGGGGTTTTTTTTTGTTTGAAAGCATAAAGTAAAAACTGAATTGAAATTTACAGGATTTTGGTATTTTCTCTTGATCCTTCAATCTTGCATTTATAAAAATAGAAGCAGCATAGACCTGGAAATAAGCGATCACAAAAAATTATGTTCAGCAGATGAAAGCTGTTTATGTAGTTTTACAACTGCTGGCCTTTTTTACAAAGGCAAAGTGACGGGCACAAGAGGACATCTGCTGCCAGCAAGAAGCAATGCACTGAAGCCACTTGACTCTGGAGTTCAAGCAATAGTGTTGTAGGAAAGTAAAAATAATAAAGTTCCTTATGCTTACCTTGCACATTTATGCCAGACTCAATGAAAGATGAGAGGATTTTTGTGTGTATGTGATTGTTTTTGTGTTTGTATTAGGAAAGGGCAGCAAGAAGGCAAGAAGATTCTATGATTCTAAGTGCAAGGACCTGCTGCACATCAGTCAGGGCAATGCCAAGCACAAATACAGGCTGGGAGTAGCCCTGAGGAGAAGGACTTGGGGTACTCATGGATGAGAAGCTCAACATGAGCTGGCAATGTGTGCTTGCAGCTTTGAAAGCCAGCCACATCCTGGGCTGCATCAAAAGAAGCATGGCCAGCAGGTCAAGGAAGGTGATTCACCCCCTCTTTTCCACTCTGAGACACCACCTGGAGTACTTCCTCCAGCTCTGGAGCTCCCAGCATAAGAAGGACATGGACTTGTTGGACTGAGTCCAGAGGAGGGCCACAAAGAAGATCTTATCTATGATAAGATCCGGTTTTCCAGCTATTCCATAGAATCATAGGATGGTTGGGGTTGGAAGGGACCTTTAAAGGTCATCTAGTCCAACCCCTCTGCAAGGAGCGGGGACATCTTTAACTAGATCAGGTTGCTCAGAGCCCCATCCAACCTGGCCTTGAATGTTTCCAGGGATAGGGCATCTACCACTTCTCTGGGCAGTGTTTCATCAGTGTTTTATCACCCTCATTGTAAAAAATTTCTTCCTTATATCTAGTCTGAATCTACCTCCTCCTGTTTTAAAACCATTGCCCCTTGTGATTCATTCACCTCAGAGCTGTAAGAAGGGCTTACTCATGGAGATGCTTCAGAAACTGTTTGAAGTTATGGTTTTATTCTTTGGTATAGCTGTTGCAGTCCCTAAAAATCCTGGAAGTGCTTTCATTCAGCCAAGCAAGGTGCTAGCCTAACACTAGAAGGTTCCTACATGAAACAGTTGTGTGCTGCAAGTGAACAGTAGCACCAGAAAGTTGTCAGTTAGTCTGACCTCATGGTCAGACTAAATTATTTTTAAAGTATATGTGACTTGCATGGGATTGGTTAGCAGTCTTGAACCAGTTCCTAGCAAATGTGTCAATGGGTAAAAGGCAACCGTAATACTGACAGACTTTTATTAAATCTATTCCATATGGAAAGGGTGTTGTCAGAGGGAGTTTAGATTGGGGCACACTGATATTTCATGGGAAAAATGATGTACTACTTATTCCTGGCACCTCATCTTTTTGTACTTGTGTAACTTTCAGATAACACAGTTACATTAGTTTTCCATTTGGAAAATCTGTACTGCAGTGTCTATAATTAGACAGCTGCTGAAACTTCTTTCAGACATACATTTCTCTTTTGTAATTGTGTTTAATCTTTGGGAGAGGCTAAGTACATTTCCTATCAGTAAGAGTATTTCTATTAATATGGACATTTAACCTGAAAGTCAAGAGACAAACAAGTTACTGTAAAGACAAAACTAAGACGTGCAAAATAATTGTGTTGCTATTATCTGCCACAGGAATTTTTCAAATATCTTTTGACTTCCCAGTGTAACATATCGTCTATCACCTACTATCACAATTGTAATAGCATTTCATGTCCTTTACTGATGAAAATGCCGTGGCAGTCAGGAACTGTTTAAGCTTAAAAATTGCTAAAGCAATTTCAGAGAAGGCTAAACAAAATAGTCACACAGATCAGAGAAAATATGACAATGATACCAGTGCTCTGAACTATATGAAGTTGACTCTGGTTTTTTTTAAAAAAAAAAACAGTGTAGGAGAAGGTTCAGGACACCAAACACCCTCCCTTTTGCTAGATGTTGATATTGTTACATGGTAGCTGTGATTAAGTGTGTTTCCTGTGCAAGTAAGATGAGTTGTTAATGACAGAAGGGAGTTGCACACACCACAAAATTAGGCTGTCATAAACACTATACATAGATCTTAACCTTAATACTGCTCAGAAATTGAGCATGTTACTGCTTGTTGCCAGCTACCTGTAATATTGAGGTAATTGTGTGTCTCTGGATTTACACATGAAACTCAGGGTATTGGGGTTTGATCTCTGACACTTCTATAGATGAGTGTAAGACCAACTCCCATTCACAAGGTAATATTGCAGTTGTGCTCAAGAGGCTCTTGAGGTATGCTCTGCCACCCACAAAGGGAATATTGCTGACTTGGCGATGTTTGTCAGGCTGAGTCCCAATGAAATTCCTTTTTTGGGGGCCAAAGGTATGATAAGTTACTTTTCCACATGTGCTACAAAAAAAAATTGCCAGCAACAAAAGCAAATTCCCTTGAAAACAGAACTCTTTATGGCACATTTGGAGAAGGATGAGAGTACAAACAATGTATGGCAGATGTAGGCACACTGTTTTAAGCCCTAGCAGGAGCTCAGACATCATGTGGATGGGTGCTGAGTGACAACACACAAGAATAGAAGGCGGTCTTGTCCAGGTGATTTCTGAAGAGGGTTGCAAGGTGCTGAAGTGGAGAGAAGCACTGATGTTGCAGAAAGCTCTTCTGCTGGGGTTGTAGGGAAATAGACCATTGAAGTGGGAGCTTAACATGTGAACAATAATTCATTCATTACCTGTTTTATTATTCAAGTCGTAGGAGTTGTCCGACAAACATTTATTGGCTCTTTAATACATTTACATTTAATGTAAACTAAACTTATTTCTTGGTTTCCATTGCAGGGGTTTGGTTTGTTGGAGGGCAATTCAGGAGAGTTGGGATATTTTTCCTTTTAGCACTGTTGATCCACATTCTAGTGAAATTTATTTGTGTGAGGAAAAGGGAGGAAAAAAATAGCAGTTGCTAAATTTCAGTTTTGGTAATGAGTGGGAACCAGAATGAAAACCAAGCTACTATCTAATTTCAGGCCCAGTTTTGGGGGTTAGACGGTCAACAGAGTTTCCATTCATGTGAAACATGCTGTATAATTTCTTGTAATTATGCTGTGTAATTTCTTGTAAGGTAGTGAATATGAATCTCCTAAAGCAATGAATGCCCTCAAACCATTATATTTTATGCTTGATAAAACTGACAACTGGAAAATTTTGGTAAGTTATATGAAATGTTTCTTTTGTAGTATTGACTCAACAGGAAATAATCTTCAGTTTTTCTTGAAAACTTGTGTCTTTGAATTTAACATCAATCCTGATGTAAATATTTATGGATTTAAGTTGAATTAAGTTGGATTGTTATCTCTTGACATTGTAGCATAATCTTGAGCCAAGCTAGATTTTAATTCAGTACTGCAGATATTTTTTCATGCTGTAGAATAATACTGTGTGTGGCAATATCAACAGAAGCTTGTAGAGTGCTCATCTCAGGTGTATCTGGAACAGAACAACAAGGTGTCCTGTTCTTACAGAATTTAACAACTTACTTCCTCAGGCACTAGTTTCCCATAACTGCTTTTTTTTTTTTCTGTACACAAAACAAAATACGGGTCTGCTTTGCACAGAACTTTGATTGACTTTGTACAGCAACCTGGTCATGCCAGCAATCTGCAAGTACTACAAAATGCAAGGAGCAACGAGCTTTGTACAAGCACAAAACAACCCTGTTGCCCCCTCTAAATCCTTCAGCAGATCATCTGTTATGACACAGGTCCATGGCAGGTTCATGATTCCCTCGGACTAAATTAAGGTGAAACAACACCAAATGGTCAATTTAACAGTTTATTTAACATTAATGAGGAACGAGTTAACTTTGAAAACTTGGGAAGCTTAAAGGGTTTGATAGCCAGGGCTTTTTATAAGATATAAGATTATTTATAAGATAGCCAGCACATTTATAAGAAGGAAAAGGAGAAGATGGAAAAGAGGGAGATGGAGTGAGAGAATGAGAGAGAAAGAGATATCACCACCCCTGGATCCAGCAATGATGATGACGGGCGGGTGCACGAATCCTCCATTGGGATGGTGGGCGCGATGACTGGCAGTGATGATAATCTCCTGGTGGCGGGCATGCACGTGGCTCCCTGAGGCAGTGTTTTTTTAAAGTCTAATCCCTGCCTCCAGTTATGCCCCTTGAGGACTTGTATGGTCTGGTTCCAGAGAGTTCTGAGTCCTTTGTGCAGGTGCTAAGCAGGCGCTAAATGTGAGGGGTGGTCAGAAGCCCCTTCCACAGTTGACCACTGCGTAACCCCTTGCCACAGATGGCAAGTCTATATGTAACAGGGACCTATGGACCTGCACATCCCCTGTGCGGCCTCCACCTCCTGTGTCACCGGACTCCTACCGCCCTTATGCAAACCGCACCCTGCCCCACAACAGTGTTTGAGACATCAATAGACATTAAGTCTTTCAGTCCCTTACATCATCCTCTGAACCATGCCAGCGTAGAGCGTTTTGGCCACTTAGACAACTGCTGCTCTGTTGTGGCTTCTGTTATGCAGACCAGTCTGTCTGTCTGCCACACTCTTTTCAGCTGTTGTCACATTGGTCCCTTAGATTGCTAGCTGTTTGGGGCGAGGATCAGGGTTTTTTTTAGATAGGGCTGTTTACAAGTTACAGTGTAAGAAGAGCCAATGCACAATGAGGAGCTATGGTGTGCTACTGCAGTGCAAAAACAGCAGGGAGAAAGTGCTGAAGGATTAGCTATTCATAGATGTTCTTGACCAGCAGGTGCACAGGTTATGCAGCTGTGTGCATTTGCATATCTGAATGAGTTTCTGTTTTAAAAATCTAGAGTTGGGACTTCGCCTGATACAAACGTTTCACTGCAGTGCCTAAAAAGAGAATTTCCGAAAGCTGTTGGTCTGCCTTATCTTCCCAGGTTTGAGGGCTGACAATTAAGAAAGTGAGTGTACTCTGAGAAGGCTCTGTTTGTCATGAAGTGCAACCTCATTTTCTGTGTTAACCCACTCTTTTTCCACTCTTCTTAATCTTTCTTTTTCTGAACATCTGAGAAATCCACCAAATATCATACAAATACATTGGTATAAGGGGAACGCCAATTATTTCTTAAGCCACCTAAATCCTCAGAAGTCCTCATAAAGCTAGATTTTATCCTGCCAATAGACTTTCGAGAATTAGGTAGGTTGGAGGCTATAGTAGAATTGGTCATCACCCTCCTCTCTATGCCCTCATTTGAAAATGCACACCTAGCTGCTGCTAAACTTCTGAATATTAAAATGGCCAATTTTGGGTAGCCTTTACTTCCTGGACTGTAAACAGGTAGTTCATTCCTCGACCCATCTATGTATTTCTGCCAAGTACTGACAGGTGGGAGCCATGGCCAATTGAGTTATTTTACTGTAGTTTAGTCTGCCAGTTTTCATAAGGGAACACCCATTTATATGTGATTTACTAAAACAAAGAATGGTAGCTGAAAATCTAGAAATGATTGTGCTACTCAGCCTAATCTAAACACAGTCATGATTTCATGAGCTAATACTAAGGTTTACAAGTCTCCAAAGTGAAATGAGTAGCCTCTGTAAATTCAGTTGTGCAATACTTCTTCCCAGTCTTTCTTAAAGTCTCTCTTGAAAACTTATGCAATAAAAGATGTAATTGGGAAATTATTAAAATGAATAATGACATTGCTATCTCCTATTTCTGTGGTTACTTCCTACCTTAAAGGGAAATAAATGTTACTGACTAGTGATGATGTGCGTGTGGACTGAGAGTTGATATTCCAGTCCTATAAGCTTTCAAGCTTGCTGATTCAGGCCTGATAAAACCCTGCACGGTTCACACCAACAATAAATTAACTATTTTTTATAAAATTTCTTCTTATGATTACCCAGTCTACCTCAAACATATTTTAAGTCTATATTACAAAAGATTGATCTGTTACTGGCAGAGAAGTGAACTAGAATTATCAGATCTAAGCAGAGTTAGTTTCAGTCACTCAAATTTTTTTTTCTTTCTTTTTTTTTTTTTGTACTACCCACTCTTGCAAAATAACAATGAATTGACTTCATTGCGTCAGTATTAACTAAGGATTCTTCTGTAAAATTGGTGTGGTATTTTTTTTGCCACGAAAGAGTGGATTTGCACTATAAAATGTAGTGTATCCTGACCAGACATGTCAAACGGCTGGCAGTAGCATGCTGTAAATAAAATTTTCAAATGCAATCACCTGGTAATATGCATATATGACTATCTTATTCTCAAATGGACTTTAGACTCTCCCTTGATTATTATAAATTGCTTCTTTCAGAAACTGTAATTGTTAAAAATATGTATGTTTGAGGACTTCAGAGGAACTCTACAATTCTCTTGATATTAACCTGAAATTTGGGAAAGAGCAGAACATGCATTTTAAACTATACTACCCTGGTAAATGTTGTATGAACTGATAGAAACTGATCAGCTCAAATTTGTTTATGTCTAATTCTACAATATTTAACTTGCTTAAATAAACCTTCCTTTACATTCCATTAAGCCATATTTAGAAGCAACCTGGAAACATCTCCTAGCTATTGAAGTATTGCAAAGTATGGCCAGGGGTCTTTCATAGTACGTTTTCAAGCTTTCTGACTACCTAAAAGTAACAAAGACTTTACAAAGCCAGAAATGGGAAGTTCAGAAACTCTATCTGTTGTCCAACTACACCACAAAACTGTAATATTTGGCGTATAATCTTAGGTTTGTTAAAATCAGTAGTTGTGTTAATTCTTTGATAAAGTAGATGTAAGCCAAGATTCTACTGTGGGGCAAATATCCTTACACATATTGCATCCCTTAATTGAGGACAATTAACAGATATAAAAAATGGCATTAGAAGTTTCAAGTATTTTTCTTGCTTCATGAGCACAGCATGGGGAAAAAAAGTGCTATTGAACAAGTCACAAACTAACATGGTCAATGTAACAACCAAGTTTCATGGGCCAACAATGATGGCCTTTCATTATTCTGCACATGCAGTATTTATTCTTCACATGCAGTTTGTTAACTGACTTAGGAGCACCACTTGTAATATCCTGTGCTCACACACTGCAGGATGTTTGAAGAACTTAAATAGAGAAGTTTTCTTGTATTCCAGTATCTTCATTGTATTCTGTCAACTCAAACAAACACACCTCTGATAAAAGGCAGTATTATAGTTCTGAAGATTTGAAAAAAGATCTGTATCACAGGCAGATAATGTTTTAAATCTTCCATGACCTCAATTAGCATTACCTTACAGATTCTAAGTATACAGAGTATACAGCCCATATTTCAGTGGTGTAGCTGTTTGTGAGGTGTGGCTTTAATAGGAAGAGCCACAAAAATTTCAAGTTAAATTTTAATCATCTGTGAGTTAGGTGACAAATCCCCTCTGCAAGAGGATTGAGAGAAACCTTGATTTCACTTAATCATATTAAATTCAGAAAATGTATGAACATACTCTTGTACATTCTTGTATGCTTGTTCTGTATTTTGGCTGAAGCTACTATTGGAAACCAAATTAAACTGAGATGTGTAAAACATGACCAGAAAAAAAAAAAGAATTCAAATATATATCCTCAGAAAACTTCAACCATAAAAGCTTATTTACCTCAGATATTCTAACATACTGCTGCACCACATCCATATTCCATATTCCCAACCACACTCTCACCAGTCTTTAGGATATCCACTTTCTACTGGAGAACAAGATGACTGGGAACAAAAGGCATGTCTCTCTATTGCCAAGAACAATACAGCTTGTTGGCTGCTGTACAGTAAATAGCAATTATATAAATGCTGTTTAAATATCATGGTTTACATTATGTCCTAACAGCATTTAAGCAGGTTTGAAAGTTACCATGAGTAACAGGGCAGACTGGTGAAATCCACCTCTCTTTAGCAGTTAAGAAAGGAAGCAAGAAAGAATCATCAGATATGGCTGAGGCTTGTCATATGAGGTGCAATGAGATGATGTCTTATTTGCTGTGTTAGTAAACTATCAAACAATATGTCCACTTTGTCATTCTGTGTTGTTATTTTCCCTAGCTGTCCTTTGTAAAACACCTGAGAGGTTTAAATAGACTAGCTGATGTCACTGTCTTTGTCTAGCAATTTCTCCACCTGTGACTGGAATCTGATTATTCTGTAACCAGCACTGGCCCCACACAGCAGTAACCCTTGCTGATGTCAGCTAGGGTTCACTGAGAGGAGAACTGGCCTCCTCAACAGCTGCTGGCAGAATTTGTGGAGCAGCTCAGGCTGTAGCTGGTCTTATTCCTGTAAGGTGGGGTCCCTCCTTCGTGAACTGCTCCAGTGTGTGTAAATTTTTCCACAGGGTGCAGTCCCTCAGGAACTGGCTGCTCCAGCACAATCCTCCATGGGCCACAGCCTCCTTCAGGGATCCGCCTGCTCAGGTGTGGGGTCCTCCACAGGCTGCAGGCGGATCTCTGCTCCTCCACTTTTAAGAGTCTCAGTATCATTTCTGTCTCAGAGAAGTGCAGATACTTCTCTGGGGAGATACATCACATGACTTTGAGTAACTCATGTTCTAAAGAAGCAGCAAAGATATTTAACATTTACCACACCATTTAAATGTCAGCACAGACAAGCTAGCAGAGGAAAGATCATTGTTCTCGCTTTACCTCATAGATGTTGAAATATATTGAAATAAGTCTCCTATATTAAGTGTGAGGAGAAAAATATCTCCACAGATTATGTATTTGCTGCAAACTTTCTTAGTATTCATAGCATAGAATTTACTGTGTGTAATGGTGCTTTTGAAGAAGTGCATTAGATTTTCAAAAATGTAGTAAAAGAGAGCTTGCATGAAATAAAAAGCATTCTGCCTAATGAGGTTCACTCCTAACTTTTTTTTTTACTTCTTCCTCTAGTCACCTCTCTTACCTCCACATGTCATAGGGCTAATTCTGCTTTGTCTTGCCTGTGTCACTTGTTGCAGAGGAGACCTTTGAGGAAGGGCAAGTCCCTACAGAGATAGTTCTGGAAAAGTCACTATAAACTTATGCTTAGATCCCTAAATAAAGGTGGGGGGTGGGGGGGAAGGCCCTTATTGGTATTAATGTCCTTTACTAATGAAATGTATTGCACTTACGCAGTGTTAATGATTCATGATCATGATTCATTTACACAAACCTAGGGTAAAGGAATCTATATTCTCTTAGCATTGAGCTCACTTGAACCGGAGATCTGAAAAGTTTTAGTTTTTTAGAGAACCCATGGCTGTATGCTTTAGCCCTTTATTGTATTTAAAATAAGACCTAAACACAATTAGCACTAAAATCCAGAGCCACTTCTGTCTGAATGCTGTGTAAGTGAAAACGTGACCTCAAGTGACCTCACCTGGATGCTTTCACAATTAAGCGCTTTAAAACTAGAACATGCATTCAAGAAACTAACCAGTCTCAGTGGCTCAACTGTTGTGTTAAAGTGAACTGGGAAGCCTGGCGTGGTATACATGCTCTGAGATTATTTAATGTGTAGCATTATGGGTTTATAACAAACTGCAGGGTCAGCCCAGCTGAAAGCAGGGGTGGCTTATACCTTGGTGATAGTGCCGTCCACCACCACCAGAATTTTATAACTGTCAAGAAGAAATGTCTTCTTAGTCTTACTTACTTCCTGTGCTAAGCACAGACAACAAATGCATGAAGCCTCGCACAGCAACACATCCTGAAGTATACACCAAACCATGATGTACACTGTAGCCATCAGTGGGGAAGAGGATTCTGCCAATTCAAAAGCAGTGAAGCTGCTATGGGTTGCTGATGCTGCTTGCCGCTACTAGAATGGAGTGTTGGTGAAAGCTGTTGTCAAGAGGTGAAAGGCTCAGACCAGAGCCATCTCTGTAGTTCCTGGAAGATCAAAATAACCAGGACAAGATGAATGCAGAGCATTCTTCTTCCACCTTGTGTGGTGCTGCCACTAAGCAAGGGCAAAAAATGTTCTATTGCCAAAAGGAAGCACAAGAAGGATTGTGACTGTTGTCTAATGCTGCTTAGGAGAAGCCCCGGATTATGGTTCCTGTTTCCAGGCTCTGGTTTTGGTTTGTTGCATTTTTCTGTTTGTTTGTTTGTTTTAATAAATGTCTGTTCCAAAATCAGGTTTTAGTGTTAAATTGGGCTAAGAAGGACAGAGTGAGCTTAAGGACATGCTAGAGTCTTAATGTGTATCACAGAAACTGTGAACTGATTAGAGTTCTGGTTGTCATCCTGCTTTTTAGTAGCTTGTCAGCTATTACTGAAAAAAAAAATAGGATCATCCTTGCATCCTCTAGCCTATTCCTTTGAGAAAATATCAAAAGTATGATTTTACTGTGTTGTTAACCTGGAGGACCTCCTCCTGTCTTGGGTGCCAAATATGCATGTTTTGTTTGGCAGCCTTCCAGCATATGCTCATTTTGAAAGGATACTTGGCAGAAATTGAATCTTGTCTTGCAGCAGCCTTTAATTAGCCATTGTCCCTCTAAGACTAAGATTAAAAACTGTCAGTAAATCTGTTATCTGCCTTCAGTTTGCTCAAGCAATTGCTAAATGAAGCTGACAAAATACTCCATCAGAATACTGTGACTTTTGATAGAAACCTGTGAGAAACTTATAATTCCTAGTAAGTCTGCACGAACAGTGACTAGTTAAACAAACATAACCATCTCACTCTTGGAATAGCTTGTGTTCAGCTTGTACTGATAAGTCAAACTCTTTTCCTAAACAGAATGAAGTCAGGATTATTAGCTAAACTGCACATGTCCTTTACCACCAAGCAATGCCTAGTATTCTAAGTACTGTTCAGTGCACAACCTGTAGCCTAAAATGATGCAAAGAACAAGGCTATCTGTCTACACCTTATTTATTGTGGCCAACTCACATGAAATACTGAGTTGAAAGCTATATCAATTTATTCCCAAATTGTGTCGCTATTATCTTATGGCCATGTATCAGCAAAGATGACTCAGCATTTTTAATGGTGAATTAATTACCTAAATTGTAATTATTGTAATAAAGAAAGTGTCATAGATCACACAGAAACTGCAGTAGCAGGCAGGAGGAAAAAGGAGTGATGCAACAACTCATCTTCTCCAGGTTCCTCCCTCATTTTTTCTTAGTTTCATTTGTCAGTTTTCTAGGAGGATTTGTGTTAAGCAAAACACTTCCTGACGTGCAAACGAGAATCCAGTCACATCAGACTTCACCTATTCAAAAACTCAAAAATTGCTGGTCCTCACCTTCCTTTGGCCCTGTGACTACAGGCCAACAAACACGGGGACTCTGTGCTTTCCTGGGCAACTAGCCGTCCAACATTTACTCTCGCCTACAGTCCAGCTCCAAAATAAAAAACCATCTCTAATTCAGCGAACACTGCATGATTGCTCCCACATGAAAAGGGCCAGCACTGAAAAATGTTGCTAGTTCTCACCTTCCATTGGCAGCACATTTAGGGGTGCACAAACATGGAGGTTCTGTGCTTTGCTGGGCCAATAGCGGTCTAGCATTTACTCTCTACTCAGCCCAGATCCAAAATGAAAAATGGATCTCAATTCAGTGAACATCGGATGATGGCTACCACATGAGAAGCGCCAGTACTGAAAGCTGTTGCTGCTCCTCACCTTCCCTTGGCAGCACATTTACAGCCCAAGAAACACTGAGACACTGTGCTTTCCTGTGTGACTAGCGCACCTACGTTTTTTCTTGTCACAGCCTAGCTCTCAAAAGTGCAAATGGCGGACGATTGCTCCACACAAAAAGTGCCAGCACTGAAAGATGTTGCTTGTCCTCACCAAGAGGAGGGCCACCATCAGCTTCCACTCCTGACCATTTTTATGTGGGAACCCTCGCAGGAATTTTTTCTTATTTTAGCCAGGGCTCTGGAAGAACATGTGCAAGAGTAGGTTAAATGTACAGTGCTGTTGTATGTTGGACTATGAAGAGGCTGCCAAGGAAAAGTGAGAGACAAAACTGCCATTCATTCCTAGTCTGTCCAGAGTTGAAACTGTTGCTGGTGGCTGTGGGTTTTATTTGTTTCTCAGGGGAGGCTGAGATTTAGGTGGAAGATGAAATGCAGATCCCCAGTATTGGTAGGACTCTTAACTGACTGCCAAATAAAGTAGAGGGCCACAAAGAGCTTTTAGTCCTGGCTTCTGCTCAGAAGTGGCCACATCTTAAAACTGTTGCTGGCCCTCTCATTCCCTTGACAGTTCTTTCACAGCCCCAGTAACACTAATTCTCTGCTCTTGCTCTCCCATCTATCCAATCCCCCTCACCTACTCCCTCATTCTTGACAAAGATCAGGTCCAGAACAGAAACCCTCCAGTGAAGGCTCCCACATAGAAGGTACAGAATTAAGTTGTAGCTGGCTGTCACCTTGTCTTGGCAGCCCCTTAGGAACCCCATCAATACTGAGGTTCTGCACTTCTTATATGACCTAACCATCAGAGTCGCGTATCTGCTCACCCTTAACCAGATGGTAGCTGCAATACAGACAGCTGCCTGCTAGTTCTCCAACAGAGAAGTGGCCAGGACTGGGGTTGTGAAGGGACTGCCAAGGGAAGGTGAGGGACACTAACAGTTTTCAGTCCTAGTCACTTTTATGTGGGAGTCCTAGGTGTTGCTTGTTTTGGAGCTAGAGTGGAGCTAGGGTGCCTAGGCTGAGGGAGTAGAGCAGTATTAACTGATAGAAGAAGCACAGAGCTCCATTGTGGGTGGGACTGAAAAAGGGCTGCCAAAGAAAGGTGAGAGCTAACAATGGCTTTTACTCCTGGACGCTTCTGTGTGAGAACCCTAGCTGTTCATTATCCATTTTATGGCTGAATTCCTGTGAGGCTGCAGTTGTAGGTTAATGTGAGTGGCAGAGCAAACACAGTGTCAGTGTTAGTAGGGCTGTGAAGAGGCTGCTAAGGGAAGATGTGGGCAACCAACAGCTTTTGTCCCTGTTACACTTGTTTTGGTTAGGATAGAGTTACATTTCTTCATAGTAGTTTGTATGCTGCTATATTTTTTATTTGTGCTGAAAATAGTGTTGGTTCTCTGATGTTTCAGTTACTGGCATGCTTATGCAGTGCCAAGGCCTTTTCTACTCCTCACACTGCCCCATCAGGCAATAGCTTGGAAGTGCAAAAAATGTTGGGAGAGGACACTTGGGCCAGCTGACCCAAACTGGACAAAGCGATATTCATTGAATAGTTTGAGTTGGAAGGGACCTTTAAAGGTCATTTATTCCACCCTCCCCCACAAGGAGCACAGACGACATCAACTAGATTAGCTTGCTGATCCTATGATCCTACCCATCCTGGCCTTGAATACTTCCAGGAATGGGGCGCCTAGCATCTGTTTAGGCAACCTGTTCCAGTGTTTCACGACCTTCGTTGTAAAAAATTCCTTCCTTATATCTAGTCTGAGTCTACTTCCATATATTTTAAAACCATTACCCTTCACCCAATCACAACAAGCCCTGCTAAAGAGTTTATCCCATCTTTTAGGTACTGCAATGCTGCTATAAGGTCTCCCCGGAGCCTTCTCTTCTCCAGGCTGAACAGCCTCAACTCTCCCAGTCTGTCCTTATAGGAGAGATCCTCCAGCCTTCTCTTCATCTTCATGACCTTCCTCTGGATCTGCTCCAACAGGTCTATGTCCTTCATATTACATATTACTCCAGCTGGGGTGTCACGAGAGTGGAATAGAGGGGTAGAATCACCTTCCTCCACCTGCTGGTGATACTTCTTTTGATGCAACCCAGGATAAGGTTGGTTTTCTGGGCTGCAGGCACACATTGCCAGCTCATGTTGAACTTCTCATCCACCAGTACACCCAAGTCCTTCTTCTCAGGGCTGCTCTCAATCCATTCTCCACCCAGTCTGTATTTGTGCCTGGGATTGCTCTGACCCATGTGCAGGACCTTGCACTTGGCCTTGTTGAACTTCATGAGGTTCTCACAGGGCCACCTCTCCAGCCTGTCAGAGTCCCTCTGGATGGCATCCCTTCCCTCCAGCACGTGGACCGCACCACACAGCTTGGTGTTGTCAGCAAACTTGCTGAGGCTAAGCTCAATCCTACTGTCCATGTTGGTGACACCGATGTTAAACAGGGGCAATCCCAATACTGACCTCTGAAGAACGCCACTCATCACTGTTCTCCACTCAGATATAGGGTCATTGACCACAAATCTTCAAGTGCAACCATCCAGCCAATTCCTTAAGCACCAAGTGGTCCAACCATCACATCCCTGTCTCTCCAGTTTAGAAACATGCAAATTCCATACCATATGATGTCATGCTCAGCAATAAAACTAGACAGGGAGTTTGATGGGGAGCCCACTGTTCAGGGACTGGATGAGCATTAGTTTGTTGTTGGTGAGCAATTGTTTTCATTTACACCACTTGTCTTTCTTGGGGTTTGTTGTCTTCTCTCTGTTAATTATTTATTTTTAGTTAGTAAACTGTTTTTGTCTCAACCCATGAGTGAGCTGCTCACTTTTACCCTTCCTATTCTGCCCCTATCCCACCGTGGGGAAGTGAGTAAGCAGGTGTATGGTGCTTAGTTGCTATCCGTGGTTAAAACATGACAGTCCTTTTTGGTGCTCAACTTGGGTCTTAAAACATTTTAAAACATAACAGATTTGACCAGCGTGTATTAGAAGGGATTTATATCTGTTAACAATTGCTGGTCACCATATTGATTCATCTGTTCTCAATATTAGTTTATCTGACCTGTGCCATACTCCTTTTTTGCTCTACATGTTAAAAATTGGGTTTCTCTTTCACAGTTTACTGTGCTCAATAGCACTCAGTGACATTTTCTAACTGGCCTTGAGCTTAATCTGCTATTCGGGCTCTCTACTGAAGCCATTACTATACTCCAGGTGCCAGTTCATGGAGTCAATTAACAATTAGACTTCTTTCTCTGAAAGTTTTTCTGTGGAGGAAATACAGAATGGCACCTTCAACACCTTCTTCTGTCATGTTTTTTCCCTTGTTACAGTAACTCTTCAGTTTCTTGGACAGACTTGGGTAATCAAAATACTTCTACTGGTCTTTCTTATGAATATTCTTTTGGCTTTTTCTAAGGTTAACAAGCTATTTAGAAATATGACCCAGGCCCTGTAGCAATGTGCTTATGGATAGCATGGCATGTGGGAGAATATGGGCAGGTATCTAGAAAGCTTCTCACCTCCTATGGTCTGGAACTTCACTCCCAAACCAGTGTAAGAGCCTCATGAAGCGCTAGAATGTTTGTAAAAAAGATGCTCTGACTATTCCAAAGACACAGAATTTATTGCACTGTGGTGGGGCCTGGCCTGGACCTATCAAACACTGTTCAATACTATTGACCACCCTCAAGGAGAGGAGAGGTTCTCTGGATCTAAAAACATATCAACAGATGCTATGGCTAAACCAGAGACCTAGCCCTCAATTATATCAGGCATGCCTATAACAGAAATAATGCAAGTAGAAGTTAATTTCTTTAGTAAGGGGTGAAGAAGCTTCTCCTAGGAGGGAGCAGGAGAGAAAATCAGAAGAGGCAGTCTGTTCTGCAGCAAAGCAATCACAAGAACAGACGGAGGAAGGGACTGAAATAATAAATGAGACAGAAACTACCCGATCCCTATCCTTAAGCATGCTGCAAAATAAGCAAAAATATTTCAGCCACCAACCAGGCGAGTTAATTCTTATCTGGTTAATCCAATACTGGGATACTGGTGCCAGTAATCAGGAATTAGAGAGGAAGGAAGCCCAGCAGCTGGAATCCCTTGCTAGGGATAAGGCCATTGACAAAGGTACTGGAAAATAGGCAAGAGTCCTGAGTCTTTGGCAGTGATTCCTGTCAAGTGTGAAGGAAGGTCTTGCAAACTGGAGAGAATTGCAAACTGGAGGTCTTGCAAACTGGGAGGATGAAGAACTGCCCACTGTAGCAGAAGAGCAGGTTCAGGAACATCTAAGGAACCTGAAGGTGCACAAGTCCATGGGACCCAATGAGATTCATCTGCAGGTCCTGACGGAATTGGCGGATGAAGTTGCCAACCTGCTGGCCATAGTATTTGACAAATCGTGGCAGTATGGTGAGGTTCCTGATGACTGGAAGAGGGGGAACATAACCTCCATTTTTAAAAAGGGGACCAAGGAAGACGTGGGGAACTACAGGCCAGTCAGCCTCACCTCTGTGCCTGGCAAGGTGATGAAGCAGATTCTCCTGGAAACCATGCTAAGGCACGTGGAGAGCAAGGAGGTGATTAGTAACAGCCAGCACGGCTTCACTAAGGGAAGATTGGGCCTGGCTAACTTGGTGGCCTTTTATGATGGGATTACAGCATTGGTAGACAAGGGACAAACAACTGACATCATCTACCTGGATTTGTGCAAGGCATTTGACACTGTCCCGCACAACATCCTTCTCTCTAAACTGGAGAGATGTGGGTTTGATGGATGGACCACTTGGTGGATAAGGAATTGGGTGGATGGCTGCACTCAGAGAGTGGTGGTCAATGGCTCAATCATAGAATCATAGAACCACAGAAAGGTTAGGGTTGGAAGGGAGTTTCAAAAGTCATCTAGTCCAACCATCCTGCAACAAGCAGGGACATCTTCGACTAGATCAGGCTTAGAGCCTCGTCCAACCTGGCCTTGAACGTTTCCACGGATGGGGCATCCACCACCTCTCTGGGCAACCTAGTCCAGTGTTCTACAACCCTCAGTGTAAAAAGTTTTTTCCTAATATCTAATCTAAATCTACCTCCGTCTATTTTGAAACTGTTATCCCTAGTCCTGTCACAACAGGCCCTACTGAACAGTTTCTCCCCACCTTTCCTGTAGGCCCCCTTGAGGTATTGATGAGTGGTATTCCTCAGGGGTCCATATTGGGCCTGGCCCTGTTCAACAGCTTTGTCAGTGACATGGACAGTGGGATAGAGCAAGTTCACGGATGACACCAAGCTGTGTGGTGTGGTCCACATGCTGGAGGGAAGGGATGCCGTCCAGAGGGACTCTGACAGTCTGGAGAGGTGGGCCTGCGAAAACCTCATGAAGTTCAACAAGGCCAAGTGCAAGGTCCTGCACATGGGTCAGAGCAATCCCAGGCACAAATACAGACTGGGCAGAGAATGAGTTGAGAGCAGCCCTGAGGAGAAGGACTTGGCAGTGCTGGTGGACGAGAAGGTCAACATGAGCTGGCAATGTGCGCTTGCAGCCCAGAAAGCCAACCACATCCTGGGCTGCATCAAGAGGAGCATGGCCAGCAGATCAAGGGAGGTGATTCTGCCCCTCACTCTACTGGTAAGACCCCACCTGGAATGCTGCATCCAATTCTGGAGCCCCCAACATAAGGACATGGACCAGTTGGAGAGGGTCTAGAGGAGGGCCATGAACATGATGAGAGGGCTGGAGCACCTGTCCTATGAGGACAGGCTGAGAGAACTGGAACTGTTCAGCCTGGAGGAGGTTCTGGGGAGACCTTATGGTGGTCTTCCAGTACCTTCCAAAGCAGAGGAAGCATTTGAGAAAGGGAGAAGAATAATCTGAATTATTTTGAGCTGGTTTTGCCATAAAACAAAGTAAGGTCAAAAGGTCTGCACAAGTTTTAAGGAACAAAATGGCAAGATGGCTGTTATCCATATCCTAAGGATGTGATCAATAAACTAACAGCTATGTCTCCATCAATTAACAAAAAAAACCATAAGCTTTCTTAGCTGCCGTGGGTTTTTGGGGAATGCATATTTCAGGTTACAGTCTGATTGTAAGCCCTCTCTATTGAGTGACCTGGAAGAAGAATGATTTTGAATGGGGCCCTGAGCAGCATCAAGCCTTTATACAAATTAAAGGGGAAATAGTTGATGCAGTAGCACTTCGGCCAGTCTATACAGGACAAGATGTGAAAAACATGCTTTACACCACAGGCAGGGATCACAGACACACCTGGAGCCTCTGTTAGAAAAGATCTGGAGAGACTCGACGTTGACCTTGAGGGTTTTGGAGGGATATACAGGATCTGAAGCCTGTTACACTCACTGAAGAAGAAATATTAGCAGCATATGAAGGAGTTCAAGCTGCTTCAGAAGTAGTTGGTACTGAGGCACACCTCCTTTTGGCACCTCAATTGCCTGTACTAGGCTGGATGTTCAAAGGGAGGGTCCCCTCTATACATTGTGCAACTGAGGCTACAGGGAGTAAAGTGAGTCATACTGAAAACACAACAGGCTTGAATGAGAAATCCTGACCCTTCCCCTCAGGAATCCTGGAAGTGATAATGAACTGGTCAGATGGCCAAATCTTGGATGTGTTGGTTTGGAGATGTCTCATGATGAAGAGGCCCCACTGTATAATAAATTACAAGAAAATGAAAAGTAATATGCTCTATTTACAGATAGATCCTGTTGTATTGTGGAAAAACATCTAAGGTGGAAAACTGCTGTGTGGAGTCCTACACAACAAGACGCAAACTACTGAAGGAAAAGTGAATAGAGTCACTTTGCAGAAGTGAAAGCCATCAGCTTGCTTTAGATATTGCTGAATGAGAAAAATGGCCAGTATTTTATCTCTGCCCTGACTCACTGATGGTGACAAATGCTCTGCAGGGGTGGTTACAGCAACAGAAACAGAGCAACTGGCAGCACAGAGGTAAACCTAGCTGGACTGCTGAATTGTGGCAAGATATTACTGCCCAGCTGGAGAACCCGGTTGTAAAAGTATGTCATGTAGATTGCTCACATACCCAAGAGTTCTGCCACTGAAGAACATCAGAACAATGAGCAGGTGGGCAAGGCTGCTAGAATTGAAGTGGCTGAGGAGCTGGACTGGGAACATAAGGGTGAGCTAGTTATAACTCAGTGGGACCATGACACATCAGGACACCTAGGAAGGGCTGCAACATACAAATGTACCTGTGATTGACAGGTGGACTTGACCATTAATGCTATTAACAGATTATCCAAGAGCATAAAATGTGTACCATAATCAAACAAGCCAAGCAGCTAAAGCCTTTTTGGTAGCAGGGACAATGGCTGAAACATCAATCATATCAATCAGACTGATACATCACACTACCTGTCATGACAAGCACCATGTGCATGGTTGGAAACATACCCTGTGACCCATTCCACTGCCCAGAGTACTATCTTGGGCCTTGGAAAGCAAGTTTCATGGCAACACAGCAGCCCTGAAAGAACTGACTCAATGGGACTTGTGTCCAAAACAACCTCATAAACATCTAGGCCAAGGAGCATGGCATTGAGTGGGTACATCACATCTCTTACCATGCACCAGCCTCCAGAAAAACTAAACAAAACAATGGACTGTTAGAAACTACACTAATAGCATGCTGGGGCTTTCAAGCACTGGGATACAAATTTAGAAGTCACTTGGCTAGTTAACACTAGAGGATCTTCCAGTCGACCTGACCCTGCCCAACCAAAACCCCTGGGCACTGTGGAAGGAGATAAAGTCCCAGCAGTACATATAAGGAGCTGGCTGGGAAAAACAGTCTGTGTAATTTCCTTCCTCAGGAAAGGGCAAACCTATTCATGGGACTGATTTTGCTTAAGAATCTGGGTGCACTTGGTGGGTAATGCAGAAGAATAGGGAAGTCACCTTAAGGTGATTTAATCCTAGATGAAAATAATGCATTATTTGAGCTGTATGATGGCAGTGTTACATGACACTGTATGTTACCACTGCTGTGGCCACCATATATCAAAGGTATCAGGAGCATACATCCACCATATATTGGGAACCTCCAACTGCTAGCCAAGCTGGGGGTAGGAGGAGGAATTCACTGCAGTGTTAAACCTTACGACCTAGTCGAAAATGACTGGGGTGGGGACTGTAGTGGATATGCCTTTAAATTGCTGTAATCCATGATTTGAGTTATAGCATGTTGAGCATGTTATGGAAAGTACTACAGCAGAGATCACCTGAATGAATGAAGAACGAACCTCACAAAAAGCAGTGTAAGTGCAGCAGTGACCTGACTTGAGCCAGTAAAGCCATGCAACACACCACTTCTGCTGTCCTGAGTGACTATCATAACAGATGAAGCCCAAAGTAATGAACAAATGAACTCGAAGAACAATTTATGGATACGTATGGACATTTTACAAGCATTTTACAGGGAAAAGGTGGTTAACGAGAATGTATTGCAATAGTGTGGGACCTGAATATGACATAAATAGTATGGAATAAGAGGTAGACAAGACTCACTTAGGCTAGGATAGAGTTAAAATTCTTCACAGCAGCTTGTACAGGGTTATGTTTTGGATTTGTCCTGAAAATAGTGTTGATAATACTCTGATGTTTTAGATACTGCTGAGCAGTGCTTACCCACTGTCAAGGCCTTTTCTACTCTTCACACTGCCCCACTGGTGAGTAGGTTGGATGCGCAAAAAAAAGTCAGGAAGGGACACTGTTGGGCCAGCTGACCCAAACTGGCCAAAGTGATATTCCATACCAAATAGCATCATGCTCAGCAATAAAAACAGGGGAGGACTTTTTCATTCCTGCAGACTTTTTCTTGGGAGTCATTGCTGGCAAGGGTCAATTTTGGACATGACCTTAGGATCAAGTTAGGGTAGAAGCAGTATCCATGAATGAAATATTTTGGCAGCTTTCAGCTTCCTTGGCAGCTCATTTGCAGTCCCACCAACATTGCACCTCTATGCTCATTCTAGCACTTAATTCTGTCCCACACCATGACCATAAACCGAGCTAGAGCTCAGCTTCAAAACTGACACCTGCCAGCTACGGCTCTGAACAGAAGTAGCCAGGACTGAAAGGTGTTGGCAGCCCTCACCTTCCTTTGGCAGCCCCTTCACAGTTAAACAAACACTGGGATTCTGCATTTGCTCCTGCGTGTAATGATCACCCACACCATGATCATAATCTTAGGCAGAATATAGGTCCACCACCAACTCTGCTAGTAGTGGTTCCATTCCAAAAGTGGCCAGGTGTGAAAGCTTTGGCAGCTCACCTCTTCCTTTGGCATCCCTTCATAGCCCTACAAACAACGGGACTCTGCTCTTTGTATTGCACCTATGTCTAAGCCTCACCCTAACTGTAACCCTACCAAGACACCAAGTCCAACAAGCACACCACCAGCTCCCAGGAAAAAGTGTCCAAGACTGAAAGCTTTTGGCAGCCCTCACCTTTCCTTGGTAGCCTTCTCATGGCTCCCCTAGCACTATACACTTTGTCTTGCTTAACCCTTTTCCTGGCTCTCATCCTACCTTAAGCCTATGTCCAAAATAGAGTCTTGTCCGCAATGGCCGTTTTGTGTCCTGCACCAGGTCTTAACCAATCTTCTTAAGTCCCAAATATACTCAAAAGAAAGGAGTATATTTAAGGATTTCTCACAGAAGGACTCCAGCACAAATTTTAATAGGCTGGGACTCCACGAGAGAAAATCGATTTTAAAACCTCTACAACTGACATACCAAAAACATACACATGCAACAAATAATAAAATGCAAAATTATTCTATAATCCCTCCACAACCTCTGCAGTTTTCCAGATTTTCTTGGTATAGTTTGCTGTCTAAAATTCAGCTCCATGCTATTTCCTCATAATCATAATTAAGGCATTGAAGTAAAATACTAATTTTTTAAAATTAGCTGCAATCAGGAGGAAGATGGGATCTTCTTCCACAGTTTCCATTTTAAATTTTAGATGCCTCAATACTGCAGTCCGGGATAGAAAAGTTCACTTTTCTAGAAAGGAAAGGAAAGTTCACTATCGACTTCTCATTTAATATGAAGAAGTGACTAGAAAGAAAAAGAGATGACAGATATATATACATACACAAATTTGCAAAGGTGGAACTAATATTTCTGTAGAAATAGGTTTAAAGCTTTAAAATAAAAGAGGAAGTGAAGCCATAACGCATAGCAGTACAAAAATTCCAAGAACATACTTAATTACAATTCTAATTCCATAATTTATAAGGAAGTGTGGTTTATTTTCAGTGCTCATACTGCCAGTTCCTTCTTCAGTGCATGTAAAAATTATTCATTTGTGGGCCTTTTGGGCAAACCAGTATTTGCATACTCTTAAGGGTTAACATTCTTCCTGATAATTTAAAGGTTGAAAATGACATCTGCAACTCTAATGTGAGCTGGAAAATGAGGAATTTGTCTTCCAGGAGTTTTGACAGATATTCTGAAAAGATGGGAAAAGTATGGTACAGCTTAAGGAATCATAGCTTAACAATTTTTGCTAACCAAATAAACAGCCAATGTTGCAGTTTTATAAATTAAAGCAATCTGAATTACTCTGTGACAAATTTTTAAGTCCATTAATTTAACTCTAATTCAAACTACTATCTTCTTCAGAATTTACTGTAGCTGAAATTAAATTAGTTTAATTAAAATAGTACAACTTTTAATTGTTAGTGCTTTCATTGTATTTTATAAGAGATCACATAATTGGATGATGATAAGACAACAATAGGTTTGAATCTGCTTGCATGGATCCACAAAAACTGGTGAAACAGATAAAAGATAAGAAGGTATATTTACTCTTGCACATGTTGTATATACATGCTATACCTCAAAAATGTTACTTTTCCACTGCTTTTGAAAGAGATGCAGAATGTACCGTAGGTATTTCACCTTTCCAATGGAGTATATTAGGGGTTTAGATCCTCTTCTTTAAAAGACTTCAAAGATTTTTCTCACAAGATTTTTCATAACAATAGAAGAACAAATCATTAAAATCTAAATGACAGGCTTTCCTAAAGCTAATGCTATAAAGAGTGAGCAATGTTTACAAATTATACTGTGATATGTGAGTTATAAGGCAAAGAAAAAACAGAAGTTAACCCAAATGAAGTGGCTGACATACCCATTAACTGCAACAAGTGGTGAAATTAAAAATCAGTAGTCTAAAGGGCATAAATCAATAGTTGCTCTAACAGATGAACCAACCTGTAAAAATGCAATTTTGTACAGTTACTTAGAGACCAATACTGCAAAATCAGTTAAAGTCCAATGAGCAATTATGAGATTCTCAAAAATGTCTAAAAAATTCAGAGTAAAAGTTCCAAGGTCACATCAGTATTTCTGGAAATCTCATCTCTAAAACACTTGTTTTTTACTACCTAATTTTTCTTTTCCATACTACTACCCAGATATTTTATACACTGAAGTGTATATAATATTAGGATGAGATACTATTCTTTTTGTGTGTGTGTGTAATTCCTAATGAATACTGTGAAAATAAAAAATCCAACCAAATCAAATTGGAACCTTATTTATTTTGCCTCAAACAGGTATACTTTGTAAGATACACTACTACTTATGTATCTGAAGCATGATTTTGTTTCAAAACAGCTTCTATATCTACAAATGTGGAAACCACCTACAATTTTGTAGTAAAAAAATCTACTGGTCAATAAGCAATCTGCAAAGTAACAGTTCATGGTAACTCTTTCTTCCTGACCCTAACTTAACCCACTGCTAAGGAAGTACAACACAACTCCAAATGAAAGGGCATATGTTTCAAATATAAAATTATATTTAATCATTTATGCAGATGTAAATACTTACATCGTGCTCATAAATGCTGCAAGGAAAACAAAAAATTATCGGAGACATGCCCTGAGTTATCTAGGCTCCTTAATAGTGCAAACAATGTTGCAGTGATGCCTGGTTTCACCCTGCCTTTTGCGAAAGAAACACAGCAGCTGCCCATAGAGCTCCTGAACGACTGACACACCACAGCATTATGCACACTACAGTAGTTCTTGTAGCTTTGCTAAGTTCCTCTCCATCCACTGGATATTGAGCTGAATTGTGTCAATTGCCTCTTTTACACAACGCAGTTGAGAAGTCTCCTCTGATTTTGAGTCAAAAAATGACTTAACCTGCACAGCAAGAGAAAAGAAAGAAAAATACAATTTTAATTAAAATCAACTCTGGCCACACAAATAGGTTCAGAAGCAAAGGCTACACATACGCTGCAGGAAATCCATTCCCGAGAATAATTTCTAGCTATGCAGTAAGCAAACCTCTCAAAGGAGTTTCCAAAATGCAAGGAAAACATTTTTCATGGGAATTGCAGCAATAACTTATTTGGTTTCAATAAATTATCTCACCAATAAACAGACATTCATTTATCAAATTAATCACAGAGTAATCAAAGTTCTCTAAAAGGAGTCTTGTTCTGTGACAAAGAACTGATTGTTGCAAGCAACTCCCTTCAGCGCTCTAGCAGGAGCCCCACATCCACTCATCATTACAATTGTCAACTCTTAAACTTAAAATACTATAGATCAAACCATAAACAACTATCTTTACCAAATTATCTGAATTAAAATATTAAACTAAACCATAAATCATTCTTGACACATTAACTTCAAAGCCTTGGTAGAAAACACAACAGAGATTTCTAATGGCTATTAACTGGATCTGAACTGATACTCAACTTCCACAATAGCTCCTTGGGGCTGCAAAAATAACATAAACCAATTTTCTGCATCACATTCCAGAGATGCAGAAAACATAACTTGCTTAGAAAATCTAGAAATAAATTCTGTCTAGACCAAATAACTATTTTGGGAGGCAGTGTGTCGCAGCAAACAGGAAAATAAAACAGTATAAAGAGATAACAGGGTTCAACTCTATACGCAACTCTGCCATATACTCAGTATGTAATCTCAAACTTGTTTATGTATACATCTCCTCTGTGTGATATAGGGAAAGCAATAGCTGCATATCCTTGCAAAAGGGCCTCAAGGACAGCAATAATGTGTAGTCCTTATCCGTCAATGAATACAGCATTGGCACTAAAAATATCCCTTTCTGGTAGATTAAATCATCAACCTCATGTAGATGCGCCTTTGTTGCAAAATGAGAAGTTGACCAACTGATGATATTCTGGATAGCATATGAGCCTAGGTGAAACCTGAAACAGAAAAAAAAAATTATTTTTAACTAAGAGCCACTTTAAGATGCAGGTTCAGTACATGTACACATTCTTATTTCTACTTTTTTTTTGTTTTAGGAGTTGGAAATCATCAAAAGCATTTAAATTCAAGTTTACATATCTAATTTTTTTAAAAAGATAAGGTCTTAGAAGTCCAAGCTTCTAGTACTCTAATCCCTCTAAGAACTGAAGATCAGAGTAAAAGACATGGAAAATTTGTGAACTTCTATCACAGCTCAAATAGTAAAGAACTGAGGACACCACACACTGAATACCAAGACCTGTATTTGTGCTATATATTCCAAAACTCTACAGTAATTAAATTTGCAATCAGATTTCATTTCAAGCAAAGGAATTATATAATACTGCTTATTAAGAGGTTGATAGAGTGGAAAGCTTAATCCAGGAGAAGCTCTTTTCAGCAATGTAAAACTGTTCCAAATCAAAATCAGGATTTAGAAATACAGTTTTCCACATACTGTTAGCTTTTAGAAGCTTTGCGAGCCAGCTCTCCTGCTGGGTACCCTTCAAGGCTAGTTAAGGAGAACATGTATTCCTAAAGCAAGTGAGATTTTTTGGTTAATTTGTTTTGAGATTGCTGTAAAAAGACAGAAAAAAATAAATGCTAAATGAATTCCCTGGGTCTACTTTTGAATGCCTTTGATAAATATCCTGCATTTGCAGCAATCAGCTTAAAGACAGTATTACTTTAACAGAAATTCAAACCAACAGATGCTTTTGCCACTGTGAATGTGAAGTTTCAGCTACATTAAAAGCCTTACTTTTGTGTTAGCTTTTCCCAGTTCTCTTTGACAAAGTCCCAGACCAGCAAATACCCAGGCAAACTTTGGCTCACAGTTGCTGCAATATGTGAAAGCTCCTGTGCCCTGATGACTTCTCCTTCAAGGCTGTTCTGCATTAACCTAAAAGACAAAGAATATGAAAAGAAACAGGAAAAAAACCACCTATCCATAGCTTCATATGATTCTCCTGATACTTCTGAATACTCCTGAATTAGAAGGAAAAGATTTCATAATACATGCAACAACAGGCAACTTCTGGCACCTGGAACAGACCTATGCTCCATTTTATAACCACTGTATTATTTAGCTTTGTTTCCAAATATTAGAGTGACTTTAGCTCTAAACCAGGTACTTAAATATTCATTGTTGTTGGGAAAGATGAAGTAAATTCTAACAACTTGTAGAAGAAAACATAATATGTTGAAAAGTTAAGAGAAGAAAGCTGTAACAAGTATCACCTAGCAGGACAATCTTGGTGTCTTCCATGCAGTACCAAGATTTGGTCTAGAGAGAGGACTGGAGCATAATGTGAGGTCAAAATTTCACCCAAAGGAAAAAAAAAATCACAAAAGAAACAAAACAAAACAAAAAACCCCAACTAGTTATTATCTTGGTTATAAAGATATACCAATCTTTTAAGACTTCATAGAACAATCTGCAATTTTGATACCTTTACCACAAAACCTGCAATTTTGTGTTACCAGTAGTGCAAAACCTTGAAGTTCAATGGTTTTCTCTTTATGAGTATTCAGAATTTGGCCTTTTGAGCTACTCTGTTAAGAAATTTCTTTTTTAAGTGAAAAATATCAGGTTCTTCATGTTTATGGAAGACTTCTTTGTAATCAGAAATTTTTTCAACAATACAAAAAAGACAATATGTTTTTTCAAAGGAGCAGCTTTTAATTTACACATACAACTTTTTGGCCCCTTCATACCAGATCAGCTTTCTGACATCTTCTGTGCTGGCCAGGGCTTCAATCATTTTGCTTTTCTCTGCTTCAGAAACTGAAGAGGAGTACATCTTTAGGAGAAATTCCCAGCCATCACTAGATTTGGCTCCAGTTGTAAATACGGCTTTCATAACATCACTAGGCAGTCTACAGGGAAAAACAAAACCACCATAACAACAAATAAAAAAACAAATTAAAAAATGCTTCTCTGAGAAAAGAATGAAGAAAAGTCACAAAATGAAAATATTATCTTGATCCCTCTCTTTTAAGCAATTTAATTCTGTAGCAATTGCAATTTTACTGGACTGACTTCATGCCATACTTCAAGTCACTGGGAAAAAGCAATTCATACCAGTCACATAGAAGCACAGTAAATGGTACAAAAACCTGAGTAATATTCTATGGCTGAAAATGCACATGAATTCAGAGCAGAATGAATTCTGCAAGATAAAAAGGAATGCTCTGATGTTGCTACTAAGTAATCCTCCTTGAGCATGCAGCTTAGGAAATGCAGACAAAAGCAATCTGTGGCTGATTTTTCAGTTACACTTAATGATACTGCAGGTGAAGTCTTAAATTCCAGCACAGTTCTCTCTCTCATCTTAGAACAGCAACTACTTCTGCATGAGGAACAGTAAAAGACAGAATGAAGTGCTATATCAATAGTCACTTGTGGATGGTGGTAATTTTTTTTTGGTTTGGTTGTCATGTGTGTGAGTTTTTTTTTCCCAAAACAATAGTGGCAAGGCAACAGGAAAACAGGTAGATAAAAGAAGTGGAAGTCCAGTTTTTGTGCTACCTCATTGTTCCATTAGACTTCATCCACTTCTCAAACATCTCAGTGGCAGTTGTTCTACAGTTTCTCACATCATGGGTGCAGGCAAAAGCGAGCAGTGTTGACCGGAGTTCTCGTTCAGACAGGGTCCCATCATCTGTCCAACGTTGATAATCAATTTTATCTCCAAGCAGGTGCTCTATTCTATGCTAAAGGAGGAAAAATTATTAGCAACAGCCAATTCTTCCCAAGAGGATTTTCTGTATATAACATTAGTAAAAAAAAAAAGGAAAACAAAGTTAAGTTTTAGAACCATGGAAGTTAAACATAGTAGTTTTTCCTCTACACATTCCAGTTTACAGATACCACATATTATCTGTATGAATAAATATCAGATACCACACTACATCTTAAATTGCACATGAAAACTGAATATTACTCCTCAAACTGCAGTTCAGACTTGTATGTAGTCAGCTTACTATCTCAACTCACTACAACTTCTGTTTGTTTAAATGCTTTTAGCTCTATCAAGTGACAGCTAATACATTTTAGTTTAGCACAAACAAACAACTTTTAACTATAGGCTGATGATCCTTCATATTTGTAGTTTGCTGAAAACACAGCCAGGTGCCTGACCAGCTACCACATCTCAACTGAAACGCTTGACCTTAAAAATAACCTTATAGACACTGCATTACAGTGTCTATAGCTTGGGCTGTTTATCACAGCAGTCCCATAAAACCTTTGAATAAATACTAAATAATGAAAATTATTATTGGTTTTTTTTGTTTCTTGTAAGTAAGCATTCACTAATTAGCTAGAATAAAGAAAACCTAGAATAAAGAAAAACATCAGCTATTTTACCTAATCATTTAATAATTTTCCTTCTAGACTAAATCCCTTTGCCCTCTGTTGCCGAGGCAACAGCTTCAGAGTCTGCACGATCCGCAGCGGCGCAGCACAGCGCAGTGCAGCGACCGGATTCCCGAAGCAAGGAAGCTCAGGGGCGAGCGGAGCGAGGCGCCAGTAGCCCGCAGCTCGCGCGAGAGCGGCTGACGAGACGTGGGCAGAGCCAGGGGGCAGCGGCGGTCCGCCCCCTCTCCCCGTATAAAGCAGGCCGTAGGGAGCGCGGTGAGGGCAGGGTGCGGTAGGGAGGGTGCCGGCGTAGGGCATGTGCTGTTCCCGACTCTCAGGGCAACATGGCCAACACCCAGCTGAGAGCAAAGGCTGCAGCTCCTGCCGGGAGGTCTGCACCGGCACACCCTGCGGCGGTCGACGCCTCCGTGCAGCCGAGGGAAGAGGCTGCGGTGCAGACCTCAGGCTGCAGGCAGTGCCTGGACCCTACTCCCAGGGCAGGGACAGGCAGCAGCCCTGCTGCAGAAGGTGTGCGCAGGTGGAGGAGCTCCTGCGGCAGGTGGCTGAGCTGCAGGAGGTGGTCAGGAGGTTGTGGGACATCAGGGAGGTGGAGAGGGAGCTGGATACTTGGCTCCAGGCACAGTCTGCACCGGAACCGCAGCATCCAGTGACCCAATCAAACCCCCCTCCCATTGACACACGAGGTAAGCAAGGAGGCAGAAGATGCCAATGAATGGAAAGCTGCAAGGGCAAGGTGCAGCAAGAGGAAGAAGAAGCTTCCCCAGAACCCTGAGGTGCCCCTGCAGAACCACTTTACTTGCTCTGCAGACTGAAGAAGTGAGACCCAGCACCTCGGGGGAGGCACTGGAGCCATGCAAGGTAGCCCGACTGGCTCACGTGATAACTAGTGTTACCAAGAAAGAGAGACACGTGGTAGTAGTGGGTGACTCCCTCCTGAGAGGGAGGCACCCATCTGCCAACCCGATTCGCTCTCTTGGGAGGTATGCTGTCTCCCGGAGGCTCGTATCAGGGATGTCGCTGCGATAATACCTAGCCTCATACAGCCCACAGACTATTATCCACTACTGGTGTTTCATGTGGGTGCCAGCGACACAGCCGGGGGCAGGCTGAGAAACATCAAAAGGGATTTCAGGGCCCTGGGTACAACAGTCAAAGACTCTGGGGCACAGGTGGCATTCTCATCAATCCTCCCAGTCGAAGGGAAGAGGCCTGAAAGAGCCAGACGTATCTGGCTCAGGGAGTGGTGCTACAGCCAGGGCTTTGGGTATCTAGACTACGGGGCATGCTTTGAGAAGCCCGGGCTGCTAGGGGTGGATGACATGCACCTAACTGAGAAGGGGAAGAGTGTGCTTGGATGAAGACTTGCCAGACTCATCCGGAGGGCTTTAAACTAGAGTTGCTGGAGAGGGGGAGCACAGTTCAGCCCATTGCTGTCAGCATGGTGCCAGTGCCAGCACCGAGGGTCCAGAAGCTGAGGAAGGATTGCAGGTATGTGCAAATGAACTTAAACTGCGGTCCAAAAGAACTCCTGTTGCTCCAGCCAGCAAGTCGGCTTTGTTGGGGGCCCAGTTGAAGTGTCTCTATACCAATGCACGCAGCATGGGGAATAAACAGGAAGAGCTGGAGATGTGTGCACATGAGCAGGGCTACAACGTTGTAGGCATCACGGAGACGTGGTGGGATGACTCGTACGACTGGAGCGTCGGCATGGAGAGGTATAGGCTTTTTAGAAAGGACAGGAAGGGGAGACGGGGAGGGGGTGTTGCTCTCTATGTCAGCAACCAGCTGGAGTGCGTGGAGCTCCACCTTGGGATGGAGAAGGAGCTGACAAAGAGCTTATGGGTCAAGATTAGAGGAAGGGGAGGGATAGGGGACGTTACGGTGGGGGTCTGTTACAGGCTTCCTGGCCAGGAGGGACAGAGCAGATGAGGCGCTCTGTAGCCAGATAGGAGCAGCCTCACAGTCACAAGCCCTGGTCCTCATGGGGGGCTTCAACCACCCTGACATCTATTGGAGAGACAACATGGCAGGGCACAGGCACTCCAGGAGGTTCCTGGCATGCGCGGACAACAACTTCCTCCTGCAGGCAATAGAGGAGCCGACAAGGAGGGGTGCCATGCTCAACCTTGTGCTCACCAACAGGGAGGGACTGGTGGGGGATGTGAAACTGAAGGACAGCCTTGGCTGCAGCAACCACAACACAGTGGAGTTCAAGATCCACGGGGCAGCAAGGAAACTACCTGGCAAGCTCTCAGCCCTAGACTTCAAGAAGGCGGACTTTGGCCTCTTCAGGGACCTGATGGGCCAAGTGCCATGGGAGGCGGCCCTAGAGGGAAGAGGGGCCCAGGAAAGTTGGTCCATATTCAAGGAGCACCTCCTCCAAGCTCAGCAGAGGTGCATCCCAGTGAAGAACAAGTCGGGCAAAAAGGCCAGGAGACCCATGTGGATGAGCAAGGAGCTCCTGGACCAACTGAAAGTGAAGAGGAAAGCCTCTAGAGGGTGGAAGTGGAGACAGGTAGCCTGGGAGGACTACAAAGAGGCTGTGTGAGTGGCCAGGGATCAGGTGAGGAAAGCTAAAGCCCTGATGGAATTGAATCTGGCCAGGGATATAAAAAGGAACAAGAAAAGCTTCTATAGGTATGTAGGGACAAAAGAAAGTCCAAGAAGAATGTAGGCCCCTCCAGAAGGAACCCGGTGTCCTGGTTACCCAGGACATGGAGAAGACTGAAGTACTCAGTGACTTTTTTTGCCTCAGTCTTCACTGATAAGGGCTCTTGTCTCACCACCCAAGCTGTGGAAGGGACAAGCAGGGACTGCGAGGATGAAGAATCGCCCACGGTGCTCGAAGAGCAGGTTTGGGAATATCTGAGGAACTTAAAGGTGCACAAGTCCATGGGACCTGATGAGATCCATCCGCAGGTCCTGAGGGAACTGGCAGATGAAGTAGCCAAGCCACTGGCTATCATATTTGAGAAATCGTGGCGGTCTGGTGACATCTCTAATGACTGGAAGAGAGGGAACATAACCCCCATTTTTAAAAAGGGGAGTAAGGAAGACCCAGGCAACTATAGGCCAGTCAGCCTCACCTCTGTGTCTGGCAAGGTCATGGAGCAGATTCTCTTGGAAACCATGCTAAGGCACATGGAGAGCAAGGAGGTGGTTGGTGACAGCCAACATGGCTTCACCAAGGGCAGATTGTGCCTGACCAATTTGGTGGCTTTCTATGATGGGGTGACAGCATCAGTGGACAAGGGACAAGCAATGGATATCATCTACCTGGACTTGTGCAAAGCTTTTGACACTGTCCTGCACGACATCCTTCTCTCTAAACTCGAGAGACATGGGTTTGATGGATGGACCACTCAGCAGATAAAGAGTTGGCTGGATGGCTGCACTCAGAGAGTGGTGGTCAACAGCTCCATGTCCAAGTGGAGACCGGTCATGAGTGGCATTACTCAGGGGTCTGTGTTGGGCCCGGCCCTGTTCAACATCTTTGTCGGCGACATGGTCAGTGGGATAGAGTGCACCCTCAGCAAGTTCACCGACGACACCAAGCTGTGTGGTGCCGTTGACACGCTGGAAGGGAGGGATGCCATCCAGAGGGACCCTGACAGGCTGGAGAGGTGGACCCATGCCAGCCTCACGAAGTTCAACCAGGCCAAATGCAAGGTCCTGCACCTGGGCCGTGGCAATCCCAGGCACAAATACAGGCTGGGCAGAGAATAAGCAGCCCTGAGGAGAAGAACTTGGGAGTGATGGTGGAGAAGAAGCTCAACATGAGCCGGCAATGCGCCCTTGCGGCCTAGAAGACCAACCGCATCCTGGGCTGCATCAAGAGGAGCGTGGCCAGCAGGTCGAGGGAGGTGATTCTCCCCCTCTACTCTGCCCTGGTGAGACCCCACCTGGAATACTGTATCCAGTTCTGGAGCCCCCAACATAAGAAGGACATGGTCCAGTTGGAGAAGGTCCAGAGGAGGGCCACAAAGATGACATCTTATGTTATATACGGGCTTATCTTATCTTATATAAGGGCTGGAGCACATTTCCTATGAAGACAGGCTGAGAGAGTTGGGGCTGTTCAGCCTGGAGAAGAGGAGGCTCCGGGGAGACCTGATAGCGGTCTTCCAGTACCTCAAGGGGGCCTACAAGAAAGATGGGGAGAGGCTGTTCAGTAGGGCCTGTTGTGATAGGACGAGGGGTAATGGTTTTAAAATAGAGGGAGGTAGATTTAGATTGGATATTAGGAAAAAATTTTTACAATGTGAGTTGTAGAATACTGGACCAGGTTGCCCAGTGAGGTGGTGGATGCCCCATCCCTGGAAACGTTCAAGGCCAGGTTGGATGAGGCTCTGAGCAACCTGATCTAGTTGGGGATGTCCCTGCTCCTTGCAGGATGGTTGGACTAGATGACCTTTGAAGGTTCCTTCCAACTCTAACTCTAATTCTATGATTCTAAGTAAGTTCTACAATGTAAATCAGCAAGGATCATTTTAAACCTGTAGATGAATATAAAGAGGTTTCATAATAAGGTAAACAGAGAAATGAAAGACATTTCCTCAGCAAGAACTGAGGCTATAATGTTGATTTCATTGCTAAGTGTGTAGCACAGTATCATGTTAATCTATTGCACAGCTGGAATGGTACAATGTGTTCCTATTTTTACAGAAAATAGTTCTTAGCAATTAGATCTATGATCTCTAGCCACTCTAATAATTTTGGAAATAACTTTTCTGTACTTGAAAAAAAATGTAATGGACTCTGTTTAATTACATATTTGGATTACAGTGAACTTTATAGCCACTATAGCAAATACCCAGACACCACTGTATTCCCATTGTATTACACCACCCACAAAATATTGTGAGGGGCAGGGGGAAGTCGATCCAAAAAACTTAGCATTTCAGTAAGAGAGCATTACTACTTAACAAAAGCAGACAAAAGGGGCAACTCTCTAGAATCCCCATCCAATTTAGTGAGATTACTGAATATGTTCAACAGTCAACACTTAAAAAGATAATGTAACTATAAAGAACATTACAGCTAATCATTTCAAATTATAATTTACAGAAAACTAAGACATACCATGACTCGTGCTGCCAGCTGTTGTTCACCCTTTTTCTCTAAAAGGTTGTATATAAGACTTAGCTGAAACAAAGCTTGAGTGAGGGGTGCGGTGCTGCTCTCTTTGTTAAGGTAATCAATCAGCTCAAAGGCCTTTTCCAGAGACTCTTTACCTAGACTATTGGTCAATGAACACAAACATTAAAACAGCTTCCAGAACAAAAGCACTCCCTGAAACAAGATTAGAAGTGATGCTCTCCTTTACATTAACAGAGTGACAGATGAATGGAGGGAGGAAAATAGAGAACACTCTATTTTCTGTAGAAATGTTTAGATTGTAACATTAGTAAGATATCAACAAAGCAACAATGGCCACTAACATGCCTTCAAATTAACAACAATGAAAATAGGTAAGGAACTGTGACAATTATGTCTGAAAATATTTATCATAAATGAGGGTACTCAGATACAGGAAGCAGCTGTAAGGAAGCCATCCAAAATGCTCAGGCTCATCTACTCTGATGATAGCGGGTGAAAGACAAAAGAGGGAGTCAGTAAGAATATAAGAGGCAAATAGCTTACTTCTCTAAAGTGGAGCACTTATTGACAGAATACAGAAAAACAGTCCACTACTAGGCAGACTACCAGACACTAAGAAAACAGTGTTCTTCAGAAAAGGAAGCTATCATGTGGCTCTTTGTGATGCAAATAAATGGATGCTGCTATAAAGAATAGGGAGATAATATCTGATACCAATATGAAAGCATCAGTGAAATAAGTAAAAAAAAAAAAAATAGTGAATGATTAACAGTTTCAATAGGCTAATGAAGACTGAATTAAAACGTCTCTAAAGATTCTCTAGAATCTAAGTCTGATCTTCTCTGACTTGGAAAGAACTTTAAACATATGTTAACCACATTTTCCAATATGAAAGTCTTACCCTGCAAGGTTGAAGATATTGTTGATCAAATTGGCTCTGTCTTTAGGACTCAAAGCAGTGTGGTTTTTTTTCAACAGATCAATCAGAGTTTTCCAGTCTTCAGCATAGTGTACTATGTAATAGCCATTCATGTCCACATTGAATTTTATCCATTCCACCTCTTCTGGAAGTTCAATGACAGCTAACAGACAGACAATCAGTTAGCAACAGAAACAAACATTAGCAACTGTTCATTCAAATCCAAATCTATGAAGCAGACGGGTTCCAAAGAGTCAATAAATCCTTTTCCACCCACTACTTCTCCCTACTAGGAAGAAAGAATAGCCAGTACAAAGGTTCCATGAGAATGCTCCAAAATTCCAGGTTGTACTCCTTCCTCCTTCTTCCTATGTCTGATTGAATGAACAATCTGCCCTGAGTTGCATCTATGCAGCTAATTACTTAATGGAGTAATTTTTCTCCTTCTGTCCAGTCCTGCTTTCAAACAACCCCATCTACTTTCTGCCCACTTTCATATGTATAAGGAGCTGTTGCACACATCATGTTACATGACATAAAATGCTTAATCAATATAATTTTAGAATAATATTATTACTGAAAATTAAATATCAATATGAGGTGATTCTTGCTAACTATAGAACTGTAGTCACATAAGTTAAATTTTATATGAAATCTATTTGTCCTTAGAGGGAACGGGGAGTCTTAGAACTGTTACAACATCTCATTTGTTAGAAGTTAGCCTAGCATGTCTGGGATAATTAAGAAGAGTGGCAGGACAAAGGTAGGCCTAAACACCAGCTGTGAAGATAGGCCCTGAGCCATCACTTTGGACCCAGAAAATCAAGGAGCAACGCGACCTGTTTCCAAGACCATATATGGAGATTTTAAGGAGGGGTTCGACCAGCAATTTCGGGGAGGGGGCACTGCAACGACCCCCAAGACCACCAGAAGACCCTCGACTCAAAGGACTGAGCATGCGCAAGTGGGTGGGGATTATTATAATGATTTCTAGGAAAACTAATGATTATGTATTAGTGTTCTGGGAATTATTAATGATTATGCATGAAATCACTAAATATATTCTGTCCAAATTTCCAGACTTGTATGCACGCTAGGGAAGGATCCCCCGTGCATCCAGTGCTGCAATAAAGAATGCCTGCTTCTTAATGCTACACTGGTGTTAAGGAGTTTGATTCCTGATTTTGGTGACAATCATACAAAGAAATAGAGAAAGGGGAATGGTATTAAGTAGATTAAAGGCCACAGTTTAGTTTCAAAGGTAATTAGATACCAGAGGAGAGGCTTTGGAAAAAAGTCCTTCACTTCAGCTGATTCTATAACTACTGCCAAAAACGACAATTTGCATAGCACCTTAAATGCCTTTGAAATTTAGTAAATATTCTACTCCAAACTCTCGTATACATCTCTCCTACTCTCATATCCTCTACATTCAAGTTTCTACAGTGAGTGAGAAACCAGTATGATGAAAAGATCACCATCATGACCATTTAAAGTGAAACAAAAATTATTAAATCAGGCTACCTGCGTATTAGCTTTAGTAATATCAAGCATGCCTTCAATTCAACAGCTTTGTATTTCCATTCCGATAATTCACAATGTTTTTTTCTAAAACTCCATCTCAACTTAAAAAGGCCAGGAATAACTAGAAAACTTTGTAAAATCAATGTAAGAATGACATAAACCAAAATAACTTACTTTAATTTTAGTACTTCTAAAGTCATTTTAGAGCACTGGCAATTTGTAAGTATTAGTAAAGAGTAAAAATGTGAAGATCAGCTCTAAGAATTTGATTTTAAATTTCTATAGTTTTATTTCAAAAAGTAGAGTTGGAAGATAGTTTTATGTATTAAAAATAATTGCCAGTTAAGTGCACCGAATAGTAACTGTAACGGAAAAGAAAACACATCAGCAGATGTAAGACGATGAGTCAGACTAGTTTCAATAAAATGTAAGAACCTGTTCATCTCACTGGAGAGAGATAGCCAAAGTAGTTGTAGCACAATACTACATAAAAGTGTATAGTATATTCACTTAGTAAGGAAAAAAGCAGAACTGAATAAAAAACTCCCACAGACTAGCAATTTAGGATTCAAATTAGCCACTGCAGCAAAAGCAGAGAGTTTATGTGAAAAGATCTAAGGGTTTCAAGTTCTACAACAACACTATAAAAAACTTAATCTGTTCCAGATGCAATATTTTCTTGTACCACTAAATACATAATATTTCAGTAGAAAGTTACTTCCTCATATTTCAGTACACTGGCAGAGCAACCCTCTCATTACTCAATCTCTAAAGGACACAAAGTTTGAGAGATTTTGTGCATACACTGAGATGAAAAAAGATGGCTTTTACAAATTCCAGACTGTGCTTCTGTCCTAATTCCTGTCATTTACTTGTACATACAATGCTCTAGGGAAACAACTCTCTAATGACGACATGACCAGTAGTGCTTAGCTCCACATCTCTGTAATTATTTTCTACTACGGATGCCTTAACCTTCACATTTTACGCAAGTCTATGCTCAGAAGATCAGTAATCTGTAACACTTAAGTAACATACCTGACTTTTGGTCCAGTAAATATGCATTAGTACAATGGGGAAAGTTGCAGGTACTAGTTATGTAGGTGAGAGGAATATGCCACAGATAACTGCAAAGGAAAGCAAATGTTTACTGACATTATACACATATTATCTGTCTTAAATGTTTTTTTTTTTTAATTTAAACACTTAAAGATATCAGTAGTGTTAGAACCACTGCATGCTGTGTACAATAATAATGTATAAATCTCATTCATATAATCAGAATATGATAAAAGAATACATGTACAATGTGCACAGAAATTATTTTTTTATTTGCACCATGTTGAGAAGTGGGAAAATTTCATAGAATTAGAGAATCACAGAATCATTGAACCTGTTTCATTTTACAATGAGGTTTGCAACCTCATTGTAAAAAATTTCTTCCTTATATGAACCAGAAGGTGCACAAGTCCATGGGACCTGATGAGACGCATCCATGAATCCTAAGGGAACTAGTAGATGAAGTTGCCAAGCCACTGTCCATCACATTTGAGAAGTTGTGGCACTCTGGTGAGGTTTCCACCAACAAGAAAAGGGAAACATAACCTCCATTTTTAAAAAGGGAAACAAGGAAGACCCAAGGAACTACAGGCCGGTCAGTTTCACCTCTGTGCCTGGCCTTGCCGGGAATGACCTGCTCCAGGTCATGGAGCAGATTTTCCTGGAAACCATGCTAAGGCACATGGAATGCAAGGAGGTGACTGGTGACAGCCAACATGTCTTCACTAGGGGCAAATCATGCCTGATCAATTAGGTGGCCTTCCATGACAGTGTTACAGCATTGGTGGACAAGGGACAAGAAACTGATGTCATCTACCTGGATTTGTGCAAAGCATTTGACGCTGTCCTGCACAACATCCTTCTCTCTAAACTGGAGAGACATGGATTTGACAGACTGACCACTTGATGCATAAGGAATTATCTGGATGGCTGCACTCAAAGATTTGTGGTTAACAACTTGATGCCTAAGTGGAGATGGGTGATGAGTGGCGTTCCTCAGAGGTCAGTGTTGGAACCAGCCCTGTTCAACATCTTTATCAATGACATGGACAGCGGGATAGAGTGCACCCTCAGCAAGTTCACTGACAACACCGAGCTGTGTGGTGCATCAATACGCTGGAGGGAAGGGATGCCATCCAGAGGGACTCTGACAGGCTGGAGAGGTAGGCCTGTGAGAACCTCATGAAGTTCAACCAGGCCAAGTGCAAGGTTCTGCACATGGGTCAGGGCAATCCCAAGCACAAATACAGGCTGGGTGGAGAATAGATTGAGAGCAGCCCTGAGGAGAAGGACTTGGGAGTGCTGGTGGACAAGAAGCTCAACATCAGCTGGCAATATGCGCTTGCAGCCCAGAAAGCCAACTGCATCCTGGGCAGCATCAAAAGAAGTATGACCAGCAGGTTGAGGGAGGTGATTCTGCCCCTCTACTCTGCTCTCGTGAGACCGTACCTGGAGTACTGGGCCCAGTTCTGGAACTCCCAACATAAGAAGGACATAGACTTGTTGGAGTAAATCCAAAGGAGGGCCACGAAGACGATCAGAGGGCTGGAGCACCTCTCCTGTGAAGACAGGCTGACAGAGTGGGGGCTGTTCAGTCTGGAGAAGAGAAGGCTCCGGGGAGACCTTACAGCAATACTCCAAGTGGAGTCTCACGAGAGCAGGGTAGAGGCACAGAATCACCTCCCTCAACCTGCTGGCCAGACTTCTTTTTATGCAGCTCAGGAAACAGCTGGTTTTCTGGGCTGTGAATGCAATTGCCAGCTCATGTCCAGCTCTTTATCCACCAGTACCCCCAAGTCTTTCTCCGCAGAGCTGCTCTCAATTCCTTCATCCCCCAGCCTGTCTTTATACTGGCAGTTACTGCGACCCACGTGCAGGACTTTGTACTTCGTCTTGTTGAACCTCATGACGTTCAGTGCGGCCACTTCTCAAGCTTATCCAGGTCCCTCTGAATGGTATCCCTCCCACTCAGGATGTGTGTCGACTACACCACAGAGCTTGGTGTCACCTGCAACTTTCCTGAGGGTGCACTCAATCCCACTGTCTATGTCATTGATGAAGACATGAAATAGTACTAGTCCCAATATGGACCCCAAGGGACACCACATTTCATAGTACTTCTTCCTCAGTTCCAGTATGCTAAGTAGCTTGTCCAAAGTCATATATACAGGAAATCTCTGGCCATATCAGAAATTCAGCCAATATTATTTTTACTTCACTTCAATGTACTGTCTTCCTAAAATTTTCCAAGTTTTTTTTTTTAAAACAATTTATGTTGATTCAAGAACAGAACTGAAATTCCAAATCATGGTAATAGAATCATAATTGATTGCATACCACGAAGACTGTGTCAAGTGAACATCAAGCTGGAAGAATAAATGCTAAAGGTGGCTCATAATGATAATAAGGACTATTTAAATAAAACAGAACTTTCATCTCTTTGGGTGAGATGAAACAAGCTGCACATATGCATTCCAATTTTGACACGGACCCCTTCTCTGTATGAGACAGAACACTCTACTTCAAAAGCTTTTTATGCACTCCCCAAATTGACATTAAGTAGAAACAGAAGAATAATTAAGCCTAACCCTTAATAATTAAGCCTAAACCTTCCCTTCTGTCCTTACTTTTCAATCACACATCTCTTTCTTTCCTTCACATAACAAAAACAAAACAAAGCTCTGGAACTTAAAATATTTCAAGAGACAAATACGTTTCACAGGCCTGATTGTGTAAGATGATGCAAAGGACTCAGTTCCTGTTAAGACTTCAAACAACTTAATAAAACCACCAAAACTGCAAAAGGATTTAAACCTACATATTTTGGTTTATTACAATACCCACTAGGGCTCATAATATAAGCCATATTTGCAGTGAATTCATTTTTACAGTTAGCAACTGCCACATCTTTGCTTTTTCAGCATTTGCACATATACTTCCTTTTAGATTTTGGTACAATGGATATCGCCTCTCATATATTTAGCCATTTGCCATCATACATTAGAGCCATCCTAACATTTTTACACCGAGAAAGCTTTGATTCTAGCTTCTCTACTTTCCTTTAACAAAGTTCAAGATGTGCACTGAATTTTGGTAGGAAGAAGCAGAGGCTCTAAACTAAGACATATGCATCTGTCACTTTAGCAATCTTCTGCAACCTGCCTTTCTACAGCTTCTCATTAACCATATAAAACTTTCTGAAATTAAAAGAAAACTTTACCTATGAGATCTGCCTTTTGGTATTAAAATACCTGAAGAATTCATTCCACTATTTACCACAGCACATCATTTCAAGCTTAAAAGCTTCAGGAAAGGATGCAAACAAGAAACTCAGGCTACAAAGGACGCCATAGATTTTTACCTGTTGCTTGGATGGAATTGGATCTTTAGGCAGGTATTAGATGTCTGAATTTCTGCAACAAATTATCTATTTCTACCTGCCTTCAAAGAAAATACTAGAACTCCTGAATACAAGTGAGAAAGATGTACAAGATACAAGAAAGATATCTGCAGGTAGATTTTAATGGATGAAAAGTATTAAGAAGGTAGTAACCTTGCGTCTGATGTCCAATTTTCAGGTTCCACACGATACAAAAATTTATCTTGTTGTACAGAAATAATCTTTCCCTTTCGGACAATAGTGACTAAAGGAAATCCTTTATGCAGAATCCAAGTTTTCATCAGCTTTTTTACATCTAGTGTTCCATTGGTAATCTGTAAAAAACAATCATAACATAAAAAGAAAATAGCAAATGGAGAACATTTTTAAACTTTCCTCTGTAAGTTAAAAACTAAGTAGTAGCATGATTCTGCATCTGTAAACAATCACTTTGACACTGAGCTTGTAAATTTCATAAGTAATAATTTAGGGCAGCAAGTAGCTTTTATTTTCTTAAGTTGAGGGAATCCCAGTCAAGCAGTAGAAAGACAAATTGGAAACATCAGGCAGGTTGAACTGGTAGGTCATGAACATGGAGAAGAGAATGTAACAGAAAAGAAAAAACAGAAAAGGAAGTTATGGTAAACTCCCAAGCTCCCCACTACCCCTTCTCTTGCCTTATTGGTATTCTCATATGTGTTGGTTTTGTTCACTGATGGGGCTATGGTGGCAGCTTCTGCAAGACGCTGCTGGAAGTTTCCCCTTTGTCCAATGGACTTGGCTGGGTCTAGGGCAGACCTGTCGCTGGCCAGGGCTGAGTAAATTGGTGACGGAATGTTCAGTGAAAATGTCTCTGTGATAATGTATTTAAGAAGGGGAAAACTAAATTTGAATTAAAAAAAAAAAAAAAAAGGGAAGAAGACGTGAAAAAGCAGAAACGGGGGCAGAGACAGGGAGCCTTGTGGCCTTCACACTCTGGCCTCGTGCCGGGCGGCCGTCTGGGCCCAACTTGGCCCAGCTCGGCTGCAAGGAAGTGAAGAAAGGAGATGTGAAGAGAACCTGAGAGGCGTCTGCCTGAGCTTATTGTGAAGAATTTATTGTGAGAGGAACAGTTGCAGATGCTAAGGTCAACAAAGAAGGAGGGGGATGAGTAATGTTGCTCCTGGCAGAGATTCCCCTGCAGCCGGTGGTGCAGCCCATGGTGAGGCAGGCTGTCTCCCTGCAGCCCATGGAGGTCCATGGAGGAGCAGAGATCCACCTGCAGCCTGTGGAGGACCCCACACCAGGGCAGGTGGATGCCTGAAGGAGGCTGTGGCTTGTGGAGGGCAGCCTTTTCCTGAGGGATTGCACCCCAGGGAGAAACAACCCATGCTGGAGCAGTTTCACGAAGGACTGTGGCCTGTGGGAGGGACCCCATGCTGGAGCAGGGGAGGAATGTGAGGAGGAAAGAGTGGCGTAAAGCGACAAGTGATGAACTGACCATAAATCCCATTCCCAATTCCCCGCTGTGCTGCTCAGCGGGGTGAAGGAATTAGAGATAATTGAAATGAAGTTAAGCTCAGGAAGAGGGAGGGGTGTGGAGAAGTTTTTTTTTTTTTCTCTTCCTCATTACCCTGCTTTGGTTTTAATAATAAATAAATAGTTTTCCCCAAGTTGAACCTGTTTTGCCTGTAATGGTAACTTCAATTATCTCTCCCTGTCCTTATCTCAAACTTCAAGCCTTTTTGTTGTATTATCTCTCCCTATTCCCTTGAGGGGATTGCATAGCTTGGTCCCAAGCGAGGCTAAACTACAATATGATATTATGTGGGTGTTTCAGGTTAAAGATCTTCTTTTAATTCTGAAATTAATCTTAGAAATTGAATTAAAGCACTGGCATTTGTATAACAGAACCAACATATCTTTTATATTAAGCAATCTCTCCCACACCCTCCAGTTACCAGCCTTTGTATAGCTTAACCTCCAACCTCTTCTAATCTTTCAGGAACTATTTGCACTACAATGTCCCCACTGAGGGCAAATGCTTTATAATATCTATATATCACTGCCTCTTTATTAGCAGAGATGGTAATCCAATCTGAACAAAGACAACATGTCTCCTAATTTATGAAAATATGTTTTAGATTGAGCCATCAGGAACATAAGGAAATGAATACATCATTATTCAAGTTATATTTAACTTTTACCAACCTATGTCTTTCTCTAGTTTACCTCATCAGCAACTTACTGCCTATTGTTCTCTATTCAAGCGAACAATAACATGTACAGTTTACCCTAATGCGAAAATACTATATTATTTATGTAGAGAATGACCATAAACCTTAAAAAGCGGTTTCAATTCCAGGGAAGCAATTCTCTACCAGAAGTTTAATATTTATGGATTTCAAAGTCTATACATTTTTTTTCACTTTTTACATATGCCGAAAAACCACTTTTGGCTAAATCCTCTTCCTCCATCTTGTTATCACAAGCTGTCACTGTTACTACAATGTTACATTACGCAATCCCTTCATAAATTGCCCAAGATGTGCTGAATGCATGCTCTCACTTTCTTTTGCAACTGTCTTTTCCTTTCCTTCCCGTTACACTTTGAAACCACCAAGAAATCTATAAGATCAATGCCAGACAGCCAAAAAAAAAAAACCAAAAAAAAACCAAATTAAAAAACCTCAAACCCAAGATGAGAGGAATGTGAAGAGATCAGGAAGCTAGTTCAGTCCAGTACTTGCACATTGCCAACTAGCCTGTTTCGCATCTCAGTCCTTCTGTGCTAACATTGTGAGCGATGTAAAGACTAGCAGAAAGATTTGTGTCTAAACTGTACAGAGACATGAGTAAATCTAAAATTTACTCCACTGAAACAATTCTATTCCAAAACAGAACCCTCCTCAATCACCTGAAATTAAACCAGTTTATTAGAAATAATAGCTTCATAGTTTCATCACAGCAAAAATTTTATTGATATTAATTAATTTTATTGACAGGTCTTGAACAGCAGCTCCTAACTCCAATGAAAGCAACACATGAAAATTACTTCACCATTCTTTCCTCTAGGCAAGGTATACAAAAAGTTTACTTTCTATGTTACAGATTTTTAATTTAATTCACATGCAGTTTTCTCATCTGCACTCCATCCATGATTGTTGATTTCCACAGATAAGGTTAAGGCTTAAGAAATGATTATGTGTTTTTCTGTGTGCACAGCAAAGATTTATGATCAAGGAAAAAGACCACTTTTCTGGCTCGAATTTTCAAACATATCCAACCTAGGCATAATTAATGGGAGCAAAAGGAGATAGTCAACTTGCTAAATACCATAGGTTTGTTTTTAATATTATCATAAACATGGGAAACAACCAAAAAGAATGCCAAAGATCTCAATACATGCTAATACTAATAATTTAATTGTCATAAGGAAGACTCAGTGAAATAGCTCCCATCTAAAACAGAGAAGAATCAAGAAGCCCAGAGAGAGATATGGCCTCTTGTATTATTAAGAAGATAAAACTTTGAAAGAAACTTATAGCAGATCTGGGCACTGGCTAGAGTCCAAGGGCGCTGTTATCAGTCAACTCAAAGATCAGACAGGTATACAATATTTTGTGTGAGCTACTCAGATATATGTAGTTAATCTAGTTTTAATTCTTCAGACTCCTATTGGGGGAAAATATTATTAAGCAAAGACTTCTCTTCAAGTTCTTAGAAATGATGAATTTTTTATATCAAGGGCAGATAAAGTAATCAGAAATGTAGCCTGTTTAGATTGGACTGTTAACTAGCAGAGTCTGGCGGCGAATCTGAAGGTGAAAGATCACCAGAAAGCAAGAGAAACTAAGAATTCAAGATACAAAAGGAAAAATATTAAGACACAAAGAATACCAAAACAAAGGAAAAAGGACACAGGGACAGTAGATTTCAGTAAATGCAGGGAGGCAATAGGTGAAAATCAGTGGAAAGAAAGTAGTGCATAAAATTTGGTACCTTCTCAGCAAAGCAAAACAATAAAAATCCAAATGTAAACTAACTCATTGCAATACCAGACCATTCCAGCTAAACAATGAGTCTTTGTAAAAAATGGAATATAAAAGTGTATGGAAGTGTAGCCTGTGTGAAAACACAAAATTAACAGCATTAACACGTACATGCAAAAAAACCCCAAAGACTCAGGCATAAGAGGAGGTGCAGCCAGAAATGGACACAGAGGAAAACGTGATAAGAGCATCAGAAAACCGCTAAAGAGCCAGTTGGTGGGTTTCTCCACACAGAAGGGCAGCTTCTTCCTATTAAATACCAGGTGTCAGTAGGAATTTTGTAACTATTAAATTGGCACCAAATACAAAGGGTTGTTTCTCATTAAAATAGGAAATATCCACTGAATTCTGGCATTAGATGTTACTAATGCTTTTGGGTGCAATTTACTTAACAATACAAATACAGGTGGGCGAAGCAATCCTAGAGTTGGTAACTATTACTTTTGACTCTTAAAAACTGATGACTGAGGTTCCAAAAAACTGCAGAAAGATGCCTGCTGAGTTTGCAGAAAGCTGAACTTGCCCCACAGACAAACAGTAGGGTTATAATTTTTTTTTTTTTTAAAGAGTTCTTTTCTGAGCCAGGGAGACAGACTAAGCAAGTAATCTGAAGTTCTGAGAATAACTCTCCCCATGCTCTGGTAACAGTTAAACCCTACATCTAGTAATAGTTAAACCCTCACACTAATGAAATGTGAGGCATCTATCTCTGTGGTCCCCATAGCCACTCTTTGCAGAAACTACAATCTCCCTGCAGTATGTTCTCTACACATGCATGCCTGAAGATGGTTGAACAAGAGACTCAATTTTGCAAAGGTCGAGGAGATGAAAGTCTATTTTGCACTACAAAAATCACTATACAAACCAGAATAGTTCTCTATCATAAGAGAATCACAGTCTGATATCAGTAATAATCCATCTAGCAAACTAGTGACTGTGTATGACTAAACACACAAATTTAGAGCCACCTGTGGCAGCTGACAATAACTAACGGCTGGTCCAGTTCTACAGAAGTTCAAATATCATAATGTAGATGGCAAGAACGAAAGCTAAACATTTAGTACCCTGCCTAGCATTTGGCTTCTGTGGAGAAACCTCACATGTATTTCAGAGACTTTGATACATACTATGCAGTACATTCAGTCACAGGGAAATCTGTTCCCTTCCCTTATACAACTGCCTTGACACTCCCTGGGCATACTCAGCAGCTCTTTCTTGTTGGGATCACTCTCTCTCTTGCACTCTCTCTCGCACACACTCTCCCCCTTGCACTCTTGCTCCCACTCTCTCCCCATCATGTGCTCTCTCCCTTGCACTCTCATGCCCACACTTCTTCCTTGCCCCCTCTCCCTCCCACTACCTCTCCCTCCTCCTTCACTTGCACCCTCTCTCCCCTGCTCTTCCCAGGTCCCACAGGCTTGCCATGTCTTGCCCTTGCTCTCTCCTGTCCATACCCTTGCTTTTGTGTGCCCTCACTCTTTCCTCTCACACCCCCTTTAATCAGACGGAGCCTTATGCCTGCCTTACCATTTGAGAGCTGCTGAACTAAACTGTCCCCTATAATTTGTTTTTGTAGAACTCCAGCACCACTTGTTGAAATAGAAGCCATGACCTCTATAGTAGTTGGATTCAGCTAGCCCTTGAAACTAAAGTTTTATCCTGCATTTAAGATGACTGGTCTTAACATGCTAACAATGCAACTCTAGAGCGGATATATACATACTGACGTATCCACACACGTGGGTATAGATGGTAGTGCATACCCACTTCCAGTGCTTTCTTGGGAAGATGTTCAATGGAGTCCTAGAAGCTACAGGAATCTCCATATCTGTATGACAGAAGTTTGGACTATGTAGAGCAAGAACTTCAGAATATTTACCTGCAGTGTATTATCTTAGTTTTTTCATAAAACAAGGAAATAAATAAAAATTTACAACACACTTAGAGAAGTGAAAAATTAAGAACAGTAGATACCTCATTCATGCTGTCCCACAAGTCATCACTCTGGGCAGATCCGTAATTGTGATTATGCAAATATACCTGAATGCCAGCTTGGAAAACATCCTTAGTGAGATAGTGCTTCAGCATCAAAAGAAGTGAGGCCCCCTTTAGGGAGAAAAAAAAGGAAAAAGAATTGGTAAATTAAAGTTATAGAACTTATTGAAGCCTATGTATATTATTGCTCTTTCACAGTACAAGAATAACTCAGAAGCTGGTAGATTTTATCCAAAATGGCATCATTTAAATAATTACCTTAACACTCAGTTACCTTTGAAAAATATTTTAAAAATACTTAATAAACTGCATACACAGTTACAAAAAAGGCTAATACAGCTTGAAATTTTTTCCCATTTACTTTGGAAAAAAATTTTTTTTTAATATTTCAAAGGCTTAAAATATAGTTACAAAACAGGTTAATACAGCTTGGCATTTTTTCCAACCAAAATCTTCTCAAAAATATTGCCTTCTTACTGATAATCTCTGCTGGCTGCCATATTTCATTAGCAATACTCTTCTGTATGGTACAGAACCACCACTTGTGAGATAGTGTTTAACAGTCATACGATTTGCAGTTACATCAAAAAACTAAAATTACAGGAAAAAGATGAGATCCACTCAGTAGGCTGGAATAAACTGTAGAAGAACCAGTGCATTTTGACAGTGTTTAAATACAGCTATGTTTTGCTAATAAAAAAAAGCAATAACGAGCAGTTCTAGTATGAAAGTGGCCACAACTGTGTAGCCAGAAAGGTGTTGGTTTTCGCTTTTTTTTTTAAACGCAGTTGAAAGCCATTTTCTTTCCATATGAATGCTTCTATGTCACAGTCACTAAAAAATAAATTGCCTGATGACTTGCATATCATACAACTGAACGCAGATGAGCAGCCTTGGATTATGAAAAGTTTAAAGGTGTACTTTTTATTTCTGGTACTATTTCTGAGAAAAGATCAAGAAAAAATTAGAAGGAATATTTTAGTGAGAGCAGGTATTGGCTCTCTCACATACTAAACTGAAGTTTTGGAACTTAAGTAATGTCCTGCCTGAAACTGAAGGCTGCCTTGTTAATCTGATCATTCAAGAAATTGCAGGAATACTATAGTTCTTAATAACATGGTCATGATTTCCTCTCTTGCATGCATTTGTACTTAACCTATAGCTTTACTACTTTGTTTTTCTTACTGTCATATCCTCCCAAATACTCTTTTGCTGCAGGTGGATTGTTGTCCTATCCCTGAGTGTTAGGTTTACTGATAGCCTGCAAAACAATCAAGCTAAAAATAATTTTGTACAATAATTCTTATTCTAGACAGTAAAATGTAGAGGCCATCTACTAATCTGTGTCAGTTGGTAGTATAGTAAAACAAAGAAAGTTGTACAATTCAATAACAGACATCCCTTAGCTCATTAGGGACCATGTTGCAAGTGTCTTCTCATTTACATTGCCAAGAGCGTTAGCTGATAGATGGCCAAGAGCAGTGGAATACAAAGACTGCATACATGAACAAAGACCTATGCAGTGAAAGACTCTGAAATATAGAAAGCAGCCATGAAAAACCTGTTGCTGACAATGCAAGGGCAAAAGTTCTTTTGGTTAGCTCCTAAACTCAAAGATGTAGGTTGCTACCTTTCTATTCAGAAGATGCACATACTTCTTAGTAGCAATAAAGTAATTCTCCAAATATAAGACTTTACTAACTGACTGAAACTCCAGCCCAATCACTTATGGAATATTTCCATTAAAATATTTTTATTTTAAAGAGTTTTGATCAGGAAAAAGTGACAGAATTGTTATCTCTGAAGTCTGTTGGCTACAAATACTATTGTGCATAGCTTCCAGAAGTTAAAAAAAATGGAATTACTTGAGGAGTAACTCTGAACCATGAAACAACAGCCATGACTTTTGATATACAGCTTAGGGAGACAAAACAAATCCACTTCACAACCAGGGGCAGCTGAAAATCACACATCTCTGTTCTTGTAGATCAGAAAACAGAGACCAAAATAATCAGAAGCACATGAGTATTGTAGGTCCCCTTGGCATCTCAGACTATTCAAGGATGCCAGACAACATGTGTTGAGCAGTTGAGACTTGCAAAAATAAATTAGGAGACAAACCAAGACAGCTGTGGGAACTACATTCCACTGAGCAGTGGAAGATGTAGTATTTGACAACTTTCTAGTTAGCACTAGCTGTCCCCATGGTTTCTTATTAGATGAACGTACAAGCATAGATACATACTGAGGGGAAAAAACACCTAACCCAAAAGATATAAAAGTCTTTCCTCCAATTCTACCAAAATCACACAGTATCTAAAGCTTGAGACAATGTGAGTAAAAATTCGGCAAATACAGACATTTGCTCTCTCGTGCATTTTCAAGTGAAGCACTGGGAAGCTTTAAAAAGATAAACCTCACACCCGATCCTCATGAGACATTAGAAATAATCAAGTTGCAGACAACCAGGTGTCGTAGTTCAGCCCTGATCAGGACCAGACTATGCAGTCTCTCTCTCACTCCCCCTACCCTCTGAGAGAATAAGGAGAGATAATATAAGGAAAAATGGCTCGAGGTTTGAGATAACGACAGGGAGAAATCCTTAAAGTTACCATTACAGGCAAAACAGACTCGACTTGGGGAAAACTATTCATTCATTACTAAAAATAGCAGGATAATGAGACAGAGAACAAGATAACCTCCCTCCACCCCTCCCTCTTCCCAACCTTAACATTATCTCTACTACCTTCCCCCCGCCCTGAGTGGCACAGGGGGGAAGAGGGAATAGGGATTGCGGTCAGTGCATCACACGCTGATTTATGCCGCTACTTCATGGTCAGGGGAAGAACTCCTCACATTCCTCCACTGCTCTGTTGTGGGGTCCCACCCCTATGCCACAGTCCTTCATGAAACTGCTCCGGCGTGGGTCATCTCTTCCAACGGAATTCAGACTCTCCAGAACGGCTGCCCCAGCGGGCCCCCCATGGGCCACAGCCTCCTTCAGGCATCCACCTCCCCTGATGTGGGGTCCTTCACGGGCTCCAAGTGGATCTCTGCTCCTCCGTGGACCTCCATGGGCTGCAGAGGGACAACCTGCTCCACCATGGTCGTCACCACAGGCTGCGAGGGAATCTTGGCCAGGAGCCACATTACTCCTCCCCCTTCTTCTGAACTGACCTTGGCATCTGCAGCCGTTCCTCGCACAAGAAAAGTTCTTCACAACAGGCTGGCAGATGCCTCTCAGAATCTCTTCACATCATCCGGCTCATCTCCTCTCCACTTCTTGTACCCAGACCAGGCTGAGTCAGGCCCAGTAGGCCGCCTGGCAAGAGGCCAGAGGGTGAGGCCTGCAAGGCCCATGAGGCCTGCGCCTCCCCCTCTGTGCTTCTGCCCCCGCTCAGCTTCTTCACATCTTCTCTCTTTTTTTTTTCTGTTTTCCCCTTCTTAAATATGTTATCGCAGAGGCGTTATCACAGAACATTCTGCTACCAATCGGCTGGGCCTTGGCCAGCAGCAGGTCCACCCTAGGCCCAGCTGAGTCCACTGAACAAAGGGGAGCAACTTCTAGCAGTTTCCTACAGAAGCTACCACCTTAGGCCCCCCCTCACTAAACAAAACCACAACACCAGGATATGCAGTGAGATAATTTTACTGTCCAGATGCAAGTCTACAACTCAGGAAGTCTCTAAAATAAAGGCAGATAGAGTATAAAAAGGAGCAATTGCTTCAATAAGTGCCTTGTTGATACTCTTTTCTTAAGCACTCATTACATCTGCTATCAGAAAACGAATGTACATCCAACTATATGTAGTTCAACATAGGATATTCCGTTTTGCCTACTGGATCCCCTTTTACATCTTCATGAGTATTTTACTTTGTGCTGAAGTACACATCAAGCTGAAGGATGTTGAATAAGCACACAAATACATATAATCTTTTTCTAGCTAGAAGCTTTGTAGATGATCAGAAACACTACTGAGAGATCCTGCATTATTTGTGCTAGGTGTAAATTATCCCCAAACAATTGTCAGTACATGCCTACTCACTCATGATTCCAAATTCATGTTTTCAATAGCTAATATATCACTTTCTAAATACTAGTAAAGTTACCTTGATATAAGAAAGTGCATCAAACATTTCTTCAATTTGCTCTGAAGACTGAACGGTAGCAGAGACTGGATGTGAAGAATTCAAGGAATCCTTCATCATAGCCTTGAAAATTAAATTAAGGAAATCTTCATCCTAGAAGAGAAACATTTATGATTGTCTGAGAAGCTAGAATATACATGTAATCAGAACAGTAGAAATTGTCTCTGTTTGGCTCTTCAATTGGTCTAACATGCCATTTGCTCGCCTTTGCTTGCCAATGGTGGCAGCAAAATAATTGTCAGGGTAGCATTTGTAAAATCTACTCTTTCCCTGCCACATCTTAGCAGTGGAATCTCACTCTTGAGTTTACAGCATTATCCAGACCCTTAACCTCCTGTCTGAGATAAATGCATCATTTGCACTAGAGAAAATAATAGAATAGTTAGGGTTGGAAGAGACCTTCAAAGGTCATCTAGTCCAACCCCCCTGCAAGAAGCAGGGACATCCCCCACTAGATCAGGTTGCTCAGAGCCTCATCCAACCTGGCCTTGAACGTTTCCAGGGATGGGGCTTCCACCACCTCTCAGGTCCAGTGTTCTACAACCCTCATTGTAAAAAAATTTTTCCTAATATCTTATCTAAATCTACCTCCCTCTATTTTAAAACCATTACCCCTCATCCTATCACATCAGGTCCTACTGAACAGTCTCCCCATCTTTCTTGTAGGCACCCTTGGGGTACTGGAAGACCGCTATCAGGTCTCCCCGGAGCCTTCTCTTCTCTAGGCTGAACAGTCCCAACTCTCTCAGCCTGTCTTCACAGGAAAGGTACTCCAGCCCTCTTATCATCTTCGTGGCCCTCCTCTGCACCTGCTCCAACTGGACCATGTCCTTCTTGTGTTGGGGGCTCCAGAACTGGATACAGTACTCCAGGTGGGGTCTCACCAGGGCAGAGTAAAAGGGGAATCACCTCCCTCAACCTGCTGGCCACGCTCCTCTTGATGCAGCCCAGAATGCGGCTGGCCTTCATGAGCACTGCCAGCTCATGTTGAGCTTCTTGTCCATCAGCACTCCCAAGTCCTTCTCCTCAGGGGTGCTCTCAATCCATTCTCCACCCAGCCTGTATTTGTGCCTGGGATTACCACGACCCAGGTGCAGGACCTTGCACTTGGCCTGGTTGAACTTCATGAGGCTGGCATGGGCCCACCTCTCCAGCCAGTCAAGGACCAGTCAAGGTCCTTCTGGATGGCATCCGTCCCTTCCAGCTTGTCGACAGCTACATAACTGTACCTTCTAAGTAGGTATGTGCCCAATTCCAGATATGGCTTACCAATGTTTTCAATTTACTTACAGGAAGTAGAGAATACAAAAGCATGACTTCTTTAGTATGCTTTAATATTAAAGCATAAAATCTAGGGAAATTACCCACTACACTGATGTTTGTGTGATGTAAACATCACCTTACCTAGTGATTCAAGCAGCAAGGTCTCTTCCTTCTACTCTTGTAGAATAAAGATATTTGAATTTAGTACACTGTTACCAGAATGAGACAACCCTAAACACTAAAAAGCTGACTGTACTGGTGCTTGCACATTGCATTTCACTGAGACTTAAGCAAACAATTCTCTATACAGTTTCCTCTAGAGGAAACTGCAGAGGGTTACAAAAAAAAAAAGTAATACCTGTGTACAACAGAATAAAGATGCCCTTTAAAGTTTAAAATCTTAAAGCTATTCTTCCTGAATGCAGAAGTTCAGTTACTTTTTTTTTTTTTTTCAGCAAAACACATTTTGGCGCCATCAAGTGGTGAAATGGGATGTTGGTGAAGGCACGTTTTCAGGCACTTTCCAGAAGGAAGTACACAAGTGTTAGATCTGCCCTTGTTAAAACACCAGTTTCATGTCCTCCCCCCATCACATATGCACTCAACAAGTAGAATGACTATAACTACTTAACTTCAGTGTCCATCAAACTCAAAAAAAAAGCTAGGCCACATGAAAAACTTTTTCAACATCCAGCTCTAAGAAAGACTCCTACCGAACCAAGTTAGCAACCCAAGTTTCTTAGTGCAGTTAACAAGGGTGAATTAAGAACTCAAAACTCACACTCAGTCAGAATGCCAAGAACACAATCCAGCAAGGAGGAAACACATACAAGTGTACACATACACATACAATTTTTAGTCCTGTTACTAATGCAAATCACACAAATACTCTTAGAAGATAGTTCCAGAGCCCAGGTATCTCCTCTCCTAGGAGACACCTTTAGCCAGGATGCAAAATTAGTATCTTCACTGCCCTCTCCATTTAGTTCCACTAATCTTTGTTTCTCTGCCTGCATTCAGTGACATGGATGCTTTACAGCAGTAGCTGGTATCCCTTCCTTGGAGAGGAAAGACCAATCCCTCATGTTTTCCAGAGTCTGAGAGGCTAGGTCACTTAGTACCTGAGTGATTTTTAAAATGATCACTAGGTTATTATATCAAAAAGAGTCTATCCGTCAGTCGTATGTGTAAACATAAATGTCTGTGGGAGCAGTGCTTTGTACGGTTATGTCAGAGTCCACTGGGTATGACCATATAATACTTTTGTAACAGGTCCCCTGAATCGTGAATGCTGAACTAATTCAGACATAAGCAAGTACCACAATGACAGAAAGACAGGCATTACTCCAGGCATACTTAGTGGAGCACTTAAAGCTCTGGTGTTTCCTAAGTCTACTAGGAAAAGTAGAGACAGAAAAACTTGGTCAACAACATGCTTGGACTTTCTGGATAAAGATTTTAAGTTGTCATTTGATACACAGACACACCATCTGCTATTTTGCACAGAATGCTTTAACTTACACAAAACATAAAGGCTGCATGTAAACTACTACGAGAATTAAAAAAAAAACCTCACAAAAAACAACATGCCCTTCCCAAAGCTCCCCCAAATCCACTTCCAATATAATGAAAGTGCCAAAGCAGAGGAGATATAGAATAATCTCAACAGTGCTTAAAGTTAATTTCTGTATAAGTTTATAAGTATCAGTCCTTTATGGTCAGCATTAAAAAATAGATCTTAGTGAAGGTACAGTAAGTGTAGTTACAGAAAGTACTTACTGAATGTAGTTCTGGAAAAATCTCCTCCATGGCAAAGTACTCCATGAAAGTGGCAAATCCTTCATTCAGCCAGAGATCGTTCCACCATTCCATAGTTACTAGATTGCCAAACCACTATGAAAGATCAAAAACTTCATTCTTTTTCAGAAATAAAATCAAGTGATAGCAGTAACACTCCACCTATTCTCAGCTTTATCTTGTGGCAAAATCAAGCTCAGTCAAAAGCACAGTAATGCTTTTGCATGAACAACTCCCAAAGTACATTGTGACAGAGTTGTACTCTGCCTGTTCTACTGGGGAAAATACACCTGCAGGTATTCTGAAGATATACAATGAACAACAAAGCCATAGTGAGGGCAGGGGTGAAATTAAGGACAGAATTGCGTATTTAAAAAAAAAAAAAAAAAAAAAAAGAATCCACTACATTTAAACAGTAGTGTTCCAAATCTAGTACCTGATGGGCAAGCTCATGTGCTATCACTGCAGTGATTAACTTTTTATCCCTTGCTGAAGAAGTATTACTGTCAAACAACAGTGTTGTTTCTCGGAAGGTGATCAAGCCCCAGTTTTCCATTGCACCAGACTGAAAATCAGGAACTGCTACCAGATCTGGAACAGATTTGAAAGAAGCTTTTGAAAACTGCTACTTAAAGCTTTTCTACCCATTCTATTACATAATGCCTAAAATCTTACTATTTAAATCCAATCCTGTAGTGTACACATGTGCTCATGCCTCAAGCACAGAAGGCCCACAGATTCAGAGCCGTATTTCTCTAGCAGTACTCTTGCACAAACAACTTAAAGCATTACACTGACACTGCCATAGATCTTGCATACACACAAGCAGCAAGGAAATGGAGCTGCCCCTACTGAAAGTACTGTCTTAGAAGACATTATCTTTCCAGTCAACCTAATATATGCAGAGATATCAGGCTGGAGATTTTGTACTAGTGAACATGGCTCGCAGACAGAATTCTGTATCTCCCTAGCAAGGCACATTATATTAAATTTATACCAAATTATTTCTTTGATGTTACGTATAAGCATAAGCAATCTGGTGTCAAGAGCTCACAAAAACTTTCCAGCTTGGGAATCATTTAATACTCGTACTCAGTCAAACATTCAATGAATTTTAAAAGTAATTTTCGGGGAATCTTATTTCACAGATGTTTTATGCTATTTTTTTTTTAAGCACACCTTTTCAGAACAAAAGTTCTCCTGCATTTCTCAGTATTAGGGCTGCTGCTTCTTCTGTTTAAAAAAAAAAGCTCCAAAGAACTTACCTAATTTTTCAAGAGGGTAGTTTATTAAAAAGTATTTTTCATAAAATTCCAGAAGTTTCACTGCTGTGTTTAGGGCATACTCAACTTGGCTTAGATGCTGTGGTATGGCATAGATAGACACCTAGTCCAGACAGAGAAAAGATTTTGAAATATATAGCTACAAAAGCTTTAGAAGTAAAAGGAGCTGGCAGAAGTTCCTGAAAACAGACAGGACACAGTTTTGGGAGTACGCGCATAAGTTACAAACACAAGAGTTAAACAACACTGCCAATAAAGAGTTAATTTTTTTACTAGCTTTTATTCATCAGTCAAAATGCAAACAGAGGGATAATGGGTTTGGATCATGGGTTTGGTTCCTCTTGTCTTGTAAATTAGGATGTCCCGTGCTCCTTTGTTACCTCTCTGCATAACCATCTATGCTAACTGAACAGAGTTCATTTAAAATTCACTTATGCCTAGTCTTGCTAAGCTGTAAGCAAGTTTTAATTCAACCACAATTTATTCTAATTTAGCTTACCTCTAAGCAATCACGCAACTAATTCTAACATTCTATAAGCAAACTCGTTCTAATCCCCAACAGAACAAAGTAACTTCACTTCAGCTCGAAACTATCTTATAACATTCATGACAAAAAAAACCAACTTATTCTGCACAAACTGGTTAGCTCAAACTCTTTCAATGTCCCAGCCACAAATTGCTGGAAGAATTTTGAGAATGTATTTTGTGGAAAATGCCATTATATGCTTCCTTCTTACAGTCTCCCTTGGCCTAGACACTGTTGGCAACAGAACAACCCACTCTGGCCTTACTTGGTTATGCTTTCTCCCTTTAGGCTGGTAAGTACTCTTATATGTTGCTAGATCCCTTGTCTTTAGTGCCTTCTAAAGGTCTGCTGACTTCCCTAGCTCGGTCATATCTTGCTTGGCGGTCAGAATGAGGGAGAAGCACAGTTAAGAAGCACTTCCCTTTGTTAGAATACATCACTCAGTCTTTTTGTTCTATCCTACATCCCTCTGCCATAAACCACTTCTGAAGTACTGACAAGCCATGAAAATTAGTCTCACTATTACAAACAAAGCAAAGCACACCACATAGGTAGTTGTTTCAGGCTCTCCATAAACACAAAACACTTTGTATACCAATCAATTTTCTGCCTAGTAAAGAACTGGCTATATGGTTTTACCAGAATACAGTTCAAATACAGAGCTGAATAGTATCCACAAGCAGTCTGTCGCATTCAACTATAATTAGAAATACTTCTCCAAGTCAGAATCAAAGCCCATTACAGCATCTTTACTTCTGTATACCTCATGAAAGAATGGGCTGCTTCTCCTTCTACAGTGCTACTAGACTATTCCTTCTGGCTCTTTCTAGGTAGGTACTGGCACTTCCAAAATTTCACCACAAAGGGGCAGTTCCTGCTAGAGAGTCATGAAAATCATCACTCACATGAAACTCCTACACTTCCTAAAACAAGAATAGGAGCATCGCCTAATATTATCATGTTTTTCCTTTATTTACTTTAATTGTACACATTGCAGGAACTGCACACTGACCCTGCAGGCCACATCCCGGCAAAGGACAAAGATCAAACGGGACCGTTTGATTTTTTGAACCTTTGGAAGAACAGAAACCCCACAATGAAATAATTGCATTAAAGTGACTACATGCAGACTCAAAGTTAGTCTAAATTTGCTTTACTGCAGGGCATTGGTTTTTTTAGGTAGATTATTTTGCAGGTATAGAACATATCTGCAGCACTGCTTGAAATAGTATGTAGGCTTCCCTGAGAACTATAATGTACATAATCTGAACAACTCTCAGTTTGCATGACATTACGCCCTCATAGATGACGCATTAAAACTAAAAGTTTAAAGTTTCTAGCTCTGAAAGCTCTTAGGAATTTTACATTTTGTAAACCTAATGCTGAGTCCCTTGCTGTAAAAGCATTTTTAATCTGGTGTAAGCCCTGAAGTCAGTCAAAACTGTAGCATACGGCTTTTGTTCACTATATATGATAAGTATAATAAAACCAAGTAAATAAATAAATTTAAAAGAGATAGTTTGCTTGTTGGTTTGGGGATCTTTTTGTTTTGTTTTGCTTGGCTTGGGAGGGGTGAGGGAGAACTGAGAGTGGAACAAACATACCAGACTCCCATTAATTTCCCTACTGATGTTTTGCAAGTCTGCAACAACAAAGGCTACTAGGTAGGTGCTCATCTTCAAACTCAGAAAAAACTCATCTTGAACAATTCCATTTGTCACAGGAGTAGTGGTTTTCTGCAGATGAAAGGAAAACATTGTTATTAATGCAGACAAAGGAACACTAAGACATGCAAGGAATCAATGTTAAAGAATTACTTCACTCCAGGAACAGTTTATAAGCAAACTTGCAGAACACTTTCATATTTTGATTATGTTTCAGTAGGATAGATGATACTCACAAGATGGTGTAACAAAACTTAAGGAGACATGGAACATTTAAGCCTATATACCCAGAAATTATTTTTCAAACTTTTATTATGCTCTGTTATCAGAGAAATGCATTGTTGGAGAAACCATCAATCTAATTTAGTTCATACTTAACCCCCATTATAGTCCAAAGTCAACATTAAGATTAGCATTAATTCAAGAGAGCTTTAGGCTAGATCAGAGACACAGTTCAGCATAGTCTGGCTGGAACACCTCTCCTATGAGGACAGGCTGAGAGAGTTGGGGCTGTTCAGCCTGGGGAAGAGAAGGCTCCGGAGACACCTTATAGCAGCCTTCCAGTACCTAAAAGAGGCCTACAAGAAAACTGGAGAGGGAATTTTTACAATGGCATGTAGTGACAAGACAAGGGGTAATGGCTTTAAACTGGAAGAGGGTAGATTCAGATTAGTTATATCTATATATTAGTTCCTTATATGGAAGAAATTTTTAACAGTGAGGGTGGTGAGGCACTGGACCAGGTTGCCCAGAGAGGTGGTAGATGCCCCACCCCATCCTGGAAATGTTCAAGGCCAAGTTGGATGGGGCTTTGAGCAACCTGGTTTAGAGTAGATGTCCCTGCCCATGCAGAGGGGTTGGAACTAGATGATCTCTAAGGTCCCTTCTAACTCCAACCATTCTATGAAAATGATATTCTATGATTCTATAAAAATAATATTGTTTGCAGTATAAACACAAATTAGTAATTATGTCACAGACACTGTCCTTTAGCAAAACTATCAATACACTTGCTCTGAATGTTCGTGTATCTTCTTGATAAATCCCAATTAAACCTGACCTGTTCTTTTGACACAAGAACTCATATTTGATCTAAGAACTAAACATACAACTTCATTGCTTTTAATGTCTTCTTTTTACATTAACTTGGTTCCACATCTGGAAGTTTTCACAAACATACAGGTGATGTAACAGTGAAGTTTTAAAACAGAGATGGAAACAACAGAAGAAAATGCAGATGAACTTTTTAATATGCTCTTAAACATATTCTCACTGTAACAAACTCAGTAAATGTTACAAAGAGAAAAAAAAAATTGACAAACAGGATGTTCAGTGAAAAGGGTCTGGTATCAAGACCAAATTCAGCAAGACAGAGAAAGTGGATTAAAAAGCAGAGAAGTATATAATGGAAAAGCCTGACAAGATGAGGACGAAGGAGAATTCTCAGCTTGAAGGAAGCACAGGACCTTCTGCCTATAGCATTGACAGGTAGCTGAGCAGAACACATGTAGTATGCAAAGCAGAAGAGAAAGAAGCAGATCTGGAAGTAATTCAAGCAGTATGAGAAACAGAAGCTAGAATCAAAACACCAAAAAGATATGTTAGAGATGCATCACATAAGTTAAAAGGGAATTCACAGAGCAGGAGTGGCACAAGTTTTTGGAAGAATAATTCTATGTGCAGAAAGATGAGTAGAAAAGATATATTTTTTCCATACAGTACAAGAACTGCCAAACTGTATCTAATGTGACCAATAGGGAAAATTCATAACAACGTTTAAGATGATACAAATATGCAATATCAACCCATTTTTCACTGCAAGCAGAATAGGTCACATGTCCGAACTACTCATTTTTCAAATGGCTTCCTACCTCCTTGAAAAATGAGTAATGCAATGAATGCTACTTCGCAGCAAGAAAGGCTAGAAACTTAAATGTAAATGAGTCCTTACGTAAGGAGGAAGAAAGAGATCCATGAATGACCTTACAAGAAAGGCAGCTCATCAGTTTGTTTTCTCTGTTTGGATAATACCTTACTGAGGAAACACATCAAGAACACAACATTAATATCCACAGACAGCACTGAAAGAGCTACTTGGATGCTTTGTAACAGCACTTGGTGTTGAGCAGGGACAGATCAGATGGGGAGTACCTCCTTCCTAAGCACAACACCCCACAGGAATAGGCTTTACAAGATTGCCAGTGCAAGGCAGAGTTATAGTATGTTATTAGGAGTAATTAGGATGCAAGACTAAGGTAAGCAACAACCTGTGTTTCCCAGGTTTAATTCACATGTCTTGGGGTGTAAGAGTCAGCCACTGCCAGGCTATTTAGAGGAAGATTCTTTGGCAACAAATAATAACTCACTAAACAAGAAATACAGAGTTGCCCTTTCTGACATGTTGGTTGGACCAGTTAACTCAAGTCACAATTCTCAGCAACACAGAACTTGAGCTCCAAGTAGTGTCTCTGCAGATTCTCTCAGGAAGGCTGAAAAGCTTGCTCATATCTAACTGACACTCAGTGTTCACTGCATCAAGTGACCCACTTGCATAATTTGCAGGAAGACACAATCTGAAATTTCACAGTTTTGCCCAATGCCACAAATACAAGCAGCAGCTTCCCAGATGACTTTTTCTTGTCCATGCAAAGTTGCATAAACACTTTGCATAAAATACATAAAATCTGAGTGAAATCATAGAAGAAACTGAGGAAGGTGATGGAGGGGCTAGATTAAATGACTCAGCAAAGCATTTACTGAAGAAGGCAGCTTGGAGGTGCTGCACAACCATATATGGTGAGAAAAAACACCAAAGGAAGTATGTATGCCTGTTGCTACTGTGAGGGCTCTTGCTTATCCTTCTGAAGAAGTCTTTTACCACGATGGACATTAGCAGATATACTAAAGGACAGCAGGCAGGTAATTGCTACTGAAATAGTAGCACCTAGCAACCCCAGAAAACACCCTCCTTGCTCTTAAATTGTCCCCAACCATTTCCCTTCAATTATTATCAGTCAAGCTGGCAACCAAGGTGCTAGATGCCAGAGATATATCAGATAATTCTATCTCAACAAACAGGGATGAAAGCTTGTCACAGAATATCCTTTCTCATCTTCTTTATAATGATGTCATCACAGATGAGCAAGACATCACAGAATATACCAGGATTAGGGTAGCAGTAAACATTCTATGGTAGTGTGGTGCAATAGAAGAGCTGAAAACAAAAATACTCTTAGTCTTTCAGAGAATCTATCAGCACCTTTCAGAGTACTGAAATCATCTGTGGATGGTACACTGAAGAATAGGAGAGAGAGACTTTTAGCAACCATGTGCAATTAGCTCAGCAATGTCTGAGTTGAAAACAACAATTGTTGTAAACAACAATTTACTATTTGTACATGAAGAACTATGGAAGCTCTTGAAAGTTGCCTTACCCACTTGTCTGACTCTTACTAGAGGAAAGTGAGCGAGCACCCTTTCTTGCTTACATAAAACAAGAAAGTTATCCAGCAGAGTCTGGTTCTTATTTCAGTGAAGAAATGAGCAGCAAATAAAGTGCTCTTAAGCCTGGATGTACACTGCTGCAGTCCTGTTAGAGTAATGGTTGAGAATCACCACAAATCCAGGAACATAAACATTTCGTGCACAGTGAAAAAGACATTATTTCACAAGGTTGCAGTTATTAGCTTGTTTTTCAAAACCAGGGCAGCTATATCAGCACCTGAGGTTTTTATAAACTTCTGGAACCCAAACTGTGCAGTGTACATGAGTGTCCAACCAACACCATGGGTTTAATTTTTTCATTACTGGTTAGATCAATGTCAATATTAATGAGTTTCTGTTGGGTGACAGATACTGGTAATGTTTTGATGAGAGAGGTCCTAGTTCAAACACAGATTAGGTAATAAGTTAGTCTTGATGGTCCATCTAAATGAATTAGAGTTCTGTAAAGGTTTCTCTAAAGGTTTAATGGCATAAATCATCACCATAAAATTCAGATATGCTCTTACAAGATTTAGCCTGAAAACATCTAATTGAAGGAATTTCAGATTCCTCATTCATATTCTGGGATTAACTCTGTACTCACATCCTACTTGCCCTTGTTTAGGCTCAAAAGCACATCCTTAAAGCTTAGGCATATCTTGCACAGTGAGTGTTGCTAGTTATACAAACTATTGATAAAAATACTCCAGTATTCTGCACATGCGCAGTATTAGCAAACATAGAAAACTCAGAAGAGAATCTTAAGGGTTGATGAGACTGATGTAGCCAACAACAGAACTCCTGCAAAATAAGTATTTGTTTAAATTCAACAGGAATCCCTCTCATAGCCATGCAACTGTCCCTAAAATAACGTCCTACACTGTTCAGTACACTGAACAGTTGTTTCTCTATGAAGTTACTTAGTTCAAGACTTCAAGGAAGAGATTTTATTATGAAGTCACACAATTTACAGCTTATCCACTCAAGTCAATCCCCTAAACATTAATACACAAAACAAAAACACAATACACAAAAAAACAAAAACACAATGCAAAGCACTTAAACAGATTACCTAGGCAGCAGCTCTACTAAAATTCCTGTACAAAAGCAGGTATCAGTACCTTTGGCATATTTGACAGAGTGGTAAGTTTCTCATCTCTTTTGATCTTGATTAAAAAAGTAGCTTTAAATGCTGGTTCATCAAAGCATGGAAAAGCAGACCTTGCTGACAGGGGTTCAAACTGAGTTGTTGCAAACCACCTAATGGGAAGAGTAGAGAAGAGCAAATTAAGAATTTTGAAAAAAGTGACAGTATGATAGAACAGTCATTTTTCCTCCAAACCTTGTAAAAGCTTGTCACAGGAGAAGCTTTATGAATGGCAGATGACAGGGTTAGTCCAGTCAGAATAAATGTTGCCTTAACAAGAAGTTTTTTTAAAACCCAAAATATGTATTTATTTGAGGAGTCACCTGCTTAGCTGTTTTTCGCTTTCTTAACAAAGAGTAATACATCTGGAATAACACAGTTACAGAACAATCGCTAAAATACAAGCCAGCCAGTTTCCAGTAAGAGAAAATAAAAAGGAGATTGAAAAATTAAATTAGTGCGCATGAGTTTTGAAACCTCAGGAGCAGATGGGACCACAAGAAAGCTTTTTCATCTAATTGTCATGCCTCCTCCTGCAGATGCTCCCACAGTTCACGTAACTGTATGCCTGCTCCCTTTTTGGCCAGTAGATGGATTCTGTTTAAGTTCATGCACTGTCTTGTCTCCAACAGCTAGTCATATCACAAGATAACTTCTCAGAAGTCTGCATTCCTTCTCCAGCATTTTGATACTAACTAGCTGCAGAAATTACGGCTTTTTTTTTTTTTTTTTCCTTAGAGAGCATCTCTGACTTGTATTCAGCTCCTGCAAGACAAGTCTGGAAGCTCAACAAGAAGTTTGCAAATTTAAGCCTTGTATGTACTGGAGCTAAACAGTGGAGAGAAAAGTGGTTTACCTTGTTTGGCTGGGTTTTTTTGTTTTGTTTTTGTTTTGGGGTGGGGTTTTTTTGTCTTTTTAAACCTAGCGTCAAGCTACTCACAAGTTTTTGGAATTTTTCTTTTCTTCTGCACCATGACTCCAACATTTTTGGACCTACAGCTTTTCTGAGAAGGCATATGGCTGACAATTCATAAGATTAATATCTATGCCTGCTTTTAACTTCTTACCCTTCTCTTCGCCCTCACCAACAATCTTGAAGTTGGTGCAGTAAGTTTCTTTTTCTTTTTTTTCTTTCACCTCAAGATTTTACAGAAGAAAACTAAACAATAAAGAATCATTCTGGATAAAAATATAAATAAGGCCCAAGTTTTTTTTGTTTTGGTTTGGTTTGTTTGTTGTGGTTTTTTTAAATTTACATCTGGCAACAATGAGTTATTTTGCTATTTGATAATTTTAATGTTTTTGTGTCAAATCTTCAAAAGAAAATAAAATTAAACTAGAAGAAAAGGCATTTTCTTGCAAAAGCAGTTCGATAGCTTGAGTTTTATACAGAAAATGCAATAATAACAGAGGCTGTCAAAGTAGCCTGCATTTGTAAAACCACTGACATTAAGCATACAGAGACAAAGCCTCAAACAGAAGAGGCAAGCAAGGCAATAGAAATTATTATATGAGCAAAGAGTTATCTGAAAAGGATTTACTGAAAAGCATACAAGTTAAAGCATGTGCTACATCCTGTTCCTGAACAAAAGCAGGTAGCACTGTACTGAAGAGGGACAAAAACTCAAGACAGATCATCTTTTTCCTCTGTGAACACTTACAAACACAAGCAGAAAACAAAGTTTCAGCTACATCAGAACAGGAAAAAACATAGAAATTAAAAATAAAAGCTAATCATTCAAGTCATTTTTTGCCTTCTACATTTACTGTATTCTTACTCCCATTAATTTCATGGTCATGCATGTCTTTAATGTTTGTGACAAGCTACTTAGCTCTATTTCATTTCATCTTGTGGTTACACTCTTCTCATGCAGTCTACACCCATTGTGATTCTTTAGTATTCAACACATTCCTCAACAGAGGACAACCTGCCGCATTTTTGTTATAATGACAGAATTCTGAAGCCTATCATCAGTTTCCCAAGTGGCAACAGATCCTCTCTAATGATCATGTACACATTATAACATTTTAGTATATACTCAGGAACAGCCCTTTCATAAGAGGCTTATCAACAGCACTTTACCTGGGGAATCTGAAGTCATCTACATTTGCATCTCAGTAAAATGCACCCACCTTCATCGGAGATGCAAGCAAACTGAAAAAGATCAGTAATCCTTTAACCCAAATTTATTTCTTAAAATTCTTCATCTCTCAAAGAAATCCCCTAAGACTACCTCATGTGAGGACCAACAGGAATACGTGGGAGTAAAGAGGAGAGAGTTCCTGCCTTATCTCAATTGCTGACCAGTTCAAGAATCCACATAATGTTCCACAGTTCATCTGAATGCATGAGGTTTTTGCATATATATGAAAACAACTGTTGCAGCTAACTTATTTTCTTGTACATTTCAGCACTATGTCATAGGTCCACTAGGATCTAGATAAAGGGAGTTTTAAAGACAAATTGTAAGTAAACTTTAGAAAATAAATGGGTTTTGGTTTAAATGTCTGTTGTTAATGCTTGGAGAGGTCTGAAACAGAATATCCTGGGTTTTTGTTTAGGGAATAGAATAGAAGCAGCTTCCTGACAGTCTAGGAAATAATCCTTACACTGAGTATCTTGCTCTGTTTATTTATTTAAAGATGAGCTATCATTGAGGTACTAAAATAATTAGCAGCATAGTTATCATATCTCACTCAAGAGGGAAAAATTATGACCAAGTTTGCCACACTTCTGTTTTATTCTTCAATGAGTCTCACTGAAAAAGTTTACAACAGCTCAATGAAGGGTCTTGTTTTAAGTAACTGAAAATAAATAAAATCTCAGTGTGATCCTCTTCGCAGAGACTAATTTCAAATCTATATTACCAATCTGTAAAAGGTGGTAGTGCTAATTGTAAGTTCTGCATTCCCCTTTCAGGAAATAAAATCTCCTTATTAATATTTTGGGAATTTCCATACAAACTCTGTTGTTGCAAGGATTTGTAACACCGATAACATTGTTTTTTCTCACTTTTTCCTTTACATTTCATTTAACTTTTATTTTGTTTTAAGCTTTATATCTTAGTATCTCCTAGCACAAGCTGGTAAGTGGTTTATGTCTCCATTTAGCAGTTGTTTTGTGAGCCCTTCAAAACTACTTTCCTGTCAGCTGGTCTTAGGCTGATGCACAGTGCTCTTTCCATCTTTCGCTTATTGCACTGCTGTTTCCAGAAAACCTGCATGGAAAATTACATGCCAACAAAGACATGAACAGCCTTAGGTACATGACCAGTGTAAGGCCCATTTGAAGTGGGTGGTGATGGGTGGTGATTTAATCTTGTTGGTAAAAAACATTGATTTACCGTTTCTAAAAATGTATGTGATGTTTCCCTTTTCTCCAGTCACTGAAGACTTCATCTGACGGCCATGACTTCTCAAATATGATTGAGAGCAGCTGGCAACTACATCTGCCAGTTCCCTTAGGACTGTGGGATGCATCTCATTAGGTCCCATGGACTTGTGTATGGAGAGGTTCCTCAGATGGCCTTGAGCATGATCTTCTCCTACGATGGTGGGACTTTGTTCCCCTAGTCCCTGCCTTGAGACTCAGGGACTCAAGATATATGGGAAGAATCTCCAAAGAAAGAAAATAAAATTAAACCCCCAAAAGCGCCACACTATAGCTACCTATAACCACTGTACTACACTACATTTATCTGACAGAGAGGTTGCCCTGTGCTGCTTTAACTCATCTATGAAAGACATTTTTCAGGTAGATTAATCAGATCGATTAGAGATTAAAGATCAATTTTGCTCAATAGGAATCAGTCGCACAAACCATACAATAGAAAAAGCAAGCCTTGTTATTTTTATTATCAAAGGAAAATCTAGGAGTGACAGAAGAAAGAATTTGCATTTTTAGGCTTACCTTTGCTTAGAATTCTCATCCTTGTAAGAAATTTTGTAAAAGCCATAATAGCTATCTGATAAATTCGATGAATATTCTATGTTGACAGTATAATTCTGTCCTACACGGAGAGCTTCGTGAGCCATGATTGCAATCTGGTCATGCAATGGATATTCCAGCAATTCAACTAGCTTTGCTTGATGCCCTCCTGCTGAAGTAATGGTTGCCTTGCTGATATTAAGTCCTGAGCTGTGAAGTACGATCTTCCAAGTTACCTGGACAATGTTAACCACTATCTTCACAGAGCCTGCAAATTTCAGAGTAGTTAGATTTGGCTGCAAGACAAGCTCATAATGCAGTGGTACAACATCAGGAGGAAGTCTAATTTTTGCCCATGGAAACAGTTTTCCATTGGTTGCCAAAGGGTATATTAGTTCCATTGTATGATGTTTTTTATGGCAGCCTTCTTTGGTAAAGATACATTTGGGAAGAAGATAAATCACCATTATTAATGAAACTGCAATCACAAGAACAACTGTGCAAACCACCATGGTCCTCGTAGAAGGCACCGAACATGATCCATTTGGATTTTTTCTGTAGACAGACAAGTTATTCTGGAGACCCGAGCTTCTGTTCATGAAGGACATCCCCAGCAATTTTGCTGATGACTCATAATCCTCTTCATCATCGTCCATTTCATGCTCTCCAAGGCCACGCACCAAGAGCCGGGAGCTCCTTGGTTCATATTCCACTTCATCAGGCTCCAGGGGATGTAAACATGGCTCTTTTGCCAAGTCAACCACATCAGGCTCTTCTTCAAACATACTGTTTTCAATCATATTCCTGGGTAACTGAATTCGATCTGAAAAAGAAGAGAGCATATGTTACATGATAAACAAAAGGTGTGATTATAATACCTCAAAGATATTTACTGAATTACAAAATGGGAAACGCTTTTACAGTACATACAATCAAGAGCTCCTCAATTTTCTCTCTCATATTTGCTTCCAGAAAACATTTCTGTGTTTTTCTACTCACTGTAATTTTTCATTCAGTATCTTCAAAAGGATGCTTCCATGGTGCATACTCAACCACATGCCTTGCACCGTAACTAGGGATCAGATATATCCCTGTGTAGTACTTGCAGTTCTTTGATGTCAGTGTCTTGGCTACATTTCATCAACTTCAGTAAACTATATTTATATTCAACTAAATTAGTTAAGATAGAATATTCTTTATGTTGCAGGGTAGAGCACAGGCAGCCAATGCAGTTCTAGAGGTGTTTCTGAATATGCTAGTTACTGAGATCTTTAATAGGGGAGAAAATCTGCCACTGTGCTGGCAGCTACACAAATAAAACGTTCATTTGACATTTTTAACCATATTTTTTCACACATAGCCCAAAAAGGATAAAAAATATTTCTCACATAAAAATGGCAGTATAAAAATTACAGTTCCAGTTGATATCTTTAAGATCTAGCTCATACAACCCTTGAAACAATCCACACAAGTAAGTTAACTTAGCGTCAGTCAGACTGTCCCCATAAAATTTGCCCTTAATGAATAACTGATCACTAATCATAAAAGAAGAATTAAAATTCATACAAAAATTTAAATGCATATTCTACATGCAGTTGCATTTTAATTAAACATCTGGTCACATCTATAACTGTTTATGTGAAAGGTTATCTTCCAGCTAACCTGCTCAGTGGAAAGGGGAAAAAATTAAAAAACACTGTTGGAAAGAGGTATATACAGGGAATGGGACATGGACACCCAAAAGTAGCTAACTTAGGAACAAAGAACTTTTTTTCATACTGTATTTAATCCAAAGCACTATAAACAACATAGAAAGGATGTTGATTGGCTTTTGTAGGAAATGAGAGATTTGTCTAGAGAACAAAACAACTCAAATGGAAAAGCCATCTATATGGAGATTTCTTTCCCAAAAAGCCCAAGAAATTCGGTTACAAAACTTTTCAGGGTCTTGAAAATATAGTTAATTTGAATTAGTCCCCTGTCACAGCTTCTATCTAAGGCACTAGACAAAACTTTTATCCAACTGTAAGGCTTCAGAAATGAAACTCATCTCTTTCAGACATTAAAATCCACTGCTAACTGAACAATAATCACATCATGACTCTATGCTCTACATTCTATGTCTTCAGAATGAGAAATATAAATTTTTCTTTGGATCTAAACATACTGAAAAGTAGCTTGATTTTTATTAATTTCTGAAAACAATGTACATTTTCCCAATCTATATAGAGCCTAGAATATCAATGCTCCTATAATACATTACTGATTTTATCCATATTGCTAAGCTCTCATTCAATAATTTAGGATGATATTATACAGAAATAAATTACATGAAGAATTTTAATAATATAACTATATATAGCTGCTTGTTAGGACTTAAAATGTTGAAACAGACTAATGGAAGATACTGGGAGGGTGACAATTTATGGTTTGGTAGTAGTCTTCTTTTCCTTTTTTTTTTTTTTAAATCGGGTTTTTACAGGGCTGAAATTCTCAAAAGTGAAAATAAAACATCTTAAGGAAAAGATGGCAAGAATCTTTTCAAACCAAACTCCTCAACATTTTCTCTAAAATGTATCAAGACTCCTTGTTTCAAGGCCACAAACTCAGAAAATTATAGTGTCAGCAGCCATAACACTGAACAAGACAGAGTAAGAATTCTTATTCTAGCCCACATTCTACCATGCTTTTCTCTTTGTCTGATATCTGTATATTAAACCTCTAATGATACTTGCCTGCCACTTATTTCAGAGTTAGACTGACAGACTATTCACATACCTTAAAAATAAATAATAGCTTCATGAATGAGCATCTTGCATCTCAAACAAAAAAAAAGTACTGTGTTGCTTTAAAAAAAGATCAGCCTTGAATATTTCACTGCAAAGGCCTTAAAATAAGAAAAAAAGAAAATAAAAAATCCTGCCCCACAAAAGTCAGTAAGAGAAAGGTGCACTGGTCAATCTGAACAAGCAACATAGAGATGGATGAAAGCAGGGAGTTTGCTGGAATTTGGATCCACCTGCTCACCCTTTGTGACAATGTAAACATACTGCTCTGACTAGAAATAGGATCACAGGGTTACAGGATAGGATACTTGAGCTTGGAAGTGACTTCAGGAGGTCATCTACTCCAACCTCCAGGCAAAAGCAGCTTCTTATGGCATTTCACAGTATAGTGCTCATGTTCCAGCCTTCTGGCTGTGGTTGCAGTTCAGTTGTCCTCTACTATGGTCTCTACATTGGAGTATGTACACTCATATATCAGTTTGGACTCCTCACAGGATACAGAAGAGGATAGAAAGCTAAGTTACAAGTCAAAATATACATACAAACTAGTGGAGAAAAAAAAGTGGAAATACAAAGTATTGCGCAACAGATGCTCTTTTACAATTCCTCTACTCAATAACAGTTTATCAAGAATTCACTAAACAACTTCTAGCAGAGATCCTTGTTGATTACTCTCTCAGCTAACTGCTTTTCAAACCTGCTGGCTACCTTCAATCAAATTTGTAAACAGACTCAAGACCAAATTTCTTCAAGTCCCAACACAATCCCTCCCCAGAACAATCAATGGGTGATGGAAGACATCTAAATCAATATCTGCTATGTAGAAAAGGCAGGTATTAAGACTCACATCTTAATTACTCCAAAAAAGTAGCAGCCAATCAGCACATAGCTCCAGCTCCAGCCTTGGCATGTGCTGCTGCATGGCCAGCAAAAGAGGTAGAAGGAGAGGCACTGCAGAGGGAAGGAGGAGAAAGGTAAAGAATATAAATCTGGCAGAAAGTAGGCTTCACCAGCTCTGCTGCTCATAGAACAGTTTGCATTTAGAAGAGCTCATTCTCTAATAAAGTTTCTTCTAAAGCCAACTATCTTAATATTTTCAAAGATGCATGCAGGCACTACAACTCTTTAAGTCAAAAGGAATTATACAAAAAAATCCCAAACTGGAACAAAGACAGAAAAGCTAAAACAAAAGTTAATTTCAAGGCAATTCACAGTTTTAATACCTAGCAGACAGTAATTTCTAGGAAAACAGCAGTTAAAACATTTTCTACGGAAGTATTTGCAAAAATTGGAAGCAAAGTCTTGGTGGTTCTGCAGTGCTGAAAATCTGCAAGATCAGAACTAGACTGACGATAAACAGCATCACCACACTACTATTCTCCACTGGAAAGCACATAGAAAAATTATCAAAAGTTATGCTGACTTGCATTCACTGAAGCACAGAAGTCAGGCTACTTTCTGAAGAGGAACCATGGCAAGTTTGTTTAAAGCTTTTACACTCAGATAAACTCTAAACTGTTTGCTTCCTGATGGTTCATTGGAATTTATAACATGATAATGTGAGTTATCAGTCATGTAAATGGAACGCTTACTACCTTTCAATTTTAACCCCTGAGCTGCAACAATACGATTTGAAAAGCCCATAGAAAGGACAAAAGAAGGTATCCTTAAACTGAAATAAGACATAATGAATAACAAGCAGCCTCAGGACCATAGAAGAGAATCATCGAATAGTTGGCATTGGAAGAGACCTTAAAAGGTCATCTAGTCCAACCCCCCCGCAAGAACCAGGGACATCTCTAGTTTAGAGAGAAGGATGTTGTGTGGGACAGTGTCAAATGCCTTGCACAAGTCCAGGTAGAAGACATCAGTTGCTTGTCCCTTGACCACCAATACTGTAACCCTGTTATAGAAGGCCACCAAATTAGTCAGGTCCGATCTTCCCTTAGTGAAGCCATGTTGGCTGTCACCAGTCACTTCCTTGCTCTCCATGTGCCTTTGCGTGATTTCCAGGAGAATCTGGAACAGCATACCCAGTCATGAATCCTGACAGCCAAGAGATTGCTAAGTTTCTTTTGCAAGAAGTATATACTTCTAGCATTATGAAGGAAGAGGTATCTTACAGGAAGATACTGACTCTGAAATACGAAGGAATAATTACTTTTTGTCTTCTACAGAATACTTGTAGTGAATTTCAAAACATCATAAGATACTTCATTGTTGCACATACTAAGATTCATTACATGGTGTTGCCTGAGGCTTTTACAATTCAGGGGAAAGCTTACATTCTCCTCGTTAGTGGAAAGTTCTTCAGATAAAATAAGTATTCGAAGCAAATGCTAGATGGTTTTACTGTGGCCCCTGGTTGTCTTTGCATGATCATGCTTTATACTGAACTTGAGTATTGTAGTGAAACTGCTTTGTAGGTTAAAAAACTAATTTGTGAGAGGGTATAGGAGTGAAAAATTTATTTCTTTTAGGAAAAAGACAAGGGACCTCCATCTGTTTAGCTTGGTCTTACTAATTACTGTTAGTATCGGTGGACAAGGGACAAGCAACTGATGTCATCTACCTGGGACTTGTGCAAGGCACTTGACACTGTCCGCACAACATCCTTCTCTGGACAGGCATGGCTTTGATGGATGAACCATTTGGTGGATAAGGAATTGGCTGGATGGCTGCACTCAGAGAGCACTGGTCAATGGCTTAATATCCATGTGGAGACCGGTGACAAGTGGCATTCCTCAGGGGTCCGTGTTGGGCCTGGCCCTGTTCAACATCTTTGTCGGCCACATGGACAGGGGGATAGAGTGCACCCTCAGCAAGTTTGCCGATGACACCAAGCTGTGTGGTGATGTTGACATGCTGAACGGGAGGGATGCCATCCAGAGGGACTTTGACAGGCTGGAGAGGTGGGCCCATGCCAACCTCATGAAGCTCAACCAGGCCAAGTGCAAGGTCCTCCACATGGGTCAGGGCAATCCCAGGCACAAATACAGGCTGGGCGGAGAATCAGTTCAGAGCAGAACACTGGAACAGGTTGCCCAGAGAGGTGGTGTATGCTCCATCCCCAGAAACGTTCAAGGCTAAGTTGGATGAGGCTCTGAGCAACCTGATCTAGTCAGGGATGTCCCTGCTCCTTGCAGGAGGGTTGGACTAGATGACCTTTAACAGCCCCTTCCAACCCTAACTATTCTACAATTCTATGGGATAAGCATAGGAAACTTTCTGTTACCCTGGAATTATCTAGAAGCCAAACAACTATAGGGTAGCATATTGTCACAGATCAGCAGATGTGGTCTGTAGTCCAGACCAAATGGCCCTGTATAAAGTGTGCTTACTAGCTGAAGAGGAAACGGATTCCCATAGAATGTAGACTAATTCAGTTGCATTTAAGTAATGTGAAACAGGGTGCAGCGTTATGGCTGTCCAAAAATAGACATCTACTAATAAGTTAATGTGTTCTGTGCCTGGTCCATCAGGGTGGAACACAGAAAAACAACAAACACAGTACCTGTTTTGCTACCTAACTTGCTACCAAGCAACTCACTGATATTATGTCAAAGAATAAGTCTGTCCAATGATTTCAGACTAGTTACAGGTGTTTAACAATGCGGTTAATTATTCAGAGCCACAATACTGTTTTACATACCTAACTTTCATGTCCAACATTGATAACACTGGACTTTTCTTAGCAGAAGCAGCTGCTGATCAAACAGCAAATTCCATAGACAAACCACATGGATTTTCTTCCTACTGAAGACTGGCAGCATTTGCTAAAACCATCCAACAGGGTGAAAAGCAACTTTGAAGTGTTATTTTTTCCTTTAAAAGATTTATTTTATATTCATGTACCTATCTAAATGCCACCTTTTCTAAATGTGGTGGTCAAACACTTGCAAGATTTTGTCACAGATAATAAGCTGAGAATGTGATTCCTAATACATAATACATGAATGAACCTGCTACCATGATGTGAGTTTGAGAAAAAGATGCCAGCAGGAACAAATACAATGCCACACAACCTAATGTCACTAAAGCAAAGGCTCCACTATTCCTTAAACACTGGAAAATTAGTTTTACACTCTTAAGTTTTAGCAAACATCATAAAGCTATTTGTTTATAGCACTCCAAGAGAAGATTTGAAGCACTTACAAGCACTTGCAAACACAGTGTGTATGGCTGGTCAGCACATTTCAAGCAGATATATTGTCATAAAAATAGTAAGACTGGTTATAGCACATGGAACCTGATCTTCTCTCCTTTATTTGGACTTTGGAACTGGTAACGAAGGAAAGGAATGTGATAGTGACAGCTAAAGCAGGTCACTGATACACAGCCACCGATATAGACACTACAAATGATAATGCTCTTTAAGTTATTTAATCATGGAAGAGCCAATGAATAGACTTCGCAGAAATAACAACACATGAAGTTACTGCACTGTCTTATATCAAAAGCAGTATATTCAGTACAACCATGTTCTCAGCAAAAGAAAAAAAAGGTTGAAAATTAGATATGAAAAGAATGTTTACTTTAAAACTTTAAATTCATATTTTGCTCAGTGAAATAACAGTTTCTCATATCTGAAAAAAATAAAAAATTGAAGTATTCCACAATTTTAAAAGAACCTATTTTAGCCAAGACAAATGTAAAAAATTTTTCAGTTACACTTGCAGTGTTTTTAAGAGGTAATATGATCTGTGCAGTTGCCTATGCAGACATGGCACTAGAAATTTTGTAATACATGTACTTGCTGTAGAACCTGAGGATGAACATGTTACTCACAGTACAGTATTAATCTGTATTTATAAGAAAAAATATATATGTACCTACTTCAGGTTCACATAGTGAAATTTCTCATACATATCTCATGTCATCAGTTCTTCCAAGCTAGAGACAAGAACAACATGAAATGTGAGCGCCAATAAAAAACAGAAGAACTTCTGTTGTATAGTGTGAATGCAGGAAGGAAGAAAACAAGATACAGGAAAACAGCACAAGTGATATTCAGCAAGCTTTCAGAAATTTTGTCTGTTAAGATTAAACCAACATCTAACCAAATACTATTTATTTTAAATTTAAAATAAGTCTACATTTTAAATGTACAAACCACCGAGCCTGTCATTAGAAAAAATACAGTCTTAATGCACAGCAGGAGAGAAAATCTAGACTTTACTGTAGAAAGAAAAATATAGTTTTTCACATTAAATAGTTATCAAAAGTATGTGTAAGGACACGTGAGACACAGGATTTGAAAAGACTATTAAAGGGTTACATTTTTTCTCTTGAACTGTCTGTCCTCAAATCTGCATTTTCAGTCTCAAATAAAGGGAGGTTAGCAAGAGAGAAAAGTTCTCTCAATACACTAAATCTTTCGGAATTGTCCAGACTAAAATTTCAGAAGTGTTAGTATGGAAAAGCAACATAGTATACAGTTTTCAACCACACTTTTCTAAGTGTTTTGGTTAATTCAATTTGCCATAGACCCATCTTCCATATTTACCTAAACCTAATTCTATTGGTTTATACTGAGTTACTTTGTAAAAATACAATTTTAACACAATTGTAAAAAATTAAACTATATACCCAGGCTCTGCTCCTACTAATGTTAGTTTGTCAATTGTACTTAACAGGAAATGAATCAATGTCCACACTTCCAAACTGCAAAACATTGAAGTTTTCACAGAAAAAAAGAGGGGAACATTCACTCTTATTTGTGGACCTCACGTTGGACTCATTGCTTTAGTCTTGTTCCAAATCTTGATCCTATTCTCAGGCAAAACAATTGTTGTGGTTATTGTTTCTGCCTTGTCTGAAGGGAATGAAGTGAGACAGGGAGAACAAAGAGGAGTTCCAAAACACAGATTCATTTTCAGAGGTGCTGAAACCGGCATACGGAGCTAAATACTACACTGGAAATGCCCAAAGTGCGAAGCATTTCAAAAAGTGCAATCATTTCCTTCATGGAGACTGCCAATTAAAAATCACTAGTTCCAAATACCACTAGTTAGAATCTTTATCACTGCAGATAAGCATTAGAGTTTAAGTCAACAGAAATAAGAATACTCAGTATAGGTAACTACAACTTGTTATCCTTTCTTTTTTTTTTTTTCAATTGATGAGAAATAAAATGGCCTTGACTTGCAAGGAAGTAGAGGTTTAACTGACATGGGAATTGGCAGCCTTTGAAAATGCACACTTAAAACTTTCACTGTTTACATTCTCTTAGAGAGAAACTTGGTATTTTTCTAAATTTAAAAGATCAAATAAAGGTAGAAACCTTAGTTAATGCTATTTATGAACTGCATAATCTAATAAGACAGAAAGGAGTTTCAAAAATCCAGCAGAGAAGGAAGTGACTTAAATGCTGTTACAGTCCACCCCACTCAACCACTTCAGCAAATAAGACAAAAAAGGTCAAAAACCAGAAGTGACAACTTAGAAATTCTACAATATTTTGTAACAATAGTTCAATGAAAGACAAATAAATAAATTTTTTTTTAGAATAAAATCCTTGAATGAAATGGATACTGAGGCAATAGGTTTTTTGGTTTTCATATTCTCCCTTCCCTTTTTATTTAGGCATAATTTAAATCCATATCTATCTATTATGTCCTATTTATACACTGTATCTTAAGATCTTTGGCATAGGATTTGAACACATAGATGACATACATTATCTCACCCCTAGGTGACATCCAATTTTTTTCCCCTCAAAATTATCAAAGAATACAAATAATTATAATTTATTAATTCCTGGTTACATAATCCATTAATGGCTCAGTTTACAAATGCTTAGGAGTAACAAAGCTCCTCCTATCTAAAGCCTTCCTAAATCTACTTATGAATCTTCAGAGTTGCTTTCTATGTTACTGCAATGTTACCAGCTCCGTTACAGACACAGGCCTCTCTCCTCTTCTGTAAAACAGAGATTTTAAAAAAGAAATAAGGGTGTTACTTGACAGTTCAGCAATGTTATTTTATGAGATGAATTATTTGAAATCTCAGCAGCCCAAGCGAAAACAGTGTCTCATTTACACACGCTCCTCTATGCAGCAGATATTTTTAATACCCTCAAAATTTCCTCCGAAACAGTAAGGCAGTGTCTTGTGTTCACTGATCCTTTCTCTTTGTCCCATAGTGCCATTGTTTTTTAGTTTCATGGTAAGCAAATTCCAACTAAGGCAAACCAACGAAAATACTCAGAGGACTATTTGTAACTGACTTTTCCATCTTTCAGCTTTTGGAGCCATTCAATTTAAAACTTTCATGAAAATATCCTGGCCATGAGCACATGAAGATTTGTGCACTTATCAATTCAAATACAGCATATATGGGAAAAGAGTAGGTTAACAAAAAAAAAGAAAAAAAAAGGAAGAAGGCCAATAGTATCCTGGCTTGTATCACAAATACTGTGGCCAGCAGAAGTGGGGAAGTGATCATCACTCTATCTGGCACTGGTAAGGCCACACCTCAAATACTGTGTTCAGTTTTGGGTCCCTCACTGCAAAAAAAAAGACATCACTGAGGTGCTGTAGCATGTGCAAAGAAGAGCAATGAAGCTGTAGAAGGGTCTAGAACACAAGTCTTATGAGGAGCAGCTGAGGGAACTGGGATTGTTTAGTTTGGAGAAAAGGAGGCTGAGGGAAGATTTTATTGCTCTTTACAACTGCATGCAAGGAGGTTGTAGTGAAGTAGGTGCCAGTCTCTTCTCCCAAATAACAAGTGAAAGGATTAGATGAAGCAGCATCAAGTTGCACCGGGGGAGGCTTAGATTGGATATTAGGAAACATTTATTCACCGAAGGGGTTATCAAGCATTGGCACAAGCTGCCCAGGCACATGGTAGAATCACCAGCCCTAGAGATATTCAAAAGAGGTGTTTAGTGGTGGACTTGGTAGTGTTAGGTTAATGGTTGGACTTGATGACCTTACGAGTCTTTTCCAACCTAAATGACTATATGATCCTATAAATTAATTGTTTACCATGGGATCTTTAGCATTATGTATAAGTCCTATAAATCTGACCTAATCAAGTAAATTGCTCAATTTGCACATACTTTCTCAATTTATTTTCTGATGGCATATCATATTCCCTGCTATTAAAACTAGTAGAACAGCACATAGTGAACATCATTGTGTCTATTCCCTCTCCTAACTCACCACTTTCACCTCTAATAGAGAGACATCATCGTCTCCCCACTTCCCACCATCCTTTCTTGGAGACCTGTGGCCAAGATAATGCAGAGACAGTTCTGTTTTCCAAACTCCTCTTTGTTCTGCTGCTCCTTTCAGAGTAGCAGCTCCTGGGCTTCCTGCTGTCACTACCCAGCTGAAGAGGAAATGATTAAAAATGTGAGCAGGCTCTTCCTACTTCTCTGAGCACTACATCCACAGATTCACTAAAAGGACTGTCTACCTATTTCCAGGAGCAGTTAACACAGGAATTAATTTGTGGTTCCTTTCTTCAGAGCCTGGGATGGTCACAAACTCTTAACTAGCTCTTGTCTTTTTTTAGTTTCCAAGCAAAGATATAGGATTTGCTTAACTTCTAATTCCCCCCCTTTCTAAATTGCCAGCTATCCATCTCTGTCAAAACTTGTCTTGTCTTGTTATAGCTTGGAAAGAACATCTCAAAATTTTGGAGGAAGCAAGAAAAAACTTTAAAGTGTCAAAAAATGCTCACTTAAATAATACACACTCATTTTAAAAACTGCTTTGTTGTTCATCTAAAATACTATCCAACAGACATTACATAAGATTTCTTAAATTTTACCCATGGACAATTGATTTACAGCATAGTCAGTAAATAATTTCTGTTGCTATTTTCACACGCAGTACATAGACACAGCTCTCTGGGACACAGAAAGTAACTTTCAGAAAGCGTAGAAAGGCATTGGCATAAACTCTTGATCATCACATGCAAAACTTTGAATATATTGGGAAACCTTTGCAAAATCCAAACCAAAATCTCATGCTTTGGTGGGTAATGCAAGCAGTAATGCTTCTGATTTTCCCCTTCACAAAGGAAAGGGAGTGGGAGAGGCAATCTCAAACAAAAACTTGTATTTATTCAGTCTGCATAGAAGAAAATTACCCATCTTAAGGGATTTCTGGCCCTGAGGCTTAGAGAAAAACTCTATGCAGTGATACCCTGCATGGATCCTATAGAAGACAAGCATAACTTCTTAAATTCAAGACATGCTCAGATCTCTGAGTGCATGCATTCACAGGACAAAAAATAAACTGAAAACTTACGTATGAAATCTGATATTTGAAAGATGCTACACTTCGTTAGTGGAACACTGTCTAAATAAAAAAGAAATCATCATATTTTCAAAACTCTTGCTGTAAAATTGCATGTTGCTGGAGCATACAATACTTAAGGTCACTTTTCATCATCACTTCAATATTGCATTACACTATTTCTTGCATGATGTATCAACTGGTACATCATACATTAAAAATTATAGAACTCAACAATGCAGTGATTTTTAAAAAGGCAGGCTTTGCATTTTAAAATATTTTCAGCCTGCTCTAAACTAGGCACTTTTTTGTTTATGATCCTTATTATTGTCATATGAATTTAGTTCTTCCTTCTATAATGCAAAATAATGCCTGCACTGTTATGCTTTGGGCTGTCTCCAAGTAGTCCATAAAAAAACTGTATTACTTGTTGGGGCAGGGCAGGGAGAGGGGGTACAGCAAAGGAGGAGAAAAGAATTCATATTTTCTAACATGCTTGTTCAGCAAACACGTCAGTTATGCTAAGGTTCTGAGTAAAGCAAGCTGTTTGGTGCAGTCCACACTCTGGAGGGATGCCATCCAGAGGGACCTGGACAGGCTGGAGAGGTGGGCCCGTGCAAACCTTATGAAGCTCAGCAAGGCCAAGTGCAAGGTCCTGCACATGGATCAGAGCAATCCCACGCACAAATAAAAACTGGGCAGAGAATGGGTTGAGAGCAGCCCTGAGGAGAAGGACTTGGGAGTGCTGGTGGATGAGAAGCTTAACATGAGCTGGCAATGCGCCCTTGCAGCCCAGAAGGCCAACCGCATCCTGGGCTGCATCAAGAGGAGTATGGCCAGCAGGTTGAGGGAGGTGATTTTGCCCCTCTCTGGTGAGACCCCACCTGGAATGCTGCATCCAGTTCTGGAACCCCCAACATAAGAAGGACCTGTTGGAGCAGGTCCAGAGGAGGGCCACAAAGATGATGAGAGGGCTACAGCACCTCTCCTATGAAGACAGGCTGACAGAGTTGGGGCTGGTCAGCCTGGAGAAGAGAAGGCTCCGGGGAGAGTTTATAGGCCTTCCAGTACCTAAAGGGGGCTTGTAAGAAAGACAGGACCAACTTTTCAGCAGGGCCTGTTGTGACAGAGTGAAGGGTAATGGTTTTAAAATAGAGGGAGATAGATTCAGACTGGACGTAAGGCAAGAATTTTTTACAATGAGGGTGGTGGAACACTGGAATAGGTTGGCCAGAGAGGTGGTAGATGCCCCATCCCTTGAAACATTCAAGGTCAGGCTGGACAGGGCTCTGAGCAACCTGATCTAGTTGAAGATGTCTCTGCTTCTTGCAGGGGGGTTTGGACTGGATGACCTTTAACAGTCCCTTCCAACCCAAACTATTCTGTGATTCTCCAATTCTTTTCTGCTATGTCTCCCTAATTGCTCCATGCATTTAAAGTTCCTTCTGAGCAAGAAAATAATTTAATTCTATACAGAAAAGTTGTTTTTTTTTTTTGCTGCTAGTAAAGAAGGATAGTACACAATGCCATTCACGTAATTTAAATCAGCACTTATCCAGAGTAAGTAAACATATATTTATAACCTTCACTTGGTTTAGAAACAAAAAGTCAACTAGCCAGTGGAATGTCAGGGAAATCAAAAGTCCTACTTGAAAGCATTTTGCCTTCATTTCATTATGATTTCACTTACCACCTTGGAGCTGGGGCACAGGGATGGCAGAGAGAATTAAAGCCTCTATAGCAAAAAGTGAAGCACAGAACACCTGAGAAAAACCTTGGAATCCACCACTCCAAAAGTTACATGTTAACTTAGAAAATGCAATCTGCCAAACAATTGCAGTTTCTAGCACTATTAATTGTACATTGAAAAAGATGCAGCCAGAGGTTCCAAATGCACTCACATGCAACAAGATGGTGGAAGTCCCCAGTCTCTACGACATTTCCACACGTACAACTAAAGGACTAGTGGCTGTAGCTGAAGCACCCCTCTCCAGACAAGCAGGATTGAACAAACACATATTTCCTTTATAAAGGGCTAGCAAAAGCCTGACAGATTGCCCAGCTCTGTGGCTTTTCTATTACTGCTTCATTTGAATGCAGTCATGCCCAGAACTTCCAGTTAAGGAAGGAAAATTATGAACCAACAGAATCTTCTAAGAATTATGGTTTTTACCCAGACAGAAATACGATCAAAGCTAGAGTTGTGCATAGGATTGCACAGGCTTGTTAAAAGTACATGCCAACTTTTTTCATTACAAATAGGACCAAAGCATGACTGTGAATATTTGCTTTAGATGGAAAAATCTATGGAAACATTGCATGCACTATTCTGAATACCTAAGCTGTATGTGGTTTTCAATCACTATGCAGAGAAGCAGGAGACACAGGAATCATTCAGAATTGGACATTAGAAAGTAGGCTTGAATAATTTCAAAAAAGCTTAGGGATTTTACTTACTCACAATAGTGGCTTACATGTATTCCATACTCTCTTACAAGTATTGTAGGTGGCTCCACAGGAATTAATACCTACTATCAAGGGCTGTTGATATAGCAGCTCACAAAAAACCAAAAAATTACTAGTTCAGTTATGGTGCAAAGTAGAATTCAAGTAACAAAACAGATTTGCAAGTACCTTTTGAAAACAGTAATATAAACTAGACCCACAGGGATCCAGTATCAGAAGAGGAGACTCAGTTTCCAAATGTCGCCCTTGGTTTGTGAATATCTAATACAGCCCCCTGAAAGCCGACTTAGTATGTCTCTCATGCTGGGAAAAATGACCATGACCAGTAGTTATGCCAAGACATCCTAAAAAAAGAATCCTGAAAGTTGTTTTTTGGGGTTTTTTTCTGGTTTTTTTTGGTTGGTTTGTTTGTTTGTTTTTTTAATTAAATAAAATTAAATAGAAGATACTTCAGTTTCTGTCTTCTAAAATTGCAAGTGATGTTTTTCTGCTCTTGGGAAATCTTTGGGATTTGAAGTGCTTTAACTTGAAACTAAAGAATTGCGCAGTTTTGTGCAATAACAAGATGAAACCTTGTCAAAGCAATGCACAGATTTTGGTTCACTTTTCCCGATGACCAATGAGAGCTGTGCAGCTCAACTTCCACCTCTCTGAGCATATGTATTCCTCACTATGTTTCCTAGTAGCATAACAATGACACTCCTGCAACAGTAGGTGGGAAACTCAGATTTGCTTCATAATCCTGTCAGCACCAAAGAAAACAATGAAAAAAAACCATGAACACTATAGCTAGAAGTTGGGAACAGGAAAAAAATAAAAAAATCCCTACAAGGAAGTAACCAGGAAAGACAAGAAAGCTGAGAAGCATGTTTTCCCTGTTAAACTGCCTTTATCTCAACCCACAAGTTCTCTCACTTTTACCCTTCCAATTCTCTCCCCCATCCTGCCACAGGGTGAGTCAGCAAGCAGGTGTATAGGGCTTAGCTGCATAACGGGGTTAAACCACAACAAGAAAATTTAAGCAGAATTTCTATTTACTGGTATAGCCAGTGTATAGCGGCAACATATAGCCACTTATAGGAAATCATAAATCTTTGAATTTAGAAATAAAAGCTTTCATGCTTGCATTTCTTTTAAATGTGTTAAATCTTATTTTTAGAACATTTTCATGAGAAAAACATTTCTGAAAAAAACCAAGTTAGGCTACTACAAGACAGATGTCACCTCTTTCTCTCTTAAATTAATGAATTCAGAAGATAGAAGGGAATAATCCAACAGAAAAAAAAAGCACAGTCAAGAAACATTAAGAGATACAAAGTATTGCTACAAAAACCTGTGTATCATCCATCTGCCTTGCCCGCTTTTTAGAGACAGAACAGAAGCAATAGGTAAGCTTCTGTCCTCAATTCCCATGATGTCACAAGATTACTGTTCTGGTTTTGGCAGGGATGGAGTTAATTTTCCTCTCAGCAGCTCGTGTGTTTTGGTTTTCACATATGAAAACCAATCATATACAGACTGATGACATGAGTTGTTGCTAATGAGACCAAGGACACTGTCCAGTTTTCCAGGTCTCACTGGCAGGCACAGGAAGCTGGGAGACAGACAGACAGAAGAATCTTTGACCCAGACTGGCCAAAGAGAGTATTCCATGCTAGTCATGCTCAGTATATAAGTGGGGGTTGGCCAGGGAGGGCATCTCCCTCACTGGCATCGCTAGCATTGCTCTCTCTACCTTGCTGGCTCTCGCTGCTTTGCTTGCTGCTCAGTTTCGTTTCTGTGGTCACTGTTTGGGACAGGCTGTATTGGTCATTCGGACATCAGGTGGTGAGAAATCATACATTGTTCATTTTGTATATATTAATATCTTTATATTTTGTTACTGTCATTTTCCTTTGCTATTCTACTGAACTGTCTTCGTCTCAACCCATGAGTTTTCCTTTCTTCCCAATTCTTTCCTGCATCCCGCTGGGGAAGGGGAGGGTAAGCGAGAAACTGTATAATGACTAGGGCTAAACCACCACAGTTACATATGCACATTTTTAATAGATCAAAAGCACACACATACAATCTAAAAAAAAATAAGTCATTTCAAAAAGAAACAGAAAGCTTAAACCCACTTGTGATTCCTGTTGATTAAGAGCCTAAGCCTGCATTTTCTAGTCCTCTTATTAATATTAATATTACTTAAGTACAAAAAAATCAGAGAATGGCACACTGTCATAGTTCAGCCCCGATCAGGACCAGACTATGCAGTCTCTCTCTCACTCCCCCCACCCTTCGAGAGAATAGGGGGAGGTGATATAAGGAAAAACGGCTCAAGGTTTGAGATAAGGACAGGGAGAAAATCCTTAAATGCCCTTTGTTACGGGCAAAACAGACTTGGGGAAAACTATTCATTTATTACTACAAACAGCAGGATAATGAGACAGAGTACAAGATAACCTCCCTCCACCCCTCCCTCTTCCCAACCTTAACATTACTACCTTTCCCCTCCCGAGCAGCAGGGGGGGAGAAGAGGGAATGGGGGTTGCAGCCAGTTCATCACACGTTTTTTCACACTGCTGCTTCATGGTCGGGGGGAAGAACTCCTCACGTTCCTCCTCTGCTCCAGCATGGGGTCCCACCCATACCCCACAGTCCTTCATGAAACTGCTCCAGCGTGGGTCATCTCTTCCAACAGAATTCAGTCTCTCCAGAACGGCTGTCCCAGCAGGCCCTCTACGGGCCACAGCCGCCTTCAGGCATCCACCTCCCCCGATGTGGGGTCCTTCACGGGCTCCAAGTGGATCTCTGCTCCTCCGTGGACCTCCATGGGCTGCAGAGGGACAACCTGCTCCACCATGCTGGTCACCACAGGCTGTGAGGGAATCTTGGCCAGGAGCCACATTACTTCTCCCCCTTCTTCTGAACTGACCTTGGCATCTGCAGTCGTTCCTCACAACAGGCTGGCAGATGTCTCTCAGGATCTTTTTACATCTTATTCACTTCTCATCTCCTCTCCAATTCTTGCAGCCAGGCCAGACCGAGTCGGGCCCAGCTGGCTGCCTGGCGAGAGGCCAGAGGGTGAGGCCTGCAAGGCCCATGAGGCCTGCGCCTCCCCCTCTGCGCCTCTGCCCCCACTCAGCTTCTTCACATCTTCTCTTCTCTTTTTTTCTGTTTTCCCCTTCTTAAATACGTTATCGCAGAGGCATTATCACGGAACATTCTGCTACCAATCGGCTGGGCCTTGGCCAGCAGCAGGTCTGCCCTAGGCCCGGCTGAGTCCACTGAACAAAGGGGAGCAACTTCTAGCAGTTTCCTACAGAAGCTACCACCTTAGGCCCCCCCTCACTAAACAAAACCACAACACACACATTGACCCAGACAGAACAAACCCCCAAAAGCCTTACAAAAACCAACAACCTCAGCAAGATAAAGTGAGAATTTTCCTGTTTCAGCTAAGACATGACCGTCCTTCACTGGTACCAATAACAGCACTTCCATTTGGTGTGGCAGTAAAAACTAGACAGGCTCTGTTTGCAGTGTCCTTACTACATGCAAACATACATGATGGGCCTCAGCACAATTCTACTGGAAGCTCTTCTCAAAAGGTAGGCACTATATTAAGTCTGTCCATAATTTGAAATACATGCTAGTGACAAATGCCACTTTGCAAGGGTTTTATTTCAGGAGACAAGTAAGGCTATAAGGCTAAGTGTAATCTAACTAGAGAATGTCTAACTAAGCATGTGTATGGCTTTCAAAATTAAGTCACAACAGATGGACAAAAAGTGCACAGAAAGATGCTGGTTTGGAAAAAAAAAACCCAACCCTTTTCACAATTTTTTTTGAAAAGAAGGAAAAATAGTGTTTTACAATTCAAAATAAGCAAGGGAAGATAAGTTCCAAGCCATACAAGGTCACTCTCTACTCCCTCTCCTTCAGCCTGTTCTGGAAGGTCTACTTTTGCTGTTTGTTTGCTTGGGTTTTTTTTTTTTTTTAATGAATGTGAGACAAAGTATTGCAATAGCGAGCTTCTGCACATACACTAGAGCTAAGTTCTGCCAATTGAGCTGTATTGTGGAAATTAAAACAATACACGATTACATATTTTAAGACTCTCTCCTATCTTAAGCTGTCATAAGAAACAGGAGCTAAGAGTGTAATTTCATGTAAGTCACCATTTATCAGTCTTGGGTGCTTCTAAAAGGTTTTCTGAAATCCTCTTTCTGATATTTAGGGAAAACACAATTGCATTTTCTTTGGCAGGACCTCAGGCTAAAGAACTACATGCATCAATTATATTTCAACATTTAACGATTAAATTTATAAGTAGATAACCAGACTACCAGTGATACATGTTTTCAACTCTTTACTTTCATGCCATCAACAAAAAGAAAACATCATGGAAGGGGGAAAAAAGAGTGTGGTTCATCTACTGAACACTCTACCTATTCAACTGTCAAAAAAATGTAAGTTAACTTTTTTCATAACTATTTCTCTGGAGGTCAGTGGAGACAACTGGAGAATTTAAGGCTAATCAATACAAGCTTAGTCTGGATTTTGATATCCAACACAAGTATATCATATCCATTCACATCTTACAAAATATTTTCGAATTTCAATCTGGTACAAGTTAGGTTTCCACAGTGAAAAAGTCAGAGGGAAGAAAAGCAGAGGAGGTTGCTTTAAGTGATGCTTTGATCTTTGGGCATTACTGAGAGAGAAAACCTCCAAGTCTCAACATCATAAAGCTAGTCTTCCATCCTCAGCCACTGGCTGAACAAGACATGATTGGAACAAAACATTATGGGAAAGAAGGCTCTAAACTTTAATTTTAGAACATGAGGTTTTTTAGCTTCCTGTTTCCAATCTGATAAAGGATACATTTTGCAGCTAAAAATGATAGAAGATGTTTAATCACAGAGGTCTAATAAAAAGGCCCTGCGTCTTGGAAACACGCAGGAAGTTGTTTCTCAATTTCTTGAGCTACTGAACTCCCAAATTCAGGACTGCTGACTATCTTCTTCACTATATCTGCCCATCAGTTTCACGGCTGATAAATCACAGCTGAAATTACAAAAGATAACTGGAGAATTTAAGGCTAATGAATACAAGCTTAGTCTGGATTTTGATATCCAACACAGGTATATCATGTCCATTCACATCTTACAGTTGTCTTAACTCATTTCTCTGTCACTTTGACAGAGAAAGAAGTGGCAGTGTGCCTGCATGGTAGCTCAAGAAATACTGAGATCTAAATTGCTCCAAAACCCCACCCAGGTATCATATATCAGCTTTGAAATAATCTTCATTACAAACACCACTGTGGGGGTGAGGGCAGCTGAGATATCAGACACTTTTCAGAAAGTACCCTGGGATCATCTCTTTCACTTATTCTCACTGTGGAAAAAGCAGGTGGGAGAGCTACAGACTGCACAGAGTGCCAGACCAATCTATACAGCAGATGATCATGCTCCACAGGGTTTGTGAAAGGTTTCTGCAGAAACACCAGCAGGATCTCTCACAAGCAAACTCAGAGAGCTCTAATCAATAAGCTGTCCATACAGACAGCTATTTTTATTTGTGAGCACTGTGGGTTGCTTTGCCCAGTAATGTACACATCCTTGGCCACATTACTGTTATTAGAATGTATGTACATTTTAGAACACATATGCTGCTACCAGAAAAAGAAAGAAAATAGCAAAATGAGAGGAAAAGATACAACAGAAATAAAGAAGACAATCCTTGGTTCCTCTCTAGACAAAGCATATTTTTAATCAACAATTTTTAGAAGAGAAGAATTTCTGTAGATTATAACCCTGCGAATGATACATTCCTTATAATAGCAGTTCCGTGTTGCTCTACACATGAGGGGTTTTGTTTTGTCCTCATTGATCTTAATCCTTCGATGATAATTTTTACAGTTGAAAAGTTACCACAAGATGGTTTACTCTTTCCATGAAAAGCACGCAAGTTTTGCAAAGACAAGACTTAGAATTTACATATTTTTTTTTAGATACTCCACACAAATGGCTTTCACTGCTTTAAGTATATGGGGGAGGGGAACAATAACAAAGAACTTTTAACTATAAAGGATATTGACCTTCCTGCATTTTAACCCTTAGTGTAGCCTCTTCTATTCCTGGCACCATCACTCAGCACAGCACTAGCCTGAACTTTTGCCAGATCAATAGTTGCCAACAGGTCAGTTGCTGTGATGGAGCTTGCTAGCCTAATCAGTGTACATAATGAAAGACAAACACAGCATTCCTACCACTGCAATGCAGACCAATGTCATAGTAGCATCACAGTATTATAATCTCAGAAGATAGATATGAGGGAAGATTTAATCTGTTTCCTTGGGTTTTGTTTTTCATTTTTTCAAAATTTAACAAGTTGCATGCTTTTAAACATTACCAGTAATTATTTTCTCCTCATTTGGATTTTTAATTGCTAAAGTGCCTATTTTATTATGGCTTCTTTAATTATTTTCCACTTGTCTGTAGAACAGTACTTTACATACAAGTATTCAGACTTCTGAATACTCAATTGTGCCAAAAGAGACACTGAAGCCTCATTAATATCTCCATCAATGATAAAAAGCACAAATTTGGATAACAAAACTGACAGCTTATACATGGTATATCCACAGTTCTATTTTCTGAAAACCCATTCTTCATCTTTCTCTTATAATGGTTTACAGCTCAGAAGTAATGAGGTTTCTGAAGTATTCTGAAGCTTTTCGGCCTCCCACAGGCCTGGCTGTTTCTACTGCAGAAGAAATTGTTAGATTTTGTACAAAAGAAAGGCTTAAATAAAAAGCAGTGTTAGGCCTTGAAGCAGTAGGTAAATCAGGCACATTTACTTTTAAACACAGCTGGTTCCCCATAAAAGTCATAATGGCACTATGACAGAAGTACTGGGACGCAAGAATTACGGTGTTTGCAGAATTGATTCCTTCAATGTCAAAGAGTGATTACAACCCAAGAAAAGCTTTCTGCACTCAGCTACATTTACTAAAGCATTGTGAAACAGATTCCTCCAAAAAGCTTGATGGGACCTTTAGTGGGAAAAAAAAATCTCAAAATCTAAAACCACTTTATCTCCACATAAAAAAAAAACAACAACAAACAACCCACCTCATCTCACCTTTCCCTGTAATCAGAATTCCCTTCTCTCACACTTCACTAGCCGTAGTAAAGAAGACCACTGCTGCAGTACATTACTACACATCCTGAATAATCCAATAGAAGAACTGGGCACTGAGATCTTCTTTGAATCTCTTTTGTGAGATAACCCTCATGATGGAATAAAACATCAGCTGTGCCCTAGGGAGGCAAACTGAGCAGAACCCAACACACTGTATTACCCCAAAATTCCTGTCTCTTTGATCCACTGGATTAGTTTTCCAGAGCTGCTACTTCCCCCCCTTCCTCCCCATTTTCTTCAAGAGTCTCCACCTGTTCTCTCTCTTTCTTCCCGGCTACAAGGTACACAATCTTTTTGTGATTCTTACAATTTAAGGCTAATATACTTCCACTATTTAAAATAGTATCAAAAATAGTCAAAACACAGCTAGTAGAAACTACGTAGGTACTCTTTAAACCACTTACAGGCACTTAAAACCCAACTCACAAAATATACTGGTTTATTTTAAAAGTTAATTTGATGTTATTTTAAGGCAGTGTTGGACAGAAGTGTAAGCAGTAGCTGCCATGCATACAAATTTCTCTGATAGACAAAGGAATAATATTGCTCTCACTCATAAACAAGTCTTTACGGTTTTGCTCTTTGACACAATCTTTGCTTTTGTACTTAACGAAAAAGAAAAATCCAGCAGAGCGAGAAATTCACTAAACTTCCTTAGCTCAAATCACTGAATGAAGGAGAAAAAGGAAAACTTGAATTCTCTGAATGCAGGCTTTATCTAGGGCATGTGCACATAGCGTCACAAGTGTCAAACATGGTTGCTGGACTCTGCATCACCTTCCCAAAAAAGATGACAAGACAGTCCTGGTATACTTTTACAGGTGGATACTGAAGTCAACGTAAGGTCTCCACATTTTTGACTCATGAGATATCATGCAGATTCTCAATGGCTTCATTCATTCTACAAGTGGGATACCATCTCCTTAGTGGAAAAATACTAACAAACATGGTGAACATCTATGCTGTGATCTTCAAACATCATTTTAACAGGGAAAGAGATTTTCAGTCTCTTTCCAACTCACAGTGTTTGGTCTTGCCAGAAGAAAACATTTTCAAGCAGATTAAGTTATTTCTCTCTTCATATGTTAATCTACTTCCCTCATCATTCTGATCATTAAATTGCTTTTCACTATATAACAGGTGCTGGAGTACTGTCTTTCAGGTATGTTGCTACTACACTCAGATCCCAGCTTGCAGTGTAAAGTGCCAGCAAAAGAAAGTATGTCAGGAACCCAGAGAGAGATGATCACTCTCTCAGCTACACACAGTGCATCTGAATTACTGAATTGAGTTCTAAACATCCATTGCTAGACACAGAGCTCACAGAAATGCAGTAAAAGCAAATATATATAAAAATCATTGAGAAAACAGGTTTAGCTTAGCTGACACAGGAACACAAGATACAGATGCTACAACATGGCTTGGTGGAAAAATACTATCCAGCAACACACGTTTGAACACCATAAAATTCAGATTTATAAACAGATGCCATCAGCATTTTTTTTCTGTCAGTAATATCTGACTAAGTAAAACACTGGCATATGCAAGACATGGAGGGGAAAAAAGCCACTGAGAACAGACCTCGTAGATTTTTTAATTTACCATCTTATCAAAGTAGAATACTCAGCCCATTGTTTAGCACCGAATAATGAAGTTTAAAACAAACAGAAGCCATGTTCTCCATGTCATGTTCTTCATTACACAATAGCATAAAATACTGACAGTTAAGGGTGTTCCTCTTGCCGCAAATAGACTTAGGCTATGCAGAGAGAACATGCTCCTGCAATCTCCAGTACATCTATAAACTGGACAAAACTAACACAAAGAAAGAAAATATTTCAGAATTGTCAGGAACTAGCTGATATAAGTAGATTTTGCAAATTACATTTTTAATTTTGTAAATGACATTACGTAAGTTGATTTATTTCTACAAAAAAAACCTCCACTTCTTCCCATGAGATCCTTTTTATTTTGTTCATCAGTCTAGTTATGTAATTAATTTCAAAGTTTGCATTTGCTGTGTAAAAAAAAAGGATAAAAATCATTCAAAATTGAAAGTGAATGTTATTTGCATTTCAGCCGATCATCACAAGTTATCCCCTTTGCAGTTACTCGTTTATGCATGTCACTTGTTTTAAGTGAGAAACACAATAATAGCTCACTTCTACCTTTTCCTTTCATCTCAAATTGAAAAGTTCCATGTTTAATGTATTAAACAGGGAAAGGTGAAATGATCTTTCAGAAACACATACAACCTGAAAATAAAAGCAAAAGGCTTTCAAAATATTTTGTAATATTATCCAAAAGACATGCCCTAAATTACATTGCATATCGCTTTAATCAGTATTTAATTTATTTTGGGTTTTTTTAAGTAAAATTGTTTAGGTAACAAATGACTAGTCAGAATTAATAAATTCTGCTCATTAATTTGCAGTTCCCAACTCAGAGGAATTTGAGTTCATACAACTTAGGAAAAAAAAAAAAAAAAGTGCAACAACAAGGAAGTCTTCCATGCAGTTTTAATTACACTTTGATTATTCATGTATCTGGAAAGATCTCAAATTACGAGCAGTCATGTAAAACAGAGGAATGTGTTTCAAAAAATAAAATCTTACCAGTGACCATTTCTAAAACATTTATTAATTTATAACATTTCAGGAGGAGTCGAGATTAGACATCAGAAAAAGGCGAGAGGCTGATGGGTTACTGGAGCAAGCTCCCCAGGGAATTGGTTACAGCACAAACCCTGTCAAAGTTCAAGGAGTGTCTGGATGACGCTCTTAGGGATATGGTTTAGTTTTAGGTAGTGCTGCTAGGAGCAGGGAGTTGGAATAGATGATCTTTATGGGTCTGTGAGAGACTGTGTCGAATATTTGTCTCAACGTTGTTGAAACATCAAACCACCACCCGAACAACGGCTTCCCGTTATCTTGCAAGGCAACTCCTGTTGTCTTGCAAACCTGAATGCAGAGCTGGTTCGGAGAAATCTAGCCCTACACTCCGCCGCGCTCCCCCTGCCCCCCCCCCCCCCCCGGCATGCGCCCAGAGATACATATCATCCGGTAATGGGCATGCATATCACCACCAGGTGCGGGGTGCAGTTAGGAAAACCAGCTCTTGAAATACAGTGAAAACAACCAACATAAAAAGGGGAACATTTTTCGACGGAAGACACATCTACACTTCTAGACTTCTACACTACTTCTTCTCTTCACTTCATTCATTCAACGGAATACGCATTCGCCGGAATACACATCCACGGAACTGATATCAAGACGACCAACACTGGATGCATCGTTCCCCCATCGAGCGAACTGAACTGTCGGGACGCCGCAGCTCCGTGGTGGTAGCTATTACAACCGAAACTCTTTCCCCTCTTTCCTTTCTCTCCTTTCTCTTCCAAACTTCTTGTCGGGCTAATAAAGTTACCTGGCACTTGACTCCATTTTGAGTCCTGAGAACACGAACAAAACCATGCTCCGGTATGTAAGAGGTCGGTCCAGCCGCCCCTAGCTTCCCAGACTCGTCTGAGGTCGGCTAGAACGCAAGGGGGCCTTCCTCTCATCCAAAATCAGAACGTGACAGGGTCCCTTTCAACTCAAGACATTCTATGACTCTATGACTAACTCAGCTATTCCAGGCCCTAAAAATAGATCTGCAATTAACTGTTCTTACAGAGTTATAGACCTCACACATTGTCTCAAACTAAACTCCTGGGCAGGAGGTAAGGCATGGCAGATACCTCTCCAAAGAGGATTGGACCAAAGTTTCCACTACAGGCAAGTGGAGAGTGAGGTTACAAAAGAAATGTTAAATATCTTTATTTAGGTTATCTGAGTACTTCCATTGGAGACACTGTTGAAACAATAAAGAGTTCAGCACACTCATCAGCATTTCAAGGAAAGGATAAGGGCTTCCTTGACTTTTGAAATGAATTATGGCTATGTTTTTGCTTTCATTTCAAGAAAAAAATCACCAAATATTTAATTAGAAAACCAGTGATCGTCCATATCCACTTTCATGCATTTGCTCCCTTAAAGACTATTTTAAGATATATGTCCATTCTGACAGAGCTCTACATCAGTAAAGTAAAATAAGAAATTTTCTTCATGTCAGTTTGACAAATCGGCATTAGAGTTCAGAATCCAACTGAAATGCTTTTGGAAAATCTTAAGATTCAGTCTGTTCTGAAAAACAGGGGCGGGGGGGAGTGTCCATCGTGCTAGCTAAACCAACAAAATATGCCCAGAGCTCACAACCTTCGGATTCAGCAGCATATAAAGCATAAGGAATTTTTAGTATAGTTGATAAAAGGGAAGCATAAGGCTTCAAAATATCTATCAAATGAAACAGCAAATTTACTTTTTTACTGCATGGAGTTTTTCTGAATTTGTCAGGTGTTTTGTACTCTGAATTGGCAGGTCACTGAAGAGTTAAAAAGTAACACGGCAAACTCTACCTCGTGCTTTAGCTATGGTTACCCAGCATTCCTGTCATTTAACAGACCAAGTCCCACCTGTAATAAAAGTGCTGCATTTTCAACAGGGTGATTGTTGTTTTACTCAGTGCCTTGTCCTAATTCCATATTTGGCTATGTGTCTAAGCAAACATACTTTAGTTTCAGTTTAATCTGAGAGCTTCATTTCCTCCTCTGTCCCCGTCGGGTAAAATGTGTTACTAATAGAGAGGCAGTAGTAGCATAGACTTCACATGGCTTAATTTCAGTTACAAGTGCAGGATGCACACACACACAGCTGTATCACGATGTGAACAAACACTCCTGTATGCTTATCTCAAAGCTGCAACCACATCTTTATTTCAAGTATTTCTGTCAACTCACGGGCAACTCTGAAAGCCTTCTGGCTTCCAGGAACACCCTGAAACGTTGTTTCAAACACTCCAGCTGCTCCTGTATTTAATTTCTCCTTTCCCTCATCCGAAGAGACACTGTTTTGAGTGCCTCGATCAAGAAAACGGCATAAACAGAGGACCTGGTTCCTCCTTACCAGCAGAGACTTGTCACGTCTTTGGCACTCCGGACACATATAAGGCTCTTTCCTCGGAGCAATACATAGCGAGAGCACACCTTGGTGTAGAAATTGCTCCAGCTTCGTAGCGTCCACTACCTGCCACTGTAAGACTACAGTCGGGCAATAAAAAGCTCAACAGTAGCGAAAAAGAGAGGGAGCTTCCTCTCACCTTCCTAAGTTAAAGACACATGTACCTCATTAACCGAAATAAAATAAGGTCTGAGGCAATTTCCAAGCCGCGGACCATGGAGGTTGCAGGACTAAAAAGCCTCCCCTATTCCTCTGAGCAAGCAGCTCCAGCCGGAAGCCCCACTGCGCCCTGGCCCGGCGGCTGGCCCGGGAGCGCCTCTGCCAGGAGGCCGCGCAGGCCGGTCGGCGGCAGGGAGGCCGCGCGCCTCTGTCCCGGACTCCGCTGTCGGCTCGGGGCGCGCCCGCTGGCAGCGCGGCATTGCCGTGGTACTCACCGCTGGGAGATGGCTCCATTTTCCTCCCAGAGTCGGCTTTCAGCCCGCGAGAGCGAAGCCCTGACGAGGGGCGGGGGGAAGACGACGCGGAGGAGCAGTCCCTTCACTACTCCGCCCTCCGCCGCATGCTGCCAGGACGTGCAGGCTCGGGCTCCGCCGGGCTGCTGCGGTCCCCCTCACTCCGCAGTCATTCCCCACCAACCCTAGACCGCCCCTCCAGCGGCCAGGGGCACAGCGGGCTCGGTCTACGGCTCGCTGATCAGCAGCTTTTTCAGAGGAGCAAGCCCGCACCAAACACTTTCGACTCCAGCCTCGGCGCCTGCTTCCCTCTCACCCATCCGACTGGGCCAGCCGCACCGCCTACTCCTCACGCAAACCCGCCTCCCCGCCCGTCTTACGCCCGAGAAGCATCGGGATGCTGGTCCTCTGTTCTTTTGGGCCGCTTCGGGCCTGTCAGCCGAACGCCGGAGCTCCGCTTTCCACCGGCGGAGCGACCCTGCCGCAGTGGGATTCGGGGCGCTGCCTCGCAGGCCTTCGCTTGGCTCCGGGCGTCCTGGCCCTCTGCGCAGAGGTCCCGCAAGGCGCCTGATGCCCGTGGCGCTGTCGCTGGGCTGGGCCAGGCCAACTTTGCCTACATCGTACCACCGAGCCCTGCTCGTTGCCACTGACCCTTAATTTTTATTTTTAGCCTTATTACTGCCTTACCTACCCTCTCCTCCCTGACTGCTGCACTTCTGCTATCATGTGAATGACAAAATACCATTTTTTTTCTTTAATTAAAAAAATAAATTAGCTGCTGATGGTTGGAAAAGAAAAAAAATGGGAGTTGATTAATCCTGAAGAAGTCAAAAATCTAAAGGCCCTATATTGATGTTGTCCAGAAAAAGAATAAATCTAAATTTACCTGTTCTTTGGGGAAAGGAGGGGAGGAGAGCTGGAGGTCCACAAGAGCTTAGGCTCTATTCCCTGGCCTGTACACATTCTCACTGTTTCATAAACAGAGAAGCATGCTTTTTAATACCTTAGTGTAAGTGTTTCACACTTTTAATTACATTGAAAACACTAGCCCTAATGTTGGGCTTAGAGCAATACAGAATCATTAGGGTTGGAAGGGACCTTTACAGGTCATATAATCCAACCCCCCTGCAAGAAGCAGGGACATCTTCAATGAGATCAGATTGCTCAGAGCCCTGTCCAACCTGACCACTTCTGAAGTGGACCAAAGCACTTGGGTCACAATGACTCCATGCACTGCTACAGGCTTGGGGAAGAGTGGCTCGGAAGCTGCCTGACGAAAAAGGACCTGGGGTACTATTTGACAGCTGGCTGAGTATGAGCCAGCAGTGTGCGCAGGTGGCTAAGAAGGCCAACAGCATCCTGGCTTGTATCAGGAACAGCGTGGCCAGCAAGGACAGGGACAAGACTGTGCCTCTGTACTCGGCACTGGTGAGGCCACACCTCGAATACTGTGCTCAGTTTTCGGCCCCTTAGTACAAGAAGGACTTTGAGTTGCTAGAACATGTCAAGAGAAAGGCAATTAAGCTAGTGAAGGGTCTAGAGAACAAGTCTTATGAGGACCAGCAGAGAGAACAGGGATTGTTTAGTCTGAAGAAGAGTGGGCTGAGAGGAGACCTTAATGGTCTCTACAACTACCTGAAAGAATGTTGTACTGAGGTGGATGTTGGTCTCTTCCCTCAAGTAACTAGTGATAGGATGAAAGGAAATGGCCTCAAGTTGCATCAGGAGAGGTTTAGATTGGATATTAGCAAAAATTTCTTTACTGGAAGAGTGGTCAAGCATTGGAACAGGCTGTCCAGGGAAGTGGTGGAGTCACTATCTCTGGAGATGTTCAAAAAACACGTAGACATGGCAGTTAGGGACATGGTTTAGCAGGCATGGTGGTGTTGAGTTGACAGTTGGACTTGATGATCTTGAAGATCTCTTCCAATCTTAAGATTCTATTCTATTCTAATAGCATAAGATGTCCTGAGAGCTTTCTTTTCTAAGTGCTGACCCCACCTGGCCAATATTTAAACATATTAAAGAAACATTAATAACCATGTAGCTGACTCTGCAGTGCTCAAATCCTCAGTGTCATGCAGAGACTGCAGAGAGGTGTGAATAACTTTTTTTGAGCTCCTCATGACTTGCTTTTACTAATCTTAATTTTCTTAGATCCAAAATTCTTAATTAGCACAATACATCTCTGTGAAATAGAACAGCTAAAATAAAATCATGCGCTATTGCATTTGCGAAAGTTTCCATATCTGGATTTTCCTATTAAAATTAAGTTTTAAGAAAATACAATGGGAGGTATTCATACAGATGAAATTAGGTACAGAAGTCATTTCACAGAAGCCCCTATTTGCATCTGTCCAACATTAGAAGAATACAGGTTTCAGTGTAATTTTGTATAACATCATTTATAATAGAATTGACGCTTCAGCTGGAGTTGTTTAAAACCTAGGCATTCTACACTATGATAAAAAAAAAAAAACGGTGTCCAAAAGTTACAGATCCTTTTCACTATAAAATAGAATAGAATCATAGAATCATAGAATGGTTAGAGTTGGAAGGGACCTTCAGAGGTCATCTAGTCCAACCCCCTGCAACAAGCAGGGACATCCCTGACTAGATCAGGTTGCTCAGAGCCTCATCCAGCCTGGCCTTGAACATTTCCAGGGATGGGGCATCCACCACCTCTCTGGGCAACCTGTTCCAGTGCTCTACAACTCTCATTGTAAAAAATTTTTTTCTAATATCTAATCTAAACCTACCTCCTTCTAATTTAAACCCATTACCCCTTGTCCTATCACAAGAGGCCCTACTGAACAGCCTCTCCCCATCTTTCCTGTAGGCCCCCTTGAGGTATTGGAAGACCGCTATCAGGTCTCCCCGGAGCCTCCTCTTCTCCAGGCTGAACAGCCCCAACTCTCTCAGCCTGTCCTTGTAGGAGAGATGCTCCAGCCCTCTGATCATATTTGTGGCCCTCCTCTGGACCCTTTCCAACTGGTCCATGTCCTTCTTATGTTGGGGACTCCAGAACTGGATGCAGTACTCCAGGTGGGGTCTCACCAGGGCAGAGTAGAGGGGCAGAATCACCTCCCTCGACCTGCTGGCCACACTCCTCTTGATGCAGCCCAGAATGCGGTTGGCCTTCTGGGCCACAAGAGTGCATTGCCCACTCATGTTGAGCCTCTCGTCAACCAGCACTCCCAAGTCTTTCTCCTCAGGGCTGCTCTCAATCTATTCTCCACCCAGCCTGTATTTGTGCTTTGGATTGCCACGACCCACGTGCAGGACCTTGCACTTGGCCTGGTTGAACTTCATGAGATTGGCACGGGCCCACCTCTCCAGCCTGTCCAGGTCCCTCTGGATGGCATCCCTCCCTTCCAGCGAGTCGATGGCACCACACAGCTTGGTGTCATCGGTGAACTTGCTGAGGGTGCACTCTATCCCACTGTCCGTATCGCCAACAAAGATGTTGAACAGGGCCGGGCCCAACACGGACCCTTGAGGGACGCCACTGGTGATCAGTCTCCACTTGGACATTGAGCCGTTGACCACCACTCTCTGAGTGTGGACATCCAGCCAACTCCTTATCCACCGAGTGGTCCATCCATCGAACCCATGCCTCTCTAGTTTAGAGAGAAGGATGTCGTGCGGGACAGTGTCAAATGCCTTGCACAAGTCTAGGTAGATGATATCCGTTGCCCGTCCCTTGTCCACCGATGCTGTTACCCCGTCATAAAAGGCCACCAAATTGGTCCAGCACGATCTGCCCTTGGTGAAGCCATGTTGGCTGTCACCAACCACCTCCTTGCTCTCCATGTGCCTCAGCATGGTTTCCAGGAGAATCTGCTCCATGACCTTGCCAGGCACGGAGGTGAGGCTGACCGGCCTATAGTTGCCCGGGTCTTCCTTACTCCCCTTTTTAAAAATGGGGGTTATGTTTCCTCTCTTCCAGTCATCGGGGACCTCACCAGACCGCCACGATTTCTCAAATATGATGGCCAGTGGCTTGGCTACTTCATCTGCCAGTTCCCTCAGGACGCGTGGATGGATCTCATCAGGCCCCATGGACTTGTGCGCCTTCAATTCCTTAGATGATCCCAAACCTGCTCTTCGAGCACCGTGGGTGGTTCTTCATCCTCGCAGTCCCTGCCTGTGCCTTCCACAGCTTGGGTGGAGAGACAAGAGCCCTTATCAGTGAAGACTGAGGCAAAAAAGTCATTGAGTACCTCAGTCTTCTCCACATCCCGGGTAACCACGACAACCGTTACCTTCCAGAGGGGGCCTACATTCTCCTTGGATTTCCTTTTGTCCCCTACATACCTGTAAAAGCTTTTCTTGTTCCTTTTTATATCCCTGGCCAGATTCGATTCCGTCAGGGCTTTAGCCTTCCTCACGCTATCCCTGGCCGCTCGCACAGCCACTCGGTAGTCCTCCCAGGCTACCTGTCCCCGCTTCCACCCTCTATAGGCTTCCTTCTTTACTTTCAGTTGGTCCAGGAGCTCCTTGCTCATCCATGCTGGCCTCCTGGCCTTTTTGCCCGACTTCTTCTTCATCGGGATGCACCTCTGCTGAGCTTGGAGGAGGTGCTCCTTGAATATGGACCAACTTTCCTGGGCCCCTCTTCCCTCCAGGGCCGCCTCCCATGGCACTTTGCCCATGAGGTTCTTGAAGAGACTGAAGTCCGCCTTCCTGAAATCTAGGGCAGAGAGCTTACTGTGCAGTTTCCTCGCCGCCCCGTGGATCTTGAACTCCACCGCGTCATGGTCACTGCAGCCAAGGCTGTCCATCAGTTTCACGTCCCCCACCAGCCCCTCCCTGTTGGTGAGCACAAGGTCAAGCATGGCACCCCTCCTTGTCGGCTACTCTATCGCGGGCAGGAGGAAGTTATCGTCCACACATTCCAGGAACCTCCTGGAGTGCCTGAGCCCTGCCGTGTTGTCTGTCCAACAGATGTCAGGGTGGTTGAAGTCCCCCATGAGGACCAGGACTTGTGACCGCTGCGAGGCTGCTCCTATCTGGCTATAGAGTGCCTCGTCCGCTCTGTCTTCCTGGCCAGGCGGCCTGTAACAGACCCCCACCGTAACATCCCCCGTCCGTCCCTGTCCTCTGATCTTGACCCATAAGCTCTCTGTCAGCTCCTCCCCCATCCCCAGGCGGAGCTCCACGCACTCCAGCCGGTTGCTGACATAGAGAGCGACACCCCCTCACACTAAAATACATATTTTAGTTATAGTTTAGTGCTATAAGTAATTGATAAAAGTGAAGAATGTTAAATTGGTTCTTTTTTCAGGCCTGAAGTCATCTATTACTACAATATCTTTTTTGTTAAGGATGCAGAATAAAACATTTCTTTAATTTCTCAAAGCCCTAAATGTATCCTTAAAGCATCTGTGATGATTTATATTTCACCTTTGTTTGGCAGCCTCTATTCAACAATATCTTAACTGAATCTTTTCCATGGAGTAAAATACGATTGCTAGCTTGCTTACCTCTTTCTCATCTTTGAAGACCTGCTTTCCTAAAGAATGCTTGAGATATTTCAACTTTTAAACAGCAGGAAACATGACTGAGACCTTCTTTGTTCTGGTTTGTTTTGCTGGTGAAAGGAACAGAAATTTGACCACATGAACATTGCAAATATCAGGTAGGCACTTGTGTACCTTCTGTGCAGATCTGCAGCTACACTGTAGTTGGATGTAGAAATTTGTTAGCTGAAAAGTTGCCAGGACTACAGGGATTTGAAGAACACGGGAGTTACTTCACCAGTCTTATTAAAACATGTTTGAGGTAGCTCAGAATCAGGTGTGTGGCTGATGAACCATTTGGATGATGACCTTAAAAGGAGATGAAAAAATTACCCCAGCAAATACCTGTGCCTAAACCTTGAGCAGTGATAATGAATGGGGAAGTTCTCTTTATTCCTTGACTGAAGCAGTTAATACTACTGATTAATGTGTTAATATCAGCCTTAATGTAAGGTTTTGTATTTAAAGCTATAACTGTTTAATTGTTGTGCACAATACTCTGTAAAATTCTGACACCCTCAACCCCTGCCAGCAGGAACTACAGCTGTTGTTAACCACTGTCTATTCAGAGTATTATCCCAAGCAATCCATAGCACTGTGTTTAGAAAATAAATATACTTGTCTATTTATGCATGTATTATCTATTTCTACAGGTGTATCCATAGCTAGGAGAAGCAGCTGCTTCCACAGAAGAGTCATAGCTATGTATTTTATGTTGTCACACAATATATGTTCAGCAATACTTCCTAGATCTACATTCCTTTTTTAATAGATTGTAGTTAAGTTTACACTGTTACCTTGTCTCTCTCTGTCTCTCTTTCAGAAGGCTTCAAGACCACTCGCATTTATCTTACAGAAAACATCTCAAGGACAATAAAATTTCTGCCAATTAGATGAAAATAGATCTGAGAGGGTAAGTACCATAAGTGTCTCAATCAGAAAAAAAAAATTTCAGTGTGAACTATACACCACAGAATCCTTGCAAAGAAACACTTAGTTTGTGCATGTAGAGATGTATAAAAGAGGAAGCATTTAAGGATCTAAGAATGCAAGAAAAGTTTCTATCAAGAATTTCCAATGAGTTAAGATATGCAAAGACAACCACATCTCATTTAGCTCCATTGCTCTTAAAATAATTTACGTAAATTGTTTAACTATGTATTTTCTTAGAGTCCAGCAATTTCTTTATTCTCTGTTGCTTAGAACAAGGATATGGCAGGACGCCGGACATCAGTTTTAGTCCCATTCTTGATAGCCACACAGAAATAAATAACAGTGGCACATGAGCCTCTATATGGATTAAAGCGCTACATGACAGATAAAAAAAAACAAGCTCAGATGTATTCTAAGGAGGAAGAATCACGACAGGGTTAGAACATTAGAACATTTTATTGCAGTATAGATACTTTGCCTCTACACATTCTTCCTGCTTTGCTGGTTTTGTTTAAGTCATTAAAAAAAATAATCTACTGTAAAAAATTCCAGCTTCTCAATTTAAATCAATGTATTTTTCTCTTTTCATTGGAATATTTCTGGTATGTTTTTATGTCACCTCTAGTCTGTAAAGATATCTAATTTTATATATATATATTTTTAAAGCATGTACTAGCTAGAAATTATCATGTGCTATTAATATATCGCCGAAGGAGCAGACAAGTAACTTGCCAGAGGTCAGAATTCTATGGGGTATAACTCAGCAGTTGCGTTTTCCTTAGGTGAAATTAGAATACTGTTAAGCATGGTGATTTAGGGAGATCTAACAGCTTGCCAGTTGCCAAAATGGCAATGTCCTTTTCCCTACTTAGCTCTTCTTCTCTGCCTACACTTGCCTCATGCTCTCACTACTTACCTTGCACCAAGTGTGATCCTTGTTATATTGCTCTGCAGACTGATTCAGCTTTTCAACTGCCTAATCTGGCAGAAAACTAATCCAGCAAAACAGTGGATAATTTAATTCTGGGTTACAGGGTTACTACAATCTGCAAAGGATCTGGATGACATCAGTAAAAGGAGTGCTCGTGAACATGCACCTAAGCAATCTCAGCTCAGAGTGAGAGGCAAAGAAGAGGAGGAGGATTCTCCTCTGTTCCCAATGGTGAGTTGCCTATAGCAATCTCCCTCTTAGGGTCATTCCATTCTCGGCTCAGTTCAGGAAGCAGTCAGTTCCTCTTATCTACCACCAGTTGAGATTTTATAGCATTGAAAATAACTATTCTTGTATTAGGAAAAAGGACAGAGAACTGATTCACTGTGGCAGAAGCTTTATGAAGTAGGAAATCTGGCCAGAATAAATCCATGCTCAGTGTTCTAAAAGCACTCAGTGTTGGCAGGAGTTTTTTCTTATTGAAATCAACACTAAATGACATGAATAGCAATAAAGCCACAGGAACAGTCATGAATTTTCAGAACTTCAACTACTGTGTTTAATGAATAAGTTATAAAAAGGATGCATAAGTATCCTATTTTTATAGCTATAATAACATTGTGGAACTTAAGAAGTAATCCGTGCTCACCGCCTATCTCTGATATATCCCATTAGGCAACTGATTAGTATTACTTTCTTCTTTCGCAAACTGGAAAACTGCAGAAGAACTATGAATTGAAATTATCAGCCACTTATCAGAACCAGTGCAAAGCTAGCACCAGGGCTCTTAATGTAATATATTTCTTCATTTTTGTGCTAGTATCACAAAGTTAAGTGATGCAAAACATGGAAGTATTGAATTAGGAAATTAGACTGATGATTCACCCAAAGTAGGTAACTTGGCTTCTGATAGGCATGTTCACAGAGCACAGAATACCATAGGTACTATACTGGTTGATGTGTTCTTCATCTTCCACAAAGTGGGAGAAAGTGGTGTAGTAGAGTGGTCAGGGTACTGCTATACAACACCTGCATATTATTGCACATATTTCTCTCAAGTGTTTAGTGTCGATGTCCCTAATTTGATTCCTGTTGCACAAGGCTTTCATGACGGCAAAAACCCTTGCAAGCATCCAAAGAGGATTATAAAAGAAAATTGTAATAAACTAGTGGGAATAACACGTCTGCAGCAAAATATTGTTCTTTGTGATGCTCTCTTGTAATCTTAAATTATGTAGAAGGCTGTAGAACTTTTACTTGCTGTGAAAATGTGGCCTTTGGTCAGATAACATGTAATAGGATAGAGATCACAGCATATTGCAAACAAGATGCCAATGTCTGTGGCATCTTTTAAACCATGATAATCTAACTTACAGCATCTCAAGGCAACAAGAAAGCATAAAGTCTTGCCAATTTTTTTGAAAGGCCTCCAAGCTGGACATAGTACTCCAGGTGGGGTGTCACAAGAGCAGATTAGAGGGGCAGAATCACCTCCCTTGACTTGCTGGCCATGCTCCTCTTGATGCAGCCGAGCATGCGGTTGGCTTTTTGGGCTGCAAGTGCGCATTGCCAGCTCACGTTGAGCTTTTCAGCCATCAGTACCCACCAAGTCTTTCTCCTCAGGCCTGCTTTCAATCCATTCTCCATCCAGCCTGTATTTGTGCCCGGAATTGCCCTGACCCACGTACAGGACCTTGCACTTGGCCAGGCTGAGCTTTGTGAGGTTTGCACGGGCCCACCTCTCCAGCCTGTCAGGGTCCTTCTGGATGGCATCCCTCCCCTTCAGCGTGTCAACCGCACCACACAGCTTGGTGTTATCAGCAAGCTTGCTGAGGATGCACTCAATCCCACTCAATCCCAAAGATATCATTGTTTCTAATCAAACATTATAATTAATTTGCTATTTTTTAAAACAAGAAGTGAAAACAATTTTAGAGGTTAACATAACCCCTCTTATTTTCTCTATTTTAAAGGAGTACTTAATGCTTTCAGCCCCTTTTAATTCCTGTTATCCATTCTAAGCAATAGATTTGACTTAATGAGTCTTGTGGGCTGCTACTTGATGGTAGTTATGCTTGTATTGTGAGAAACTAGTTATTGAATTGTTATCAGTATTAAAATTGTAGTCTATATCCTGTCCATTGGACAGTCTCTGTCCATACATTGTTTTTTTTGCAACCACATTCATAAGAAACACTGTTTTCATGTGATTCTTGTTATTAGATTAGCAGTATAATTACACAATTTCTGCAGAGAAAGTCAATGCAGTTTGAGTCACAAAATAGTGTAGTAAGTAATCACACACACAAGTATGGGAACTTTGCAGCTGGTGGCAATTGGAAAAGATAGTTCTGAGTGGTGTACAAAAACGTTGATTTAAAAATCAGTGTGCCACCTGGTCAAGATAACTTTGGACCAGCAGATGGTATAGATGTGAACAGACAGACAATCCAAATAGCGAAAAAAAAACCCATGGCTTATCGGAGGGATACCACTGTTAGATAGCAAAAGTTGGTACGGATTAGAAATTCACCATCCCCACACTTATGGCTCCAAAGGCAGGGAATAATTACCAGTTATTAAAGCACCAATAGTGTGCTTTAATGTTTGTGGACATAAGACATAGTACAGAATAACAAAATTTAATCTGGAACAGCTTGCAAGTGTTGACAAGGCCTTGCACTGAAAAACAAGTCATTTTGTTGTTCAGCTTTCCTGAGGGGATTTATCTGAAGATTTCATGCTCCTATAAAATGGCTGGTGCTCCCTTTTTTGTCTTGGCACATTTCACTCTAGTAGTTCTTTCAAGACTGAGTCATACAGTGAAACAAGATTATTCTCTCAAAGAGAAAGAAATAAAATATAACTTATTTGAGAATCAAATAACATAAAATGTCAGTACCAAGGGCTCAGAGTTAACCACTTCTGTCTATCTTTATTCCTTTATTGCAATGTTCTATATGCACCAATTTTTGAAAACTTTTTAGATAGCCCCCAATTTCTGAGATTCTCTGTATACTATATATTATGTTAATGGGATACACTGCTAATATGAGTGAGTAGACTGGCATAGCTCTGTTGGACTTTAGTAGTTTAACAATGAGTCACAAAAGCTAAGGATTTAACTTCATAGTTTCTAGACTAGTTTTCATTTAGGCTAATACAGAGAAATAAAAAAATTGTTATCATCTTCCCTGGAAATGAAACCATGGAAATGATACACACATACCTGCACGCTAATTGCAAGAGTATATTCAGTTATCACACTGGTGATTTATATCCAAGTGTAGATGCAATAAAAGCTCTCCAGCACTTATGACAGTTGCCAGCTAGGTAGAGGAAAAATAGACCGCTGCACTTCATTGTAATTTTAATTGTCATTATTTGGTGAACTAGGATACCTCACTGCAACAGTATGTCTCCAACTCAGTTTCCAGAAAGAAAAATAACAAAAAAGAAAAAAAAAAGTATCATTGCCTAGAATAACCAACTGCAAGTATGCATATGCAATTACTAGCCTGCTGTTGCAACATCCTAGCTAGCTTCCCACAATACCCACAGCATGACTAGTACTTATCAGTCCCCATCATAATTAAAATGCCATTCTTTCTATCCTACTCTCTCCACTCTCATTACCCTCGTTAGTGTAAGAAACCTAGGCAGAAAACCTAAGGGATAGTTCAGAAACCTCGGACCAAGGTCCTGAGAGTGAAGCATGGAAAACAGCTTGCCTGAAGCATACAGCTTTGAAGTTTCCACACCAACTTCTAGTCTTCTTCAGTGACACATCATAGGAACATGATAGTTACTTCAACAGTCTTAGGAAGTGCATACCTATTGAAAATAAAATGTAGGGTTCTGAATAACATCTAAGAGTCTTATCATCCTATTTCTGAGTCATGTGAGTACGTGACTTTGGTTGAGTGTGCAGCAGCCTGTTTGGACACACTGTTATAAAAACTGTAGCACTCACCAGTGCTACCTTGTCTGGACACTGACAAATAGCACTGTCTTAAAGGAAAAGAACAGAGTATAGGCTAAAAGAAGGCTGATAAAACTATGTTGCAGCTGAAACTTTCAAATTACTTTTCGTGTCTGGAGGGAATCTTACAAAACGCTTGATGAATACCACCAGATGCACACAATATTGGAACAGCAATGCTTGGTAGGGGGTCTGACTGGAATACAGACTATGTATTTTGAAACACCAGTGTGCTGTGATATAATGCGATGTGATATAATTACATAGGAATATGTAATATAATCATCTCATAAGAATGTTGGGGTAGTCAAATGCACATTCAAAAACTGCCTCAGATTACTTCGTACTGATACACAGCAGTATGTTTCAAGCATAGATCATGCTTTAAGGCTGCCAAATGAGAAGACAAACTACAAACAAAACCAGTCACATTAATATGAGAAGGCTACTAACTGAAAAAAACCAGTCTCCATTGTCACCAGACAAGGGGTCGCCTCCCTGCTTAAACAAAAAATTGTGTCATATTAGTGCGTGCCCGAAAGACGCTGGTATCTAATAATAGCATTGCCTCACACAGGCTTTTTCTACGGCAAAGGCGTCTGGGCACGTCCACATGGGGCATATTTACATGCAAAGAAATCTGAGCTGATCACAAACAAGTCAGACTGGGGCTGTGAAGCAGTGGGAATATATTGCCTCCTCACGACAGTCAGCTCTATGGCACTAATGTGGCACCTGAGCTGCATTAAGCACTTGGGTGATGGTATTAATTCAGAATTGGCAGACCAAACTGGCAACGGCCAAGTGGAAGAAAAACAGCTATCAACATGCCGATTTGTACCAAAGATGCTTTGAGCTATGGTCATGTGTTTTCTACCAGACTACTTCTCTGTAGCAAGTAACTTCGTTATTGAAGCACCACTTTTAAATCTGTCTTATGTGGTTTTCATCCTTCTAATTGAGACAGTTCAGCCTGTACCCAAAAACTTTTATTGATGTCATATGCACATTCCTCTGTTCCCAAAACCATAATAGACAAAAATAATAATTATTTGAACAATAGAACAAAAGGAAATAGGAAAAAAAATGTACGCAGTTTCCTACAGCTAAGCTGTAAACAAAGTGTATCTCCAGGCTGATATTTACAGCATTGTATCATGACAAGTGTTTAACCTGTTCATGGCCTTTTTTTTTGCAGCAGCAGCAGATCCTCCTTCCAAACATACTTGCCAGTTTTGAACCAGGGACAACTCTCACTTTTCCTTGAGGTTTGTACATGTGCTTTTGCTCTTGCCAGTTTCACCAGATTTGACTATCTGTCCTGAGTTTTTCTTTCTGAATGCACACTATAGCCAAATCACCACTACCCGTAGAGAAAAGAAACACTTAATTGCATCCTTTCTCATTTAGATCATATCTATTGGACATCATACCACTCCCTTTTCAGCCTGGATTCAGCAGTCTGTTTCTGAGGCTGTTGAGACTCTTCTCCAGCCATCTGATGCTCCTAGTGTGGTAGGGGCTTATAGAAAATCTTCATCTAAAAAAGGAAATGTTAATCAATACTTGGTCTGAATCAGCTTTAGTCAAGCACCTCTAGCAGAAGAGCAGTTTCTATCAAACATAGCAGACAAGGCAAAAAATATATCTAAAATATTAGTGAGTTGTGACCTTTCCTTATCCCAACCTCTAAGGCACTGTACATGAGAAGAGGCTTGCATCTTCATAAAGCAGTAGTGACTTGTGAAAATTCACAAGATCACAGGAATGACATCAGTTTGTTTGTTATAAAGCAGTGCTTCAGCCCATTATGGCTCTAGTTTGTGGTAAGTTCTGCTCACGTCTTTTGACTACATTTTCCTTGAGATAGTTTATGTATCGAGGAACAGAGGATGTAATCTTGTGGTACAATAGAGCTGAATTTTCTATGTTTAAAAAAAACGGTTATTTTGGGCAGTTTTCTCAATACGAAATTTGCTTTGATGTTAATAAGAGTGTAATAATGTAAAAACTAAATTTGGTATGGAATCCTCCAGCCCAGTATATGGTCTCTAATGGTAGCCAATGGTTAATGAATGAGTATAAGAAACAAAGGAGCAATGCATACAGACATGTACACAGAGACATACAGAAGCATAACTTTTCAGCTTTCAGAAAACTTATGTGGCACAGTGATTTTTGATCAGATGCATGTCTGTTTTGTAAACTGCATGTGTTTTCCAAAGCAAAGCCAGAACACAAACACAGTTATCAGAAGATTAAATCTCCTGTATAAATTGAAAAGGGTTACACATACTATGGTAAGAAATTTTGTCTACAGCAATACATTTGGAGGACACTAGCTTATATCATACTATATCGTACCACACAGAAATTAGATTAAACTGTTATCAAAAGATTACATAAATATCCAAACTTTCAAACTTATCCAAACTTCTTTCCTTTTGTCATCCAGTCATGACCCAATACTGAAAGACAAATATTTAATGAGAGTAACTGTGGTATTCTGTCCTTTAGATTTGTTTTTTGGTGTGTCTAAACATCTTCTAGCTCATCTCCAGAGAAGAAGTAAGATATATTCCTAGAAAAATTAGTTCTAACAGAGAAAAAAGCTAATTGAAATCTGTGAAGACAAATATGAATATTTTTCAACAATAATGTAGAATATTGGAACTGTATCTTTACAGTGTTTCTCATAATTGAGTATATTTTTATTTTCCTTTTACTTAAGGCAACATCATTCCAATTAAAACTATACCCATATTGCACTTTTTCAAGCAACTGGAAATCTGCCCAATATTCAAATCAGATATTATTTCATCAGCTACTTATCACTCCATGGTTTTGGCAATCTCTGCTTCTTGGGCAAGCTAATTGTTCGCCAACTATGGCACTCCCTGCTGAGCTGGAGTAGCTCATATTAAAACTCAAGATAAAGCTTCTTAGTACATTAAGAGGCAAGGAACATTGTTATGGTACATAAACAGAGTGGAGAACAGAAATAAGCATCTCGGGATTTTTCATCACTGAACAAGGAGCAGAACTGCTGTACTGTACAGTTTAAATGTACCAACTGGTGGAATCAGGGAATAAGAAAGGTCAATGAATCATCTGGTACTACATGGCAAACATAAGAACTACACATCAGAGAGCAGTGTTGCATCAAAATTGGCCTTATGTGACATTATTACAGCTGACAAACAGCAGCTGGGACAAAATAAGACTATCTCTAAGGACATGCTGATATTAAATATTAACCCAAATACCAATTCATTATACCTCAACCACTCTGGCAAAGTTCTGTTTACCCTGTAACAGAAGGACAGTAATTTCCTTGCCTAGCTGAGCAGATGATGTTAAATGTTCTCTTTTTCATTTCTTATTAGCATAGGATAGAGAGAGGCAGGAAGGTAATTTCATACTTGCTTGGCCTTGGAACTTTTGTAATCATGTTGGTAGGCATTTATTACACCATTTCTAACATATTAATCAGCAGAGTAATAGCATGATTAAAATCTATGTACTTTATCTTAGAGGGAAAAAACCCACAAATCATAGAAAGAATACTTAGGAGGAAAAACACAAGGACATATGTCTCCTGAGATGCAGCTGCAGTTTACAGATAAAAGGCTGAAGTAGCAAATCATGATTCAGTCCTAAAGTCATGTGTAGTGTCTGTATAGATTATCTCTTTCAAGTCAGGTCTTCTAGATAATCTGGAAAAGTTTTCTAGCACACTGGAAAAGCAGAAGAAAAAGCATTATGAATGGAAAGGAGGAAAGTGCTAAAAACATTTTATAATAACAACAGATATTTTGATCTAATTGTAATTCACATACACACAAAAATGTTGTTGATTAGTTTCCTACTAACATACCTACAAGACTACTTTAGAAGTAAACCATCTAGTCAAAGGACCTTATTTCCCACCATTTCCAATCCATTTGCTGAAAAGCTGATTTTCACGCTGGACACAGGAAGATATCACATGTCACAATTAAGCATTAAGAGTTCAGAAGAAAGCATACTGCTGGAAATGGACCTTTTTTACACCCGATCTTCCTGTCAATCACTGGCTTAATCTACTGCAGAATGCCCCACTGCACAGAGAATATGGAGTGAATGTCTTCCAAGCTCACTCTAGTGCTCTCTGACCATAAATCGAGTGACTTAATCAAATATAAATACTGTTATTGTAACCCATTCATCACGTTAATACTCTAACTCAACCTGGCTAGGACACTCAGCTGTAAACACTTTCATAATATATCCACAATTCCTGCCACCCGCCTCCCCAGACATGGAACCTCAGGATCCATGAATTTCCTCATTACTTTTTAGGGTTGGCCCAGAATGAGAGAGAAAGGCGTAAGTTTCAAAGTCCCTGCAAACAGCTGCTCAAAGAAGCAGAGGTCTGCCTGCTAGCCAGTTTTGTTAGCCCTCCTGATAACACAAGGGCAGCCCAATGCATAATTACAAAACACTGACTTCCTTGAACAGATAGAAATGTACCCCTGACACCATCCACCCCACTCCATCCAGGGTTTGCCCCCCTGAATTCTCCATTGCAACCAGCTTACCAGGTACAGGCATGAAGCCTGGTACCTCCAACCTGGTACCTCCAACCTGGCTCCCTGAACAGTCCTCCAGGTTGTACCCTGCCCAATTAGTCAAATACTGCAGGGTACCCTGAGACACCTGTCAGTTCAAGAGAGCTGGTCACAATATACCTCTGGCCCTGGACTTGCTGTAAGGGATCTGAGTGAACAAGTTTTAATATGGAGAAGTGAAGAATACGGTGAATCTTGAAAGAATGCAGAAGCTGCAGACGAAACACAACCTGACTGATGTGCCTCAATTTCTGTGGGCCCAGGTAATAGTGGTCCAACTGAAAAGATGGACACACGAAATTAACATGTTTACTGATCAACCATAGTATCTAACTGCAAAGTTTGGTGCCAGCCACCAATATTTGTCAGTATCATCTTGGTAAACAATCTTTGTGTTTCCCATCTGCTCTTGAAGAGACAAACATATGTAGAGCAACTGCTCAAGGAAGTCCACAGGAGAAAGCCCCTGGGCAAACATTGGAGTATATGAGTGGTCAGAGGGATGAAAACCACTGTTCATTCAAAAAAAGTCTGCTGCATGGAAGAGTGGATGCTACTCTTGCAGGCAAATTCTGCTGACAGGAACAGAGACACAGTCATCTTGATGGTAATCAACACAATGGAGATACTGCTCCAGGATTTGGTTCACCTGCTTCCTCTGACCTTCAGTCTGTGGATGATACAGGGTGGAAACAAAGAGTTGCACCTCTAGAGCTGAGCAGAAAACTGGGCCGCACAACTTGTCACCGTGCCATCCTGCAGGCCATGGCAACGAGACAGATGCAGCAGCAACAAACATGCTGTCTGAGAGGGCGTGGGCAGATTCTTTAGCGGAATAAAGCCAGCTACCTTGGCAAACAAGTCCACCACCATGAGCACCACAGTGTGCCCCTGAGATGCAGGCAAGTCTACAATTAAATACACTGCAATAACTTTGCGTGGCCACTCCAGAACTGGTAAGTGGCCTGTAGCCTCAGTGTCTTTCTCTTAACCTGGGCACAGATATCGCAAGACCAAATATAGCTCATGACAGTAGAATGCACCATAGGCCACCAGTAGCTCTTTGTGACTTGATGCAGTCTTCCAACAATCATCATGCATCACTCTCAGTGTGTCGTGACAGTGCTGAAAGGACCTATGTGCAGAGCAAACTAGCATGCTCCCACAGCATGCTACGCAGATCCTGTCCATGGAGGGAAAATCCATCCAGAGTCCATCCAATGCTGGATGAACTCAGTGTTTCCAACATCTGAAGGAATGTAAAATTTACTTTTCTTATTCTGTCTTATTAAAACAAATACCTTATGAAGCCATTTGTTGCCAGGTCTTTCTTATTGAGATTCAGAAAGAGCTATCAGGATCTCACTGTTTCTGTCTCTCATGTCACCCTCACCCCACCTCCTGCCAGTGCAGAACACTGGTTGCAGTTGCAGAAGTTTCCTCTGAGCTAGCCTTGGAAAACAGAAGCAGCAGAACTCAGTTCTAAGCTGTTAAATCATCAGTTAATACTATGCTGAACATCACAAACCAGAACATAGAAAGAACAAATTTGGTTCCAGATCAGCCAGTTGATCAATATGGGCCTTCAGATTTTGAGGGCTTTCTTCTGGGTTATTTTTTTGGAAGAAGGTACTTTCTAAATGTGTTAGGGGACTGCTCTGTGTATCCCAGTCTTCCATAGGCAAAATGGGGTTTATTTGTACATTTGTTTTCTCCAAGGAAAGGAGAGATCTTAGATTTTTTTTTTCCCCCTCACCATAATACAGCCAATCATTTACATGTACTTCAGGTTTTGGTGGAGAAATACATTGCTGCTTTTATGTTAAACACATGGGGTCAGGTCCAGGGCTTGGCCTAGTGATAAACTGAAAAAAAAAGAAACATCCTGCACTGAAAAAGAGAAACATACACAGTTTCAAAACATTAGCATGTGCTCCTGTTTGCTTTTTTTTTTTTTTTACAGTGTATTATAAAAAGAGTCTAGGGCTATAGCTCCTGAGGCCTCAATTGCCTTCCCAACTAGGCTGCTTACTAAGAACCTACTGAAGCCTTTTGAGCTTGCAGGTTTTTTAACTCACTCAAATGAAGTACTAATTTTCCAACCTTTAAACGTGGAAACACTTATTTTTTTTTTATGTCTCTATCAGTCCAATGCTATTGTTTAGCTTTCTTCTCTGTACTGTGTTTACATGGCAAGGTATGGTAATGGGGGTGGCACAGGGCTGGCCTCTGCAAGAAGAGATCAGAAGTTGCCCCCATGTCAAATACAGTCGGTTCCAGCCTGCTCAAAAACGGACGAACTGCTGAGCCCATTAGCAAAGCTGGTGGTGCCTCTGTGAAAACATATTTAAGAAAGGGTAAGCAGCTGTGAGAGGGAGGAGTGAGAAAAATATGTGTGAGAAACAATCCTGCAGACATCAAGGTCAGAGAAGACAGAGGGGGAGAAGGTTCTCCAGGCACCAAAGCAGGTGTCCAACTGCAGCCCATGGAGAGGACCACACTGGGCCAGATACCCACTCTGCAGCCCATGGAGGACCTCACACCTAAGTATGTAGATATGCCCCAAAGGAATCTGCAGCCTGTGGAATGCTCTACCTGACGAATAAACCTCTACAATGGAAGAAGGCTCAGAGGAAACAGGCAACAGCAATGTGCTTGTGAAGCTCAGAGGATAATGCAGGATGTGACTGACCACATTCTATTTATCTAGTGATCTATTGCAAACAAGCTGACTTTATCTCAGTACGAAGGGGACCAGAGAGTGACCTTTGTTTCAGATGAGCAACTATGTCAGTCAAGGTGGTATAAGTGTTTTTCCCTTGAGTTCATTAGAAGACCATGAAAGTCTCCCTGAGTTAGCCAGACCAGCATGGGAGAAGTGAATAGGTGGCTCAGCCCAACATAGAGTACAAAAACTGAACAACGAACAGAAGAATTTTGGAGAGAGCAACAGTCTTGAGCTGGCTTCAGCCCATGTATGCTTTCCTGACAACTGTGGATATCCAGCACTGTGACAGTGAGCATGTTATAGATATCAGATATTGGAATGACATTAGTATTGTGAATTAACTGTGTAATGCAATTGCTATGTTTTGCTAAGTATAACTTACATTTCTATTGTGATTTCAGTATATTTTGTATCATGCTATTAAATAAGAATAAATTCCATGTAAATCAACTACCTTCAGCTAAGTAAATTTTATATTAAACATTACACTATCCACACATGGAGTATCTAAAAGAAGCTGGTCAGAGAGTATTGCACTCTGACAAATCTCCAACATTGGAAGATTTCAAGACTAGACTAGACAAAATCCTGAGCAGTGTGGTTTGACCTCCCAGTTGATCCTGCTTTAAGCAGGGGTTCAAAGAAGATTATGACCTTCTGTGCTCTATTCCAGCCTGAATTGTTCTACATTTTTACGATTCTAACAGAGTAGTGCTAACTCTACATGTGGTACAGCATCCTAAAGGAAGGAGGTACAAGAAACCCGAGCTTTATTTGCCTTTCTTAAATTTTATCCAATGACAATCCTCACTTTCATCTCAGAATTCTGGTCAGTCTACTCTCAGCTGTACTTTATCAATACAATATAAAGTCAACATTAATAAATTCTTTTATAGATAAAATACACCATAAGAAACAGCTTTGTAAAATGTAATGCAGAAAAGTTTTTAACATAAATGATCATTGTGGTTTAACCTCAGTTAGCAACTAAGCACCACACAGCTGCTCACTCACTCTCCCTCTGATGGGATGGAGGAGAGAACTGGAAGAGTAGAAGTGAGACAACTTGTGGGTTGAGATAAAGACTGTTTAATAAGTAAAGCAAAAGGTGCGCATGCAAGCAAAGCAAAACAAGGAATTAATTCAGTACTTCCCATCAGCAGTTAGGTGTTCAGCTGTCTCCAGGAAAGCAGGGCTCTATCACATGTAGTGGTTACTTGGGGAGGCAAATGCCACAACTCTGAACATTTCCCTTCCTCCTTCTTCTCCCAGTTTTATAAGCTGAGCATAATGTCATATGATATCCCTTTTGTCAGTTGGCATCAGGTGTCCCAGCTGTGTTGCCTCCAAACCTGTTGTGTACACCCAGCTTACTTGCTGGTGGGGTGGTGTGACAAGCAGAAAAGGCCTTGACAGTGTGTAAGCACTGCTCAGCAGTTAAGAAAAACATTGCTGTATTATCAACACTGTTTTCAGCACATATCCAAAACATAGCTCCGTACTAGCTACTATGAAGAAAATTAACTCTACCCCAGCCAAAACCAGCAAAATGACACATCTAATATTCTGTGATTTGAGTGACTTAGAAAAAAAACCAAAAGTCTTTTTAGATATTTTGATATATCTAAAAATGATATTAAATGAAAACATTTAAGGAAAGGTATTTTCTGAAGGAGAAAGATAACTTGCCAAGGATATAGGATTTATTTCTCATCAGTTTTAAAAAGTATGACCTCATTTGCAGGCTAGCTCCATGTTTGACTTGTGCATTAAGTAAGACCACCAGAAAGAAGCACTTCATCTGATACTACACTGAGTAAAAACCTGAATAAAGCCTGCCCCTGCTCTTAAGCATCTCTTTGAGCTGCCTCTTGCTTTCTGTTTGAGTTTTATTACATTGTAAAATTTTGTTTCCATGAGGAGGACTGTACTTCCACGTACTTGTGAAAATGATGTTCTAAGATCAGGCCTTCATTTACCTTATTTCAATTTTTTTTTTTTTTTTGCTTAAAAATAAAATCTGAACTCAGTCAGAGAACACTGACAAAAAGATGAAATTCTACTTAAAAACCCAATCAACCTATCAAAACTATGTGTTGGAATTAAGAAAATATTGTTACTTTCATTTAAGTCAAACAGTGAATAACATTTCCAGAGAGTCCTTGCCCCTTCTAGAATTAATAGAAAAAAATAAAATTAAGAACTCACCTAAGGAAGAATGGTTTTTATTATCCTTTAAAAAGATTCAACATGTCAGAATTTTTCATTTCCTGCTCAGTAGTCAAGCTGTTTTCACAAAAAAAAAAGTGTCAGATAATGATAAATCTAGAATTAAATAGTAATTCATATGGAACATTGCCCATCTTGTTAATTCATTATCGTCTCTGCTGCTTGGTAGAGTTTAGTAGATCTTTCTCTGTGCGGCGTCAGATATGGATATTTCATATCTATTCAAAGGAAACTCCATCCAGCAGCTGTTTTGCCTCCAGCAGAGTACACAGTTACAAGGAAATTAGAGGGAAGGTTAATAAAGAGGAAAGAAAGAAGGAAAGTTTCATTTGGAGTTGCAATCTAGTGTTTTTGATTGCTGAACAGCAGTGGAAGAATGTTAAATATCAGGATCTGAATCTTTCTGCAGTGATTATTGCCTTGTAACATATAGGAATTTGCTGCATTCTAAAGTTGAATAGCATTGATGTTCTAGATTTAAAATAGTCCTGTTATTAATATGCATTTATCATGACAAAATGGTAATTTAATATTTTACAGAAAAATTTGTGTCCATAAATTATACAGTGAGTGGCCATCAGCATGCACCAATTCATGATTCTGCCCAATCTGACACACCATTGAACTCAGTTATATTTGCCATTGCATGGAACACAAATAAAGAAGTAATGTGATATCAACAGATGTGGAAAGGACCACATAATACATTCATTGATGCATATCAGCCATATTAGCAAGGAGGTGGTTGGTGACAGCCAACATGTCTTCACCAAGGGCAGATCGTGCCTGACCAATTTGGTGGCCTTTTATGATGGGGTAACAGCATCGGTGGACAAGGGACGGCAACAGATATCATCTACCTGGACTTGTGCAAGCATTTGACACTGTCCCGCATGACATCCTTCTCTCTAAACTAGAGAGGCATGGGTTCGATGGATGGACCACTCGGTGGATAAGGAGTTGGCTGGATGTCCGCACTCAGAGAGTGGTGGTCAACGGCTCAATGTCCAAGTGGAGACTGATCACCAGTGGCGTCCCTCAGGGGTCCGTGTTGGGCCCGGCCCTGTTCAACATCTTTGTCGGCCACATGGACAGTGGGATAGAGTGCACCCTCAGCAAGTTCGCCAATGACACCAAGCTGTGTGGTGCCGTCGACTCGCTGGAAGGGAGGGATGCCATCCAGAGGGACCTGGACAGGCTGGTGAGGTGGGCCCGTGCCAGCCTCATGAAGTTCAACCAGGCAAAGTGCAAGGTCCTGCACCTGGGTCGTGGCAATCCCAGGCACAAATACAGGCTGGGTGGAGAATGGATTGAAAGCAGCCCTGAGGAGAAAGACTTGGGAGTGCTGGTAGACGAGAGGCTCAACATGAGTGGGCAATGTGCCCTTGCAGCCCAGAAGGCCAACCGCATTCTGGGCTGCATCAAGAGGAGTGTGGCCAGCAGGTCGAGGGAGGTGATTCTGCCCCTCTACTCTGCCTTGGTGAGACCCCACCTGGAGTACTGCGTCCAGTTCTGAGTCCCCAACACAAGAAGGACATGGACCAGTTGGAAAGGGTCCAGAGGAGGGCCACAAAGGTGATCAGAGGGCTGGAGCATCTCTCCTACGAGGACAGGCTGAGAGAGTTGGGGCTGTTCAGCCTGGAGAAGAGGAGGCTCCGGGGAGACCTTATAGCAGTCTTCCAATACCTCAAGGGGGCCTACAGGAAAGATGGGGAGAGGCTGTTCAGTAGGGCCTCTTGTGATAGGACAAGGGGTAATGGGTTTAAATTAGAAGGAGGTAGGTTTAGATTAGATATTAGAAAAAAATTTTTTACAATGAGAGTTGTAGAGCACTGGAACAGGTTGCCCAGAGAGGTGGTGGATGCCCCATCCCTGGAAATGTTCAAGGCCAGGCTGGATGAGGCTCTGAGCAACCTGATCTAGTCAGGGATGTCCCTGCTTGTTGCAGGGGGGTTGGACTAGATGACCTTTGAAGGTCCCTTCCAACTCTAACCATTCTATGATTCTATGATTCTATCTCACAGAATAAGGTAGGAGATTTAACTGGTTTGCTGTTCCCATTGATAGATGACAGATATTGATCAGTGCTAAAAGATTGAAATAATCTGTCACATATATTCAAAAACAATGGGGAAAATGAAAAAAAAAAAGCACAGAAGCAACAAGTCCTGATCTTTCAGTCCAAGTAGATTTCCGCTTCTATTGCATTCCCTTGAAATTAGCAGAAGTGTGTAGAGAGATGAGTTTGCCATCCCAGTACAGCACTGCACTCACTCCAGGCAAGATTTTCAGTGAAAAAACTGAACCTTCTTCTGGGTGTATGGAAAACTTTTCATGTAGTGAGTTATACCAGAATTAGAGGAGTTTCAAAGTTAAGTCTTAAAACCGAAGGAAGTCAAAATATCAACCACCATTTTAGGTGGTGGCAGTTCCATCTAGTAGGAACAATTAAGTGCCTTCATAGGAAAGTAGTGATCAAAATATTGTTTCATGTCATTGCTTAGAATAGTGGTAAAACTCACCGCCTCCTGTCAGGGCAACAGGACTGTGTAGATAAGCAGTATTGCAAGAAAGGATCATTCACTCAGTAAGACTCCATCTTTCAAGTAGGACAACATGCAAATTCAAGAACAAGATGAGCATTCAGGCAACCATAACAACAAAGAAGCAGGAAACAACTGCAACATGTTTATAGTTTGCTGCTGTAGTGTAACATCTCTTAATAGGTAGTCAGCAATGACTAAAGTCAGAAATCTTGGAAAGTTTTCCATATATCATACAGGAAATTGTTTTTCTTCCTAAGTCTCTATAAGTCAAATCTCAGAGCAGAGTAAAAGAAGCATAAGCAGATGTAAGAAGTAAATAAGTAAATAATTTAGTTTATCTTTGCACCATTTTCTATTCACTTGCTAAAAAACTTACTTGTCTTCTTGATACTGGAAAGATATTGAAGGTCACATACAAGCTCCAGAAGATCAGAATTAAACATTCTTTCAGAAATGGAGCACTTATCATTCCAGGTCTGCTTGTCAATAACGGGTTTAAAACACTACAGAATGCACTGCTGTACCTTCTACATGTCATAAGCACATTGTTGTTTTTTTTTTTTACAAGTAACATTTTTTGAGAATGTACTGTCATCACAAAGCATCACTAAAAACAAATACAGACCACATTAGTGACTAAATAAACAAATGAGCTAATATATACATAAAATTACAAGTCTGATGCTGAAATATGAACCTTGAGACTTTCTGTAACATGAGAAATATATCTCTCCATCATGTGATACATCGCTTTCAGACAGCCTAGGCATTTCTGGCTTCTCAGAGTTTGTAGGCCTTGTGCTGTGTTATTTGTCTCATGCTGGGGATACCACATTAAATCCTGGGCTCTGTCTCCCTGCACTAACAGGTAGTTCTTACTGAGTTAATGTCTTTCTAACCAAAGATGACAATAGGAGGGGGGAGATGACATTTTAATATTTATTAATTATGGAGAAAAATATCACAGTGCACAGATGGGAGTGGATTGTTACCACTAAGATCCTAATAAACTATGTTTATTCAAGAACATAGCCTGCCAAAATCTTCCCTCTGCTTCCTTTTCTTCAGCCAAGGGTCACTCCACTACTGCAGTCCCTGGGTTCAAAAGTCTGAAGGAAGAAAACCTCAGAGGCTTGGTGAGGCAGAACCCCGCTGTGTACTCATCTTCATGCACTGCCTTGACCCTCTGCACAGATCTCTCATGGAAGAAGCAAAGAAACTGATAGTACATCAAAAAAACATACCACATGAAGTGAAGAAGTTGACAAAACAAAATGATAAATGTTAATAAGTTTTTAAACATTTTAAACAATTTTTGTAAACATTACCAGAAAGTCCTTGCATTTACCCAGTTTGTGAGGATCATCTGGTAAAAATGCCCTTCAAAAAGTACTGTTGTCTTATTTTGATACTCTTACAATTTTATTAAAAAATAATCAATGGAAGTCCTTTCTAGACAGTTCAGGTGTCCATTATCTTGGAAACATCAAAGTGTTCACTGAGGTAATAATCACACTGAGAAGAATGCAAAACAAACCATATTTTTTCTCAACATTTCTGTTTCTTTTCAGATTATGTTAGCAGACAATGTGTGCTAACAGATGCTGGAGTCAGAAAGGACACTCCAATCTACTAAAAAATTTTAGTCAGTTCCATAATATCTGAAGAAAAAAAATAAAATACTTAAGTAAACATGTGCAAAGCAAGCAAACAAAACCTGTTATCTGCTCTTACACTAGGAAGCAAAGAAAAAAAATCATTAATCTGAACCCATTTCATTGAGAAGTGAGTTGACTTCCTCTTCTGTACCACAGTTATATACCTCCCCAAATTAAAATGGAACACAAAGGTTTTCTGTTGTTGTTTCCAGGACTATGTAGCACTGAAGGTCTTACCAGAGAGCTGGAACACACAGAACAACCAACACAGCATCAATTACCATCTCAACTTCAGGACAGACCCATCAGACATGCTGCGAACTAGTTTGTGGAGTTCTTAGACACAGCTCTAGTTACCTTAATTTTCTCAACATTCTGCACAGTGCAAAGCCTTCCTGAAAACTCATGTAGTGACATTATTCTGGGATCACCAAAGCTGTGGAGCTCCTCTGTTCTCTCAATGTGAAGCCACCAGCTGCTTATGTGTACGTCCTTCCTTCAGCTAGGGACAATTAAGGCTTACTAGTGTCCTCAGGGCCCTAATCTTATGGTGCTGATAAGCAACAGGAAAATACCAGACCCAAGGAGAGAAACATTAAACTGTATTATACTTGCTCCATTCTATGACAATGGTGCAGTTCCATGGTCAGGCCATTCCTCTGCACTGATAACCCTCAAGTGGCCAGTCTTGCTGACTTATATGAGAAAACAAAACTCTCCAATGTATTATTTTAAACCAGTCAGGTGAGGGATTCTTCCATTCAAATCCAAGGCCTAGGCAGCTTCAAATAAGAGCTCATCTGCTTTGAAAGATGAAGTAGGCTGTGTCTCTACCCCACCTCAGCTCTTTTTGTTTTTCTCCTCTTGGTATTAGAAAGAGGCCCAGAAACTTCCATCTGTCTGCAAAGCTTTAAGCACTAATGTCTTGATATAGGAGTAGCTTTTATTCTGCAGATAGGAACTGGCAGAGATGACTGAAGCAACAGAGTACTCAACAAGACCTGAACAAGGGGGAAAACCAGCGTAGCACACTAATGATGCACAGGACTCAGTGTCCCAGCCCAAGCACATGGAGGTGTGCGGCACTTGCTCGTGGGCACAGGCCTTCCCTTGCAAGGCTCCAGAAGCCACTGACAAGCTGGGACCCTGGTATAGAAGAAGCCACTCTGGGAGGCAGTGCTGAAATCGGGGCACTTGGGGTCTGCCCACCCACCAGACTGCACACCAGGCACTGACATGTCCCATGTCGCATCCTGGCTGTGCTCTCCAGGTGCTGCTGCAAAAGGAGCCCACTGTCTGCTTGGGCACTGTGGTGCAGCAGCAAGCTATACTTGATATTGCTGCAATGAGATACCTGCTCCTGTCTCCTGGCTTGGCTAACACTTCACCACAGCCCCTTCATACAGCCCTGAAAGCTCCTAGTTGAGAGACATCCCTCACCCTGGGAGAGTCTGTCAATGCCATCTGCTGGGCTCCTGCACTCCCCTGCACTGGGTCCTAAAGTGACAGAGGCAAGAGGACAGAAAGTGCCCTAGGTCTTCCTAATGTCTCTACATTTTTCTCCCAAACAGTGAGGCAAATGACGAGGTTATTGGACTAGGAGTCCCTCAGTCCATCCAGTGGCCAGCTTCTCCGTAGTCTTGTCCTCAGACACACAGATGTACATCTGGCACTTAGAGACACCCTCAGTCCCACTGTCTCTGCAGCAGCTGGCTGACACTCTCCTGGTTCTCCAAATAGCCAGCTCCTGCTGTTGCCTCATCTGCATACACACACCTAGCTCCCAGGCCACTTCATCAAATTGCTGGTTGTTGTGATATTCACTAGCAATCTTACATTGCTAGTGTCACTCACTTCAGTTGCTGGCACAAAGGACACGTAAGCCCTCTGGCCAGTGGTCCCACTTATTGCCTGGCACTTGATTTCCCTCATAGAATCATAGAATCTTAAGGTTGGAAGAGAACTCCAAGATTATCAAGTCCAACCATCAACCTAACACCACCATGCCTACTAAACTATGTCCTGGAGTGCCACATCACACGTTCTCTGAACACCTTCAGGGATGGTGACTCCACCACTTCCTTGGGCAGCCTGTTCCAGGGCCTAATCACTCTTTCGGTAAAGAAATGTTTCCTAATATACAACCTAAACCTCCCCCGGTGCAACTTAAGGCCATTTCCTCTCGTCCTATCACTAGTTACTTTGGAGAAGAGACCAACACTCGCCTCCGTACAGCCTCCTTTCGGGTAGTTGCAGAGAGAAATGAGGTCTCCCCTCAGCCCACTCTTCTCTAGACTAAACAATCCCAGTTGCCTCAGCCATTCCTCATAAGACTTCTGCTCCAGACCCCTCACCAGCTTCTTACCCTTCTCTGGATGCACTCCAGCAACTCAACATCCTTCTTGTACTGAGGAGCCCAAAACTGCACACAGTATTCGAGGTGTGGCCTCACCAGTGCCTAGTACAGGGGCATCATTACTTCCCTACTCCTCCTGGCCACACTGTTCCTGATACAAACCAGGATGCTGTTGGCCTTCTTGGCCACCTGTGCACACTGCTAGCTCATGTTCAGCTGGCTGTCTAGCAGCACCACCAGGTCTTTTCCACCAACCAACTTTCCAGCCACTCTTTCCCAAGCCTGTAGCAGTGCATGGGGTTGTTGTGACGGAAGTGCAGGACTCAGCACTTGGCCTTGTTAATGCTCATACAGCTCACCTCAGTCCATCATTTCAGCCTGTCCAGATCCCTCTCCAGACCCTTCCTGCTCTCAAGCAAGTCAACACTCCCACCCTATTTGGTGTCATCTGCAAAGTTACTGAGGGACCACTCAATCCTCTCATCCACATCATTGATAAAGATATTGAACAGAACTGGCCCCAGCACTGAGCCCTGGGCAACACTGCTTGTGACTGGCCACCAACTAGATTTAACTCTGTTCACCACAGCTCTCTGGGCTCAGCCATTCAGCCAGTTTTTAACTCATCACAGGGTGCACCTGTCCAAGCCATGAGCCACCAGCTTCTCTAGGAGAATGCTGTGGGAGATGGGTATCAAAGGCTTTGCTAACCTCCAGGTAGATAACATCCACAGCTTTCCTGTCATCTGCTAGGCAGGTCAGCTGGTCATAGAAAGAGATCAGGTTGGTCAAGCAGGACCTACCCTTCATGAACCCATGCTGGCTGGGCCTGAACCGCTGGTTATCCTGCATGTGCCAGGTGAGTGCATTCAAGATCAACTGCTCCATAATCTTCCCCGGCACCAAGGTCAGGCTGACAGGCCTGTAGCTCCCCAGATCCTCCTCCCGGCCCTTCTTCTAGATGGGTGGCGCATGGGCAAGCCTCCAGCCATCTGGGACCTCCCCTGTTAACCAGGACTGCTGATAGATGATGGAGAGTGGCTTGGCAAGCTCCTCTGCCAGCTCCCACAGTACCCTCAGGTAGATCCCATCTGGCCCCATAGGCTTGTGCATGTCCAGGTGGCACAGTAGGTCGATAACTGCTTCCTTATTGACTGTGGGGTTTTCATTCTGCTCTCTGTCCCCATCTTCCAGCTCAGGGGGCTGAACACCCTGGGGATAACGGGTCTGACTGTTAAAGAGTGAGGCAAAAAAGGCATTGAGTACCTCACCCTTCTCTTCATCCTTGGTGATAATGTTCCCTCCCCACATCCAATAAAGAGTGGAGATTCTCTTTCGCTTTCTTCTTGTTGTTGATGTATTTGTAGAATCATAAAATCATAGACTCATAGAATGGTTAGAGTTGGAAGGGACCTTCAAAGTTCATCTAGTCCAATCCCCCTGCAAGGAGCAGGGACATCCCCAACTAGATCAGGTTGCTCAGAGCCTCATCCAACCTGGCCTTGAACATTTCCAGGGATGGGGCATCCACCACCTCTCTGGGCAACCTCTTCCAGTGTTCTACAACTCGCATTGTAAAACTTTTTTTCCTAATATCCAATCTAAATCTATCCCCCTCTATTTTAAAACCATTACCCCTCATCCTATCACATCAGGCCCTACTGAACAGCCTTTCCCCATCTTTCCTGTAGGCCCCCTTGAGGTACTGGAAGACCCCTATAAGGTGTTCCCAGAGCCTTCTCTTCTCCAGGCTGAACAGCTCCAACTCTCTAAGCCTGTCCTCACAGGAAAGGTGCTCCAGCTCTCTTATGATCTTTGTGGCCCTCCTCTGGACCTTCTCCAACTGGTCCATGTCCTTCTTTTGTTGGAGGCTCCAGAACTGGACACAGTACTCCAAGTGGGGTCTCACTAGGGCAGAGTAAAAGGGCAGAATCATCTCCCTCAACCTGCTGGCCACACTTCTCTTGATGCAGCCCAGGATGTGGTTGGCCTTCTGGGCTGCAAGGGCTTATTGTCAGCTCATGTTGAGCTTCTCGTCCAGCAGCACTCCCAAGTCCTTCTCCTCTGGCCTGCTCTCGATCCATTCTCCACCCAGCCTGTATTTGTGCCTGGGATTGCCACGACCCAGGTGCAGGACCTGGCCTGGTTGAACTTCATGAAGTTGGCACGGGCCCACCTCTCCAGCCTGTCCAGGTCCCTCTAGATGGCATCCCTCCCCTTCAGCATGTCAATGGACCACACAGCTTGGTGTCATCGGCGAACTTACTGAGGGTGCACTCCATCCCACTGTCCATGTCACCAACAAAGATGTTGAACAGAGCTGAGCCCAACACGGACCCTTGAGGGACGCCACTCATGACCGTTCTCCATTTGGACATCGAGACGTTGATCACCACTCTTGTTAACCACATTTCTTGTTAACCTTAACAACAGTGGCCAGACTGAGTTCTAGCTCAGCTTTTGCCTTTCTAATTTTTTCTCTACATGACCTTACAAGCCCCCTTTACTCTTCTTGAGTTGCCTGGCCCTTCTTCCAAGAGTAGGAGGCTCTTCTTGTTTCCCTCAGTCCTAGCAAAAGCTCCCTGTACAGGCAGGCTGGTCATCTCCACTGGTTCATCTTATGGCACATGGGGACAGCCTTCTCCTGCATCTATAAGACTTTGTTCTTGAAGAATGCCCAGCCTTCCTGGACGCCTTTTCCCTTCAGGACTGTCTCCCAAGGGAATCTCTCAGCCAGTGTCCTGAACAGGCCAAAATCTGCCTGGAAACGTTCAAGACCAGGTTGGATGAGGCTCTGAGCAACCTGATCTAGTCGGGGATGTCCCTGCTCCTTACAGGAGGGTAGGACCTTTGAAGGTCCCTTCCAACCCTAACCATTCTATGATTCTATGATTCTAAAAATGACTGCCCTGTCACTGAGCTCTTCTCTCCACTATGCACGAAGCAAGCATATGAATTCACTGACCACATCAACCCAATAGCTCACAGCCAACTTCTCCAGACCTTCTATGTTCATCTTCACAAGGCCATTCTTCTCCTCTGACTGCAGCTCTGCTCTTCATATCACACACCACCCAAAACTAAACGCTCATGCAGATCTCTCCTTTCCACTGTGCACTCAGCAAGGATGTGAAACAATGGTGCACACCAACACAAGAGCTGGCAGACAACTTATCTAGTCTGCCTAGATATGCCCTGCAGATACCCATTCTTCTCACACTCCTGCTGCAGCTCTGTGCTTCACTTCCCTTGCCACCAAAACTCAGGCTGAGTGGTCAGCACTACACTATGCAAGAAACTCAGGCAGGGCCTACTGCCACGGCAACACAAAAGCTTGCAGCCAACTTTGCTAGCTGGTCTAAAATTATTTTCACAAGTCCATTATTCTAGCATTCTGAAAATAACTGTGCTCTTCATTTCACTCACTATCTAAAACTGATCTAACCACTCAGTTCATGACATCCAGACACACATCTGCTGTCCACTCCAACAAAAAAGCTTTCAGCCAGCATCCCTCATCTGCCTATGCTTGCCTTCCCATGTCCATTTCTGATATGTTCTGAATGCAGCTCTGCATTTCATTTCACTTGCCTCTAAAACTTGACCACACTACTCAACTAATCACTGCTTATAAAGTTCAGACACACATCCATAGTTCAGCCCCGATCAGGACCAGACTACGCAGTCTCTCTCTCGCTCCCCCCACCCTCCAAGAGAATAGGGAGAGATAATATAAGAAAAATGGCTCAAAATTTGAGATAAGGACAAGGAGAAATCCTTAAAGTTACCGTTACAGGCAAAACAGACTTGACTTGGGGAAAACTATTCATTTATTACTAAAAATAGCAGGATAATGAGACAGAGAACAAGAAAACCTCCCTCCACCCCTCCCTCTTCCCGGGCTTAACATTATCTCTACTACCTTCCACCACCCTGAGCGGCAAAGCGGGGAGAGGGAATGGGGGTCACAGTCAGTTCATCACATGTTGCTTCATGCCACTGCTTCATCATCAGGAGAAGAACTCTTCACTTTCCTCCCCTGCTCTGTTGTGGGGTCCTTCCCACGGGCCGCAGTCCTTCGTGAAACTGCTCCGGCATGGGTCATCTCTTCTACAGGGTGCAGTCCCTCTAGAACAGCTGCCCCAGTGGGCCCTTCATGGGCCACAGCCTCCTTCAGGCATCCACCTGCCCCAGCATGGGGTCCTCCACGGGCTGCAGGTGGATCTCTGCTCCTCCATGGGCCTCCATGGGCTGCAGGGGAACAGCCTGCTCCACCATGGTCATCACCACAGGCTGCAGGGGAATCTTGGCCAGGAGCAGCATTACTCCTCCCCGTCCTTCACTGACCTTGGCATCTGCAGCCGTTCCTCTCACAAGAAATTCTTCACAACAGGCTGGCAGATGCCTCTCAGGATCTTTTTACTTTTCATTCACATCTCATCTTCTCTCCATTTCTTGCAGCTGGGCCGGGCCGAGTCAGGCCCAGATGGCTGCCCAGTGAGAGGCCAGAGAGTGAGGCCTGCAAGGCCCACAAGGCTCATGCCTCCCCATCTCTGCCCCTGCTCAGCTGCTTCACATCTTCTCTCCCTTTTTTTTCTGTTTTCCCCTTCTTAAATATGTTTTTGCAGATGTGTTATCACGTAACATTCTGCTACCAACTGGCTCGCCTTGGCCAGCAGCGGGTCCGCCCTAGGCCCGGCCAAGTCCACTGAACAAAGGGAAGCAACTTCTAGCGGTTTCCTACAGAAGCTACCACCTTAGGAACCCCCTCACTAAACAAAACCAGAACAGTGGGTTTTCCCACATAAAGAAAGAATTTATGTCAGCATCTTTATCTTTAGTGTGTAATTCTCTAGTATCTCTCATATTGGCAAAGTTGAGCAGGGTACAGAGCACAAGCAGAATTTCCAGGAGCATTTTTCTTTGATAAAAAAAATTGATGTTCAAGAGTGGGCTTCTATGCTGAATCAAAGTAAGTTGGATGACATTCAGCTGTCCACAGATGGTATGATAATTGACAGTTACCAGTTCTCTACTGTCATATAAAACCATGTCATAGGATCCTTTCCTCTGATATGATCAAGATTCATTTAAAGAAAAATAATGTTAGTTTTTTACTCTGATGCTTTTATTCCAGTATTACATTAACTTAGTAGTTAGAAAGATGATTCCTAGTTTACCTGTGTTCACAGGTGTGCTTGTATCCATCTTTTGATAATAATATCTTTAAATTTTAATCGTATTTCTCCTTCTTTTTCTCAGGGATTGATTCTTCTTTTTCTGGTGGATTAAATCTGATTTAATAGTGTTATGGTGCTGGAGAAATCCTCCATCAAAACATATTAAGTATTGTTTACAATAAATCTTGTAAATGCTAACATCACTTTTGATCTCACACACTTGATTGAATGTTCCTTGTTGTAGATTAAATCTAAAGCAATCCTGCCCAGTTGGGCAGTACCTTAACATTCAGCCCATGAATGCATTTCATTTGCAATTAGTATTGTTTTGGAGGAATATCAGCAAGATGGGAAACAAATGCTAGGTCTTTTTAAGGAATCTTTTAAAATTCCTTTTGGAGGACAAGGCAATTAAGTATCTGATACCAATACATGGATATTGCAACTGTAATGGTTGAGCTCTGGCTAACAGCGAAATGCCCACACAGTTGCTGACTCCCCCTCCTGTAGTGATCTGGACAGGAGGAGTATTGTACATTGAGGATTTAGTGATTCACATGACAGTTAACCTGAGCACGCTCTGGTTTGTGCTTAGGGGTCAAGATAAGTACAGGGAGATCACTCACCAATTATTGTAATGCATAAAACAGACTCAACTCAGGGACATTAATTTAATTTACTGTCAATCAAATCAGAGAGGGCAATAAGAAATAAAACTAAATCTTAGAACACCTTGCTCCCAGCCCTCCCTTATTCTTGGGCTCAACGTCACTCCTGATTTTCTCTACCTCCTCTTTCCCAGCTGTGCAAGGGGGTGGGGAATGGGAGTTGAGGTCAGTTCATCACACGTTGTCTCTGGCGCTCCTTCCTCTCACACCTTTCCGCTGCTCCCATATGGAGTCTCACCCACAGGAGACAGTCCTCTATGAACTTCTCCATGGGTCTTTCCCATGGGCTGCAGTTCTTCATGAACTGCTCCATCGTGGGTCCTTTCTACAGGGTGCAGTCATAGAAACATAGAATTATAGAATCACAGAATGGTTAGGGTTGGAAGGGACTTTCGAAGGTCATCTAGTCCAACCCCCCTGCAACAAGCAGGGACATCCCCAACTAGATCAGGTTGCTCAGAGCCTCATCCAGCCTGGCCTTGAACGTTTCCAGGGATGGGGCTTCCACCACCTCTCTGGGCAACCTGGTCCAGTGTTCTATAACTTGCGTTGTAAAAAATTTTTTCCTAATATCTAATCTAAATCTACCCCCCTCTATTTTAAAACCATTACTCCTTGTCCTATTGCAACAGGCCCTACTGAACAGCCTTTCCCCATCTTTCTTGTAGGCCCCCTTGAGGTATTGGAAGACTGCTATAAGGTCTCCCCGGACCCTTCTCTTCTCCAGGCTGAACAGCCACAACTCTCTCAGCCTGTCCTCATAGGAGAGGTGCTCCAGCCTTCTGATCATCTTCATGGCACTCCTCTGGACCTTCTCCAACTGGTCCATGTCCTTCTTATGTTGGGGGCTCAGAACTGGACACAGTACTCCAAGTGGGGTCTCACCAGGGCAGAGTAGAGGGGGAGAATCACCTCCCTCAACCTGCTAGCCACCCTTCTCTTGATGCAGCCCAGGATGCGAATGGCCTTCTGGGCTGCAAGGGCTTATTGTCAGCTTAAGTTGAGCTTCTCATCCACCAGCACTTCTAAGCTCTTCTCCTCAGGGCTGCTCTCAATCCATCCCCCACCCAGCCTCTATTTGTGCCTGGGGTTGCCACAACCCAGGTGCAGGACTTTGCACTTGGCCTAGTTGAACTTCATGAGGTTGGCACGGGCCCACCTCTCCAGCCTGTCCAGGTCCCTCTAGATGGCATCTCTCCCTTCCAGCGTGTCGATGGCACCCCACAGCTTGGTGTCATCAGGGAACTTGCTGAGGGTGCACTCTATCCCACTGTCCATATCGCCAACAAAGATGTTGAACAGGGCCGGGCCCAACACGGACCCTTGAGGGACGCCACTCGTGACTGGTCTCCACATGGATATTAAGCCATTAACCACCACTCTCTGAGTGTGGACATCCAGCCAACTCCTTATCCACCGAGTGGTCCATCCATCGAACCCATGTCTCTCTAGTTTAGAGAGAAGGATGTCGTGCAGGACAGTGTCAAAAGCTTTGCACAAGTCCAGGTAGATGATATCTGTTGCTCGTCCCTTGTCCACCGATGCTGTCACCCCATCATAGAAGGTCACCAAATTGGTCCAGCACGATCTGCCCTTGGTGAAGCCATGTTGGCTGTCACCAACCACCTCCTTGCTCTCCATGTGCCTTAACATAGTGTCCAGGAGAATCTGCTCCATGACCTTGCCAAGCACAGAGGTGAGGATGACCGGCCTGTAGTTGCCCGGGTCTTCCTTACTCCCCTTTTTAAAAATGGGGGTTATGTTCCCTCTCTTCCAGTCATCAGGGACCTCACCAGAGCGCTACGATTTCTCAAATATGATGGCCAGTTGCTTGGCAACTTCATCTGCCAGTTCCCTCAGGACCTGCGGATGGATCTCATCAGGTCCCATGGACTTGTGCACCTTTAAGTTCCTCAGATGATCCCAAACCTGCTCTTCGAGTACAGTGGGTGGTTCTTCATCCCCACAGTCCCTGCTTGCGCCTTCTACAGCTTGGGTGGTGGGACAAGAGTTCTTATCGGCAAAAAAGTCATGAGGCAAAAAAGTGAAGACTGAGGCAAAAAGTCAGCCTTCTCCATGCCCTGGATAACCAGGACACCAGTTCCCTTCCAGAGGGGGCCTACATTTTCCTTGGACTTTCTTTTGTCCCCTACATACCTACAGAAGCCTTTCTTGTTGCTTTTTATATCCCTGGCCAGATTCAGTTCTGCCAGGGCTTTGGCCTTCCTCACCTGATCCCTGGCCACTCACACAGCCTCTTTGTAGTCCTTCCAGGTTACCTGTCTCTGTTTCCACCCTCTATAGGCCTTCTTCTTCACTTTCAGTTCGTCCAGGAGCTCCTTGCTCATCCACGTGGGCCTCCTGGCCTTCTTCCCCAACTTGTTCTTCACTGGGATGCACCTCTGCTGAGCTTGGAGGAGGTGCTCCTTGAATATGGACCAACTTTCCTGGGCCCCTCTTCCCTCCACGGCTGCCTCCCATGGCACTTGGCCCATCAGGTCCCTGAAGAGGCCGAAGTCTGCCCTCTTGAAGTCTAGGGCTGAGAGCTTGCCAGGTAGTTTCCTTGCTGCCCCGTGGATCTTGAACTCCACCATGTCGTGGTTGCTGCAGCCAGGGCTGTCCTTCAGTTTCACGTCCCCCACCAGCCCCTCCCTGTTGGTGAGCACAAGGTCCAGCATGGCACCCCTCCTTGTCGGCTCCTCTATCGCCTGCAGGAGGAAGTTGTTGTCCGCGCATGCCAGGAACCTCCTGGAGTGCCTGTGCCCTGCCGTGTTGTCTCTCCAACAGATGTCAGGATGGTTGAAGTCCCCCATGAGGATCAGGGCCTGTGATCGTGAGGCTGCTCCTATCTGGCTATAGAGCGCTTTGTCTGCTCTGTCTTCCTGGCCAGGCGGCCTGTAACAGACCCCCACCGTAACATCCCCTGTTCGTCCCCATCCTCTAATCTTGACCCATAAGCTCTCTGTCAGCTCTTCCTCCATCCCCAGGCGGAGTTCCACGCACTCCAGCCGGTTGCTGACGTAGAGAGTGACATCCCCTCCTTGTCTTCCCTTCCTGTCCTTTCTAAAAAGCCTATACCTCTCCATGCCGACGCTCCAGTCGTATGAGTTGTCCTACCACGTCTCCGTGATGCCAATGAGGTCGCAGCCCTGCTCATGTGCACGCCTCTCCAGCTCTTCCTGTTTATTCCCCATGCTGCATGCGTTGGTATAGAGACTCTTCAACTGGGCCCCCAACAAAGCCGACTTGCTGGCTGGAGCGACACGGGTTCTGTTGGACCGGTTTAGATTCATTTGCACATACCTGCAGTCCTTCCTCAGCTTCTGGACCCTCGGTGCTGGCACTGGCACCATGCTGACAGCAGTGGGCTGAACTGTGCTCCCCTTCCCCCAGCAACACTAGTCCTTCAGGAACAGACTGCTCCAGCTTCCCACAGGGTCCCAGCCTCCTTCAGGCTCATCCACCTGCTCTGTTGTGGGGTCCTCCACGGACTGCAGGTGGATATGTGCACCACCATGGACCTCCATGGACTGTAGGGGGATAGCACAGGCTGCAGAGGAATCTCTGCTCCAGCACCTGGAACACCTCCTCCCTCTGCTTCTTCACTGACCTTGGTTTCTGCATGGTTCTCTCACATATTCTCACCCTTCTCTCCCAACTGCTGTTACACAGAAGTGTTTTTCCCCTTCTTAAATATGTTATCAGAGAGGTGCTACCACCATCATTGACTGGCTCAGCTTTGGTCAGCTGTCTTGGAGCCAGCTGGCATTAGCTCAATTGGACATGGGAAAAGCTTCTAGCAGCTTCTCACAGAAGCCATCCTTGTAGCCCTACCCGCCCCCATCCCTAGATCTTGACACACAAACCAAATACACTCAGATAAATAATGAAAATGTTCTCACCTTTTCAAGAGCTTTAGATTGGAAGACATTGATTTCCCCAGTTCCTCTCTTTACTCTGATATTGGATATGATAGAACCATAGAATGGTTTGGGTGGGAAGACTATCTAGTCCAACCCTCCTGTCATGGGCAGCAACATCTTTCACTAGATCAGGTTGTTCAAAGCCCTGTCCAACCTGACCTGGAACACTTCCAATGCTGGTGTATCCACAACTGCTGTGGGCCACCTCTTGCAGTGTCTCACAACCCTCACTGTAAAAAATTTCTTCCTTATATCCTATCTAAATCTACCGTCTTTCAGTTTGAAACTATTGCCTCTTATCCTTTTACTACAGGCCCTGACAAAAACTCTTTCTCTATTTTTCTTATAAACCTCTTACATATTGAAAGCCCACAGCAGGGTCTCCCTAGACCCTTCCCTTCTCCAGGCTGAACAAACCCAACTCTCTCAGCCCTTCTTCATATGAGAGGTGTTCCATTCCATTTGTGGCCCTTCTTCTGGACCCTCTCCAACAGGTCCATGTCTCTCCTGTACTGGGGACCCTAGAGCTGGATACAGAACTCCAGGTGGAGTCTCATGAGGACAGAATAGAGGAGAACAGCTCCTCAACCTATTGGCTATGCTTCTTTTCATGCAGCCCAGGATATGATTGGCTTTCTGGGCACACATTGCTGGCTCATGTCCAACCTTTCATCTGCCAATATGCTCAAGTCTTTCTCAGCAGAGCTGCTCTCAATCCATTCATCCCCAGGCTGTACTGATACTGGTGGTTGCCCCTACGCAGATGCAGGACCTTGCATTTGGCCTTGTTGAACTTGAGAAGGTTCACATAAGACAACCCCTGAAGCTTGCCAAGGTCCTCCTGGGTGGCACCCTTTCCCTCAAGCTTATCAACAATACCACTCAGTTTGGTGTCATTCACAAATTTGCTGATGGTCCACTCAATCCCACTATCTATGTCATCAATAAACATATTGAACAGTACCAGTCCCAGTACTAACCTTTGAGGGACACTACCCATTACTGATCTCCTTTTGGACACTGAGCTGTTGACTGTAACTCTTTGGATGCAGCCATTCAGCCAATTCATTATACACTGAGTGGTCCATCCATCAAATCAATATATTTTAAATTTAGACGTAAGAATGTTGCAAGGGATTACATCAAAGGCCTTACAGAAGTCTAGGTAGATGACATGTGTACCTCTTCCTTTGTCACTGATGCAGTCACTCCATTGTAGAAGGCCACTAGATTAGTCAAGCACTATTTGCCCTTGGTGAAGCGATGTTGGCTGCCTCTAAGCCACCTCACTGTGTTTATAATCTTCAAAATACCTTCCAGGAAGATATTTTTCATGATCTTACTGGACACAGATATGAGGATGACTAGTTGGTAGTTCTCACGATCCTCCTTATTCACCTTTTTAAAAATGAGTGTGATATTCCCTTTTTTCCAGTCACTGGAAACATCACCCAACAGCCACAACTTTTCAAATATGATGCAGAGTGACTTATTGTCAGCTCATGTTGAGCTTTTCATCCACCAGCACTTCCAAGTCCTTTTCCTCAGTGCTGCTCTCAATCCATTCTCCACCCAGCCTGTATTTGTGCTTGGGATTGCCACGACACATGCAGGACCTTGCACTTGGCCTGGTTGAACTTCATGAGGTTTGCACGGGCCCACCTCTCCAGACTGTCAAGGTCCCTCTAGATGGCATCCCTCCCCTTCAGCATGTCAATGGCACCACACAGCTTGGTGTTGTCGGCAAACTTGCTGAGGGTGCACTCTATCCCGCTGTCCATGTCACTGACAAAGATGTTGAACAGGGCCAGGCCCAATACGGATCCCTGAGGAACACCACTCGTCACTGGTCTCCACCTGGACATTGACTCCTAGAGTCCACAACTCTCTGAGTGTGGACATCCAGCCAATTCCTTATCCACCGAGTGGTCCATCCACCAAACCCATGTCTCTCTAGTTTAGAGAGAAGCGTGTCATGCGGGACAGTGTCAAATGCCTTGCAGAAGTCCAGGTAGATGACATCGGTTGCTCATCCGTTTTCCACTGATGCTGTAATCCTGACATAGAAGGCCACCAAATTAGTCAGGCTCGATCTTCCCTCAGTGAAGCCACATTGGCTGTCACCAACCACCTCCTTGCTCTCCATGTGCCTTAGCATGGTTTCCAGGAGAATCTGCTCCATGATCTTGCCAGGCACAGAGGTGAGGCTGACTGTCCTGTAGTTCCCCAGGTCTTCCTTGTTTCCCTCATTAAAAATGGGGGTTATGTTACCATATGTTATGTATCATTGGGCAGTATGCGGAGCGGATGATAACCTATAGGGTTCAGCAGATTTGTCAGCCTCTCACTGACATTGGGAGTGTGAGCTCATCGTAGGCACCAAACCTCTCTAGAGAAATTGTCTCGATGGCAAATGGGTGCTTCAATGCCTCTCAGTAAGAAATCTCCAATTACTAATACCTTATATGCTTTTCTGGTGGCACTGGTTCTAATGTGGGTCTTTGGATTAGCTTTGAATGGTTGGCTTTTCCTCGATCCTGTTCATTACTCATGTCCTCTTCATTCTCCCACTCCAGAACATTGTGTTTCTTATGTAGGGTCATTGCAAGGGGTGGGGGAAGGTTGTTTCTTCCACCTGTGCAGAGACAAGGGTTTGGTCTCCTCCATGTAATGAGTTGCTTGTGTCAATCAGCTCAAAGTTTAATTCATGCTTACCTTTCTGATGCACAGCCTTAAGGTTGGGCTGTTGCTCAGTCTGGGACAGCCCACAACACCACATATCGATCTCCCGTTCAACATTTCTGGATACTGTGCTGCCTGTTGAACTCCTCCTGTTAACATAGCTGCTTGTTTGAAGAGTTCTTCCAGCTGGGCCCACTTGCAGCTATGACATCCACTGCTGTCTTCAGGTGCTAGGGGAACTTCCAGGCACTGGGAAGAACTATAAGGAGATTGTGACCTGCTGAAAGAAAACGGTATCCACTTGCCACAACCGTAAGACTGAGGCTGAAACCCAAATAGAAGCACTAGAGCGTCCCTATGCTGTTATCTCTACCCAAACAGACCTCCCAAGGACTAAAATAGCTATCTAAACATTAGGTTCCCTCCTTTTACAACCCTGGGAGCAGCCAGGTCAGGGGTTTATTCTCCTGACAGTATTACTGGTGTTCCCTCATGTGCCATTGTGCTGCTGTGCTTTTTACTATGTGTGGACACAAGCCTTTTATGGGCTGATTGCTCTGCTATGATGGCTTGTGATGGCCCTTGGAGGAGCTGTTTCAGGACATTATTCACATTCTGTGACCTGCCACTGTCCCTCTCTGTTTGTGGAGATGATAACTGTTGTTATCCAGAAATTACATAGAATGATTGCTTGTTTACTGTTCTCCAGCTGTGTTATTCATACTGCTTTTTCCTCAATTGTTTTGTTCAGGGCCATGGACATAATTAGGGGTTTGTAGTATGTGTCATATAGGGAGAGGCTTAATGAGCTGGGACTGTTCAGCCTAGAGAAAAGAAGGCTCAAGGGGATCTTGTCAATGTGTATAAATACCTAATGGGAGAGGGTGTCTGTGTGTTAAAAACAGAGCCAAATACTTCCAGTCACACTGAGTACAAAAGACAATGGTCACAAACATAAATATAGCAGAGTTTGTCTGCATTTTCAATTTTTTGCCTCAGGTAAAAACTAACAAGTGCATCCCGTATGTTTTCTTTCCACTCATCAGTGGTTAGGGCTTCCTTAGAATCATACAGCCAGTTTCTGAATCCACAGGAATCAAAAATTCTTCAAAAACATACAACTGGAACAAATGAATTCCACTGTTTTCTATTGAGAACACTTTGACATGACATCCCAACAAAAAATGTTTTTTTTTTCAGTATAAATGCAAACCATTTTCACTATGATATGCTTCAAAGATAACACAGAAACTCTGATTTTTTATGTGCTTTCAGTTACTCACTACTGACCTGTATTTTGTGTCTGCAGATTTTAAGCAAGGGACACCGTATGGTAGATATTTGCTTCACTATAATTATCCCTCGGGGAAGTTCTTCTCAAAAAAATGTCTTCCTTTTTTTTTTTTCCTATAAAACAAGGATGAGTAGACCCAAGTGAACAGTTTGTGTCTGTTTATCTCTGTAGACAGACATAGCAGCAAGTCTCTAAAGGGTATTGAGAGTAGGGTAACTTTTGCCAAGAAGCACAAGTTAGGGAGAGAAAATACTTTTCTTGTTTATAAAATCAAAATAGGTCATCACCCCAAGGTCAGGCCATTTTTCCAACCCCTGCCACCCATTTGTGAAGAACATAATTCAACATTGCAAACCACATCCTTAACTTGGAATGGCCCTTTGGACATAAAGGCCCGTAAGTTCACAACTCTTTACTTATTGATCAATGTGTTCTCCTCCTCAAAATAAATTTTGGCATAGAGAGAGGCCACAAATCCATATTGAAACAGAAGACATATTCAGTCACAACAATCTGCAAGTATTAAATATACAGGCTCTGCTCATTATAGAATCATAGAATCTTTAAGGTTGGAAAAGACCTCCAAGATCATCAAGTCTAGCCATCAACCTAACACCACCATGTCCACTAAACCGTGTCCTGAAGTGCCACATCACACGTTCTCTGAACACCTCCAGGGATGGTGACTCTACCACTTCCTTGGGCAGCCTGTTCCAGGGCCTGACCACTCTTTCAATAAAGAAATTCTTCCTAATATTTAATCTAAATCTCCCCTGCTGCAAGCTGAGGACATTTCCCCTTGTCCTATTGCTAGTTACTTGGGAGAAGAGACCAACACTCGCCTCCGTACAGCCTCCTTTCATATAGTTGTAGAGAGCAATGAGATCTTCCCTCAGCCCACTCTTCTCTAGACTAAACAATCCCGGTTGCCTCAGCCATTCCTCATAAGACTTGTGCTCTAAACCCCTCACCAGCTTCGTTACTCTTCTCTGGATGCACTCCAGCAACTCAACATCCTTCTTGTACTGAGGAGCCCAAAACTGCACACAGTATTCGAGGTGTGGCCTTACCAGTGTCAAGTACAGAGGCACAATCACTTCCCTACTCCTCCTTGCCACACTGTTCCTGATACAAGCCAGGATGCTGTTGGCCTTCTTGGCTGCCTGCTCACACTGCTGGCTCATGTTCAGCCATCCGTCTACCAGCACTCCCTGGTCCCTTTTCGCTGGGCGGCTTTCCAGCCACTCTTTCCCAAGCCTGTAGCAGTGCGTGGGGTTGTTGTGACAGAAGTGCAGGACTCACCACTTGGGCTTGTTAAACTTCATACAATTGACCTTGGCCCATTGGTGCAGCCTGTCCAGATCCCTGCAGACCCTTCCTACCCCCAGCGGATCAACACTCCCACCCAATTTGGTGCCATCTGCAAATTTACTGAGGGAGCACTAACAACTTTTTTTTCTTTTTCTTCAGATGCATGAGATGGTCTTAAATCACATGTTTGTGTGTCAAGAAAAAAAAAGCTTAGAGTTCATGATGACTGCATGATATAAAGATACAGATAAAAACTGTGGTTTATCATTACAGAAAATGTAGGAAAAAGAATTTTTTTTCTGTGTGAATGAATAACAGCTATTTCATGTTGTTTGTACCTATTCCTATTGATATGAATGCCAAGCTGCAAGCTTATTTCTGGTAAAGTCTAGTAATTATCTTTAGCAGTAAACATATTTTCTTTAAGAGCTTTTGCCAACTTAAATGATTTTGCACTATGCTGAACATCAATTTTGATGATGAACATCAGAAATGAACATCAAATACATCTGATTGTTTGTGAAAAGATTCTCTGTTTTTTATGAAGATCATCAAATCACAGCAAAGGATAAGAATGTCATCCTGCTTGGGTATCTCAATATTATTACTTTATTTTGTGTAATTTAGCATCAAACTTAGTCACCCCACAAGACTGTAATTTTCCTTCAAGTGCAATTATCTTTCACAGTATGTCTGCTGATTAGGCAGAAACAGAAAGAATTAATCAGCACTAATATCTACAGTAGAAATGACAATATTCAGCAGCCACTAAATAATGAAACTGGTTTGCAAAATTATTTATCAAAGATTAATAGGAAGCAACCAAGTAAGTGCCAATAAAGAACAAGGATCATACAACCACTCAGTTAGGGTTTTCATGTGGAATTTTGAAAGGAAGATGGGTAATTTTTTGCTGGTTTCTTTAAAATTTCTAAATTGATGGTGTAGAAAATATCATCTCAGCCCCCTGTGTCTCAGCCCCCTGTAATATAAATTTGTTTCTTAATATAAACTATGCCTCAGCTCACAATATTAAAATTCTAAAACAGAAAAATTCAAAAACAGTAGTAAAACACAGATGACTCTTCTTAGAGTCTGTGTAACAGATCAATAGAACAGTAAAGTTCCAAACAATTCTTCAGAAGCTGAAGGCCTGATCTTGCAGGCATATGCACATATACACATGTACTATGTTTCATTACACAGCTCAGTGTGTGAAGTTAATTGTACACAGAGATATCCGCAGGATTTAAACGTAAAGCTCTGTTCCTCCAGGTCATCATGTCAGACGTAAATACAAAAGAGCTTTCACTCACAGTAAAGAGTGCATAAATTAGGGGATAGATGAAAAATTAGGGGCAAAGAAAAACTATCACTACAAGACATTGAAGAGTTCATTTAGCTTACAAAATAAATGTCAGATTCGTAACAGTTTGATAAGATTCGTTTCAACATATATAAATTTAGATGTCTTCAGGTATCCAGAGGTTCATCACAGGTGTGATTCAGTTGCTCTACAGTAACTTCAGTAGCCACAGAAAACTGGCTGTTGCAAATTGGTGATTTAGATGCTTAAAGAATCACTGTCAAAGGTATTAGCAAAAGTGATTTTAATATGATGTTGTGAAAGTGTGACAACAAAGTTTAATGGCAAGGTTCACTCTATGAATTACTGCACAGAAAAGCATACTTGCTTTCTAAACTCCTTCTTAGAGAGGAGTCTAGATGCAGCTAGATCCAGATTTGGACTCAGAATTGGTCAACAGTTTATGCCTAGAGGATTATATATGCAGAGTTTGCGTAATGTTGCACTAGCATCAATTCACCGTGCAATTACAGTTACCAAGGTAAAATAAAAGTTATCCTACTACAGGATTATGTGTGATATTTGTGGCTTACTGATCTGCCATTGCTGAAAGGTCTTTCTGCCTTAAGGAGCAATCTTGAGGGGCACTCCAGCTCAAGGGATATCAGCAGTATATCATCTTATATACTGTGACATGAAGTACAGCATGCAGATAAAGGTGATGTCTTTAAAAAAAAAAGTCATCTAAGTTTAAATAAACTAAGGCAATTATCCATAGTATAAAGCTACTTTTCAACATTTAGGTGAATTCTGAATATTAGAAGATTAGAAAATAGCATCACGACCAGTATGCTTAAAAACTACCATGAAATATTTTAGAATTATGTGTATTTTTCTATCTCATGCCTAGGTACAGCATTACAGAATCATTCACATGGCTTATGCAATTGAGTCTGCTTTAACAGGGGAAGCGGGATTTATTTAGACTCATGTCAACCATTTAAATATTTAGCATTTGTTGATCTTGATTTAACCTTTTTTAATACTTCATTAGAGAGAGGCATCACCAGATGCCCCATTTTAATGTTGGAATCTAAAATAGATAAGATTTAATGTCTACACAAATAATATAGACAAGAAGCTTCAGTTAATACTTAGCTTAGAGACTATAAATTCTCTCCATATCAGAGACAAATTACAGGCAATTTCTGTTTGTTTTTATTTGTGATAGACAGACTTTTTTTTTTTCTTTTAAGATCAAAGCTATCACCCAAATCCAGGTTATCTTACAAACAAGAAAGAAGAAACATAGAGAAAAAAACATATACTGGTCATCTTCCAGTCCTACCTCTGTAATACAAGAAGACACAGAATTTGACATCACTTTAGCCGTCTTCTTCATCTTCAGGTTCTTCAGTTTTTTTTCAGTTCGACTTTTGTCATTTGACAGAAAAACTATGAGATAAGTCTTCTGATGCCTTTTTGTAGTAGAGTCATTTTAACATAGCAATAAATTTTCTCCCTATCCATAGTTCTCCTTAACCATATTCATACTATTCATAAAATACTATTTAAAATAAATTTAGTCTTATAATATTTAAAATATTATCTCTTATTTCCTTTTAAGTTAGTAAATACCTTTGCTAAAAGCAAAAACTGAAGATTAAAAAAAGGAGAGGTAGGTTTCAGTGAGACTACACATACAATAAGAATGGCAAATGTGACTGGGAAAACTTTTTTTAACTTCTGTTCCTCTCAGACTAACAGGGAAGTATAAGCTGGGGGAAAAAGGCTGCCTGTATCCCATTTTCCTGCAGATAAATAAAAAGCATTTGAAACTTCTCCAGAAAAGACAGTGATAAGTCAGTATGCTGCAGGATCTTTGTGCTTCCAAAATCAAGAGGATCCTCAGATCTCCACATGTCTCCAAGACTGGTAATGCCTACATACAGATTCCACAGAGCAATATTGAAAGTCAGTAGAATGATGAGTCCCAATTTCAGTAATATATGAATAACTTAGAAGTTAGAGTTATGAAGTGCCATTATGATCTGATCGTGGCTGTCTATTCCCTTTCTTTTGTATTACATTTTTGTAGCTCTAAGGACAATTAGTTATCATCAGATTCAATAAAACTCTGTTAGGATATTGTATAGAATCAGAATATATGCAACCCTTTAACAATGTGTGACCTCCTGCAGACCTGCACATCTGCTTTCTGCCTCCGTTCAAGGAATGTTTTCTTTAAGTTACTTGTCCAAGAAACAGTAGAGAGAATTTCTGTGTTCTGTGCTATGACAAAATGGTAGAAGCATTTTTCTTCCCTACAACAAAGGACTTGTCAAGACAATGACCAAGAATATTCAGCACAATTAGTACTCATTAAAATTATTCAGTTGGGTGCTTGGAGTGTAGGCAATTTCAGTGAACTCAGGAAAAAAAAGGTATACCAAGTAACAGCTGTTAAAAACATTCTCAATATAAAACTAAACTAAATGAGAAACAAAAACATAATTTAAAAATATTATGCACTCATAATTGATGTAAATTACAGACAGTGATTTGCATACACAGTTTCTATGCATAAATATGTGTATATTCTGGTCATATTCTGCTTGGTTATATGACTGCTTCCTTGGTAAGAAGTCAATGAAAACGCACTATTTTTATTACTATGTTCTTGGTATGATTCTTTCATCAGTTTTTTATTTATAGCCAAACACTGAAGAACTATGAAATTTACATTTGAGAAGAACAGCACAGACTGGCAGATATACATAAGGAAAACAATATCCTCAGAAAATCCACTCAATGCAGATTAGATTTATAATCTTGTGAATGATCACTAGTGACAGTGGATGTCCTGAGCATACAAGAGCTGTGTATGTGAACGCCTCTATGAGGGATTTCAGTGATGGTCCTTGTAGGGCCGCTGTGGGAAATTACGAGCTGCACACAGCTGTGAGAACGCAACCTTGGAGAGGGGAGCTAGGAGGGTTGTTATTGAGCAGTATGTTGCTGCTATCTGGGAACCGCTGTTAGCCAGCAGGGCACATACTTGGCAGGCCTTGCTGCATGTGCTGGCTACATGTGCATCAACACCTGGTCAGTACTCTTCCACTGAATCTGCTGAGGGTATAAACAGAGGTGGCTCAGAGTGGAGAGAGAGAAAAAGGACTCAGAGCACACTCTAGGAACAACAGGGGACACCTTGAATGTGCTGTGCGTATCTCTCTTCTCTGCTCTGACCCTGCTGATCATCATCCTCCTGCTTGGCGGTGTCTCCGGCTTAGTCAGTTTGGTAAGACTCTTGTAAAGGGAAAACAATATGCTGCTAACTGCTCATGCTAGGAACTGTAACTGTTTATGCTAGCAACTGCTTATGCAAGCAACATTCTGCAGTTAAAAATACAATTTAGTCAGAATCTACAGAGAATGTAAATTTGGAGTAATTAGTAAGCAGTCTAAAACATCTCTTCCAAAACCTCAACAATCAAAGGCTATGGAGATACAATATATTGTTAAATAAAAATAATTATGTTCTGGTACATAAAGTACTCAGAAATACGATATTGCCTTCATAAAATCTGCTGCAGTTATCCAGAAATAAAAAGAGCCAATATACATGTAGCTACAACAAGATACATTCTAAACTGAAATAAGGAGCAGCTGTACATTCCGAAGCAGATGTGTGTAATACCAATTGTTCCACAGTCTAATTATCTCTTGGCTTAATCCTGTAGAAATCAAGGAGGAGTGACACTACTGCTTAAACTAAGTGTTTGAAAAGTTATCCCAAGCTGGTTAGACAAAGAGAGATGAAAACTCCAGAGATTTACTCCTTTGTCAGAAATGCCTTTCTTAATACTGACTGAATTAATTCCTTAGGAGACCTATCTCTTTTAATATATTAGTAGATATTTTAAACAGAAATACAGTTTCTGCTACAGGAATAACTGGGAAATAATATGCAAGAAATGAACATTTTCTGGACAACGGTAAACCTTTCACTAGAAATTTCAGTATGTGAAAAAGAAACCAAAAGCATGTGAAGTACTTCAACAGCTGAAGAAGCAACACTGGGTCTGATGCTGATTTAACAGCTCCTATAGAGAAAGCCAAAAGTTCTGAATAAGATCAGAACTTCATGAGGTGTGTCTTGTAAAAGGTAGCACTATTTTAAATGATAGATTTAGTATCATTTACTAATACTGAATTTTCTATCACCTGTTCATTTCCCTGCAAAGACTCAGAAAAGCATCTCTTCCCCTGCATCTAGGTTCAGAGCTACACTGCACCATGAAAATATGTGTTTGTGTTATTGGTCTGTTGTATGCTCTCTAGAAAGTAGCAGCATTAGAAGTATGTTGAGTATAATACTATTCAGGCATTTAACAGGAAGGAAAAAAGGAAGAATACAATTTGGTTCACGTCAAGTGGACTCTTTCTGCACAGTAGAAGTGGCTAGTAAGCTTGACAGGATTTAAATACTTTTAAAATACAAAAAAGCCTATCAAAATCTCAATTTAGTCAACCCTTTCTTAAGCTTCAGGCTGGTGGCCAGTCACTAGCAGGGTTCCTCAGGGCTCAATTTTAGGGTCAGTACTCTTTGTACAGTTTTTATAAATGATCTGGACAAAGGAACAGAATGTACCTTAAGTAAGTTTGCCAACGACACTAAATTAGTCGTTGGAGGAACTGTGGACTCCCTTGAGGGTACAGAGGCCTTATACAGAGATCTGGGTAGACTAGAGAGCTGATCGATCAACAATTGTATGAAATTTAAGGAGAGCAAGTGCTGGATTCTCCACCTGGGACAGAGTAAGCCTGGGGGATAGTGAGGAATAAGAGTTTGGAAAGAGATACGGAGGTTTGGGTTCATGGCAAGTTGAGTATGAGTCAAGAGCGTGCCCTGGCAGCCAAAAGGGCCAACCATGTCCTGGAGCGCATCAAGCACAGTGTAGCTAGCCAGTCAAGGGGGGTGATTGTCCCACTCTACACTGCTCTGGTGTGGCCCCACCTGGCATATTGTGTGCAAGTTTGGGCACCTCAAGCCTTTGTTCTTCTTATATGAAGGACATCAGACTATTAGAGTATGTCCAGAGGAGGGGAACCAAGATGGTGAAAGGTCTTGAGGGCAAGACTGTGGTGGTTTAGCCCTTGTCACCACACAGTTTCTTGCTCACCCTCCCCCTCCCCAGTGGGATGGGGGAGAGAAATTGGGAAGAAAGGAAAACTTGTGGGTTGAGATAAAGATAGTTTACTAAAATAGCAAAGGAAAACTACAATAATAACAAAATACAAGGATATTAATATATACAAAATTAACAACACACTGTTTCTCACCACCTGATGTCTGAATGACCGATAGAGCCTATCCAGAGCAGCGATCACAGAAACGAAACTGAGCAGCAAGCAAAGCAGTGAAAGAGAACCAGCAAGGTAGAGAGAGTGATGCCAGCAATGGCACTGATGCCAGCGAGCAAGATGCACCCACTGGCCAACCCCCGCATGATGTTTATGAAATGGAATACTCTCTTTGGCCAGTTTGGGTCAATTATTCTGGCTGTGTCTCTCCCAGCTTCCTGCACCTGCACCTAAAAAGCCAGATAGCACCCTTGGTCTCATTAGCAACAACTCACATCATCAGTGTTTTTATCAACATTCTTCATATATGAATCCAAAACACACTGGCTACTGAAAGAAAAATTAACTCCATCCCTGCTGAAACCAGAACACCAACCTTAATGATTCTATTTTATTCTATTCTATCATCCCAGAACACACGAGGGAGTGATAGAAGTTGGGATTATTATGATGAGCGTTTTCTGTCCATCATACACATTAACAATGATGTTTCTTACAGTCATTCTGGCACTCAAAAAATATCTTATGTCATAATGACACCCACTGTTGTGGTTTTCTATTTGGATTACACATCTTCAGAACTACAATTATCTTTTAGACAGTGTAAGTGAATGATTAGTCAACACATTTCACTAATTTCTTGTGGATTGCATTATAACAGATAAGGGAGCTAAAAGAAGTCATACTGTATGTTTTAAAGATGAAAACAATAACAGTTGCATGTATATAGTAAACATCTGCTGGTATATTCCTGTTCCCCAGCAAGTTCTGCAGATAAATCATCAGAGTTAAATTTTCCAAAATGGATGTGAATTCATCTACATGCATACAGTCAGTGTATTCTTCCCAGTCCTCTTGAAAAAAGTGACATAATAAAAAATGCAGGCTTTACTATGACATTAATCTACACCTGATGCTACATGTAATACCAATTATCTACCCACATAACATAGATTTGACATCTGTAGTAAATGTTAATAATGTTTTCTCCGGAGTCTTGCCAGAAGAAAGTGAAGTGAGTGACCAATCTTTCAATCATATTCAGGAGAGGAAAAGAAAGAGATGCCCTTTGGCTGACCTGCAGGGATTGTAGGGCTTGCTCTCGATATTTGAGCTCGGTGTAGTACTTTACTCCAAGAAGTCCAGGGGCATGTTTAAGGCAGGGCCAGCTACTTTAATGACAGTTCACTACTGCAGTACACATGAGGACAAAGATTAGAGCAATCCAGCATACACTTCAGGACATGGAATATCTGGCTGCAAGGTCACGGAAGGAATTCCTTGTCATCTTATTTGGTATGCAGAATTTCCTGAATACTTTCTAGGTCTCTTTCACATACTCCTAAGGCATGAAGCAGTACCCATGCCCAGGGGCAGAATAGCAGATGGAAAGGACTCCATCCTTGGTATAGTAAAATACTAAACTCCTAGTTTTTGTGGTTTAAAGATAATCCCTTCATAGTGCCAGTTCATGATCCAGTGTAGGGAACAGTTTTTGAACAATGCAGATCTTCACCTTTCCAGGAGTCTAATCTCTTTCAAAACACAGGTTTGGTGTGATTAGTAAAGCAATAACAGAGAGAGTCTGTTAGTCTGTTAATGCTAGGGGAGGTCTGCATCAAGCAAGGAAGCTGAGTAAAGAAAATTATTTCACTGGAGCATCAGAGTGGCTGATCATGTTGAGTCATACTTTTGGGTGAAATTCATGTCTTCACAAGAAGGAAGGAAAAAAAAAGTAAAAGAAAAAAGTGAAGAAAAAGCAAAAGAGCGAAAGAACAAAAGAGACAGAGAGGGAGGGAGGAGGGGGAGAGAAAGATAAAGAGAGAAAGAGAGAGAGGAAGGAAGAAAGAATCCCTAACGTACTCCTTGGATGGACGGATTTGAGGGAAAGAGTAATTTTCAGAATTACCCAAATTATTTTTGAAGATAAGCCCTAGTGCAGAAGTGTTTCAACCACCTGAGCCTGTTCAGGGTTGGGCAAATAACTTCACAAATATTCAAAAAATGAAGTATCAGACCTGTGACTGCCGTATGAGTTATTTGACATCTCTGAACTCAACCATAAAGAAAAGAGAACAAGATCTGGATTTTAACCAAGACCCCAGAAGCTATTGGCAGCAAAATCCTGCAGCTGCCTAGGGCTGTCCTCAGGTTTAGCCCTCATAGACTCATTGGTTTTTATGAGGTGGGGGTGTGCACAAATGACTTAGCTCTCTTGTGGTCTAAAAGAACAGTTTTGAGTCAGAATCAGAGCATTTTAATCCATTTCATTTGCTGTCAAATAATTAACTTGTTATTACTGAGTCTCATGTTGAAGAATAAAAACAAATAATCACACTTTTAAAAAGACACACCTCAGCTCCCCTCTAGACACTTCTCCTGCTCTCCTGGTCCCTAGTCCCCTTGCCACACAGTGCACTCAGTCCCCTTGGTGTGGCAACGGGTAGCACAAGGTGCTGGGGTCAGCACATGCTGGCTTCTTCTCAGTTGGTCTAGCATGATGTCTTCCACTGGCCACACCCATACCTCCTCTTCTCTCTCCCTCTGTCCTGCTCAGGAGGTTTCTTTGTTCCTGCCTGGCTTCAGGCAGCCAGTTTGGCTCCAGGCCTGCTCAGGGCAGCTAGTTTTGGTGCCACCCTGCTCAGGCAGCCAGTTTTGCTTCAGTGTTTCTCCTACTCTGCCATCCCTCTTGCCCTGACATCCTTCTGGTTCCTCTTCTGCCCCTCCTCAGGGGTCCTAAACTGTGAGCCGCTAGTCTGAGAACACCCATATAACAGAATTAGCTTCTCCCTGAATTAATTCCCATTGATACAGTCTCTAAAAAGAAAGCAAAGACAAGGAAACCCATCTCAATGAAAGTGTCAAGGATGAAGATCTTAGCAGAGCCACAGGAAGATGGTTCTAATGAGTTACATGCTCCTACAGTTAAAATAGCCTACCATCAACTTCACTCAGATTACTACCTCTTCAACTTTCATGTGCATATTCTCCTTCTGCTTTAGTCTTTAGGACAGTGACAGAGCTCAGCTATCTTTGTGGCAGGGAAAGTAATTTCTGGCTTTTCAAAACAGGCCCATTTTGCATATAAATAAGAATTAGTAAGTTGAGTGTTTTTCCATCTCACAGACATTTTCAAGCTGTGCTCAGATCATACCAGGAGAACTAGAGACAAGCTCAGCCCTATACCAGAGCTAAATTAAGTTATCTAGACTTATTATTTATGTATTAATTTTGCTTTTATTCCAGACAGTTTCATGTCTTAGGCTACAAAAAGCCCCTTTCCAACACGGCCCCTTCCCAAGATTTTGGTGCCAGATGTGACATCTTTACAGCAGCTCTGGACACAGACAGACTTCTATGCTCTGTGCTGAACCTCTTTCCAAGAGGGGAAGCTCAGGGGGCAGCCGAGAGAGCTGTCATAACGCTCCCGGAGAGCAGCTGACGAGACCTGGGCGGAGCCAGGGGGCACTGGCAATGTATAAAGCAGGCCATAGGGAGCGCCAATGACCAGCATGGGCAGAGGGGATGTGGTGTGGCAGTTCGAGTGGGCAGGGTGTGCAGGGACGGCACTGAGCCAGGGAGTTTGCCATACCCAACTCTCAAGGTAAGATGGTGAACACTCGCCTGAGAGCAAAGGCTACAGATCTGGCCGGGAGGCCTGCACCAGCAACCCCTGCGGTAGTCAGTGCCTTACAGTGCAGATGTTGGGCTGCAAGCAGTGCCTGGATGCTACTCCTGGGGCAGGGACAGGTGGCAGCCCTGCCTGCAGAAGGTGTGCCCAGGTGCAGGAGCTACTGCGGCAGGTGGCTGAGCTGCAGGAGGTGGTCAGGAGGCTGTGTGACATCAGTCAGGCTGAGAGGGAGCTGGATTCTTGGCTCCAAGTGCAGTCTGCACCGGAACCACAGCGCCTAACTTTTAGGCCACATCAAATCCATAGTCCACCTGGAGGTGCTGTGTCCCTGATGACAACATTGAGACACTGCTGATCTTCTGACCGACTTTTACAATGGACCACTCAGTGGACAGGGAACTGGCTGGATGGCCGCACTCAGAGAGTGGTGGTCAATGGCTCAATGTCCAGATGGAGACTGGTGACAAGTGGTGCTCCTCAGGGGTCCGTATTGGGCCCAGCCCTGTTTAACATTTTTGTCAGTGACATGGACAGTGGGATAGAGTGCACTCCCAGCAAGTTCACCGACAACACCAAGCTGTGCAATGCTGTCGACACGGTGGAAGGGAGGGGTGCCATCCAGAGGGACCTGGACAGGCTGGAGATGTGGGCCTGGGCAAACCTCATGAAGTTCAACCAGGCCAAGTGCAAGGTCCTGCACCTGGGTCATGGCAATCCCAAGCATAAATACAGGCTGGGTGGAGAATGGATTGAGAGCAGCCCTGAGGAGAAGAGCTTGGAAGTGCTGGTGGTCGAGAAGCTCAACATGAGCTGACAATAAGCTTGCAGCATGAGCTTGCAGGCCCAAGGGGGCCAACCGCATCCTGGACTGCACCAAGAGGAACGTGGCCAGCAGGTTGAGGGAGGTGATTCTGCCCCTTTACTCTGCTCTGGTGAGACCCTACCCTGGAGCCCCCAACACAAGAAGGACATGGACCAGTTGCAGAGGGTCCAGAGGAGTGCCATGAAGATGATCAGAGGGCTGGAGCACCTCTCCTATGAGGACAGGCTGAGAGAGTTGGGGCTGTTCAGCCTGGAGAAGAGAAGGCTCCGGGGAGACCTCATAGCAGTCTTCCAGTACCTAAAGGGTGCCTACAGGAGGGACGGGGAGAAACTCTTCAGTAGGGCCTGTTGTGACAGGACGAGGGGTAATGGTTTTAAAATAGAGGGAGGTAGACTTGGATTAGATATTAGGAAAAAAATTTTATGCTGTGGGTGGTAGAACACTGGAAGAGGTTGCCCAGAGAGGTGGTGGATGCCTCATCCCTGGAAACATTCAAGGCCAGGTTGGATGAGGCTCTGAGCAACCTGATCTAGTCAAATATGTCCCTGCTTCTTGCAGAGGGGTTGGACTGGATGACCTTTAAAAGTCTCTTCCAACCCAAACCATTCTATGATTCTAAGATAAGTTCATTTGGCAAAAATCCATGTAGGGCTGAAGTTTTAATCACAGTGTGACAAAGCCTAGAATAAATCTACTGACTGATTAAAATACTATTTTAATCAATCAGTTTCAGTCATTAGGAAAGTGCTATGTATTTTACTGAAATGTAAGTACTAGTGCCACTCCTGTCTTTGTCTTGTTTTATTCTTTTTTTTTTTTTTGTATCTGTAAGTAAGCTTCTTGGGTCTCAAGATGAGGTATTTTCTGTTAGTATTCTTTCCTTCTATCTCAGTGTTTTTCTTTTCCACTTGAAAGTTTACTGACATTCTGGAACTGCAGATCTACTACTTCTAAGACAGTTCAGCTGAAACTGCAATAAACACTTTCCAACTGCCTTCTCTGTTGCAACTGATAGGAAAGTAGATGTTAAGCAAAGTTCCTTTTCTGCCAGTTCTATATCTAGTATAGTGAGGGCTGTTTGTTGCTTTGTACCAACCCTGGATGAGTGAAGAGCCCTCATGATTTTGGCAGTCCAATTTTTGTTAGTCATTTACCATGTGTTGTTCATTGTCTTTGTAGTCTGAATGAAATTAGTCACCGAACTGCTTGTACTTTTTGCTGTGCCTACAAAGATAGGCTTTATGAAGTGTAATTAAGTCCTTGAATACTATTGTCCTTCTGGCACTGGTCATCTGGACTAGCTGTATGAATCAATGTGTGAAAAAAACCCACTGTGAATAAAAAAAAATTAAAATAAATGTGAATAAACTCATGCATGTGTCTTTGTAATTGAGGAAAATACAATTCAAAGAAACTTCAAAAAGTCTTAACCTGTCTGTAGCATCTGTTTAGGTTCTTTTGTAATTTTGCTATTAATTCTTAAACTCAGCCACTCTACAAGCTTCACTGGAGGACAACATGTAAATCAGTTATTCTGGTGCTATCTTGTGATTACAAAATATCATGTGTTGAAATCTTTCACATGCCTTGTTTACTATGAAAAGCAGAAGTGAAGTGCCAGAACAGTCACAGAGAGTTTCTTGTAATAACATGACACACAGATAAAGTTGCAGTGGCATTTGTTAATTATATCCTATTAGTAACCATAATCACTTCTCAGAAACATTACCAGTACACATTTCATAATGTTTATTTTCACTGAACTTGTGAAGTGAATACACGCTCACAGGACTAGCAAAGACTAGGGGAGGAGAACACTCAAACCTGACATCTTTTGTCACCCAACCCCATGCAATCAAAAAATATAACTGCTTAATCCATGAAAACAGATTTCCTGTGGGAGAGAAACCATGCTACTCTTTCCTGTGCTTCCACACTTGATGCCCCAAAGAAGGAATTCAGAATTCCTACAGTCCCCAGTGAGTGTGGCAGAAGGACTTTCTCCAGGATATTCGTTTCCTGTTCCGTGTTGCTGCCATGGATCCTTGGTGAACCTGCTGCTCTTTAGTGCTTTATGTGCAGATCTTTGCAGTGCATTAAGACAATGGCAAAAAGTAATGACTGTCTCTGATGGCACAGGGGAAAAACCACATGGTTAAAAAGGAGTAATGCAGTGTGCGCCCAAAATCAATGTAGAGAAATTGGCCCATGGATCCTTTGGCTGGAGTAGCCTAGATTTTTTTTTATTAGCAGCTGTCATTTGTGATCGACATCCAAGAAATAATGTTATATGAGAGATTGAGGTAATAGTATATTAAAGATTATGGTAAAAACGGTTTGGGAATTTCTTTCCTTATTCTGTTGCTTTGGTCTAGAGTTTTCTTTGGAGGTTTGTATGAACAAGAGAAAGGCCAGGACTGTATCTGTGGGGTAGCTAAACAGCTGAGGATGTCAGGACCTCAACCTGAAGGGTTATCCCTGATTAGTGAAAATCATGTCATGATTACATTTGCATATGATCAACACAGAATAGTAATATGCTATCTGCCTAGTTTTGAACACAAGTAATTGCTGTAGCTCTAATTAAGGTGATATATAAAATAGGAAGGCCACGGACTGGGAGGCTAATGACTGTAGCAACAGGAAATACTTCATCTGGAAAGAAATCAGGTACTTATGGAGATGACTAAGATCTTCAGTTTCCCATGCAGGACCTTCTCCAGTTTAAGGAAAACAGAGAGTAAAAAAGGTTCTGCTGGGCTCTTGTGAATCCTGAGACACTCCCAAGCTTTCTTGCCTGACTCACTACAGTGTATTTTAAGGAAACATGCAAAGCCCAGTAAAAAAATTAACGATTGACTCCTGAAGGTGTGACAAGATGAGTCATGTCAGCTGAGCTTTTCAGCCAGAATCAATGAGAATTCACTGCTCTACCAAGCAGCCGCTGGAGCCAAAGGCCATCTATACTGAGATAAAAGGAACCTTTGCTCCAGATATTGGGATTTTGATCACTTCTTTGCTGAACTAGCATCATAGATGAGAAATTCATAAAAATAAAACAACTCAATGATTTAAAGAAAGGAACAAACATACTCAGAGAATTCCCTTCCTCTGCATAGACTGGAAAGCAAAATTCATATAATGCATAATTGCATGATCCATATCAGCTACTGTCTTTACTGTTTGTAGCCAAATGCCTGGTGTATTGCAATGGTGAGTTCCCTTGAAAATCCAAATTTCAAGAAGTCAACATTGGTCAAGAAATGATTTTTTCTTTTTTTTTAGTAAGCTTGAAACTTATCAGTCTCTAGCAGCGGATCAAAGGAGTTTAAAAAGGAATCTGCTTACATTTCATGTGTTGTTTGCCTCCTGGATTATTAGCACTCTTCTTGAAATTCAAATGCAGGAAATTCTTAGATATATATATGTGTTCCTTCTAAGTCTGTTTCACACCTTTCTCTGTGTACATAAACAACAGCTGCACTTGTGGTGCTGAAGTTCAAGTGATTCAAGTGATTCAAGCCAGATTGTGGAGCCTGTTCATTGACTGACAGAACAGAAGACTTAAGTATAGATAGGGAAGACTGGATTTTAGATTTGAGAGTGTAACAGTAGAGGCTAGAGATTGTCTCCAATATGAAGAAGTAAACAGCTAAGGAGAAAAGTGCTCAGGAGTTCATTTGATGAAATTTCCCTCTGAGATCACTCTTTTAGTTTAAAAGTGAGATTTCCTCTCCACAAATAACAGTATGCAAAGAAAGATCTCAACAGAAGTGAGATGGATTAATTGCTTTCTCTGACCTGTGAATACTCTACAGAATGTGAAAGTGCTCCATCTAAATAGTATTGACTATTTTTACAGCAAGTGCCAAAGTGCTTTTTCCTCAGTACTGTGTTTTGTTCCTCCTACCGTGGTTTTCTAATGCAAACAACCCCACCAGGACTGGGTTCTTTAGCAGCTTTGTAGATTTCAAATGCTTAATTTAGGCACTGTTACAATCCAGTCTGTAGGTAGCCGGGAAAAAAAAAATAAAAGAAAAAAAAAACAAAAAGAAAAAATAATAGTGAATTATTTCAGCTAGTCTGAATTCTTCTGCCAGTCTGTGCACCTCTAAGGTGGAGCCGTCATTTGTGTCTTTAAAATAAACTACATGCTAGACTCCAATACTAATTTAGATGCAGAGAATAACCTAGATGCTGGATTGTAGGCATCAACTGTCATAGTCCCTGAGGGAGGATTAAAATCACACAGTGCCTTTAAAAAGGTTCACACTATGAGCTCCGGACCGGTGTGGCATTTAGCTTTGATGTCTATCCAAAAAGTAAGTGCCAAGACATTCTGCAGACAGTACTCAGAGAGAGGGATTAGACTGCAAACCTATAAAAACTCTGCCCTCCATGCAGATGCATTCCATCTAGCAAGCTGTCTATTGCTTAGGTGTCTGAGTTCCTGTTAAGGATACCCTCCCATGCAAAAATTACAAAAACAGGACTTGATGTTAAAGCAAGTGTGTGTGTGCCAGCATTCTGAATTCTTTCAATTTCCTTTGAGGAAAATGAGTCATACCAATAATTGCAATGACCTGGATATTATGTCAGCTCTGCTTTAAGGAAGTACCTTTATGCTTTATCCATCAGAAATTTACCTCTGTTGATCCTATATTCCTATATTGATCCTCCAAGCAGAGTGGAGATGCAGTTCTGACAGCTCTGTCCTTATTACTGAGGGTGGAATTCAAGCTTACCAGATTTATAAATGTCAACATTACTTTTTATCTTGACATTGTCCAATAACTGGTGCAATTGACACATGTTCTTGAAAAATGTGTTACTGTACATGTGTTACTAACAGACATTTTTGCTTTAGAAAAGAAGTGGACAAGTTCATTTAGTGTACTAGGTAGATTGTCAGATATGGAGATGTCCTTTCTCCTTCAGAAGACCAGTGACACAAATGGTCTCTACTTTCTCTGGGACATAGTTGGTAGGAGGTAAACACATGAAAGATGAACTAAAGTTGAAAGAATTCCACTAAATTCCTCACTGAATCTCCAGCTCTGCTGACGTCACTGTGATTACAGACCAGAAGGAGCAGCTGTGGAAAAACAAAGGCTGAGGAGATGTCTACAGTCAAGCTTAGGAACCATGGTCCTTTTTCTGCCTCTTCACAGTTGCTTCAGGGCTGTGCTAAGGTTGCTGTGTGACCCACGCTCTGTCACAGTACACTAGCTCCCTGTCACATGCTTGTTTGGCATAGGGGCACAGACTATATTTCTCTTTTTCGAAAATCCAGTAATCTTCAGCTCTGTGCCATATCTCTGAGAGATGGAATGAAACTTGCCCTTGTCAAAATGAAGCCTGCAGGACCTTATCAGGAATTTTGCCTATTGCAGATGAACATGACATTTCCCTGTATGGCCAGATCAAGTTCTTCTCACTAAGTGTTCAGCAATTCCTAGCCTTGGTTCAGATTAAGTCCAAAAGATATTTCAGAAGTAATTTCATGCTTCTGAAGGATGCATTTCCACATTTGTCCAAGATATGCAGATTTGTTAGTCAGTCTTACCCTGAAATACATCTTCACTACCAGAACCTAATGGTAGTGCTCTTCCTGCCTCCAAAATTCACATATTAATATGAATGACGTCTTGAGACAAACATGGAGGACTCTGGGTCAAATGTTTTCATTTAAATGAAAGTAAGATCACTAATGGCTTAGCAAAATCTCTATTTCTAATAGCAGTAAGGACTGTAGAATGATACTAATTTGACTGGCTTATGACAGTTTTATTCTGTCCAAACCTATAGATGGTTATGTACCCATGTGATGGAAACGGGCAAAGCAAACCGGGCACAGAATAATCACAATGGAGATTTGAAGAAACAAAAAAATTAGGAGTTTGTGACTACTTTGTGTAAAAATGATATTCATAGATGTTTTACAGGTAGACCAGACTTTTAGATGTACTATTCAGGCCTTATTATAGCTCTAGAAACCTGCTTTAAGGTTTTGATACTTCCTATTCTGTGTTTGGAGGAGAGTGACGCAGGGGTTCCAAATATGCAGAAGGGTCAGATATAAGTGTAATCCAGGTAATGCCATAGTCTCTGAGGGCATATAAACTCAAAATAATAACTGTCTGGCTCTAGAGTGGATTTTGAGGTCATGATAGAGTCCTTTTTGCTACTGGAACCTGAACTTGCTACTACAGTACACTGCAGAAACAGCAGTGATTTCACACTGTTGACCTTGCTAAATCATTGTCTGCAATCTATGGAAATTTTCACTCGGGCTTTCCTCAGCATCACTTTGAAGGGGATTATATTCTTACAAGAGAGAGTCATGACTCATGCTTGCGAGGATTGGTAGGGGATTCTATCTTGATTCATCTACCTGACATCTGGAACAGGCCCTGGCTTGGCTGTCAAAGAGAGTAAACGAAGTCTTTTTTATATAGGGCTAAATGCAGATTTTTAATTCTTCCCTTCCAACCAGCACACATAAAAGACTGGACAAATGGTTAATACCCACCTCCCTTTCCTAAAGAATCTTCAAACCCTACAATTATTCCTGCTCTTGGCAAAGACTTCTGATCACTGATTTGTGTTAAATGCTGGCCTGACTTCTTCAGTGACTCTCCTCCATTGCAGACATGCCTGGGACAGTGGATATTTGGTGGGAAAGCATAGTTAAATCGTTAAATTAAACTGTGAAAATAATCAAGTCGTGTTCAGGAAAACAGAGGCGAACAGCTTTCTCTTTAGACCATTTTTCCTTGTTGTTGAGAAGAGCAGATTGCACTGTGTTCTCAGAGAACAACGGGACAGTATCATCCACTGAGAATGGAACCTCTCAGGTGAGCAACTGCCAGTTAGTGAAGTGCTGAGCAGTGTTGAGCATCCTTTCCAAGACTGCAAGAAGAAAAAGTGCCAAAACAGTATAAAGCATAGATGGAGGTCTCTCTTTACACTGAGGGTTCTCCAGCCCTCTCATCATTTTCATGACCCTCCTCCGGACTCGTTCTGACAGGTCCATGTCCTTCTTAGGTTGGGGGCCCCAGAGCTGGACACAGTACTCCAGGTGGGGTCCCACGAGAGCAGAGTAGAGGGGCAGAATCACCTTCCTCAACCTGTTGGCCATGCTTTTTTGATGAAGCCTAGGGTACAATTTCTTATTCTTCTCCTGGCACTTCAATCCCATGAGCAGTTTCTAATTTAGCTAATGTTCCAGGCTACAGCCAGCAACAAGGCTTTTCCCCTTGACTAGAAAAATCTGACAATTTTTTTAAAGATTAGTTCAGCAGAATGAACAATGAGATCTAAATGGGTCTCTGCCAAATTCAATGAATTATGACATATAGTCCCATGCAAAGTCATTTATTAGAGGCCGAACAGTAACTCTTGAAACAGAGTAGGTGGGATATTCAATACATTGAAAAAGTTGTGCATCTTTCCCTCATTGCCTCCACTCACTTGGGCTACTGAGCCTCTGATATTGAAATAAATTACAGAAGAATGGGAATGATCCAATAATGTGTTTCCTCTGGTAATGTTTACATATCATTTGCACAGGTGATTATCACTTTTAAGATACATTAGATTAGATTGTCTCTCAAAATCCAGAGAGTTTTCTATTTTCTCCTACAACTAACCACAAAAAAAAAAATCTCACCTGAATTGTGTATTTTTCCCCAAAGGAGTTTAAGACTCATTAAGTAATTTTTAAAAAAATGGTTTTAAAAATGTGAAAGACCTCAAACCAATATATTCTGTGAACTCAAAGTACTTTTAGGCTTTTCTAAAAGAGCTTTTCAAGATTTTCTTCCCCTCTTCTTTGAAGCTATTTCCAGAATAAACTTTTATATAATGTGGACAAACAAAATCTGAAATATCTTCCCTGGTATCCAGTTCTTTGTGGGCTGATGAGGACAAGGAAGAACTGCTTGTAAGGTGGGATTTTTCCTTTCCTATCCTTTTGGATAATTTCAAATTTTCTCAAACTGTAGAAATGGTGTGCAATAAGGCACATCAAGAAAGATTATGAGAGTTAAGCCAAGTATGCCTCTCAGAGCACTGTCAATGAGCAGCAATGTCTAATACAAGTGTCTTGTGCTGTGGTCTCTAGGACAATGAGACTTAAATCACTAACAGCATATTTACAGTAGCTATCTCCTAAAACCAAAACAAAGAGAATAAAAGAATTATATTTTGCTTTTAGTACCCTAGAGGTATCTGGCCAGGTTCTATGACTGGTTAAATCTTCTATGTGGATCATCCTTGAATGGATTGGACTAATCAGATCATGCAGGAAAATTAGAATTTTTTGTAACCAAGACAGATCTTTTTTTTCATGGCAAGTCTCTCAGCTTTTCTGGCTAACCAAGACAGAGGCAGTGTCAAGGGATCACTGGAGCCTGAGAAAGAATTAAGGGACTTGTGGTCGCTCAGCCAGAAATAGGATTACTTTTGACATAAAGTCACTTTGAAAAGTGATTCATAGTGGTGAAAAACATTTGAAATATTTGTCTGTTGTGTTTAACTGAACTGTGTTGTCCCACAGCTAACAGAAGCTGTGGGACAACACAATTTTACACACTTCCACTTGTGTGTAAAATATTTGGGATTTAACTATAGGCATAACAAGCAAAACAGGAGACCATTGAAATTTTTTGTATTTCCCAAGCTAGGCTGGAGCAACCCTGATGGAGCAAGATAGAAGGACCATTTTTTACATGTAGAGAGATAGGAGGTTACATTTCAATAAATGGTCTTTGCTATGTCACTGATGGGCAAACTTGTCAACTGTCCTGTACGTGTCATACACCTAGTTTACAAAATAATCTTCAAAAGCAGATTAGTGGTGAATCCAAGAGCAAGATTAGCCCTAGATGTCTTACAGGAAGAGGTGAATTATTTCAAAGGCACATTTTCAGCACACAGATCATAGAACACTCAAGAATCTACTGGGATGTTGAGGCTGTGGCTGGCTGGCAATTGCCCTGGAAGGGAGACCCAATAATTTCATTATTTTTGATATGTTCATCTTGGCTGAACCAAACTAGAGGAAAGGGATAAAATACTTTACCATTAATACTTGGAGACTGAGCAGAAGGGAAAAGGAGCCATTTCAGTGTGCTATGATAGAGAGAACTAAAAGACAAAAGCTTGTCAATTCATTTGTTCTCATTATTTACCTCCATTAAGCCCTTCTGTACTGTGGCAGAGTGAACTCATAAAGCAACCGTTGGGATCTGCACAGAATTCATTTGTTGAAGTAATAAATAGATGCCTTTTGAGCCATCTCACAGGCCCATGCCTAACTGGGGATCTCAGATAACTTACAGGTAAATGCCATGTCCAGGTTCTAAATAACAAAATGGTCAATTCAGTGAGGAACTCTTTAAGAAACACCATGCTAATAATAGACTTTCTTTCAGAACCTTTATTTCTGCGAGATTGGCAATGTGAGTGCTTCTAAATCATTATGGTGTTGTGTGCAGTGTGGAAGATGTTAATTCTCTTAGCTAGTCTCACTATACGTACAAAAAGGAGTTGTATTTCACTGCAGTCACAGTAGTTTACATGAACATATATTATTTGGCTTCCCTTGAAGAACTAGAAACTCACATGAGAATTTCAATTTATGCTGGGGTATCACCCCATACAGTTATACTGCCAGGTGCATGTCCACAGCTATTCACACGCTCCATGAGCCTTTAGGACCTCTAGTTCAACAGAACTCTTGACATCTTGTGGAATGATGTCATTTTGGTGGAAGCACATCAACTGAGTACAGCCAAAAAGCAGAGTATAAACAGCAGTCAGATTCGTGCAACAGCTCATACATCCCTCAGCCTCAAAGTCTTTATTTCAGTGAAAGCATCACAGTTTGTCTATACAGCCTCTGGAAATGGCCAAGAGACCTCTACTGCTCCCATGAAGAGGCAATAAAGAGAAGCAACGCCTTGAGAGAAATGAAGGTCTCCAAGCTCCTATGAGACCTAAGAGCTCTTCTGAGTAAGTAGGATACAAGACAGGATACAAGAAGGATATGCTTTCCTCTAACACAATTAGAAATGGAATGTTAGGCCAACAAACAGTATGAGATTTCATTTGCTATCTCAAGCCCAATGATTTATGTTTAGATGAGCTCAGGGGCTTCCTACAGTGAAGATGTGTATGGAATAAATCCCTACATATATTACATGGAAACATTATTTGAGGATTGATTATTCCCTCTCAGACAGGAATAAATTAATGCAGGTGAAGTCCCTCCCAGCCTCCCTCACCGCCCCAGTTGCCCTTACAGAACAGCTATGGGGCTCTGAAACTTGAGGATCAGGCAAACAAGGATGTGGGTGAAGATCTGTCCAGGAAGTGGCCTAGGGAGACCCAATCAGCCCCATGCATTGTGACTGCAGCTATTAAGAAAAAAATACTGCTCCACACACAAATTGCTCAGACAGGTGCAGCAGAAACAGGGATAATTCAGACACTAGAAGATATTGGAACCCTTGAAGCCTGTCATCGGAAGACCAAGAGCCCAGAATCAGTCTGGAATGCCAGCTGCGTAGTTTGAGAACGGACAGAAGATATCTTCAAGAGTCTAACCACTAATGTAGGAGATGACAGCAGACTGACATTGATTTTGATAAATTAAATGCTCCTCCCAAGAACATTAAATTAATATGACTGATGTTTAGATCTTCTCATTCTTACCGGTCTCCCATGCAGGATTGTTGACTAGCTAGATGCGGTATTCAGCCAGATAAATATAAAAATGTAGAACTGTGAGATGTTTTTAGGGTCACCTAAGTCCAACTTTCTGTTAAAAAAGGCAAGTGCCTGAGCCTGTCACTCGTATCAGAGGGCAGCTGTTTTTGGTGCGACCAGGTGGATGATCTGCTCAGCTTGGTGGCAGAGCTGAAAGAGGAAGTGGAAAGGCTGAGGAGTATAGGGAGTGCGAGTGGGAGATAGATTGGTGGAGCCACTCCCTGCCATTCCTGAGGCCAAGGCAGCAGATGGAGGCTCCACAAGAAGCAGAGGATCCCCAGTCCTCTTGCCACCATGTGGGAGGAAGGGACCTAAGAGACAGGGGAATGGAAACAGGTCCCTGCTCAGAGCGGCAGGTGAATCCCCTCCCAGCCTCCCTCACCTCCCCGGTTGCCCTTACACAACAGATATGGGGCTCTGGAACTTGAGGATCAGGCAAACAAGGATGTGGGTGAAGATCTGTCCAGGAAGTGGCCTAGGGAGACCCAATCAGCGCCATGCATTGTGACTGCAGCTATTAAAAAAAAAAAAAAAAAGAGGGTAATTGTTGTAGATTATCCCTTTCTGAAGGGAACAGAGGGCCCCGTATGTGGACCAGACCCACCCAACAGAGAAGTCTGCTGCCTCCTGGGGGCCCAGGTCAGATACATTACTAGAAGATTTCCTGATCTGGTCTGCCTCACTGATTATTACCTGCTAATGGTTGTGCAGGTTGGCAGCAATAATGTTGCGGAGAGAAGTCCAAGAGCAATCAAAAGGGACTTCAGGGCATTGGGGCGATTGGTTAAAGGATCAGGAGCGCAGGCTGTGATTTCCTCAATTCTGTCTGTGGGAGGAAAGAATACTAAGAGGAACAGGAAAACTCAACTGATTAATGTGTAGCTCAGGGGCTGGTGCCATTGTTGGAATTTGGGGTTTTTTTGACCATGGGGAGGTTTATGTGGCACCAGGCCTGCTGGCAGTAGATGGAGTTTGGCTGTCTTCAAGGGGGAGAAGGACTGTCACCCATGAGCTCATGGGGCTAGTTAAGAGGAATTTAAGTGCAAAGTGGGAAGGAGATACTACCAGGCTCACTGGAGATGAGCCTAGGGGTGATGTACCAAGATTGGAAGTGAAATGGATAGTCCAGCTCAAGTGCATTTGCACAAATGCAGGCAGCATGAGCAACAAGCAGGAGCTGGAAGCCATTGTGCAGCAGGATAGCCATGATTTAGTCGCCATCACAGAAACATGGTGGAAGAACATTCATGACTGGAGTGCTGCAATGGATGACTACAAGCTCTTCAGAAGGGATAAGGAAGGAAGGAGAGGCAGTGGAATGGCTCTGTATGTCAGGGAGTGTTTTGATTGTGTAGAGCTCAATGATGGCGATGATGAGTTTGAATAATGGGTAAGGATAAGGGGGAAGACCAATGTGGTAGATATCCTTCTGAGAGTCTGTTATAGACCACCCAGCCAGGATGAAGAGGCAGATGAGGTGTTCTACAAGCAGCTGGTAGAAGTCTCACAAACTTGCTCTCATGGGCAACTTCAACTTACCAGACATCTGCTAGAACTACAACACAGCAGAGAAGAAACAGTCTAGGAGGTTCCTGGAGTGTGTGGAAAATAACCTCCTGACACAGCTTTTAAGTGAGCCTAGCAGGGCAGGTGCCTCACTCAATCTACTGCTTACTAACAGAGAAGGGCCGGTGGAAGATGTGGTGGTCAGAGGCCATCTTGGGCTCAGTGGCCACAAAATGATAGTTTTCAGTTATTAGAGAGGTAAGGAGAGCGGTCAGCAAAACTGCTACCATGAACCTCCAGAGGGCAGACTTTGGCCTGTTCAGGACACTGATTGAGAGAGTCACTTTGGAGACAGTCCTGAAGGGCAAAGGGGTCCAGGAAGGCTGGGCATTCTTCAAGAAGGAAGTCTTAAAGATGCAGGAGCAGGCTGTCCCCACGTGCCATAAGATGAGCCGGCGGGGGAGATGACCAGCCTGCCTGTACAGGGAGCTTTTGCTACGATTCAGGGAAAAAAAAAGGAGAGCCTCCTGCTCTTGGAAGAAGGGGCAGGCAACTCAAGAAGAGTACGGGGAGCTCATAAGGTAGTGTAGTGAGGAAATTAGAAAGGCAAAAGCTGAGCTAGAACTCAATCTGGCCACTGTTGTTAAGGTTAACAAGAAATGTTTCTACAAGTACACCAACAACAAGAGAGCCAAAGAGAATCTCCACTCTTTATTGGATGTGGGGAGGGAACATTATCACCAAGGATGAAGAGAAGGGTGAGGTACTCAATGCCTTTTTTGCCTCACTCTTTAACAGTCAGACCCGTTATCCCCAGGGTGTTCAGCCCCCTGAGCTGGAAGATGGGGACAGAGAGCAGAATGAAAACCCCACAGTCAATAAGGAAGCAGTTATCGACCTACTGTGCCACCTGGACATGCACAAGCCTATGGGGCCAGATGGGATCTACCTGAGGGTACTGTGGGAGCTGGGAGAGGAGCTTGCCAAGCCACTCTCCATCATCTATCAGCAGTCCTGGTTAACAGGGGAGGTCCCAGATGGCTGGAGGCTTGCCCATGCGCCACCCATCTAGAAGAAGGGCCGGGAGGAGGATCTGGGGAGCTACAGGCCTGTCAGCCTGACCTTGGTGCCGGGGAAGATTATGGAGCAGTTGATCTTGAATGCACTCACCTGGCACATGCAGGATAACCAGCGGTTCAGGCCCAGCCAGCATGGGTTCATGAAGGGTAGGTCCTGCTTGACCAACCTGATCTCTTTCTATGACCAGCTGACCTGCCTAGCAGATGACAGGAAAGCTGTGGATGTTATCTACCTGGAGGTTAGCAAAGCCTTTGATACCATCTCCCACAGCATTCTCCTAGAGAAGCTGGTGGCTCATGGCTTGGACAGGTGCACCCTGTGATGAGTTAAAAACTGGCTGAATGGCTGAGCCCAGAGAGCTGTGGTGAACAGAGTTAAATCTAGTTGGTGGCCAGTCACAAGCAGTGTTGCCCAGGGCTCAGTGCTGGGGCCAGTTCTGTTCAATATCTTTATCAATGATGTGGATGAGAGGATTGAGTGGTCCCTCAGTAACTTTGCAGATGACACCAAATAGGGTGGGAGTGTCGACCTGCTTGAGGGTAGGAAGGGTCTGGAGAGGGATCTGGACAGGCTGAAATGATGGACAGAGGTGAGCTGTATGAGCATTAACAAGGCCAAGTGCCAGGTTCTGCACTTGGACCACAACAACCCCATGCAACACTACTGGCTTGGGAAAGAGTGGCTGGAAAGCTGGCCAGTGGAAAGGGACCTGGTGGTGCTGGTAGACATGTGGATGAACATAAGCCAGCAGTGTGCGCAGTTGACCAAGAAGGCCTGGCTTGTATCAGGAACAGTGTGGCCAGAAGGAGTATGGAAATGATTGTGCCTCTGTACTCGTCAGTGGTGGTGCGGTGCCTCTAATATTGTGTGCAGTTTTGGGCTCCTCAGTACAAGAAGGATGTTGAGTTGCTGGAGTGCATCCAGAGAAGGGCAATGAAGCTGGTGAGGGGTCTGGAGCAGAAGTCTTATGAGGAATGGCTGAGGCAACTGGGGTTGTTTAGTCTAGAGAAGAGTGGGCTGAGGGGAGACCTCATTGCTCTCTACAACTACCTGAAAGGAGGCTGTACGGAGGCGAGTGTTGGTCTCTTCTCCCAAGTAACTAGCAATAGGACAAGGGGAAATGTCCTCAGATTGCAGCAGGGGAGATTTAGATTAGATGTTAGGAAGAATTTCTTTATTGAAAGAGTGGTCAGGCCCTGGAACAGGCTGCCCAAGGAAGTGGTGGAGTCATAATCCCTGGAGGTGTTCAGAGAACGTGTAGATGTGGCAGTTCAGGACATGGTTTAGTAGGCATGGTGTGTTAGGTTGATGGTTGAACTTGATGATCTTGGAGGTCTTTTCCAACCTTAAAGATTCCGTCATTCTATGATTATGTCACCGAATCACTCCCAATTATATGAAAAAGAATTTCTTCAGGAAAGTATGGATTAAGTATATTTCTTTTATCTGTATTTTCCTTCTGATTATTATTATTACTTTGAAAAAAAATACTTTTTATACCAACAGGTTTAGATAAAATTTATTTACGTACTAAATTTATTATTTATTTCCATGCACTTCAAAATAAATCATCTACCTTTTACCTCTGATATTTCAGAAATATTTTGTCTTTTCACTATGATTCACACAGTAATGGAACTAGGAAATTGTAGTGTTTCCTATCAAAGGAAAACTCTGGTTTTCCACCATTCTTCTGTTACTAGAAAGGCAGTAATTAGAGTATTTTCATTGCAGCAACACGTATGTTGTTGTAGTTTTGTAACTATGTAAGGATCATTCCTCCCCTCTTGATACCACATATCACTTTGGGAAAGCAGCAGATAAATACAAGAGATTACAGTTAGACTGAATTTTCTTTGTTCTTATATTCAGTGAAAACATAAATATTCAGGCTCCATTATCAATAGCAGAAAATTAGTGCCAATTAAAGACATCATTGCTATTCCATGCTTTGAGTCAAGCAAATTCGTTGAACAGATCTCTGTAACTCTTGAATAATAACCATCTGACTCAGGATCAGGAATTCAAAGGATATTAAGCTCTGGTACCCCAAAAATGACTTTTTTTTTTTTTTGAGTCAGTGTTTTACATTGTGTAATGTAAATGAGTCACATCATTGACAAAGTGACATTTCATAAGGAAACTTGTGAAAGGGTGATAAACAAGTTGGTTAACGTGTTAAAAGGTCTTCCAAGTTGGATTCTTGAAAGATAAATAAATCTACATTATTTCCTGTTCATTTTGGTGCAAGAGTTGTCCCTCAAAACTAGATTCAGTCACTGGAGACTCACATATATGATGCTTTTTCCAGGAGTCGTAATATGGAGGTCTGTGCCAGGGACATCTGTAGGGATCCAGAACCCAGCTCCACTCTATAATCCCCTCAAAATCTCTTTTGTGGCAAACAGCAAGCAGATTCACAAGTCCAGTCACTGCTGCTGTGCTATTAAACCTTTTGGGCATGTGGTCAGTCAGCTTTCCAGAGGACTGTGAGTAGAACTCTTGTTAAGGAGTAGAAAGGTGCAGTGTGGACGCAGACCATGCCTTCCCTTTAGCCACACTGTTCTGCCATGGTGCTAGAGTAAAGTGAATCTACCACTCTGTCCACTTGTTCCAGTTTGCCCCACCTGCTACATCTTTGCCTGCTGCAGCTTCTCTGATCAGTGATCAACCCCAGTTTGAGTGAGTGAATGAAACGCAGCCAGGACATCCTTTTTCCCTTAGGAGAAAAGGAGGAACCTGAAATGAAATTCATGGTAGAGTTAGGAATGATACTGTATGGATATATATACAGTTGTATTTTCTTGGAAGACAGTATTAAGTGCCAAACCTGGACTAAGAACTTCAATATGTGTCCTTGAATATCTACACTTGAAATTTGCTGGTCAGGTATGCCAGGCTGTATAAGGGTATATTCTGTAAAAGACCTGCTGTTCTGGTTTTGTTTAGTGAGGGTGGGCCTAAGGTGGTAGCTTCTGTAGGAAACTGCTAGAAGTTGCTTCCCTTTGTTCAGTGGACTTGGCCGCGCCTATGGCAAACCCGCTGCTGGCCAAGGCCAAGCCAATTGGTAGCAGAATGTTCTGTGATAACACCTCTGCGATAACGTATTTAAGAAGGGGAAAACAGGAAAAAAAAATAAGTAGAGAAGATGTGAAGCAGCTGAGTGGGGGCAGAGATGGGGAGGCATGAGCCTTGTGGGCCTTGCAGGCCGGGCAGCCGACTGGGCCCAACTCGGCCCGGCCTGGCTGCAAGAAGTGGGGAGGAGATGAGATGTGAATGAAATGTAAAAAGATCCTGAGAGGCATCTGCCTGCGTGTTGTGAAGAATTTTTCTTATGAGAGGAAAACGGCTGCAGACGCAAAGGTCAGTGAAGAAGGAGGGGGAGGTGTAATGCGGCTCCTGGCCAAGATTCCCCTGCAGCCTGTGGTGATGACCATGGTGGAGCAGGCTGTTCCCCTGCAGCCCATGGAGGCCCATGGAGGAGCAGAGATCCACCTGCAGCCCATGGAGGACCCTATGCTGGGGCAGGTGGATGCCTGAAGGAGGCTGTGGCCCATGGAGGGCCCGCTAGGGCAGCTGTTCTAGAGGGACTGCACCATGTGGAAGAGATGACCCATGCCGGAGCAGTTTCACGAAGGACTGTGGCCCGTGGGAGGGACCCCACAACAGAGCAGGGGAGGAATGAGAGGAGGTCTTCCCCTGATGATGAAGCAGCGGTGTGAAACAACATATGATGAACTGACCGCAATCCCCTTTCCCTCTTCCCCCCTGTGCCGCTCAGGGTGGTGGAAGGTAGTAGAGATAATGTTAAGCCTGGGAAGAGGGAGGGGTGGGGGGAGGTTATCTTGTTCTCTGTCTCATTATCCTGCTATTTTTAGTAATAAATGTATAGTTTTCCACAAGTCGAGTCTGCTTTGCCTGTAACGGTAACTTTAGGGATTTCTCCCCATTCTTATCTCAAACCTCGAGCCATTTTTTCTTATATCATCTCCCCCTATTCTCTCAGAGGGTGAGGGGAGTGAGAGAAAGACTGCATAGTCTGGTCCTGATCAGGACTGAACTACGACACCTGCCTACAAACTGACTGAATTCAAAACTCCCCAGGTAGCCAAGGCATAAGTTAGAGCCAGGCCTTTAGCTAATGTGAATTACCACAATTCTCTGGTCCCATTCACTAATGCTGTCTATCACTAACAGAAAAGGAAGAAACTTTGCTTGCTTAACAGGAAAGGAAATTCTCCCAACCAGCAATGAAAAACAACATATAAGACAACCTGCTTCCTGGGATTTCTACAGCTTTTGACTCCTGGAAGAGATCAGAATGGACAAGAAACAAGAAACATCCTCTTTTCCCAGTGACTGACTCAGATGGGGGTTTTCTTCACTGTGACTAAGAAATCTTTCACTTCTTTCGTGGACTAGAACAGGCCTTTTTTGAACTTTTTACTGATGGATATATGTGATATTAATGCAAAGTGGGTAGGTCTCCAAGCTGTTACTTATTAAGAACTGCCTGCTTTCTTCTGTTTTGTAAACAGCTATGTTCTTACTTGTGGTGTAACTAATTCCTCAATAACTAAAAAGCACCTTGTCTGTGTTCAGAGCACTAGATCAATCTCAGCCACAGATGGCAAAGCAGGGAAGTGTCATCAGAGGTCAAAGTGAAAGGAGAGAAGACAAGGATAGGCGTGTGCGTATGGGAGCACTTTCACTGTGGGAGTCACTACGTTCCCAGGTCTTGAACAATCTGCTTCTGGAGCTCTTAAATACATAACCGTTTTCACAGCACCAGCCTTGGCTCTGAACATGTTATCTTGTATCTTTTCCAGTCTCAAGGGGAAGCTACATCTTTTAAAATCTTTGGTAACATGGTGACACAAAGGTCAGAGGTGGTCTCTACATAGATTTCAAGAGTCCAGCAGAGCATTACTATCCAAGAGAGAGTGCCAGCTGATAAAATCTATTAGCCCTGCCACCTTCCATGGGAAATGCGCATCTAGCTTTTACCTCTTTAAAAACAAATGGTAAGACAGCTAGGAGTTGAAAAATCAGGAAGCATCTGTATACAGTGAACATCCCCTATTCCAGGCAGCTGCATTATGGCCACAGTTGTCACATTGTCTTCTCTAGGCAACAAATGGCACATTTTTTATGTTTCTTCATGTGGGGAATGGTGGCAAAGTCTATTATCTTTTATTGCTCTTTACCATTCTTTCTTTCTACAAATATCTAGTAATGTTAAAACAAATGCCTAAAGTAGTGTGAATCCATGAGATTCACAGCCTGCAGAGAAAGTTTCTCCTCCAGTTCACTTTGAAAGTTTCTGTTGTAGCACGCTGCCCACTTGGAGAAGATGAATGGCTGATTATTTGAGAAAGCAAGAGTAGACAAATTATTTGCCGTTTGAGAGCTGCAGTGTGCATGTAGGCTCTCATCTCCTGATGGCTTTTCTCCATAGAGCCTTACCTCTCATGGGTAGCAATGGTAGGAATAACTCTAGTGCTGGTAGGCCTGTCCCTTGGAAGCAGATGACTGTTAGTGCTGGCAGTTGGAATTTTGCCAAAATTGTAACACAATAACTGACATAATACTCACTGCTTATTGTTTCATCATATTTCCTAAGTGATTGGGCTATTTAAAGAAATACAATCCTCAGGAAAATTTTTGTAAATACTAGGTTTTTGCTTTGGTCCATTTCAGAAGTGATTAGGCTGGACAGGGCTCTGAGCAACCTGATCTCATTGGAGATGTCCCTACTTGTTGCAGGGGCAGTTGAACTGGATGACCTTTAAATGTCTCTTCCAACCCAAACTAGTCTGTGATTCAATTATTTGATGATTCTATTCTTCATGTTGACTCGTTGAAGAAGAAGGTCTGATCTGAATTCTTTCAAAGTATAAAACACCCTCAAAAACATATTTTATATTTAAAAAGCCACTGCATTTCACCATTCCCTATTAAAAGTTACCACAGACACCAGCTGACATATCGAGACATCCTCCATTTGAATTTGCGGTGGGTATTTTAAAGGAAGATACAGAGAATCATCAACACTTTTTCTCTGAAAAAAAAAAAGATTTCTTTGCCCAAGATGGATGCATGTGCACTGAGCACTACAGATTGTTATGAAGTCCTCAGTGGATAATCAGTGGCCACTAGTATCTCCGTAGTCGGACTATGAATATTCTTTAAAAATTTGGTGAATTCTGAGGCCTTCAAGTGGACAGTTCAAAGGCTGTAATAAGTGTGTGCAGAAACAAGACCTCTGGCACTTGGGTGAGTTTTATTATTTGAGTGAGTAACACTATCTTAACTGACAAATCTGCCATTTGACTGCATTTGAACAATCTCATTCTGCTTAAGGGTCCTTTTATGGTTTCTAAGCATGCCAAAATGCAAATCTGTGTCTGGATTACTAGAAGGTTATTGTGAAATCTCCCATCACATAACACAGCCAGGTTTGGACATCCAAAAGCCAGCAGACACCAAATAAATGGAAGCAATTAACCTTGTATTGAGTCCAAAGGAATGAATCGTCTGTTAGGAGGACATTGACTCAAGGCATAGGAGGCATTTATTAAAGAATTAGCGCTGCCTTGGTTGCCCTGCAGCATATACCAATGCACAAGTCATTGAACCATTTCCTCCTTTAGAACCAGAATTTCAGACCACTACAATGGCTGTGTGTATGTTTTCCTTGTAGGAGCTTGATTATTGTGAAACATGTTGGAACTGTTCAATTACAGACCGTTCTTTTCTGTTCTGATTCTCTGCTGAGAAGCTCATTTTGAAGAAACACTCACTTCCAGCCTCTGAGCAGTGAAAATAGGTCATTAATATGTTATAAAAAGGAATTATTCAGATATTTTTCTTGGAAAGTAGAGAGGTTGACTCCTGTAAAGTTCTATTTCTTCTTCATTATCATATTGAAAATGTAATTAGGTATTCTGGGCCTTATTTGAACAAGGGTTAAATTGAGACGGAGAAAATTTTTTTCAGTCTTTTCAGTAAATATGGAAGCTGTTTGTTTGTTTCCAAATTGCCGTTTCCAATTTGCCATTTCCACATATTCTAAAAATGTAATGTGAAACCCTGTGAACAATAGGTGCTTAGTCATTAACAAACCTATTTAGCACACAAAAATTACAAATAAGTTCAGAACAAGGGGGAAATTTTTTTCTAATTCTTTTTTCTGTTGTCAGAAAGCTCTGGAACTTTTAAATTTATGCTTCCTGAACAATTAACCTAAAGTCATGCAACAGTACCACTGCCAGCAGGATGCACAAGACAGTCATCGAACAGTAGTCTCGCAGATGAGAGAAAAGCTGCCTGAATGAGAAGAATCTTCCATTTTCTTCACAGGCCAGCTACAACAGCTTTTTAGCAGACATAATCCTGAGTCAAATTAGAAAACATCGCCTTGCTAAACACAAATTTTCCATCCAGATATTTCATGAGCAGAATAACCACTTTCTTTCAAATCTGTTATTTCCGTTCCTTGAGACATGATATCCTCGAGACATGACTGACCATGATTCATGATGTCCTAAGGCTAGCTATAACCAATGTTCAGGTAGAGGTAATATGGTCAGCATATGAAGGACTGAGAGTTTTGGTATAAACACACACTAACCTATTTTAAAGTCTATGAAATATGCCCATTATGCCTATCTTACATGTCACATTAATAATAATAAACAAACAGTACTGAGCAACTGACTAATCTTCAATGAGTCCACTAAAGCTAAGTTTCAAAATTCACCTGGACCCTAAGTCACTCTGTGGTTTTCGTTTTTTACGCAAGATAAAAGGCATCATGCTATGAAGGGGGAAGGAACTTCTCCATGGAGAGGATCCACACAGCGTGCCATGGGAAAACCCATTTGGGGTCTGTCCAATGTTGCATGAAAGCAGGGCTCCCAGCATCTGAAGGAACATTAGACTGACTCTCTATCTATATTCCTCTTTTCATAATATCTTACTAAAATGCCTATTTTATTACAACATTTGTGGTTGGGTCTTCCTTACTGGTATCAGGAAAGAACCCTGCACTATGTGTGCTGCCCTATTCCTGTACAGAACAGTACTCAACTTAGATGTGATTTCTGTAACTGTGCTGATCATTGTTCTGCTGAAGGAAGCCTTTGATGATGATATAGCACAACGGCTGCGTGTTGGGTTTTTTTTTTTTACTTGCACGGCAAATACAAAGCTTGTTGTAAACTGTGGTGTTTGTTTCAGCACATGCAGCTTCATACAATGAGATATTGTTCTTAACTCCAAGCTCCAAGTGTCTTCTTTTATACTATTCTGATGAAGGCGCCAGTTCTGCTTTATCATCTTTAATCTAACAGAAGAGACTATAATTTTTAGCAAGTATTTTTCCCTTTCTAATGCTAACCATACTGTACTCACAACTTCGCCAAAATCCAGATCTGTAATTCAGCTGAAAACTTTCATATCGTTCACTTTCCTCTTCTATTCTGTATTTGGAAAACACACCTTTCAGATGTTATTTTTTTTATGTTGGGTTACATATTCCTCAATATTTTGAATCCCACTTTTGAAGTTAAGCTTCTTTTCCTATGCAATAATGAAATCTGTTTGATATAACACCAGTCTAAATACAGTTTATGTCAGAAGCAAGATCACCTTCTAATTATGTTCTACCTCACTGTCTCTTTCACCCCACCCCTTCACTCTCCAGAATTTTCTTCATCTGCTCAGTGAGGACAATAGTCAGTTAATTGTTCGTACATCTACAGATCAACACAGGGCAACTGTAGATTAAACCCTGTTCTCTGTATATCCTTAAGGGACTCACAGACACCAGCTCAAGAAAGAAATTTGATTCTCACAGTGTCCTAAGAGCAAATATCTGAAATAAAAATCAGGATTGTGGCTTTACACTGGGAACTCTTCTACTAATAGCTAGCATTAATGCAGACATATGCTAATTTCATTACAAAGTGTCAAGGAATAAAAAAGACAAATGGTGAAAAGGTTCAGAAATATATATGTAAAATTTAGGACATAATCCCAGCCTAGTTCATTCTAGAAAATCCTGGAAGTTCTTAAGGCTCCTAGACAACTTAAAAAATTTCCTCTGATCTCATAAGCCTATAAGGAGAGAGACACCAGGAGCTGTTTAACTTTACTGTACAATGTAGTTGCTGTTTTTTTCTGAGATGCTGAATTCATTGTAGAAGTAAGTCTTCAGAGCCTTATCCTGAAACTGGAAAGCTGTGTCATTTGTCTTAAGGACTTGGTATATAGTCAGAGAAGAACAGAGATGCAAGATATTATCATAAACAGGAGCGAAAATTCACTTAGACCCTATGCTGTGACAGAGGCTTGCACACAGGGGCACCCAGCTTGGATAAGGCCAAACAGGGAATGACAAAGAAATTATTGACAGCCATGTGCACAAAGTGACAGGATTGGATCTAATATTGCAGAAGGCTGTTTCAGTTTCTCAAGTACTTCAGTTTCAGAGAATAAGTCATATATACTTGATCTTTACATTTGCTTAGCACCTTTAAGCCAAATGCTTTTAAATTTAGGTGGAAGTTTTATATGAACACGGCTTCAGACACCACTTAAATAATAAAAGATGAGTTACAGAAATTTACTCCCACAATAGTTTTCACCTTTATTAAAGAATTACAGTTAATATCACCATAGATATTAATCTTTGGATATTGAAATAGATCCCATAGAGTTATCAGAGTACCCCATATATGGCCTACTGTCTTTGGGTCTGACAGTCCAGCATACAAGTATGTAGGAACCTTGCAGAGTGACCATGAGTTGAGATTCCATCCAACTGTTATTTTTCTATCTTGATTTATTTGAATTACATCCCTATGGAGATCATGACTGTGTCACTGGCTGCAGTGGCAGGGAAGGATGCTCTCTTCCAAGTGACAACAGCTGCAGTACCCACTCCTGTCACACCAGGAGCCACTAAGTCTATGCTCCTTTCTTCTGGTCTATGTACTCACAACAGGACTTCAATTCAAGCACCTTTTTTCAGCAGGTGATATTCAATCCTGTTGTCTTCCGATAATGACAGAGAAGAGGCAAAACTCAGATTTCTTGTTACCCCAACGTAGCGCTAATGAGAAAGAGATCTGCCAGTGACTCTGCTTCAGCTGGAAGCTGAGTTGGAAGCAGCTGGGCTGGAAGCACAGAAATGGAACCTTTTATAACCACAGCAAAACTTGCACACCAGTGATTTGAGACAGCTAGGCTCTCTCACTCCAAAGATGAGTGACATGGTGCTCTGTTGCCTAGGGGGTAGCTGCATCTGTGTTCTTTGGCTGTCTCCAGTTGTTTCATATCCCTCCCATGCCATGTGACTAAAGTAGACATCACTAACTGGAAGCAAAAGACTCCAGGTTTTACCCAAGGCTCTTTCAGATGAACCAGAACTTCCTGTGAATATATGCGAGAGCCATAGGTTCTTTTTGCATTCCAGACCTGGTCTTTTAGGGTAAATGCTGTAGTTAATAACTTTGGGCTGTTTTAGACTACAAGAAAAATCTCAGAGTTGATTTCATCCCAAATTTTTGTTCAATAAGACTTGCTTTTCTGTAAGCTGAATGGCCTGACACTGGATTGCTAGCCTCTCTTTGTTATAGGGCAATTGCCTTTTACATGCTAATACAATGAATTATTTTCTTAGAAGCAAGACATTGAATTTCTTCCCTTTTGCAAATTCTCCTCTAGTTCAGCTCAGTACAGGCTACATGTGAGAGAGCTGCTGACCTGCATGGGTCAGGCCCTGTTTCTGGCTATCGTTGTTGGAAGGCCTCTGCTCCATCAGCTGGCCCATCTGGCCTTGTGCAGTAGACTTTTGTTGAAAGAGCAACACCAATTAACCTAGAGAACTCATTGCTGCAGCATGTTTGGTCCTGTGTACTTGTGTTTTAAGTTATGCTTTCCCTACTCCTATGGTGCTATTGCAAAGTATCTTGATCAGCCAGTAGTCCAAGTTTTCATCCTGTTCTTTAGCCTTAGGAGCACATTTTGCTTTTTAATTCTATCTCTCAGCCCTTTTATTCTCCCTATAAAATATTCATTTGTGTTATTGCACCAAAATAACATGGCCTTATTTCTTTTGAATGGTGAGGAAATAGCTCCTACTGTCTATATTCCCCTTTTACAATACAAGAGGATAGGGACAAAACTGAATAGATAAGATAGATTTACAAAACTGAATAGATAAGAAAACTAACCAAATTCATAGTATGACATAGAATTTCCAACAGAACAGAGATTTGTCTAGGGTAATAATGAATACAAATTACAGAGAAACAGGATCATATATTTCTATCAGTAAAATAGGTCACTGCAAACGATTCACATGCCATGAAAACAACAACAAATTTCAGTGTTACTGCTTATTCTGGATCATCTCTTTGTCAATGCAATACTGCACCAGAGGAGGTAATGTTATCAGCACTTGGCAGGAAACACATCTCTAGTGGTGGAAGGGACCTCAGGGATCATCTGGTACAAACTTTCTTGGCAAAGGCATGGTCTAGACAAGATGGCCCAGCACCCTGTCCAGCTAAATCTTAAAAGTGTCCAATGTTGGGGAATCTACCACTACCCTAGGGAGATTATTCCAATGGCTAATTGTTCTCGATGTGAAAAATTGAGATCCAATTGAAATCTCTCCAGCAGTAATTTGTGCTTACTACCCTTGTCTTTTACATGTAACTCCTTGTAAAAAGGGAGTCTCCGTCTTCTTTGTAGCTATCTTTTAAATACTGAAAGATGGTGATAAGGTTTCCCCTAAGCCTTCTTTTCTCAAGGCTGAGCAGAGTTCTCTTAACCTTTCCTTATATTACAGGCTTCCCAGTCCTTTGATCATCTTTGTCCATTCTCTGGACCCTCTCCAGCCTGTCCACATCTTTTTTGCATAGCAGGGACCAAAACTGAACACAGTATTCCGGATGTGGCCTGACAAGTGCTGAGTAGAGTGGGATAATGACTTCATCTCTGCTGGTGATGGTCTTGTTGATATAATGCAGCATTCTGTCGGCTTTCTTTGCTATATCAGCACACTGTTCACAGCTATTGATATTATTTTCCACCAGGACACTCAGGTCCCTTTCCAAAGAGCTCCTCTTCTGCAGGATAGATCCCAGCCTGTGCTGCACTTCTGGATTATGTTTTCCATGGCGCAAGACCTTGCAATTGTCCTTGTTGAACTTCACAATGTTCTTGTTAGCTCACTCTTCCAGCCTATCTAGGTCTTCCTACATGGTGGCTCTCCTTTCCGAAGTGTCCACTTCCTCACTCACTTTGATATAATCCGCAAACTTCATCGGGATATACGTGATCCCATCATCCATCTCATCATGTCTTGGTTATTTAAGTCCAACCAATTTGCCCTATATTTTCATGGTGCAGGAAAAGAGAAACAGATAATATTCCTCTTTAATTTTACTTTTGTGATGATCTCTCTCCCTCCAAGCACCAGTGTGGTTCATGTTCAATCGTCTTTAGTTTCCTGTTCAAAGGGCTATTCAAAGTTAGATTTTGAGGGGTCTTGTCACCTATAGATGCCCTGTAGAATTTGCAAAAGCATCTTTGTAAAGCCAACTGGAATTAAAGTATACGGTGTTTGGAAGCATCTCACTTGTCATCTTCTTGCATCTTTAGGTGCCTCTTTTTCTGGAAATCTCTGGCTCAGGTGAAAAATACGGGCTGCATCATAGATTTGCTTTGAGCATGGGCAGTCTGGAATAATTGGAATTCTGTCCTTCAATCCCACCTACCCTCCAGAAAATGATGAATTCTGATAATGATGTGGCTGCAGCAACACAGAGCCCTTTGTGGGCTGCAAAATCTGAGACCTTGATTCAGCCTGAACTCAGCTGAATAAGTGAGAGGTCTATCACTTTAATGCAAGCGCTTTTCCCTACATTGTACTGTAATCTGCAATGCTTTCAGAATTTCTGGCTTCTCTGATCTGAGTTCCAGTGCAACACACAACTTCCTGGAAGTAATGGGACCTTCTGCACAGTGATGAAAAGTCGGCACAGAGACCCAGAGAGGTAACGAGATCTCCAGTGTTGAAATTTCAGATGTAAAATGGAAAATTCCTTGAACTGGCATGTTTGTACTTGTCCAGCTTTGAGTAGGACGATGGTTCAGAGATTTCTAGAGTTTCTGTTCAACTAAAATTTTTCTGTGCTTCTAAGAAGCTGCTTTCCTATCTGTGTTCTCCCCAGTTCCTTTGTTCCTGTGCTGCATAATGCAGAACATGGTCTGACCCAAAAACCTATACTGGCAAAATAGGATGATTTTCCAGATGGATATGCCTGATGGCTGCCCTCCTGAGATGTCACTATTCATCCTAAACTGAAAGCTGTTGTACTACTTGTCACCTGACACTATGGAGACAAACAGATTCTTTTGGGGAAGAAGAATGATAATGGCACTAAGTTGTAGTTACAATCAAAAGCTTTTTTAACATAATTTTATGACCAGTGTAGTATAGAGTTTTATGATCACAGTAGCACAGGATTTTTGTGATTAAAATCGGTGTAGTGCAATTTTATAAGTAGCATAGCACTGAATTTTATAACACACCTTAACTTATAGTTCCTAATCACCTTGACCCTCTGCAGATCAGGTCAAATTTTAATACATGGCTTGCAGTATCAATATAACAATCATAATGTAGACTCAGTCCTCAGAGGAAGCAGACAACAGTGGAGGTGTCCCCAGCCACTGGATGATCACCATAGGTTTTGTCATCCAGCAGCAGTGCCAGTCCAAGTCCCACTTAGGTCTTGTAAATACTTGATTTTATAGACACTTCTCAGTGTGCTGTTTGCTTCATTTTTCTGTGACACAATCTGGTTGGTAGGTGCTTGGAACTTTCAAGGCTAGTAAGGAGGGAAAGAGGTGGCCTGGTGCCAGGAACCTTGAGACTGATATGGAGGTGGAGAAGAAGTCTGCCTGGTACACAGGACCTTCAAGACCTGATGATGGTGAGAAAGGGGCCTGATACATGACCAGTTCAGTCACAGAAAATGTCTGTTTGCCTTATGAAATGGTATTAGTTATGCTAACCATATTACCAGGGGCCAGGAGCAGGGATTGCCAGTGACACCACTTTACAGTCTTCCCATTCTGTGTTGCTTTGCAGCTGACTGTGTCAGTGCTTCTCATTCTACCTAGTTTTCCTGCATCCTCTTCAGATATCCTCAAAATCTTCCCTATCTGTAGGTAACCTACATAAATTTAGATCATCAGCACATTTTATTAGCTCAGTATTCAGACTATCTTCCAAGTAACTATAAGTTACCATAAGAAGAATCCTAGTATGGATCCCACAGGTGTGCTGCTCTTCATCTCTTTCAGAGGTGAGAGCTGGCCATTTATGCCTTCTCTTTATCTTCAGTCTCTTAACCAGTTTTTAATCTGCAACAGGACTTTAACTGTTATTCTTTTTTTTTCTTAATTTCCTTGATAGTATCCTGTGAGAAACAGTATCAGAAGCCTTTTGAAAGCCTAACTAAATCCTATCCTCAGTTTATTCTTTATCTGTCACTTTAACTTTTTTTTTTTTTGAGAATTTTAACAGTGGCTAGGCAGGGCTTCATCTTCCAAACCTGCTTTTTACATTGATCCATTGACCTGTGTGCATTCATATTAAGTGACGTACTCCAGGATTTAAAGATGTGTAGTTGTTCCTAATCATACTGTTTCCAAAAGAGACTTAACAGAATTCTTTGCAGTCTGATGAATTACAAAATCCACCATATTAGCTTACCTGGAGCACCTTTGTGGCTAGAATACAAATAAGATTATGTTTTACCAATTAGTTTACTGGGTTTCCTGTGTAATATTAAATCCATGTAGAAATTACTATTGGTTACATCATTCTGTGGGTGACACTGAAGGCTACTACAGCTTGCTCTCCTCTGTAACTGGCAGTGTGCCCTTTCAAAGACAAATGGTGAAACAAGAGCTAAGTGACAGTGGCTCAAAGTTACCAGCTAGTTTTTATCCAGGCTTCAGTTCCAGGAAATTACAGCTATGATTTGATTTAATATTTTTCATTTTTTGCTATGCAAAATTTGTAATAAATATTACTGTAGGTATGTAATAAATATTAGTGAAGTGCAAGAAGAAAAATTGTCTTCATTCCTCCACATTATTCTTCTATGAGCTTCACCTGGGAAAAAAGTGAGAGACAAAGAAAACCAGATTGGTTGACAGGTCCCCATCCAAATCAATATGTCTGGGCATTGCAAAGATTGAACACTGGAACTGGTTGAGCTTCTCATCCACTAGTACACCCAAGACCTTCTCCTCTGGTCTGCTCTCAATCCATTCTCTGCCCACCCTGTATTTGTGCATGGGATTGCCACGACCCACGTGCAGGACCTTGCAGTTGGCCTGGTTGAACTTCATGAGGTTGGCACAGGCCCACCTCTCCAGCCTGTCAAGGTCCCTCTGGATGGCACCCCTCCCCTCCAATGTGTCAACTGTACCACACAGCTTGGTGTCATCCACAAACTTGCTGAGAGTGCACTCTATCCCATTGTCCATGTTGCTGACAAAGATGTTAAACAGGGACGGTTCTTAAATGCCACAGGCATTCCTGAGGAGCGCCACTTGTCATTGGTCTCCACTTGGACATCAAGCTGTTGACCACAACTCTTTGAGTGCGGCCATCCAGCCAATTCTTTATCCACCAAGTGGTCCAACCATCAAACCCATGTCTCTCCAGTTTAGAGACAAGGATGCCATGTGGAACAGAGTCAAATGCTTTGCACAAGTCCAGCTAAATAATGTCACTTTGTTGTTCCTTATCCACAAACGCTGTAACCCCGTCACAGAAGGCCACCAAATTTGTCATCTGTAACGATGGTGATGACGCGCGTCCTGTCCCTCCCCGGGCTTACGAGGAGAAAGCGACGAGCGCCGGCGCCGGCTGCCCGCCGATGGACGCTGGGCCTGCCCCTGCTTCCCACTCGGCGTCCAGGGTGAAGCGCGCAGCGCACACATCCCCTTCCCGCACCTGGCCCGGCCCCGCCCGGTTCTCCCCGCCCCCGGCCGCTGCAGTGGGCGGGCCCTGGCTCCCGGGCCCGCATCCAGATGCGTCCCCCGCCTCTCTGGTGCGTGCTGAGGTCAGGCCAGGCTGCGCTGTCAGCACGGAGCGGGGGGGGCTGCGCTCGCGAGAACGCCGGAGCTGCGGTGGACGGCGCGGAGCCACGGCGAGCGCCCGGCTCGGGCCGGGAGCGGTTCCGCCCCGTCGGGAAGCCGGGGGCTTAAGCGGGCACTTCCAGTTGTCAGCAGCTGAAGAGTGGCGTGTGCCCTGGGTCTACATGCGGGCGGCGGTGGAGGTAAGCCGGGCTGCCGTGCGGGGCACCGGGGCCAGCGCTCGGTGCTGAGAGGCCGCCGCCCGGAGAGACGATGGCCAAATGGCTGAATAAGTACTTCAGCGTGGGCAATAACAAGGCAAAGAGTGCCCCGCAGCCTCCGCGGCCCGACTACCGAGAGAAGCGCAACGGTGCCGGCAGCGCGCCCCGCCCCGACGGGCCGCCTCACCTCCACCTTCACCACCACCACACCTCGCCTGGCTTTCCCCACCGCCGCCTGCGCGACGACACCAGTGACCTGGTCCGCGCCTACCGCGCACAGAAAGACCGCGACTTCGAGGACCCCTACAGCGGGCACGGCTTGTCCCTGTGCAAGCTGCGTGCCATGTGCCATCCAGACTACTTTGCGCCCGAGGACCCGGGCAAGGCAGCCCCCAAGGCTTTCTCCTTCTCCTCCTCCTCCTCTTCGTCGTGCCGCACCGCATCTGCCACTGGCTGCGCGCCCAGCTCGCCGCAGCTCTTTCGCAGCCACAGCGAGCGCCGTCCAGCCACGCCGCCCAACGTGAAGTACATCTCCCCCAAGCACTGCCTTATCAAGGTCGAGAGCGGCGGCAGCGACGGCACGGGCAGAAAGCCTAGCAAGGGCTCCAAGCAGTTGGCGACCTCTGCCCCCTCTGCTGTGAAAGATAAAGTAAGTGTCATGCTCCTGTACCCACCCTGTAGGCTGGATAGTAGGCCTGGGACCATGTCAGCCCCTAGAAGGGTTTTTGGTGGGGGACCTTGCTCCTGTCTGAATGCATCTGGAGTGGCCCCCGCTCTTCACTGTGCTTCACTGGGTGGCGGTAGCCTGGCCCTTTTTAATATCTTGGGGCAGGCGAGGCTGGCACATGAAGTGGTGGTGCCACGTCCTGTGGGCTTTCAACCTTACTTCCCTTCTGATGGGGCAGGTTTACTCTGGGGCATAGTGCACTGTCCAGCTCAGGACTGGTACCAAGGCTCTCAGGTTGGCAGTGCTCCTGCAGAATAAGATGTCTGTGTTTGAGGGGGTGCTTGGAGAGCCCTAGAGTCACTTGAGAAGCCCTGTGCTTATGACCCAAAGTTGTAGCCTCAGCCCCATTGCATGTGGTATGGAGCAGTCATATGTAAAAAAATAAAATTTTTAGAAAATCTGATGCCGTCCGAAATCATACCATGTGATTTTAAGGAGGCAGCTTGTCATGTGTTCAGTAATAACTTCTTTGCCTCCTAGGTCAGTGTCAAAGGTGAAGTAGGTCAAAGTCCTGTTTTACAACAGCATCACAACTTCAGTGATAACCGTGTTTCCAACAGGCAGGTACCTGAACCAAACTCTGTAGCTACTGCGTCAGCTGCGAGTGACCAGATAGCTTCTCGTCTCTTTTATTGGTCATTCTCTACAAATATTAACAAAATACTGTAGACAGCACTCGGGAACTCAGGTTACGGTTGGGAAGTTTTGCAGAGGGAAATAGCGTTAATTATTTTGTAAGCACAGCACATATCCTCCCAACCTCTGTTGGTCCTGTGAGTATTGTTTAGTTTTTTCATATATTGGAAATGAGTATTTCTTGATTTTGCAAATTGACATTTACAACTTCTTAAGTATGTGCATTGAAATGATCTATATGTACATGTTTAAATATGTAACATGATTGCATTGAGTGGTGACACATTTCCATGACAACTTGATAAATTATATCCTGTGTGGGAAGAATTAAAAAAAAATCCGCTTGCAGTGGTGATGATACAAGATTAATTTTTGCATTTTAGGTGTAGTTCCTGAGCAGAAGCAACTTATTTTGTGGAAGTGAATTATTAGAGTCTCACTATGTACAGTCTCAGTATATTCAATTGCCTTTGTTGATACCACGTATCTACTCTTAGGCAAATACTATCATCAGTTTCATACTTCAGAAAATAACTGCTTGGGGCAAAATGCTTCCAAGTGCAAATGCTTTTTTTTTTTTTTTTAGTGTAGTATGATTATTTTTCTGAAATTGTCTTTCAATTTTAGACCCTCCTGAAGCAATTTTCAAAGCAGAAATTACATCTGTTGCTAAGTAACCTGCTATCTTGTGTGGTCATAAATCTGTGTGCTGCTCCCAAGCTCTCGTTGCAGGTTCTAAAACTTGTTTTGAATGAAAAAAAAAAAAACCCAAAAAAAAAGATATGGAACACTCAAGTCATAGTCAAATTCTTTCTTGTTTTGAGAGAGAGACCTATATGTGACAAGCAGGAAATCTTAACATGTCTGAGAAATAAAATCGTCCCTACACCTCAAAAGATGAGTATACCTGCCCACACCCAGAACAGAATTTGGTTGTGAGAGGCTACATAGCTTGCCTTTTGTTCAGTTGTGTTATTTCCTCTCAGTAACAGAAATGAAATCTCTCTTATTTCACAGCCCTGAAATTTAAAGCCTGACAGGTGAACCTAGTAAGCAGTGGGCAGGCAGAGAACTACTTCCCTCCTAGACCTGTCATTCATTGAGAAGAAAAATGAGGAATGTAGTTAACAGAGTGTGTCTAGTTTAGTGGCAAATAAAACAAGTGGAAATAAATTTATGTAAGCAGGATATAGTAGAGGTGACTGTAAAGACGGTATAAAAAAAATAGAGGCCTTACATTCAGAAGAGTTGATAGAAAAGTCATATATATATGTATAAAAGTATGCTACTATCTGTGAGTAGCATAGCTTAAGCTACTAAGTAGCTTAGGAATGAAAAAAGGTCTGGCTGCTGTATAGGTCTGTCATCATAGAAATGTTAGTGTTCAACAATCCAACAGTGTTCACTAGATGCTTGTGTTCCATTCCAGCACCTCTTTTTTTTTTTTTTCTTTCCATTTTCACATATAAGTACAGAGTGCTATTTTCCTGTATGTGTTAACTGAGAAACCAGAAGTATGGTTCTCAACAAATTCAGTAAGCAATTTTAGAACTTTTGTGACTGGTCATCAGTAAAGAGCTGGCTGAAGAGCTCAGTTGTGTGTTAAAATTGAAAGAAGAATGAGATCCAGGAAGGTGCTTGTTTGGTGTGGTTACTTATAAAGGACAAATGGCAAAGCGTGAATAATGACAGACTAGTTAGTTTAAATTCCCAGGAAAAAGTGATAGACTAGCTGATTTGAGGAGTAAAGGAGATGGAGATTAAAAACAATGGCAAGCATGATTGTATTTTGCAAGATTCCAGGCATAAGCTGTAAAAGTAACCACAGAGATGTAATGTATCTGGGGTTCAGGAAGCTTTGATATGTAGAGGTAGAAGTACTGACTAAAGCTGAAATAGACAAACCCAAATTGCCATGCTTCTTTAATTGTGAGGTAACTAACCTTTATAACAGATGCCCAAGAGAGAGTCACCATTGCCAGATGCCTTTGAATTTAAATTGATGGGTGGATTTTTTATTTAGGTAGTAAAATCAGGAAAGTTTGGGGGTTTTAACAGTGACACTTATCTTCAAATAAGGGAGAATAGATTAGGTTAGGATTCAAGGCAGAAGCAGTTCATTTCCTCCAGTATGGAGGAAAAGAAGTTACTGGTTTCCATCTTCAGTGCTGGCGTGGGAGATTTTAACTGCTTAGCGTTTCTGTGGTAGATGAAAGAGTGTAGGCAAGCCCGAACAAGATGTGGCTGTATGCTGTAAGAACCTGGCAGCTACTGTATTTGTGTAAGAATAAATGTTAAGCCAAGTCTCGCAGCAACTCAGTAAACGACTTGGTGAACTGGGGATCTAAAGAATGAAGTCCTTCTGAGTGACTATCTGGCATTGTGCGATATGTATAAATCCATGAAAGTAGTAATAGTTATAGGGAAAGTGTCTGTGTGAAAGGATACGTTCTCACCTATTACACTTTTTTGAAGCTAAATGTTTTTCTGCCTGGCTTTGCAGCTGAAGAACCCGGAACATTATTCAAAGAACAATAGTATAATACTCTGTAGCAGGAAGTTTCTAGGATTTAAGAGCTGGGATTGTAGCATGCTTGTCCCTTTAAAAGATTATTATTTCATAAAAAGCAGCATTTTGCAATGGAGGCAGAACTGTGCAGCATTTCTGGATGTTGAATGCAGAAGACATTACAGGTTGCAAGATCCATTTCCACAGGACAGGACATATGTGATGGTGTAAAAAATAGCTCGGTTCTGCACTCTCAGGTAGAGCTGATTCAGCGCAAAAGTATATGAATGTTGTGTGGCAGCAGCAGTCAGGCAGGAAACTTCAGGGCAGCATAGTCACTAACTTGATTTACAAAGGTCTGAAAACAATGTCTATATGTTAATTCTACACTTGTGTAAGAAAAAAACCCACCCTTTGTTTCCATAGGATCCACCTCAGAAGTGTATGGTGCAGAGATCTGACTGCTAGCTAAGCGTGGGGGCTAAACCTGTTTGCCTTGAAAGTTTCCCCCCTCATTATGTAAGAAGCAAGTACCTTTTTTGGTACATTGCAATAGACTATGGAAGTGCTGTCAGAACTTCTAAGGTCTTGCATAAAAGTGCTTAGGCTCCATGGAGTGTTATTAATATCTATATATAATTAAAACTTTTAAGTAAACATTAAGGAGATGTTTGTCTTATTTCTGTATATGGAAGGTCTAAGTTTTATTTAATCTTGCAAGTGGGAACAAGTCAGGTGTACTGAACAGAATCTTACAGCTGGTATTTCAAGGTGCAGTGAGAAAACACTTGAAAGATGTCTAAGCAGTGTTGGGGTTATTTATATCAAAGTATACAGTTTCTAGATCCAAATCTAACTCTGTCTTATTCCCATTTTTAATCCATTGTTTTAATCCAGTGTCAGACTGCCACTCTTTACAATTGCTGCTACCCTGAAACAGTCTTCCTCTCTGCATGTGGTTCCCATTGGCATATAGCTCTGCCTTTGAGTGAAAGGTCTCAAGAGAAAGGTACTGGTGGCCACTGGTCTTGTGAACCCGCATAAATGGCTTGGGCAAGGCCACACATAAAGGCAGCAAACTGTATTTTTTTCTGTGTATCTCATATTGCTCATACAGCTATAATGCAGCAAGAAATTTTTTTCTTGCTTTTTTTTCCTACATTTGTGAGTGTCATGATTAAGGGACTATCACAGTCTTACAGATGGGAAGATATTCAGTTATTACCTGAGCTTGTGGAGTATTAGTGACTTTAAAGCTCTTTGAAGTGATGTGGTAGGCATCAAGTTACAAGTATGCCTGGCATCTGCAGTGTGTTGCACAGCTTGGAACAGCCTCAGCACTGGGAACTATACAGATTTTCAGAGTCTTGGACCCAGAAACATCCAAGCAGAGAAGAGCTATCAGGAAGGAGTATGAAGCAGTTGGACACGTAGAGATTGAGGGAGGTAGTGTGTCATGTGTATACCCTTGCAGTAAGTAGATCCAAAGCATTGAAGAAGGTACTTCAGTTACTGGATTCAAGCCGGAAGACTGACTTGCCCCTTCTGAGCTAAGATGTGCTTATTGAACTATTTGCTGCGAGAGTGTGAATGAACGTGTTCCACATGGTGTTATTCTGAACAAGGCTACTAATGCTGCAGTAAAAATGCCTGTAAGGGAACTGGGCAGAGTGGTGGACCTTTGTCCTGTTTCCACCCGTTTCCATGCAACCTGTGTATCTAATGCCTCTGAACCATAGAATCCTAGAATGGCTAGGGTTGGAAGGGAACTTCAAGGGTCTCCTAGTCCAACCCGCCTGCAAGGAGCAGGGACATCTTCAACTAGATGAGGTTGCTTAGAGCCTTATCCAATGTGGCCTTGAATGTTTCCAGGGATGGGGCATCTACCACCTCTCTGGGCAACCTGTTCCAGTATTCTACCACCCTCATTGTCAAAAATTTTTTCCTAATATCTAATCTAAATCTACCTCCCTCTATTGTGAAACCATTACCCCTAGTCCCATCACAACAGGCCCTGCTGAAGAGTCTCTCCCTGTCTTTCCTGTAGGCCCCCTTGAGGTATTGGAAGACTGCCGTAAGGTCTCCCTGAAGCCTCCTCTTCTCCAGGCTGAACAGCCCCAACTCTCTCAGCCTGTCCTCATAGGAAAGGTGCTCCAGCCCTTTTATCATCTTTGTGGCCCTCCTCTGGACCTTCTCCAACTGGTCCATGTCCTTCTTGTGTTGGGGGCTCCAGAACTGGATGCAGTACTCCAGGTGGGGTCTCACCAGGGCAGAGTAGAGGAGCAGAATCATCTCCCTCAACCTGCTGGCCACGCTCCTCTTGATGCAGCCCAGGATGCAGTTGGCTTTATAGGCTGTGAGCACACACTGCTGGCTCATGTTGAGCTTCTTGTCCACCAGCTCCCCCAGCTCCTTCTCCTCTGGCCTGCTCTCGATCCATTCTCCACCCAGCCTGTATTTGTGCCTGCAACTGCCCCGACCCCTGTGCAGGACCTTGCACTTGGCCTGGTTGAACTTCATGAGGTTCTCACAGGCCCACCTCTTCAGCATCTCAAGCTCTCTCTGAATGACACCCCTCCCCTCCCATGTATCAAGCACACGACAGAGCTTGGTGTTGTTGGTGGACTTGCTGAGGGTGCAGTCTATCCCACTGTCACCAACAAAGATATTAAGCAGGGATGGTCCCAGTAGCCACCCCTGAGGAACGCCACTTGTCATCAGTCTTCACCTGGACATTGAGCTGTTGACCACCGCTCTCTGAGTGCAGCCCTCCAGCCAATTCCTTATCCACTGACTGGTCCGTCCATCAAATCCATGTCTCTCCAGTTTAAAGACAAGGATGCTATGTAGGACAGTGTCAAATGCTTTGCACAACTCCAGGTAGGTGACATCAGATGCTTGTCCCTTGTCCACCGATGCTCCAACTCCGTTGTAGAAGGCCATCAAATTGATCAGGCATGATTTGCCCCTAGCGAAGCAGTTTGGCTGTCACCAATCACCTCCTTGCATTCCATGTGCATGGTTTCCAGGAGAATCTGCTCCATGACCTTGCCAGGCATAGAGGTGAGGCTGACTGTCCTGTAGTTCCCCAGGTCTTCCTTGTTTCCCTTTCTAAAAGTGGGGGGGGGGGGGTATGTTACCCCTTTTCCAGTCATTGGTAACCTTACCGGATTGCCACGACTTTTCAGATATGACGGACAGCGGCTTGGCAACTTTAAAGGTACCTTAACATAATTCAGGTACCTTAACATCATTTTTAAATGGTAGGGCCTAGAACTGCACAGAATACTCAAGATTAGGCTGTCCCAAAGCTAAATACAGCAAGATAATATTCTCTTTTGATTGGCTGGTTATGTTGTATTTGATGCACCCTAGGATGCAGTTTGCCCTCTTGGCTGCCAGGGCCCACTGGTGACTCATATTGAGCCTACTGCCAACCAGCACCCCCAGATTCCTTTCCGTGGGGCTACTCTCCAGCCACTCCTCTCCTAATTTATGCTTGTGCCCGGTATTATTCTCTCCCAGGCACAGAATCCAGCATTTTAACTTGTTAAATTGCATGCCAAATTTCATGCTTGTTAGATTTCATGTCTTCTGTGTAACTTTGCCTGTGCTGGGTGTAGAAAGGAGTAAATGCTTGGTTAGTGTTAAACTGGGAGAATATCCTGCCAGTAAATGAGAAATTGGTGGTTCAGCTTGCTGTGGCTTCGGTGATCTGTGACTAATTTCTCTCTGTTTCACATTAAAGAGGTATTCCAGTTCTCTTCTCTTGCTTCCGATACCCTGGCATGTCTACATTAAAGAAATAAGCTGGTTAGCTGTAGTGATTGGTATGATTGCCCTGCCAGAGATCTGCAGGGGATATTGAAGTATGAAAGGCCACTGCAGGCAGTTTAAAACCTGAAATTCCTTTGAGAAGCTCTGCTGGGGGTGATAGACATGTCTCTGATAAAGGCAAAGTTACTAAGATTGCAGCAGCGATGAAGAAGGTGAGTTGAATGGTTTGCTAAATTCTAGGAGTGATTTTTCTACTGCAAGGATTCGACAAATTACTCATTGTAAGGATCAGAAGCCTGCAGCCTAGGAGAAACTAAAAACTGCCACATGCTCCTAGATTATAATAGGAAGGTTGAGAGGTGCCTAGAATGCTTGTTGCATTCTGTTTTAGGAAGAACAAGTGTCCCTAAGGCTGCAGACAAATGCATGCCTTTCAGCCCACCCCACTCCTTCCCCTTGTTCTGAAGCTGACACAGTGAAGGTTCCTGTGGGGGACTCAGAGAGATCTAGAGAAGCCTTATGGTACCAGGCAGCTGTTGCGGGCTTGATATATTCAAGTTGTACTGGTCCTCCAGCTGTAGTAGGGTACCATAGAGTGACTCTCTTGCAGCTGGAAAGCCTGCATAGAGGGGCTCCTATTGCTCTGGATTTAGAGCTTTTATTCTGCTAGGGGAGTCAACATGCTCCTATTGCTGAAGGGAAGGTGGAACGAGGCACAAACAGTTTGCAATGAGATTGAAACAATTTGCAGATGAGACTGAAAAACCCTGACTTCAGAAGTGGCTAGCTGTGTGTGGACCCCTGGGCAGAACAGCAGGATGCTGGCTGTGTTTCTCTTTACAGGTAACAGGCTGGAGCTACACAGCTAGGCCTCTCTGAGCCTGCAGAAGGGTGCACCTCTTTCTGTCCTCACCTCAGGAGAAAGAGGAGCCATGTGGCCCTACTGCTGCTCAGCAGGTTGGTGCCTTATCTATGAGAGGTCAAGTGGGCTGCAGGGATCCTCCTGGAAGGATATCACTGCATGCAGTAGCCTCCCCGGTCCTAGCACTGGCATGCCCATTGCAAGCTTGCCTTGTCTGTTTCACAGTTGGTTTGCCTCTTACTACTTCTGCATAAGTTCAGCACTTCATCTTTCTATCTGTTGATTGCTATGAGGATCTATACTCAATAAAACCAGCTGTTGGACAGAGGGAAATAATCCATTACTTTTACATGTCTCTGCCAATTGAGTAATGACGACTTTAACCTGTTTCCAGCAGCTGACAACTTCATGGAGACAGAAGAGAAAGCGACATGATGTAAACGCAATTAATGCTCTTGCAACATCTGTAGATTGCTGTCACATACGAAGACTCTGGAGCATTGTAAAAGTTAAATTTGCAACTTAAATTTGTGAACAAGCATTAGCTTACTGAAAGTATTAGAGGAACAAAACATAATAGTAGTAGTCGTAGTGAGATGATCCCTATAATTACACTTTCTTTTGTCATTGTGTTTTTATGTCGGCCAGCAATTTTAATGAAAGTCTTCAGACTGGTAAAGTTAATAACAGTAGGAGACAAGGAGGAGGTGTATTGTTTAGCCTCAAAAGGTAGTAACAATCTGCATATGGCTAAATGTTGGATAAGACTAAATTGGTCAAAATGCCAAAAGTAGGTTTATTGCCTTACAGGTTCTGACTTTAAATACAAGTGAAAAGTACATGGTGGATACCATGTATTGCCTGTGGAATAATTTTTCTAAATTATTGAGCTTAGTCTGGAGCAGTCCATCAGTGTAGCACTTGCATGTCTTCCATCTTCATGGGAGCCGTAATATCTGAATAGAATCCAAATGCTTACTTAATCACATCCTCTGGTATATGGATCTTCTGTCTCTCTGGTCTATGCATGTTCTGTCTGATTTCAAGCTGTTGCTGTAGTCTACCAGTTTTATTTAAGTAAATTTAGGTTTTATTGATTACATATGTTGAAATTATTTGTAAAGATCTGGAATCTGTATTATATGTATATACACACATATATACACAAAACATGATAAATATATAAAACATATAATTATCATTATTACATGTTATTTTATATGCATAAACATGCATATTGCTGAGAAAGAGACAGTGGACCTTCTGTTTTTAGAGACTTTCAGTACTTCTATGGGCAAGACCCTGAACAACCTGGTCTAGCTTTTATCCCTTTACCCTTTACCAACCTGGTCTAGCTTTTACCCCTTATTACCCCTGCTTTGAGCAGAATAATGATTTCATTATCTTCAGAGATTTCATGGAACCTAAGTCTTAATGTAGGTCTGATGTTCAAAAGCTGTCCTGGACCCTGCGTGTTGCCAACAGACTTATGTTAATAAAGTACGCTCCTGTAAGAATGGTAGTGCAGAGTCTAAGGTCCAGCTCTGACAAGCTGGAGTGCTTTTTCCCATTCTGTAGATTAATCTATGCAGTAAGTGAATGTGGAGTCAGTCTGACTATAGTCTCTAAAGCATGCAAGCATACCTTCTTCTGCAAAAGCATGGAAGAATGAATAGGGCTTTGTTCAGATCAAGTGCATGTGTATACAGTTGGGCATGGCTGGGTGAGTCAATGGGAGAGAATTATATTGTGAGGACAATAAAGCAGGGCTGAATACTAGTGCTGATTAGCAAGAAGGAATGAATTGTGCTTGCTTGTACAGATTGTCCTCTGAATTTTCACATGGATGTGTGCAAGAGCTGGGTTAGTTAAGTCTGCACGTGAACACAGAAGTACTGAGACACTAAGCGTAGCTGAAGTAGCGTTATGCAATTTTGTTACAACAGTTGGGTCACCATAAATCCAGCTTTCTTACTACTGCATGATAGCACAGATATTATATGCAGCCTTTCCTTCAAAAGTGCTCAGATAAGGAAAGAGGTCTGTATTACACTTTTACGCATCCAACTTAAGGCAAACTTGCAAGCAAACTGTTAGCATTATGCCTGTTCTAATGTAATATGTGGAAGTGAAAGCTTCTATAGAAAGAATAAGGTTATGGAGTTTATTGTGATTTAAGGGGCATTTTAGCTCTAAATGAGAAATTAGGCACAGTAGGAACATGTATTGAAATTTTTATAAATGGCTTTTAGCCTGATTAATGAGGAGGAAGGATCTAGAAAGGAAATAGATGAATCTAGTTCACTAGTAAACCTCTGGTTTGGAATCTCATCTTGTGGTGGCCAGTTTGCTGTTGTATTTGCTTGGATCACTGAGGAAATGCCTATTCTATTTTTTTTTTTTACAAGCTCCTTTTCTCCCAAAGTTCACTGACACTTTGTGGTATAGGAGGGATCTCTAAACATCTTTGTATGTGTCCTTGCCTACCAGCAGTTGGTTATAGTGTTTTATTCTCAGAATTTATGCAGAGTACTGCCCCATGGCAAAGAATATGGTTTGACTTCTCACGGCTTTGCTGCCCTGTGTCAGTGTGATTGTATCCACTCTATTGAAGTGGAGGATGTAATATGAGACCTGGCAGTTGAAACAACATGTGGTGGATTCTGGTGATAGATAGGAAAGGGACCAGTCCATTGATAAGGAAACAGACATAAGATGTGGTCTTGCAGCAGTTGTGCATTGTGCATGAAATGTAGAAAAATGTTCTACAAAACATATTCTGGTAATTGCAGTGCATGGGATATAAATGGTTTTTTGGTTGGACTTTTTTTTTTTTTTTTAAATCTGGTTTTCGGAAGGGAAGAATGCCTTTTTACTGCTCTGTCTGTCCATCTTTCCATAACTCTTGATCTGTTGGTAGATGCTGGAACGTGTATTTCCAAATTTAAAATAGTTGAGTGGATGGGTCATGAAGAACACTTTTTTTTCCAAGGGGAAAACAGGTTTAACTTTGTTTTTAAACTTTCAGCAGCAGCATTCAGGTGGCCTGCCTTGCCATATGTGAAGCAGGCACACATATGGGATAGGGGGGAACTGCAATTACTGCCTGGGAAATCAAGGAAATAGTGGAGAGAAACGGGGAGGCAAAAAGACAAAAACTCTTGTTTACATATCAGCTTGTTAGCTGTTGTGTCCTGTCACTGTGAGTGTGTGGACTTGAAGAAACTGCAAAGAGCAATTCATCTTCTCTGAAAACTAAGCCTTGTGTATGAGAAAGTAGCTCTTGAAACCCTGTTTTTTTCTTTTTTCTTTTTTTTTTTTTTTCCCCCAACACCTTGTTACCCGACCACATCTCTCTCAAAAACTTAGAGGCTACATTTCCCAGTTTGTGCCTCGGTTATATTTTAGACAAGGAATATGTACCTCTCTGGAAATCAAAGCTATGAATGAGGCCTATGATTCCTTCCCATGGCAGAGTGGATGCAGGTCTTTCCAGCACTCGAATTTAGGAGTTGAAGGAAAGGCTCGATACACAACTCCATCTGTACAGTAGTCCTCCAGAATCATGACCTAAATTTCTGACTCATTAGCAAGATGTTAAAAATCCTTCTTTTATTCTTCCTGATCCTTCTGCTGACCCTTTTGAGAATTCAGCCTTGTACAGATCACTGTATGTGATGGTTTTCCAAGGCTGTGAACTTTATTTTGAATAAAAGCAGTACTGAGACTATGAGGAGGATTACTCAACAGGTTCTTGAATTCAGTGCTTAATGGAAGAAACGGTTAAGTGCAAGCCTTTATTCATTTAGGAAATAAATCCAGACCAAACTTTGCAGTCCTTCTGTACGCAGGCCGACCTTTGTCCAGGCTTCATCATCAAAGACCTTTCTGATGTGTAGTTGTCTGAGCATCACTGAAATATTATTTTTAATAAAAAATCTGCGTAGACCATGTTGGGGATGTGAGACCTGAAGATCGCTTTGGGACAAGGAGAGAAATTTGGTATTTGTCAAAAATTTTGTGTGGTTGTTGTAAAACAAAACAAAACAAAACACCAAAAAAAAAAACCCCCCAAAAACCCCCAAAACAAAAAAACTGCTTAATATAGAATTATAGAGATACCTGCAAAATTGTGCATTTACATATGTTTGTTGCTTTATTCTGGTAGCAGAATGTTCCCTAGTAACGCCTCTGTGATAACATATTTAAGAAGGGGAAAACAGAAAAAAAAAAAGAAGAGATGTGAAGAAGCTGAGCGGGGACAGAGAAGGGCAGGCATGAGCCTTGTGGGCTTTGCAACCCTCACCCTCCGGCCTCCCACTGGACGATGGCCTGGGCCTGACTCAGCCCAGCCCAGCTGCAAGAAGTGGAGATGAGATGAGATGTGAATGAGATGTGAAGAGAACCTGAGAGGTGTCTGCCTGAGCCAATTGTGAAGAATTTCTTGTGAGAGGGAGTGGCTGCAGATGCCAAGGTCAGTGAAGAAGGAGGGGGAGGAGTAATGTGGCTCCTGGCCAAGATTCCCCTGCAGCCTGTGGTGATAACTATGGTGAAGCAGGTTGTCCCCCTGCAGCCCACGGAGGTCCATGGAGGAGCAGAGATCCATCTGCAACCTGTGGAGGACCCCATGCTGGGGCATGTGGGTGCCTGAAAGAGGCTGTGGCCTGTAGAGGGCCTGTTAGGGCAGCTGTTCTGGAGGGACTGCAACCTGTGGAAGAAATTACCTACGCCAGAGCAGTTTCACGAAGGACTGCAGTCCATGGGTGGGACTCCATGATGGAGCAGGGGAGGAATGTGAGGAGTTCTTTCCTCGAGGAGGAAGGAGTGGCATAAAGTGACATGTGATTAACCGACCATAACCGCCATCCCCTCTTCCCTCCCTGTGCTGCTCAGCGGCAGGGGCGGGGGGGAGGTGGTAGAGATAATGTTAAGCCTGGGAAGAGGGAGGGGTGGGGGGAGGTTATCTTGTTCTCTGTCTCATTATCCTGCTTTGTTTTTAGAAATAAATGGTTTTCCCCAAGTTGAGTCTCTTTTGCCTGTAAAGGTACTTTAAGGATTTTTTCCAAGTCCTTATCTCAAACCTGGAGCCTTTTTCCTTATATTATCTGTCTGTATTCTCTCAGAGGGTGGGGTGAGTGAGAGAGAGACTCTGTAGTCTTGTCCCGATCAGAATCATAGAAACATAGAATGGTTAGGGTTGGAAGGGAACTTCAAAGGTCATCTAGTCCAACCTGCCTGCAAGGAGCAGGGACATCCCCGACTAAATCAGGTTGCTCAGAGCCTCATCCAGCCTGGCCTTGAACATTTCCAGGGATGGGGCATCCACCACCTCTCTGGGCAACCTCTTCCAGTGTTCTACCACCCTCATTGTCAAAAATTTTTTCCTAATATGTAATCTAAGTCTACCTCCCTCTATTTTAAAACCATTACCGCTCGTCCTATCACAACAGGCCCTACTGAAAAATCTCTCCCCATCTTTCTTGTAGGCCCCCTTGAGGTACTGGAAGACCACTCTAAGGTCTCCCCAGAGCTTCCTCTTCTCCAAGCTGAACAGCCCCAACTCTCTCAGCCTGTCCTCGTAGGAGAGATGCTCCAGCCCTCTTATGATCTTTGTGGCCCTCCTCTGGACCCTCTCCAACTGGTCCATGTCCTTCTTATGCTGGGGGCTCCAGAACTGGACGCAGTACTCCAGGTGGTATCTTACCAGGGCAGAATCACCTCCCTCGACCTGCTGGCCACACTCCTCTTGATGCAGCCCAGGATGCGGTTGGCCTTCTGGGCTGCAAGGGCGAATTGCTGGCTCATGTTGAGCTTCATGTCCACCATCACTCCCCAGTCCTTCTCCTCAGGGCTGGTCTCAATCCATTCTCTGCCCAGCCTGTATTTGTGCTTGGGATTGCCACAACCCAGGAGTAGGACTGGGTTGCACTTGGCCTGGTTGAACTTCATGAGGCTGGCACGGGCACGGGCCCACCTCTCCAGCCTGTCAAGCGCCCTCTGGATGGCATCCCTCCCTTCCAGCATGTCGACAGCACCACACAGCTTGGTGTCGTCACTAAACTTGCTGAGGGTGCACTCTATCCCACTGTCTATGTCACCGACAAAGATGTTGAACAAGGCCAGGCCCAACACAGACCCCTGAGTAACGCCACTCGTGACCGGTCTCCACTTGGATATTGAGCCATTGACCCCACTTGCGAGCGACGGAGGAACATACGACAAAACACCCAATATGAGTAATAAGCGTAGTTCCATTTATTAGTCCCGGATGCCCATATTTATATTGCTAAGATAAAATATGCCTACTAGTCATTGTGTGATTGGCTTAAGCTCTAATGGTTACATTTGCATATCCCTCCTACTTGCAGTTAGTTAACCTGGAAAGTCCGTTAACCTGGAAAGTCCTGTACTTTTCATGTTTTCACTGTCTCAAAGTTATTTACGATCTTCTTCAAGGTTGCTTCGTTTACTTTCTCACAGACGGCCTCATTACTTTCTCACAGGTGGCTTCAGTACTTTCTCACAGGAAGCTTCGTTACTTTCTCACAAGCGGCTTCAGTGATGTCCTTGAGGCCTGCTGCTCACAAACATAACAATTCCATTCGGTCTGGATTGTTCACTAAGTGTCCCTGATACTCCAACACCCACTCTCTGAGTGCGACCATCCAGCCAACTCCTTATCCACCGAGTGTTCCGTCCATCAAACCCATGTCTCTCTAATTTAGAGAGAAGGATGTCATGTGGGACAGTGTCAAATGTCATGGCTAAACTATGACAATTGCCACTCCTCTGGTTGTGTCTAAGGCAGATGTGGCAGGTACAGCATTAAATCCTGGGTAGCCTGACTAGTTTAGACTTCTGGGAGGGATACATTGGTAGATGATGGATGGCATCCAGTCCCTTCTCTTTCCTGTCCTGTGTTTGGCAGTCACTAACTTGAACGATCAATTTGGAGGCCGCTTGAACGAGTTTAGCTATTTGCCTCCATTTCACTTGGAAGTACACTTAATCTAAGATGTGGGAAGGGCACTTCATGCAGGCCTGAAGCAGGGATCTTCTGTGCTGGCCTTGGCCTTTGGACCACAAAAAACAATTTACTAACTGAGACCAGTTTGCTGGGCAGTGGCTGAAAGGTTCTTGGGAGAGGGAATGTCAACACAAATACCCCTGTCTGGACCACTGATGAGCCCTGGTGAACATGGAGGCAGTTTGAATGTCACACAGAAAGGCCTGTTCCTACATGCCCATAGGGGAGAGATGACAGCATGATGCTCTCACATTAGATCTTCTCCAGATAGCATGGAGGTGAATAAGATAATGATCTGCAGAGCCTCACCGCACGTGCAAGGGTGTACTTGAGATGCTCATAGGCTTGTGAACAGAACTTGCGTGAAAGATTGGCCAGTTTATACTTTGTGAGAATGGCATTAAGGGGTATGAGGACAATATATTCATACCCTCTGGCATGAATCAAATGTTTTGTTTATTATGTGTACCATGACTAGAAAACTCTTGTCATCAGAACCTCATAGTTCATCAAGAGACTTTGTCCGTACTTTGTCTGACCTACTGCATATAGGCTTGGAAGATGAGCTTGCTAAGTTAAAAGTAATTTCTGGGGAGATGGCGCAAAGCAACCCCTTTTCAGTCTGAGGACAGGAGAAATAATCTTCCATAATGGGATTGTGAAAAGGAGTTTACACATTTTCAGTAAATATGTTAAAATAGAACAAGCATACTCATCTGAGGTTTTCAAGCCTTTTTGAATGACAACTCCTTTTTGAAAAAAGTAGAAAATCTTGAGCCCTTCTAGAAGTGAAGAATTTATAGCTGTTAAAAAGTATAGAAGAAATAAAATGTTGGCACTGGCTAGCTGCTATATCTAGGCTGGAAATTAGTACATTTTAGTATATAAGGAAACAGTAACAGTCACCTGAGAGCTCTCTGACAGCTCAGAGCTGTAAAGCTACTTTTAACAAGGAAATATAAATATACAGCTCCAGGAAGTTGAGGCAGACTGCTCTTTCTGCCTAGCTGAGTGCTGAAAAGTGGGTTTGGAATTTGTTTGGGGAGGTACATTTGTTCCTTTTTTTTTGTTGGGGGGTGGAAAGGTGTTGGGGGTGGTCATTTGGGGGACCCAGTTTGCCCTATCTGACAAATTTGATAACTGACCTGATTGAAGACATAATTATAGTGAGCTGTACAGAATCTCATAGTGATTGTGACTGTTTTCCATCTGAAGGGGAGGAGTTTGTATCCACTGTCCAAGCTAGGGGAGGTTTTCACTCCAGGAATTACTGTAGTGGATACATTTCCAGCCTCAGTCTGATCTGATACCGATCTGCAGATAATAAAAGTAATAAATGCAATAATGAAATAATATGAGTTTGGAACTTCTTACATATTTTTTTTTCATTTCCTTGTTAGAAAGCAACTTTTGTTAGACCTCTTCTGAATAACAAGCTAGTTACTTTAGTCCTTCTGATCATGTTCAGTACAGTAAGCTCTTAAATACGTTACCATTATGCTTAATGCAAACCAGTCTTGATTTTTATCTTGTTTGATAGCTTTTTGAGAGTTAAGTCTTGCTCTGACATTCACGTCTGTGTGTTCAGTGATAACAAATATATCACCTAAAATGTCCCTTCTTTGGGATGTGCTCACAAGTGATCTCTAGTCCAGGGTTGGGAGCTTATGCTGAAAAATGTGGTGGAGTTTTTTTTGGTTGACTGGTTTTTTTTGTTTTGTTTTGGGAGGGGGTTTAGTAAGCAAAATAAGTAGTATAAAATTGCAGTGTAGCAGTTTAGCAGGCCTGAGTAGTGACTCCAAAGTGTGTTAGGTGATTGTTCCCTAATCTTAAAGGAGATCTCTGCCTTTTGTAATACAGTGTTAATTTACTCCATGATGTTTGTGTGGATCTTTGATTTGGAAATACTTGTGTGTCCTTTTTTTTTCTCTGTCCGGTGGAGTATTCTGGCAGCAGGATACAAGAAGCAGATGCAGCTTCACTCTCATAGCTGTCAATGTATTCCTGGTTCTTTGTTTAAAAGATTGAAGCTATTGGAATAGCAATCTGCTGTCAGTCTTACTGGTGCTGGACTTAAAGATGTAGAGTAACTGGTGGGACAGAAAAAGTTTTGATTGAACAATCCATCTTGAAGAGAGTAGGCATTCAGGGCAGAACCTTTTAGGTTTGCCCTTCTTTGAGTGAGGGATTGGACAGGGTGATCTCCTGGGGTTTTTCCTCATGTGAATTACTTTATGATTCTGTGGAGATTTTGATTCTGAGGTCTGCCTCTGCTTTCTCTGCTTCATACTCTTGCTTGTTCTACATTACAACTCTGCACTTTGCAGTAATTCTCATATAAGGATTTTCTTCTTTGCTCTGTTAGCTTCTAGAAACCAAGACTAACTCTAAATCTTTCAGTAACAGGGAGGAATTATTCCTGTTACTTTAATCAGCTGATTAAAAACCCTATATAACCAATGGGACTTGCATAGCATACTGTGATTTGCAGGGATCAGGGAAGCATGGTACTCTAGGGTAAGGGGTGAGATTTTCTAATTTTCAGGTTTTTCTAGTCTCCTAATGGAGAAAGGAAACCTGTTCTTCTGACAGATAATTTATTTTTGCTGCCTTTTGTCCTAGTTCACACAATACAGGTAAATAGAGTGTTCCTTTGAGAGAAAGATTGCTGGATGCGTTCAAGGAACTAAGTTAAAACAAGAAGCTTGTTTTGTGTCATGTTGCTTTACAAGAGAGAGAGAACTAAAATTACAAAACTTCTTAATACAATGAGAAGAAAAGCCTTTGAGCATTTATTTGAAAAAAATTTCAGTTGTAGCTAATAAACCTAAAAAGTGCGCATGAAAATGTGGGGGTTTTGCTGAGTATTAGCAAAGTTCTCTGACAAGAATTGCACTGGGTTGAATGTGCTGACTGAATGGATCTTTCTCATCTGTCCATCCCAATTATTCTGTATCTTATGCTAATCAGAAATCTTTTGACATAGTCTGCCTTTGTGAGGTTTCTGGTATGAAAAAGAGCACCCTTATACTTCAGCACCATTTAGTAACTGATTTGTGGCAATTGTGTACTTGTCCTCTGAATTCAGACTGTACTTTGAAGATGTTATAGCATGTAGCTGTGTGAAACGGCTTTTTTTTTTTTGCTGGTAGAGTGTTACTGCATTCTAGTTTCCATATCTGACTGAAGATTCTAGCAACAATTACTTTCCTGTCTTTCAGGTGCTGATAGCTGATGACTACTCAGACCCATTTGATGCCAAAAGTGAGCTGAACAGAGTGGGAAAAGGGGAGAATGCTGGCTATATGGAACCGTATGAAGCCCAGAGAATAATGACTGGTAAGGAAAGACAATTGAACATATGTGATTTAATTGTATGGGAGTTCACATGGATACTGTGAAACAGAAATGTCTTTTGGTGTGCAAAACCATGTTCTGAAAATGCTTAGGTAAATGCCATGGAGAATTTTCATGTGCCTGCACATACTTTGATATGTAAAAATACTGGTCTGGATCTCACTATTGAATATAGATGGTTTGTACTGTCATGTGGGAAGAGGAAAATGTGAGCAGTGGGAGTTAGAGTATGTATTGCTTAGCTTGGAAATGTCAAGGCTGTCATCTATGTACGTAGTAGGGGTGGCCAAAAGATGACATTTTGTTAGTTCACTTAAAAACAGTTGATCAATTTGCTTATGGCTTTTTTTTTCCCTCAGATTCAGACTTCTTGGTTTTCCTTCTGTTGGAAGAGGGCTGCAGAGTTACATCTTAGTGTAGCTTCCTTACTTCCTCCCTTCTCTGATGTTTTTTTGTACCAATGGTCAAAATAAGACCTAAAGGTTCCCTGTGAGCCTTTAACTACTGTTCTTGGTAGCGTCCCTCATTTTCTGTCATGTAGGGAGCTGGTTAATGGTGGTGTTGTTGTAGGAGTTTGGACTATTTGAACCCCTTGTCCTGACATTAGGTGACTGTATGGTTTGTATATTTTCTTCATACTATCATATCCATTTCCTACTTGTTGGCTGTACAGACTGTAAATTTTTCTAGATACAGGGCCATATGTTTTTAATTTATGATAGTTTGACTCAGTCAACACACAGCTTTGTGCAGTTCAATTGTGCTTTTCTCAGATTTGTACAGCGGGTCATCTTTTTCTCATTATGAGGTAAAAGTCACTCTTGTGCCCAGTTAAGTTGACTGTATGCTTTCCTTTTCTATTGGCAGCTCCTGTTTTGGGCCCTCAGGAAAGATTAATCAGTGGGGGAAGATGAGGCTGTTGGATGCAAAGATCCTTTTTTCATGCAAGTGTTCCTATTTTTCTTTTCTTAAATAGTATTTCTGAAGAGAGACACAGGAAATTACATGTAGACTACATTATTTGGAAGTTTTCAGTATCTTATAGAGGGGCTGGGAGCTTTCATTTCTCATTGAATTTCTCATTCATTCTAGTTGAGTAATTTCTCAGAAAAACAAGTAAGTCCCGGTAAGTTCTTCCTCTTTATATAGCAGTGATGAACATTTGTAATTTTAACTATGAAGTTTACAGTGCTTTGATTTCTTTCTTCCTGTGTTTAGGACATGGGGCTTATTCTATGTTCTCTTCAAGATTAGCCATAATAAATGGGATGGTTTACTGGACAATACTAAGTGGCTTAGCTAAAGTAAGAGATAGTAAATTTGTGTACCCTTGTGATTGCAAGACATCCTTTTGCCAAATTGGTGTTTGGTGCATCTGATATCTGCTTTGTGTGTTATTGTAAATCAACATGAGGAGCTCTCTAAGATGCTAAAGGCATGTTTGAAACTGGGATTTAATTGAGTATAATGATATAGCAAGTGCTCTGAATATGCATTTGATTGAGCTTGTAGGAGATGCTTGATATCTCCCTGGAGAAGTTTGATGTTTTGAGATCTGAGTATTTGGTTTCCACTTATTGTGTCCTAATGCTGGCAGAAACAGAGAAAGTCTTCCCATAAACCTTGGTGACGTCAGGTTATATTCCACTGTATTCAAACATGTGGTTTTATGTTTAGGTTTTTTTTTTGTTGTGCCAATGCTGCCTTTGCTTTTTACTTGACAAATGAAAATCCAAAGGCATCTTTTTGGAGATTTTTAAAGATTGAGTTTGTATTTCCCAGGTGAGTTCTATTATATATCTACTACTTTTAGGGAAGACCTTCAGAATGCAGTTTGGTTCACCTCAAAATGTTTACTGCTTTGTTTGTTTTGCTTGTTTATTAGCTGTGCTGTCTGGTGAACAAAAGAATGTTATATGGCTATCCATTTAGTTTAACTAATCTGGTGAAGTCCTTCTTACTGTATTTAATGTGGGTTAATCTCAGAAAGGGGGAATCTGCGTACTTCAGCAGAATGCACTTCAGGAGAGATAGAAAGCAAAACAGCTTTTTATTAGTTATTCCTTGTTTACAGATGTAACCTAACACATGATCAGCTCTGGAAATCAAGTGTCAGGGCTAGTTTGAAACAGGAACCTGAAGTTTTTGTGCATGCTGCATGCTTCTTGAGTTAGTAGAGGAATAGGCAAAAGCACATGTCCATGTAAAGTAAGACCCTATTATTTCAGTTTGAGAAGCTAAGCTTGCACCTGAGTAGAAATGTCTGATGTCTGAAATAACTAATATGTTAATTCAAAACTTATTCTTCCTCTCTGAAAGCACTATGTTCTCACAGTTGTGATGCAGTTGGTTCTCAGCTGATGTTTAATTTTTTTTTTTTAAAAAGCCTTGAAGTTGATTATTTCAATAAACTATTGAATGATCTACCTGATTCCATGCTGTCTGTGGTTGGAATTGGGTTTAATCAGGCTTGAATGTTCTTCTGCTCATAGTGTCCCTGAAAAATACTGGCTTCCCAGATTTGTAGTTGTGTGGATTGGAGAAAAGCAAACTTTATGCCAAGGATCTATTTGCTTTCTGTGGTTCCTTACCCCAGAAAGGGTGAGCTTGAGGGGATAGTGCCTTTCCACTTTCTCCTGACAAATGCACATGTTGACACAGGTCTTCCAGGTATCTCTGCCTCTCAGCAGGAATTCAATCAAGTCCTCAAACTGCATGAAACATTTGCAATCAAATGCCAAATGAAGGCAGTCTATACCACAGCCATCTGTGTGCTGGATCACAGAGTGCATCTAAAGCTCACCTTTGGAGTAGGATCATATTTTGGATCATCGCTTAGACAGAGATATGCTGTCAGTTGTTACGCGAAGAACTGTATCCTTTTAATATGTGATAAAGAACACTGGCTACAAGAATGAGATAGTAGACTGCATCTGTTGCCCTTCTTAACTTGTTTCTTGGCTTTGAAGGGAGCCCTTTACCTCCAACTCACAATTTTTTGAGTACAAGGTGCCTAGCATGCTATAATATAAAAATTGGTTTACTTGAACAACACTAAAATTAAGATCAATTCAAGTCTCAAACTAATTTGGAACTACATTGTTAAAAATGGGTGAGGCGGTGTTTCTGTAAGAAGTGTAAAATATTATCTGAGGGGTATGCCTACCTTGAGGCTTGTATGTTTGCAAAAATACTGCTGTCTTTTCCAGATGAGGAGCTGTGTTTTCTGCGCTCTAGAATGGGTAATGAAGGAGAGTTGGGCAGGCTAGGCTCTTGAGTTAGGATGATGGCTTGAAAGTTGAGGTAAGCATGTGGTACATCAGTGCCTTGATTTCTGAGAGGCTTAGAAGTACCTCAGGTCTGTGCCCTGCCTGGAAGTTTGAATGTACACCATGTTTTTCCTTTGCTTTTTTATGCATCACCTAGCACTGTGCCAAGGTCATCAGTCCCTGCATGGGGTTCTGGTCTCTGTAATACGCGTCTGTCTCAGGGATATAGTAGAGATGGAGAAACCCCTCTTCTTGTATTTCAGAATTCTGTAGGCTTCAATGGGTAGCATTTCTGAAAATAGTTACTTTCTCTGAGATGTAACATGCCATGTGATATTCCTCATGGAGCAAATGTTGTGTTGTGAACAGACTTCAAAAGGCTGTCATAATACTATTGATGAAACAGATGTTGCGCCTCTTCTGTTCAGGGTAACTTTAGAGACTACTCAGGGCATAAAATACCCTATTCTGGACAGTCAAAGGGAGGTGTTTAAGGAAGCAGGAATTCATTTTTGTTATTGATGCATTTCTCACAAGAAGTTAGTCTTGCCTTGGGGACCTGGGTATTTTAGATCTTGTAGGTGCCATATGCTGACCCATGAGACCAAGGGAAGTGCTCGATACATGCACTCGATGCATTAAGTCAGTCTCGAGTCAAGACAGCAGTATGCTGCCAGTACCCCTTGAAGACTGGAAGATCTAAGTATGTTGCAAAAGAGCTTCTGGCTGTAAATGGAAAGCTGAATTCAAGTTTCTCAGATGTAGTTACATCTGAAAAAAACATGTCCTTCCCCATACAAGCCTGATATGTGTAGGGGAGACTGAACAAACAGGTCTGTATACATGCTCTAGGGGTGAGTGACTGGGACAGGAGAAGGATCCCTGTTTCCTGTCTTCTTTTTCTTTGTATTTATCATCCTATCTTTATATACATCATCCTGGCTATGCAGTAGGACAGCAGTGAGCAAGTTTAACTAGCTCACACCTAGGGATTTTGTGCTTTGCCTCCCTTCCCATAGATGCAGAAATCTGAGCCTCCTCTCTAGGTGCAGGTAGTGCTAAAAGAGCATACTCCTTCATGTACTTCACTGCTTATTTCTAGGGACTGCAGCCTGTTCCTTTATCACAATGGAATCTCCAATGCGTGACTGGCAGCCTAGCAAAAGCAGTCCACCTGCCTTAGCTGGGAGCTCCCCATGGACATGATGAAAGCAGTACCTCTGTCTTCCTGCAAGCTATCACTAAAATGCTGAGACTGTGAGGAAAACAGCATTCCCATGAACCTACACCTACTTCAAAAGGTCTTGGATGTCAGTTTCCCTTGTAACTGGAGAGGCTGGTTTTTTGTTCAGACATGTAACTTCATCTGAATAGTCACTGCAGCACAGTTATGGTGAGTCAGTTCTCGTAAAATCCTTTACCGTGTGGCCTCTGACATCTTGCTTATTGGCACCAAGTTTACTACTGCAAATAATGTAAAAAGAGCAATTATAATTACTTTGATAAATATTAGGCTGCATAGATTAGCAAGTACAGCATGGGATATTTAGGAAGAACATTTCTGGCCTATTGAAGGTCACTGAGCCTAGCTAACCAGTCTGTGATCTTTAAGCACTGTAGTGGCTCTGTTTAAGATTTCCTGTTGGCTTATATTTGAACATGGCAAACACCTGTAGCCAATACAGAAAAGGCAGTGTGTTTGCCCACTAATTTCAACAGCTGGCATGATTTTCAAAAGACTTTAAGCTTCTTCTCTTGTTCCTACATTTGTGTGTGTGTGTGTTCCAGTTCTAGATTCTACTTGGCTAGCCATGTCTCGAAAACAGTTAAAAATTAGATTTTATCCATCACTAATCCACCTCATATGGTATTGTGTGTTCTTCACTAGAATATTATGTTTACTGTCCTGTTGCCAGGTGGTGTGAATAAGACTATATGATCATCATTCTAGCAGAAAAAAAATTAAGATTTTTTTTTCTTTTAAAAAATGTATGAAAAAGTGCGAGGTAAGTCTTCACTTTTGAAGTTTGATGTGTATGTGCTCTCAACTCATCATCTGTAATGTGAAAAGCCACTGGGTGAGATTTAACAAGTTCAATAGCATACAGAAGTAAGCTTGTGACAGGTAACAAGATGGCTTTATTTACATGTTGGGAGTTTTCTAAAGGGCTGCACTGGAAATCTTGGGGAGATCTTTCTATAGCTGACAAGAAGGGAATGTCTGATGCGTCCTGAGCATACTCATCATTTTGGGCGTAGTGCTGGTGTCACTGTTTGCTTTTATAGAGCTTGGCCATCACCTTTTGCTAGCCTTAAAATCATAGAATCGTAGAAACATAGAATGGTTAAGGTTGGAAGGGACCTTCAAAGGTCATCTAGTCCAACCCCCCTGCAACAAGCAGGGACATCCCCAACTAGATCAGGTTGCTCAGAGCCTCATCCAGCCTGGCCTTGAACGTTTCCAGGGATGGGGCATCCACCACCTCTCTGGGCAACCTGTTCCAGTGTTCTATAACTCGCATTGTAAAAAATTTTTTCCTAATATCTAATCTAAATCTACCCCCCTCTATTTTAAAACCATTACTCCTTGTCCTATTGCAACAGGCCCTACTAAACAGCCTTTCCCCATCTTTCTTGTAGGCCCCCTAGAGGTACTGGAAGACTGCTATCAGGTCTCCCCGGAGCCTCCTCTTCTCCAGGCTGAACAGCCCCAACTCTCTCAGCCTGTCCTCGTAAGAGAGGTGCTCCAGCCCTCTGATCATCTTCGTGGCCCTCCTCTGGACCTTCTCCAACTGGTCCGTGTCCTTCTTGTGTTGGGGGCTCCAGAACTGGACACAGTACTCCAGGTGGGGTCTCACCAGGGCAGAGTGGAGGGGCAGAATCACCTCCCTCGACCTGCTGACCACGCTCCTCTTGATGCAGCCCAGGATGCGAATGGCCTTCTGGGCTGCAAGGGTGCATTGCCGGCTCGCGTTGAGCTTCTCATCCACCATCACTCCCAAGTCCTTCTCCTCAAGGCTGCTTTCAATCCATTCTCTGCCCAGCCTGTATTTGTGCTTGGGACTGCCACGACCCAGGTGCAGGACCTTGCACTTGGCCTGGTTGAACTTCATGAGGTTCTCACAGGCCCACCTCTCCAGCCTGTCCAGGTCCCTCTGGATGGCATCCCTCCCTTCCAGCGTGTCGACAGCACCACACAACTTGGTGTCATCGGTGAACTTGCTGAGGGTGCACTCTATCCCACTGTCCGTGTCGCCGACAAAGATGTTGAACAGGGCCGGGCCCAACACGGACCCCTGAGGCTTGCCACTCGTGACTGGTCTCCACCTGGACATTGAGCGGTTACCCACCACTCTCTGAGTGCGGCCATCCAGCCAACTCCTTATCCACCGAGTGGTCCGTCCATCAAACCCATGTCTCTCTAGTTTAGAGAGAAGGATGTCGTGCAGGACAGTGTCAAAAGCTTTGCATAAGTCCAGGTAGATGATATCCGTTGCTCGTCCCTTGTCCACCGATGCTGTCACCCCATCATAGAAGGCCACCAGATTGGTCAATCTGCCCTTGGTGAAGCCATGTTGGCTGTCACCAACCACCTCCTTGCTCTCCATGTGCCTTAGCATGGTTTCCAGGAGAATCTGCTCCATGACCTTGCCAAGCACAGAGGTGAGGCTGACTGGTCTGTAGTTGCCCAGGTCTTCCTTATTCCCCTTTTTAAAAATGGGGGTTATGTTCCCTCTCTTCCAGTCATCAGGGGTGTCACCAGACTGCCATGAGTTCTCAAATACGATGGCCTTATTGTAGTGCAGAATTCCCTGAAATCCAGCAGAAGCAAGGACATATGTTCTGAACAGCTATGTTCCTTCCTTAAAATATTCCAGAAGTAATGTTAGTTAGAAACATCCTAGGCTTCAACATCCATCTATTTCAAGTTGTTTCCTAGTTCATTAGAAATTTTGACAGAGATAGCATTTGGCAGTGATTTAAAGGAAATAAATAGTCTAGGGACAATTATAGAAGAGGACTTCTTCCTTGCATTGGGTCTGATGTGCAGGAATTGATGCGTGTTTGAAATAATGCTGGATCTGCTTCAACACAAGTCCTTACCTTCCTTCTGAGCAAGGCAATAGATCTCACATGTGCTGTGAAACTCTATCATTTTAAATCTATGACCAGTTGCCATAATGGTCAGTATTTCTCTTTCTGTGTTCATGAAGCACGTCACACCCCATCAGTGAATGTGAAGAGATAAGGCCAGAATGTATAGTGTCTTATTTCTCATGTTGGGAGAGACTGTGGTGTGTTGTGGTTGTTATAATTAGTGCATAACTGGGTGTGGAGAACAGCTGTGCATGAAATTAATAGCATTCCTCTATGTTTAAATCAGTCTTCTCCCCTAAAATAATATAAGCCATTCTCTAGTGATTGATACTGTGGTGGTGCTCTGCGTAGTGCATAACAGCTCACAAATGTGTGAAAAGAAAAAAAACTCACTCTTCAACTCTACTCTGTACAACTGGATAACTAAAATTAGGCTTTTCCTGAAAAACTGAGCATCACTCAAGCTTGATCTGGAATATGAGGTAGAAAGAGAGAGACTCTGTGTCTTGCCACTCAGTGCATCCATTGCATACACAGAATTTTGTTGCTTATTTTCAGTGTACAAACATATTGTCCAGAACGGGTTTAAGCCAGGGTTTAAATGTGTTCCCCTGACTCCCCATTTCAACACCTTCTTCTTGCTCTTATGACTTGGTGTAATTTGGAAGTAGACTAAATGGTGAAACTTCAATCACAAGCCTGAATATAAATTGAGGGGTTTTTTTTCAGTTTCCTGGCACCACTTCTCATTAAGACACAACTTATACACAAAATAATGGGAACAAGATGTCCAGAACTTTAGAAAGGTAGGTCAACATCATCATAGACTAGATGAGAGTGCATGTGGAAGGAACTTAACTTCATTCATACAATTTACTTGCTCAGTGTCTGATGAATCTGGGCTATGTTCTTCCACAAAAAGTGAAGCCAGGGAATGGATGCTTACATGGTTGGGAAAGAGAAATAATTGAGCTCAAAATGCTATTAAATCCTTGCCCATAGTTTGGAAGACTTCTTGCATCATACTGATAAAAAAGCACTAATTTCAAGCCACTTTGATCAAGAAGGTAATTTAAACAAAACTTATCTGCTTTCCTAATACAGGTGACATCTGGTGTTGCTTATTGCTTGCTGCCTGTATGTGATTTGAACTGTTGAAGAAGTTCACAGGCTATTTGGGCATCCAATGTTATCTTTTGTAGGTTTGAGCCCATAGCAGAGTCTCATGCATCAAATCTTAAAAAAAAAAAAAATATTTAAATGGTACAGCCAGGAAAAATCAGCTCAAGCTGGGTGCCTCTGGAGAGGGACCCAGAACAATGAAATCCCTGGACAATTACACCCTTACGGTCTGTGTACCCACCCCTCGTGCTTTTCATGCACCTCGCACATGCCTTTTGGTCCAATGGTAAGTACTAGTCTGGTGTCTTCTAACACCTTACTGGATTCCTTCTTGGTCTCCAGACAGACCATTCACTGTCCACATCTTGTCCAGCCACAGCAGATGACAACAGCTGCAACTCGTCAAAATAAGAATTATAGAATCATAGAATGGTTAGGGTTGGAATAGACCTTCAAAGGTTGTCTAGTCCAACCCCCTTGCAAGGAGCAGGGACATCTTCAACTGTCGAGCCTGGCCTTGAACGTTTCCAGGGATGGGGCATCTACCACTTCTCTGGGCCACCCGTTCCAGTGTTCTACCACCCTCATTGTCAAAAATTTTTTCCTAATATCTAATCTAAATCTACCTTCCTCTATTTTGAAACCATTAACCCTAGTCCTGTCACAACTGGCCCTACTGAAGAGTCTCTCCCCGTCTTTCCTGTAGGCCCCCTTGAACTGCCAAGAAAGAGAGGATCAAAGGGCAGATCATTCTGTTACTGTCTCCAGTACCTTCCTTATCTTCTGGTTCACATTGATCTCGGGGCCATCCAGGTGCTGTTGACGGCTGTTGCCTCCTTGTCTTCTAGTTTGTGCTAGTCTTGGGGCCATCCTTTATGTAACTCGGTAAAAGTTATGAGAGCTCAGTAAAAAAAACAGTGAACGTTCGCAGCTTACGGCATATGTAAATCTAGCCACTTATGCTAAGCAGAGAGCATACCAAATTACACACCAATATGTTATGATTCTTGCATCCTAATGCTAGATGACTGACTCTAACTGATCCATTCTATTTCTAATGTCTTATTTAAGCTAAATGACTAGTATTTCTTAACAGAACATAGCACTGCCTTTGGCATAGAGGATTATATTTAAGTTTTTTAACATGCTGCTTCAATTCTGTGCCTGTTTTAGCCTGCCAGTTAGCAGGCCTTCCCTCTCCCTCTACCCCATCCTGCTCACCTCCAGACAAGTTTCAAGTTTTTGGGCTGCTTTTCTTAAGAACAGTGGTCCTTTTAATATTGGATGTGAATTTTCTGTCCCTTCAAGTCAGGAATGCTAATGGTAGCAGTTTGAAGGGCACTGAAGTCTGTGTGGTCCAAGAGGATCTGTCATTTTAGAACTCTGGCAGCCATCTCTTGAGAAATACAAAAAAAAAAAAGAGAACTGTGACTCTAGAGTGAGAATTCGGTGAAGTCGGAATTAACTGGAAATCTTGGAAATCTTTTGTTTAAAAAGGTGAAAGAGCTTCATACCTCACTGGATTAAGCAAGTTGCTGCTACTCTATTCAAGTCGTTTTAGTCTTCCTCCCATCTCACTTCCACCCTCCTCCCTTTACCCCCTGATTCCAGATATGTTGAATTTGAAGATGTCTCACTGCTCCAGCCATCCAGTGAGACAGAAAAGATGAATGTCAGCTTGCTGCAGAGGATTTCCTTATGTAGAATATACCTGTGCATGAGCACATGTGGCAGCTAGGGAGGCTTCTCCCTGTCCTATAAAGATTCATGTGAGTTGTGTAAACCCTTAAACTGGATCAAGTAAATTAAAATGAAACTGTTTTGCATTTTCCCTTGAAAGCGGAGATCTATAGACTGCGATTCCTTCTGATTTCATCCGTATTCCATCTACCCTTTCCATACCTGTAAAGGTTGAGAGGCAGTGAATAGAAACTGAAATTAGAGGTTCCAACTGAATGTAATTAAAAAAAAAATTCTCACTGAGAGGACAGACAAATGGTAGAGAAGGTTGCCCAGTGATATTGTGTAGTCTCCATCTTTGGAGTTTTTCAAGACTGGATTGAGGAACCAGAACCTGAGTAACTTTGTCTGACTTGATAGCTGACCTTGCTTTTAGTATGAGATTTAACAAGATGACTTTGTGAGATCTTGTTTAACCTAACTTATCCTGTGATCCTTCAACTAATCTGTATCTGTTCTGTGAAAGTAAGAAAAGGCTGTGGAGAATCAGGATAAATAGAATATTTAAGGTCGGGAAAGACCTCCAAGATCATCAACTCCAACCATCAACCTCACACCACCATGTCCACTAAACCATGTCCTGAACTGCCACATCTACACGTTTTTTGAACATCTCCAGGGATGGTGATTCCACCACTTCCTTGGGCAGCCTGTTCCACGGCCTGACCACTCTTTCAGTAAAGAAGTGTTTTGTAATATCTGCTCTAAACCTCCCCTGCCGCAACTTAAGGCCGTTTCCTCTCACCCTAATGCTAGTTACTTGGGACAAGAGACCAGCACTTGCCTCTCTACAGCCTCCTTTCAGGTAGTTGTAGAGAGCAATGAGGTCTCCCCTCAGCCCACTCTTCTCTAGACTAGACAACCCCAGTTCCCTCAACCGCTCCTCATAAGACCTGTGAGACCCCTCACCAGCTTTATTGCCCTTCTCTGGACCCACTGCAGCAACTCATTGTCATTCTTGTAGTGAGGGGCCCAAAACTGCACACAGTATTCAAGGTGCAGCTTCAACAGTGCTGAGTACAGGGGCATCATTTCTTCCCTACTCCTGCTGGCTACACTGTTCCTGATACAAGCCAGAATGCTGTTGGCCTTTTTGGCCACCTGTGCACACTGCTGGCTCATGTTCAGCTGGCTGTCTACCAGCAGCCCCAGGTTCCTTTCCGCTGGCCAGCTTTCCAGCCACTCTTCTCCAAGCCTATAGCAGTGCATGGGGTTGTTGTGACAGAATTGTGGGACCCTGCACTTGGACTTGTTAAACCTCATACAATTGACCTTGGCCGATGGGTCCAGCCTGTCTGGATCCCTCTCCAGACCCTTCCTGCCCTTGAGCAGATTGACACTTCTGCCCAACTTGGTGTCATCTGCAAAGGTACTGAGGGACCACTCAATTCCCTTATCCAGATCCTTAATAAAGATATTAAACAGAACTGGCTCCAGCACTGAGCCCTGGGCAACACTGCTTGTGACTGGCTGCCAACTGGATTTAACTCCACTCCTCAGAACTCTCTGGGCTCAGCCATTCAGCCAGTTTTTAACCCATTGCAGGGTACACCTGTCCAAGCCATGAGCTGCCAACTTGTCTAGAAGAATGCTGTGGGAGATGGTATAAAAGGCTTTGCTAAAGTCCAAGTAGATAGCATCCACAGCCTTTCCATCGTCCACTAGGCGGGTCACTTGGTCAGAGAAGGAGATCAGGTTGGTCAAACAGGACCTACCCTTCATGAACCCATGCTGGCTGGGCCTGATCCCCTGGTTAGATTGTGGGAATCCATGTTTGTTTGGTCTCAGTCCTTTTCCAGCTTTGATAGCATGTCAGTATGCTCCCAGTGCTGATCTTTTTGAACATAATCACTGGAAAGACCAAACAGGTGCTTGAGAGGCGTAAAGAAGCAACCTGCTGAAGCTTAGCTTGAGCAGGGGATTGTGTATAAATATCTCCATTTTCTGGAGGTAACACTGAGTGAGGCACATGCATACTGAAAGCATGCTGTTGCTGTTGCAGCAGCAAGTGTAGTTCCTGAAAGCTGTTCACTACCCCTTCTTGGGATGAAGGAGCAGAGGCCGGACAGATGGGCTTGCAGGTTGGACTGGGCCTCTGTGTGCATGCCTGAATGCTGTAGGCAGGAATCTGGGGTGTTTTCCAGCTGGAGGTGTGGTGGAAGTGTAGGTAACTGATACCACTGTGGTCTGCATGGAAAAGGAAGGGAGTGCTGTAAAATCTTGCTATTGGCTCTTACTTGGAGGTTTACTTTATTGGGCGGGGTACATCAGTGGTTTTCTTTTCCTCTGTTCTTCCCTTAAACTGTTTTTATCTCAAACTTTGAGTTTTGCCTTCTTTTCTTTCCCAACTCTCCTCCCTGTCCCACTGCAGGGAGGGAGGGGAAGTGAGCAACTATGTGGTATTTTAGCTGCTGAGTGGGGCTAAACCATGACAAAGGCAGAAAAGTGTGATGGCTAAGCCCTCTTGAGCTTTTCCTAAGCAAGTTCTGCAGCAGCTGTTATGGCTGTAATGCAGCTGGAGGTGGGATAGAAGGTTTCTGCACTCAATTGAAATAGAAAGGGAAGAGGGAGATAAAGGAAAAAAATGTGGTCTCTTTGGGATATAACATTTCTATTGTATGTTAAAATAAGTTAATAACCCTTTCCTTTGGTTTTGAGATGCACTGTCACTGAGGAAACTTGGCATCATGGTAGAATATAGAGCATATCAACAGATGACAACTCCTAATCACTTTTTTAAAGGATCTTATTGTATGTTTCTTTAAAGACAAAGAACGAAACATCCAGCAGAAAAAATCCAGCTTTCCACAGTTGTCTCTTTTAGTGAGGTTTTGTGCATTGAAAATGTTTGCATACACATTAGTTAGTGGTTTAGAGACACATAATGGAAAATAGAGTGTAACCAGAAAAAATATAAGAAAATGTTGACTCAGTTGTATGCATAAAGATCATGACTGAAATGAACTTTCATAACATAACAATTTCCGATGACTTAAGTGGAAAATACCAGACGTTACTCCTCATGATTTGTGATGCTTCTGTTGCAAGAAGGGAAGAAGAGGACTGATTTATGTTTTTCATATGACTGTGGTTTGCTTTCCTTAACAGTAGAGTATGTTCTTGTAAATGCTCTGCTGAATTTTAACCAGTTTTATTTTCTGTGCTTAGATATCTATGGAGGCACAAATGCTTTTGAGTGATGGTAAACTGTATGCTTTAGAGCATTTTATCAGTACCTGTGTACATTCAAACATGACTTCACGTTCTGTGCTGTTACATAAAAGTGTTTTCCAAGGGGGAAAAAAACCCCTTAATACTGCATTACTAGCAGATTACTCTGTAATTGGGGTTTTGACTAAGAATTCTCATCTAGTCAGGATTTGCCTGAGTAGTATAGTAACTACAGAGAAATCTGCAAACAAGTGCATGGTACTGAATATTAGCAGCTGAACAGTTCATTGTAGAGTATTTGAAGTCTTACAAATGCTAGGTACTAGTTGCTCCTTCCATCAATTACTTCCTGAGCTGAATCAATGAGTAAAGAGATGATAGGCCGAAGAGCATGGGTTGAAACATTTTCCCAGAAATCTCAGCATTCATATCCCTGTCATTTTTTCTGTGCTAGCAAGTCAACTGTCTTTTACTACATGCAAGGCCTTGGATTGTGAAAAGCAAAAATCTCTGGCTGGATGTGACAACAACTGAGCAGCTTTCTTGATCTACTCATGTGGAGGTAGACTTCTAAATTAAACCATTTTGTCCCCACACCTGAACAGCAAATGTAGACCATCTTTCATGTCTACATTAATGATCCTTGCCGTATGCATGTGCAGAACCATGCTGGACTTTGAGTTTACTGAATCTCCCATCCTGACATTTGGAGTTGTACCTGAAGACTTTTATATCAAACCAGTGGTGATTCATCTTCATTAGGTGCTTAGGTACTGATCAAAGTTCCTAGACTGTGCTAGTAGCTCAACTTGAGTGACAGAACAGAAAGATTGCAGCTAGGACAAGACTTCCCCTAGGAAAGCAAGTCAAATGGGCAAAATTGCAAGTTACCCCTGCGGCTATTCCTTACAGTCAACAGGAAGAAACTACATAGCCATCACATCTGTGGAAGAAATCTGTTCTAGGAGTTTTTAAGCAGCAGTCCTTCTCCCTGCATTATACTCTTTATCGGGAATGCTAAAAGAAAATAAAAGCACATCTCATGTAGCTGAGAGGTCATCTCATCTGTTTTTCTTAAATCAGATGTGGCGGGTCTTCTGGCTACATGAGTCTACTGTCTCAGTCTGCCATATAGATTGTTCCTGTAGGCAACTTCCTCTCCATTACGTATCACAGAGCAATTAAGTCTGGAGGGAGGCCTCTCTCCATTTCCTCTTCTTCTCTGCCCCCTCCCATGTCCCAAGTAAGGCCGTGTTCAAAGTTAGCTACATGCAGAGAAGACAACTTCTCTCTGGGTAATTGCCATTAACCTTAAACTTCCAGCTATCAGCGAAATAGTTGCATATTTTGGGGTGGTTTTAATAAGCTCACTTTGCTCACATCTAGTTATCCTTTGCAATATAATCCTGAATGTATAAATATGGATAAATATTTATACTCACTAAAAATATTTTGATTAGTCCTTATCTCATTTGATACTTTTGAGTAAGCTTTCAGTAAGCAGAGATTCTTATAGGCAGACAAGATTCAAGAAAATGTCTTCCTTCTGTGTAAGCATTGAATATCATTTATATTATGAGTGGGTTCTTCTTCCACTCCTTTCCCCTCTCAAAAGGGATGAGATTCTGTGCCTGAAAAGACCTTTCAAGGGTGTTGTGAGCATCAGTAGCAGCCATGAATAGCAAGACTGATCCAACTGCAGGAAATAGTAGTCATATTTGCTGCAAGCTTCTCTGTCCTGACACTGGAGAGTTTTAGCTTGTTTAGAATAGCCACCTATTCTTGGTACTAGAATGTTTTTCAAGGGGAGTTGATTCTGCTTGTGCTAAGGTTAGAACACATTTTTTGGGAAGCTGTAGTTTGTGTCATGGGGTAGGGAGGACCATTGTGTTAACAGGTGTACATGAAAATACCTGCGCTGCACTCTGTTTCCAAGAGGGTTTCCATTCCCAGTTACTACAAAGAATGAGCTGTCTTTTACACAGCTTAGAAGCTTCAGAGTATGGAATGAGAATGATGGATTTTGATTGAGTTGAAGTCTCTGTTTTGCATCGTTACCACTTGAGTTACCATTTAGCCCATAGAAAAATGATCCTTGAATCCCAAAGCTCACTGCTTCTGATCAGAAAGATCAAAAAAACCTACAAGCAAACCAATACCTGGTATTATGATGCAACGTGCTGTAGCAACATCTGGAGTTGGCTACTGGCTAAGCAGCAGCAAATGTACAGAATCTTGTGGAGTTTTTTTGTATTCTTTTTCCCCTCCCCTAAATAAAAAGGGCAACCCTACTGCTATTCTGTGTCTTTCTGAGAAATGTGTACAGAGTAATTAGCTAAGCAGCATCAAAGTACATCTGAAGAGGTGAAGTCTGCAGAAATTATGAATTTTAAGATACGAGTTATAGTGTTTAATCACTGCTTATTTTAAGAAAAATGTGGACTTCCGGTCTTCTTGGGCAGGGTATGCTTACTTGTTTTATTTCAGTACATACTTTCTGTGGAAAATATTAAAGGTTTTTGTTGCTATGATACTTACCATAAAGGGACTTCACCCCTCCTGATCTTGCTATGACTGGTCTGATAGTCTTTCTTTATCAGGACTGTTGGAATGTAAAGTTCTTTTTAATGCTTCTTCCTGGGGTAATGAGTCATACTTGAACTTCAGGAGGATTTCCTTAATGATGCAGGCTGTTTCAAGACATTGCTTTTCACATCAAGAGGTTATGGCAAGCTCTTGCACCAAGGCAGGGGAACAAATGTCTGTTGTTCATTCCTGGAAAATCACTTACTTCTGAGTCACTTGGCTTCTGTTCAGAAGGAAAAATCAGGGAAGATCTTCTCATAACCAGCTTTTCCTCCAGCAAAATCTGGAATCATGAGCATTGGGAGGCAATTGCTGCAGTCTCAAAGCAAAACAGCTCCTCTGCTATTGGAATGTTATTCTTGTTCTCCTGTGTCCCAGCAGTTGGAGGCATCCAGCTGGACCTGGAAGCAGAGCAGAAAGCAGTTTGACTTCTGGTGGCCAGAGGTGAAATTTGAGCGGAGGTAAAACTTAGGTTCTGTGGTGAATAGATTTTGCACTAATACAATGAGAATTCTGCAGCATGAGTTCTAAAACATTTCTAGATTATCTTGTCAAGATGGGCATGAAAAGAAACATTAATGGTGAGGCTTGGAATAAGCAAGCAGTTGACTAAGTATTTCTGGCCTGTTTATGGGTAGGGAAAGTAAATTGGTTCAATTGGAGCCAATGTTCTTGTGTCAGGGTGATCGCATGCATTAGCATGCGTGTTACACTTCTGGCAAACTGGCAAGTTATTGGTTGTTGTGTAGCCTTGCCATACACCTGGTGCAAGCAGCTCACTGCCCTTTAATGTGGTTACATACTGGTACAGTGGCTCTCCATTGGAAGATTCAAGAGCAGAGCAAGTGGAGAGCAGAGGTTTGGGCCAGTTGAGCAAGACCTGTGGCCTTCATCTGCTAGAGACAGACAGGATGTCAGGATAATATCTTGGGATATGCATCAGGTATTCACCAGTACCTCTCAATGTCAGCCTGAGCCTTCTCAAATTTGTTTCTGCTTCCATTAATAATTTCAGGTTTTCAGTGGCAGATGAGAATACAAGGAATACAAGTGACTGTTGTGCATAAGCAGGCCTTGTGCTTGAGTTATGTTCTCAGGTATCTTTTTTTTTAATTTTTTTTTTCCTGGTGTGGTGCTTTCCCAGTTTTCCCAGGCTTGTCTGTAGAAACAATGTGCTACAGCAAGTCCTCCAGATACATTTTGGACTCCCCTTCTGGGACTGTTGAATATGAAATGTTTGAATCTACATTCAAAAGTTGTACTGCTCTTAACTCTGCTCTGACTATCCTAGTTGAAGACAGGTTAGCCTGTTCCCTAGCTGCTGAAACACTCCCTTTCCCTGTATGGCGTTTTTTTTATACAGGAGGACAAGATGCAAGTAGTGAACTCTAGCAAGGGATTATTTTTTGCTTACTTGCTTTAATTAAACATCCAGATCTTTCTGACATTTAGCTTATCTGTGTGTCTTGAAAACTTGATACCAGAAAGATCTGTGAAAGTTGCTTCAATGCTAAAATTCTTGCAGCTGTAATTATCTAGTAGATTTGAGTGGTGCAAATGTCCTAAGTGAGAATAGCAGCACAGTGGTATTCACTCCAGGTTGGTTATAGTTCTGTATGTTGTGTAGTTGGTAGCAGGTTGCATTTTTTTTATATGGTTAGCAGGAAGCTAAATCCAGGTCACTAGGACTGAAGCTGTTTAAATGCTAACTTCTGAGAAAAGAGCATAAGTGAAGCAACCATGTGGAGGAGACCTGTAGTCTGAATACAGAGATTGGGGGCAGAAATTCTTAAAACTAACAGCTGTGCTCTGTACAATCCTATTCCAGTGCAGTGTTTACAAGTTAATATGTGTTAAAGAAGAGAATGAACAATCTGCTGGGCTTCCTTCAAATAGCTTTGTATCTGAACAAAGTTAAGTGCATGCACAAATGACCTTGAAAAATTATTATACTTTCATTCAAGGGCTTCTATCAACAGCTATTTGTTGGTGTTAGGAGTATTGGCAAGTATTTTGTCTCATGCTTTAGGAAATAGAGTGAAGCTTTATCCACCTGTACGACTAGTAAGATCAACTCTACATTGAGCTCTGTATTGTTGAATGAAGATGTGTGAAACTAAGTATGCTGTGTAAAATCCCAGCAGTAGAATTGTAATCTGTCCTGAGTTCTGCTCTTAGGCTTCTCAGGTACAAAGGGTGTTGATAGCCCTTGTAATTTGCTTAAAAGCCAATTTCAGTGCTAGCTTTTCAAAATTTGTCCTTGTCCAGATTTGGCTCACTATAATAAGGCTTTGGTGGTAATGCAAGCAGCTGAGGAGCTGGTAGGGCTGTCATTTTAAATCCTGCACCAGTCCTGAAACCTATAGCTGAAGTGGAGATGGGTGTGTTTTATCACAGTTGCACCTGATATGTGTGAATCAGTGCACTTTGGAATCTGACATACTGATGAGTCGAAACTTTTTTTTAAGAGTGTGACTGCATTGTTTGACCTATTTTTAGTGTTTGCTTTGGTTTGCTTTAGTTTGAGATGAAGGAAATATCTAATGACTTCTGTACTGGAGACTAATATTGTTGTTTTGTTGTCTGTTGCGTACTTTTGGAGGGAAAGCAGTAGAAGCTCAACTATTGGGTTCTGTAAGCAAGTATCATCTTCAAAGTTTCCTTTTGCTGGCTTCATAGGTGTTCTATTTTCTTAACGATATATCCCCTAATTCTCTTAAAACTCACCTCAGGAATAGAGTGCATCTGTGAGTAATGCTGTTGAATTCTTTAAGACTATTAACACACCAGAAGGTAGTGGTGTTTAAGTGTTTGGCATTTAAAATTAGTAGTTTGGTTTGGTTTAATGTGGTTTGTTTTTTGGTTTGGTTTTTTTTTTTCTTTTGATAAAGTCTTTGATTTGGTAGGATCATGGCTTCTGTTCCTCATAAATACACACTTCCTCGAGTAGCACTGGCTGGCTTCACAGTACTGAAATACTATGTTTCTGACTTCAGAAGAAATAGAATGTTTCTCTTTTTCATCCAGGAGCATTCAAGAGAGCACTAGCTGTGTGTTCTTTCTGATATAGGTTTTTCTTAATGCAATATTTTTCCTTGAGCATAATTATTTTCAAAAGATAGCTGAAAGACAAAGACTGTGTTTTAATTGAAAAGATTTAAAGCACTTTTTTTCAAATAAGCTGCTCTTTAAGATACCCTCTTCTAGGTTTTGCTTGTATTGAAAGATGGTAATGTGGTTATCATTCATAACTAGGAATTGTTGTAACCTATCTTGCTTGTATTTACATCATTGATTTCGGTGTATATTTCTTCAGGTTTGCTGTATTTATAATGTATATATTTTTTTTCCCAAGCAATAAGGACACTGTCATATTGTAGACATTTCACAGTGCTTTTGAAATAGTTTGAAGCAATTACTTGTTTATAATGTTCTTGCTGATAGATGAGTAGATGAATGGCCTTTGTTATAGTAATAGAGAGAACTGCTCTAAATCTTTACTTCATGCGCAGGTTAAAAAGTTCTCTCCCTTTTCTCTCACTTCTCCCTTTTTTTTTTTTCTTCTTAGGTAACTCTGTAGTTTGCTGCAATTAATGAAATTCTTATTTTATTCTAGCAGTGGTTGGGATAATCACAGAACGACTGAAGTCAGAAGGGACCTCTTGATATCATCTAATAAAAAAACTCTGTTCAAGCAGGGTCAGCTAGAACAGGTTGTCCATGGCTACGTCCAGTCATGTCTTGAATATCTCCAGAGATTGAGACTCTACAGCCTCTCTGGGCGACCTGTTTCAATGTTTGACCATTATCACAGTAAAAAGGCATTTTCTTCTGTTCAGACAGAATTTGATGTATTTTGATTTATGTCTGTTGACTCTTGTACTGTCACTGGATACTGCCAATAAACGTCTGGCTCCATCTTCACTCTCTTCCATCACGTATTTATATGCATTGAAAAGGTCTCCACTGAAATTTATCTTCTCTAGGCTGACCAGTCCCACCTGTCAGCCTCTCCTCATATGAAAAAATGCTCCAGTCCCATTATCAGCTTCATAGCCCTTTGGACTTGCTCCAGTGTGTCTATGTCTTTCTTGCATTGGGAGGTGAAAACTGGACGCAGCAGTCCAGATGCAGCCTCACTAGTGCTGAGCAGAGAGAAAGAATCACCTCTCTTGACCTGCTTTCAACACTCCAAGTGTGCCCAAATTTGTGTTGGCCCATTTTACAATAAGGGTGCATTGCTGGCTTACGTTGCACTTGCGATTGTACAGGATCCCTAAGTACTTCTCTGCTGAACTGCTTTACAGCCAGTTAGCCTGCAATTTTCCAGCATCCCCAAGTCCTTCTGAATGGCAGCACAGCCATCTAGTCTATCACCCACTCCATTCAGTTTTGCATCAGTAGATGGAGCAACCCTGGCTTTTTCTAGCCAAGGCTCTGCAAGCTCCAAAGAATGCAGGCACCTCCCATGGCTTACCTGGAGAGGTATCCTAGGGCCAATGTTCCCCTGATGTCCCACTTGGATCTCTCAAGCTACATTTTGAGCCTATTTTTCCTTATTGCATCTTCTGACATTTCCCCATAATAGTTTGGCTCTGACTGCCCTTCAGGCAGCTGAGCGCTGCTGTTACATCCCCCTTGACCTTCACCTCATCAGACTAACCAAAAAAATCTCTCCTTATCGTAGGCCCCAGGGCCCTGCTGTCTTGGTAGTTCTGCACTGGCTACTTTCTAGTTTTATGTACTACCTCACTTTTTGAACACTCCTTGTAGGAAGTGTGCAGACTGGATATATTAGGACCCACCTGTTGGTGGATGTAGCCTCCTTGGGAACAAGACTGAAGGCATAACAGCTTGCCCCTTGATTTGCTAGCTGTGTTTCTCTTTAACAAAGCTCAGTTTTTGGTTTGCTGTATTCAGGAGGGCAGTACACTGTTCCTTTCTGTGAAGCTTCATGTTTATTTTTTATAAGGTCAGCGTTAATTTAAAGAAATACATGTTCCTTAATGCAATAGAGCTAAGCTTTAGTTACCAGTGCTGTTGTTTTATGTTCTTACTCTAGTCCTAACTCATTTTCTGTTGATATTCTGTAGAGGTAACTGGAGGGATTTTTTTAATCACCATATATAATTATACTGTGGGATTTATTTTTGTGGTCTTTGTATCTTCAGTTTGCACTTTGAACAATCTCCTCTTGAAGAGTTAAAAGCATACATAAATTTCAGCATTCTTGGGAATTTATGCAGTTGCTTGTAAGTGTGCTTTACACATGCTGACAGGGATTGTGTGCTTCCTGTAATCTGGCTTTGTGCAAGCTGGGGAATGTTGGTGGAGGCTGTTTGTATTGTGGTTGTTAGCTGGAGCAAACTTTTGCTTCCAGCTGGTTACCAAATGTAGAGATAGAATTTAGAAGTCTTGTATAAGCTTGCCATCTGTATAATTATGTGGCTATTAAGGAATGGATGGAAGCTGCATGCTCTGAAATTATTAACTGTGATGATAAAGCATGGTTACTAGTGATGCTGATACAATTTGCTTTCTTGCCAACAGAGTTTCAGAAGCAGGAAGTCATGAAGTCACATCAGAAAAGCATGCAACTCTATGACACACCCTATGAACCAGAAGTCAGTGGTGTGGAGTCCGATTCTGAAAGTGTGAGTCGCAATTTACAAGAGAGCAAATTGCCACAGGATGATGACAGGCCTGCAGATGAGTATGATCAGCCATGGGAGTGGAACAAAATCACCATCCCAGCTCTAGCAGGTAAGATTCCTAGATCCCAGCCAGGAAATTCTCTCTCACACCCGTAGCATATGTACCTGCCTTTGGGAGAATTCAAGTATTTCTGCTGTTTTGGTGTGTATGGAGGGAGAAGCCTCTGAAAATCAAATGTGAGTAGTCTCAAATCTGCCTACCTGCTGCTGAAACGTGGAACACTGCACTTTTTGTTTGATGCTTCAGCTGACCTGTTGTCAGCCATCTCAGCACTTGGTTCATGTTAGTAAAACTTCTGTTTCTCCCACTCCTTGCCTCTATCCCCATTTTAATTGAAGTGATGTAGATAGTATTTATTTTTGAGTGGCTTTATGATAAGGGAGTTGCTTTGCAAGGTTCTTAAATTGTGGGACAATTCTTAAAGAGGCAGGATGAAAAATAGTTGTGTAATGTTCATGCAATAGCATGCTTCTGCTCAGTGATTAATTTCTTGGTATTTGGAGTGTTTTCATTATAATTGCAAGCATTTCTGTGGATATATAGAACTTGGTTTTGGATTAATCCTTTTGAATTGTTGAAGTTTTCCCATGTCAGAACTTGTCAGTTAGGAGATAAGACACAAATTGTTTTCTCTCTCGATGAATGCCTGTGCTTGGTGTTGGTTACACTGCTCTTCTTTTTCCTTTTGATTGCTTTGCGAAAATGGCTGAGGGGGGGAGCTTCATTCAGTAAGAATGTGATTCTTGAGGCCAAAGCTTTTTCTTTCATGGAGCATCTGTGTGCCCAGCAAAGTCCAGCTGTGTCAGTTGGCCTGTCTGTGTTCCAGGATACTCTTGTGGTGTGTTAAAGACATACATGCTCTATGATTTTCCCCTCAATGGTGTGTTCTAGTGAAAAGCTGTGTCTAGGAGCAGAGTTGTTCCCCTTCATTTTTAGGAGTCAACTTGGCAGAAAGCTTGGAAAGGAAAGTTGTGTGTAATGATGATTGTGGGGATGAGGAGGGAAGAAAAGAGATATGGCTCTGGGAGAAGCCTGAGAGAATGATTAGTAGTGAGTGTGCATTTACCTTGGGTAAATCCTGCTTGACAAACCTGTTTGCTTTCTGTGCTGAAACTACTAGATCTGTTAATGGAAGGAGAGCAGGAGTTGTCTTCTATATTGACTTTAGCCTTCAGCGTGTTGTGTTGTGACATCAGCTGTGTTACCTCATTTGGAATGCCATAGCCTAGATGGGTGGACTACTAAGCGAAAACCTGTCAGGGTCATTGACCTCAAAGGGCAGAGCTTAGGGATTCATACTTTTTGTGGAGTCTGGATACACGTTTGATTTCTCAGGGAATCTGTTCTGGAACCCTTCCTGTTCAGCATCTTTATCAGTAACCCAGAGTAGTAGGAGAGGAAATGAACTTCATGAAGTTTGGAAAGATATCAAATGAAGGGGTGGGTATGTATGTGCAGAGCCACTGTTCAGAGGGACCTGGACAGGCTGGAGAAATGGACTGACTGCGAATTTACAAAATCCATCCAGGATTGTCCATCCAGGACAGACTCATACCTGCATCTGGAGCAGACTAACCCCATGCACTTATATGTACTGAGGACTGGCTGACTTGCTGTGTTACAGCTTTGCTGGAAGGGGCTTAAGAAGTCCTGGGGGAAAGTGGCCTAAATGTGGCTAGCAGTGTTCCCCAGCAGTGATGAAGGCTAGCAGCAGGAGTAACTGGCCTGTGTAAACAGGAGCATAGCCAATAGATCAAGCAAAGTGACTGTTCCTCTTTACATGATATTTCTTGAACGATGTGTCTAATGCTGTGTCCAGTATTGTGATGCAAGAAAGATGTTGATAAATGTTGATGTCAGCAACAGAGAGCCACCGAAATAACATGAAACTGAGCACATTGCTTGTGAGGACATGCTGAGAGGACATGGCTGTGAGAACAGCTTGCTCAGCGTGGAGAAGAGAAAGCTTTGGGGACATGTAATAGCATCTTTCCAATGCCTCTGAGAAGGTCTTCAAGAAGATGGAGCCAGGTTCTTCACAAATGAGCAGACATGTAATGGGAAGATGAGACATAAGTTGAATCAGGAAAGGTTCTGACTTGATATGGGGAAAAGTTTTTCCTCTACAAGGACAGTCAAGCATTGGAATCAATTGTCCAGGGAGCTTTTGCAGTCTTTTTTTTTTTTTCATCCTGCGTGAAATGATGACTGGATAAAGTTCTGAGCAACCTGATCTGATCAGATAGCAGACCCTGCCTTAAGCGGGTTGGACTAGACACCTGCCACCGTCCCTTTCCACCTGAATTATTCTATGATTTTGCAGTTCTGTGTGCCACGATATTGCCACACTACAGTAATGAAACTTGTCTCCACATCTATGCAGGGCTACTGTTCCGTAAACAGCACCTGTTGTGACAATACCCTTCTTGGGATCTGATCCCCTAATAGGTAGGAGGACGTCAGTGACAGAAATGTTTCTCTTCTAACATAGTGGAGTAGAGCAGTTGTGAGAGAGATGCTGCTTCTCTGCTTCGTTTGTTCTTACATCTTTAGGTTGTGGTTCATTTGGGTTTTTTTCCAGACCAAGCTGATGTCTGCGGTATCACATCCTGTGAAATGTGAGTGGAAGCAAGAGACAGATGGATGAACCTGAAGGAGCTGCTTAAAAATAAACCTCTTGCTCAACATCCACTTTCCTCTTGTTGGGCTCCTAAGGAGCAGAAGAGGAGGACAGAGAAAACTGATTTCTGCTTCCTAGCGGCATAGTTTATTCTGGCATGTGAGCTGTTAATAATCTTGTGGAGTTCCAGGCTCAGTTACTTTTCCATTAAGCATACGCTGATAGTTCTTTCAAGCCTGGATCTAAACCAGTATCCAGTTCTGCTGGATACTGTGCAGACAAAGTAGTCTCTCTCACTAAAGAGCATGAACTCCAGTACAAAAGTATAACCTGCTCATGTGGCTTCTGGTAGGATATACAGTTCTGCTGTTGAGCTCTGCCTGTTAAGCTTCAGTTCAGACTTGCCTGAGCTGACTCATCCTCTTTGCTGGACCCCTTAAAATGCTTGCAAGACTTGTGCTGGGAGATTGCCTGGCTGTGAGATCCTGACTATGATTTGGGATGTCTATTATATGTCAAGATAGGTTAACCAACGGAGATGTGTGTCAGCAGGTTCCCAGTGCCACAATGGCTGCTTTGCAGATGCTGAATATCAGTTTGGCCCATGTGTGTAAAGCTTTCTACTTTGTGTTTATAGTATGGCACTGGCGTCTGCCCCAGTTCAGTAGATATTTTTGCGCATTTTCATGAGTCCCTATGATAGCAGCAATGGCGCTCACCTGACCAGTGAGCCTTACTACATAGCAGCATGGTCCACAGTAATTCTGTTGTAGAGGAATGATGTCTGCTACCTGGAAAGATACACAAGCTATCCACAGCACATGTAGGGGTTGTGCAGAGCCATGAGCAGTGGATTTGCAGGGAGTCTTAGGCTGCACTCTGCATTGTTTTCCAGGGAATTTCTCTATTCTCCATTCTAGATTCTGGAGAGTTTTCCACTATTTTCCCTCTGCCACCATGTCTGCATCTTGCCCATGTTTCTTTTTTTCGTTTGTAGTCTTCTTTTCCTCTTTCTTTTGTCCCACAGAACTGCATCTAAGTCTAGACTCTCTCATTCATCCTCCTACTGGATACCTGGATCCCACTCTGTTGGGATTTCTCTTCTCCCACCTTCAGATACCTGCTCGCTGTCACCCAAGACCCTGTCCTGTTAGCTGTGTGTACATTTCTGCCCACAAGGAAGTATTGTGTGCTTCCTCATTCATTCCCATCCTTCTAGCCCTCTGGGTATGTCTGGGCCACAGTGACTACAAATTGCTGTTGAAGAGCTCCTGCAAAGAGGCCTAACAGTTAATTCTTACTGACTGTGTTAGCTGAAAGGCTTTCCATTATTTTTTGGCAACCTGTCCTGTGTTTGCCTGACTGGAGGCATGTTCAGCCATTCTTGCATGTATTCTTGGACAGTTTGAGGTTAGACCTACTTTTGAGCAAAAAAATTATTTTGTTTGAAGGTAAGAAAAGTCCTTGAACTGCATAAAAGGACAGGGAGGAAGAAATGCTTGAACAGGTGACACGTAGGTCTTCAAGGTGAAATTCTTTAGGACTATTTATCTCTCTGTAGCTTGTTTCTGTGGTTTAGCATAGCACAGGGATTCTGTGAGTTGAGTTTTTCCTTGCATACCAGTTTTGATAATTTTTCGAAGGCTAAGAGTAATATCAGAGTTATTGTGAGCTTCTCACACAAGGATTGTGATTGTGTGCTACCCACAAGTTATTTTTCTTTCAAAGTATGCAAAATACCTCAACCAGAAACTTCATTGTTCAGCAAAACTGAGATATAAGCTGTGGGACCAGTATGCATCTCGCTGCATCTGCAGCGAGATCACACTTTACGGATTTCTCAATTAGTAATACAGCAGCCACAGAAAAGGGATTATTCGTTTTAAAAATTATTGTCTTTAAGAGTTTAAAAATTATTGTCTTTAAGAGTTACATGTGTGCATATGGAAATCTTAGACTTTATTCTTCATGTATTGTGCATATTATATGTAATGGCTGATTTTTAATTCATTGAATCCAGAGAACAAATTTGTTAGTTTCTACTGTATAGCTTTATGTACAGAAGTCATTTGGTATTTGTAAGCTCTTTGAGCTCTGTAATTGTCTTCATGCCCACTTTTTTGGTCTTTATGAGGTAAATTCTGAAATAGTTTTTTTGAGTGCTGATTTAAAAAAAAAAAGAATCTTAGTTCTGTCAATATTTTTTCTTCATCTGTAGTTTTTAGGTTGTTTGTGTATGACTGTGAATTAATAAGGCACAATCCATCTAATATGAGATTCTATGACTGGCCTATGTGTAAATATTTTTCTAAGCATTATGCAGTTAACTCTTATGAAAGCACACTAAATTGAAATTTTGCTTTACAAAAGCAACAGACTAAAAAGAAGTTTAATTAAAAAGTATTTTGATATAGTTGTATTACTTATCGGTTCAACATGTAGAGATCTATTTTAAAATGCTAAGAGAGTGAACATTTTTTTGAGATTAATTAGATTTCTTTGCATCTGTCATTCATTGTAACTTAGTGTCTCTTAGGTACTTGTTATTTACTACAAAGGAATGCATAAAAATCAGCTGCAAGCGTAGATTCAAGCTGCTGTCTCATCTAGTGTCACTGTACTTCAACTAACTCCTAGGAATTATAAATGTTGAAAACAATGAAAGAAGAGGTTCTAAGTTGTAAGCACTGGGGAGTTAGCAGTAGAGAAGTATTGACCCTCTCTTAAGATGTGTGAAGTGCTTTTCTGACTTACTGTGTACTGTGGTTCTGTAATGTAGCTAAAGTAGCTGGACCAGGTGGGGTTGTTTCCCAATCCAGCTGAGCTGGATTTCTCTGAAGAGCACAATGTTGGTCTAAGCAGTATCAGAAATTCTAGCAATGGACCCAGTTTACAGGCCCACAAATACCACCCCCAACTACTTGGATTGTGGAGGCTGTGAACCTGAAGGGACCATCTGCTAAAACTTTCCTATTTTGAAAAGTTCATCTGAAGGGAAGAACAGACGTTTGTGAAGTGAAGTGCAGACACAAAGAAACGTAGGTAGCAAATGGTTTTGATTTGTCAGGGACAGACTTAGGAAACAAACCAAATTGGCAAGCGATACTAGAATTATCATGAGGTTAATTACTCATTTACTCATCCAAGTGTTTTAAGGAAAACATTTGTTCCTCTGCCGTGATTACAAGATTTGTTGCTAAAGCATTAATAAGACCTATTTGTCTCCAAACTGGAGTTTGGGATGTGCCAGACTGAAAGTGTGCACAGACTGTGAAGTCTCCTCAGGTTGAGGGGAGCGTGTTTGCACTGTGGGTCCTATGCGTGGAGCTGGTGTTATGCTGACACTTGTGGAGCAAGCTATGTATAGCTTTCCTCAGGGACTTGTGCTGTTAACTGCAGTGCTGAAAGACGTATCTCTGTGTAGCAGAGCTGGAGTACAGCATTTTGACTGTCTGCAGCTTGAGTTCATTCACAAATTTCATTTTGTTTCATTGGAGGCTGTATAGCTGAAGCTGAAATGTGGTTTTGATAGTTGCTATGGGAAGTGGACAGGACTTGCTAGACCTACTGCTGAGTTGGGCAGTAGGTTAGCCTGGAGTTAGCCTGGAAGAGCTGAGCTTGGCAAAGTAATAGGTACAAAGTAACTTTCTGACTGGAAAAGGAGATAACACCACCAGAGACACTCTTGAGGAATGTTCAGGAATTATACTAGCTTCCATTTGAGTGTATGAGAAATTGGGCCTTTCCAGGCTGTCACGTGAGGATAGCAAACCTTTGGGTAAAGGAAATGCATGTAAAGTTTACAGAGCATATCTTAGTATTGCTTTCCAAAATAAGTGGCCCTCTCTTATGAAGAGGGCTTGTGTTAGGAAGAGAGCCATCTGGTAGTTGTTTTCAGCACTGATCATGGACTCCTCGAAGAAGCATCTGTAGATGCCAAACTTGGTCACCTCTGCTGGCTGCAACTGCTGTTGCACAGGAAGCTGGTGCCTAGGATTCTGGAAGACTTGAAGCAGGGGAGTTCTGGCATACTACCATCATAGGGGTATGACACTAGCTACAGGGCAGAGGAAGAGAGGTCACATGGAGAGTGAGGAAGGGTCAGGTATGCAGTCAGTTCCATAACTGTAATGGCTATGTAAACAGAAGTACCGTAGCAATAAAAAACTTTACTCTGCCAGCTGCATGGAATTCAGCTTCTGAACCTTCACTGTGTATACTGCTGCTCTGGTTACAAGGGGATTTATAGCAGCCAAAACTCAGTCCTAATAACAACATTGCATCAGTTGGTGCCTCACTGCGTGTCATGCTTGTCAGTTAGGGCAGGAGACCGGAGACATGTCTGAGCTTTTCAGACAGAGAAAACATTCAAAACCATCTGAAATTTAACTTTATGCTATTTTTGGAGAACAGATCCTACTTTTAACCATCATGTTGTTTACAGTACGAACTGAGTTTCATGTTAGTTTTGTGAACTGATTTTTTTGGTATCTGAAAGATGCTGCTTAGTCAGAAGCTGACATTGAGTTCACTAGTATTTACAGCGTTCCCAAATTACATCTAGATTTTTTTTTTACCATTTAAATAATAGTGCTGTTCGTATATGTCATTGGCAAGTACACACATGCAATGTTTCTCCTTGTTATGCTAATCAGCTTTCATTATCCAGTAATGAAGTTAAATTTGACTTTCCATTTTAAGAAATAACCAGCCATGCATACTTCAGAAAATTATTTTGCCCAAATTTTGCAATAACTTGTGCATACTTTCTCTGAGTAGAGGGGGAATTTGGAAGTGTTCTAAGACCCATAAGGAAAGAATATAACAACAACAACAACAAAAAAAACCCTCCAAAACATTTTCCACTTCCAACATATCTCTAATCTGTATGCATTATCTTTTTGAACATTACAGCTACCTTTCTGTTGTATAGTGTTGATTTAAAAGAGTAAGTACTACCAGCCACATGCCTATGTGTTGAGGTAAGTTGCAGTACTAGAAACATGCATCTCGTGCATCCTAAATGCATGAGATCTACAACATGCTGTTGTATGGAGTCCCTTTAATTGTACTTGTAACATTTTCTCTGATATTGCTGTTGAAACTCACAGAGGAGCTGATTGTGCTGTGTTTATGTGCATTGTGATATTTGCCTCCTGGTAACAGTGAAGTTTTTTCTCTCCCCCTAAATGACCTTAAAACAATAATCCATCTGCAGCTGGGAGTGTTAGTTTTTGATGAAGAAGCAAACCATAAAAGGTAGTGAGAGTCAGGAAGATGGTGTGGGTAGCTCCTTTCACCATTTCTGTCAATATTCTGTCCTTTTATATTTTGAAATTATAGACAAGTAGAATCTGTAAATGTAATGAATTAGGATGCCGACATCATTAGTATATGCTTTGCTATAGATGTTGTAGTCCTCTCAGAAATTACAGCTTTGCAAAGTTGCATTGATTTTCTTGGAATGATACAGTTTGTGAGAGAAACTGACAAATACTTAGTGTTGCAAGGCAAAAGCTTTGTGCCAGCATTGTATAAGTGGATACATTTTTAATTCATTGCTGCTTGCCAATATTTCTGATGTGGATAGATGGATGTTAGCTGTCTGGATTTACACTCAGATCACTGTTAGGAAGATTCCACATGAACTGAGGCAAGCTCAATTATTGATGTTCTCACTTGTTTGTTATTGTAATTATGGCAGGTGACTGAAAGCCTATCTTTGTTTCTGTTACTTGTTTAACAGTATCATCTCTTGTGTCAAATGTTAAGCTAAGCTCTAGTTACTGTAACAAAGTTTAGAAGAGTGTGAATTTTGTTACCAGGAAAGCAAAAGAGTTTTGAGATTGTATTTGCATACTTAGAAACACTTTTACATGATATATATAACTTTATAGATAAAACACTACAGCTTAATGTTTGTGGATGCGTGTTTGTTCTCTCTGTAAAGTGTGAAACCTCTCTAAGTGCTATGACTATTTTGGTCCTTGTTAACCTTGCGTGGAGAGGTAATTATTGTGTATCTTGCAGCTCAGTTTAATGGAAGTGAGAAACGGCAAGCATCTCCTTCTCCCACAAATGACCAGTGCAGGCAGTTAAGAGCACCTGGTGGAGGCTTTAAACCCATCAAACATGGCAGTCCAGAATTTTGTGGGATCCTGGGAGAAAGAATAGATGCAACTATTCAACTGGAAAAGCAGATGTAAGTAAGCACAGTAATTGCTCTCTAGCTCTCTGCCTTGCCACTTACAGGAACAGCAAGTGTCCCAGATCCTGCTGTCCAGCTCCCCCTCCCCAGTATCCCCTCTCTTAGTGGTTATAAAAAAACCTATTCTTATTAATCCTGCAAAGTGTAAGTAACTTTTGGGGAGGACAAAACTGGAAACTCATCTCAAGAACAGTGAATTTTATCTGCCAAGTATGTGCAGTTTTTCCACTTTCAATGATGTTGATTACATTGCATTAGGGAAAATAGGTGTATATCACATATACACACATTGTGCTTTAAAGCTGCACAAATTCTCTCTCTTTGTGGCTGCATATCTTGTTTCTAGTACCTCAGACATGTCTTGCATCTTGCTGTAATACTGGTCCAGGGAGAAATTGATAAGAGCACCTACAAAGCTTTCAGAAAAGAGACTGTTATTTTTACTCTGGTGGTGTCAAAATTGAGGGTGGTATTTAGAGGCAGTTTTGTCAGCTCTAAACTCAAGTTCTGGGGGAATTGCCTGGAGTGCATGTCTGGTATCCACAAGGGTGGCCTCCGTCTTGTCTCATTGTCACACTTCCTTGATCCATTTGGACAGACTGTCTTGTGTGATGGAATGACTCACTGTCCTATATCATATCAAAGGTGCAATCTCATAGAATAGGCCAGAATCCCTCATTACACACACACACAAATCTTATTGTGGAGCAATTTACACAGATTGCACTGATATTTTTGAGCACTGAGAAGTCCAATGGATTCACATGGGAAAGTGAGGAAGCTGTGTCTTGAGTCCCTGAAAGTATTCCCACTTCAGACACTATCATTCTAAGATAGTTGCAGAATTTATTTTCACATGAGAGGGAGGGCATAATTTAGCACTAATGTGAGTATGGTCTTTGTGAGAATACTTTGTTTCTGATTGGTAGTGGTATTGCGAGGATTAGCAATCCTTTTGCATTTCAGATCCTCAGTAGGAGAGAATCCTCTCTCTCAGCTGTGTCTGAGACAAGGTAGTTCAGGAAATTCATTTTCCTTTCACATGCTATTTTTACGTGCAATATTTGGAAACTTAAGTTTGAAACAGAGAATACTATCATCTGCATAGTGTCATCTGCCATCTAAGCAAGCTCAGCCTTTGAACCATCTGCTCATTGACAGATTGTAGACATATATGCAACAGAGGAATTAACAACCACTATTGAGAAATCACTTTCTGATACTGTTAGGTAAATGACTAAAAATTTGACTGTAAAATTTAGTCCTCAGATTTGGGTAGTTCCAGCCCACCATAATCCTCAAAAATACATTTAAAATACTGTGGGAAGTTGAGCATCTATTAATTAACTTTTGACTCATAAATATATTGTTGTGTAGTTGTCTTTTTTAGTATAACTGCAGTTATATAAAACTGCAATTGATAATAACAACTGAAAACTGCAGAGGTAGTTCTACTTCCTTTAATTATTCAAGTGCTAATCACAAGATTCTTTTTGATGCTTCATTATGGAACATCAAACCTGAAATGAGTGCACAGTTAACAATAATGTGTCAGAAAATGGAAGAGTTTGGATTTACTGTACCTTAGATTATTCAAAATCATGCAAACTGCCAAAGTTTTAGTAGTGTGAGACCTCTCCACAGCACATGCCAAGCCACTCCAGCTTTCTCTACAAAAATGGAGTCTGTTTTGGGGAGGAGAGAGGAGTACAAGATCTAGAGGAAAGTAAGCAAGCAAATTGACAAGTGAGTTTCTAATAGGTAAGTTAGGAAGTTTCACAAGAAGGCAGAAATAGCAAGGTGTGATAATATATCATGAAAATATTTCTAGTTGCTTGTGATGAAGGAATCTGTGACTATGAACTTAGTAACTCATGGACGTGAATTGAATGAATTTCTTCCATTTCCTCCTTAACAGTGAAAAGAAGAAAGTATGTTCTGCTGTTTCCATTGTCTTATTGAAAGTGAGTCCCTCCCAGCCTTGTATACAAGATCTGGCAACTTCCTGTTTTGCTCTGACCAATTCAGAAACAGAATAGCATTGTACATTATATGAGCTGTAAAAACTGATCATACTTACTGTATAATTGATGCAGCTGTTCTGTCTTCAGTGAAGCTATGGCCACTTAAAGGCTGAAGCCTGAGCACTAAGAAAGTAAGGGCTGTCAGGAAGAATGTTGTATGAACCACAGTCCTGGGAGAAGATCCTGATAAAGGCCAAACTGTGTGATTATGTTTGAATTTTGCTTTCATGCCTGTATATTCCAGGATATCTTAGAAGACATGTATGTCTTTAGGTTTTTATGTCCCGTGCTTTTGCATTGGTTTCTTTCACAAGTTGTCACTTCACTATTTTGTGATCACGTCATTCACATTTGAATGAATGTTTTACCTTTCTGCACAAGTACCTATACGCTGACATTTAGCAAATAGACACACCCAGGGCAAACAGCCCAAATACAGTTGAAACAGTAAATGATTCAGGCACTTTAAGCTGATTATAGCACCATTCTTATCTCTCTAGCTGGAACAGGAGCAATCTGAGTGTCACATTTACATGGGCATATGATTCACAAGCAATTACACTTCTGGATACTGATGTTTACTCTCAGCTGTAGCCAAAACAGCTTCCAGGCATCACTTCTGAGTCAGATGTTCTCCCATGAGCAGCTGTCTTCATACTTTGTTCGGTTTCTTCCAACTCTTTCTAAAGCAGACTTTTTTCCTGGAACCAAACATGCATTCTTTTTCTATGAACCTCTCTGCCAACTGAGGAATATGTGATCTGAAGAATGTGTGAAATACTTCCCCCTTAATATCAGAGTCCAGAGTATCGTCCTGGTTTTGGTGAGATTGTATTTTATTTCAGTTTCATTTGGAGAGAAAAGAAAGAAAAAGTCTTTATGGCTAATAGGAATGATTTTTAGACTCTCCCAAATCCATTTTCTGATTCACACTTAGTGGTAATATACTTCCCGTACACCCAGAAGACAACCTAGACTTTAAATTGCTTGTTGGGAAATATCCTTCAGCAGTAAACATCTAATGGTGGCTAGAGAGAACACTGCCTGAAAACATTTGTATCTATGCCTCATTTTCATTTGTGAAGTGATGAAGCTGTCAGGGCCTCCCTTTCTAGTCTGTCTTGAATATACAATAGTATAACTCTCTTTTTGGCTTTCTCTAGTGCAGACTTTGGTTGTAACCAGGCACAGAATGAATTCTTAATTTGAGCACCAAATTTTGATAAGGACGTTCATCAGATTTGACAATGGAGCTGACATCGGTATGGATAGTTAAGAGCATGACTTCTGTAAAAGGAATCTTTCTGGTCTTTATTCACTTACTTTTTAGTTGGAATCATAGAATCATAGAATGGTTAGGGTTGGAAGGGACCTTCAAATGTGATCTAGTCCAACCCCTCTGCAAGGAGCAGGGACATCTTCAATAAGATCAGGTCGCTTAGAGCCTCATCCAATCTGTCCTTTAATGTTTCCAGGCATGGGGCATCTGCCACCTCTCTGGGCAACCTGGGCCAGTGTTCTACCACCCTCAGTGAAAAAAAAAAGATTTTTCCTAGTGTCTAATCTAAATCTACCTCCCTCTATTTTGAAACCATTACCCGTTGCCATATCACAACAGGCCCTCCTCAAGAGTTCTCCCCATCTTTCCTGTAGGCCCCCTTTAGGTACTCCAGTATGGAGACCACTATGAGGTCTCCCTGGAACCTCCTCTTCTCCAGGCTGAACAGCCCCAACTCTCTCAGCCTGTCCTTATAGGAGAGGTGCTCCAGCCTTCTTAACATCTTCGTTGCCCTCCTCTGGACCCTCTGCAACTGGTCCATGTCCTTCTTATGTAGGGGGCTCCAGAACTGGACACAGTACTCCAGGTGGGGTCTCACCAGGGCAGAGTAGAGGGACAGAATCACCTCCCTCAACCTGCTGGCCACAATCCTCTTGATGCAGCCCAGGATTCCGTTGGCCCCCTTGGGTCTGCAAGGGCTTATTGTCAGCTAATGTTGAGCTTCTCATCTACCATCACTCCCAAGTCCCTCTCCTCAGGGCTGGTCTCGATCCATTCTCCGCCCAGCCTGTATTTGTGTCTGGGATTGCCATGACCCAGGAGTAGGACCTTGCACTTTGCCTGGTTGAACTTCATGAGGTCCACCTCCAGCCTGTCAAGGTCCCTCTGGATGGCATCCCTCCCTTCCAGCGTCTCGACGGCACCGCACAGCTTGGTGTAGTTGGCGAACTTGCTGGGAGTGCACTCTATCCCACTGTCTATGTCACCGACAAAGATGTTGAACAGGGCCGGGCTGAACATGGACCCCTGAGTAACGCCACTCATCACTGGTGTCGACTTGGATATTGAACCGTTGACCACCACTCTCTGAGTGCCGCCATCCAGCTAATTCCTTATCCACCAAGTGGTCTGTCCATTGAACCCATGCCTCTCCAGTTTGGAGAGAAGGATGCTGTGCAGGACTGTGTCAAATGCCTTGCACAAGTCCAGGTAGATGATATCTCCCTTAGAGTAAGTTGAGCAAAGAAATATAATTAGAACAAATAGAAGAGAACTTTTTTGAGCAAGGCCAGTGACAGTTCCTGGTAATAACAGACAGAGAGCACTTCTGATGTATGCATTACATCAGTTCCCCATCCCTGGAAACATTCAATGCCAGGTTGGATGAGGCTCTGAGCAACCTGATCTAGTTGAAGATGGCTCTGCTTCTTGCAGGGCAGTTGGGCTAGATGACCTTTAAAGGTCCCTTCCAACCGTAACTATTCCATGATTCTATGATTATCCTGCTTAGGCAGGCATGGTAGTGTTACATTATGCTTCAGAGTGCATATGGCAATTGCAGGAAGTGAGAGCTCTTCCTTACAGATGCTATTGACTCCGTGCAGGGCCAGGCACATTATATTGCTTGGGAAATCTTGGGGAAGAATCAAAGTATTTACTACTGGACAGTGAGATTTTAATCGGTGATAACAGAGCAGCATGTGCTGAGGAGGTTATTTTTTTGCAGTGGTCAGTTTAGCGAAGGACCCGCCTCTCCTCTCCCCATTTCCCTTCTTCCCTAAATTGATCACACCCAGTCCACAGATCCACCAGAGATTTACCTTAGAGCTCTCTGAGTTGTCACAGATGTGATTAGAACAAGTCTCTTTGTTATAGATTACTTTATCACTTTTCTCCTTTCTCAATGATTTATTTTAGCAAATCTTTCCCACTATTAACTGTTCATATTCTTCAGATGTGATTTTCTTTTTGTTGGCTTTTGTTTGTTTTCTTTTTGTTCTTTCGATATTAGTTGAAATACTGATATATCACAGGGATGAAATAGAATAAATGGGTGTATTGTGAATCTACTGCTTGCAAGATAGAGATTATAATGTGTTGCTCTGAATGGGAATTTCTTACATAAATATGTACACCAATCCTGTTGTATGCTCTCCTGATCTCAGGTTTTTTCCTTCAGCTGACTGGAACTACAGGCAAGTTGTAAAGTTAACTTCAGATAATACAAGTAATGTGCATTTTATCCATATGTCAGATCTTAAAGATATCCATGTGATATTAACCACTACTTATACCTTAAAGAAACAACATAGTGAAAGGAGTATGAGTTGGAATGTATGTGTGTATAAATCTCTCTACTTTCTCCTAGATGGTATCACGGAGCAATCAGTCGGACAGATGCAGAAAACCTGTTACGTTTATGTAAAGAGTGTAGCTACCTTGTAAGAAACAGTCAAACAAGCAAGCATGACTATTCTCTTTCACTGAAGTAAGTACTTGTCAGTAAAACAAAATAAATATAATTTACAAGCCATAATTTCTCTAGTGAGAGAAGAGAAGGTGATCTGATCTGTTGCTGCACTGGTTCAGCTCAGAAGGGCACTCAAAGAGTTTGAGACTCTCAGTCTGTATGGTGTATATGAATAGTGACAGAAATTAGGACCTTGCAATTTGGGGATAAGAGGATTTTTAGTCTTCATTTGGTGCCAATTTAAATAAACAAACTTAGATATTTTTTCAGATTCTAATTTGGCCTACTCCCACTACTTCTACTTCAGGTTGAATAAGCAACTGTATTCTTTGCAGATTTTATTCTTTTTGTGTGGTTTCTTCATAGGTCTGTTCTGGAGACACATTTTACTGCTGGGATGATGGTAATACTTGATGGTAATAATGTAACACTTTCATAGCACCAAACCAATCCTTTTTTACATTCTTAGATTCATTAAAAATAAAGAGCCACATCTATTCTACCCTGGTTTAGTCTGATGGTCTAAACAGTAAATTTCAGATTGGTTTTATATCCCCAGTTTGGGTTGAGTAGAAGTGCATCTGTTAACCTAGTTTTAAGATTCTATTCCAGGGCTTAAGAAAACTATTTTGTAGGACTACTTTTTAAATCTTGATTCCTGTGCTATTATTGTTGGAGTCTCTCTGTAATACAGAGAGACCTTGAACTGAAACACACCGACTCTAGAAATGCTGTTAATTTTGTCCCTCCTCTTGTCCCTTTTGTGATTTGACCTGTGCATTCTCTGATACAGTAGTCCTCTAGATATTTTCAAACATCAAAGCATTAGTAGCACATGCTTCAGATATGTGTAGGCTTAAATTTCCCCTTAAATTCTTGTGAGTCTTGGAATACAACTTTTGTTTTTAAGTATTTCACTTCTTATGTCAGCACAATGATTTTTGTTATTCAACCAGAGGACAACTTCAAGAGAAAAAGGTGACAGTTAAATTTATATTTTGTGGTTTTGGACATCCAAATGCAGGCCCTTAATGTCCTTTTGCATATTGTAGTCCCTTTGTGTGTTTTATTCCGAAGTTTGCTAAACCAGATTTCCTAGTGGTATTATTTTATGTCTCCCCATAACTTCCTCAATGGTAAAGTGTCTAAATGACTGATTTCCAATCTGTAGTTTCTGAAGCATAAGATTCTTTCAGTCCTCTTCAATCCTTCTGCCATATGTTTGTCAAAACTAGTGCTGACTCTGGCCTCTTGATGTAGTGTATTAATTCTGTATACCAGTTTCCTGTGATAATGATCATTCTCCTGTGGCCCCTCCAAAGCTCATGTAATCGTCTTAAGCCCACAGAATTGCAGTTAGAATTAATGTCCTATCCAGTGATCAATTTTCCTTTTTTTCCAGGAGCTCTCCTGACATCCTGTAATTGAAATCCATGTTTTTTCTCAAAATATTTAGCTGAATAAAGGATCATGTCATTTAACCACACTTAAGCTATCATGCAACCCTGATTCCTTTGCTAGAAATATGGTTTTATTTTACTTGCCATTTCGTTGACCATTACAATCTGCAAACTACTGACAAAATCATGTTTGATGCTGTTGTTCACATCTGAGTTTTAGTCATTGCCATAAGACTCTCTTCCCCTTTCTCCCCCTATTTAGGACACTGAATTTATAATTCTTTGTTGTTTTCTAGTCCTGTCTTTAATGAAGAATCAAAATAAGATTTTGAAGCATTTTGCTAATTGTGGAGATCTTGTTTCTTAGGCTCAAAAAATTAAGCTATTGGAAAGTTCTCACGTTTCACTCACAATCCTTGGTTGAAACGTTTCCTGACAATCAGCCTGGTTTATGACTACTCTTAGCTGTGTGAAGCTAGCCCTTCAAAGTGCTAAATACATGATACTATTTTGTATTCTAATTCCCTTGTCTAGAGGCATCTGATCAGTCTGTGAGGTTATTTTCACCTATGCATGCTTACCTTGAGGTCAACCAGAAATCCTTTCATTCATTTAATCGCTGTCCAATCTTACTTCCTCATTACTATTTGACTTGCAGGACCTCTTGTTTCCTTCATCTTTTGTCGAAATGTGAATGCAGGGCATGCCAGAACCTTTCACTAGTAATGCATGTCAGTAGTGAGAACAGCTGTGTGAGATGTGACCAAGTGGACAATCTGACCAGTCTGGTGGTAAAGCTACAAGAGGAAGCAGAAAGGTTAAAAAGCATCAGGGAGTCTGAGAAAGAGATAGACTGGTAAAAACATGCTCTGTTCTCCCTAATACAGAAACCGGAACAGCCACCAGAAAAAGAAAAAACAAAAAAAAAAAACAAAAAAAACCCCAACAAGATAAAGGGGATCCTGTATCCTCCTCCACCAGGCAGAAAGCAGTAGCTTAAAGGAGAGGAATGAATGGAGGGAGGTCCATGCTTGGGGAAGCAGGTGAACCCCCTCTTTGCCTGCCTTGCCTTCCCAGGTACCTGTGTACAACAGGTATGAGGGTCTGGATGTGACAGATGAGTCAATGGATGACATAGATGATGGTCCATCTACACCAGAAGTGTTGTCAAAGTCAGAAAGGCCTGCTCCATGTATCACAACCACCTTGATGAGGAAGAAAAGATGAGTTATATCGGTAGGTGATGCTCTTCTGATAGGAATAGAAGGTCCAATAAGCCAGACAGACCCCTCTGTTAGAGAAGTCTGCTGCTTCCCTGAGGCCCAGGTTAAGGACATTACTAGGAAACTTCCTAGCCTGGTACAGCCCTCAGACTATATCCCATTATTACTTCTTCACAATGTGTAGTCGAAGGGCAATCAGAAGAGACTTCAGGACCTTGTGACGACTGGTAAGGGAATCTGGAGCACAAGTAATTTTATCCTCTGTCCTTCCAGTTGTGGGCAGTGACACTGGAAGAAAGAGATGGACCCGGTTTATTAATACATGGCTCTGTGGCTGGTGTCACCACAACGCTTCTGGATTTTTCAATAACAGGATGGTCTACACAACACCAGGCCTGTTGGTGTCGGATGGGATTCACCTTTTTCAAAGAGGGCAGAGGATCTTTGCTCAGGAGCTAGCTGCGCTCTTTGACAGAGCTTTAAACTACACTTGAAGGAGGAGAAGAATAATGTCAGGCTTGCCGGTGACAAGCTATGGGATGACACACCAAGGTTAGATGGATGAGGTGCTAGACAGGGTCCGCAGCCTGCTGCTGTAACACGCACTGGGTACATTTGAGCACATCTGAAGGCTTATGGAGAGGAACCAGGAGCTCTTGAGGTAATAGGAGCCAACAAGGAAACACAGGTGAAATATTTTAAAGGGATCAAGGTTTGTGCCTCTAAGAAGGTAACATGGCCAACAGCCTAGCTGGAGTGCCTCTACACCAACTCATGCAGCATGGGCAACCAACAGGAGTTGGAAGCCAGCATGCTGGTAGAAAGCTACAACCTAGTTGCTATTACTGAAACTTGGTGGGATTAATTCCATGACTAGAGTGCAGATATCGATGACTACAGGCTGTTCAGAAAGGATGGACAAGGAAGGAGGGACAAAAGGGTTGCCTTCTACATCAAGAAATGGATAGATTGTGAAGAGCTGTCTCTGAAGAATAGCCATGAGCAGGTTGAAAGCTTGTGGGTAAGAATTAGAGACCAAGGCAACAAAGGTAACCTTGTGATGTTTACTATAGGCCACTCGATCACGGAGAGCCTATTGACAAAGCCTTCTTACTCCAGCTGCAAAAGGCATCAAGCTTGCAGGTTCTGATCCTGCTGGGCGACTTCAACCACCCTCACATCTGCTGGAAAAGTAGCAAAGTGAGCTGTAGGCAATCCAGGAGACTCCTGGAGTGCATTAAAGATGCTTCTTAAGCCAGCTAATACACAGCCCTACCAGAGGGGAGGCTCAATGTCCAAGTGGAGACCGGTCACCAGTGGCGTCCCTGTTGGGGGGTGTTGGGTCCGTGTTGGGGGGGTCCGTGTTGGGCCCGTGTTGGGCCCAGCCCTGTTCAACATTTTTGTCGGCGATATGGACAGTGGGATAGAGTGCACCCTCAGCAAGTTCACCGATGACACCAAGCTGTGTGGTGCCGTCGACTCGCTGGAAGGGAGGGATGCCATCCAGAAGGACCTGGACAGGCTGGAGAGGTGGGCCCGTGCCAACCTCATGAAGTTCAACCAGGCAAAGTGCAAGGTCCTGCACGTGGGTCGTGGCAATCCCAGGCACAAATACAGGCTGGGCAGAGAATGGATTGAGAGCAGCCCTGAGGAGAAAGACTTGGGAGTGCTGGTGGACGAGAGGCTCAACATGAGTGGGCAATGCGCCCTTGCGGCCCAGAAGGCCAACCGCATTCTGGGCTGCATCAAGAGGAGTGTGGCCAGCAGGTCGAGGGAGGTGATTCTGCCCCTCTACTCTGCCCTGGTGAGACCCCACCTGGAGTACTGCGTCCAGTTCTGGAGTCCCCAACATAAGAAGGACATGGACCAGTTGGAAAGGGTCCAGAGGAGGGCCACAAAGATGATCAGAGGGCTGGAGCACCTCTCCTATGAGGACAGGCTGAGAGAGTTGGGGCTGTTCAGCCTGGAGAAGAGGAGGCTCCGGGGAGACCTGATAGCGGTCTTCCAATACCTCAAGGGGGCCTACAGGAAAGATGGGGAGAGGCTGTTCAGTAGGGCCTGTTGTGATAGGACAAGGGGTAATGGGTTTAAATTAGAAGGAGGTAGGTTTAGATTAGATATTAGAAAAAAATTTTTTACAATGAGAGTTGTAGAGCACTGGAACAGGTTGCCCAGAGAGGTGGTGGATGCCCCATCCCTGGAAACGTTCAAGGCCAGGCTGGATGAGGCTCTGAGCAACCTGATCTAGTTGGGGATGTCCCTGCTTGTTGCAGGGGGTTGGACTAGATGACCTTTGAAGGTCCCTTCCAACCCTAACCATTCTATGATTCTATGATTCTATGCTGGACCTGATGGTCACCAATGCAAGTGAGCTAATTAATGATATCAAGACTGAAGGCAGCCTGGGCTGCAATGATCATGCACTGGTGGAGTTTGTGGTCTTGAGGGATAGGGGTCACATGAAGAGTGAAGTCAGAACCTTGAATTTTAGGAAAACAAATTTCCAACTGTTCAAGGAGTTAGTCAATAGGACCCCTTGGGAAACTGCCCTCAGGGACAAGGGAGCAGAACAGAGCTGACAAATCTTTAAAGATGCTTTCCATAGAGTGCAAGAGTTCTCAATCCCCAGGTGTAAGAAATCAGGGAAGGAAGGCAAGAGACTGGCATGGATGAGTTGAGGCCTGCTGGTCAAACTAAAGAGCAAGAAGGAAATGCACAGGCAGTGGAAGCACGGACAGGTATCCTGAGAAGAGTAGAGGGATGCTACCCAGTTGTTTAGGGATGGGATCAAGAAGGCCAAGACACTAGTGGAGCTGAACTTGGCAAGGGACACAAAGAATAGTAGAACTATTATAGGTATGTCAGCCAGAAAAGGAAGGTCAAAGAAAGTGTACCGCCCTGATGAACATGACTGGCAAACTGGTAACAACAAATGAGGAGAAGGCTGAGGTACTCAACAACTTTTTTGCCTCAGTCTTCACTGGCAACTTCTCTTCCAACATCTCTCTTGTGTGGACCTCAAGGCAGGGACCAGGGAAGCAAAGTGCCTCCCACTGTAAGAGAAGATCAGGTTAGTGACCACCTGAGGAACCTGAAGATAGTCTATGGGACTTGACAAGATCCATTCTGGAGTCCTGAGTTGCGTGACTAACGTAGTGACCTTCTGCAATGGGGTGACTACATCAGTGGACAAAGGCAGAGCTATGGATGTCATCTATCTGGACTTCTGTGGTCCCCCACAACATCCTTCTCTCTGCACTGGAGATATGTGGTTTCAATGGACTATTTGGTGGATAATGAATTGGATGAATGGTCATGTCCAGAGAGTAGTGGTCAATGGCTCCATGTCCAGGTGGAAATCAGTGATGAGTGGTGTCCCTCAGAGGACCAGTACTGTTTAATATCTTCATTGATTATATGGACAGTGGGATTGAGTGCACCCTCAGCAAGTTTGCAGATGACACAATGCTGAGTGGTTCAGTTGACCTGCCTGAGGGATGGGATGCAATTCAGAGGGACCTGGACAAGCTTGAGAAGTGGGCCCATGTGAACCTCATGAGGTTCAACAAGGCCAACTGCAAGGGCCTGCACCTGAGTCGAGGCAACCCCCAGTATCAATACAGAGAGGAACGGAGGCACCCATCTGCCGACTTGATGTGCTCTCTCGGGAGGTGTGCTGTCTCCTGGGGGCTCATATCAGGGATGTCACCAAGAGAATAACAAGCCTCATACAGCCCATGGGCTACTACCCGTTGCTGGTGTTTCATGTGGGTGCCAGTGACACAGCCAGCAGCAGCCTGAGAAACATCAAAAGGGATTTCAGTGCCCTGGGTACAACAGTCAAGGACTCTGGGATGCAGGTGGTCTTCTCATCAATCCTCCCAGTCGAAGGGAAGAGGCCTGAAAGGGCAGGTCAACTCATGGTTCAAGGAGTGGTGCTACAGCCAGGGCTTTGGGTGTCTGGACCATGGGACTTACTTTGAAAAGCCTGGTCTACTAGTGGCAGGCAAAGTACACTTAACTGACAAGGGGAAGAGTGTCTTTGGCCAAAGGCTTGCCAGGCTCATCAGGAGGGCTTTAAACTAGTGTTGCTGGGGGAGGAGGAGCACAGTCCAGCCTACCACTGTCAGCATGGCGCCAGTGCCAACACCAAGTGCCCAGAAGCTGAGGAAGGATTGCAGGTAAGTGTGAGAGAACTTAAATGGTGGACCAAAAGAACTCATGTTGCTCCAGCCAGCAAGTTGGCTTTGTCGGGGGCCTGGCTTAAGTGTCTCTATACCAATGCATGTAGCATGGGCAATAAACAGGAAGTAGACTGGGAGGATTACAGAGAGGCTGTGTGAGTGGCCAGGGACCAGGTGAGGCAGGCTAAAGCCCTGACAGAATTGAATCTGGCCAGGGATGTCAAAAACAACAAGAAAGGCTTATGTAAGTATGTTGGGGACAAAAGAAAGTCCAAGGAAAATGTCGGCCCCCTCCGGAAGGAAACCGGTGTCCTGGTTACCCAGGACATGGAAAAGGCTGAGGTGCTTAATGACGTTTTTCCCTCAGTCTTCACCAATAAGGGCTCTTGTCTCGACACCCAAACTGTGGAAGGCACAAGCAGGGACTGTGAGGATGAAGAATCGCCCACTGTACTTGAAGAGCAGGTTTGGGAACATCTGAGGAACCTGAAGGTGCACAAGTCCATGGGAACCAAGGAGATGTATCCGCAGGTCCTGAGGAAACTGGCGGATGAAGTTGCCAAGCTGCTGGCCATCATATTTGAAAAATTGTGGCGGTCTGGTGAGGTCCCTGATGACTGGAAGAGGGAGAACATAACTCCCATTTTTAAAAAGGGGAACAAGGAAGACCTGGGCAACTACAGGCCAGTCAGCCTCACCTCTGTACCTGGCAAGATCATGGAGCAGATTCTCCTGGAAACCATGCTGAGGCACATGGAGAGCAAGGAGGTGGTTGGTGACAGTGAACATGGCTTCGCCAAGGGCAGATTGTGCCTGACCAGTTTGGTGGCCTTCTATGATGGGGTGACAGCACGGCGGACAAGGGAAGATCAACAGATATCATCTACCTGGACTTGTACAAGGCATTTGACACTGTCCCGCACGACATCCTTCTCTCTAAACTAAAGAGCCATGGGTTTGGTGGACAGACCACTCGATGGATACTGGAGGAAGGAATTGGCTGGTTGTCCACACTCAGAGAGTGGTGGTCAACGGCTCAGTGTCCAAATGGAGACCTGTCATGAGTGGCATCCCTCAGGGGTCCATGTTGGGCCCGGCCCTGTTCAACATCTCTGTCAGCAACATGGACAGTGGGATAGAGTGTACCCTCAGCAAGTTCACTGACGACACGCTGGAAGGGAGGGATGCCATCCAGAGGTACCTTGACAGGCTGGAGAGGTGGGCCCATACCAACCTCATAAAATTCAACCAGGCCAAGTGCAAGGTCCTGCACCTGGGTCATGGCAATCCCAGGCAAAAATATAGGCTGAGTGGAGAATGGATCGAGACCAGCCCTGAGGAGAAGGACTTGGGAGTGCTGGTGGACGAGAAGCTCAACATGAGCAGGCAATGTGTCCTTGCAGCCGAGAAGGCCAACCACATCCTGGGCTGCATCAAGAGGAGCATGGCCAGCAGGTCGAGGGAGGTGATTCTGCCCCTCTACTCTGCCCTCATGAGACCCCACCTGGAGTACTGTGTCCAGTTATGGAGCCCCCAGCATAAGAAGGACATGGACCAGTTGGAGAAGGCCCAGAGGAGGGCCACAAAGATGATCAGAGGGCTGGAGCACCTCTCTTACAAGGACAGGCTGAGAGAGTTGGGGCTGTTCAGCCTGGAGAAGAGGAGGCTCCGGGGACACCTTAGAGCGGTCTTCCAGTACCTAAAGGGGGCCTCCAAGAAAGATGGGGAGAGGCTGTTCAGTAGGGCCTGTTGTGACAGGACTAGGGTTAACAGTTTCAAAATAGAGGGAGGTAGATTTAGATTAGATATTAGGAAAAAATTTTTTACACTGAGGATGGTAGAACACTGGACCAGGTTGCCCAGAGAGGTGGTGGATGCCCCATCCCTGGAAACGTTCAAGGCCAGGCTGGATGAAACTCTGAGCAACCTGATCTAGTCAGGGATGTCCCTGCTTGTTGCAGAGGGGTTGGACTAGATGACCTTTGAAGGTCCCTTCCAACTCTAACCATTCTATGATTCTATGATTCTATGACCCTTGAAGGTTCCTTCCAACCCTAACCATTCTATGATTCTATGATTCTGCCGCTTTAGTAAGATGCCACCTGGACTACTGTGTTCAGCTCTGGAATCCTTAGTACAGAAAAGATATGGACATGTTGGAGCGGGTCCAGAGGAGGGCCATGAAAATAATTAGAGAGCTGAAACACCTCTCCTACGAGGAAAAGCTGAGAGAGTTAGGGCTGTTCAACCTGGAGAAGAGAAGGTGTTCTGCTTTTATTTAGTGAGGGCGAGCTACAGTGGCAGTTTCTCTAAGAGGCTTCTAGAAGTTGTTCCCCTTTGTCCAGTGGACTCAGTCACGCCTAGGGCAGACCCACTGCTGGCCATGGCTGAGCCAATTGGTGACAGAATGTTCCCTGTTAATGCCTTTGCAATGGTGTTTTTAAGGGGGAAAAATTGAAAATAAAAACAACAAAGAAGAGAAGATGTGAAGAAGCTGGAGCAGGGGCAGAGAGGGGCAGGCATGAGCCTTGTCGGCTTTGCAACCCTCACCCTCTGGCCTCCCACTGGACAGCGGCCTAGGCCAGACTTGGTCCAGCCCAGCTGCAAGAAGTGGAGATGAGATGTCAAGAGAACCTGAGAGGCGTCTGCCTGAGCCAATTGTGAAGAATTTTTTTTGAGAGGAATGGTTGGAGACACCAAGGTCAGTGAAGAAGAAGGGGAAGAAGGAATGCGGCTCCTGGCCAGAATTCCCCTGCAGCCTGTGGTGACGACCATGGTGAGGCAGGTTGTCCACCTGCAGCCCATGGAGGTCCACCAAGGAGCAGAGATCCACCTGCAGCCTGTGGAGGACCCCAGGTCAGGGCAGGTGGATGCCTGAAGGAAGCTGTGGCCTGTGGAGGGCCCACTGGGGCAGCCATTCCAGAGGGGCTGCACCCCATGGAAGAAATGACCCACACTGGAGCAGTTTCATGAAGGACTGTAGCCCATGGGAGGGACCCCACACTGGAGGAGGGGAGGACTGTGAGGAGTTCTTCCCCTCACAACAAAGCAGTGGTGTAAAACAATGTGTGATTAACTGACCATAACCCCCATTCCCTCTTCCCCCCTGTGCCGCTCAGGGCGGGGGAAAGGTGGTAGAGAAAGTGTTAAGCCCAGGAAGAGGGAGGGGTGGAGGGAGGTTATCTTGTTCTCTGTCTCATTATCCTGCTGGTTTTAGTAAAAAAAAAATTAATAGTTTTCCCCAAGTTGAGTCTTTTTTGCCCGTAACAGTAATTTTAAGGATCTCTCCCTGTCCTTACCTCAAACCTTGAGCCTTTTTTTCTTATATCACCTCCCCCTGTTCTCTTGGAGGGTTGGGGGAGTGAGAGAGAGACTGCGTAGTCTGTTCCCAATCAGAGCTAAACTACGACAGACACTAATGGTAGAGAGTGCAGGCATATGCTAATACACAACTACTGTCTTTGAAGCTGACTGTGGTTTTAGGTATTTCAATTTCAGCAAATTCATTGTGGTGCAAATTGAAGCTGATATTAAGAGGTTGTAGGGAATACAGGCAATGGCCTTAAGTGCCACATTGCTTGATTCTGTTCTAGACATCGTGTCCTGTGGGAGTGGCTGCCAGGTGTTTTATATCTGTTTATTAAGGTATACTGCCCCTGTTTCCCAAAAACTGTGCAAGTGTCCACGCTTCTGTTACTATTACAGTAGGTTCTGTTTGATTTTTTCTGCATAAGCTGCTTGCTGGATAACATGTTACTCTCCACACCTTACTATTAATTCTGTCTTCCTGTCAGTGCATTTTCCTTATCTTGAAAATTAAAGGATATCCCGACTGCCAAGCCCCATGGTGGTATGTTTTGCAGGAAGTACTGGGACGTTTATTGCTAGCTGTAGCTCTGTCTCCCAGTGTCAATCAATGAATCTCAGTTTGGCTTGCTGCTAGGTTCACAGTCATAACAGGTACTTGTCACAGCCAGTAAGGCTCCTTGTGACCTATGGCCCCTCTAAGTCTACCCCAGCAGGCTTTGCACATTTGGACACTTCCCTTATGCCTTCATTTCATAATTTAATCCCACCTCTTCAGTGCATTGATTCAAAAACCATATAGTATGACTTAACACAGGCTGTGACTGAGCAGTAGGGGCTTTTACTCTCTGACAGAACTGAAGAGCTACCGTCCTTACTTATTTGCAGTTCCTGCTCTACTTGAAGCCTGTCTTTCCCTTGCACCTGCATGCTTCATGCTTTCTGTAGGTGCAAGGATACATGCTGGTGCAATGGAAACTAGAGGCAATGTGTTCTACATGGGCTGTTGCACAGTGCTGCCCTATGGAGCAAGGTTGTCCTAAAACCCTTTGCCTGGGACAAACTCGTTTGGGTTCTGTTTGATTTTCATTAAAGCACATAGCTCCTTTTGTTGGCTTGTTGGAACCAAAGGGAAGGGGCTGGGGTTTGGGACAACTGCTGCTGTTGTATGTCCTTGAGCTGATGTGTCTGTTCAAGTAGTTAAGTTACCTGTAATTCACAAGAGCACATCTCTGGCTGCATTCCTTGCTGGCAGCAAGAGAAAGGAGGAGAACAAAGGCTTCCTAGGAATATATGAAATCAAAATATTTATTGGATTTCAACTATAACATCTCTCAGCTTTCCTGCCTCTGCCAGATCTCCTTGTGACTTTCTGCTTTTCTTCCTTTGTTCTTCCTACCAACATTCCCCCTCTTCATTAGATAGGGGAATCGCCAGGTTCGAGCACCAAATCTTTTCTGTCAGCTGTGTGGCCTCATGGCAGACTGAATGGGACCTTAAGGCCTGTATATGTTGGTTGTGTGAAAACCATTATGACCCAGAGCCATAGCAGGTTCGTGATTCCCTGGGACTAAATTAAGGTTTAGCAATTGATTTAGGACTTTATTTAACATTAACAAGGAATGAATTAACTTTGAAAACTTGAAAAGCATAAAGGGGTTGATAGCTGGGGTTTTGATCAGAACAATTATAAGAGGAAAAAGGAGAAAATGGAAAAGAGAAGGAGATAGAGATATCACCACCCTTGGATCCGTGACGAGGATGACAGGTGGACATGGTGATCCTCCGGGTGGCGAATGTGCACACGGGTCCCTCAGGCAATGTCTTTTATAATCTAACCCATGCCTCCAGTTACACCCCTTGAGGGTGGTTCTGATTTCAGAGAGTTTGGGGTCTTTTCTGCAGGTGCTAAACAAGTGCTAAATGTGAGGGGTGGTTATAAGCTCCTTCCTCAGATAACGGCTGTGTGACCCGTGGCCATATATGACAAGTCATTATGTAAGGCACCTCGGAACACAGACTTGTGGAGCTGCACATCCTGCCACCATCCCCTACACCCTCTGTCCTGTGTTACGTGACTCCTGCTGTCCCTCTGCAAACCATACCCTGCCCCACAACAATGTTTGGGACATTAACACACATTACTTCTGTCAATCCCTTACACCAACTCCCCAGCCAAAAGAATGTTGTCATACTTGTAAAAGCAGGTGAAATTGTCTTGAGCTAGGGCCCTCCACATGAGAGGCTGGAAGACTCTCTGATGTATAGGAAAGAAGGGAGCATTATCTCACAGCTGGGCACAGTTAAACCAAGTAAAACCTGTTGGTGTAAGACAAATGTTCACCAGCTAAACTGACTAAGTTCATGTTACGACAGGAGAACTAGGATATATGCTAGATTTGCATCTCCTAGTCTCCAGCTTAATTGGATATTTTTGTCAGGAATACTAGAGCTGCTTCTGAGTGTCCTCTTAAGGCCTCTTTGCCAATTCAGCATGTTGAAGTCGAAATTCAGGCAGCAAGAGAGTCCTGAAGCAATGGATGGGGGTCTCTGCTGTGATGGTACTTTGAACATGGGAAAGTACTGTGAGACTACAGCCATGAACCATCCAGGCTTGCTCTGACAATATATTGAACTAGAGTCCTAAACTGATTACTGGATTTTATCTTGGTTATCTAATCAAGTGTGATGTCTTGCTGTTACTTTCTTTAAGTATAATAACTTAGAGGAGATTTTTCTTCACTGTTTAGACATATTGATTAAAAATTATGACTGGCTGCAGAAGCCTTAATTAAGTACTTTTTAAATTACTTCAGTCACTCATTAATTAATGTGTTCTCAAAAGCACTCAGCTGGCTGTAGCCTGCATCCTTCCATTAGGCTGAGTAAGCCTTAGGCTGTAGGGTTTTTTTACTTTTTTACATGGGTTTGGCTGGTACAAGTGTGGCAGGCCTGAGAAGCTGTGTTTAATAGCAGCAACTAAGATGAAATAGCTATCAACTACATGAAATAAAAGTGCACACATATTGAAGTATGTGTGAGGGCGAGATAACATCACGGGAAACTATTATGGAAAATTTCAATTTACACACATCCATACCCATACACAGGAATGAACTCACAGTTCCCCCTTGTTTTGTGTGGAGCACTTGACTGTAAAGTGTTGTCTCCTGGCAAATTCTTTAGTCTGTGTTGAGAGCAAACTCTGCTGTGAATGTGGATGATTTGTATGTTTATATATATGTGAGTTGACTGGAAAAAGGCAGTGAACTCCAATATTAAGTTTCTGGAACTGTACTCACTTTCACTGCAAAATATGTGAAGATTGTTGGCATATTCTGGGACAAATAATAAAATGGGCTTTGTTGTGTAACTGCATAAATCCATCATGTTAATGAGCAGAAAAATAGGGATTTAATTTAGGTTTGTTTTTTTTTTAAATCTCCTTGTGGAAATAGGTTGTCAAGAGACTGACAGAATGGACAAAATTAGACAAGTGAAACTAATTTTTCTAAAACGCAGTTACAAACCTACCTGAATGCTACAGGAGCCAAAGGCACTTGTGTTTCAATTATATAGGAGCACTGCCTTTTTCAATTTTGGTGTATTAAATTAAGGATTCCAGTATCTAATTGAGTTGATACTGAAAAACAGGAGTTAATTGTGTCATCCATGGTTGCATTGCTTGATCAATGATCCTGTGTTTTCTTTATTGTTGTTGTTTAGGCCATAATTTATTATTGTTGGTTAGTCATAGAAATTAGAAAGTAGCTGATCTGTAGGTCAGTGGGATGTGGAATTGCTTTGTGGGGTGAGGTAAGCTCTGGTAATTGTGTAGCTCTGTCTCTAAGATCATTCTTGGGCAAAAATTGCAGCATCTACACCTGTATAAATGTTGCATATACCCTTCGGGCATTCATATCCACTATTGTCTTTTAGGCGTGTTTGTGCTTCTCAGGGACCTTCCCTAGCATGCGTGAGTCAACATTTTTTTCAGTTAAATGTCATGTATTTCTGATTCAGGGAAAAAGGAGGAATGACACCCTGATTTTGTATTGAGATTAATGACAGTGATTTGAAGTCTATTCTTCAGCTTCATGTAGCAAGCTTTTTTTTTTTTAAAAAAAAAAAACAACTAACTTCTTACTCTAGTTTTTGTGTTTATGCTTTTCTTTTCTCTAATAACAAAAGACTAACTTTAGGTTTCCCGAAACACAGCAATGTCTGGCAATGAGAATCTAATGAGAAAATATTAGTTGTATTTGGAAAGTTAAAAGATAGTAGCACTTGCTCAATTTTGTTTAATATAACTGAATATTGCCTAATGGAAGCATCTCTGAAGCCAGTCTTTTCCAATGTCAGGAAAGCTTTCTGTGTTCTGTGGACTTTGAGAGGATCAGACAGGCTTAACTGGCATGGGGAATTTGCATGAGTTGTTTGTCTGATTCAAACTCCAAAAATGACCATTCCAAAAGTATGAAATAAGCATCAAAGTTGCTTTGCTACCAACTTAAAATGCAGCTGCAGGTAAAACATTCATCAGGGTAGTTTAAGTTGCTTATGTCAATGCCTGTTATTTTGAGATACCACAGTTTACCCAGGGAAAATTAATTGCATGTGAATTGGCTACCTCTGGCGGCATCAAAGAAAGTGTTTATGATGTGTTGCTCAACTCAGTTAGAAACACGGAATTGTTATTGTTGATAAGTGTTTGAGGCAGAAAGCATCTTTCTATAGATTGTAATCCAGAGAGCTGGGCCTCCTTGTCAGCCTTGTTTAAATTCTCCATAGCAGAAGAGGGAAGGAATATGATCTACCTTCCCAGAACAAAATGATCCCAAAGGTCTAGGGGGCAGCTATACATTCTTTTGTACCTCTTCCAGCAGCCCTGCACTGTTCCTTCTGTTTCCTCTTCTCTATATTCCTTCAGGGTTGTAGGTGTTTGGCTCACTCATACCATCCCACTCTTTCCTTAAACCCAGATTTAATTGCATAAGTTTGGGTAAAACCTGGAGGTCTACACTCTTGGTAACTGTGTTGTGACCAGGGTTCCCAGTTTCTAGCTGCCATTGAAATGCCTAGTTGCAAGCTCATTACCTTAGGTCTGTTCTTCACTAGCAAGCAGGCTGGTGAAAGAAGTGGAAGTAGATGTGCAGAGGGAAGAGGAGAGACATCTCTCTCTTATAATTGTGGTTTAGGTGTTCAGTAATGACTTCACTGCACATCAAGCACATAGAGGTGCCTTTTTAATGTAACAATAGAACAACACCTCAGTATAGGTTATTATGTTTCAGTCTTGTTCAATGAAGACTAGCCACCAGCTGGGCTCTAATAACTAGTTCTTTCAGTCAGGCTTTCCCCTTCCCAAGGCTCTTTGCAGCAGTGTGGACCATGCCTGCATCACTTCATTTTCTGACTCACAGTTCAGTTTTGGGAAATGTGGCTATTCTTTATTATAGATTAGCATTATTTCACAAGTCAGCTAAATGTGCAAACTCTGAGTAATAACAGTAATGGGCTTTGCTTTCTGCTCTCTCAGAGCACAATCATTGCCACTGGAGGGAGAACAGAGCTGAATTCAAAGAGGATGATGTCTACTGACGTCCTGATCCTGTGGAATCATAGAATCAAAGAATGGTTAGGGTTGGAAGGGACCTTAAAAGGTCATCTAGTCCAACCCCCCCTGCAAGGAACATGAACATCTTCAACGAGATTAGGTTGCTCAGAGGCTCATCCAACCACCTCTCTGGGCAATCTGTTCCAGTGTTCTACCAACCTTATTGTAAAAAAATTTTTCCTAATATCTAATCTAAATCTACCTCCCTCTATTTCAAAAACCATTACCCCTTGCCCTGTCACAACAGGCCCTGCTAAAGAGTTTTTCCCCATCTTTCCTGTAGGCCCCTGTAGGTATTGGAAGGCTGCTATGAGGTCTCCCTAGAGCCTTCTCTTCTCCAGGCTGAACAACCCCAACTCTCTCAGCCTGTTCTCATAGAAGAAGTGCTCCAGCCCTCTTATCATCTTCATGGCCCTCCCCTGGACCCTCTGCAACTGGTCCATGTCCTTCTTGGTTGGAGGCTCAACTAAAAGGTACCACGTCTAGCATTAATCTAAAATCCAGAATCTGCTCAAAGTCTATGTTCTCAAATTTCACCTCTTCTAAACATCAATCTGGCATTTTCATGATGTAGTCTAGCCCTGCCTGGGACCAAGCTACATAGTCTCTCACTAACTCCTCCCACCCTCTGAGGGGATTGGGAGAGATAATATGACAAAAAGGCTCAAGGTGTGAGATAAGGACAGGGAGAGATCATTAACGTTACTGTTACAGGCAAAACAGACTTGACTTGGAGAAAACTACTTATTTCTTATTATTAATAAAACCAAAGCAGAATAGTGAGAAAGAAAACAAAACAACTTCCCCCCACCTCTTCCTCTTCCTAGGCAAAACTTCATTTCAATTATCTCTACCTGCTTCCTTTGGGCTATGAGCGGCACAGGGGGAGAATACGGAATGGGGCTTATGGTCAGTTCATCACATGTTGCTTTCAGTTTCCATTGCTGCTTTCTCCTCAGGGGAAGAGCTCCTCACATTCCTCCCCTGCTCCAGCATGGGGTTCCTCTCATGGGCTACAGTCCTTCATGAACTGCTCCAGCATGGGTCATTCTTCCACAAGGTGCAGTCCCTTAGGAACCAGCTGCCCTAGCACGGACCCTCCATGGGCCACAGCCTCCTTCAGGCATCTGCCTGCCTCAACATGGGGTCCTCGGGATCTCTGATCCTCTGTGGGCCCCATGGGCTGCAGGGGGACAGCCTGCTTCACCACGGGCTGCAGGGGAATCTCTGCCAGCAGCAACATTCCTCCTCCCCCTCCTTCTTCACTGACTGTGGTGCCTGCAGCTCTTCCTCTCACAAGAAATTCTTCACATTTGGCTCAGGCAGATGTCTCTCAGGTTCTCTTCACATCTCCTTTCTTCACTTTCTTCTGGGCTCGACTGAACCAAGTCGAGCCCAGACAGCTGCTCAGTATGAGGCCAGAGTGAGAGCTGCAAGGCCCACAAGGCTCACACCTGCCCCCTGTCTGCCCCAGCTTCTGCTTCTTCACCTCTAACTTCCTTTTTTTTTTTTTTTTTAATTTTTCCCCTTCTTACTTACGTTATCACAAAGGCTTTATCACTGAACATTCTACCACCAATTGGCTTGGCCCTGGCCAGCAGTGGGTCCACCCTAGACAAAGGGGAAACTTCCGGCAGCTTCTTGCAAAAGCTGCCACCGTAGTCCACCACCACTAAACAAAACCAACGCAGAACTGAAGGAAGGGAACAATACATCTGTCCTCATAATAAAGTATTTAAAGGTGACACCCTTGTTTAAAGGAAGTAATTTAGAGAGCAAATATTTGAAAAAATTTTTTTTTCTTCTAAGAAATTATTTTATTAATTGTTATTAAGAAATTGTTATTAATTGTTATTAAGAAATTGCTTTAAGCAAGATTTTAAGCACGTAGATCTATAATTACAGTGCCTGCAGTGGTTTCTGCTCACCAGAAAGAGTGACTTCATCAGAGCATCTCTGAAAGATATGAGCAAATTTTAAAGAAGCTCCTTTTAACATGACATGATTTGTTTTCCTGCTGTAGCTTTCTGTGTCATCTTAAACTGAATTTCCTTGCAGACATAGACTGATTCCAATTTTAACCCTAGTGTCTTTATCCCTGGACACACTTGGAAGAAACAGTGGTTTGGAGGCAGAAAGTTACAGAGTGGGACATCCAGAAAGCTGTAAAAACCCTCTAGACCTCATTTAACATTTTGAAGTGTAGGAGCTGTCCTTTACTCTTATTTTGTCCTGGCTAAAATCTACTCTCTTAAAATAGCCTGTATGACATGCTAAAGACAGCAAACACTGAAGGGTCACTGCTGGGAAGAGATGAGGTTAGCCCTACCAGCTACTGTACTATATGGCAGTGTGGGTGCTACCCATCAGAGTGGCATTATGTTGGATGGGTTGCTTTTGCAGGAGGAGATAGGGCAGTTACCATGCCACTTTTCTCTTCCCTGTGTAATGATGAGCCTTTCCTCAAAGAGGCAGTGTGCTCTGCAGGCAAGCAGGTCATCTAGGAATTGAACACTTCTGGTGTGGAAGTCACAGACTGCTTTCTGCCTGCAGAAAGCCTCCAGGTGAAAGTCTTTGTGCCATTAATCTTGGGAATGGGCTTATCTGAGGAAGTTTTCCCAGCTGAAGTCACCAGGTTCTCCACACAGCTGTATTCTGGGCAGTTGCTGCCAGTGTGGGATGGTGTGGTCTGTCCTGAGGTGTCCACAGGACAGGGCAAGGCCTGAGTGAGTCTTATGGCCTGCTTGTGTGTCTACAAAGAGAGCTTCAGGCCTCTGGCAGGCCAAAACCAGTGATAACCTTTTGGCCCACAAGTAATGACTGGCTGTAGTGAAAAGTAAATGTTTACAGGAAAACACTGAGGATACAGGAAAGGGATTGTCCTCTGGCATGCCTCTGGATCAATTCCAGGGTAAGATAGCCTTGCACCTGGATCTAGAGAGCACAGATGGCAAAAAAAAATTATTAGCTTAAGCTGCCTTTGAGTTGGACTGTCCATGGGGATTTTTCAGCTAGCAATCACTGTCTGTCAGAGTCTGGCCACTGTCTTGGCCTGTCGCCCAGTAAATACTTACATTTTGTTCTCCTACATGCTCCTGCATCATAAAGGATAGCCTGTCATGGTGCTGCTTCCCTCAAAACTAATGCTTTGCTTTCCTTGCAGGAGCAGTCAAGGTTTTATGCACATGAAACTGACGAAAACCAAAGAGAAATACATCCTGGGTCAGAACAGCCCTCCCTTCGACAGTGTTCCTGAAGTCATCCACTACTACACCACAAAAAAGCTGCCTATCAAAGGAGCAGAACACTTGTCGCTACTCTACCCTGTGGCTGTGCGGACCCTCTAATAACCTAGTCTCACCCCTTCCTGTGGATGGGAGGTGAGAGGTAAGCTGGGTTGCACAGAATTCATTTCTGGAATTCTGTACTCGAGTCTGTGATGGACAGTGGCAGCCTTTAGTCTTGGGAACTTGGGCACTCTGCAGAGTTGTGTGTGGATCTGGTGTATGGTACTTTTATGCTGCAGCATGCTTCTAGAACTGTGCTTCTACATAAGAGAAAGAAATCTTATTTTAGTGCAAGGAGAATAGATAACGTTCCTAGAGCTTCTCTGTGAATGAAAGTACTTCCCAATCAAAGTTCTTCCTCTATGTTTTGAGCAGAATCACCAAGTTGTTCTCAGCAGTAAAACACCAGCAGCTTTTATTCTCTTGCTACCGAGAAACTTCTCAGTGTGCAAGTGTTACCTAACTCCGAGGGATCCTAGGGTGTTCTTGGTGGACCTAAGAAGCAGCTTTTTAGCAGGCAGATCGCTGTGGCTCTGGTCACTTAATGTAATTTAAAAGTAATTTGTTATATATTTTTATCCTTTTTTGTACAATAATCTCTTAAAGGTTATGGTCTTCATTTTTAAGTTTCATTCATAGATGCAGGAAGCTAATTCTGTTTGGGGCAGGTGCACTGTAATGTTTTAAGTAGTTGAGAAAGAGTCATTTTAGTATGTGAGTTAGTATTTATGCATGAGAGTGGTCAAAAGCTTTCATAAAGCTTTAGTACGCAAAATCTTTCTTGCTCATTCATCTGGATCAAACACTTGTCCACTGAGGTAGCAGACTAACAAATGTGTTTTGCACTGCTTTTCCATAAGATGGCTTTTGCAGCTGTGTAAATGATAAGTGTTGTACGTAGCAGAGCAGAATTTTTTTTTTTCCGGTGTACCAAGTCATTCTTAAAACATGGCACTTACCTTCTGGCCAGTGTTCACTTTCACCATTAGCATAAATCCTCCTGCTGTAGTTCAGTCACTGCCAGCCACAAGCACTGCAGAAGCTGCTCTGTACCTTACTGCTGCCAATTTAGTGCCCATCCACTTGTGAGATATTTTCTACATCCAGCTTCTCAAAAAACATGGCCTGAGTCTGTGCTCTGAGGAAAACGTGCTTGTAAGATTGCACATTTGTGTGCTGTTCCTCACCATCACAATAAGCTTCAGGATTTGCCCCTTTTCTTGCTGTCAGGCTCATGCTGGGAACACAAACACTGTGTGGCAATGTTGGTGAAGGCTGCAAATGACATTTTTCATCCAGACTCTGATTCCGTATTCACCCTGCAGCACTGCTAAGCTACGCTCTGGGTTACTTAGTTGGTCTTCTGCTGTCGGTTAGTCATGCTGTCCTCAGGTTGTACCCAGGGTGGTGTGTAGGCAGAACAAGCAAGATCTTAACACTTGTTTAAATAAATAAATAAATAAAACCCACCCAACACACCGCTGCACTAGCTTCTTGGAGAGGAGGAGTGACAAAACAGAAATGAAACAGATCTATCTGCACTCCTGATCTGAGCAAGGCGAGAAGGGAATGAACAGTGGAGAGTCAACTGTTTTTCATATATTCTTTTTAATGATCTGCAATGATCCCACATAAAACAGTGCAAATTCCTTCCTATTATTCTTTCTTGCTGGAGTCTCCAGTAAGAATGGAAGAAGAAAGGAAGGAAGGAAATATCAACAACTGAACAAAGTTGTTGGTCTGAAATGAAGCAAATAGAAGTCCTCCTGAGAAAGGATATTCATAGATTGCAAGGAATGATCATGTACTGCAGAAATCCCATTTTCTGCAGTATGTTATTGCCTGTCTCAGGTCTCGAACTTCTTCTGAGAACCAGGTACTCACAATTCAGAGTTGCCGTGCCAACCTCAGTGCTCTGGACCTTGTACTTAGTTCAGTGACAAGATCAATCCAAACATTGTCCATACTTTCTTAGTGTCTTTCAGGGTCCCTGAAAGAACTCAAAGAGTTCTGGTCAATGGCTTAATGTCCAAGTGGAGATGAGTGATAAGTGGTGTTCCTCAGGACCAGCGCTGTTTAACATCTTTGTCAGCAACATGGACAGCAGGATAGAGTGCACCCTCAGCAAGTTTGCCAGTGACACCGAGCTGTATGATGCAGTTGACACTCTAGAGGGAAGGGATACCATCCAGAGAGACCTTGACAGGCTGGAAAGGTAGGCCCATGCAAACCTCATGAAGTTCAACCAGGCCAAGTGCAAGGTCCTGCACATGAGTTGGGAGAATGGGTTGAAAGCAGCCCTGAGGAGAAGGACTTGAGAATGTTGGTTGATGAGAAACTCAACATGAACCAGTAATATGCACTTGCAGCCCAGAAAGCTGGGCTGCATCAAAGAAAGCATGATCAGCAGGTCGAGCACCTCTACTCCACTCTCGTAAGACTCACCTGGAGTACTCCATTCAGCTTTGGGGTCTGTACATAACAAGGACACAGACTTGTTGGAGAGAGTCCAGAGGAGGGCCACGAAGATGATCAGAGGGCTGGAGCACCTCTCCCATGAGGATGGGCTGAGAGAGTTGGGGTTGTTCAGCCTGGAAAAGAGAAGGCTGCAGAGAGACCTTTTAGCAGTCTTCCTGTACCTAAAGGAAGCCTACAAGGAAACTGAGGAGGGACTTTTGACAGGGGTATGTAGTGACAGGACAAGAGGAAATGGCTTTAGACTGAAAGACTAGATATAAGAAAGAAATTCTTTATTGTGAGGGTTCTGAGGCACTGGAACAGGTTGCCCCAAGCTCCTGTGGATGCACCATCTCTGGAAGTGTTCAGGGCTCGGTTGGATGGGGCTTTGAGCAACCTGGTCTAGTGGAAGGACTCCCTGCCCGTGGCAGGGGGTTTGAAACTAGGTGATCTTTAAGGTTCCTTCGAATTCAAATCATTCTATAATTCCACTAGCAATGACTGTGAAGTATGTGCTGTAGTAAAGGAACCTGGCAGAGGAAATTACATGTTGCCTACATCTGAAAGAATATGTGGAAATTTGGTGAAGCTTGTTGGCAGGTTGACTATATTAACCCACTCCCAAAGTCTACCTCCAAGGAACAATGGTCCTTGTCATGGTAGAAATATCAACAGGATGTTTGGAAACCTACTTACTTGCACAAGCCATGGAGATGACTGGAACATGTTGATGATTACATGGAATGTATCTGTAGGAAGAGTTACAGGATTGTGTAGAGAATAGGGGCTAGATTGTGTGACAGGTGTTTTGTGTTAGGCCTGGCTGAAATGTAGTTATAAATGAATAGAGAAGAGTAAGGGACCAATTGAAGAGTAAACAAACTGTTAATTGCTATTAAAGTTGCAAATGTGTCATAGGAGAGTGTGGAGATACTTTCAGAAAGGGCAGACTGTGAATGCCAGTGAGTCAAGAGCCAAGTGTGAGACACTGAGAGAATGTGGATGAGCCAATCAGGAACTGAGCATTGTCTACCAGTCTATAACTGGTATTGTGCAGAGTCACTTAAAAGAGACCTGGAAGAAACTTCCAAGAAAAGTTTAACTCTCCCACCCAACTTGGTGTCATCTGAAAACTAACTGAGGGTACACACAATCCCCTCATCCAGATCACTGATAAAGATATTAAACAGAACTGGCCCAAATACTGAGCCCTGCTGAGCACCACTTGTAACCCGCCACCAACTGGACTAACTCCTTTCCCTGTATTTCTTTGGGCCCAGCCACCCAGCCAATTTTTTACTCAGCGAACAGTACACCTGTCAAAGCCATAAGCAACCAGTTTCTCCAGGAGAATGCTATGGGAAATGGCACCAAAGGTTTTACTAAAGTCCAGATAAACAACATCCACAGCCTTTCCTTCATCCACTAAATGGGTCACTTTGTCATAAAGGACATAAAAGGAGATCAGGTTAATCAAGCAGGACTTGCCTTTCATAAACCCATACTGACTGGGCCTGATCACCTGGCTGTCCTGTATGTGGAATGTGATAGCACTCAAGATTATCTACTCTACAACCTTCCCTGGCACCACAGTCAGACTGACAGGCCTGTAGTTCCCCAGATCCTTCTTCCAGCCCTTCTTGTAGATAAGCATCACATTTGCTAACCTCCAGTCAACTGGGACCTCCTCGGTTAGCCAGGATTGCTGGTAAATGATTGAAAGTGGTTTGATGAGCACTTCTGCCACCTCCCTCAGTACCCTTAGGTGGATTCCATCCAGCCCCATAGACTTATATGTGTCTAAGTGATGTAGCAGCTGATGATTTTCCCCTTGGATTATGAGAGCATCATTCTGCTCCCTACCTCTGCCTTCCAGCTCAGCAGATGTATTTATAGAAACATTTTCTATTGTTTTTTACTGCAGTAGCCAAATTAAGTTCTAGTTGGGCTTTGGCCCATCTGATTTTCTCTCCATATAAACTCACAACATCTTTGCAGTCCTCCTGAGTTGCCTGCCCCTTCTTCCAAAGACTTTTCTCCCTGAGTTCCAGCCAAAGCTCTCTGTTCATTCAGGATGGTCTTCTTCCCTGCCAGCTCATCTTTCAGCACATAGGCATGGTCTGCTCCTGCACCTATGAGATTTTTTTCTTGAAGAATGTCCAGCCTTCCTAGACTCCTTTGCCTTTCAGGATTATCTCCCAAGGGACTCTGTCAATCAGGCCAAAGTCTGCCCTCCAGAAGTCCAAGGCATCAGTTCTACTTACCACATTCCTTAATTCTCCAAGAATTGAAAATTCTATCATTTCATGATTGCTATGCCCCAAACATACTCCAACCACCAGTTGCACTGATTTTGCTGCTATTAAGGCTGTTCTTCACCTCTGTAAACTAAATTAAGCAGCCCCTTCCCTTAAGTGTCTTTTATGCTGTCACCACAAAACTGCCTGAATTATTCTGATTTCAAGGTGCTGAGTATAGGCTGGGTTAAAAAGTTTGACTTGCAGAGTCCAGGGTCCGCTCTTTCACTGATAGGAGCTGCTGCGAAGAAAGCTAAAAGTGAGAGCATGCCCCTCCTTCACTTGGAACATGCTTTTAAGCTAAGACTTTACTGCTGGCCCCCACTTGTGCTACATATCACAGCTTTGGACTATCTACACCTATGTACCTCCTTGCCCTGTACCTCATTGATTCTGACTCTAATCCTGACTGATTGCTGCTTTATGTCTATTCAGTGGCAATTCTGTGCTGGTACAGGGCGTCAATCTATTGCATGCATGTGACTTCACATCTCCCTTTGTTCCCACTTGACCCATTCCTCCAGCCTGTTGATGTCCCTCTTGGATCTGGATAGCAGCCCTGCCCTCCATATCTACTGCTCTCCACCAGGTTTGGTACTTTCTGTGAATTGGCTGCAAGGGCACTGTGCCCATCACCCTGGTTGTTAATACATTACAAGGCGGTAGCCCAATTATCAGTCCCTAAGGGCATGCCATTCATAACCAGCTGCCAGTTGGACTTTGTGTCACACATCCCAGCATTTCGTGCCCAGTGGTCCAGCCAGTTTGCCATTTACCTTACAGGTCACTTGTCAATCCCTGCCTTACCCATTAGGCTACAAGGATACTATGGACAGCAATGTCAAAGGCCTTGCTAAAGCGTGCAGCATCCACTGCTCTCCCCCTGTCCAGTCAGCCAATCGTCTCATCATAGAGTAGTTTCGAAGGAAGACTTCCTCCATAAGCTTCCTGAAGACTGAAAGGAGACTAAATGGCCTGTAGTTCCCCTGACCACATTCCTTGCCATCTTGAGGTGAGTGTGATGCTTACCTTTTTCCAGTCATCAGGATCCTACCTTGATTGTCTCTTCCTCTACAGCCCTTGATATACCTTATTAAGTCAAGCTGAAGAAAAAGGCCATGAAATTCTGTAACAGGTTAAAATTCTGATGAACAGTGTGCTAAAATGCATTTTTTCCTTCCTCAGGTGTTCATACAGGACTGTCGCTATATACAGTCCTTCTTTACATTATTTGATTGCATCCACAGGAGTCCTGTTGCTGAAAGGTTCATTCTGCTACTGCAGTTTCCAATGCAGGAGGTGGCTCCATGGCAGAGTCAGATGATCAGACCTAGAGCTGGTGTGACCCTGTGCGCTCTCATACCTTGTTTGCCTGAGCTGGCCCTTCCAGAACAGGGCACTGTTACTGGTCTCATCAAGGATTGAGCTGCCTCAGGAAGGCAATTCAACCGAAGAACTCATGATTGTTTTACTGGTGAACTTTCAGCAAGGACAGTTGTCACAACTGGTTCCCCTTGTACCAGCAGACCAAAAGAGGAGTGGGAACATTTCATAGAATGGTTTTCAATAGAATTTGACAAGGGAAAGCAGGAGTGGGCCCTGACATGTACAATTTTGAGCAGATTAATTTGCTGTGGAGCCTTTCCATAGGAAACGCATCAAGGATAAATATACGGCAGAAGCTCTTCTCCTGCCTGTGCAGTCTGGTATGAACCAAACTTTGAAGTAGGTACAGTAACACCTGCACAGATTAGTTAGGACCTTTCCAGGCATGTTACATGAAACGTAAAAAGTAGAGCAAACAAGGTACAATAGTGGCAAAGATGTAATTTGGACCAAGCTTCTATTTCTGTTCTTCTGTTCTTCAAATAAGTAGACATTTTTTCACTATATTCAGTTGGCACACAATTTACTTCATCCTGATTTTTGTTTGGGAATTTATGTTATAAGATGTCTTTCCACTTGCTGATATGATGTGGTGGGTTGACTCTGGCTAGCCACCAGGTGCCCAGGAAGCTGCTCTATCACTCCCCCTCCTCAATTCTACAGGGGCAGAAAATGTGACTAAAGGCCTGTGGGTCAAGATAAGGACAGGGAAATCACTTAGCAATTATCATCACGGGCAAAACAGACTCGGCCAATCCAAATAAGAGTAGGATGATGAGAAATAAGAACAACTATAAAACCTTCCCCCCACCCCTCCCTTCTTCCCAGGCCCAACTTCACTGCTGATTTTCTCTACCCTCGCCCAGTGGCGCAGAGGTGGGGAATGGAGGTTGCGGTCAGTTCATCACGTGTTGTCTCTGCCACTCCTTCCTCCTCACTCTTCCCCTGCTCCAGTATGTGGTCTCTCCCACAGGAGACAGTCCTCCTTGAACCTCTCCAATGTGAGTCCTTTCACAGGCTGCAGCATCTTCATGAGCTGCTCCAGTATGGGTCCTTTCCACAGGATGCAGTCCTCCAGGAATGGACTGCTCCAGCATGAGTCCCCTGCGGGGTCACAGGTCCTGCCAGGAAACCTATACCTGTGTGAGCTAGTGGTTTATCCCCAGCCAGGAGCTAAACACTATGCAGCTGCTTGCTTACGCTGCCCGAGGAAGGAGAGAAAATATAATGAAAGGCTCATGGGTCAAGATAAGGACAGGGAGAAATCACTCAGCAATTACGGTCACAAGCAAAATAGACTCAACTTGGGCAAAATTAACTTAATTTACTAACTATCAAACCAGAGTAGGATAACAAGAAACAAGACCAAATCTTAAGAACACCTCTCCACACCTCCCTTCCTCCCAGGCTTAACTTTACTCCTGAATTCTCCAACTCCTCCCATCCATGGAAGTGCAGGGGGACAAGGGAATGGAGGTTGTGGTGAGTTCATCACACGTCATTTCTGCTGCTCCTTCCTCCTTGAGGAGAGGACTCCTCTCACTCTTCCCCTGTTCCACCACGGGGTCCTTCCCACAGGAGATAGTCCTCCACAAACTTCTCCAGTGTGAGTCCTTTCCACAGCCTGCAGTTCTTCACTAACTGTTCCAGCATGGTGTCCTTTTCCACAGGGTGCAGTCCCTCAGGAACAGGCTGCCCCTGCGCAGGCCCTCCACGGGCCACAACCTCCTTCGGGCATCCACCTGCCCCAGTGTGAGGTCCTCCACAGGTCACAGGTGGTTCTCTGCTCCTCCATGGGCCTCCATGGGCTGCAAGGGGACAGCCTGCCTAACCATGATCTGCACCACGGGCTGCAGGGCAATTTCTGCTCCTGTGTGTGGAGCACCTCCTCCCCTTCCTTCTTCACTGACAGAAGAGATTTGCAGAGTTATTCCTCTCACAAATTCTTGCTCCTCCTTCCCTGCCAACACAGACAGCTGCTCAGCATAAGGCCAGGGCAGAGGTCCACATCACCACCATCTCCCTCCTCACTGCTGCTTTGTTTTCACCTTCTTAAATAAGTTATCACGGAAGCATTATCACTATCCCTGATTGGCTCAGCCCTGCCAGCAGCAGGTCTGCCCTGGAGCCATCCGGGTCCACCTGACAAAGGGGAAATCTCTAGCAGCTTCTTGCAGAGGCCACCTCTGTAGCGCCCCCCACCACCACCAAAACCCAGCCACATATTTATATAGGATTAAACACATTATGTAAACCTAAATTTTCAGTTCACTTGCAGAATTAAATATTTTGCAGTAAATCTGAGCCTCTTTGGGAAAGCAAATTATAGTGAGTGTAGTTAAAGTTTTATTGAAGCTTTACTTCCCAAAACCAAATCAGAAACATAGATCTGAGGCTGACATTTTTGTGTTTGTGCAAAAAGGGAATGAAGAACCTTATCCCACGTTGAGCCTCCCCAGAACACCTGGTCCAAAGCAATTTCTGAATTTTGGCTGTAGTGAAGGATGTGTTCCCTGAGACCAAGACAAGGAGGTTGTCTGTCGTATCTAAATCCAAAAGACTTTAATTTTACCATAGTGCTTTCCCCACTTTTTTCCTGGAAGCACTTGAAGAGTTAATCTAGTCATAAAAGAAAACAACTTCTGGTGGAAAATCTCATTGCTAATTCCGCACAATGCCCTATCTTCTATCCATGTTCAACCAAAAGGTCTTTGTGCACTGACAGAGAAGATTTCAGCAGTGTAGCCCTCCCCATTATACATGTTCCTAATCCTTTTCCTTTTTGTGCAGTGAGAAAGGAATAATTTGGCATAGTTGGCACAGTCTGTGTTATTATGTTTGCTTAGATTGGAGGGAGGTCAGTAAATCAGGACCAGAGAGAGTCAGAGGGGTGGAGAGAGGCTGAAGGAAACAGTGTCAAGGCAGTGAGTTAAAAGGCACCTGGGTTTGCTGCTTGTCACAGCAATGTGACACAAGACACACATCACATGCTGCTGTAGCAGAGGTGGAAGAAAGAGTAGTATGAAAGAGCAAGAGAAATGACAGACCTGTGCATATTCTCCATCTTGGTCCCTACAATCCTCTGCCATGGTGGGGTAGCAGGGCTGCCCTCAGCCATGAAAACAGGAAATCTTGTCTGAAAAGACAACTGTAGGAGTAGGAAAATATGTCACAAGTTTCAGCACACTGTCGGAACCCTGCAGTGAGCACACTGCTGAACTGGAAAGAAGTATTTGGGCAGCCCTCATTACCATTTACCTAGTTCAGTGGTTCTCTACTTTTTTTTTTTTTCTTTTTCTCCTGCCAGCTTGCTCTTCTCTGTTTTCAATTGTTTGAGTCTATCCACACTTAAAGAATCTACTGTCATTTACTTTTAATGCTAGAATTGGATCCAGTTCAACTTCACCAACTCAGAAACTCACTTCTCCTTTATGGGACTGTAACTGTGGCCTAAACAAGGTCACATATAGAGGTGCTTTTCCTGAATGTGTGATTGCATTTCAGTAAAGAATAATGCACTTCTTCTTTTAAATAGCCCTTTAACATGCAGCTGGAGGTAGAAGCATCCTTCCAACTGTACCTTGTTCTTCCTTCCTGTTTGTAGGTAAGGCTTGATGAAAACTACTGTAATTTTTCTGGTGGCACCAGAAACAATACTTTTGTGTATCCTCAGTTAGTATAGAACAATTCTTGTAAACTGGTGTCTTTGATCTGTTTGACCTTTTTTTTTTTTTTTTACATTGCTTATTCTGGGGAGGAATTTCTGGAGGTGGAAAAGTTTAATGTTATGAGATTGAGAAAAAGAATTACAATTATGAAAGTAGTGTTGGTTGGTTGGGTTTTGTTTGCTTGCTTGCTTGTTTGCTCGTGTAAGGAGACCTTCCCTGTGCAATTATATCAAATAGCTAACTATATTCTACCAGTGTCTGTGTGTACATGGAGGTTGTTTCAGGTCATATTCCAAATGCAAAAGAAAGCATTCTGCAGACAAGAGGCTCAACACAAAGCTTAAAACTTGAACGTTGGCTCCTTTTGTGTCTGTGGAGTCCCTGTTGAGTTGTGCTTGTCCTTTTTCCATTTGACTGCACCAACTTCAATTTGTCCTGATGCAACTCTGTGCAAATGAGAGTGGAATAATACCTTTCATTATTTAAAAAATGTGAGACTGGACTGAAATAATGCAAATTACGGTCAACTGCTTTTTGCCTTGTTTCTTTTGACATTTTTTGTTTGTTTGTTGTTGTTTCCGGGACTATGTAACACTGAAGGTCTTATCAGAGAGCTGGAACACACAGAACAACCAACACAGCATCAATTACCATCTCAACGGCAGGACAGAGCCCTGCCCCACCCCATCAGACATGCTGCAAACTAGTTTGTGGAGTTCTTAGACACAGCTCTAGTTACTTTAATTTTCTTAACATTCTGCAAAACGCAAAGCCTTCCTGAAAACTCATGCTGTGACATTATTCTGGGATCACCAAAGCTGTGGAGCTCCTCTGTTTTTTTCAATGTGGAGCCACCAGCTGCTTATGTGTACGTCCTTCCTTCACAGTTTGCATTTCTTCAGTTTTTAGCCGTGTGCCACCCACCCAGCACCTGAAGGATGAGGCTAGTTCATATGCAAGACAAAATTTTTCTGGTTTTAAAAAAACAATCCATTAACCAAGCCCAGAGGAATAATTGTGAGGACTATTGCATTTTTTTTTTAATTTAAGCTTAATGTTAACTTAATGTTCTTCGTATTCCAGTTTTTTCTTCATATTGAGTTTTCTTGTTACTGAGTCCTAGCATTTTGGTTATTTCAACAATGACAACAAAGAAAACAGAAACTGTATTTAGCTTCCTTGTAGTAATTTCAATTTTTGCAGGTCATCTCTGCAGATGCATTTCTCCTTTCCTTCCTTTATCTTAATTTCCCATTCCTCCTCCTTTGGCCACTAACTGGAAACACTCAAATCTAAATGCCAAATAATTTTGTTTCAGCTTTGGAAAATTTAAAAAATACACTTTTGATGTGAGAATGGAAATGTTGTCTTTTAATTTATTTCATCTTCTCCAGACCAGCCTGGCCTGGTGTGGCCATTCCCAGCCCATTTATTCTTGATTGGGCCAGCCAGACAGTGCAGTTCCCAGGACTCTGGATGGAGCTGAAGTGGGTAGGGCAGCATGCTCTGCCCTGCTGACACTCTCCAAGCTGGGATGGGCCAGGACACTGCTGGGCTGCAGTGGAAAGCATTGGAGAGAACCCAGTCTTTCCTGACCTTATAAAGCCTTCCCTGGGCTTGGTCTGTGATGGGGTCCTGTTTGATGTAGGGGCAGACTAGGGACTGTGTAGACACAGCCTCTCGGCAGGAAGTGCAGGAAGAGGGAAGGGAGATTTTCCCTCAGCCCCATTCCAGGTCTCTATGGCTGATACACTGGAGGATCACTGCACTCACAGTCTCTCTGTCCTGGAGACACAGCTCCCCAGCGGGGCAGAGTTCAGCAGGGCCATTTGAGGCTGCTGGATCAGCTGAGTGATGGATGTAGATGCAAAACTACCTGAATAATAAAATAAAATTAAAAAGCTTGTGGGTCAAAATAGAGGAAGTTTTTGAAGAAAAGCAAAGGCTGTATATGAAAGCAAAGCAAAGCAAAATCATTTATTCTCATCATTTCTCATCAGCAGGTGATGTTCAGCTACTTCCTGGATTGGGCCTCAATATGCATAATGATTTCTTTAGAAAAAAAATGCCTTTATAACAAATCCCTCCCCCTGCCTTTAGGTTTTATTTTATTGCTCAGTGTAACTTTAGCTGGCATGACACATCCCTTTGGTCAGTTTAGGTCAGCTATCCTGGCTATGTCCCCTCCCAAACTCTTGCCCAGCCCCAGCCTACTGGCCTTTGGGCAAGGTTTGGATATGGACAGCCTTGATGCTGTGCGAGCCTTGTTCAGCAATACTAAAATACTAGTGTGTTATCAACACCGTTCTAGCTACAAGTACAAAGCACAGCTCTAAAATGGCTGCTATGGGGAAATTTAACTCCATCCCAGCTAGACCAATACACCCATCATGCTTATCTGTGAGTTCAGTATCTCCCAGCTACAGTTAAGAGTCCTATCTCCCTCCACCCTACCCCTGCAGTATAAAGGGAAAGCTCTGTCCTCTAGCACTCCAGGCTGACAATCACTCAAGCTCTTCCCTTGCACCAAAACAGGAGAGGCATTGGAACATCTTCCTTGGCTCCACACAGCTGGCAATTGACACTGCAGGCCATTCTCCACTGTGCTTTCCTCTCCAGGCCTCAGCAGGGCAGCAACCCACTGGGACCTGCCTGCCCCAGCCCTGAAGCTTTGTTCCTCTCCTTCCTAATGGGCTTAGAGTTGCCTTTACCAGGGATATGCTTGCTTCAGAACCTTCTGGCCTTGCATCATTTTTTGAAAGAAGCAGAGACTGCAGCAGGGATGGGATCTGGCTCTCTGTCTGGCTGCAGCAGGTGAGTGTGGAACATTTACCTTGTAGCTGACAGAAACTCTGGCGGAGAGAACTGGCTTACAGGCTTTGCTCCTGCTCCAAGGAGACAAAAAGTAAACCTGGTCAGGACCTTAGCAGAGCTGCCTCTTGGAGCAGCTGTCAGGTTGCAGAGCAGAGCAGCAGCTTTTCTCTTCCTAGGTCCTGTTGCCCTTCACTGAGTTACAGCTAGTAGCTGTATATAAGAGTGCCATGGAGTGGATTACCTGCCTGAGTCAGCTTCTGGCCGTATCTTCCTTGATGACGTTAAGAAGCTTCCACTCAGGCAACTTGCAGTTGCCTCTTCCCAGTGCCAGGGAAAGTTCTGCAGACTTGAGCTTCCTCTGAGGAAGCTTGAGCACAGGCTAGGGCTCTAAGACAGGCCTTACTCTGAAGCTAAGATCTTAGGCCTGCCTCTGTGGGCTTCTCTCTCCACTCTGTGTTCTGTCAGGGGCTTTGCCACCAGGCCTGTGCATGGCAGCATACCATAGGAGCATGCTGTGAGCCCAACAGGTCTGGCAGTCCTTCTTGACCTGGACTGTCCAGCTGCTTTGGGGCCCTACAGTCAGGCCTTCCAAAGCTGTGGTTCACCTAGAATCTTAGGATGGTGGATGAGCTATGGATTCAGGGCTTGGTTACCAATAGGTACCCCTGAGCCTTGGTGCCAGTGCCAGCTCCCACTCACCTCACAGTTCCACTTTTGCGTAGAAGGAAACAGTGACAGCACTTCCTGCCCAAGGAAGAAGCATTTCCCTATCCTGGGGTTGCTGGTTGGGCATCTCACTCTGCCATATGTGTCACCAAATGTGACCCAATGAACAAGGGTTGTTGTTTTAAGGATCCTTTGTAGAATCCTTTTAAGGATCCTTTTAAGGATCCTTTGTAGGATCCTTTGTAGAATGAGAACTGACCACAAGGTTGTAGTTATAATTAGAGTTTTATTATTATATAAAATGAGTCAATTTCAGATTGACTTTACAGTAACATTGTGGATAACTTCAAGCATAGCAGAAATATTTACAATAGTTATTTTCAAGTTCAACAGTACCTAAAGTTGTTGTTCCCGTGACAGGAGAATGAATTGTTTTATGTCTTCATGTAACATCTATACAACATTGTGAAGTTTTGCCTGTACTTTTGCCTACACACAGACATTTAGACACACTTAAGACACATGTCACTGCCATTCCCTATCCCTTGAGGGGTAGCTTCCTTGTAGAGAGATACGCATTGTGTTCATGGACATCTCAGATCTTTCTAGGAAGTACTGAGTCTCAAATCCGTCAGAATCATCATAAAATAATCCTGTGAAATCATGGAGCCCCTGAAGAGGCAGAAGAGGGTAGGCAAAACAAAAGGTTGGAGTAGGTCAGAAAGTGCATATCTGAAAATTTAATGGAGAGATTCTGCTGTCCTCCTTGTGTTTCTGATTTCTTGGCCTTGCTTTGCTTCTTGAAAAAGTAATTTACTTTTTTCCATTATGCATTATAAACAACAACAAAAAATTACTTTAATGAAACATTTATTCTGGGATTCAGAATAATTTTCAAATATGTTGTATTTGGTTGGTTGAGGGTTTTTTCCATCTCTTCTTTCTTCCTCTTTCCTACTTACCATTATGCAGGGAAAGGCGTGGGAAGGAAGAAGCAAGTAGAGTTTAGGAAGTCTTAACAGACAGTATGAAGTTGGAAAGATTCTGACTGCTTGTAATGAAACACTTTTTCCTGTGAGAACAATCAAGTATTGAAATAGGTTCCCAAGAGAGATTGTACAGACTTTATTATTGCAGAATTGGAAGACACATCTGGATAAAGCCCTGAGCAACTTGGTGTGACTTCATAGCTGAATCTGCTTTGAGCAGGATGCTGCTCTGAAGTATTTTCCAATCTCTGCTGTAATCTAAAAGCAGCAGTACTACATGAAACAGATGAGAGCAGTTGTTGGGTAAATACCTGTGACTTTTTGAGACAGGAAGTAATTTTGGAGAAAAAGAGAGAGCCTAGGGCTGACAGTCAAATAAGGAAAGTGGAGCTGAAAGTCAGAAAGTTTTGCTCCAGGGCAGAAAGTGAAGATAACCAAAGTGAGGGTGAGATAAGGAAGAGCAAAGTGCTCTGTCAGGCAGGGATGGACTATAAAACAAAGTGGATTAGATGTGGAAGGGACAGTTGGATCACATTTCAGAATCATAAATACTTCTTGGGCACTTAATTGTCTGTAAAAGTAAATTTTGGACAAAGCATTCTATCAGATTTCAGATTAGGAAGTGTCTCTTATGAAATACATCATAGAATCATAGAATGGCTTGGGTTCAAAGGTCATCTCGTCCAGCCCCCCTGCAACAAGCAGGGACATCTTCAACTACATCAGGTTGCTCAGAGCCTCATCCAGCCTGGCCTTGAATGTTTCCAGGGATGAGGAAGCCACCACCTCTCTGGGCAACCTCTTCCAGTGTTCTACCAACCTTATTGTAAAAAAATTTTTTCTTAATATCTAATCTAAATCTACCTCCCTCTATTTTAAAACCATTGCCCTTAGTCCTGTCACAACAGGCCCTGCTAAAGAGTCTCTCCCCATCTTTCTTGTAGACCCCCTTTAGGTACTGGAAGACCGCTATCAGGTCTCCCTGAAGCCTCCTCTTCTCCAGGCTGAACAGCCCCAACTCTCTCAGCCTGTCCTCATAGGAGAGATGCTCCAGCCCTGTTATCATATTTGTGGCGCTCCTCTGGACCCTCTCCAACTAGTCCATGTCCTTCTTATTTTGGGGGCTCCAAAACTGGACACAGTACTCCAGGTGGGGTCTCACCAGGGCAGAGTAGAGGGAGAGAATCACCTCCCTCGACCTGCTGGCCATACTCCTCTTGATGCAGCCCAGGATGTGGTTGGCCTTCTGGGCCGCAAGCGAGCATTGCCTGCTCATGTTAAACTTCTCATCCACCAGCACTCCCAAGTCCTTCTCCTCAGAGCTGCTCTCAATCCATTCTCTGTCCACCCCATATTTTTGCCTGGAATTGCCCCAACCCATGTGCAGGATCTTGCACTTGGCCTGGTTGAACTTCATGAGGTTTGCATGGTTTATCCAGCTGTCAAGGTCCCTGTGGGTGGCATCCCTTCCCTCCAGCGTGTTAACTGCACCACACAGCTTGGTGTGGTCAGATAATTTGTCCATCTCGCTGACAAAGATGTTAAACAGGGCCAGTCCCAATACTCACCCCTGAGGAATGCCACTTGTCACCAGTCTCCACTTGAGCCATTGACCACAACTTTCTGAGTGCAGCCATCCAGCCAATTCCTTATCCACCGAGTGGTCCGTTCATCAAATCCATGTTTCTCCAGTTTAGAGAGAAGGATGTTGTGTGGGAGAGTGTCAAATGCCTTGCAGAAGTCCAGGTAGATAATGTCAGTTGGTCATGCCTTGTCCACCGATGCTGTAATCCTGACATAGAAGGCCACCAAATAGATCAGGCATGATTTGCTCTTAGTGAAGCCATGTTGGCTGTCTCAAATCTTTTCCTTGCATTCCATGTGCCTGAGCATGTTTTCTAGGAGGATCTGCTCCATGACCTTGCCAGGCACAGAGGTGAGGCTGACTGTCCTGTAGTTGCCCGGGTCCTCCTTGTTACCCTTTTTAAAAATAGGGGTTATGTTACCCCTTTTCCAGTCTTTGGGAACCTCACCAGACTGCCACGACTTCTCAAAAATGAGGAACAGTGGCTTGGCAATTTCATCCACCAGTTCTCTTAGGACCTGTGGATGCCTCTCCTTCGGTCCCATGGACATGTGCACCTTCAGGTTCCTTACGTGGTCCCGAATCTGCTCTTCAGCTACAGTGGGAAGTTCTTCATTCTCCCAGTCCCTGCTTTTGCCTTCCACAACTCAGGCAATATGGCTAGAGCCCTGGCCAGTGTACACTGAGCCAAAAAAGTTGTTAAGTACCTCAGCCTTCTCCATTTCCCAGGTAACCAGGTCACCTGTTTCCTTCCGGAAAGTGCCTGCATTCTCCCTGGACCTCCTTTTGTCCCCAACATACCTACAGAAACTTTTCTTGTTGTCCTTGACATCCTGGCCAGATTCAATTCCATCAGTGCTTTAGCCTGCCTTTCCTGATCCCTATCTGCTTGGACAACCTCTCTGTATTCTCCCCGGGCTAAGTGTACTTGCTTCCACTCTCTGTAGGCTTCCTTCTTGATTTTCAGTTGGTCCAGGAGCTCCTTGTTCATCCATGCAGGCCTCCTGGTGTTTTTGCCCGACTTCATCGTTAGGTGAATCACTCCTGAGCTTGGAGGAGGTGCTCCTTGAATAGCAACCAACTCTCCTGTGCCCCTCTTCCCTCCAGGTCTGTAGCCCATGGCACTTTACCCAGTAGATCCCTGAAAAGGCCAAAGTCTGCCCTCCTGATGTCCAGAGTAGAGAGCTTGCAGCACACCCTCCTTGCTGCCCTAAGGATCTTGAACTTCACTATCTCATGGTCACTGCAGCCAAGGCTGCCCTTGAGTTCCACATTCCCCACCAGCCCTTCCCTGTTGGTGGGAACAAGGTCCAGCATAGCACCTCTCCTTGTTGGCTCCTCTGTCACTTGCAGAAAGAATCGTAGAATCATAGAATCATAGAATGGTTAGAGTTGGAAGGGACCTTCAAAGGTCATCTAGTCCAACCCCCCTGCAACAAGCAGGGACATCCCCCACTAGATCAGGTTGCTCAGAGCCTCATCCAGCCTGGCCTTGAACATTTCCAGGGATGGGGCATCCACCACCTCTCTGGGCAACCTGTTCCAGTGCTCTACAACTCTCATTGTAAAAAATTTTTTTCTAATATCTAATCTAAACCTACCTCCTTCTAATTTAAAACTATTACCCCTTGTCCTATCACAACAGGCCCTACTGAACAGCCTCTCCCCATCTTTCTTGTAGGCCCCCTTGAGGTATTGGAAGACTGCTATCAGGTCTCCCCGGAGCCTCCTCTTCTCCAGGCTGAACAGCCCCAACTCTCTCAGCCTGTCCTCGTAGGAGAGATGCTCCAGCCCTCTGAAGTTGTCATCCACACATCCCAGGAACCTCCTGGATTGCCTGTGCCCTGCTGTGTTGTCTCTTCAACAGATATTAGTGTGGTTGATGTCCCCCTTGAGGACCAGGGCTTGAGGTCCTTGAGGACCATGAGGCTGCTCCCATCTGTCTGTAGAGGGCCTCATCCGCTTGGTCTTCCTGGTCAGGTAGCCTGTAGCTAACCCCAACTGTAATGTCCCCTGTCCCTGCTCTCACTTTAATCTTGACCCATAAGCTCTCTGTCAGCTCCTCATCCATCCACAGGTGGAGGTCCATGCATTCCAGCTGGTCATTGACAGAGGGCAACACTCCCTCCTCATCTCCCCTGCCTGTCCTTCCTAAAGAGCCTGTATCCTTCCATTCCAATACTCCAGTCACAGGAGCTGTCCCACCACATCACCGTGATGGCAACAATATTGTAGCCTTGCAGTCATGCACACATCTCTAACTCTTCCTGTCATGTTCCCCATGCTACATGCATTAGCATAAAGGCACTTAAGCTGGCTCCCTGATGAAGCCAACTTGCTGGCTGAGCAACAGAAATTCCTTTGAGCTGCATTCCAAGTGCTCTTGTACTTACCAACAATCCTTCCCCAGGTTCTGGGTACCTGTTGCTGGCACTGGCACCATTCTGACAGTGGTGGAATGGATTGTGCTCCCCCTCCCCTAGAAACATTAGTTTAAAGCCCTCTTAACCAGTCTGGCAAGCCTTTGGCTGAAGACACTCTTGCCCTTCTCAGTTTGGTGTACCCCATCAGCCCCTAGTAGACCAGGCTTCTCAAAGCGAGTCCCATGGTCTAAGTAGCCAAAGCCCTATGGCACCACTTCTTAAGCCATTTGTTGACTTGCCAGATTCGACTGTCTCAGGCCCCTTCTCTTTGACCAGGAGGATAGATGAAAAGATTGCTTGCACCCCAGAGTTCTTAACCGTTGCTCCCAGGGCCCTGTACTCCTTCTTGATGCTCCTCAGGCTACTCCTGGCTGCGTCACTGGCACCCACATGACACAGCGGCAGTGAATAATAGTCCTTCGGCTGTATGAGGTTTGGTAACATCCCTGACACAAGCCCCTGCTAAGCAGCACATCTCTCTAGAGAGTGTGTCAAGTCGGCAAATGAGTGCCTCCATACCTCTCAGAAGAGACTCACTCGCAACTATCACCTGTTGCTTCTTCTTGGTTGCACTCACAGTTATATGAGCAGACCGGGCTGCCTTGCTCAACTCTAGTGTCTCTCCTCATGTGCTAGGTTTTGCCTCTTTGGTCTCCAGAGTGGCAAAGCAGTTCTGCAAGGGCACCTTAGGTGGCAGGGGGAATTCTCTTGCTCCTCTTGGCCTTGCCTTTGCAAGCTTCTATTCCTATGCATCATTGCCCCCCTTCCCTTCTGCATGTGTCAGTGGGGGAGTTTTTGGCTGTTTGGCTGTTTTGGGGGTGTGGTTCCAGTGTAGACTGCACTTGGAATCAAGTATCCAACTCCTTCTCAGCCTCCCTGATGCTACGCAGTCTCCTGACCACCTCCTGCAGCTCAGCCACCTGCTGCAGGAGCTCCTCCACCTGCGCACACCTTCTGCAGGCAGGGCCGTCGCCTGTCCCTACCCCAGGAGAAGGATCCAAGCACTTCCTGCAGCCTGAGATCTGCACTGCAGCCTCTCCCTTTGGCTGCTCCATCTGTGTGGAGACACCAACCACTGCTGGGGTAGCTGGTGCAGACCTCCCAAGTGGGGCTGTAGCCTTTGCCCTCAGGCAAGGCCCCACCATTCTGCCTTGTGGGTTGGACCCTTGGCCAGTGCCCAGATACTGGATTGTGTGTGCCTCAGGTCACCCTTTCACCCACTGGAATGGCCCTCCTTCAGAGAGAAGCAACCCTCCTTGCATGCCCTGCCGTGCAAACTGCCACACCATGTCCTTGCTGCCGTGCCATGCCCTTGCTGCCGTGCCATGCCCTGATCACTGGCACTCCATAAGGGCCTCCTTTATACATAGGGGGATGGGGCGGATGGGCTGCTGGTGCCCCTGGCTCTACCCAGGTCTCTCAGGTCAGCCACTTTCTCTCGAGCTTTGGTCTCCTGATGGCTCCTGGTGCCTCTCTTGGCTCCCCCTGAGCTTCCCTGATTCGGGAAACCCCTCTGTACACTGTGCTGGGATGCCACTGCAGATCCTGTCTGCACCGAAGCTGTTGCCTTGGCAACTCCTCTGGATTCCTTGGGACTCCTTGCAGGCATATGTGAACTTCACGAGGTTCAGCAAGCCCAAGTGCAAGGTCCTGCTCCTGGTTTGGAGCAATCTCAAATATCAATACATGCTGGGGGATGACGGGATTGAGAGCAGCCCTGCCGAGAAGAACCTGGATGACAAAAATGCTGGACATGAGTTGGCAATGTGCGCTCACAGCATAGGAAGCCAACCATGTCCTGGGCTGCTTAAAAAGAAGCACGACCAGCAGGTTGAAGGAGGTGACTGGCTTTGCTGAACCTCATGAGGGGCCCAATGCAGTCACATGTAACAGAGTTAAATTATGTCACTTAAGCTGGAGGACAGAATAAGACTTTCTGCCCATGGCTTGCTCAGGGGAGTTATCTGGCCTGGGCTGTGTAGGAGACCAGAACAAATGATCAAAGTTGTTCCTTCAGTTTTTAAAAGCCTATGAAAAAAATGTACACATCTTAGCAAAAAAAAAAAAAAATTATAAAGTAGTTTTACATACGGATATGTCATTAACATAAAAAATAAGCCCATATTTTTGAATAGTTTGGAACTGGATTATAAATACCTCTGAACTCTTTTGCAGTCGTGAGCTTTTTATGTCTGTCTGTCTTATTCCCCATCAAATATATATAATTTTATTTTTTTTCTATTTTATTTTTAAAAGACATATCCTGCAATGAGACCAGCCTGAAGAATCTCGCAAAAGGATTCTGTCTCATTGCTAAAAGTCAAGGTAGTGGTGTACAATAACCCAGGAAAGCAAAATTATCTAATACGAAGAGAGGAGAGGTGCCAGCAGCTGCCAGGAGCTTGCAAGAGAGTGGCTGATGAGACATAGGCAGAGCCAGGGGCACCCGTGGCCCATCCCCTCCCCCCACATATAAAGGAGGCCCTTAGGGAGCACCAGTGACCAGGGTGTGGCGCCAGGGTGGGTAACAGGGTATGGCACATCAGCAAGGGCATGACGCGGCAGCAAGGGCATGGTGTGGCAGTTTGCATGGCAGGGCGCACAGGGAGGGCATGCAGGGAGGGTGGCTTCTCTCCGAAGGAGAGCCATTCCACTGGGTGAGAGGATGACCTGAGGCACACACAACCCAGCATCTAGGCACTGGCCAAGGGTCCTACACGACCCTCGAGGCAGAATGGTGGGCACTTGCCTGAGGGCAAACGTTGCAGCCCCAGCTGGGAGGAGACCTTAGAGCAGTCTTCCAGCAACTAAAGAGGGCTTATAGGAAAGACGGGGAGAAACTCTTCGGGCAGGGCCTGTTGTGACAGGACAAGGGGTAATGGTTTTAAAATAGAGGGAGGTAGATTCAGACTGGACATAAGGAAAAATTTTTTTACTATGAGGGTGGTAGAGCACTGGAACAGGTTGCCCAGAGTGGTGGTGGATGCCCTGATCGTAGTTCAGCCCTGATCAGGACCAAACTACGCAGTCTCTCTCTCACTCCCCCAACCCTCCAAGAGAATAGGGGGAGGTGATATAAGAAAAAAAGGCTCAAGGTTTGAGGTAAGGACAGGGAGAAATCCCTAAAGTTACCATTACAGGCAAAGCAGGCAAAACTATTAATTTATTTTCTAAAACTACCACAAGAATGAGACAGGGAACAAAATAACATCTCCTAACCCCTCCCTCTTCCCAAGCTTAACATTATCACTACTACCTTCCCCCACCCCGAGCGGCACAGGGGGGAAGAGGGAATGGGGGTCGCAGTCAGTTCATCATGCGTTGTTTTACGCCGCTGCTTCATCGTCGGGGGAAGAAATCCTCTCATTCCTCCCCTGCTCCAGCATGGGGTCCCTCCCATGGGCCACAGTCCTTCATGAAACTGCTCTGGTGTGGGTCATGTCTTCCAGGGGGTGCAGTCCCTCCAGAACAGCTGCCCCAGCAGGCCCTCCACAGGCCACAGCCTCCTTCAGGCATCCACCTGCCCCAGCATGGGGTCCTCCATGGGCTGCAGGTGGATCTCTGCTCCTCGGTGGACCTCCATGGGCTGCAGGGGAACAGCCTGCTTCACCATGGTCATCACCACAAGGCTGCAGGGGAACTCTGGCCAGAAGCCGTATTACTCCTCCCCCTCCTTCTTCACTGACCTTGGCATCTGCAGCCGTTCCTCACAAGAAAAATTCTTCACAACAGGCAGGCAGATGCCTCTCCGGATCCTTTCTACATCTCATTCACATCTCATCTCCTCTCCACTTCTTGCAGCTGGGCTGGGCCAAGTCGGGCCCAGTCGGCTGCCCGGCAGGAGGCCAGAGGGTGAGGCCTGCAAGGCCCACAAGGCTCGCACCTCCCCCTCTCTGTCCCTGCTCAGCTCTTTTTTTCTGTTCTCTTTTTTTCTGTTTTCCCCTTCTTAAATACGTTATCACAGAGGCGTTACCACAGAACATTCTGCTACCAATTGGCTTGGCCTTGGCCAGCAGCGGGTCCACCCTAGGCCCAGCGGAGTCCACTGAACAAAGGGGAGCAATTTCTAGCAGTTTCCTACAGAAGCTACCACTGTAGCTCCCCCTCACTAAACAAAACCAGAACACCCATCCCCAGAAACATTCAAGGCTAGGTTGGACAGGGCTCTGAGCAACCTGATCTAGTTGAAGATGTCCCTGCTCCTTGCAGGGGAGTTGGACTAGATGACCTTTACAGGTCCCTTCCAACCCAAACTATTCTATGATTGTAAGATGCCTATCAGTTGTAATAACTTTCTAAAGACAACCTGCTCCTGCACACCAAAAAAATCCACAAGAATGTCAGCAATCTAAAAGTCTCCATATGTCTGAAAACTGAGTACAACATGTCAGATCTCTTGAACATCTAAACCATACTCTTACAAAAATCATAATACACAAAAAAGAGTTCAAGCCAGCACTACAGTCTTAAGCAGCAACATCTCTTTTTTTCAGATTTTCTTCCTCTGAAAAATAAGCATTTAAATAGATGTTGCCATCCTTTTTTTTTAAGAGGGAGATGATTAAAGTACTTGCAAAGAGTACCATCTTTTTTCCTGCTAGCAAGCTCAGACTTTACACCAGTAGTGGGTGAAAACATTTGCTAAAACTCAGTTTCCCAACACGTAGATCCAGGGTCTGAAACTGCATGTTCTCTAACAGTTTATTATTTCCCAAGTCTAAAATATATCTAATCTTCTTTACTTTTCTTGCTGGAAGTATAATTCTCTCAGAGATGTGGTCTAGAGAGAGAAGGTGGATTTAATCAGGAATCTTTGGACGGATTTAGTGCATAATTAGATACAGCTTAGACATATACGCATGATTTTTTATAACATTGCTCAAACTCAGTCTTTTAAAGAAGCATCTCTACAGTTGCTCTTGGTTCTTTAAAGCACTTTGAGTTTTCTCATTTGCAATACTCACAATGTGGGTCTGGTGCTAAAAGCTTCCTGTTAGCCAGAAGCATTTATTTGTTGGAATATTAGACCCAGAATTTCTACCTTACCAGTTTATAAGTTTATAAGCACTCACTCGGTTTTAAGTTTCTGTCCCAAATGAATCACACTAAAGGTCTGAATTTCAGCCTGCCTACACTTGTGGGAAGAGATCTGACAGTTAAACTACTCAGGCTTCAAAGTCTGGGGAAAGGTAGAACATATAAATAACCAAATCTTTATTTCCCTCTGACTGCCTGAGATCAGAGCATGCTATTGAGGTGAAGAAAATTACTTCAGCAAAATGGTATAGTTAGACAGCTCCCTAGTAGTGAAAACAAGCATCTACAAGGTTAGGTAGAAGCTGAGCACTAGATATAAGGATGTACTGCAATGCAGTACTACGATGAGGCTCTGAGCAACCTGATCTAGTCAGGGATGTCCCTGCTTCTTGCAGGGGGGTTGGACTAGATGACCTTTGAAGGTCCCTTCCAACTCTAACCATTCTATGATTCTATGATTCTATGATGATGAACTTAGAGGACAGATTACATAGAGTGCTTAAATGTGCTTAGAGTGCATAAAAAGAAATGCAACTAAGAGTTATCAATTGTTACATGTGCCACAAAAGAAAGTAAAGAGCCATGATGCTTTAGTTGGAATTTAGTGGTTAAAGTCTCCTGAAGTTATTTTCTCCTTTTATACGTAAATCTTCTTCTGACTTCGCATGAAGAAACAAGGAAATGTAGTTTTCTAGCTTATGATGATGAAATGAAATCTCTGCCTAGTGAGCTATGACAGTAGAAAGAATTGTAAAAGAGAAGATTTTTTCTTTGTTCTCTCACTTTCCCATTATATTGAAGCTGTGAAATTGCTAACCCTGCTGCTTTTTAGGTCATGATGTTGGAGTGATTGTTTTCTTATGAATGTAAGTCCTGGGTGCTGGTATTGCATAAAGAGTTGATGATTGGAAATATTTCTTGTTTGGCAATGTGCTGAATGTAGTGCAATGTAATGTGTAATATGTAATAATATAATATTATGAGCTAAACTGAAGAAAGTAAGCTAGAAGAATATGTTTTAGCATTGCACTAGAAGCTGATGTGGAAACAACCAGGGTCTTGACAGTTCATTACGCAAGCAACAGTAAAACCATCTTGGAAAGCATGCTTTCCAGTGCCTTCTCCCTCTGCCTGCCTATAAGGAGATTGTGGTTGCTGCAGGGAGGGGTACGAAATGTACTTCCTTACTTCCATGAAAGATGTGAGAAGGTACAGGGCTGCAGGTGCAAGGAACTAGCCCTTTATTCCAGTCTGCCAAGGTAACTGACTCAGAAATGGCCAAGTCAGATGTGTTGCCGTGGGGGTTAGGTCACATTTGAGATTCTGAGACCCAGTTTCCTCTTATGAGACAAAGTGGCTCTGTATTTCTTCTTGCTTGAGGAATTATAGTCAGCCTCAGAATAAACCTGTGCATCAATTCATTTTGGCTTTTTTTGGAACTTCAGAAAGGTATGGTGCTTGGGACATACAGAAATAACAGTACTACAGCAAGGGTGAACTAGAAAAGAGTGCCAGTTTAAATGAGTGTTCTGGTTTTATTTAGTGAGGTGGGGCTACGGTGGTAGCTTCTGTAGAAAACTGCTACAAGTTGCTGCCCTTTGTTCAGTGGACTCGGCCAGGCCTAGGACAGACCCGCTGCTGGCCAAGGCCAAGCCAATTGGTAGCAGAATGTTCTGTGATAACACCTCTGCAATAACATATTTAAGAAGGGGAAAACAAAAAAAAAAAGGAGAGAAGATGTGAAGCAGCTGAGCCGGGGCAGAGAGGGGGAGGTGTGAGCCTTGTGGGCCTTGCAGGCCTCACCTTTTGGCCTCTTGCCAGGCAGCCATCTGGGCCTGACTCAGCCCAACCCGGCTGCAAGAAGTGGAGAGGAGATGAGATGTGAAGAGAACCTGAGAGGCGTCTGCCTGCCTGTTGTGAAGAATTTTTCTTGTGAGAGGAACGGCTGCAGATGCCAAGGTCAGTGAAGAAGGAGGGGGAGGAGTAATGCAGCTTCTAGCCAGAGTTCCCCTGCAGCCTGTGGTGATGACCATGGTGAAACAGGTTGTTCCCCTGCAGCCCATGGAGGTCCACCGAGGAGCAGAGATCCACCTGCAGCCCATGGAGGACCCCATGCTGGGGCAGGTGGATGCCTGAAGGAGGCTGTGGCACGTGGAGGGCCCAAGCTGGGGCAGCTGTTCTGGAGGGACTGCACCCCGTGGAAGAGATGACCTACGCCGGAGCAGTTTCACGAAGGACTGCGGCCCGTGGGTGGGACCCCACGCTGGAGCAGGGGAGGAATGCGAGGAGTTCTTCCCCCGACGATGAAGCAGCGGCATAAAAAAAACGTATGATGGACTGACTGCAACCCCCATTCCCTCTTCCCCCCTGTGCCGCTCAGGGAGAGGGGAAGGTAGTAGTGATAATGTTAAGCTTGGGAAGAGGGAGGGGTCGGGGGAGGTTGTCTTGTTCTCTGTCTCATTATCCTGCTGTTTTTACTAATAAATTAATAGTTTTTCCCCAAGTTGAGTCTGTTTTGCCTGTAACGGTAACTTTAAGGATTTTCTCCCTGTCCTTATCTCGAACCTCAAGCCTTTTTTTCTTATATGATCTCTCCCTGTACTCTCGGAGGGTGGAAGGAGTGAGAGAGAGATTGCGTAGTCTGGTCCTGATCGGGGCTAAACTACAACAATGAGTAAATATTACCTAAACTATTGTAACATCAGGGACTCAGTCTGATGACTTGGCAGTGCTAAGGTAACAGAAAAAAAAAAAAAGTTTCCCAGCTGACTTCCTGTGAGATCTGGCTATGGATTCAAATTCATAGTTCTGAGCAGAAGGATATAGGTCAGTTTAGCTAGCGGACAAACTGCCAGACAACCATTAGACTCTCCTTTATTAATTTTCAGCTAAAAAAATATTTTGAAAATGTTTCTCTTTGATAATAAATATGTTGAAAGGAGATTCACAATTCCAGATCTGGTGTGTTCACAACAGATGGTCTTCTAGTTTCATTTCATTGCACTTTTTTTCACTCCAGCTGGTCTTTTTCATTCCAAAGGTGTGTAGGAACACAATTTTGAACTTTTGAATTATTGTTGCATCACATTTCTAGATGTACTGCAGTAGCTTAGTTATGTTCACAGACCTCTAGTGAAGTAGTTGCCCAAAGTTATTTGATTGAAGTTCATGGGCCACATAGGATAGGAAGAAAATGAGGTCAAGTCACAAAGAATATAGTTTTCGTTGTAATTATGTCCTTTGCCCCATCTCCACTTTAGGTTTCCTTGACAGCAGGTATGTCCTATGACATTAGTCCCTTTTTAAAATCAGCAATACTAAATACTGTTTTCTTCCAGGTTAACTGAGTAACTACGAATGTTGCCCTACACTTCTTTCCTCCCTGCCAAAAAGAACCCCCTTCTTTGTCAATAATAGCTTGTGCATAGCACATAACAGGCTATTGCTCCCCTAGGTCTGCTCTGAAGGATACGCTGGGGTCAAAGTGTGTTAACTGCCATCACAGTAATCAGCCTTAAAGACAATCACTGACAAAGCTGAACTTGACACGTCCCACAGGAGTAGCACTAGCAATAGCAATGGGAACAACAATGAAAAACTTACAGGGGACAACCTAACCCCACCAAACAAAAGGAAGAGCCAGCTGAAAACAGCTCAGTCTCCTGAAGAATGTTTCTGTTGTAAGGAGTTAATTTGAAGTTTATGGCTTTTACACAAAATGTCCAAAATGCCTGCAGAGCCAAAATGTGCAATTAGCAAACTGTATATCAAATCCAGGAGTATAAGCCTCAGACACAAAGAAGAAAGCATGGTATCTTATCTTGTACAGAAGAGCCTCAAAGGGGGAGGTCTGTCCTAGAGGTGCCGTCTAAACACAGCATATCCTTTGTGTGGCCTTTGCAAGTAGCAGTAGAGCAGGAGAGTACTAATGGAAGTAGTCTTGACTACTGTGACCAACAGATAACCCCTCAACCTTGCAAACCAAGCTCAGAGGGTGCAGGAGGGAAGTGTATCTCTACCCCTAGATCACATGCTGTCTTCTGTGCATAAGCTTGTAAAATTCAACAGTCAAAGTGAAGATATAGCTGTCCAAGAGTTCACAGCCAAAGCCAATGGCACATCCTGGCTGCACTGTGGAATTCTGACCATTTCCACTTTACAGTGTGTCGTAGTTCAGCCCTGATCGGGACCAGACTACGCAGTCTCTCTCTCACTCCCCCCACCCTCCGAGAGAACAGGGAGAGAAAATATAAGGAAAAACGGCTCGAGGTTTGAGATAAGGACAGGGAGAAATCCTTAAAGTTACCGTCACGGGCAAAACAGACTCGACTTGGGGAAAACAGAAAAAAAAAAAGAGAGAAGAGAAGATGTGAAGAAGCTGAGCGGGGGCAGAGGCGCAGAGGGGGAGGCACCTGCAGATGCCAAGGTCACTGCGCCTGCGCCTGCGCCTCCCCCCTGCGCCTCCCCCCTCACTAACAAAACCACGACACAGTGTAAGGCAGTCTATGAAATAAAATATTAGCAGACATTTCCAATCTTATGCTGGATTCAGAGCATCCAGGAGAGGGCGTTTTATTTGTGGAACAGTGACACCCCATAAATGCTTTCTAAGGAAAGAAATGGCTTAATCAAGATCATAGAATGGTTTGGGTTGGAAGAAGCCTTTAAAGGTCATCTAGTCAAACCCCCTTGCAAGGGTCTCGAACTAGATCAGGCTGCTCAGAGCTCCATCGAGCCCAGTCTTGAACGTCTCCAGGGACGGGGCATCCACCACCTCTCTGGGCAACCTGTTCCAGAGTTTCAACACCCTCATTGTAAAAATTTTTTTCTTTATGTCGAATCTAAATCTACTCTCTTTTAGTTTAAAAACTATTACCCCTTGTCCTATTGCTACAGGTCCTGTTAAAAAGTCACCATCTTTTTATAGGCCCATTTTAAGCACTGGAAGGCTGAGATAAGGTCTCTCTGGACCCTCCTCTTCTCCAGGCTGAACAACCACAACTCTCTCAGCCTTTCTTCATAGGAGAGGTGCTCCAGCCCTCTGATAATTTTTGTGGCCCTTCTCTGCACCTGCTCCAAGTGGTCCATGTCCTTCCTGTGCTGAGGGCTCCAGAGCCGGATGCAGTACTTCAGGTGGAGTCTCACGAGAGCAGAGTAGAATTACCTCCCTTGACCTGCTGGCCATGCTTCTTTTGATGCAGCCCAGGATGCAATTTGCCTTCTGGGCTGTGAGCACACATTGATGGCTAACGCCCCTCTTTTCATCCACCTGTACCCCCAAGTCTTTCTCTGCAGGGCTGCATTCAATCCCTTCATCCCCTACACTGTATTGATACTGGGGCTTGCCCCAACCCAGGTGCAGGACCTTGCACTTTGTCTTAGTGAACCTTATAAAGTTCACATGGGCCCACTTCTCAAGCTTGTCCAGATCCCTCTGGATGGCATCTCGTCTCTCAGGTATGTCGGCTGCACCAGTCAGCTTGGTGTCATCTGCAAACTTGCTGAGAGTGCACTCAATCGCAGTATGTCATTGATGAAGATGTTAAAGAGTACTAGTCCCAATACAGACCTCTGAGGGACAGCACTTGTCATCTACCTCCATTTGGACATCGAGTCTACCCTCTGGACATGACCATCCAACCAATTCCTCATCTACCAACAGTCTATCGATCAAATCCATATCTCTCAAATTTAGAGAGAAGGATTTTGTGGTGGACTGTGTTAAAGGCCTTACAGAAGTCCAGGTAGACAACATCGGTAGCTCTTCTCTTTTCTACTGATGTAGTCACTCCATCACAGAAGGCCACCAGATTGGTCAGGCAGGACTTGCCGTTGGTGAAGTCAACTCTCTTGAATCTCTTGATTCTCTCTTGAATCACCTCCCTGTCCTCCATGTGCCTCAGCATAGCTTCTAGGAGCATCTGTTCCATGATTTTCCCAGGCACAGAGGTGAGGCTAACAAGTTAGTAGTTCCTAGGATTCTCCTTTTTACCCCTTTTAAAAATGAGTGCCATGTGCAAAGATTGCACACCTACCCCATGTGTCCTATGAGCATATACTGTAGTCAGTGTACAGGAGAGAGCTCAATTTCTGCAGGGTATTGGGGAAAACAGCATGGACTGTGTGTGTGGAGGGACTGGCTAGCAGGTAGCCGCTCTTGCAAGATGGGCAGGCAAGGGTGGGATGGCCAGTGGTCCCTATGGCCAGTTCAAACTGCAGGAATCTGCATATAAGCAGACCCAAGAGAGTGCCTGCGACCAGGAATGTTGTGAACAAGGTGTCTAAACAGGGAGCTTCTTGTCAGGTAACCTGTACAGGTGGAAAGCTCCAAAGTCTATGCCTCACGATCCTAGGTGGAGGAGCTCCACTTGAGCAGGGTGTGCTCTGAGAGAGCCAATTAAGCAGCAAGTGGGGGAGCTGCAGGAGGAAACCAGCAGGTCATGCTCTATTAGGGAGAGGAAATAAAATACAGACTATTGTTCAAGGTGTTTCAAAAAGAAATATTAGGGCCCCATGGCACTGACCTCGAAGGACTATCAAACAAAGAGCGTCAACAGTGAACACACAGCACCTTGGAGAATGGAGTGCCATGCTCGCTAGTAACTCCTGGCAACAGGACATCACTTTCCCCCATTTCCTCATATGTACCAAGCAGCAACAGATACAAAATCTCAGTGGTGAATGAAGTCAATTAGCAAGATTCACAGGGAGAAACTGCACCAGCTGCACACATTTAAAGCTGCAATAGGAAGCGCAAGTGCTAGTAATGGGTGACTTTCTGTTGCGAGGCACTGAGACACCCATCTGCCAGCCTGATGTACAGTCAAGGGAAATCTACTGCTTGCCAGGAGCCAAGTTCCGGGATATCACAGAGTTTGCCACAACTGACCCGGGTAACTGCGGGCCGGTCAGCCTCACCTCTGTGCCTGGCAAGATCATGGAGCAGATTCTCCTGGAAACCATGCTAAGGCACATGGAGAGCAAGGAGGTGGTTGGTGACAGCCAACATGGCTTCACCAAGGGCAGATCGTGCTTGACCAATTTGGTGGCCTTCTATGATGGGGTGACAGCATCGGTGGACAAGGGACGAGCAACTGACATCATCTACCTGGACTTGTGCAAAGCTTTTGACACTGTCCTGCATGACATCCTTCTCTCTAAACTAGAGAGACATGGGTTTGATGGACGGACCACTCGGTGGATAAGGAATTGGCTGGATGGCCGCACTCAGAGAGTGGTGGTTAACGGCTCAATGTCCATGTGGAGACCGGTCACAAGTGGCATCCCTCAGGGGTCCATGTTGGGCCCGGCCCTGTTCAACATCTTTGTTGGCGATACGGACAGTGGGATAGAGTGCACCCTCAGCAAGTTCACCGATGACACCAAGTTGTGTGATGCCGTTGACACGCTGGAAGGGAGGGATGCCATCCTGAGGGAACTTGACAGGCTGGAGAGGTGGGCCCATGCCAACCTCATGAAGTTCAACCAGGCCAAGTGTAAGGACCTGCACCTGGGTCATGGCAATCCCAGGCACAAATAGAGGCTGGGTGGGGAATGGATTGAAAGCAGCCCTGAGGAGAAGGACTTGGGAGTGCTGGTGGACGAGAAGCTCAACATGAACCGGCAATGCGCCCTTGCGGCCCAGAAGGCCAACCACATCCTGGGCTGCATCAAGAGAAGCGTGGCCAGCAGGTCGAGGGAGATGATTCTGTCCCTCTACTCTGCCCTGGTGAGACCCCACCTGGGGTACTGTGTCCAGTTCTGGAGCCCCCAACACAAGAAGGACATGGACCAGTTGGAGAAGGTCCAGAGGAGGGCCACAAAGATGATAAAAGGGCTGGAGCACCTCTCTTATGAGGACAGGCTGAGAGAGTTGGAGCTGTTCAGCCTAGAGAAGAGGAGGCTTTGGGGAGACCTGATAGCGGTCTTCCAGTACCTAAAGGGGGCCTCCAAGAAAGATGGGGAGAGGCTGTTTAGTTGGGCCTGTTGCAATAGGACAAGGAGTAATGGTTTTAAAATAGTGGGGGGTAGATTTAGATTGGAAATTAGGAAAAAATTTTTTGCAATGCGAGTTATAGAACACTGGAACAGGTTGCCCAGAGAGGTGGTGGATGCCCCTTCCAACCCTAACCATTCTATGATTCTATGATTCTAACTGGTAAAAAGCAGACTACTATCCCCTGCTTCTCTTCCATGTGGGCACCAATGATGCTGTGAAGCCTAAACCTGGGTAAGGTCAAGCAGGACTTCAGAGCCCTAAGGGTGTAAGTGAAAGGGACAGATCCTCAAGTAATCTTCTCCGTCAGAGATAGGAGTTCAGGCATCACCCTGCAGGAGTCAACACTTCATGCAGATCAACATCTGGTTTTGTGGCTGGTATAATTGCCAGGGCTTCATCTTCCATGATTACCAGACATTCTTCAACGAATACAGATTATTGGGAAGAGATGAGATCCAGCTACCTAGGAAGAGGGAGAAGAATCTTTGCGGTCAGATTGGCTGACCTAGTGAATAATGCTTTAGACTAGAGAACTTCAGGGATAGGATTCAAAGCTGTGACACTTGTGTACTCACAAGCAACAGTGTGGATAAGTGCACCTATCAGAGTACCAATGCATGCAGCATGAATCCTGCATGCATTGGTACATCCTGATACTTCCTGATGGTGAATCTATGCTGACTACTTGCAGTGACCTTGTCCTTCATGTGCTTTTAAATGGATGTCAGGGGTAACTGTTTCATCACTTCCCCAGGTGTGCTTTGGATGTGTAGCTTCCATGCAGTAGAAACACTGGATATTGAATTCACATTTGCTTGCTTCAGTACTTCCTGTCTCAGTAGTTCCTGTAGCCTTAAGTCCTGAACCTAATTCTCATTGACTAATGCACGTGAGGTTTACCATTCCAGGCTTCCTCTGCCAGTATGAATAAGCTTTTCTGTCAATACACTGCTGATAGTTTCCTAACGGCACTAAGAAACCACAGGACTGCTGTCAGCCTTGAAGTGCTGGATATTCAGATGTGTTTCTTGGCAGAGATAAGTAGCCTGTGGAACAGCAGAGAGAATGGATATTCTATATGGATATTCTATAATACAGATGAGGGCTGATCTTCACTAGATTAGAGAAGTTTTCAAATTCTATCCCTGCACAAGAATATTTCCCATATGGAAAGTCAAATCAGTGGAACAAGACCTGGAGAAGACTTCATGTACAACACAAGTAGCATAAACTAGATTTTATGACAGACTCTAGGACTCTAGTATCAGTGAAATAGGAAAAGAAAGATGTGATGGTACTCTCCCAAGTACCATGTGCTCTCCCACATGCTCATAGAATCACAGAATCATAGAATGGTTTGAGTTGGAAGAGACTCAACTAGTCTTAAAGATCATCTAGTTCCAACCCTCCTGCTCTGGGCAGGGACATCATCCTCTAGATTAGGTTGCTCAAAGACCCATCCAACCTGATCTTGGAAAGTGCCAATGATGCCCTGTTGTCGTAGTTTAGCCTCTGTTGCGGCCAGACTACGCAGTCTCTCTCTCACTCCCCCCACCCTCTGAGAGAATAGGGAGAGATAATAAAAGAAAAACAGCTCGACGTTTGAGATAAGGACGGGAAGAAATCCTTAAAGTCACTGTTACGGGCAAAACAGACTTGACTTGGGGAAAATTATTCATTTATTACTAAAACTAGCAGGATAATGAGACAGAGAACAAGATAATCTCCCCCCTCCCCTCCCTCTTCCCAAGCTTAACATTATCTCTACTACCTTCCCCACCCTGAGCGACAAAGCGGGGAAGAGGGAGTGGGGGTTGCGGTCAGTCCATCATATGTTGTTTTATGGCACTGCTTCATTGTCGTGGGAAGAACTCCTCATGTTCTTCCCCTGCTCCAGCGTGGGGTCCCACCCACGGGCCGCAGTCCTTCATGAAACTGCTCCGGCATGGGTCATCTCTTCCGCGGGGTGCAGTCCCTCCAGAACGGCTGCCCCAGTGGGCCCTCCACGTGCCACAGCCTCCGTCAGGAATCCACCTGCCCCAGTGTGGATCTCTGCTCCTCTGTGGATTTCCATGGGCTGCAGGGGGACAGCCTGCTCCACCATGGTCATCACCACAGGCTGCAGGGGAATCTTGGCCAGGAGTGGCATTACTCCTCCCCCTCCTTCTTCACTGACCTTTGCGTCTGCAGCCGTTCCTCTCGCAAGAAAAATTCTTCACAACAGGCAGGCAGACGCCTCTCAGGATCCTTTTTACATCTCATTCACGTGTCATCTTCTCTCCACTTCTTGCAGCCGGGCCGGGCCGAGTCAGGCCCGTCAGCCCCACCGGCAAGAGGCCAGAGGGTGCGGCCTGCAAGGTCCACAAGGTTCGCACCTCACCCTCTGCACCTCTGCCCCCACTCAGCTTCTTCACATCTTCACTTCTCTTTTTTTTTTTTTCTGTTTTCCCCTTCTTAAATACATTATCACACAGGCGTTATCAGGGAACATTCTACTACCAATTGGCTCAGCCTTGGCCAGCAGTGGGTCCGCCCTAGGCCCAGCCGAGTCCACTGAACAAAGGGGAGCAATTTCTAGCAGTTTCCTACAGAAGCTGCCACCTTAGGCCCCCCCTCACTAAACAAAACAACAACATGCAGCATCTACATTTTCTCTGAACAACTTGTTCCAGTGTTTCTCCACCTTCATCATAAAGAATTTCTTCCTAATATCCTATGTAAATCTACCCTCTTTTAGTTTAAATCCATTGCCTCTTGTCTTGTCACCACAGGTCCTGGTAAAATGTCTCTCTCCATCTTTCTTATAAGCCTGCTGTAGGGCAGAAGAAGACTTTGTTATTGCAGCCCAGGATAGATTGCGTCCCCCATTTGAGTATGTAAAGTCCCAAGCATGGTTTATCTCATTGTCATGGTAACCCAGGATAGTTCACCCTCCCTGGCATCGGCACCAATCTTTGCACAGATGGCCAGCTGTGGATCTCAGAATTTGGACAACAGCACCTGCAATGTATCAGCAAGTTTGCTAATGAGAAAAACAGGACATTGCATATGTATGATATGTTAATCAGCACAAGTTTTGTTATCCTCTCCTGTGGTGCTTTCCTTTGAGCTTCACTCTTAAGTATGGCTCCACTGTGTCAGGGCCCCATTTGATTAGCATCAGTGTCCTGGGGCTCCCACCCGCTAAGCTCTCATTAAAGCCAAAGCTTTTACTTGCTGAGTGTTGTGTCTCATGCCTGAGGGATCCACACCTGCTTTTTGCTCGTAACACTCCTTTATGTATTGAAAGGACACAATAAGGTCTTTGCAGAGCCTTCCCTTCTCCAGGCTGAACAACTCAAACACTCTCAGCCTGTCTTCATAGGAGAGGTCCTCCACCCCCCTAATAATTTTCATGGCCCTCTCTCTGGACCCACTGTAACACATCCATGTCTTTCTTGTGCTGGGAACTGCAAAACTGGATGCTGTACTCCAGATGAGTTCTCAAAAAGTAGAGGAAGAGAATCACCTCCCTTGATCTGCCTGCCATGCTTCTTTTTATGCAGCCCAGGAGATTATTTCCTTTCTGGCTCATATCAAATTTTTCATCCACTGGTATCCCTGAGTCCTTCTCTGCAGGGCTGCTCCTAATCCATTCATCCTTCAGTCTGTACTGAAACTGGTGATTGCTCTAACACAGATGCAGGACTTGCACTTGGTTTTGTTCAACTTCAGGAGGTTCACATGGGCCCACTTTTCAACTTTGTCAAGGACCTTCTGGGTGACATCCCTTTCATTAAGCCTATCAACTGCGCCACTCAGCTTGGTGTTATGTGCAAACTCATGAAGGTTGCACTTAATCAAACTATCTGTGCCATTAAGAAAAATATTGAACAACACTAGTTCCAGTACAGACCCCTGAGGGACACCACTCCATTTGGACATTGAGCCATTGACTGCAAATCTTTGAATGTGGCCATTCAGCCTTCGAATAGTTCATCCATCAAACCCATACCTCTCCAATTTAGAGGCAAGAATGTTATGTGGGACCATATCAAAAGCCTTACATAAGTCAAAGTAAATGCATCAGTTACTCTTTCCTTATCCACCAACACAGTCACTCCATTGTAGAAGGTCACAAGATTAGTCAGGCATGATTTGCCCATGATGAAGCCATGCTGGCTGTCTTTATGTTTCAACATAGCTCCCTGGAGGATCTGTTGCGTGATCTTACTGGGCATGGAAATGAGGCTGACTGGTTGGTAATTCCCAGGATTTTTACGTTTTTTAAAAGTTAGTGTGATTTTTCCCTTTCTTCCAGTTACTGAGGACTTCACCTGGCTGCCATGACTTTTCAAATGTGATGGACAGTAGCTTAGCAACTACATCTGCCATTCCCTTGGGACCCTGGGATGCATCTTGTCAGGTCCCATAGTACATCATTGATATATAAGAGGATGTATCCAATCAGAGGGCTGGAGCACCTCTCCTGTGAGGACAGGCTGAGAGAGTTGGGGCTGTTCAATTCGGAGAAGAGGAGGCTCCAGGGAGACCTGATAGCGGTCTTCCAGTACCTAAAGGGGGCCTACAAGAAAGATGGGGAGAGACTGTTCAATAGGGCCTGTTGTGACAGGATGAGAGGTAATAGTTTTAAAATAGAGGGACACAGATTTAGATTAGATATAAGGAAAATAATATTTTACACTGAGGGTGGTAGAACACTGGACCAGGTTGCCCGAAGAGGTGGTGGATGCCCCATCCCTGGAAACATTCAAGGCCAGGTTGGAAGGGGCTCTGAGCAACCTGATCTAGTTGGAAATGTCCCTGCTCCTTGCAGGGGGCTTGGACTAGATGACCCTTGAGGGTCCCTTCCAACCTGATAACCTTCTCCAACAAAATGACTGGCTTGGTAGATGCAGGAGATATTGTCTACCTTGAACTCAGTAAGGTTTTTGACACTGTCTCCCAATAGGTCCTCAACTGAAGCTGATGAAGTATTGGCTAGATGAGAAGACAGTGAGATAGACTGAAAACTGGACAGACACAGTAGTGGTGGTGATCACTGGCATGAAGTACAGTTGGAGACCAGTAATCAGAGGGGTGGTCCTACGGGTCAGTATTAGGTCCAAAATCATTGCTATTGTGGTCAACATCTTCATTAATGATCTGGATGATGGGGCAGAGTGTACCTTCAACAAATTTGCAGATGATACAAATCCAGGAGGAGTGGCTGATATACCAAAGGGTTGTGCTGCCATCCAGACTGACCTCAACAGGCTGGAGAAATGGGCTTACAGGAACCTCATGAAGTTCAACAAATGGAAGCACAAAGACTTGAGGAGGAACAACCTCATGCACCAGTACATGGTCAGCTGATGAGCACAAAATCAGCTTTGCAGAAAAGGACCTGGAAGACCTGGAATCCTGGTGGATGCCAAGTTGAGACAGCAATGAGCTAGTATTTTGTCCTTGCAGCAAAAAATATATTTTGGGATGCATTAGAAGGAGTGTTGCCAGCAGGTCAAGGGAGGGGAACCTTCCTCTCTGCTCAACACATCTGGAATGCTAGGTCTATCTCTGGGCTCCACTGTACAAGAAAGAGATAGTGGACATAGTCCAGCAAAAGGTATCTAAGATGATTAAGTGACTGAAGCACATCTCCTGCAGGGAAAGGCTGAGAGAGCGAGGACTGTTCAGTCTGGAGAAGGGAAGGGTCAAGGTGGATCTTAGCAATGCGTACAAATATCTGAAGGGAGACTATGGAGAAGGTGGACCCAGCTGCTTTTCAGTCATTCACACTGACAAGGCAAAAGGCAACGGGCACAAACTGAAACACAGAAACTTCCGTTTGAACATCACCACCATCAACAAGTTCTGTGCCTGAAATTTCTGCACAGTGCTGTTTATGGTCCTCTTTCCTCTCTTCTCCAATCTGTGCAGTCTACTAGGCAAGCACTGCCAGTTACTACATTTGAAAGCAAGGAAAGACCTTGCTGCACTATGTGTTTGATCAAGCCTCACCAGGGGCCTGTCATCTTTGATGTTGATGTCTTCTGGCTTTGATTACCTCCTCAGGTAAAGGGCTTCATGTATTCTATTTAGAACTTTAAGCCTCCTGTTTAGATCGGCTCAGATTTAAACAAGTTTGCATTTATTGGCAGATCTGCTGATGAATATTATTCTGCACTGTTGCAGTTGCAAGCTCTTTGAAGGACTATGTCTACATTTGTACAGCATCTAACACTAGCACACCTATAATGGACTCTATAGATATTACTGTAATTAAAGAAGTAAGTCATTAAAGTAAGTAACAAACACAAGACTTTTAAGAAAAACAGTTTTTCTCCCAGGGAGTCTGTTAGTGAATATGATGAACAATGGTTTTTGGATGGAACAGTGGGAAGATGTGCCTCGAGAGGAAACCAGAGTGGGAAAATAAACTGTGAGGTAGTGGTGGAGAGGGGTGAATAAAGACAATATTGACCAATATAAACAAGTTGTCCCCTTGATGAGGGAGAAGGGATGAAGAGGAGAGATGGATAATTTTGCCAATTCCAGATATTCGAAATCATGAGTCCTGGGCTTCTTTCATGAAGTTTCAAGGTTTCTTAAACCAATGGGCATGATGGATCTCTCACCATCCAGATATTTTATACTGAACAACCAACACACTTGCAGCTTTTCCTTCTTTTCCTCCTTTAAAGAAGTGATTCTGATCTAGCATCTGGACATTAAAAATTGAGCTGTTAGGACAATTGACCCAAACTGGCCAAAGAAATATCATGGTCAGTATATACGTGGGAGTTGCCCACCAGGAGGGCACCTTGCTCTCTGCCTCTCACTGCTTTGCTTGCTGCTTAGTTTCGTTTCTGTGATCGCTGCTCAGGACGGGCTGTATCAGTCATTGGGACATCGGGTGGTGAGAAATCATGCATTGTTCATTTTGTATATTTTAGTATCCTTATATTTTGTTATATTGTCATTTTCCTTTGCTATTCTGGTAAACTGTCCTCATCTCAACCCACAAGATTTCCTTTCTTCCCAGTTCTCTCCTCTATCCTACTGAAGAGGAGGGGAGAGAGCAAACAACTGTGTGGTGACTAGGGCTAAATCACTACACTTATAAACTTTGTCTTTTTCCTGTATATGCACACACATAAAGCCAGTACATGCACCCCTTGATATGTGGTATATCTCCTTGGAGATTCAGAAATAAGATGAGGGATGCGTATGGGATAGAGATCTGCAGTTTTGAGAGCATATATGTAATGTTGTCAGAGTTTAGTTGATCTCCTGTAGACAGGTGAAAGATTTTGGTTTATTGGTTACATATTTGTCTCCAAGAGTGAAAGCGAGGTTGTCTCTATTGCATTATCACCTAGCCTGTTATGCTGGGCTGTGGGAAAATGTCACTATACAATCTTGTACAGGACTTGTCAGGATGAGTACAGCATGGTGGTTGGGAGACACATAGGTGATGAAGGTCTGACCTAAAACAACTGCTTCCAAAGCAGTTAGTAGTTCATATATGAAGCCAGTGGGTATTTTAGGAGCTCCATTCTGATAATGTGACCTCAGGAATTTGATGATGCACATAAATCCAGCTGCTCTGGGCAGGCCTGATTTAACAATTTGTATTGTTTCTGCAGCAATCTGTAATGTCTAAAAGCCCTGCACTGTGGCAAAAAAATGAGTGTTCTGGTTTTCTTTAGTGAGGAGGGGCTAAGGTGGTAGCTTCTGTAGGAAACTACTACAACTTGCTCCCCTTTGTTCAGTGGACTTGGCTGGGCCTAGGGCAGACCCGCTGGTGGCCAAGGCCGAGCCAATTAGTAGCAGAATATTCCCTGATAATGCCTCTGCGATAATGTATTTAAGAAGGGGAAAACAGAAAAGAAAAAAAAAAAAAAAAGAGAAGTGAAGATGTGAAGAAGCTGAGCAGGGGCAGAGAGGGGGAGGCGCAAGACTTGGGGGCCTTGCAGGCCTCACCCTCTGGCCTCCTGCCGGGCAGCCAACTAGGCCTGACTCAGCCCAACCCGGCTGCAAGAAGTGGAGAGGAGATGAGATGTGAAGAGAACCTGAGAGGCGTCTGCCTGAGCTGATTGTGAAGAATTTTTCTTGTGAGAGGAACAGCTGCAGGCACTGAGGTAAGTGAAGGAGGGGGAGGAGTAATGCCGCTCCTGGCCAGAATTCCCCTGCAGCCTGTGGTGCATACCATGGTTAAGCAGGTTGTCCCCTTGCAGCCCATGGAGGCCCACGGAGGAGCAGAGATCCACCAGCAGTCCATGGAGGACCCCACGCTGGGGCAGGTGGATGCCTGAAGGAGGCTGTGGTGCGTGGAGGGCCCCCTGGGGCAGCCGTTCTGGAGAGACTGCACACTGTGGAAGAAATGACCCATGCTGGAGCAGTTTCACAAAGGACTGTGGCACATGGGTGAGACCCCATGCTGGAGCAGGGGAGGAACGTGAGGAGTTCTTCCCCCGATGATGAAGCAGCGGCGTAAAACAACATATGATGGACTGACTGCAAGCCCCATTCCCTCTTCCCCCCTGTGCCACTCACGGTGGGGGAAGGTAGTAGAGATAATGTTAAGCCCAGAAAGAGGGAGGGTTGTTCTCTGCCTCATTATCCTGCTATTTTTAATAATAAATTAATAGTTTTCCCCAAGTTGAGTATGTTTTGCCTGTAACGGTAACTTTAAGGATTTTTTCCTTTTCCTTATCTCAAACCTGGAGCCCTTTTCTTATATTATCTCTCCCCACTGTCTTGGAGGATAGGGAGAGTGAGAGAGAGACTGTGTAGTCTGGCCCAGACTGAGGCTGAACTACAACAGTGAGACATGTCTGAAGAGGTAAGTGATTCAGCTGAAAATATATGCATGTATTTTCAGCACAAGGAATTGCTGCTGCAATGAGGGACAGCATTACCAGGGTTCTGGCTTTCAGTACACATCCTTCTTAGAGGGCAGTATGCAATTCTTGTGAGCTGTCATGTGTAAGGGAATGAAAAAGATTCTTCACAGTGCTCCAGCTCATGTTGTTATTCAGCTTTAGGTAAAAGTGAAGATCAGCTCTATGTGACACTGTACCCTATAATGTGGAATAATAGCAAAGCAGACTCTGTCTAGTGTCTGCACTGAAGCCCAAAAATGTGCTGAGCTAATGACGTTGTCCTGCTGCATACCTTCCATACCAAATTTGACACTTTGCACACCAGGGCTGGGGCCTTCTTCCTTTCTACCCCTGCAGCCAGGTGCAGCAGCTCTGCAGGCCTTTAGGGTTGCCCTGCCTCACTTCTGGCACCTGTGGTTTCCAACAGTCATGCTGGCAGTAGCCCCTACTCTAGCCATGCCAAAGCCACTGCATGGCCAAATCCCACCAACCCCTCATTGCCTGACTTGTACCTGCAGTCCAAACTCTGTCACTGCAGGTGACAGCCTGGGACCACCACCAGGGGATAGACTAAAGTAAACACACTAGGTATCCAGTAAGCAGAGTATCATCCAGAAATAAACTGTCTCCATAAGAAACCCTTTCCAGTTGTCCTGTCTTGTTTTTACTACTGAATCCCAGACTGAGTTTTTATTTCACCAGTTGAAGCAGAAGCAACTGACCCGCAAGCAATTGCATGATTTCTCATAACAATCAAGCTGAGATTCTGAGAAATCCAAGGTCTTTCATCTGATTTGAGAGCTTTGTAAGTTTGCATAAAGTCATATGGAAGCAAACCAAGGTGGGAACACTAGTTCTAGTAAGGTTCACCAAAAGAAACACACTTCCCACTGAAAGGAATCCCAGGGATGTGCAAGAATATTGCGACGTGGAAAGGAAGAACTTCTATTTATATTTAGTTTATATTTTTAAAAAAGCAATAAGGAGGCTTTACTGACATTTAACATACAAATTCACTACAAGGCCATGGGACCTGACAAGATGCATCCATGAGTCCTGAGGGAACTGGTGGACTAAGTTACCAAGCCACTCTCCATCATTTTTGAGAAGTCATGGCAGTCTGGTGAGGTTCCCGATGGCTGGAGAAGGGGTAACTTAGCCCCCATTTTTAAAAAGGGAAACAAGAAAGACCCAGGGAATTACAGGACAGTCAGCCTCACCTCTGTGCCTGGCAAGGTCATGGAGCAGATCCTCCTAGAAAACATGCTCAGGCACATGGAATGCAAGGAAAAGATTTGAGACAGCCAACATGGCTTCACTAAGAGCAAATCATGCCTGATCTATTTGGTGGCCTTTTATAACAGTGCTACAGTATCGGTAGACAAGGCATGACCAACTGACATTATCTACCTGGACTTGTGCAAAACATTTGACACTCTCCCACACAACATCCTTGTCTCTAAACTGGAGAAAAATGGATTTGACAGACAACCACTCAGTGTATAAGGAATTGGCTGGTTGTCCACACCAGAGAGTTGTAGTCAATGGCTCAATGTCCAAGTGGAGACCCGTGACAAGTGGCATTCCTCAGGTGTGAGTATTGGGACTGGCCCTGTTTAACATCTTTGTCAGCGAGATGGACAAATTCGCTGACCACACCAAGCTGTGTGATGCAGTCAACACGCTGGAGGGGAGGGATGCCACCCAGAGGGACCTCGCCAGGCTGGACAGGTGGGCCCATGAGAACTTCATAAAGTTCAACCAGGCCAAGTGCAAGATCCTGCACATGGGTCCAGGCAAGCCCAGGCACAAATACAGGCTTGGTGGAGAATGGATTGAGAGCAGGCCTGAGGAGGACTTGAGAGTGCTGGTGGATGAGCAGCTCAACAGGAGCCAGCAATGTGCACTTGCAGTCCAGAAAGCGAACCCCATCCTGGGCTGCATCAAAAGGAGCGTGGCCGGCAGGTCGAGGGAGGTGTTTCTCCCCTCTACTCTGCACCTGGAGTACTGCATCCAGCTTTGCAGCCCCCAACCTTAGAAGGACATGGACCAGTTGGAGAGGGTCCAGAGGAGCACCATGAAGATGATGAGAGGGCTGGAGCACCTCTCCTGTGAGTACAGGCTGAAAGTTGGGGCTGTTCAGTCTGGTGAACTGCCACCAGGGAGACCTTACAGCAGTCTTCTAGTAACTAAAGAAGGCTTATAGGAGAGATGGGGAGAAACTCTTGAGCGGGGCCTGTTGTGACAGGACTAGGTGTAATGGTTTTAAAATAGAGGGAGGTAGATTCTGATTAGATATTAGGAAGAAAATTTTTTACAATGAGGGTTGTGGAACACTGGACCAGGTTGCCCAGAGAGGTGGTGGATGCCCCATCCCTGGAAACATTCAAGGCCAGGTTGGATGAGGCTCTGAGCAACCTGATCTAGTCAAAGATGTCCCTGCTTGTTGCAGGGGGGGGGGTTGGACTAGATGACTTTTAAAGGTCCCTTCCAACCTAAAACATTTTTTATGCTATGATTCCACAGTGTCCCCATTTGGCCCACTATGGCAAAGCATGCCATGTCACATTGGGTACCAAGGGCTCATGGAGGAAGAAAGAGTGTCCACAGCACAAAGGAGTTCACAGTATTGCTCTCTCTCATCTGCACTTTCGGCATATTTCCACTGTGACTGATCAACACACCCCTACCACGGAAAAAGGCTCAGAGGAGATGGGCCAAGTCAATGTGCCCTTGAAGCTCAAGGAATATCTAAAGTAACCTCAGAGAGTACTGGACACTTGCAATATTTGGCATCATGGACAGGATATTATTGATGATGAGTGTTATCTATTGTATCAATAACATTTCAGCAATACTGGAATTTCTGAGTTAAGATTCTAGTTGCAAAGAAGAGCCTAATAGAGCTGACTTGTGCTTTTTGGGAGGGGTAGTGATATGGCCAGCTGCAGATGGCCATATCACTGCCATTAAAGAGGGTATAAATCACTATGAATAGTAACAAAGGCTGGATAATGCTGGGTGACAAATTCAAAAAGGAGGGATGGCAAAAATCCTGCCTGGAATTTTTCATGGGTAGAAATACATTGCACTGAGCCCACTGATATATGAGATGAATTTGAAAAATGGAAAGATTCTAGAAAGTTGAAGAAAAGAAAGGGAAAAGCAGGCTTGTGCTAACTGTTAAGAAGTTTATTGTGAACAGCAGTGGAGAACATAGAGGGATACATCTAAGAATAACATGCTATAGGGAGAAATAAACCATTATAAAACATAATAGGATGTATAAAACACAACATACACACCTAGAAAATCAGAATACTTTCTTAGAATCAAATTGCAACCCTCTACCACAGCCAATGCCCGCATTTGTAGGGATCACTTACTATAGTCTACCCAAATAGAACTTGTTAAAGTCATGGCTGCTGTCTATACCGAGGACAATGAATGATCAGGAGATACCTGACTTGATCCTGATTCTCCTGATCTTCCTTTTGATGACAATTCAGATGATCTGGGAGAAGGAAGTAATGTGAAAGTGGTTGGCTCCATGATAAAAACTGAGCAAAAACCAGATGGACTTCCTTGGACAGCTTCGACAGATTTTGCCTCCTTAGAGTTAACTGATCTCCAAACTTCAGTTTTCAGCTAAAGTCCAAGTTTACACCTTCTAGAATCAATGGCCTCTATACAGGCAGAAGAGCAAATCTCATCCTCATCATGGACAAGGCTAAAAGTTTAGTATTAGGAACAGGGATTCTTCAAACCCTACAATGCAGCAAGTTGGCTTTCTGTGAGGCTGCACTGTGTGCTGGGCCAGGCAAATCCCCACTAGCAAGAGGGGTGGAAAAGTAAATGGCTGTGGGAGAGTGCACAGGAATCAAAAACTGCTGTGCTAAAATCTGCTCTCTCAAACACGCTGGACTAGAGCCTGTAGGTCAAAAACGGGCAATACAAACCACCAAACATTAGGACTTGGCTTATGCTACCCAAAAGTTGTATGAATCCTGCAGCTGAAAGAGCACCTGCAGTGCTTAAACCTCTTGATTTTTCTACATTGACAGCAATAATTGGGTGGCAGATGGTTCTGCTGCAGATGCTGTCTGCTTTATCCTTATATGAAATGTCAGCCTCTAAGGTAAAAAGTAGGACCATATAAATGGTTAGTCCAGTCACAATACCACTCACTCTCGATTCCAAACTGAAATAGTACAGGCAAAATTTCTACAGTCAGTTCATCTGAGGAACATAGTTGTGTCTGGCAAAAATGCTTAGGTAAAGGGCTAACAGCAGCATCTGCATGGTTTTCCAACTTCAGTGCTAAAACAATTAGCAGGAGAAACTCAGGAGCAGCTAACAGGATCCACACCAGTTCCCTGCATATATACAAAGTTAGACAATATCACTCAGCACTTTGAATAAAGCAATTCGAGTCCAACCAAGAAAAGGCGACGGGTAGTAGGAGAGGGCTGCTCTCTTCTGAAAGGCATGGAGGCATCCATTTGCTGATCTGACGTGATCTTTAGAGAGGTGTGGTTCGTGCCAGGGGCTCGTATCAGGGATATTACTAAGAGAGTAAAAAACCTTGTATGGGATACGCACTATTAGGCACTGCTGGTGCTTCATGTGGGCGCCAGTGACAAAGCCAGGAGTAGCCTGAGGAGCATCAAGAAGGAGTACAGGGCCCTGGGAGCAACGGTTAAGAACTCTGGGGCAGAGGTAGTCTTTTCTTCAATCCTCCCAGGAAGTGGCCTGAAAGAGACAGTTGAATCTGGCAAGTCAACAAACAGCTTAAGGAGTGGTGTCACAGCCAGGGCTTTGGCTACTTAGACCATGGGACTCGCTTTGAGAAGCCTGGTCTACTAGGGGCTGATGGGGTACACCAAACTGAGAAGGGCAAGAGTGTCTTCAGCCAAAGGCTTGCCAGACTGGTTAAGAGGGCTTTAAACTAACGTTTCTGGGGGAGGGGGAGCACAATCCATCCCACCACTGTCAGAATGGTGCCAGTGCCAGCAACAGGTACCCAGAACCTGGGGAAGGATTGTTGGTAAGTACAAGAGCACTTGGAATGCAGCTCAAAGGAATTTCTGTTGCTCAGCCAGCAAGTTGGCTTCATCAGGGAGCCAGCTTAAGTGCCTTTATGCTAACGCATGTAGCATGGGGAACATGACAGGAAGAGTTAGAGATGTGTGCATGACTGCAGGGCTACAATATTGTTGCCATCATGGTGGGACAGCTCCTGAGACTGAAGCACTGGGATAGAGGGATACAGGCTCTTTAGGAAGAACAGGTAGGGGAGATGAGGAGCAAGTGTCTCCCTCTATGTCAATGACCAGCTGGAGTGCATGGAGCTTCACCTGTGGATGGATGAGGAGCTGACAGAGAGCTTATGGGTCAGGATTAGAGGGAGGGCAGTGGCCTTCCAAAACCTAAAGGCGGCCTACAGGAAAGATGGGGACAGATTCTTCAGTAGGGCCTGTTGTGACAGGACAAGGGGTAATGGTTTTAAAATAGAGGGAAGTAGATTCAGATTAGATATTAGGAAGAAATTTTTTACGATGAAGGTGGTAGAACACTGGACCAGGTTGCCCAAAGAGGTGGTTGATGCCCCCATGCCCCCCACCCTGGAAACATTCAAGGCCAGGTTGGATGAGGCTCTGAGCAACCTGGTCTGGTTGAAGATGTCCCTGCTTGTTGCAGGGGGGTTGGACTAGATGACCTTGAAAGGTGCCTTCCAACCCAAACTATTCTATGATTCTATGATTCTAATTCACATCAACAGGCAAGCTCTGCTGTGTGGGTTGTGGCCACCAAGACAGCAACATGACACCAGAGTCTGGAAATGTTGGTCACTGTAACTTATAAGTAGACTACAATGGTTTTGATTGATACAGAACATTAATAATTGATGCTGACAGATCAATGTACCTGCGAAGGAAGAGCTCCTTCAAAGAAAGAAGAGGTTACTGTAGTAGGCATTAACCTTTGCTACGATATCATAGTGGATTCCAAGTTCCGATCCTTCGTTAAACTGAAATGACATATTTTTGTGAAACTTAATTGAAACAAGACCCAAATTACCTCAAGGGGTAAGATTTTTATTCATTTGGTACACGTGTGATGTAATTCAGTTACAGACATATTTTTCTTTTCCCTTTGGAAAGCAAAGATTTCCTTGTCCAGAGAGTTTCTCTAACATGACTTACACTGAAGCTATTCATTATGGAAGACACTACAGATATGAAGAGGTCTTTCTCATAGTTAGGTGACCTAAATCAGAAAAATTACTGTAAATGAAATGTCTCAGGTCAGACTTCAGATACGGGGATAAGTGACAAGCTCAGCAGGAAGGGAAAGAATTTGTTTTGGTCATAATATTCACAGAAAGATAAATTAATATTTTAAATGGAAGGTGTATGTTAGCTGGTTAAAATTTATCCTTTTTCAAGTTCACAGTCCGCAACCAGTTTGTTCATTATGATAACTTTCTGTCATAGTCAAGGAAGACATTTTGCCAAGAATGCTACCCTAGCAAAACTTAGCGATGAGTTGTTTGTATGCGGTTTTGGTTTTAGCTTTCTACACTTCTCTCTTTTAAAATAAAATTACATGGAAAAATGGATCTGCTAGATCTGATTTCTTTTTCTTGAACATGAATGTTGTTTACATATCAGTGTCTTCCACCCCAAACATTATTGGTTTTTTTAAGAATCATGCTAATTTTAGAAAAGAAGATGTCTTCAACAACATCTTGTCTATCTTCGTAGTGGTCACATATTTAAATTTTCTCTTTTTTTTCAGTCAAGAAAATGAAAAAGTTACTCTTAAAAAACTTGAATCTAGTCACATGATTTCAGGAGTCAGAGAGTTAATTATACCAAACACTCTGATACCATGATAAAAATATGGCAACTGGCAATAAGAAAACTATTCCAGTTTGGATGTTTCCCATAAAATCATCCAGCTACTTTTGAATTACAGAAGTTCAGTAATGTGATACACAGCCCCTACCCTTTGTTTGTGCTCCCAATTTCTGGTTAAAACTAAGGGGATTTTTCAAGGCATTTCTTTGTAAGCCATCCAAGTCTTATTTCTGAGGATTGCAGTGGAAAAGAGAGAGAATCTTTATACAACATAATCATCCTTGAGCAAAATCAGTGATTTCCTTACTACCTCTTATTATTAGCAGTGTTGTGGTTTTATTTAGTGAGGGGGAGCTACGGTGGGAGCTTCTGTAAGAAGCTGCTAGAAGTTGCTCCCCTTTGTTCGGTGGACTTGGCCGGGCCTAAGGCAGACCCACTGCTGGCCAAGGCCGAGCCAATTGGTAGCAGAATGTTCCCTGATAACGCCTGTGTGATAATGTATTTAAGAAGGGGAAAACAGAAAAGAAAAGGAGAGAAGACGTGAAGCAGCTGAGCAGGGTCAGAGATGGGGAGGTGCGAGCCTTGTGGGCCTTGTAGGCCTCACCCTCTAGCCTCCTGCCAGGCAGCCATCTGGGCCTGACTCAGCCCAACCCGGCTGCAAGAAGTGGAGAGGAGATGAGATGTGAAGAGAACCTGAGAGGTGTCTGCCTGAGCCGATTGTGAGGAATTTTCCTTGTGAGAGGAACAGCTGCAAGACACTGAGGTAAGTGAAGAAGGAGGGGGAGGAATAATGCTGCTCCTGGCCAGAATTCCCCTGCAGCCTGTGGTGATGACCATGGTTAAGCAGGCTGTTCCCTTGCAGCCCATGGAGGTCCACCGAAGAGCAGAGATTCACCTGCAGCCCATGGAGGACCCCATGCTGGGGCAGGTGGATGCCTGAAGGAGGCTGTGGCCCGTGGAGGGCCCACTGGGACAGCCGTTCTGGAGGAACGCACCCTGTGGAAGAAATGACCCACACCGGAGCAGTTTCATGAAGGACTGTGGGTGGGACCCCACGCTGGAGCAGGGGAGGAATGTGAGGAGTTCTTCCCCCGACGATGTGAAACATGTGGTGAACTGACCATTCCCTCTTCCCCCCTTTGCCGCTCAGGATGGGGGAAGGTAGTAGAGATAATGTTAAGCCTGGGAAGAGGGAGGGGTGGAGGAAGGTTATCTTGTTCTTTGTCTCATTATCCTGCTTTATTTTTAGGAATAAATGAGTAGTTTTCCCCAAGTCAAGTCTGTTTTGCCCATAATGGTAACTTAAGGATTTCTCCCTGTCCTTATCTCAAACCTGGAGCCTTTTTTCTTTATATTATCTGTCCCTGTTCTCTCAGAGGATGGGGTGAGTGAGAGAGAGAGACTGTGTAGTCTGGTCCCTATTGGGGCTGAACTACAACAAGCAGTATCAGACTGTTTCTGCAAGTTCCTCAATATATTTTTTTAAGGGGCCAAATTAAATTCAAACAGTCTTTTTGCTCTGAAGTAAGGTTGTTGACACAGAAAGTGACACTATTATATTAGTGTAACTAATATAAAGTTAAAGTGTAACTAATATAAAGTTAAATATAAAGTGTAACTAATATAAAGTTAAAACTCCCTGCAAGGGTTGATTCTTTCCATTATAAGGCATTAATAGATGCCAGGACTGTTTTTGGAAAGTACATCTTTTGTTTCTGCTTTATTATGATTGATACCTTTCTGATATGTAAGTCTCATGGCTTACTAATGGGGACATTTGATTTTTCAACAGCATCTTTCCAAAGATCAATAATTTTCACATCTTGTTTCTCAAATCAATTTCACCTTTGCAATAGAAGTCAGCATAAACTTTCAGTGCATGAGCATTGCATGAAGTCCAGCAGGGCTGATACCAAAGACGGCTCAAAAAAACTCATGACCCAAGCATTCCAGTTGATACTGAAAATGTAGTCAATGGGAATTGCTCTGTTAATAACTCCATCAATTGCTCTTCCTTCAAAATGACTTAGCTTTGAAACTGAGTCATGTCTCAATGTAGGAGAGTACATCACAAGCCAGGACTAGTTCAGAGACAGAGAATCTTTCTGTCTCTGGTTAAAGGACCTGTAGCCTGTTGATTTCTTACTTCAAGCGAAACAATGTAGTAATAGAGGCAATTTGTAAACATAGTGCAGGTGTTAGCACACCAGAGAAAGTACTTACAGTTTACTTTTGTGAAAGCAGGAAAATGTGGACAGTAATGTGATTCCAGAAACTCTGGTTAGGACCATGTATCTTAGAGCCTAGCATGATGAAATGCTGAGATTTCAGGGTCTGCTGAAAACAAAGCTGGTCCTGGCCAGCACATCTTTGAGAAACAGAACAACCAACTGCCATGGGGTCCATGGACTGGAAACCTCTGCCTCATGCAGAGGCAGTATCAGCCTAGTGCTCAGAGCAGTCTGCAAGCCTTCCTGCAAAGTCACAAAGTCTCCACTCCCTGTAAGTGACAGCATCTGCATCAGTGTTTTGAGCAGACACCAATACTGCCTGTGGTATTGCATCTGCTCAGACATGTTCATGATGCATGTTGGGCTTATGCTTGGTTTTAAACCCATGGTTTCCATGCCTCTCCTGCCTCCCATTTATGGAGCACAGTGCAATTGCTGCCAGAAGAAGGTGTTTTGCTTCTCCTTCCCTGTACAGCAATATGGTCTATCAAGTTGCTTAGCTCCTAATTTGGGAGCAAAATATGTAAAAATATTATTCTGTCAAAGCAAACACCAGTTGTGGGAGATTGATAAAACTGATAAAGTCCAAGTTACTACAGATGGCAGATGGCTTAGCCAGGTCAATAATATCAGTGTGGATACGGTAGCATTCATACCTTTTTAAAAAGGGACCAGATCTTCAGCCATGTCTTGCTGACTGGTGTGTGCACATCTAGTGTTAAACAACGTAATGGCAGTGGAAATATAAGAACAGTGGGAATCAGTTCATAAAAATAACTGCCAGTTTTCATCTTGTTTTGCACCAAGAATCTCAGGAGACAGAGGATCATACTGTGCTGGACCTGCATTTTAGATGAGCTAGAAGTGTTGTTGCATGCCTAATTTCTGCATGCATTTGCCAGTTTTTCTCTTATGCTGAGATATTTTCTGTGAAGATACTACCATATAGCTATTGACAGAGAAATACTTTAATATACTATTGGAGTTAAGTGTTTAAAATCTGAGCCAAAATATCCTTTTTTTTTTTTTTCACCGAATGCTGTTAATAGAATAAATATAACTATTAATGAAGTGAAGAAGCATTCCAGGATGCTGTCCTGCAGGTAGAATACTGCTCCAACCAGTAAGCTCCTCTCCTCTCTTTGCAGCCTACTGCTGCATTTTGTGGTAGTCCAGCCAATACACAGACCAGTTTTGCAACACATCTTCTAAGAACTGATCTCTTGTATAACAATGGCAATTCACAACTATTGGCTGCTCAAGGCAAACCTTCATCTTACCAAGCACACTGTAAAGAGAAGTTTGTGGTTTACCCAAGCCTTTGATTTGCTGATTGGTTGCATTTATTGTCAACCACAAGTGGTTGTGAACTGCAGTGCACTGAGAATCTTTGTTTCTGTTACTACAGCACACAGACAAATAACTGTGGATTCAAAAGCCTCCTGTGAGGAATATCCACAGGTTAAAGTATTTCTATTCTATTGATTAAGAAAATGTAGCCATAAAGTAGAGGATGTATAGGAGAGTATATGATGGCTTTACATGCTCCTATTTATAAATGTGTTCAAGATTGATTATATTTCTGATTCAGCATCCTATTTAGTAACAATTAACTGACACCTACACTCCCGTGTAAGGAGATGCACTGCTCCACCAAAGGCATCCACAAGAGGGTGATGAGGGTTATGTTGAGGGGAGGAGTATGTTGAGAGGAAGGGGAAGCCCACACAATGTCCTTCGGTAATCACTACTGGATATTTAAAACACAACAGAAGCCAGAAACAGAAATAAACAGAGAATGGGATGTACCTAGAGCCAAGGGTCATCAAAGCTGACTCTTAGTGAGGCATCTGTAGTTACATAGAGGGAATGCAGAATGTTTCGCAGTTACCTGAGCCAGCTGAGTAGCTACATAAGAATGTCACTATGTTTCTCTGCAACAAAGATATCCTGTATTCATTGAAACTGTAAAAGTATCTCTGCCAATTTAGAAGATGCAAATATTTTGCACCATGTAGTTAATATTTTTGAGAACATAAGTGAGGTTTTATGTAACTGTGATCAAAACTGACAAATATGCTCTCATATCTTTTGGGAAAAAAAAGGGCAGGGAGACCATTATTCGCACCTAGAGCAGGTCCATTGTATAAGATGAGTAAGGTAAATGGTCCACCAGAAAAAAAGCTCAACTGCAATCTCACGATGACAGACAGTGCTGCAATGTACTTCTACACAGGTCCAAAGTGGTGGGCAGACTGCACTTCTGATGACAATGCTGAGCCTGGCACAGACCAGTTCCCAAAGTTAGCACAGTTCATTTTGCAGGCTTTTGTTATTAATAGTTTAATCATGCCTTGAATTTTAAACCTGTTTAAAACATTAAATATGTTGTCCTGATTTCAACAGGATGGAGTTAATTTTCCTCTCAGCAGCCGATGTGTTTTGGATTTTGGATGTGAGGAATGTTGATAAACACACTTATGTCATGAGTAGTTGCTAATGAGACCAAGGACACTGTCCAGTTTCCAGGTCTCGCTAATGTGCAAGAAGCTGGGAGGATACAGCCAGAATAACTGACCCAAACTGGCCAAAGAAAGTATCCCATACCATGAATATCATGGTCAGTGTATAAGTGGGAGTTGCCCAGAAGGAGGGCACCTTGCTCTCTCCATCTTGCTGCTTTGCTGGCTGCTTGGTTTCATTTCTGTGATCATTGCTCAGGACAGGCTGTATTGGTCATTGGGACATCAGGTGGCGAGAAATCATGCATTGTTCATTTTGTATATTTTAGTATCCTTATATTCTGTTATTATTGCAATTTTTCTTTGCTATTCTAGTAAACTCTTTTCATGTCAACCCACAAGTTTTCCTTCCTTCCCAATTCTCTCCAACATCCTGCCGGGGTGGCAGGGGGTGAGCAAGAAGCTGTGTGGTGACTAGCACTAAACCACAATAATGTTAATTAACATTATTAATACTATTTGTTAGAGCTCATTAAAGCATGATTTCTAGAGAAAGTAAACATTTAACTGTATTTTTTTTCTTAAATGGGTGTTCTATACAGGTTGTTAAAATACTGAAAGCTAATAGATAACCATGGAAAAGATGAGTAGAAAGTTACTTCTTTAGTTTGAAAATGCCATTTTCACAAAGCCCTGTGGGCTCCATGAAGGCCAGAATTCTAATGTCATGCATTCATCTTTTCAAATTCTAGTTAGTGTGTCTAACTTTCCTGCTCAAGTCTATGACAGCTTGGCACATGTCTGTCTTTGAAGATCTAGGTCTTAACATCTCTGGAACAGGACTTTGGTGCGTGAGTCATAGAATCATAGAATCATAGTATGATTAGGGTTGGAAGGGACCTTCAAAGGTCATCTAGTCCAACCCCTCTGCAACAAGCAGGGACATCCCCCACTAGATCAGGTTGCTCAGAGCCTCATCCAGCCTGGCCTTGAACGTTTCCAGGGATGGAGCATCCACCACTTCTCTGGGCAACCTGTTCCAATGTTCTACCACCCTCAGTGTAAAAAATTTTTTCCTCATATCTAATCTAAATCTACCTCCCTCTATTTTAAAACCATTACCCCTTATCCTGTCACAACAGGCCCTACTAAACCCTGCTAAAGAGTTTCTCCCCATCTTTCTTGTAGGCCCCCTAGAGGTACTGGAAGACTGCTATAAGGTCTTCCTGAAGTCTCCTCCAGACTGAACATCTCCAACTCCCTCAACCTGTCCTCATAGGAGAAGTGTTCCAGCCCTTTTATCATCTTCGTGGCCCTCCTTTGGACCCTCTCGAACTGGTCCATGTCCTTATGTTGGGGGCTCCAGAACTGGACACAGTACTCCAGGTGGGGTCTCACCAGGACAGAGTAGAGGGACAGAATCACCTCCCTCAACTTGCTGGCCATGCTCCTCTTGATGCAGCCCAGGATGCAGTTGGGCTTCTGTGCCGCAAGGGCGCATTGCTGGCTCAAGTTGAGCTTGTCATCCACCATCACTCTTAAGTCCCTCTCCTCAGGGCTGCTCTCAATCCATTCCCTGCCCGGCGTATATTTGTGCCTGGAATTGCCATGACCCTGGTGCAGGACCTTGCACTTGGCCTGGTTGAACTTCATGAGGTTGGCACGGGCCCACCTCTCCAGCCTGTCAAGGTCCCTCTGGATGGCATCCCTCCCTTCCAGTGTGTCAACGGCACCACACAGCTTGGTGTTGTCAGCAAACTTGCTGAGGGTGCACTCTATCCCCCTGTCCATGTCACCAACAAAGATGCTGAATAGGGCTGGGCCCAACATGGACCCTTGAGGGACACCACTCGTGACCAGTCTCCACTTGGATATTGAGCCATTGACCACCACTCTCTGAGTTTGGCCATCCAGCCAATTCCTTATCCACCAGGTTGATTTTAGTGAAATTACCTACTAGTCACAGAATCATAGAATAGTTAGGGTTGGAAGGGACCTTTAAAGGTCATCTAGTCCAACCGCCCCTGCAAGGAGCAGAGACATCTTCAACTAGCTGGGATCTTCCTCATCTCATGCTTTTTTTCTTCAAAATAGAAGCACTCACAAATGGAGCTGCAGACCACTGCAATGTGATTGACTGCAGACCCAGGAATCTGTAGTGCTGACATGTGTTGTTCCTCCACTGGATGTTCAGTCAGCCCAGAGCAAATCTTAAGGCTAGGACTCATGTCTCCAGTCACAGAACGTCAAGATCTAAGCTCTCAGACAAGCCTAGAAGAACTAAGCATCCAAGCTGGCTTTCATCTGTTCTGACTTCAGACATCCAAGACCTGGGCATGTAACTCTGAGATTAGCTTATCTGCAGGGTAAGCCATCTGCTCTACCTTAGATCATTATTTCAAGCATAATTAGAAGGCGCAATTGACTTGGAGAAGGACACAGGCTGATTAGATGTCCCACATTTAGGTATATAAATAGAATAGGTGAACATCAACTCATATACACAGTGAATTTCGCCCCCCACAGTGAAGTCCCCCTTTTACTGTGATGAACGTGTGGGACATGGACATGCTTACTCTCCCCATGTGCACTTCTGAGCACAGTGAAGTCCTGAGAGGTACACAGGTCTCTAGAGGATACCTGGCTACCAATGGCAGAAATAACAGACTGAATGTCATGATGCTGAGTGCACTGCTTCCAAGGGGTTTGCCTGCCTGTGCTGCAAGGTAGCTCTGGTGAGCTCTGTAATGTTGGATCAGACCATAATGAAAAGGAGGGATCTCCTTGCTCCTCTAGGAGTACATCAATTAGGCTGACACTGTTACCTTTGGTCCTTGTCTAAACTACACTGCAGCTATGGTCATGCCCAGTGAGTTACCTTGCTGATCCTGGCCCATTGACTTGACTTCCTGGCTTGAACTTGGCCTGCTTTGTAGTTAAATATTTGCCTGATGCCCCACATTTGCACAGGCTAGGAGGGGCCCCACTGTGCAGTGCCGATGCTGTGGATCTGTTGCATAGGCAACAACAGCACAACAGACAGTGACAGAATGGCTCAACAGCTCCAGTGCATCCATGACCATCCTTTGGTCACCAGAGTGGAGGCTCCTGAACTCTTCAAAGTAACTACACTATGTGCTTATAAAGCTATCACAGGCTGCATTAACCATCTGAACAGAATGGCAAGTGGCTTTCATGTCTCTCGGTGTCATCAGTGAGACATCTGAATATACTCACTGCACATTCAGTTTGCAGAGCATGTTCCATGCTGCAACAGAACCCCCTCCTTTGCCCTTGTGTACCCAGATGACACATATGCCACTACATGGGAGCATATCTTGTGTGACTGAGGCTAAGCTGCAAGACTCTGAGGTTATGAGATACAGCTTAGATCATATGCAGGAGTATGTGTGAGCTAATAAAAAGAAGATGCAGGTGGAAAGGAAGCAAAATTAGTCCTAGAGTCATTAACTGTTTTCCAGTGTTCTGCCCCATCTTCTTATTTGCTAGCAGAGAAAAAAAAAAAAAGGCAACCTCTCGTCTTCCTGCGAATAGGAAGATAAATATTCCCTACAAAGAGTTCTTTTGTTCTTTCTGACTCTGTGAAGAGGAGAGACTGGCAAACTCCTATGAGTGCAGTGATTGGGATCCCACTGCACAGCTTAAGTCATCTAGGGAAAGCACAGACTGAGAATTTACAATTTCCTGCTAAATTACAGACTAAGTATGGAAGAGGATTTGTAGTCTGCTCTAAAGCCTGCAAATTTACCTCCTTAAGAATTATAGAATCACTAAGGTTGGAAGGGACCTTTAAACGTCACCTAGTCCAACCCCTCTGCAAGGAACAAGGACATCCCTGACTAGATCAGGTTGCTCAGAGCCTCATCCAACCTGGCCTTGAATTTTTCCAGGGATGGGGCATCCACCACCTCTCTGGGCAACCTGGTCCAGTGTTCTACAACCCTCTTTGTCAAATTTTTTTTCCTAATATCTAATCTAAATCTACCTCCCTCTGTTTTGAATCTAATCTAAATCTACCTCCCTCTGTTTTGAAACCATTACCCCTAGTCCTGTCACAACTGAAGAATCTGTCCCCATCTTTCCTGTAGGCCCCCTTGAGGTACTGGAAGACCACTATAAGGTCTCCCCGGAGCCTCTTCTTCTCCAGGCTGAATAGCCCCAACTCTCTCAGCCTGTCCTCACAGGACAGGCCATGGTCTTACTCCACAGGACCACAGACAGCTGTCCTCTTGCTATTTCCAGCTCTGGAGATAACCCTGCATATTATCACATTCTCCATGGCCCTATTCAGCATTGCAGCTTTGTTTATTCATAGCCTGGCTTTATTTCTGGTCATCTACCATGACACCTCTCACTGGTGTTACTAATGACTTGCACATAGCTAAATTCAAACATCTCACTTCTGTCCTCTTTTCTATTCTCTTCAACTCTACCTGTCCAGCCTTTTATCCCCACTTGGATGATTAATTCAAATTAAATATCATCAGGAGAGGAAAACTCACCATTAGAGATCTTCTCCATTTAAATGAGCAGCAAACTCCCTTGTCTGTGCCAAGGACCCAGAGATTCACTCATAAACTCTTCTATGTCTCTCTTCCCTGTGTGTGGCATTCTCATCATCCCAGCCACACCAGGAGCTTTGATATTATTTTAAAGGAGAAAATGTTAATTCTTCTCTTTTGATACAAGGTTGTCCCATGTTATCTGAACAGCTCTGAATCTCTGACCAGTATGTCTTGTATCTCCCACCTAGACTGTGTTGCTCTTCAAAAATTCTCTTTATGCACTTCGAGCTTACAGCAATGCAGAGCCTTGCTTCTCCATAACTATCAGATCCTTAATTTCTCTTTTCTTTAGATCATTATGATGGTTATTACATTGCATTCATAATACACAACAGTAGCCCGAGGACCCTGTCACAATGAACATTTTGCTGTGCTGGTGATGTACAACTGAGAAGTTCCTCTAGCCCCATAAGTTTATTGGGCTGACAGTATAAAATTTAATTATGTTGTTTTTCATGTCCTTTTTTTTCCTTTCTTGGGACTTCATCGACTTCTCCTATCTCAGTTTTCTATTAAGGTGACATCTTCTTTGCATTTTCTGAATACTGTATATCTAATCCTTGAGGTCTCTGGATTTCTGCTGTCACACCAGCAAGTATTTCTACCTTGCTCAGCCATTCAAAGTGGCCTCTCAGAAGCTGTGTTTTTTCCTTTCTGCTCTATTACAGTATTGGTGCCAGTGATCTGGAGTTGCATTGTACTTTGAAGTCAACAATTACTTGGATTGTTTCAATTAACTTATTTTTATCTCCCCCTTCACAACTCCACAGTTTTAGATGGGGTTACATCTGCCCTTTTCCAAAGGCTGACTATCACCTTATTACATTGGATGAAGGATTTACTTGCAAAAGGGCAGGAAAATCTAGTCTCAAGTGAACTTATGTTCTACAATGTTTTACAGCATTGCATACAGTATTTTCCTCCTAGGAGAGAAATCCCTGTGCCAGGATCAAATGCCAGGACTGGCAAAATCCTTTCCAGATCATGTCAGGTAGATGCTGCTTTGTTTCATTTTGGTTTGGAAATGGGTGAATCGAAAGCTATGTCCATTATTGAGAGTTTCCCACATGTCACTGTGTGTGAGACTACAGTACTTGGTTGAGACATCTGTAGAATAACAATGTGGAGAAGAAATCTTTACAAAATTCCTCCTGATAAAAGAAACAGTTGCTGAGCCCTATTTTCTGGAAACAGTTCACCAAAAGGGAATGAAATTATATCAACTCTTCCCTATTAGTCACCTGCACATCTATAAGCGCTTCTATAGTCTTACGCACAGTGCCTGAATCACTAGAATATTGATGACCTGCCTCATACTTCAGTAAAGAGCTTACCTGGCAATAGTTATCAGGCATCCCAAATCCTGTCCTGGCCAGAAGCCAGATGGGTAAGGGATTGGGAATGTATTCAGTGCAGCCCGAAGGAGCTGATTTGCAATAGCTTCCTGAGTACTGGACACAGCTAAAAACCACAGTGGTATGGCTGTGCCTGCCTACCCTTTTTTCTTCCCTTTCCATTTGCATGCTCCTATTCTCTAAGTTTCCTTCACGTTTGTATTCTGAGTACAATGGAAGCAGCATTACAGATTATTGCTATCATGCTTTCAGTGTATGTATGGCGAGAAAAATATCTGTTAACCTTGATGTGTAAAACAGTATCCTGGTTTCAGCAGGGATGAAGTTAATTTTCTTCTCAGTAGCTGATGTGTTTTGGATTTTGGATATGAAGAATGTTGATAAACACACTTATGTCATGAGTAGTCCCTAACGAGACCAAGAACACTGTCTAGCTTTCCAGGTCTTGCTAATGTGCAGATGCAGGAAGCTGAGAGGGATACAGACAGAATAGTTGACCCAAACTGGCCAAAGAGAGTATTCCATGCCATAAACGTCACAGTCAGTACATAAGAGGAGGTTGCCGGGCGGGGGGCATCTATCTCTCTCCCTCTTGCTCCTTTGCTGGCTGCTTGATTTCGTTTCTGTGGTCACTGCTTAGGACAGGCTGTATCATTGAGACACTGGGTGGTGAGAAATCATGCATTGTTCATTTTGTAAATTGTAGTATCCTTATATTTTGTTATTATTGTAATTTTCCTTTGCTATTCTAGTAAGCTGTCTTCATCTCAACCCACAAGTTTTTCTTTCTTCCCAGTTCTCTCCCCCATTCCACTGGGGCGGGTGAGCGAGAAACTGTGTGGTGACTAACAAACAGTTATTCTCTGTCTGTCAAGGCAAACTCTTTCCCTGAATTCCTGTGTTGTTTGTGCTTCACTTAAAGGGAAATGCACTCAAGGACTATTTCTGTATGATTACTGCATTATAAGGCAAACTATTATCCTTTAAAACATTGATCTAAAGTCCATTTACAATAGAATGTACTGTAGCAAGCACCCTAGGTGAAGCATACACAGCAACAAATTCAATCCAGGACAGCCTGAGTATTCTGCTACCTGCTAAACTAGGATATTTGTGGCTTGCTATTAGTGGGCATAAGACAATACAAAAAAAAAAAAAAAAGTCTGTCAAGTGGCATTGCTGTAAACACCTTCAAGCCTCCTCCATTTTGCAGGGCTGGCTCCCATGTTCAATTGAAAAAAAAAAAAAAACAAAAAAAAAATTTTCCCCATGTTTCCAAGCTCCAAACAAGGCACTTGGGAAATAAACACAGATAAATTTACACACTTAAGACACTGTTTCAGACAAAACAGTGAGGACTTTCAGAAAAATAGTTTTGTTTCAGCAAAGCCTTATTCCAGTATCTTTGCTTTCACAGTGAGGAGCAGAGACACCCTGGAATTCAGTGCTGTGGACCACCTTTACAGTTGCACAAGATTCCTGGAAGGGGCTGAGCTCCCAGGGTGTGTGGTACTGTCTTAGGAACATTTGTCCTCTCCATGCTACTGAAGTAGGCTGCCCTTCTTTTCTGCCATAGTCATTGCTCCTCATGTGTTTAGTTGGCATGTTGGACTCTGTTCCCAGACTTTAAATGTAGCCATTGCAATGCTGGAGTACAGGGAGGTGTGTTAACATCAAAATGTACTAGTCCTGGTTTATTCCCTGCTTCTTTACTGACTTGTCCCTTTCAGCTGAATTTTTGCTGCTTACTAAATTCAGGTTCATACTCACAGCTGGATCGCTGTTGCCCTCCTGTACACACCTGCTTCCTTTGAGGACAAGGTTGATCCTAAATAAAATGAGCAGATGAACCTGTGGCTTAGGTCTTCAGCTGGAATGAGATTTCATTGCAAGCTAGTGACCCTCAGATTTTGCAGTGAGGACTCAAACTTGAACTAGGCCACTTTAGTGTTGAGGTCCATCATTATTTTTCCAGATCTTCTTGCAAATGATGAGCAGGACAATCCCACAATTCTCTAGGAAAAATTCTTCAGGAGTATATAGTACTGTGCAATGTGCCCACAGAATTCCTAGAAGAACACAAGAGAAGTACCTTTGAGGGCAAGATAAGCTGAGTCTACAGTTTCTCCATGATTATTCATTCGAAACCAAAGCCATCCAGGATAATCTTTTCTGTGCTCCACAACACAAAATAAATTAACAGACATTATAAAGCCTGCAGCTACTGATGTGTTTCAGTCTATCTTGGGGAAAATTGCAAGAGCATGGTTGCTCAATGTTCAAACCTGCAAACAGTCACAAAGGACTTCTGCCACAACCTGGTCTGGTGCAGTGCAAAAACACGGTCGTTGGTAATGCCGCACATATGCATGTGGATGATACAGCCCAGACACGGGAAGCTAGTAAAGCATTTGGAATTTGCTGAGGAATGAGTGAACTGGGCTTAGAACTTCAAGAGTTATTACAGCATCACTGACTGGACTGCTGATTAATGGTCCATGCTTTCATGGCCTTGGTATCATTATTAAGAGATTTAGAAATTGGCCTCCATTTGGAAGAATACATTTGACATTGGTCTATTGAGGTAACTTGCCTCAGCTGTGGGAGATCTGAGGGGAAAAAAAGATATGGGAGCTAGCTAGCTGAATCAGACCAAGGAGTATCCTGTGCAGTTACCAGTTTCTAACTGCAAAACAAAAAAAAAAAAAAGAGGGAAAGAGTATGAGTCCTCTGCAACTTTAATTTCCTAACATAACAGACATACAGAAAATCAGTCACACTTCCTAATCAGCTGCTTGGATTCACACTCTTAAAGCAAGAATCCTGAAATTTGATACTTTTTGAAGTTCAGGTTCTGAAGTGAAGTGTCAAAGTGCTACTGGTTTCAGTGCATCATGTGGTACAAGCTTTTCTTTCCTGGCAAGGCTATAAAGACAATGCATAGAGCCACACACTGGGCTACAATTGCTATTGCCATGATAGCACATTTGCCAGCACTGCCTTCCTGCTCCCAGGCAGGCAACAGAGTGGCTAGAGCACAGCTTGCTCTGTCAATGTCAGTGGAGAAGTGTTTCCATAGCTCTGCTTCACCAATACTACAAAAAAGTATGTGCATGAGTTCACTGTGTTTTCCAACTAGAGATCTGTTGTGATTTAACCCTAGCCAGCAACTTAAGCACTACACACTCACTCACTTACTAACAGCTAGTGGGATAGGGGAGAAAATTGGAAAAGTAAAAGTGAGAAAACTCATAGGTTCAGGTAAAGACAGTTTAGTAGGTAAAGAAAGAGCCACGCACGGAAGCAAAGCAAAATAAGGAATTCATTCACTGTTTCCCATTGGCAGGCAGGTGTTCAGCCATCTCCAGGAAAGCAAGGCTCCTCCATTTGTAACCGCTACTCGGGAAGACTCCAAGTTCCCATCTTCCTCCTTCTTTTCCCAGCTTTATATTGCTGAGCATGACCTTTGGTCAGTTGTCCTGGCTGTGTCCCCTCCCAATTTCTTGTGCACCCCCAGCCTACTTGCTGTTGGGGTGGTGTTAGAAGTAGAAAAGGCCTTGACTCTGTGTAAACACTGCTCGGTGTTTCCATCCCTGTATTATCAACTGTTTTCAGCACAAATCCAAAACACAGCTCCATTCTCCCTATCATGAAGAAAACTAACCCCTTACACACATAAAATGGTAGCATTCAGCTCAAATTAGAGTCTGGACAGCTCATGGGGCTGATATGAGGTAGAGAGCCTTTCCGCTCCACGTCAGTCTACCACTTGCCAGCCATACAGTGACCTGAATGAAATTAACATGACATCTTAGGCTCTCATTTCACACCACTAGAGTCAATGTAGCTCCACTGTGAAAAAATGTTGAGGTCCAGCTCTTGGTAGACAAGTGTTCACAGCAGGGACAAACATACATAATCTGTGCACTGGTTATAATCAGATAGGAAAGCTCCCCATCACCAGTGCAGGCTGATATCAGTCCTCATCAGACTTTCAGGTCCTGGAATCCTCACATACAAAAATCTTCAAAAGTCCTTAAGAAACATAGCAATAAAGTAAAGATAATCCTGTTTAATTTAAGAGATACATCTCACCCTCATTAAACTACTTAACAGATTAAAGGCCAAACATTTCAAATCAAACATGTGCTATAATAACATAGCTCACTACTCCTACAGAGTGGTACGGTACTGCTAAATGTCATTGCATTTCAACGGAATGGATCTCCACAAATTTGAATTATTTTCGTCTTACTTATTAGCCACTGTAACAGCATGATACCTCCATAAAATTAGATTAATCTTTCAACTAATACTGATAACTATGGCAAACTGGAAATGGGGCGTCATGTTCTGAAGATATTCCTCCTAGTTGAAAAGGACACCTTTATACATAAATGTTATTGTAATGAGGTATGAACATTATTGAAAAACAAAAACTATCACAATTTTTTAACAGTGTAGATTGTCTTTCTACTCCTCTTCATCCCCTTTTTCTATAAAAACAGGTTCTTTCTATTTGGCTGCTATGTTAATTACTATAATGAATTATGCTATCAGAAGTTAGGGAAAAGATACTGAACTTTGTGTTCTGGGACACAGTTTTTGTCCTTTAGACATATGTTTCAGACCTGGTAGAATGATTTTCACCGTTGCCACAGCTGGTGCTGAGTAGTATCAAAAAAAGGACTCTGAACTAATAGCTCTTCAGCTCCTCGAGGCTACTCCTGCAGCCTTCACAAAGAACATGGGCTATTCCTGATCATGTAAAGCATTAGTAATTGCTACTCCACATTCTCCTGTAGAGTGCAGCCCCCCCGTTGGGGGAGAACTTGGTGGAATCTGACTTCATCTCCATGAGTGGTGGCCTGAAATCACAGGACCAAGGTCATTGCAAACCTAGTTCCCATCTCTCTTACATGCAAATTTCCTATTTGTTGGCCATTGCTTTTTCTAACACAGATGCTAAGCACCATTTTTATTATTAGATTAATTGGCCATGGACACGAAACTCATACTTCTATATGTCTATGCAGTACTTAGCACTGTTGGACATGGCTGCAATGTGTTCATTAGTCTCAGTTATGCATACATGTGCACTCTGTGGCCAAGAAAACACACAGGCGTGTACTTAGCAGGCAGTGCGACCATATAATGCCTCTCTGACTTAGTTTTCTGCTGTGTGGGGGAGGGGAGAGAGAGACTTAAAATTAGCTCACAACAGCAGGGAGTTACTCTGCTCTGCCTATGTGCAGCTCTGCTGTTCTTACTGAAAGGGTAAAGCAGTCCTGTTCACTTCTTCCACTTACTTAGGCAGATCTACCTGGAGCTTGCTAGAAGTCTCTTTTGTTGGAGGCTCTGTGGGAAGTCCTGTGCTAGCAGGAACCCTTGCTCCAACTCATAGAGCCATCTTATGCAAGTGCTTGTTGCTGTGTCCATTTGAGCTTGGCAGGTGCTTCCCAGAGTATTTTCCTAACAGGACAGTCTTTCCAAGGTAAGCATGGAGGCAACAGACACATATTCCCCTGGCATTTCAGACACTAAGGACTTCTGGCAGGCTATGAAATGCCTCACATAAATATAATGTAAATAATATTTACTTCTATCTTGCTTATTCCAGATGGCTACTTACAATGATGTATGCTGAACATTTTCCTGGTGATAGATTCTTCCACGAAAGGAGAAGAACTGCACTTCTGACCGATCAGTGCCAGCATTAAAGAGAGAAAGACAGGTAGGACGGCTGGAATAGTGTAGCCTGTAGAACAAGACAGAGAACTACAGATTGGGTAGCGGCTATATCTGAATACATTTGATGTCCATACAAGCCCCAAAACAGCAAAGTTGGAGCATGTTAGTGGACACTGGGTAGTAGACTTCCACATTCTCAGGAATGACCCTAACAAGGTCTTATTATATTTACTGAGATTTGTGGCCAGCATAAGGTTAGTCACTATTTTAAGCAAATGTCTCACTAATGCCTGAAGACCAAGGTATCCAGTGTCATGGTCCATTTGGATCTCTCAAATTTACAGGACAGCATACTCTGTAAATGAAATTGTATTTTATGAGCTCATCAGGAAAGAAAACAAGCAAACATGACAAACAAGGGCTAGATACCCTTTGTACAGACTAGTTTAACACATGAATTCACTAATCCATCACTTAAGTAATGAGGTTTCTAACTCACAAGTTCTCCAATTCACAACTTGCAACTCATAAATTGTAATTTGTAACTCGTGCACCTATGAGCAAAACAGTTACCTAGCCAACAGTGAGAGTGCTCATCTTTCCTTCTCCATCACGGTACAGGTGTCCGCTGCACCATACTGGGAAGCACAAAAGCCTCAGCAGTCCAGCTGCTGTTGGATCTGCTTCAAAATCTTTATGGGTAAACTGACATACTTATACCTTCCAGTTTGGAAGTTTAGTATATGCCACTTCCATGACTTAGCAGACTCTATGGAACTGCCAGGCAACAAATATGCAAGGATTATGGCTGCAGGAGACAGCAAGCTGCAGGTGACAGTGGCTCCATAATGACCTTTATCCCTTTCTGGCCATCATGTTCTGTCTATGTGTTGACTTAATGGTGCTGCTCCCAGCATACATCAGGCCTTAGCATGAGCTGTGCGTTAGTAAAAATCTGAGCAGAGTTGAGCAAACAGTCACATGCCACTCCATTATGTCAGTGACTGGAGGTACTGCTACTCTTCTTGCCTCGCTGGGGCAAGGGTAGAGGAAAGTTTTGAGCACTTCCACTGAAGTCTGTCTTCACAATCTGTTACCAAGTAACAATCAATGGTACATGTTCTCAACATGGTGAGATAAGCAATAAACACAGATATATAAGCATAATAATTAAAAATTTAATGATATGGAATACAATAATACAGTGATTATAGGATGTAACATAAGAAGCCATATGCCAGTTGCTGTTGATGACACAGTGGGATTCCTACAAAGTAGCAGAGAACACTATCACTCACCATTAGAAGGCTCTGTATAATCTTCATAGCTGATGGTAATATAATTTGTGCAAGAGTGAAATAATGTATGTACACCTCAGAGCTCGGTAGTTCAGGTATTAAAAGAAATGTTTAGCAACTGTGACAAAGGACTCTATAAGAGCAGTTACATACCAGGCAAATCACAGCCTTGCAAATCAGTAACAGCATGCAGATGTGACAGTATAACACAAGGCTCTTCAACTTTGTTAGTTGCATTAAGGTAACTGGAGCTGAAGAAAGAGAGAATAGGAACATCCCTCTGCCACCCCAAACTGTGGTGATGGAAGGAGTTGCCCATTTCAGGGGTGGGAGGGAGCAAGCAAGCAGGAGAGCACAGCCCTACTTGCCTCCTGCTGCTCATGTAGAACACAAGGGAAAGTGGACAGTCTTGTGTCTTCCCATGTAGTAAGGGGGTGCAGACTCTGAGCAAACTATAACTTTCCCTTCAACTTCCCACTTCCTTCCTTCCCTTTCTACCAGAAACTGCATAGCTGTGTTTGCAGCCAGTATAGCAAAGACAAAGCTAGGCTTTTAGTGTACAGCTAGATCTTACCACTGTTTGCACTGCCCTCTGTGCTATCTACAAATAGCGGGTACCAATAGACCTACTAGAAGAGGAGAACACTTAGCAGATGTGGACTCATCTGTCCCCAGGACAAGTTTAACCGTAAGAGAATGGTTTCAGCCCCAAAGCAGCAAACATAATAGCTACAAAAATGCAGCTGGAGTATTCTCTTGCACTATCCCTCTGGATTTGCAGCTAGTGCTAACAACACAGCGATCATACATGTGCTGTGAACTAGAGAAACCTGGTGGTGTCAGTTCAGACATTCATAGGTGTAGTCTATAACCTCCTTAACAATAAATTGCATTTTTACTTTCTCAGGTAAAGATCAAAATGTAGCAAATACAGGTACATTTTCCAGTGTGATAATGAAGAGAAGGAAAGGGAATGATATGCCCTACAGCTTAATTCCAACATTAATTCTGTAATTCTTATGAATTCTGTAATTCCTAAGATAGTGTCTTTCCTGGGGTGTGAAGGTAAGAAGCAGTCCCAGCCCTGCCCCTTAGGGAAGTGGAAGGTAAATTGCTTGCACTGTCCAAAAACACAAATCAGAGGGCAGAAAACATACGAGAAGAGAAGTGGCTCTTATGCAGTCACCATTTCCTTTGAGAGCTCTCCGAGAAGACAGGTACTGCAGAGCTTGCAGGACAGAAAAGGATCAAAAGGAAAAAAAAGTAAGTGTAAAAAGGTCCCAAGGTTCAGACACATATGTGGTTCCAAGCACATGGTTGCTCTTCCACATAAAGGTTCTGTGTTGAGACTCCGCAACATTTAAGGGACAGAAAGAAAGGAGAAGTGATTCAGGATTGAGTTTCACACTGTTCTCTGGAGAACAACAGTAGTGTTGCTGCCACATTTAGTTCATACCTTTTCTATGTAGGTTGGAGAGTAAAAAGCAGAACTTACAGTATCCCTACAAATACCAGGGTCATTAAGGGGCACCTCCAGCTCTCATTGAAAGCAGCAAAGAGAAGCACTGAGGCTAGTGAGCTTAAAGGAGGGCAAAGGAATTCCCTGGATAAAATTTGGTGCCTACCCATGTCACTGTTTAGTCATGCCACAGATCACTAGGAGTATTAAAAACAGTGACAGTAAAAGGGTGCCACAGGTCTAGGAAATTATTGTTAGAAGTCAAATGGATGAGTTACCAACACCAGGCATGTGCTGCAATTTATCAGTCAGCTGAATTTCCTATTCAGTACTCATTTTATAACAACTGCTTTTAACTCATGAGCATTGCCTCCATCTCATATCTTTCCATCTTGCTTTCACAGTTCCATGCAAAAGCTGGCTTGAATCACCCATTAGGCTGTGAAGCATGAAGAAGTGTAGCTGGGAGTTTGGGTATGTGACTTTTCCTCTGCTGCTCCCCAGAACCAGACCTTCTGTCCTTGAAAGAGAAACAGGTGAACCAGCCATCTTGCAATTATCAGATTTTATTTTCAATCCATCAAATAACCTGGGAGTCCAGCCTCTCTTCTGGGCTACTGTGCAAGGGCACAAAATGCACATGGTGGAATGCAGGATAACAGGTGAGCTTGATATCTTCTGCCCTGTAGATAACACTGGGTCTCTGGTGACACCTGCAACAACCAAGGGGCTGCTTACAGTCCTGCTAGTTTGGAGACTTTGGACCTTTCAATCAGCCTCACAGAGGCAGGTACTGAAACATTACATGCAAGATTTATCTCTCTGCAATGAAGCAGTCTTGCAGCACTCAGGAAGTGGACAACAGAAAAATAGATACTATTGGCATGTGGTATATATTTAGGGTAGCTTAGGACGAGCTAAAATAAGAGCTCTCTCTATTCAGTTAAAGATGAATTATTCGCTCTGTTCATCACAGGAGTCCTGTTCAGGTGTCTCAATAACAAGGTAGAGTAAAACTGAGTAGAACCCCATCTACAGACTGCAGCAGGTCACTTCAGCCAAACAGACTATCAAAGTCTATCCAATCAGTTCTCCACTCCTGTGGTGCCTGTGGTGGCATTCTCAAGGGACATTATTTATCTTCAAGGCATAACATGTCCTGTGATAACAGGATCTCCAAAAATATATCTGTAGCTCCAAAAATAGTCCAGTGTTGATAGATCCATTACTTGGACAATCAAGAACTCTCTGCTAGAGACAAAATTAATTTGTGCCAACATCAGCAGTTCTCTAGAGGTGACTGAAAGCACTGGAAGACTTTCCACTGAAAATAGAATAGAATAGAATGGAACAGAACAGTTCAGTTGAAAGGGACCTACAATGATCATCCAGTCCAACTGCCTGACTACTTCAGGGCTGACAAAAAGTTACAGCATAATATTAAAGGGATTGTCCAAACGCCTCTTAAACAGACAGAGGGGCATCGACCACCTCTCTAGGAAGTCTATTCTAGTCATTGACCACCCTCTCAGAAATGTTTCATAGTGTCAAGTCTGAACATCCTCTGATGCAGCTTTGAACCATTCCCATGCATCCTGTCACTGGATATGATGAAGAAGAAACTAGCACTTCCCCCTTTATATATTGAAAGGCCTCAAGAAGGTCTCCGCAGAGCCTTTTCTTCTCTAGGCTTAACAACCCAAACGCTCTCAGACTTCCTTCATAGAACAAGTCTCCCAGCCCTTTGACAATTTTCACAGCCCTCCTCTGGACCCACTCTAACAGGTCCATGTCTTTCTTGTACTGAGGATGCCAGAGCTGGATGCAGTACTCCAGGTGCGGTCTCATAAGAGCAGAGCACAGGGGGAGAATCACCTCCCTCAGCCTGCTGACCATGCTTCTTTTGATGCAGCCCAGGATGCGGTGGGCTTCAGAAAGCTCAGAAGCTCAGAAGCTGCAAGCAGCTGCAGCTCAGAAGCTGCAAGCACACATTGCTGCCTCATGTCCAGCTTTTCATCCACCAGTAGCCCTAAGTCCTTCTCTGTGGGGCTGCTCTTAATCCATTCATCCACCAGTCTGTACCAACATCAAGGACTGCTCCAATCCAGGTGCAGGACCTTCTACTTGTTCCTGTTGAACTTCATGACGTTCACATGGGCCCACTCAAGCCTGTCAAGGTCTCTCTGGATGACGTCTGTTCCACCAAGTGTATCAACTGCACCACTCAACTTGGTGTCATCCACAAACTTGCTGAGGGTGCACTCAATCCCACTATCTGTCAGTGATGAAGATATCAAAGAGTACTGGTCCCAGTATGGACCCTTGAGGGACACCACTGATTACTGGTTTTCACCTAGACATTGAGCCATTATAGAATCATAGAATTATAGAATCCTTGAGGTTGGAAAAGACCTCTAAGATCTTCAAGTCAACCATCAACCTAACACTACCATGCCTACTAAGCCATGTCCTGAAGTGCCACGTCTACATGTTCTTTGAACACCTCCAGGGATTGTGACTCCACCACTTCCTTGGGCAGCCTGTGCCAGTGCCTGACCACTCTTTCAGTAAAGAAATTTTTCCTAATATCCAACCTAAACCTCCCCTGCCACAACTTGAGGCTATTTTCTCTTGTCCTATCACTTGTTACGTGGGAGAAAAGACCAACACCTGCCTCCCTACAATCTCTTTTCTGGTAGTTGCAGAGAGCAATGACATCTCCCCTCAGCCTCCTTTTCTCTAGACTAAACAACCCCAGTTCCCTCAGCCACTACTCATAAGATTTGTGCTTTATACCCTTCAGCAGCTTTGTTGCCCTTTTCTCAACACGCTCCAGCAACTCAACATCCTTCTTGTACTGAGGGGCCCAAAACTGCACATAGTATTTGAGGTGCGGCCTCACCAGTGCCAAGTACAGAGGCACAATCACTTCCCTACTCCTGCTGGCCCCACTGTTCCTGATGCAAGCCAGAATGCTGTTGGCCTTCTTGGCCACCTGCACACAATGCTGGGTCATGTTCAGCTGGCTGTTAACCAGCATACCCAGGTCCCTTTCTGCCAAGCTCTATCTCATTGCTTCTAATTCTTTGGACATGGCCTCTCAGCCAGTTCCTTATCTGTCTGACAGGCCATCCATCAAATCTATATTTCTCCAATTTAGAGGTAAGAATGTTGTGTGGGACAATATCAAAAGCTTTACAGAACTCCAGGTAGATGACATCTGCAGCTCTTCCCTTATCCAACTGATGCAGTTACTCCATTGTAGAAGACCACCATCCAGGAGGCTCATGATCTTACCAAGCATGGAAGTGAAGCTGACGGGTTCTCAGGGTCCTCTTTTTTACCCTTTTAAAAATGAGCGAGATATTTCCCTTTTTTCCAGTCACTGGGGACTTTACCTGACTGCCATGACTGACAGAGACTACATCAGCCAACATCCTCAGGACTCAGATGCTTCTTATCAGGTCCCATGGACTTGTGTGTGTTCAGGTTCCTCAAGTGGTCTCAAACCTGATCTTCTCATATGATGTGAGAGACTTCATTCCTCCAGTGCCTTAAGGTTTAGGGCCTTGAGAGATGTGGGAGGAAAGATTACAACTGAAAACTGAGGCAAAAAAAAAATTGTTGAGCACCTCAGCCCTTCCTGTGTCAGTTTTACCAGTTCTCCTGTCTTATTTATCAGGGGCTTACATTTTCTTTTGTCTCTCTTTCCTGGCCAACGTACCTGCATAAGCCCGTTTTATTATTCTGGTAATACTTCTCCTCTGGTTGGGCAGGATTAAGAAATTGTCCTTAATGCACTCTAAGAGTCTCCTGGACTGCTTATAGCTTGCTGTGCTGCTTTTCCAGCAGATGTGAGAGTCAGTGAAGTCCCCCAGGAGGATCAGAACCTGCAAGTGTGATCTTCCTGTAGTTGAAGTAAGAGCGCTTTGTTAACATCCTCCTCTTGATCTGGTGGCCTGTAGTAAATACCAACTATGAAGTTTGCTTTGTTGGCTTGCCCTCCAGTTTTAACTCATAAGCTCTCAACCTGTTCATCACTCTTTTACAATGACATATCTGTACAATCAATCAATTTCTTTATATAGACGACAAACCCTTGCCCATCCCTTCTGAACACTTTATAGCCACACATTACAGTGCTCCAGTCATGCGATTTGCCCCTCCAGATTTCAGTGACAGCAACTAGACCATAGCGTCCTAGCTGCACAGTGGCTTCCAGCTCCTCCTGTTTGTTACCCATGCTGCATGCATTGATATAGAGGCATTTCACCTCGGCTAGCAACCACTTCACCTTTTCAGATGAACATCTGATTCCTAATTCCTTTGAGACATTTCACAAGTGCTTCCCTGTTTGTTCCTAACACATCAGCAGCTCCTGTCTCTTCTCTGTTGCTCAAAACTCCATCCTCTTCCCTGCTAAACCTAGCTTAAAACTGTGTAAGTCTGACCAGCTTGTTGGCGAAGACCTCCTTGCCCCACTTAGTCAGGTGAGTGCCATCAGCTCACAACAGCTCCAGCTTCCCAAAGGTAGATCCATGATCACAGAAACCAAATCTTTGACTATGGCACCGGCCATGCTGTCAGGCATTGACCTTTCAATTAATCTCCTCCTTCCCAAACACCTTCCTCTGACTAGGAGGACAGAGGAGAACACTACCTGTGCTCCAGATCCTTTAGCATTACTGTAAGGGACATATAGTCTCCCAATTCTTTTGACCATTCTAAGTTGCCTTGTTGCAGTATCATTAGACTCTATGTGGAATAGTAGGAGCTAATGACAATCTGTAGGGTTCACGAGGCTTGACAGCCTCTCAGTGACATTTTCTTACCTACCTCACAGGTCCCCAACTCACCGACTGGTCCAGCTTGGTGCTCAGTGTAGACGCAGAGCACTCACACACTCATCTCACACTTGCAGGTTCCCTCAGATACCAGCATGGACCCTCTGCCCACTTGATAACCCAACCTAGAGCCCAGGTCCTGCTGCTCACCAGCTGGTCCAGATTGAATATGGCCAGAAAATATACATCCCCACCTCATGCACAGCAGGTTTGGGGAAGATGCAGACACTCACCCCCTCCAGCAGCCGACACTAGGAACATGGGCTGTGACCTGTGGTCCCCCTCCCACTGCCAGCACTGAGCCCCTCAGTCACATCAGTCCCCCCAGCAGCCGGTTTTCAGGATATAAACTGTTCACACTCCACTGGCTGGAGTTTAAAGACCCCCCCTAACTCCAATCACTGGCACTGAGACCCCCACTTGCTTCAGCAGCTGACACCACAGGCTAGGGGCAGCCACAGCCCCAGTCTGACTCCAGCAGCTCTCACGGCAGTCCCCCGGCAGCTGGCACTGAGTTCGTGTGGCACTCGCAGTCATGGGTTACAAAGCAAGATTACACAGGGAGGTAGTTAAGAGACAGGACAGACTGCGGTGACCAGGCGCAGGGCTCAGCCAGACAAGAGTACTGACTGGCCACTGTGTATAGACAACCAGCCCTGTTTGTACCCTTGTCTGTCTACCCCATCTGTTTGTTCCTGCCTGCCCCCTCTTCTTCTGCACATTGCCTCCTCCGCTTTCACAGTCCCACTGACCCCATCCAAATCTTGGACCCTCAGGGTTGGACCCTGAGTTCTGAGTTTGCCTGCAGTTTCTCAATAGCTCATCAGCTGGTGTAACTAAGTTTGTTTCTGGCTATTGTCATCAGTAATGCTAATTGCTCAGATTTTATTACTATCTGTCTTTTTCTCCCTCTGTTTCATTATCATGCCAATTTTGCAAGGTCTTTAATCAGGTAATCTTACTGAAAAAAGTAAACATTCTCACACTCCGCATATCCTAACCAATCAGTGTGACTATGTTTGCTCTCATCACTGCTTCTCTTATTTGTCAGCCAGGTTTCTCTCTCTGTATGTTCTTATTTATGACTTCTTTGACCCTTAAAGGAACAGACACTCTCCTTTCACACACCCTTCCACACACCTCAGTGTTCTTCCTATATATTTCACCTTCCATATTTGCCCTATCTATTTTTTAGTCCAAGCAGCAAAGCAGTGTGATTGAAAGGTCATTTTTCTGAAGAGCAGCAGATAGAATTACTCCATACAAAATGGGATTAGAGGAATCAATAATGACAGCAGGCCTCATAACAATGTATTTGCTGTAAAATCATGCCTGCAAATGAGATAATTTTGTCTTATAACCACTTAGTGATTCAGAAAGGTCTAAGAGTTCTCTTCTTGTGATTTCTTGAAGAAATGTTCAAGAAGAGAGCTTCCCCTTGTTTTTCCTATTAGTAATTCAAGTTGTATGTAGTTTCAAAGACACTATGGTCTTGTCTGGACTTGACAAATTTGTCATACTATTTAGCAGATGTGTGACCTGGATGTCATAATGGCAATCTGGATAATTTTATGGGTTGCAACTACACCTTTCCTATTAAAAAAAAAATCCAAACCAAACAATCTATTTAAGGTCAATACAAAGAAAGAGTTAAAAAACATGCAAACCTATTAGTTATCTGTATATTGCATTCATGTCAACTTTAAAATACTTGTCTGCAAGTATGACTAAGTGGTAGTATTTCCCAAGAACTCCTCAGACCACTTTAACACATATTCATAAGCATTATACACTATCATGAGCTGAACTAGATTTTAATCCTCAAACTCAAGCTAAGGTCGTTCCAGGTCTGCTCAATATTTAGGATATAAAAAGTGGAAGAGAATGTGTCAAATATAGAGCAATTGTGCTTCGCCCTTTGAGATGAAGTAGGTCCAACTTCCACTTCCAAGACAAGCCTGGTAGCTAGAAAGGCAGGGCATGGTCCATGCAGAGTGGCCAGCTTTGAGACAGTGGGGAGAAAAGCAAGAGGCAAGTGCTACTGTGATAGCATGTGGGATTAAGACTGTGTGTTGCTTTAATGTATTTATTTGAAGGGCAAGCCATGCCTTGGGAAGGGTTCTCAAGAAAGCATGGACAGCTCTAGTTTGGTTGCCTTCCCAGCCTCCCAGCTCTCTTGGCACTGTTGCCAAACCCTGTGCTCCCACGGTACTTGTGCATGAGCCTACTGGTCAAGACATCTTGTACAAGGCAGCCTCTCCACTTGCCAGTTGAGGTGGAAACCACTTTTAATGTGCTTTGAGACCACTAATCCAGAGCTTTGAATCTTGACTTCAGCATGGTCTTTCCACTGGTTTAAGCTGCCCTGTATACAACTTACTCCTGGTTTGGCCCCTGTAGGTCAACCCAGACTGGCAGCAGGGTGTGCACTCTGCTGCACCAGGGTATAGGCATCAGTATTATGCCAAGGCAGTCAATCCACTCCAACTCTTAACTTAGGTCACACTGGTCAATGTGTTTCTTATCAATATAGTTCCTTCAGGAAGGTGAAGTTTGACAGGAAGGATTGTTCACCCCTCTAAGCCCCTTTTACCTGAAGCAGAGACAGTGATGAATGGGAAGAACTGTAAAATTTTCTCAAAAGGGTTTTGACTTTGAATGCACACCACACTTGCCTTTTTGAGTGGTGATCTGCTTTATCACTTCATGGTTGTTGATGAACAATTCTTAGTTCAGTGTTTCTGCTGTTCCTAGGCACTATCAGGAAAGGCAGTGTTCCAAGCTCATTCTCCATTCTGAGGTGAAGTTTAACCAGGGGCAGACGGTGTGTGTTCAGGCAGCATCAAACTTGAGACATAGGATATAAGTTCTGCCATGAAGATCCCATGCCTCTACAGGCAAATCACTGCCTTTTTTTCCCTTCTTTCTCTTTTTTCTGCATAATTAGATTGCAAGCTTTCCAGGGCTATAGACACAGCACCCAACACAATGGGGCCTTGCAGCTGACTGCGTTGTCTCTAGGCTGTCACACTGCAAATAAAAAAGCAAGATAACCCATAGCATTTGACATTCCTTTATCTCTGAAGTCTACCATTTAGGGTATTTCCCTATTGCACCATTTCATTTGCACCATCAAAGTCACTCTGAATGTTAAGGTGTTTCTCCCCTCTGTGTTCAGATATTGGTGGTCCATTAAAGGTACCACACTGGGAGTGAGAAAATAGGAGGTAACAAATACGTCCTGCAAGAACTGTCAACAACACAGTCAGTTCTTGTCATGCACAGGCAAAGCCCTTTTCATTTCACATACATTCCTTGCTCCTGTTTGTGTACAAATAAGCAAGTAATTTTGCATATCCTTCAACTATGATGTGTGCTCCACTTCATTATATTTATCCTCTGCTTGCTAGAGCTTTGCCTAGAGTGAGATGTTTGCAACTCAAACAGAAGCTACCACAGAGTATAGAAATGACTATTTGAGAATAGGGAGCCCACCAACAGGGCAACTTCAAAGCAAGTAAGTGCTGTGATGAACAATGAAGAAGGAAATCAGAGGGCCCACCTTAAAGCTCTAAGATGGTCTTAGGAAAATGTTATTTTACAGTAAGAACAGAGGACTTGAGCATATTTTCACATATTACAAATACTAATGTTTGTTTCCTGAGAGATGTATCTCATCTTGGGCATTTTGCATTTCTCATTCTTCAGCGAGGTTAGCAATGTCCTAGTGATCTGCAGTGAGACTTGCATGTGGATCCAGTCCTTAGCCAGATGCTGAGCCAGTGACTCCTACAGCAGAAAGTTAGCATCTAGCAGGACTGGCCTCCAACTCATAAAGGGCAATTTAGGCTACCCCTACAGTAAGAAGCAGACAGCTGCAGATGTGGAAAATGCAGCAGTCACGAAGTTAGCACCAGTGGAAATACCTTGTACGCCACCTGGACTGTTGCATTCAACACTGAGAGTTTTATGTCCTGTTGATTTTATGTGTCTTTCTCAGCTACTTAAAAAGATAAATTAATGTCTGCAGGAAGCTGGATATGTATTTTCTCTACAAGAAATTTGCAGGTGAACACGTTTATTTCCCTGTGGAGTAAAGAAAACAGTTTTAAAATATGCATATCAGCTTTCTGTTGAGAGAGGTGTACTTTTAAAAAATCTGACACAACACTCTGCTGTATTAGTTTTTTCAGCTAACTACCATCTTGTCAGTCTTAATTGAAGTAGATCTTTTCTATACGTTCCTCTCATAATCAGGCACTTTGACAGCACTGAGGGTGGTAAAAATAAACGATAAGAGCTAAATCATCCCATTGCAAAGTCTGGCTTACACAAAGCCTTGAACATCACTTCAGCTGTTATCAGCTTTTAAGAGATCCCTTGGGAACAGTGGAAGTTTAACTTGTTAAATTTTTAATGAAACAACATACCTAATATCACTGTTTTCAAAACCCCGAGAATCACACCCTATGATTGATTCTGGTAGACGATTTCGAAATCTGAATATGGAAATCTAGACTCAGATTTTGTGTTGGTTTTTAGGCAGAATTAGTTATGAGATTGGAAGAAATAAGCACTCTTGGTCTGCAAAAGAGCTTGCATCCGTGTCAGATGTTCTTGTAGTGATTGTTCTGACTCAAATCAGTGAGGTCTGAATTCACCTGAAGCAAAAAAGAAGTCTACGATACTGTCGTAGTTCAGCCCCGATCGGGACCAGACTACGCAGTCTCTCTCTCACTCCCCCTACCCTCCGAGAGAATAGAGGGAGATAATATAAAAAAAAAAATGGCTCAAGGTTTGAGATAAGGACAGGGAGAAAAATCCTTAAAGTTACCGTTACAGGCGAAACAGACTTGACTTGGGGAAAACTACTCACTTATTACTACAAACAGCAGGATAATGAGACAGAGAACAAGATAACCTCCCTCCACCCCTCCCTCTTCCCAACCTTAACATTATCTCTACTACCTTCACCCCCCCGAGCGGCACAGGGGGGAAGAGGGAATGGGGTCAGTTCATCACGCGTTGTTTTACACCGCTGCTTCTTTGTCACAGGAAGAACTCACATTCCTCCCCTGCTCTGTTGTGGGGTATCACCCACAGGCCACAGTCTTCCTTTGTGAAACTGCTCCGGCGTGGGTCATCTCTTCCATGGAGTGCAGTCTCTCCAGAACGGCTGTCCCAGCAGGCCCTCCACGGGCCACAGCCTCCTTCAGGCATCCACCTCCCCCGATGTGGGGTCCTTCACGGGCTCCAAGTGGATCTCTGCCCCTCCGTGGACCTCCATGGGCTGCAGGGGGACAACCTGTTTCACCATGGTCGTCACCACAGGCTGCAGGGGAATCTTGGCCAGGAGCCACATTACTCCTCTCCCTCCTTCTTCACTGACCTTGGCATCTGCAGCCGTTCCTCTCACAAGAAAAGTTCTTCACAACAAGCTGGCAGACGCCTCTCAGAATCTCTTCACATCATCCAGCTCATCTCCTCTCCACTTCTTGCAGCCGGGCCGGACCGAGTCGGGCCCAGTCGGCTGCCTGGCGAGAGGCCAGAGGGTGAGGCCTGCAAGGCCCATGAGGCCTGCACCTCCCCCTCTGCGCCTCTGCCCCCGCTCAGCTTCTTCACATCTTCTCTTCTCTTTTTTTTTTTTTTTCTGTTTTCCCCTTCTTAAATATGTTATCGCAGAGGTGTTATCAGGGGACATTCTGCTACCAATTGGCTCGGCCTTGGCCACCAGCGGGTCCGCCCTAGGCCTGGCTGAGTCCACTGGACAAAGGGGAGCAACTTCTAGCAGTTTCCTACAGAAGCTGCCACCTTAGGCCCCCCCTCACTAAACAAAACCACAACAGATACTGAGTGTAGTAGCCTTCTGATCATTGCAGTATTTCAAATTTGTAAACTTTAAAACAAAATAAAAGTCACAACAGAGAAAAAGAAAAAAAAATAAATCACTTGTTACAATTTTTTTCCCTGGATCTCTTTGATGTAAACTACAAACGAGTTCAACTCTGGACATATATCACTTGGTTTCTGTTCAGAAAAATGAGTTAAGATATCAGTTGGTTTAAACCTTAAAGAGATAAAATCTTGCCTTTAAATTCCTGGAGACCTTAAGCAGACCTCAGGAAGGCTTTTTGTACACTGCCAAAAGCTTATCTGTTCTCCAAATGTAGTAATTACCCTAATAAGGTATTAGTATAAAGGTATTACCTCTTCTCATCCTACTTGAGTTAAAAGACACTTGGAAAAAAATATGAATCTACCTCTTCTAATGATGTCATCTTGAAAATGCTTGATTTAAATTTAGAACCAACAGGAAAATGGAACTCCTCAGCTGCAGAAGTAAATGAAGTGCAATGCACTAGAACTGTCAGTTTACGTGTCTGCAAGATTGCTGACTCACATGGCACAAAACAGCCTTTCTGAACTTCCAGCCTGTAGTCTGGAGTCCATGTTAGATTAACAGTTGAGGTAGCTTCATACTGCAGAAATATATTTTCTTTGCTTATTTCTGGAAGACAATCTAGGTGCAAAAAAGTTAGATTGTCTTAGATGAAGGACTGATGCTATTTTCACATTTTCTGTAGTAGTATAAAATACTCCAGTATTCAAATCTGCAAAGTTTTGGAGGACCCACAAAAAACGAAGTCTGTGCCACAATGCAGTTTTATGTAGTATCTCTAGTATGGGAGTAGGTTTAAAGCAACTTCTGCCCAGGAAGTGAGTGAAAAATGAATCAGCATAAAGCCATAGTGGCTGTTAGTCTTTTTCTGCCCTCTGTGTATTGCCAAGATCTTCATGCAGGCTGCATGGGCCTGTAGCAGCGATCAGAAAGAGGTGCAAATATCTCAGAACGGTGAAGCAGAGGATGCAATACTTCAGGCCCTTGTGTTCCACGGAATCACAAGATATGAGCTGTTGTAGATGTTTCCTGATTTGGGGCTGGAGACATGAGGGGTTAGCCGTGTGGAGTTTAAGTAAATTAATATAGAAAGGCTTCAAATTGCCTTAGGCAAATGCTGGGACACATGAATCATACCAGCAGTAGCCTACAAGTCCCAGAGGTGCTAGCCCTCTGGGGAGTCACAGTCACCTCTTCCCACACCAGGTGAAAACCTCAACCAAATGACATGAAGGAGTGAGGGAAGAGTGGCACAGTGTGGTAATACTGGCAAAGGCATGATTCGTTGAAACCATTGGCAGCGTTGCATAGGAGAAGGTGGCATTGGTGCAATATGCAAAATAAAATGAACTCACTCTCTGTATATTTAGATCTCACAGAATTGTTGGTGTTCCACCAAAGACAGACAGTGCATCCCTCCAGGTAGTAAATTTTGCTAATGGGTTTTCTTTTGTTATGCATGTGTCGATTTCCCCATTACTTTATCTTTTCTAAAAATCAGACTCAGCTGGATTGGCTTGGCAGACGGAGCTGTTTACCTCAACACAGAGACACGCACACACGCATGAGAAACCTTTGTTGCCTCAAGAGACAGCCTCAGTTTCATGCCTCGCAAAGGGATTATCTTGAATAACGCTAATCTGTCATTCCTGTGACAAATTAAGGACTTCACTTTTTGCACAAACCGGCAGGCGCAGTTTGCGCCTGCACCTTCAGCGGCCGGAACCAACCGTGCTTCGCTGACGCCTTCCAAGCTGACGGCAGGCCGGGCCGGTGTCCGGTCCCCACACGTGTCCGTTGGCACCGGCTCCGCCCGGCCACTCCTCTGCGCCTCGCCACGCCGACAGCAGACAGACGCCCTTTCTGTTCCTCCAGCCGGCGGCACTCCGACCCCGCCCCGCCCGAGGCCGCCCTCTCCCGGGCCGCCGCCGCACAGCGTCCACGCGCCACTGGGTCCGAGCGCAGCCCCTGCAATCACACGGCCGGCCAATCGATCGTGGCCTTTGCCTTCTCTCACCCCCAACCCAGGCGACAGCCCCCGCCGAAGCACCAGGCCGCCTCGCTGGGTGCGGGGAGGGGGGCGCAGAGGACGCGGGCGGCGCAGCACCCGCAGATTGCTAAGGGGAAGGCCCTGCGACAGCGCCCGTTCCCGGGGCGAGGATGAGTCCTGGCTCTGCGCGCAGGGTCTGTCCGCCCTGGGCCGAGGCCCGCTGGGCACCAGGGGGCCCGGCGGATGGCGCCGCGGGCTAGGCTGGGCTCCCCCGCCTGCGATAACAGGCAGCTAGGCTGCCGCGGTTGCGCGCTTTCCGCAGGCTGTCGCGCCTCGCGGCAGCGCTGTTATGAGTGGGCTCTGCCCCGCGGGAGGCGGGCAGCCGGCGGCGGCTAAACGCTTCCCCGCATCGGGCCACTGGGGCCGGGCCGGAGGGGAGGGAGGGAGGGAGGACGCAGGCTGAGAGACTTCCTCCTCCTCGGCAGCGAACCGGGCGGCGGCGGTGGCTTCTTCCCCACAGCAGCCGGTCTCCGTAGCCCGGCTCACAGCCGCGCCCCAGTAGAACGCTGCCTGTGCTCCCGCTGGTGCTGAGCGCTCCGCCGTCCCTGCGGCCCGGCCTCTCCCGGCAAGGCGGGCCCCACCGGCTGGTCGCGGCCCGCCTGGCGCCCCGCGGGGCGCAGTCCGACGCCTGCTCCCTCGCCCCCGCCATCCAGCAGGACCGCGGCGCGCTCCCGAGCGGCGAGGACAGCCGCGGCAAGCTGCCCTAGCTCCTCCGCCCGCCCGCCGAAGGGGGCCGGCGCGGCAGATGGGTGGCTCCTTCCGCCGCCCCCTTCCTGCCTGCCGCCTCCTCCCCCCCGCTGCCCCCGGCCTCCACCACTGCCTCCTACCCCACTGCCAAGGCCGCCGCGTCTGCCTCCTCCTCCGCTGGCTGCCTCCTCCCGGCAGCCCCGCGAATCCGCGCTCGCTCCCGCTCAGGCTTCCCGGGACTCGCCATGAGCGGCGGCGCCGCTCGCTTCCCGCCACCTCCTGCCCTCTGCCCGCCGCCGCCCCTGCACGGGCCGAGTCTGCCGGAGCCAGGAGTGCGCAGCCAGGGCCGGGGTAGCCCCGCTGGCCACGGCGCACCCCGCGCCGCCCCGGGAGCGCGAGGGTCGCCGCCAGGTGAGCGGGAAAGGGGCCCCGGCGGAGCGAGGTGGGGGGGGGCTATCTCCAGGCGTCCCACTACCTGTCCGGCAGCGCAACTGGCCTGGAGGGCCTCGAAGTTGTCCTCCTTGTTGTCCTCCCTGGTGTCCCGAGTCGCGGCCGCCCCCAGGAGTCCATCCCCGGGTAAGGGGCGAGCAGCGGGACGTCGAGGTGGAGGAAGAACTCTGGCTGGTCACCGCAGGGCGAGACAAGTCGCGGCGGCTGCCGACATCTCCGGTGTCGCCCAGCCTGCGAAGGGGTGCCCGGAGCCCCTGGCGCCTCGGTGGCCGGCACGGCCATGGCTTTTTCCCCATCAGTCGGGATGCAGCGTTATGCAGCGTGGGCGGCCCACGGTGCAGGGCCCAGGGCTTTCGCCTCCGGTCGTCGCACAGCTGCCAGCTCTTCCCCGCCCTGCACTGCCGGCCGTCGACCGCCGGTGCAGCTTGGAGGGGTCGCGTTGCGCCGGCTCTCGGTGCATGCTCGCCCTCGCGGCGACGGCGTCGCCAGGCTTCACCCCAGGCTTCGGCGTAGCCGCGGCAACGCCCGGGCCCCGTCGGCCTTGCGGGCCCTCCGTGCAGCCGCCGCCAGCCTGCAGCCTGCTCTGGGGCTCCCGAAAGGGTGGGGGATGGAGGGTTGGCATGTGTCTATGCCCCTAAATCGCGCGCTCCCCATTGCGGCATGCTGCCGGTGTCCGCCGAGATTCGCGGTGTATAGTGGCAGGTCACGTCGAGTTTCAGCATGTAGCTCCGGAATGCTTTGAAAGCCAGTCTGCCTCCGTGGGAGTCCCGGCTGAACGCCCTCGGAGCCCTCGGCAGCTGCCCGTTAAACGTGTCCTTGAGTTCCCTGTCAGAAACAGTCATCAGCAGGGTCTGTGTTCGGAAGTGGTTTTGGGCATGTGGTTCCCTTGCCCTGGGAGCTACGGTGTTTTCAGGGCTGAGGTCCAAGCATTTGAGCTGATGTGTGTATTGTTAAACACCAGTGCCACTTCCAAGACCACACTGGAGTTTCCCACATGCTTAAATTTAAACGGGTGTCTGTGTGGTTTCAGGACTGGGGCCTTAGATGTTCTCCTCAGCGGTTATTTGTGAATGGCAGTGAGAACGAAACTGTTTATGTATATACAAGGTTGGTGATTATGAAGTGGTATGGGAGAACAGCAGAACACAAGGCATCGTTCTTTGGGCCTGGAGGGTGAAGAAATGAGATGTCTAATTAATCTTGTCTTAGAATGTATTTTTAGGGGTGCTCAACTTGAATGATTTACAGGAGTCTGCAGTACGAATGTTTATACTGATGAAAATCTTGCTCTGAAATGAAGCAGCTGTTATAGATAAGGTCCTCTTGAAATTTGTGATTGACAGCGTATTAAAGGATTACTGTGCAGAAAGCTGAGGAGGAACTTGAATTTTTACCTTTGAATTGTATTATGCAGCTCAGAAATAGCTTTTCCTTGTGCTGAGACCACACAGCACCTGGGGAAGGTCAGTCTCTCCTGTCTAGCTATTTGGGCCTTCCAAATAAAATACAAAGGACAAAAGTATTCTTCTACTATAGGTGATCTGAAAATGGAGGTTTTAGCTGGTGAAACTATATTTCAACTTTTTATTTTAAAATTGCTTGGACATTCTTAGTGTAGATTATAACCTTACCTTAAAGTCTCAAAACCTCTCCTAACCTTCTCACACTCTTAATCATCCAATAGACAAATAGTATGCTACTACTGGGAGAAAAAAGCTTTTGTATTTCCCATGGTTTGGAAAATCTTGATGGAGAGGAAAACAATAACCCTTATCACATAACAAATTAATCACAGGTCTAGTGTACAAAGACCGTACTGTTGGATTAGGGAATGCTGAGCTTTCCTTCTCCGAAAAGGGAAGGAGCTTTTTGGGGTTGTCCTGAAGTTTTGGTATTTGCTAGTACAGATCCTGTGGTTAATGATAACTGGAATAGTGAGAACCAGTTTGCTCAAAAGAGCTCTTGCATATGGCCGAGTTAAGAGATTAAGTTTTACAATACACTTAAATCACAGTAGCAAGTGGATGTTTATTGTTAGTTGTGATCTCAAAAATACAAAAAATGTTTTCATGTAGTATGATCTCTGATGCACCTTCTGATTTGGAGAAAACATCATAATTTACAGACAAATGCAGGAGATTTCTAGATTTGGGATGGAAAATGTTGGGTTGTTTTTGTTTTTGTTTTTTTTTCTGCAAAGGGAAAGACAGTTACTCTGACTTTGTGAAGGTCTACCCACTTCATTCAGATATTTACCACTAGAAGAAAAATTGATGAATCAAACTCTGGCATCAGAGTTGGACTTGGATGGTTTTACTGAGCATTCTCCCTGTCATGCTCTTGAAAGGAGTCATCTTCTGTTGGTCGTCCTAATGCATTAACTTTTGATAAAAAACTGTATTGTGGCCTCATCTTCAAACATTAGGCGTTAGTGAAATTACTGTAGTTTACAAGCAAGGTTGAAAGAATGTTTACTATTTCTTTTTCCCCAGCAGAAAAATGTTTAGTGATGGCTGGTTCTTCTTTTTTTGTTGCTGTTGTTGTTTATTTTCTGTTTTTCTCCCAAACAGTGTGTGTCAACAGAAGGGAAAGTCTCTATTCATGACTGTCAAATTAGTGAAAGAATATTGGACTAGAAAATGCTGCACTAAAGAGCTGATTCATGGTTTCATTCAGAAAATTGATCCTGATCTTAAGAGGCACTTCACCTTCCATAAAGTGCTCTACCTCTGCTGGGGTACATGCATCTTCTCAGTGAAAAAGAGAAGCCCACCTAGAGGCAAGATTGTCAACTAGGAAGAGAAAAATGTGTTCATAGTGGAAATTCTTAGACTTTTTTAGCTTCTTTTTTTTTTTTTTTTTGTAAGGTCTGTATTAACATTTTCAGATTTTGCAGCATTTGGAAAGGAATGACGGCTTTTCAAAGTTGTGGTGTACTTACGATAACTGTGTGATGTCTATAGCTGGTGAAATCAGCTTTTCTCTTAAACATCTTTGTTATGCATATCAGCTTTTTGGATGTCATCTGGTAAACTTTGCTAAGTTTAATTAATATTGCTTGCCCTTCTTATGTTGCAGTTAGAATATCTAGTTAGAATAACCTTAAAATTCTTGTTTAAGACGCATATGAGGCTAAGTTATCTAGGCAGATAACTAGGCATCTGCTAAGTCTTTCGGTTTGGAGAAGCTGAAACTGCTGAGGAAAGGATCAGTACTAGTTTCAAACATATGCAGAATGTGAGGGGATGGACTTGCTTGTAAAGATAGTGCTACTGTGTCACTTAAGTGCAGTAGAAAGCTGTTTGAATTCATAGTGATTCTGCCTAATGCTGTATATGCTAAGCCATTGTAATATCAGTCGTAAAACTCCTTGTGTGTTCATACTGGCACATGTAAGCTTTTGTGCCTTTAGCAGTTGTGTATAGTTGTAGAATCATAGAATTGTTAGGGTTGGAAGGGACCTTCAAAGGTCATCTAGTCCAACCCCGCTGCAACAAGCAGGGACAACCCCCACTAGATCAGGTTGCTCAGAGCCTCATCCAACCTGGCCTTGAATGTTTCCAGGGATGGGGCATCTACCACCTCTCTGGGCAACCTGGTCCAGTGTTTTACCACCCTCATTGTAAAATATTATTTTCCTTATATCTAATCTAAATCTGCCTCCCTCTATTTTAAAACCATTACCTCTCGTCCTATCACAACAGGCTCTACTGAACAGTCTCTCCCCATTCTCTCCTAGGCCCCCTTTAGGTACTGGAAGACCGCTATCAGGTCTCCTCAGAGTCTCCTCCAGGCTGAACAGCCCCAACTCTCTCAGCCTGTCCTCATAGGAGAGGTGCTCCAGCCCTGTTAGCATCTTTGTGGCCCTCCTCTAGACCTTCTCCAACTGGTCCATGTCCTTCTTACGTTGGGGGCTTATGGACGCAGTACTCGAGGTGGGGTCTCACCAGGGCAGAGTAGAGGGGGCAGAATCACCTCCCTCGACCTGCTGGCCATGCTCCTCTTCATGCAGCCCAGGATGCAGTTGGCCTTCTGGTCCGCAAGGGCACATGGCTGGCTCATGTTGAGCTTCTCAGCTACCAGTACTCCCAGCTCCCTCTCTTCAAGTCTCAATCCAGCCTCTATTTGTGCCTGGGATTGCCATGATCCAAGTGCAGGACCTTGCGCTTGGCCTGGTTGAACTTCATGAGGTTGGTACGGGCCCACTTCTCCAGCCTGTCAAGGGCCCTCTGGATGGCATCCTTCCCTTCCAGCGTGTCGACAGCAACACACAGCTTGGTGTTGTCAGCAAACTTGCTGAGGGTGCACTCTATCCCACTGTCCATGTCACCGACAAAGATGTTGAACGGGGCCGGGCTTAGACCTCTGAGTAATGCCACTCGTGACCCATCTCCACTTGGACATTGAGCTGTTAACCAGCACTCTCTGAGTGTGGCCATCCAGCCAACTCCTTATCCACCGAGTGGTCCATCCATCAAACCCATGTCTCTCTAGTTTAGAGAGAAGGATATTGTGTGGGACAGTGTCAAATACCTTGCACAAGTCCAGGTAGATGATGTCTGTTGCTCGTCCTTTGTTCACCAATGCCGTCATCCCGTCATAGAAGGTCACCAAATTGGTCAGGCACAATCTGCCCTTGGTGAAGCCATGCTGGCTGTCACCAACCACCTCCTTGCTCTCCATTTGCCTTAGCATGGTTTCCAGGAGAGTCTGCTCCATGACCTTGCCCATGACCTTGCCAGGCACAGAGGTGAGGCTTACCAGCCTGTAGTTACCCGGGTCTTTCTTGTTCCCCTTTTTAAAAACTGGGGCTATGTTCCCTCTCTTCCAGTCATCAGGGACCTTACCAGACTGCCACGACTTCTCAAATACAATGGCCAGCGGCTCGGCAACTTCATCCACCAGTTCCCTGAGGACCCACAGATGGATCTCCTCAGGTCCCATGGGCTTGTGCACCTTCAGGTTCCTCAGATGTTCCCAAACCTGCTCTTCTGCTACACTGGGCGGTTCTTCATCCTCCCAGTCCCTGCTTGTGTCTTCCACAGCTTGGGTGGCGAGACAAGAGCCCTTATTGGTGAAGACTGAGGCAAAAAAGTCATTGAGTACCTCAGTCTTCTCCATGTCCTGGGTTTCCTTCCGGAGGGGGCCTACATTCTCCCTGGACCTTCTTTTGTCCCCAACATACCTACAGAAGCCTTTCTTGCTGTTTTTGACATCCCTGGCCAGATTCAATTCTGTCAGGGCTTTAGCCTGCCTCATCTGATCCCTGGCCACTCACACAGCCTCTCTGTAATCCTCCCAGGCTACCTGTCCCCGTTTCCACCCTCTATAGGCTTCCTTTTTTACTTTCAGTTCGTCCAGGAGCTCCTTGCTGATCCACGCGGGCCTCCTGGCCTTTTTGCCCAACTTGTTCTTCATTGGGATGCACTGCTGCTGAGCTTGGAGGAGATACTCCTTAAATATGGACCAACTTTCCTGGGCCCCTCTTCCCTCCACGGCTGCCTCCCATGGCACTTGGCCCATCAGGTCCCTGAAGAGGCCAAAGTCCACCTTCTTGAAGTCTAGGGCTGAGAGCTTGCCATATAGTGTCCTCACTGCCCTGTGGATCTTGAACTCCACCGTGTCGTCGCTGCAGCCAAGGCTGTTCTTTAGTTTCCCATCCCCCACCAGCCCCTCCCTGTTGGTGAGCATGAGGTCGAGCATGGCACCCCTCCTTGTCGTCTCCTCTATCGCCTGCAGGAGGAAGTTGTTGTCCACGCATTCCAGGAACCTCCTGGAGTGCCTGTGCCCTGCCGTGTTGTCGCTCCAACAGATGTCGGGGTGGTTGAAGCCCCCCACGAGGACCAGGGCTTGTGACTGCGAGGCTGCTCCTATCTGCCTGTAGAGGGCCTCATCTGCTCTGTCCTCCTGGCCAGGCGGCCTGTAACAGACCCCCACCGTAGCATTCCCTGTCCGTCCCTGTCCTCTAATCTTGACCCATAAGCTCTCTGTCAGCTCCTCCTCCATCCCCAGGCGGAGCTCCATGGACTCCAGCTGGTTTTTGACGTAGAGAGCGACGCCCCCTCCTCGTCTCCCCTGCCTATTCTTCCTTAAAAAGCCTATACCTCTCCATGCCATAGATAGCTAAACCATCTATGCGTAATATGTGTGGTTTTGTTCTCAAACTGGAAGGCAGTCACTATGACTTTACAATGAGTGTCATACTTAATTCTAGCACGCATGGAGATAGATGGGAGTTTTCTGATTTATGTCATGGTGATGCCTTTGTAGCTTTACCATGTAAATTAAAGCAATATGGAAAGATAACTTCCTAGTAAGAACAAGTGAAGCATATTCAGTATGTGGGTGGTTTTCAAGAGTTGTGATTGATTTTAATAGATTAAAACCAGCCAACTGAAAAAAAAAAAAAAAACAACCCCGAACCGGAAGCTAGTATTGCAGCACCTTTGAATTTAGTTCAGCTGTGATGTTTGTAAGTGTCGTAGTTCAGCCCCAATCGGGACCAGACTATGCAGTCTCTCTCTCGCTCCCCCTACCCTCCGAGAGAACAGGAGGAAATGATATAAGGAAAACGGCTTGAGGTTTGAGATAAGGACGGGGAGAAATCCTTAAAGTTACCGTTACGGGCAAAACAGACTCGACTTGGGGAAAACTATTCATTTGTTTCTAAAACTAGCAGGAGAATGAGACAGGGAACAAGATAACCTCCCCCCACCCCTCCCTCTTCCCGGGCTTAACATTATCTCTACTACCTCCCCTCCCGAGCAGCACGGGGTGGGGAAAGGGAATGGGGGTCGCGGTCAGTTCATCACGCGTTGTTTTACGCCGCTGTGTCATCGTCGGGGGAAGAACTCCTCGCATTCCTCCTCTGCTCCAGCGTGGGGTCCCTCCCACGGGCCACAGTCCTTTGTGAAACTGCTCTGGCGTGGGTCATCTCTTCTACAGGGTGCAGTCCCTCTAGAACAGCTGTCCCAGTGGGCCCTCCACAGGCCACAGCCTCCTTCAGGCCTCCACCTGCTCCGGTGTGGGGTCCTCCACGGGCTGCAGGTGGATCTCTGCCCCTCTGTGGACCTCCATGGGCTGCAGGGGGACAACCCGCTCCACCATGGTCTTCACCACAAGTTGCAGAGGAATCTTGGCCAGAAGCCGCGTTACTCCTCCCCCTCCTTCTTCACTGACCTTGGCGTCTGCAGCCATTCCTCACAACAGGCTGGCAGACGCCTCTCAGGATCCTTTTTACATCTTATTCTCTTCAACTGCTCATCTCCTCTCCACTTCTTGCAGCTAGGCTGGGCCGAGTTGGGCCCAGTCAGCTGCTCGGCAGGAGGCCAGAGGGTGAGGCCTGCAAGGCCCACAAGGCTCGTGCCTCCCCCTCTCTGCCCCCCGCTCAGCTGCTTCACATCTTCTCTTTTTTTTTTTTTTTCTGTTTTCCCCTACTTAAATACGTTATTGCAGAGGCGTTATCACGGGACATTCTGCTACCAATTGGCTCGGCCTTGGACAGCAGTGGGTCCGCCCTAGGCCCGGCCAAGTCCACTGAACAAGAGGGAGCGACTTCTAGCAGTTTCCTACAGAAGCTACCACCTTAGGCCCCCCCTCACTAACAAAACCAGAACAGTAAGCAAAGAAGTGGCTTGGTAGTAATTTTTGGTTAGAATTACCACAATTTTGTAAACCTGTTACTGTGCATGTTTGTTGGGTAGAACTAATTTGTATTGGATGCTAAATTGTAATTACCTTTAGTATCTCAGAATTATTTATTGTAATGTTGATGTGTTGGTTTTGCTAGTTTTGAATTATAAAAGAAGACAGAAGGCTTTTTTTTTTTACATAATGTAGTTGTTCTCTGAATAGATTCTAGTAATCATGGAATTAATTTAGCGAACATACATTGAATATTTATTTCAAGAATTTAGTTATAACAGAAATAAGTTGCATATTTATTGGACCAATCTGGGAAACAAATGCAAACCTACTTTCTTAACAATTCCTTTCGGATAATATACATTCATTTAAAGTCATTTTCTGTGACTACTCTATCACTTTTAATTTTTATTTCACTTTGACTTTCTTTGGTAAATTAGTATGTAGTGCTTATATGAACTGGAAATGATAATTTAATGGCCTGAAATTGTTCTATGCTGTAAGTGTACTGTATGAAGTTATTTTGGAGGTATGCTTTTTAGGTGCCAGCACCAACCAGCTCAAGTGAATGCTAGCAAATGTTGATGTGTCCCCCCTCGACATAAGAGTTTACAGATAATGTGAGACTGAGATAAATGTATTTTAAGGAAAAGTAATAAAATAAAATTAATATGTGGATCTTTTAATTATAATTCTTGGAGTACAGGCAACTTCATCCTTTCTTATTCTGGTACATTTCAGATGTAAAATACGCAGTAGCACAGGAATGAAAAATTCCAAATTGTCTCTACAGTACTAATTTTAGTTTAATAATAGGAAAGAGACCAGAGATAAGCATTTAAATTTGAAATGCGTGCTCTGCTTTGCAATATCTCCTTATGAAATAATCTAAGTTATCCTTTTGGTCTAATCTATCAAGATACTGATTATTGTCAATATCTGTTGATTTGAACTGGATGACTGGAACTGATCCTTCAGCTGTCAGAAGGACTGAATGTTTGGGAGGCTACACAGAAAAACATAATACAGAGTTGCAGTGTAGCTGGCAAATTATTTGGCTTGTAAACTCACTTGCCTTTGTTAGCTACTGCCTTGGCTAGAAGTTGTTAACTGCGGAGAAAATGGGGGAGAGATTGATTTTCATTAAGAGTGGAAGTGTTAGATGTGAGTGTGGGTTTTTTTGTTTGTTTGGTTTTTTTTTTCCTACTACTGTCACTCCACAGGCATTAGTGAAGATGACATGGATTTGCAGCTGAAAAGAAATTTGAGTCTGATGTCTTGCACAGTTTTTCGTTAGAGTTTGTCTGATTTTGAAACTGATGGTCTCATCTCAGTTAAAGTAACTGATAACGGATAACTGATGATTCAATATGCGGTACAGTCTCAGTTCAAAGAAAAGGAATGTCACAAAAAATTACAGGTACACATATATATACGTGTATGTGTGTGTATTGACTTGGTTCTTGTCGTAACAGTCCCCTGTTACATCTGCATTATTTTTTATATTTCATGACTATGCTACAACACTGCATTTTCATATCCATCTGAATTTGGCATCCCAGGCACATTACATGTGTTATTTGAGCCTTGAGCTATTTCTTTCCAAGATGAAATTACTACAGAAAAAAAGTTAGGCAGTAGGGCAGATTTTCTACTGTGCTTTTTATACTCTCACTGTTTTACCCATTTCAGCTGGACATAGAGACTGAAAATTCAACACTCAGCATAGAGAAGTATTTTTGCATTTTCACAAAAAGCTGAAAATGAGAAATTGCTTTAGAGAATATTGATAAACATGATTGTAAACATTGTAAATCCTTGGAAAAGCTGTGCTCAGTTAAAAATAAAGGGGTTTTTCTTCCTTGCTTTTTTATATTTAGTTTTGCTGGTTATACAGGCCTTTTTTTCACCCACAAAGTATCTTGGCAAAATGAAATCCACACATACAATCCATACACAGAATTTTTTGACTCGTTTTTTTCCTGAGAAAGATAGACTTTACATCTTTTTCAAACAATAGCATTGCAGCTTTTTTTCTTAGTTCTTGCACCTTGGGTATTTTAAGTGGTCTCTCATACAGCATCTGTTTCATATCAGAAGTTCTGATGGAGATGTGTCATCTAAACATAAGAGTACTTAGTGTTAACGTGAGGCAAGATGTGGGTGGGATAACAAGGAGAGTACTAAAATGTCAGAGACTATCTTGTGAAGATTGCAGTAGGAGCTCCCTTTGCAGGAATAGTCTAATATGTTGGTGCTGCTTTTTCCCACTTTTGTTTTCCTGGGGTTTATTTGTTTTGTTGTGGTGGTTTTTTTGATGCTGAGTTGTTTGGGTTTTTTTGACATCTTCTGGTTGCATTCTTCTACCCTTGTTCTAAACTACTTTTTTCTTCTTTGTGTCTGTGAAGTACAGTAAATGCTTTGTTGTTAGAATTCCCTGAAAGGAAAAGAATCTCCATTCTCAAGGTAAAAGATACTGTTGTTCTTGTGCTCTGATAGCTTAAAATAAAGCTTCCTTCTGGAAGTTACTTGATATGTAATGTAGAGCAAAGAATGCATACCTCGCTCTATTTAGGGAAAGATGCAGGAAGTGGTTTTTGAAATAGTAAGTCATAGGTATTTTCCTAAGTATTTTAAGCAAATTTTTGTTTTCCCTGCTTCTCAAACCACACATGTGCTCCAAATGTTCATTCTTAAAACACTCTTCCCTAGATATTTCTCAGTGAAGAGCCTGGCATCCCAGCTCTAAGTTCCTAAGTTGCTGTTCCCATTTTCACTGGCATCGTGTTTAGGTTGAGCATCCTCCCTCTCATGCAAGCGCTTTGCAGCCATGACATGTGAAAGAGTAATGTCTATGATCACTCTGTTGGTGGTAAAGCATGTCAAGATGCTTCTCTAATTTCTCTTGTAATGACTGCGGTTCTGCATCCACACAAATTATCTGTGTTGCTTGTTGCATTGTCCAACAGCTGGTGTGGTTTTCCTGGACATGGACTGTCATATTAACCAGCCTTCAATGAAACATTGTAGTATTTCAGAGTCACAACTCTAAGTTGGCTTGGTCACCAGCTTCTGGGACAATCCAAAATGGGAAATGACTATTTAAAAGGAGACATACTCCCATCAATTCAATTGAAAAAAAAAAAAATCAGAAAAGCTTACTGACGTCTTTAATTGAATTTTTGTTCTTTTGTATAATTTACACAACTGTGGCACAAAAGTATGCAGCTAGTATCAAAAAGAACATTACTTACACTGTTGAAGGGTGTTCATCATTGGTTTTGATGAATGCCACAACATCTATTATCCTTGTGGTTTGTGTGTGTTTTTGAGCAAGATTACATACAGTGTTTATGATGTGATTTCAAAATTCCTTTTTGCAGATGATTTTGGAGGTTGGATACAGATTAAACTTCTGAGCAGTTGCTTATGATTTGTGGAGGCTTGGGAGTGAAGGCTTTTAGCCACTGGTATGAGAAGTGTGTTGAAGCTTAAGAAATCTATGGCTGTGCTTGTAAAGAAGTAAAGCAGCAAACTGTGGTGTAAGCTGCATTGGCATATTTCAGGAAGGTGGGAGTCAAGATCTCTTTGATGTTGTTCTTCGTAGATGTCTGTTGAGTTGGATTGAAAAAGTGAGGGAAGTACACCCAGAAAAATATTCCTTTCTTCATTAAAACTTAATTTTATTTTTAAAACATTGGCAGTCTCTTGTGCCCATAGGGTCTTTCCCTTGCTGACTATGTAATATTTTGGTTGGTCATCCATGATGCTAAGCCACAGAAGTGTGTTTACATAGTCTATATAAACCCATGCTTAAACCAATAATCTGTAACAGTTTTGGATTAATGAAATGGTAAATGGGTTTATGTTTCTCATCCGGATTTTAAACTAGTCTAAGAGTGGGGAAATTGCATCATCCTAAATGACCCCAAGTTTGACGCTTGAGTCAGTTACATTCTGAAACTTGTACTGGAGTTCTCAGGAGAAAATGTTTAGCCAGTCTGTAAATTCATACTATGCTGGTTAGCTCCTAGTCTGGAAAAAATTGTATTCTTTTATTTTTATTTTTTTTTTTAGAGGAGGAGTGGAGCAGAAGATGGGACATAAATCTTATTGATCCTGCTTTTATGCAGCAAGATACAAAAAGTACTAATAATGAAGAATTTGAACACTGAGGAAAAACAAAGGATTTTTTTTTGCGTTTCGGCTGCTTTTTTAAAAAAGAGCACAGTGAACATGAGGGATTAGAGAAGAGCTATGAAAGTCGTAAATATGGTAAAAATAATATGACAACAATTGCTAGGATGTTGTCACCTTTCAAACTTGAAAAAACTCTCCTATTAATGAACAGCATATCTTTCTGGTGGAATAGTGGTTCTCCAGCTAGTTTATAGATTACACCATACTGTGGGGACCAGTCAATATGCTGAGCGGCAGGTGTGCTATTAGGAGGAATCTTGACAGGCTGAACAATTGAGGACCTCGTGGCATTCAACAAAGGCAAATGCAAAGTCTTGCACTGGGGCAGAATAACTGTGCAAAAGTTCAGGCTGGCAGCTGAATGGATGGGTAGCAGCTCTGCTGAAAAGGCAGATGCTGACTTAGTGGAGTGAGCTCACTTGAGGGCACCAAGATGATGTAGGGGCTGGAGCATGTGACTTACAGGGAGAGATGGAGGGAACGAGGGTTGCACAGCCCAGTGAAGAGGTGGCACAGGGGAGATCTTGATGCTGTCTACCCTTCTCTCATGAGACGATGTAGATAAGATAGAGCCAGACTCTGGCATGCTAGTAGGGCAAGGGGCTGGGAGTAGGACTTGGGCGGGAACTCATGTATTTCTGGTCAGATATTAGGAAGAGTTTTTTCCACCTTGGAGATGGTCAGGCACTGGAGCAAAGATCTGGAGACATTATGAGATTTACAACTCTGGAAATACACAGAACTCAGCCAGACAAGGTGCTGTGTAGCCTGCTCTAAATTGTCCTGGTCTGAGCAGGGTGATTGGATTAAGTGCTCTACACCAGTCTCTCAGCCTGAATAATTCTATATGATGCTGTAGTGGGCATGTTAGCCTTGGCTTGGGGGTGCCTAATTCAGGCACTGTAAATAGAGAAGTTACAGTAATTTGGGACTGGTTTAATTGCAGGTGGTTAGAAGTGATGGTGAGAACTCAGTTTGCTTAAGCATACAAATGTCACCTCTGCCTTGCGAGATTTTTTTCTTTTTTTTTAACCTTGATTTTTTCACCATGGTCATCTTAATACACTTCCTTCCCACACACTCAAGAATACGTTTTGCAATGGATATTTTGTGCATAAATGCTTTTGGATAAAGGACCAATAGTTTGTATAAATGAGTGCTGAAAGCAGAGCTATGTTTCTGCCTCTCTTCATCCTTCTTCCTAAATTATTTGCTTGCTGGTTTATGTACAAGCCATCTGTTTCCTTCTGAGAACAAAAGTGTGTGCACTTCAGGGTTTTGGGTGGTTTTTTGGTTTTTTTTTTTTTTTTTTTTTGCGGTCTTAGAGGTGATGGGAATGTTGAGTCTTGTCTTTGCTGTCATACTTGGTACACTTTCTCAGAAGGTGCTAGCTAAATGAATTGAGAGATTTGTTATTCAGTAACAGGCAAGTTTTTTTTTCAAGCTTGTAGGGTATGTGAGTAAAATATATACAAATTAAAAGATATATATTCACTGACATATTTTCATCTTTTTCTGTTAGTCTTTACCTAACGAATATTTATGATGTGATGAGTCTACAAGAGGATCAATCTTCAATAGTACTTTTAAGGAAAAATGGTGCAAACAAAAATTCAGTCAGTAACATAAAATATGAGCGTAACAGAAAGTAGGCAAAGAGCAAAAAATTGTGGTATATGACCTCCTCAGGTTGCCTTCACATATAAATGTGAAGTTGGCATTCTGTGTAAAGCTGTCAGGCTTGTCCTTTTAGTCTTGTTTGTGTGTAAATAGCTTCTGAGTTGAGGAATGCTTTTTCATTTCCTAAAAAGAATTGTAAGAAATCAGTGGTTAAGTAGCAGATAAATTACTCTGCCCCCTGAATAAAACACTATGAAGGGAGCTGATGCTGCTGTTCTTGGCTTATTGACCCATACCCATGACTGGACATAGATTAGTCGCTGGTGGTCACTGGATAGTAGCTAGTGGTTTACTTCCAAACATCTGCAATGTATGGTGTCTGTTACACGGACACAGGAAAGAATGGAGAGTAGCAAGGACTAGGGAAACCAAAGGAATTGCGGAGAATGGGAATTATAAGGATTTGGAGGGGAACTGGGTTATTGCAGGGAAGGAACATAAAAATACAGAACAAAAATCATAGAATCATAGAATCATAGAATGGTTAGAGTTGGAAGGGACCTTCAAAGGTCATCTAGTCCAACCCCCTGCAACAAGCAGGGACATCCCCCACTAGATCAGGTTGCTCAAAGCCTCATCCAGCCTGGCCTTGAACATTTCCAGGGATGGGGCATCCACCACCTCTCTGGGCAACCTGTTCCAGTGCTCTACAACTCTCATTGTAAAAAATTTTTTTCTAATATCTAATCTAAATCTACCTTCTTCTAATTGAAACCCATTACTCCTTGTCCTATCACAACAGGCCCTACTAAACAGCCTCTCCCCATCTTTCCTGTAGGCCCCCTTGAGGTATTGGAAGACCGCTATCAGGTCTCCCCGGAGCCTCCTCTTCTCCAGGCTGAACAGCCCCAACTCTCTCAGCCTGTCCTCATAGGAGAGGTGCTCCAGCCCTCTGATCATTTTCGTGGCCCTCCTCTGGACCCTCTCCAACTGGTCCATGTCCTTCTTATGTTGGGGACTCCAGAACTGGACGCAGTACTCCAGGTGGGGTCTCACAGGGCAGAGTAGAGGGGCAGAATCACCTCCCTCGACCTGCTGGCCACGCTCCTCTTGATGCAGCCCAGAATGCGGTTGGCCTTCTGGGCCGCAAGGGCGCATTGCCCACTCATGTTGAGCCTCTCGTCCACCAGCACTCCCAAGTCTTTTTCCTCAGGGCTGGTCTTGATCCATTCTCTGCCCAGCCTGTATTTGTGCCTGGGATTGCCACGACCCAGGTGCAGGACCTTGGACTTGGCCTGGTTGAACTTCATGAGGTTGGCACGGGCCCACCTCTCCAGCCTGTCCAGGTCCCTCTGGATGGCATCCCTCCCTTCCAGCTTGTCGACAGCACCACACAGCTTGGTATCATCGGCGAACTTGCTGAGGGTGCACTCCAGTCCATATCGCCGACAAAGATGTTGAACAGGGCCGGGCCCAACACAGACCCCTGAGGGACGCCACTGGTGACCGGTCTCCACTTGGACATTGAGCCATTGACCACCACTCTCTGAGTGCGGCCATCCAGCCAACTCCTTATCCACCGAGTGGTCCATCCATCGAACCCATGCCTCTCTAGTTTAGAGAGAAGGATGTCGTGCGGGACAGTGTCAAATGCCTTGTACAAGTCCAGGTAGATGATATCCGTTGCCCGTCCCTTGTCCACCGATGCTGTTACCCCGTCATAAAAGGCCACCAAATTGGTCAGGCACGATCTGCCCTTGGTGAAGCCATGTTGGCTGTCACCAACCACCTCCTTGCTCTCCATGTGCCTTAGCATGGTTTCCAGGAGAATCTGCTCCATGACCTTGCCAGGCACGGAGGTGAGGCTGACCGGCCTGTAGTTGCCCGGGTCTTCCTTATCCCCTTTTTAAAAATGGGGGTTATGTTCCCTCTCTTCCAGTCCTCGGGGACCTCACCAGACCACCACGATTTCTCAAATATGATGGCCAGTGGCTTGGCAACTTCATCTGCCAGTTCCCTCAGGACGCGCGGATGGATCTCATCAGGCCCCATGGACTTGTGCACCTTCAAGTTCCTTAGATGATCCCGAACCTGCTCTTCGAGCACCGTGGGTGGTTCTTCATCCTCGCAGTCCCTGCCTGTGCCTTCCACAGCTTGGGTGGGGAGACAAGAGCCCTTATCAGTGAAGACTGAGGCAAAAAAGTCATTGAGTACCTCAGCCTTCTCCACATCCCGGGTAACCACGACACCCGTTACCTTCCGGAGGGGGCCTACATTCTCCTTGGATTTTCTTTTGTCCCCTACATACCTGTAAAAGCTTTTCTTGTTCCTTTTTATATCCCTGGCCAGATTCGATTCCGTCAGGGCTTTAGCCTTCCTCACCCTATCCCTGGCCGCTCGCACAGCCACTCGGTAGTCCTCCCAGGCTACCTGTCCCCGTTTCCACCCTCTATAGGCTTCCTTCTTTACTATCAGTTGGTCCAGGAGCTCCTTGCTCATCCACGCTGGCCTCCTGGCCTTTTTGCCCGACTTCTTCTTCACTGGGATGCACCTCTGCTGAACTTGGAGGAGGTGCTCCTTAAATATGGACCAACTTTCCTGGGCCCCTCTTCCCTGCAGGGCCGCCTCCCATGGCACTTTGCCCATGAGGTTCTTGAAGAGACTGAAGTCCGCCTTCCTGAAATCTAGGGCAGAGAGCTTACTGTGCAGTTTCCTCGCCGCCCCGTGGATCTTGAACTCCACCGCGTCATGGTCACTGCAGCCAAGGCTGTCCATCAGTTTCACGTCCCCCACCAGCCCCTCCCTGTTGGTGAGCACAAGGTCAAGCATGGCACCCCTCCTTGTCAGCTCCTCTATCGCCTGCAGGAGGAAGTTATCGTCCACGCATTCCAGGAACCTCCTGGAGTGCCTGAGCCCTGCCGTGTTGTCTCTCCAACAGATGTTTTTGTTAATTCTACTGCTCATGTAACTACTGATTTCTTTTGAGGACCAATCTTAAAACGTCTGTGTCATAAAAGAGAGTTTTCAAAGTAAATTAATTGCCCATATTGTTATGGACTTGTTTAGTGTGAATTAACTGAATCTGTATCTCTTGTTAACCAGCTGCGTATGGAGGCTGTGTGGCAAAGTGGGTAGTGATGCCAAACCAGTTTCTGGAGTTTCTGAGTCTCCAGTTGGGTTGGGCAAAAGTACCCTTAAAGCATTTTAAATCAAAGACTTGTGCCATTTGTTTCATTTATTATTTTTTAACATCAGGTTTCGGTGTTAGGTCAAGTGTTTGTTTCCTATCAGTTATTTTTTGGATGCTGCATTTTCTGTTTGGGACAGATGTCCCAAAGAGACAAACATTTCTAGTAGCATAGTTCTTCCTTACCTTTGAGTTTCTCCCTTTTCTGCTGTTTTACCCTCAAGTTTAATAGTGACAAAAAGAGGAGTAGCAAAGAGGTCTAATAGGCTGCATCAGAAGTGAAGACATAAGAAATCATTCAATAATTGTACAAGTCTGTAGGAGAGATATAGAGCCTTGTTTTCAAGGCATTATGTCTAGTTTTGGAGGCCTTTTATGTTTCTAAGGTTTTTCAACTTAAGGTGAATTGTCCAGCAAAGATATGCCAAAATGATTGCCTACTGAACTATTTTTAATTTTGGTCTTCTGAAGATCTTGAATTTATACAATTTGGAGGAAAAAAAATGCTGGCTAAAATTTGTTGTATCTCTGTAGAGCAAGGGCCTGGAATAACCACTGAAGATTTTATGATCTCTGTAGAAACCAATAGGTGAAAATACTTAAATACTTATTAGTACAATTGAGAGGACTGTTGTTCAATGTCTATGTACTGATATGCTTTGATATTTACTATTCAGCATTTTTGGAGTTTGTCTGTGCTAGAAAGTTACACTATGCTAACATAATCAGTGTAGCTAAAGTGGCAAAGATTATAATCTCAGACATGAAAATGACTTTAAATTGATCATTCTGGGAGAGAATTGAGAATTGCTTATCCTGTTCTGGGAAAAAGGGTAAGAACATTTTGACCTGATAACCGTGTTGTTCTTGGGCTATAGACAGAGTGCACCTGGAGGATCACTGCTTACCAATACACTTGTCTATTCTCTTACATAGACCACCAACCCAGAGATGCTTGAAATTCAAAGTTCCTAATAGTTATGTTTGCTATTGAGAAGAACTTTCCAGCCATGTTATGGGCCCATGTGGTACCTTTTCGGAGTGCTTCAGCCTCCTTGTCCTAGCAGTCCGTGTGATGAAATTAAGAGGTAATTTCCTACAAAACATTAGTGTTTTATGCCTTTATCTTGCTTTGCCTAACTTTTGCTATCTTGGTTTTGTTGCTCCTTGTGTTCAAAAATTTTGTGCTCCTCTCAGATCAAGGCGTGCTGGAGCTTTCTGGATGATCTCCTGGCTTTCCAGGCTTTTCCTTACTTTTGCTACCTCCTAACCCAATTAAGCTTGTTTTTTCCAAGGTTATTGCTGAATGAACAAATTTCAAAGTGTAGTAAGAATACTTTGGTAGACTGAATTACTCTTGCAGATTATTGTGTTCAGCAATTCTGTGGCCACTGGAGCTACTTACGTTATCATAGGGGCAGTGGCATCAAAATGGGAGAGCTATAATGTAGCCTCAGGAAGGGGAAAACCGGGACATGTGGATATCTGTGTTCTCCAGAGCTGTCGATACATTTCGAAGGAAAATACAGTTAGCAGCTGAGGTTGAAGAAACACCTCTGGGAGACATATTTTGGGGATGTAAAACTAATTTTGAGCTCTGGTAAAGAAAATGCTGTCGTATTCCAACTGCTTGGGTTCCCTGTGAGGATTTTGTATGAAAAGTGGCAAAACTGGGCTTAGAACTTTGATTTTCTGGTGTTAACAAGGAAGGCTTTTGTATGTGAAGCAAACTGCTATTGTTATGAATTTATGACTCATGAAAAGAAAGGGAAGTGGATCTGGGTTGGTGAATGCGTAAAAAGGAGATGTGGCAATCTGATCTCTGGTTATGTCTGAACTCTGGATATTGTATATTTTGTGTTGGAACTTAAGTGAGAACTTAAATTCTAACTTTACTGACCCAGGCAATGCAGATGTTACTTCCAGAAAAAAATATGAAACAGAGCAGAGGCAGGCAGGTTTTCATGAGCAGATTTGCTCTGCTGTATCCAGAAGTGTAGACATAATTCTCATATCAACCACGAACAGTCATGCATCTATTGGTCTGTGTTTGTTGACTTCACTGTTTATGCCTTTGTTAAAGGAAATATGTGTGCTCTTGTACAGTGAGGTCTCTATTTGGAAAGGAGGAGACGAGAGACATAATTCCCATAGACTTTCAGAAGGCCAGTGGCTAATCTTCATTACTATAGGGAGGCTACTAGAAGGCTTCCTTTGGCTTTTGGTGATGAGCCAGAGGCTGTTGAAGTAGGAGCAACCCTGAGAAAAAAGGTTAGTGTGCTGAATCAAAGATGGATATCTCACAAGTCACAAGATTGTTGTTCATTCAAAGTCTCCTTTAAATATACATTTCTGTTGAATATTCTCTATTTTCCAGCTTGCTATTATTACTGTTATTAGCATAGTGATGCTCTTGAAGGTTGTGAGTTCAAAACATGCACGACTGGTGATAAATCCGATGTCTTATATTCTGACTCTCTTTTGCCTTGCATATTTTCAGTTATTTGTGTGCTGACAGAGACAAACACCCTGTGCATGTGGGAATGCTCACAGGCAGGCACATGAGCTTACATACCTCAATATCTGAAACAGTCACCTGAAACAGGTGACTGTTTTAAGATCTCTTAAGAGATCTCTTTAAGATCTTTAAGATCTGTTTTAAGATCTCTTAAAAAGATCTACAGTTTAGCAGTCTTTATATTCCTGGAGTTCTAATTGCCTCGGTGCATTATGTAAGGTATAAAAAGAGGTACTGATGAGGAAGAAGCTAGCTCTGTGGCATCCTAGATTTATGTGCGTTGAATATATTGTAAACTTTATGGGTTCTGTTGTGAAACTGTTCACAAGATACAGCTCTCCTAGTTAATGACTTTTGATTGGGGCTGGCTGACCTGGCTACTTAGATACTTCTCTTCCAGTTCTACACACTACTTTGTGACATCTTGGCTTCAACTGAAATAGGCCTAAAAGTAAGCTAAACTATATATATGTTTTAAAATCTGTATGTATACATTATGCCTCAATCTGAGAGCCCTTGTTTTGGATTGGATAGAGGTATGCCTTCGTTAAAAGCAGAAGTGGTAATGTGTTCAGTCATATAAAGATCTTGGTAATAGCAGTCCCTATCAGAAGGAGATAGTCACTTAAAATGATTGTATAGACTAGATATAATTGCAGTAACGTACCCTCTTTCTCAAAGTTTTCATGTATCTAATAGAGTTCAAACTCAACTGGGCATTTTTGCTGTTAAGGTGCTAGTTGAAGAACTGAAAACAGCTGAGCTATGTGGATTTGTCACAGGTACTGGCTGACGTGCATCTGTGTTGCTGCTTTTGCTTTCAGATGTTGCCATGGGTATCAGTTGGAGCACAAGGAGCTATGGTAATAAGAGTATTTGGGAGAGCTGGGTCTTGTTTACTTGAGAAAGGTAAGAGTGTGATGGATTGTGGGAACTCCCGATGGAACAGAGTGAAAGTGGGTGATACCTAGCCAGGCAAGACGACTAGGAAATGAGATACCTTGCTAAAGTCAAATTTAAAGGGAGGTGATTCTCCCCCTCTACTCTGCCCTGGTGAGACCCCACCTGGAGTACTGCATCCAGTTCTGGAGCCCCCAACACAAGAAGGACATGGACCAGTTGGAGAGGGTCCAGAGGAGGGCCACGAAGATGATAAGAGGGCTGGAGCACCTCTCCTATGAGGACAGGCTGAGAGAGTTGGGGCTGTTCAGCCTGGAGAAGAGAAGGCTCCGGGGAGACCTGATAGCGGTCTTCCAGTACCTCAAGGGGGCCTCCAAGAAAGATGGGGAGAGGCTGTTCAGTAGGGCCTGTTGCAATAGGACATGGAGTAATGGTTTTAAAATAGAGGGGGTAGATTTAGATTGGATATTAGGAAAAAATTTTTCACAATGCAAGTTATAGAACACTGGAACAGGTTGCCCAGAGAGGTGATGGATGCCCCATCCCTGGAAATGTTCAAGGCCAGGCTGGATGAGGCTCTGAGCAACCCGATCTAGTTGGGGATGTCCCTGCTTGTTGCAGGGAGGTTGGACTAGATGACCTTTGAAGGTCCTTTCCAACCTTAACCATTCTATGATTCTATGATTCTAAAAGTGCCAGAAGTTGAGAATCGGCAAATAGAGAGAAGGAAACACTAAGAAATCCATTAGAAAGAAAATTGAGCTGATTTCTTCTATTGCCCGTTACTGAATTAAGAAACATGAAGGAAATTCTAGAGTGCAGTTCTTTTGCACAAAACATAAAAAATTAGAAACTATGGAAACTAAAATGAAATCCTGTGGAGAAAAAAAGGTTATCATGTTGTGGTGAGTTAACTTTGGCTGGGTGCCAGGTCTCCACCAGACACCCTATCTCTCAACCTCCTCAACTGGACAGAGGAGAGAAAATATAATGAAAGGCTCATGGGTGAAGATAAGGACAGGGACACTGTGTAATTACAGTTACGAGCAAGACAGACTTGACTTGGGGAAATTAATTTAATTCACTGCCAATCAAAAGTCAGAGCAGGATAATGAGAAATAAAACATTAAATAAAATTTAACTTTAAAAAAAATCCAATCAGAAACCTTAAAATCTTAAAACACTTTTGCCCTAGCCCTCCCTTCTTCCTGGGCTTAACTTCACTCCAGAATTTCCTACCTCCTCCCCCACAGCAGTGCAGGGGGATGGGAAATACAGCTTGTAGTCAGTTAATTGCATGTTGTCTCTGTTGCTCCTTCCTCCTCAGGGGTAGAACTCCTCACGTTCTTCTCCTGCTTCAGCGTGAGGTCCCTGCCATGGCAGACAGTCTTCCATGAACTTCTCCAGTGTGAGTCCTTCCCATGCTCTACAGTTCTTCATGAACTGCTCGAGTGTGGGTCCTTTCCATGGGGTCCTTTCCATGGGGTGCAGTCCTTCAGTAATGGACTGTTCCAGTGTGGGTCCCCTGTGAAGCCAGCAAAACTGCTCTAGCCTGGGCTTCTGTCTCCATGGGTCCACAGGTCCTGCCAGGAGCCTGCTCTGGTGCAGGATCTCCACAGGGTCACAGCCTCCTTTGGGCACATCCTCTTGCCCCAGCGTGGGGTCCTCCATGGGCTGCAGGTGGATCTCTGCTCCTCTGTGGACCTCCATGGGCTGCAGAGGGACAGCCTGTCTCACCACATGCTGCATCACAGGCTGCAAGGGAATCTCTGCTCCCGTGCCTGGAGCACCTCCTCCCCATCCTTGAATTACCTAGTTTCTCTCACTCCTCTTTGGCTGCTGTTGCCGTATTCTTAACTATGTTACAACAGAGGCACTACCACTGTCATTGATGGGCTCAGCTTTGGTCAGTGGCATGTTAATCTTGGAGCTAGCTGGCATGTATATATATACAGATTTTAAAACATATGTCATACATAAGGGAAGATTCTGATATCTTCTCACAAAAGCCACCCCTGTAGCCCCCAGCTGCCAAAACATTGCCACGTAAACCCAATGCAAGATAGCCTAGAATAATGAGATCTGGAATTATTCACATCGATAACCAACACTGGCAAACATTGCTTACCTGTATGTGCTAACCTATCCTTTGACTTTGACTTTAAGCTCATAATTCTGCCACAATGTCAAGACAGGTGCTTGAAGAAAACACAGCTACTTTCCATGGGGTGTCCTGGGGAAAGACAAGGTGTGAAGACCTGCATAAAAAAGCTAATATAGGGGAGCAGAGTGAACTCAGCCCCTTGTGTTGTTTTGTGTGTGATTACTTATGACTTAAGCAGTTTGCTGCCTAGAAAAGTTCTATAGCTGAATAGGGTAATGTAGTTGACCCCAAATGCAGGTCCTGGCTTCCTCATCCTGTAGCTTGCATCTAAAATTGAAAATGAGCTGCACAGCAGCCATTATTTTGATGGAATAAATGTTTATATAGAGAAGGATCTGGATAAAAGCTATGAATTCTACTCCACATGTTCTCTAGCTTACTCACTAGTCAGAAGTCTTAGGGTACTACATATACGTGTAATTTTGCCATGGGGGAAAAGTCTGGAATTGTAAAGAAAATAAAATTATCAAATTAAAACCAAAATGCTAAACTAAAACCTTTTGATGTAGAGAGAAAATGATGTATCAAGGTTTTTGCTTAGGTTTGGGGAGATTTCAGACTTTTTACTTTACTCGGAAGGCTTCCAGAAAGTTGTGGGACTTTTGTGGTGGTGGTTGGGTTTGGTTTTTTTTGTTTGTTTGTTTTTTTTTTCTTATACAGCAGAGAGAAAGCTACTGCAGGACGAACAGAGGCAGAAATAATCCAATCGTATAAATGGAATAGAAACAGTAGTGGTCAGACTGATCTGTGATTTGCAGTAAAATCTGCTTATGAGTGACCTGCTGTTCTGTCATTTGATAAAATTGCTGCAGTTTGTCTGTTTCTTGTAAATGCAGTACTTAGATTTTTTTTGTGTGTATTTTTGCAAGAATCTCTACTAAGTGGATTACATCTGTCTAATACCTAACTTGCGGTCAAATGTTGACAGCTGTGATGTTCAAAGAAAACTGCAGAAAGCAGTCACATCCATCACAAGGACAGAGTTTTGTTATGTATTTTGATGTAAGGGCAGTGGTCAGCAAGGTTATTGGCAGGAATAGGGAGTAATAAACTTTGCTCGTCAGTGAAACCATATATCTGGAAGAGTGCATAGGCTTTATGAATAAGAAGGAAAGGGAAATGGCTGCTTTTTTTTTCCTTAAAGGAAGTGCTCCTTTCCAAGTAGCATTTGGTTTACATGAAGAAATGATTAAGAACTCTCGTATTTGTGAGGATCAGTTGGAATTGCTCTAGGTGACCCATCTTGTATTTTGTATTATGGTGAAAATTGGCCCATTTTGAGTCTTCCAAAGTAATGCAGGTGCTGCGGCTAATCTAAGACATCAGTATTGTTTGAAGAAAATTTCATTAAATATGTTTGAATGGATTAGTTTTTTGCTGGAGTGAGTGTGTGAACACTTTTTCATTAACAAGAGTTCAGGAATGTGGCCCCTCCAGAAACCTTTTACTGTGATGATGCACAGTCTCTTCAGAGTAAAGAACATAGTCTGCATCTATTGCTAGCAGTGTTTCAAGATTGGGCAGTCTCTTTCTTTGTGTTGAGTGCCAGACTGTGAGACCTTTGTGCAAAACAGGGAAGGAAGGTGAAATCAGGACACGCTGCAAGAGCTGATTTGAGGTTGGGGTTTTTTTTGAGTTTGACTGGCATTGGTTGCATAAAGGCAGATAAGCACAGCTTTGGTCTTTTCGGAGTTTGTAAAGCATTTACTTTGTGTATGTATGTGTGTTTTCCCTAGTTCATGTCATGAAGCTCTGAATCAGGCATCCACTGATTTATTAGCTGTCTAGAAACAGTATAAGGAGTGACCTAGAAACAAGCTGTGTTTCTAAGGTCATAACTTCATGGACACTTAAACTGCAACTGGAATAGCAGAAAAAGCTACCCGTTGTCACCTCTGTCCTAAGCTGAATGAATGAACTGCTGAAATTTAACACTAGCATTAGGTGTTAACTGAGGTAAATCCCTTGTTAAGATTCACTGAGTGTTCTTACAGATGTATATCTACAGTATGTGGGAGGGCTGGAAGCGTTTCCCTCAGTGGCAGTGCTGCCCTAACATGGGATCAAGAAATGAAAGCAAAGAGGTTGCAATAACTTCTTTTCAACCTGTGTAGTAACTTCTAGGTGATGTTTGTTTCTGCCTCTCTTCATCCATTGTGCGTGTTGGGTAGATTCTTAGAGGCACTGAGTACAGGGAGGGCTGCTAACTACTAAAATTTCACAGACGCAACGGCCTCAACATGCAGGTATTTCTTTGAACTTTACCTTCATTAATGCGATTCAGTTTGTCCATGAATCAAAAAGAATAGCTTGGTTTCCACTCTGTACCTGCAGTTTTGAGTATTCCTCACTAGTCGGGAGAGTGAACCTGGAGTCCTCTCATTTTAGGGTAGTGATCCTTCCCACATAACCCCCAGTAATATTGCAAAGCACAAGCTTGCAGGCTGGTAGACACCAGCCTCAGCTGCTGAATGTAATTTTTCCAAACTCTGCTGTATGGTTTGCTCGTGTAGGCCCAGAGCTTTCCTCTTATGCTTACAGTACTAGTATATTTTCGGTGCTTTTTACCTCATGCTTGATATGATGTAAACTTTGTTCAAGGCCTATAATCGACATAGGAGAGGTGATACGAGCCAACAAGGAGGGGTGCCATGCCTTGTGTTCACCAACAGGGAGGGACTGGTGGGGGATGTGAAACTGAAGGACAGCCTTGGCTGCAGCGACCATGACGCGGTGGAGTTCAAGATCTATGGGGCAGTGAGGAAACTACATGGCAGGCTCTCTGCCCTGGACTTCAGGAAGGCGGACTTTGGCTTCTTCAGGAATCTGATGGGCAAAGTGCCATGGGAGGTGGTCCTGGAGGGAAAAGGGGCCCAGGAAAGTTGGTCCATATTCAAGGAGCACCTCCTCCAAGCTCAGCAGCAGTGCATTCTTCATCGCTCCCAGTGCATCAGCGGAGCGAGGAAGAACAAGTTGGGCAAAAAGGCCAGGAGGCCTGCGTGGATGAGCAGGACCAACTGAAAGTAAAGAAGGAAGGAAGAAGGAAGCCTATAGAGGGTGGAAACGGGGACAGGTAGCCTGGGAGGACTACAGATAGGCTGTGCGACTGGCCAGGGATCAGGTGAGGAAGGCCAAAGCCCTGACAGAATTGAATCTGGCCTGGGATGTCAAAAACAGCAAGAAAGGCTTCTGTAGGTATGTCGGGGACAAAAGAAGGTCCAAGGAGAATATAGGCCCCCTCCGGAAGGAAACCGGTGTCCTGGTTACCCAGGACATGGAGAAGGCTGAGGTGCTTAATGACTTTTTTGCCTCAGTCTTCACCAATAAGGGCTCTTGTCTCGCCACCCAAGCTGTGGAAGACACAAGCAGGGACTGGGAGGATGAAGAACCGCCCAGTGTAGCAGAAGAGCAGGTTTGGGAACATCTGAGGAACCTGAAGGTGCACAAGTCCATGGGACCTGAGGAGATCCATCTGCGGGTCCTCAGGGAACTGGTGGATGAAGTTGCCAGGCTGCTGTCCATTGTATTTGAGAAGTCGTGGTGGTCTGGTGAGGTCGCCGATGACTGGAAGAGAGGAAACATAACCCCCATTTTTAAAAAGGGGAACAAGGAGGACCCAGGTGACTACAAGCCGGTCGGCCTCACCTCTGTGCCTGGCAAGGTCATGGAGCAGACTCTCCTGGAAACCATGCTAAGGCACATGGAGAGCAAGGAAGTGGTTGGTGACAGCCAACATGGCTTCACCAAGGGCAGATTGTGCCTGACCAATTTGGTGGCCTTCTGTGACGGGGTGACGGCATTGGTGAACAAAGGACGAGCAACGGATATCGTCTACCTGGACTTGTGCAAAGCTTTTGACACTGTCCCGCATGACATCCTTCTCTCTAAACTAGAGAGACATGGGTTTGATGGATGGACCACTCGGTGGATAAAGAGTTGGCTGGATGGCTGGACTCAGAGAGTGGTGGTCAACGGCTCCATGTCCAAGTCGAGACGGGTCATGAGTGGCGTCCCTCAGGGCCCGGCCCTGTTCAACATCTTTGTCGGTGACGTGGACAGTGGGATAGAGTGCACCCTCAGCAAGTTCGCCGACGACACCAAGCTGTGTGGTGCTGTCGACACGCTGGAAGGGAGGGATGCCATCCAGAGGGACCTTGACAGGCTGGAGAGGTGGGCCTGTGCCAACCTCATGAAGTTCAACCAGGCCAAATGCAAGGTCCTGCACCTGGGTCGTGGCAATCCCAGGCACAAATAGAGGCTGGGCGGAGAATGGATCGAGACCAGCCCTGAGGAGAAGGACTGGGGAGTACTGGTGGCCGAGAAGCTCAACATGAGCCAGCAATACACCCTTGCGGCCCAGAAGGCCATTCGCATCCTGGGCTGCATCAAGAGGAGCATGGCCAGCAGATCAAGGGAGGTGATTCTCCTCCTTTACTCTGCCCTGGTGAGACCCCACCTCGAGTACTGCGTCCGGTTCTGGATCCCCCAACACAAGGAGGACATGGACCAGTTGGAGAGGGTCCAGAGGAGGGCCACGAAAATGATCAGCGGGCTGGAGCACCTCTCCTGTGAGGACAGGCTGAGAGAGTTGGGGCTGTTCAGCCTGGAGAAGAGGAGGCTCCGGGGAGACCTGATAGCGGTCTTCTAGTACCTCAAGGGGGCCTACAAGAAAGATGGGGAGAGGCTGTTCAGTAGGGCCTGATGTGATAGGATGAGGGGTAATGGTTTTAAAATAGAGGGGGGTAGATTTAGATTGGAAATTAGGAAAACAATTTTTAGAATGCAAGTTGTAGAACACTGGAACAGGTTGCCCAGAAAGGTGGTGGAGGCCCCATGCCTGGAAACACTCAAGACCAGGTTGGATGAGGCTCTGAGCAACCTGATCTAGTCAGGGATGTCCCTGCTTCTTGCAGGGGGGTTGGACTAGATGACCTTTGAAGGTCCCTTCCAACCCTAACCATTCTGTGATTCTATGATTCTGTGATTTCAGTGATGGTCCATGTAGGGCCACTGTGGGAAATTGCAAGCTGCACACAGCTGTAAGAACATGACCTCGGAGAAGGCAGCTAGGAGGGTTGTTATCTAGGAGAGGGGAGCTAGGAGGGTTGTTATTGAGCAGTATGTTGTTGTAATCTGGAAACCGCTGTTAGCCAGCAAGCCACATACTTGGCAGGCCTTGCTGCATGTGCTGGCCATGTGTGCATCAACACCTGGTCAGTACTCTTCCACTGAATCTGCTGAGGGTATAAACAGAGGTGGCTCAGAGCGGAGGAGACAGAAAGGACCCAGAGCACACTCTACGAACAACAGGGGACACCCTGAAGGTGCTGCATCTACCTCCCTTCTCTGCTCTGACCCCATTGATCATCATCCTCCTGCTTGGCGGTGTCTCCGGCTTAGTCGGGTTGGTAAGACTCTCACAAAGGGAAAACAATATGCTGCTAACTGCTCATGCTAGGAACTGTAACTGCTTACGGTGGTAACTGCTTATGCAAGGCTATAATAGAGCAATAAATACTGTTGTGCTTTTAAATATCATATGTTGGGTGAACTTTATGCATAGGATCCTATGAACCGGTTACAATATTACATAGTTTTTCTTTCTCATCAAGTAAAAAACAGAACTCCTGAGTTGCCCATATCACCCAAAAGCATATTAGTTTCACAGAAGTGTACCAACCGTGTCCTACAGAACTAAACATGTCTGCTTTTTTTTTTTTTCCCCAGCTGAACTGTTCATTAAAAGCATTTTAGCATCATAGTTATTTTCAACTTAGAATTAATTCTCATAAGCTTTGTAGTATGATTGCCAGTACTGGAGAGAAACAGTTTCCTCCAAAAAGTGTGAGAGTTTCTCATCATAAGATGCTGCTTCTGTAATGAAAATAATGCAGAAAACATTGGCAGTTAGACAAGTGAGGATCTGTGTCTAGAAATCCAGAGCATAGCTTAGTCATTTGACTCTAGGAGAACTAACATTAAGTGGCTTATTAAAGCAGGCTGGTGATAGTACTTGAGTTATAAAATCTGGATTGTGCTTTTGACTCTCAAAGTCACTCTTCAAATGAGGTCTAGACATAGGACTATTAGGAGCATTAAGCAGGGTTTTCTGATGGCTTCTGAGACACTGCCTGTATTGAAAGCACTTTAGTTGCTGCTCTGTGTTGGGTGCAGAGGATACTTTGTTAAAGGGTACTTTGAATGCATTGTAACATCCCATTATTGGCAGAACGGGGAATCTTTTAATATTACACAGTCCATAGGCTGAGCTTGTGTCTGGGAGATGTTCCCTCCAGTTCATTTTTTCCTATTCTTTAGTTTTGGCAGCACATACCTTTGTATATTTCCTTGGTACTCAGATACTAACCCCAATAATGTTCCCCTACATTCCAACTCATCTAACCATCCGTCACCTCTGAATGATGAGATGAGAAACAAAGACATTATTTCCAGAGGATGTATGTAATATTTTGTTTACTGTTTTTTTCTCTCTTTAATTCTCCAGCCCTAAACTTATCTGTTGTTCCTTCCTCTAGGTTCAGTTTCCAGGTACTGAGCACAGAACGGTTAGTCATGTAGGCAATCTAAAGAAAGTTCAGACTTCCCTCAGTCCTTGTGTCCTGCTAGAAATAAGCATCTAACCTTTGGTCATGTTCCAGGAAAATCATAAGCTTGGTACCTGGCTTCTGAACCAGGAAATAATGTGTCATTTTTTATTGCTTCATGGGGCAGAATCTTTTTATTTACATTGCTGTTGTGCTCAGAGAGATTTTGCTGCGGAGACAAGCTTCAGAGCAGGTAAAACTGCACTGGGCATGGGATCTGAAGTGAAATAGGCAACCAAAAAAGCTCTTTTAGACTTTTTTGGAGCCACCAACAGCCAGCTACAGTGCCTGTGCCTGGGCTGGCTGCTGGCAGCTTGTGGGCGGGCTCCTGACTCACCAGGGGCGGAGCTGACAACTCACAGCTGACCACTCTTAATCTCTGAGTGTGACCTTGACCCATTGTCTGTGTGGGTGAGAACTAGTTCTCGCCCACATGTCACAGTAAGTGAGTAAAGGTGTTACTGACCACCTACGGAGGAGGTGATCAGAGTGTGAGCAGCCTGCACTCCCCATTCAATACAGTAGCAGCGGGAGTGGGAGTTGGATCTAGTCTTTTCTCGGGCAACCTGCTCTCCTATTGACAGGCCCTATGTCACAGCTTTAAACATGGTCCTCACCAGGAAGCGGGCTTCCCCCAAGAAGACTGTGGCAACCCAGACAGAAGGTCTGCCCAAAAATGCGGCAGTTCAGGTCTCTGGCTGCAGGGAGTGCCTGAGCCTGCTGCTGCCAGGAGAGGACAGGAAGGATGCCGTCTGTGCGAGGTATGAGCAGCTGGACGACCTGCTCAGTCTGGTGGTGGAGCTTAGGGAGGAGGTAGAGAGGTTACGGAGTATCAGAGAGTGCGAGCGGGAGATTGACTGGTAGAGTGACTCTCTGCGAGAAAGACGCAGAGATTGCACCCCCCAGACCAAGGGAGTAGAGGACCCTCTCCCTTGCCATAGTCAAGCGGAGAGGGACTGCTTGAGAGGAGAGGAGGGATGGCAGCAGGTCCCAGGTTGGCGTCGCAGGCAACGCCCATCCCGACCTACCTCGGTTCCCCAGGTCCCTCTGTGTAACAGGTTTGAAGCCCTGAAACCAGAGGGAGAGGCTGTTGGCTTCGGTCTTCATGATCGGGATCGGTGGTGCCTGTAGGCAGCGGCAGACCTCCCCTTTATGGCCTATTTGCATCCACAAGGAGCTATGTGGAGTCCAGGGATACCCACCCTGGGGCCAGTAAGCACCCTGACACCAATATGGTGGAAATGCAAATGGCGATTTATTAGGCTGCGTCACACGCTTATGTATTGGCTGGCTCCGCCTTCGTGGGCGGTGCACTCCTAGGGGAGGGGTCAGCCTATCTGTCCGTCACAGCGCGAGATCTTCCGAGCGCCGTTCCCTACATCTCCCCCTCCCCATGATAAACCTTAAGGCACAACTTTATTCACCATGCATTCCTTAACAACTGATATACAACTTGCTGATGTCTATCATCCATTAATACACGTAAACGAACAATAACCCATCTTCCGAAAAACATACAAACAGGTAAACCGCAACATAACATTACAAACACAATCACAAGAACTATCAGAACTGTATATAACCAATCCCAACTGAAGAATCTCGTAATCCACTCCCATACCGTGTTCAAACCGCTACCCAAATCTGTACGCATGTCTGCGTTATTCGCTATGTTATCTGCGAGCTTATTTAAGTACATATTCCTCCTTCCTAACACATAGTCTATGTTATCGAGGCAACAGAATGATAAATTTTGTATAACGGCTCCATCACAGCCTCCTTGACCCAGGAGCTCCAATGCTAAATCTATTGCTTTAGCATGTGCCTCCAATACCTTTTGAGTGTGCCCAAACCTCTTCTCCATGTCGGCAAGTATTGCCTTCGTGAGGTTAGACGTCTTCAGTGTATGACAGGTCACCTTCTTCAAAGCTAATGTGACCCTCTGTGCAGCCAGTCCTGGTGCGAACATCAAAGTGAAAAAAACCCCTGCATTGTCCCAGTCTGGGACTGTGATTTCATCATCACATGTGTCCGAAAATGCATTTTCCTCTAATTCCATGCCTCTTTTCCTGCGATTTACTGAACCTCCCTCCTTTGTCACAGCCAACGTCTGCAAATTCCCTAAGGTGCATACCCCATACATTATTCCGGGCCTTACACAAAAATGGACCGTTTCATTGCACAGAAGAACAAATGGACTCCTGAGGCATTGAGACTGTCGACCATAATAGTCTAATGACAGCGTGGTGCCGTTAATGGCGTCTGTCAACCTTGCTATCGTAGAACTATAGGGGTCATTTGGACCTGGCAAAACTATTTCATGGTGCCCCTTTCTTTCAATTCCAGGCCCTATCCATACAGTCGCTGTACTTTTGTTCCCAGGCCTTATTGAAGCCAATACCTTTACAGGCTCAGAAAACCAACGTTCTTCCTCACTCCAATCTGTCAGAATTAATCCTAAGTAATCTGTTACATTCATTCTGGGGTGAGTTATCTTGTTGCCCCATCTCCCATCATTAAATGTATTGTTCATTTCACTACCATATAGCTGCATTATTGTGTCTATTGTTGTGTTTTTGTTTATGCGTGGGCTTTTGAATTCTAAAATACCTGTTGAATCTACCCAATCGATAACCCACTGTTGCCCTCTATGCTCGCAGTTTGCTATTCCATGCCTTTCTGCCCCTGTACATGTATAATTGACAGAATCAGTTATCTTTATCACCGTTCTCGCACTTCCTCTCTGAGCTGCTTCCCACAATTGGGGTACCGCCGTTGTGATGGTTCTGGGCAGCACCACAAACGCGTAACATGTTCTCACTGCATCCGTCATCGGCAAGTAAACACACATGTTTGTCAAGTTCCTGTTTGTCATCCAGTTTTTCCAGTAGCCACCCTCTACGTTTTGGTTTAGACACAGCAGTCGTAGGATGCCGAGGATGACTTATAAGAAAGAGCTCAACAGCAGACTTAGTTTCACAGTGTGTTAATTCAGTTGTTACCAGTAACCTTAAGATCTGGCTTAATGCACTTTGCTGATACCCATTGTAGACAATCATCTTTTTCTACTGCAGCATATCCCCTTCCCAGTGCCCTCAGTTTCCATCCTTTTTCCCAATCTACTGTCCCAGGTGGCTTTATTTGTACTAAGGGGTACCTCTCATTTTCTTTAGGCTCCCTAAAATGCCTCTGCACTGCTGTATCATCGCTATCACCCCTGATGTGATGATTTAGGGCATATAATGCTCGATTTAAAATTGTGGATTGGGCTGCTTGGGGTATCGCTCCTGTATAACCCTCACCCTCCCCAAGCTGCCTAATCTTGTCCTTTAATGTTCTGTGTGCCCGTTCAATGATTGCTTGCCCTGTACTATTGTATGGAATACCATGTTTCAATTGTATTGCACATTTTTGACACCAGTCTTGTGTAGCTTGCGCTATGAAACAAGGCCCATTGTCTGTTTTTATGGTCACCGGTTTTCCTAGCCATGCCATTACCGTTTCCCAGTGTTGTACTGCTACTCTAGCAGTTTGCTTTCGATGCGATGTGGCCAAAATAATTTTGCTGTATGTGTCAATTGTTACAAACAGTACATGATTGGGCTTCATTACGGGGCATTCAGTGGCATCAGTTTGCCAGATTTCATTAGCCACCAAACCTCTAGGATTGACTCCTGCTTCCCATAGTGGAGAATGTTGGCAATACAGACAGGTCGCTATGATTCTCCTGGCTTCTGAGATAGGTATTTTACGCTCTTTTGCTAGTGCTTTTGCTCCTAGGTGTAAACGCTCGTGAAGTGTCTTTGCATCTTGCATTGTCCAGATTCCTGTAGCTGCTTGATCTGCATTCATATTTCCCTCAATCAGTGGGCCTAGTCCTGTCTGATGACTTCTTATGTGTACTATGCTACTGGTGCCCGCTCTCTGCTGCAAAGCATCTAATAACATGATGGCAATTACGGAATTGCAATGTCCCCCTCTCTTCATAGATAATACTAATTTGTATACATACATGGAATCTGTGCACACATTGATATGTTTATCTCTGTCTTTCTGTAACGCCATTTGTACTGCCTTTGCCTCTAGCCACTGCACACTCTTTCCCTGTTCTGTCCACGTTTTTTTCTGCCACTGTCCTTTCACTTTCCAAACTACCGCAGAGCTTTGTGTCAGAGAAGAGACATCTGTAAAGTATGTTGTCCCTTGCTGTGGGGAATCTAGGACTTTCAATTCTAACGGAGGCTGTAATACCTGTACATATTTTTGCCAGTTCATTTGATTGCCTGTGAGCACTTCTCCTGGGAAACCGTAAATTGCTAACTGTAATTCGTCCTCATCTTTAAACAGTCTTTCCCACTGAGATTTAGTCCATGGTATCATGAGCTTATCAGGCTCCTTTCTGGTATGTCTCAGACTGGCAGTTCTTAAGTGATGACACATGCTTGCAGCTGCCTTTATATGTGGGCTAAGAGCATCTTTACAAGACCTTTGATATAACCATAACATAGGTCTTGGCTTATTGTTTTTTGATACTTCCCAGGCATCAAATCACTCCCTCCTTCGTGAACGCCCAACAAGCCAACAACTCCTCATTAGGATTCCACCTGTACACTGTCTGAGTTTTCATTTTTTCTTGTATTTGGCTCAACATATCTCTGCACTCCGCAGTTAACTGTCTGCTTTCCCAAATTTATTTCCCTTTCAATAACTCGTAAAATGGTTTCATGAACTCTTGAGGTATACATACAAATGACCTCAGCCACTGTATTGCTCCCACTAATTTCTGCACATCGTTTAGCATCTGTACCTCTGGTTCTAACTTCAATGATTGCGCTATTACCTGATTTCCAATTATCGTTGCTCCTAAATATTTGAATTGTGGACCCTTCTGTATTTTTGCTTCTGCTTATATGGAGATTTTTCCTTTTCAGGTTTTGTTCCATATCATTTAATACCGTCTTGCCCTCATCTTTTTCCTTTGTAGCGATCAAAATGTCATCCATATAGTGACAGATGTATGCTTCAGGGTATCTTTCCCTTGTGGGCTCTATGGCTTGGGAAACATACCTTTGGCAGACCACTGGTGAATTTTTCATTCCCTGAGGCAATACCGTCCACTGCCATCTTTGCGCTGGTTCTGCTTGACTGATCGAGGGAAGTGTGAATGCGAAGCGTTTCTTGTCTTCAGAGGCTAACAGTATGCTGAAAAAACGGTCTTTTATATCAATGATGATAATATGCCAGTCCTCCGGTATGTCTGTGATCAATGGGAGACCCGGTTGAAGCGGTCCCATTGCTTGCATTTGATTATTGACTGCCCTAAGATCATGTAGTAGTCTCCAGTGTGCTTTTGATTTCTTGGGGATCACAAAGATAGGGGTATTCCAAGGGCTGGTAGATGGTTCTAAATGTCCTGCTGCTAACTCTCTAGCCGCTATCTCTTTCGCTGCAGTTAATTTTTCATGTGATAAAGGCCACTGCTCCACCCAGACTGGACCATTCGCCTTCCAAGTCAAAGCTTGCATCACCATGCCTGAAGCAGCGGCTCCTAATCTAAATTTCTTAGCCCTATTTTCATTTGTACAAGGGCATCTCTGCCCAGCAGCGATTCCGCAACCTGTGTGATGGCTGGACGCAGTAGCACAATCAAGGGCCCCTTATCTTTGTCTATTATCGTTAGTCTGATCAGGTGGACACTTCTATAAATGGACTGTTCTCCCCCAATGCCTGTCACGGTCCCGTCGTATTGAGCTGTCCAGGATTGTGGCCACATGGATGCAGCAATAACAGTGACATCTGCCCCCGAGTCTACTAGGGCTGTCACGGCTATTTCCTTAGGTTTTGTACCCATTCTGTGCTGCATCCAAAGCGTGACCATGGGCCTGTCGGCACAATCTAAGACCAAGGCCACTCCTGGGAGTGATGTGGTTCCCAGGCTGCTTCCTTTTGGCCTTGCTGCTTCGCCTCTGTTGTCCCCTGCTGTTGCCAGGCTGCTGTCATTGCTGCAGAGGTTCGCGCTCCAGAGGGAGGCGCAGCCCCTCTGCGCACTAGCCTCCCTCGGCCGTTTCCCTGTTGGAATTTCTGCCTGCAATCACGTGCCATGTGTCCCTGTCTACCGCATATCCAACAAGGATCCTTTTGGCCTCTCTGGTCTCTCGGCCTTTGTCCCTGCCTGTTAGGGCATGTAGCTTGAAGGTGCCCAAGTTGTCCACAACTGTGGCACCTTGGTCCCACTGTGGCCATTACTGCTGATCGCAGTGATTTTACAAAAGGCTAGTTTGTCTGCAAATTTTCCTGTTGTAACACTGTTCTAATTAATTGGGCGGGGGGGGTCCCTGGCGGCACATTTTTTAAGATGTCTTTTGTCATCGGATTTGCTTGCTGCCTGATGCATTCAAGCAAAACCGGTTCCTTTGCCATATCCGGTAAGTTGGACTCTAAAATGGCCTTCTGGAGCCTGCCACAAAATTCGGTGAAATTCTCTGCTAGTCCTTGTATGATGGTGGTCCAAGGTTCTGCTTGCCTTTCTAATTTTGCAGTTTCTCCATAGGCTCTTCTTGATTGCTCGGTAGTTGCCTGGAATTCTCTTCCCCTTAGCCCTGTGATTTGTGCAGCTGGCGTAGTAAATTGACCTCTTCCCACTAACCTTTCCAGGGTGGTTCCTTGGAGAGGATGTTCTGGCCGAGTGGCCGCTTGTGCTAGTGCAGCACACTTGCTCTGCCAAGCCTCCTTCCAGAGGATGAATAGTGTGGGGTTTAAAATTGCTTTTGCAAGTTGCCTTATATCGGCAGGTGTTAAGGGACTTGCATGAGCACTATCCAATAATATCTGGGTCTCTTCATCTCTTAATCCTTTTTCTTTTACTGCCTTATACAATGCTTGCACAAGCCTTACGTCTAGGGGCGTCCACTCATGCCCTCCCGTTGGGTTTGCTTTTATAGGGAAGGCAGCTGTTACTCCTGACTCTAATTTCACGCCCTTCAAGATACACTCTTTCGCAATTAGGTTCCAGTCAGTTGGTTCCCGTTTCTCCCCTAGGAGGAGTTTGCCCAGCGGGAGGTTACTTAGTAACCTTCTCTGGTGGGCCATCGCAGCAGCCAGCTCCTGCATTCCCTTCATGAGACTTTGTAACACTTCTACTGAGCTCATGTCCTTATTTGTCTCAGACTCCTCCCCTCTCTCCCTTTTCTGAGCGTTTGCCTTTTTTGGCGCTGTAGGCGTGTCAGCTCGCTCTTTGGGCCGCGCCCCATCCCGGCAGCCAGCAGGGCCCTCCCATTCTGTAATCTTCCCGACTCCCCTGTCGTTGTAATCATGTCTTCCACCTTCTTCCTCGGACTCTTCCGAGTCCGAGAGGAAGGACGGTCGGGGCTGTCACCATTTTCTGGCAGGAATCGGGGATGGGGGCGGTCCCTCTGCCTCTGAATTGCTATCCAAGGACAGCTTTTTGCCAGGCACCCAGTCAAGTAGTTGTTCTTCCCTTTTTTTACGTTTATGTTCTTGCCTCATTTCGCGCCATTTATGGTCCCTCCTCACCTTTTCCTCCTCCTCTACCCTCCGTCTTTCTGTGTTCCCTGCCTCCGCCAAATCCTCCCAGGGGTACTGTGGTGGGGGTTCCCTCAACTCCTTCCTTTTCAGTGGGCAGGCAACAGGCGACTCGGGTGGCCAGTCCTCCTCGCCTGCCCTACCCTGCTGCGAACTCTCCTTCTCCCCCACCCCGGCAGCCATTTTGATCTGGCAGCCTTCGTCCTCCTCAATGTCCTTTAATTTTTCTTTCAAGGTCACCTCGTCTCCTACCAAGGAGGATCCCGTCTGCACGATTTTTTCCCGATTTTCTTTTCCCAAAACACATATCCTCGCCTCCTCCCACGCTTTTCTTTCCTCACGCACCTTTTCTAAAATTGTGATGACCTTCCCCAAGGTCTTCGCCTTTTCTGACTTGCCTAAAACGGCAAGCCCCATAAGCGCGCCTCTGATGTTTTCCCAGTTTTCCCCATCAAAAATATTAGCAGAAGTCTTTATCACTCCCGAATGTATCAGATAATCAATACAATCTTTGGTCGAGGCCAATTTAATATAAATCCCATATACCCTCGCCAGACCCTCCAATATCTTAATAGTCGTCTCCATGACTGCAGTCCCCCCGGCGTCTACTGCAGCGTCCTGCAGCCGCCCACAGGCGTTGTCCTGCGGCTTTGCAGCCGCCTCCTCCCTTCTTCAGGCTCTCAAGGTCTCCGGTCCACCATGAACCTGGTAGGCTAGCCCAGGCACACCTACTGCCGCGGGCTCACCTGCTTCTGTGGTCCCATTGGTCCCACTGGTCTCGATCACGTCGACTTCAACCACCGTTGTTGTTGGTCACATCGGACCCCTTTGTTTATCATGTCGGGGTCACCACTTGTTGGCTTTGTTCTTCGTGATCGGGATCGGTGGTGCCTGTAGGTGGTGGCGGACCTCCCCCTTACGGCCTATTTGAATCCACAAGGAGCTATGTGGAGTCCAGGGACACCCACCCTGGGGCCAATAAGCGCCCTGACACCAATATGGTGGAAATGCAAATGGCGATTTATTAGGCTGCGTCACACGCTTATATATTGGCTGGCTCCGCCTTCGTGGGCGGCAGACTCCTAGGGGAGGGGTCAGCCTATCTGTCCGTCACAGCGCAAGATCTTCCGAGTGCTGTTCCCTACAGAGGCGAGTGAGGATGATGTGGGAATGTCGCCTCCTAGCTTGCATAAGGTGAGGCAGTCGGATCCACGCTTGAAGACTGCCTCCTCCAAAAAAGAAAGAAGGGTGATAGTTGTAGGTGGCTCCCTTCTGAGAGGGACAGAGGGCCCAATATGCTGGCCTGACCCTACCCGTAGGGAGATGTGCTGCCTTCCTGGGGCCCAGGTCAGAGACATGACCCGGAAACTCCCACAGCTGTTTAGGCCCACTGATTATTTTCCACTCCTCATAGTTCAAGTGGGCAGTGATGAAATTGCACAGAGAAGCCTACAAACTATGAAAAGAGATTTCAGGAGTTCAGGGCATTTGGTTCAAGGAGCAGGAGCTCAAGTGATCTTCTGTTCTATACCTTCAGGGTCAGTGAGTGGCACGGAGTGGGCTTGGAAAGTTCCGTTAATGAATAATTGGCTTAGAGGCTGGTGTCAAGAGAGAAACTTTGGGTTGTTTGATCATGGGGCAGTTTACTTGGCCCCTGGCCTCTCTTCTGTTTGTGGAACCTACCTATCTCACAGGGGGCAACGAATCCTAGCACAGGAGCTGGTGGGGCTTATCGACAGATCTTTAAACTAGCTACAAAGGGGGAAGGGGACAAAATAAGGCCCACAAGGGAAGAGCCCAGGGGAACGGTGCTCGATCTGGGGCTGAGCCAGCTGTCTCGGCTGAAGTGCATCTACACCAATGCACGCAGCATGAGCAACAAGCAGGAGGAGCTGGAAGCGATTGTGCAGCAGGATAACTATGACCTGGTTGCTATTACTGAAATGTGGTGGGACCACTCCCACGACTGGAGTGCTGTGATGGAAGGCTACAAGCTCTTCAGAAGAGATAGACAAGGAAGGAAGGGTGGTGGTGTGGCCCTTTATATTAAAGACTATTTTGATGTTGAAGAGCTTGGGGTTGGGAATGATACAGTTGAGTGTCTATGGATAAGGATCAGAGGAAAGGCTTTGTCGTAGTTCAGCCCCGACGGGGACCAGACTACGCAGTCTCTCTCTCACTCCCCCCACTCTCCGAGAGAATAGGAGGAGATTTGGCAAACAAAAGAAAACCAGAAGAAAAAAAAACAAACACGTGGGTTGAGATTAAACAAAAAGTAAATTTAACAGTATTGACAGAAGAAAACAAAACAGTGATGGAACACAAATACAGTACAATAGCTCACAACAGATCTTCACACCCAGTCTCTTCCAAGTAGCAGGGAGCCTCCCTTCACCACCCTCCTCATGTGGTACTGTATACTCGTATACAGTATACTGAGCATGATGTCAGATGGGATGGAATAGCCCTTTGGCTAATTTGGGTAAATTAACCCCAGCTGTTAGCTAATTAGTTAACTATCTCAGCCATAGGGGCTACCAGCTTCAGTTCTCCTAGCTCAGGTAAATATTAACTCTATCCTAGCCAGAACCAGGACAGGCTTGTAGGGGTGACATCGTGGTGGGGGTCTGTTATAGACCGCCTAATCAGGATGAAGAGAAGGACGAGGCGTTCTATGAGCAGCTTGAGCGAGTCGCGCGATTGCCAACACTCGTTCTCATGGGAGACTTCAACTTCACTGATATATGCTGGGAATATCATACAGCGCAGAGGAAACAGTCCAAAAGGTTCCTAGAGGGTGTGGAAGATAGTTTCCTTATGCAGCTGGTACGAGAGCCTACCAGGGGTGGTGCCCTGATTAACCTACTCTTTACCAACAGAGAAGGTCTGGTGGGAGACGTGAAGGCTGGGCACTGTCTTGGGCAGAGCGACCATGAAATTGTAGAATTCTCTATTCTTGGAGATGTCAGAAGGATGACTAGCAGAATGGTTATTCTGAACTTCAAGAGGGCGGACTTTGACTTGTTCAGGACGCTTGTTGCGAGGGTCCCTTGGGAGTCGCTCCTTAAGGGTAAAGGGGTCCAGGAAGCCTGGACGCTCCTCAAGATGGAGATCTTAAAGGCACAAGAACAGACTGTTCCTGAATCCCGTAAGGCGAGCCGTAGGGGAAGAAGACCGGTGTGGATGAACCGGGAACTATTGTTGAGGTTCCAGAAGAAAAAGAGAGTCTATGTCCTCTGGAAGAAGGGACAGGCTACTTGGGGAGATTACAAAGAAGTTTCTAAGGTATGCAGGGAGGAAGTTAGGAAGACAAAAGCTCAGCATGAACTCAGATTGGCCACTGCAGTAAAAGAGAACAAGAAATCCTTTTACAAATATATCAGTGGTAAGAGAAGAAACAAGGAGAATTTACACCCTTTACTTGATGCAGCGGGGAATGTGACCACTGAGGATAAGGAGAAGGCTGAGGTCCTCAACGCCTTCTTTACTTCTGCCTTTAATAGGCAGATCAGTTATCCTCAGGGCACTTTATGCCCTAATCTGGAAGTCTGGGATGCCAGGCCGAATACACCCCCTGTGGTACAGGTGGAGACAGTTAGAGAGCTCCTCCTCCATCTGGACTGCCACAAGTCCATGGGACTGGACGGGCTCCATCCTAGGGTGCTAAGGGAGTTGGTGGGGGTGATTGCCGAGCCGGTCTCGGCCATCTACCAGCGCTCGTGGTTATCTGGGGAGGTCCTGGAGGACTGGAGGCTTGCCGATGTGACTCCCATCTACAAGAAGGGCCGTAAGGAGGATCCGAGGAACTACAGGCCTGTCAGCCTGACCTCAGTACCCGGGAAAGTTATGGAGCAAATCATCTTGGGTGAGATCACTCGGCATATGCGTGGCATCCAGGGGATCAGGCCCAGCCAGCACGGGTTCACAAAAGGCAGGTCGTGCTTGACCAACCTCATTTCCTTTTACGACTGGGTGACCAGACTGGTGGATGAGGGAAAGGCTGTTGATGTGGTCTACCTGGACTTCAGCAAAGCCTTTGACACGGTCTCTCACAGTATTCTCCTAGGGAAACTGGCTGCCCGTGGACTGGGTAGGTATACCCTTCTTTGGATAAAGAACTGGCTAGGGAGCCGTGCCCAGCGGGTAGTAGTTAATGGAGTCAGGTCCAGCTGGCAGCCTGTTACAAGTGGTGTCCCCCAGGGGTCGGTACTTGGGCCCATCTTGTTCAATATCTTTATTGATGACCTAGACGAGGGGATTGAGTGTACCCTCAGTAAGTTTGCAGATGACACCAAGTTGGGTGGTGGTGTTGATCTGCCTGAGGGTAGGGAGGCCCTTCAGAGGGATCTGGATAGGCTGGATCGTTGGGATGAGGTTCAACAAAGCCAAGTGTCGGGTCCTGCACTTTGACCACAATAACCCCATGCAGCGCTATAGGCTCGGAGCTGAGTGGCTGGAGGACTGTGAAGAGGAAAGGGACCTGGGGGTGTTGGTTGATGCTCAGCTGAACATGAGCCAACAGTGTGCCCAGGTGGCCAAGAGGGCCAACGGCATCCTGGCCTGCATTAGAAATAGTGTGGCCAGCAGGAGCAGGGAGGTAATCATCCCCCTGTATTCGGCGCTGGTGAGGCCTCACCTCGAGTATTGTGTTCAGTTTTGGGCCTCTCACTACAAGAAAGACATTGAAGCCCTGGAACGTGTCCAGAGAAGGGCAACAAAGCTGGTGAGGGGTCTGGAGCACAAGTCTTATGAGGAGTGGCTGAGAGAGTTGAGATTGTTTAGTCTGGAGAAGAGGAGGCTCAGGGGAGATCTCATTGCGCTCTATAGCTTCCTGAAGGCAGGTTGTAATGAGCAGGGGTTTGGCCTCTTCTCCCAGGCAACAGGCAGGACCCAAGGAAATGGCCACAAGTTGTAACAGAGGAGGTTTAGATTGGACGTCAGGAAAAACTTTTTCTCCCAAAGAGTGGTCAGGCACTGGAATGGCCTGCCCAGGGAGGTGGTGGAGTCGCCATCCCTGGCAGTGTTCAAGAGGCGGCTTGACGAAGAGCTACAAGATATGGTTGGCATATTGTGGCAGCAATGATAGTGGGAAGACGGTTGGACTAGATGATCTTATAGGTCCCATCCAACCATGATTCTATGTTTCTATGACTGTTTTGCAAAGTGCTGCAAATGGATAGTGCAAAAAGAAAAACTGGTGATCAAGCAGACTACTTTCAGAGTGAGGAGGAAGTGTCATATAGATTCTATCTGACCTTGTGCCAGGAGGTTTCTTTTGCCCTGTTCAGGCACTTACCACTCTCTGATAGGGCTGGTAAGGCTGTGGAAAACTGCTTGCCCAGTAAGTCACACAGTGTCAGTTACTGGGTTTCCTACACCACGAGGAATCGCTGTCAATCCTGCTACTGAAGACCGGTTCTGTCTTGCAGTTTTACTGAGGCCACACAAAAGTACTGAATTGTTTTCCAAAACTTGAAAGCTACATACAACTGGTCTTAAAAGTCTGGAGGGATGTTTGTGGAAGGTGAAACAGTGGGTTTTAGAATCACAGAATCATAGAATGGTTAGGGTTGGAAGGGACCTTCAAAGGTCATCTAGTCCAACCCCCCTGCAAGAAGCAGGGACATCCCTGACTAGATCAGGTTGCTCAGAGCCTCATCCAGCCTGGCCTTGAACATTTCCAGGGATGAGGCCTCCACCACCTTTCTGGGCAACCTGTTCCAGTGTTCTATAACTCGCATTGTGAAAATTTTTTTCCTAATATCCAATTTAAATCTACCCCCCACTATTTTAAAACCATTACTCCTTGTCCTATTGCAACAGGCCCTACTAAACAGCCTTCCCCATCTTTCCTGTAGGCCCTCTTGAGGTACTGGAAGACCGCTATTAAGGTCTCCCCGGAGCCTCCTCTTCTCCAGGCTGAACAGCCCCAACTCTCTTAGCCTGTCCTCATAGGAGAGGTGCTCCAGCCCTCTGATCATCTTTGTGGCCCTCCTCTGGACCTTCTCCAACTGGTCCATGTCCTTCTTGTGTTGGGGGCTCCAGAACTGGACATAGTACTCCAGGTGGGGTCTCACCAGGGCAGAGTAGAGGGGGAGAATCACCTCCCTTGATCTGCTGGCCACGCTTCTCTTGATGCAGCCCAGGATGCGGTTGGCCTTCTGGGTTGCAAGGGCGCATTACCGGCTCATGTTAAGCTTCTCATCCACCAGCACTCCCCAGTCCTTCTCCTCAGGGCTGCTCTCAATCCATTCTCCACCCAGCCTCTATTTGTGCCTGGGATTGCCATGACTCATGTGCAGGTCCTTGCACCTGGCCTGGTTGAACTTCATGAGGCTGGCACGGGCCCACCTCTCCAGCCTGTCCAGGTCCCTCTGGATGGCATCCCTCCCTTCCAGCGTGTCGACAGCACCACACAACTTGGTGTCATTGGTGAACTTGCTGAGGGTGCACTCTATCCCACTGTCCATATCACCGACAAAGATGTTGAACAGGGCCGGGCCCAGCACGGATCCCTGAGGGACGCCACTCGTGACCCGTCTCCACTTGGACATTGAGCCGTTAACCACCACTCTCTGAGTGCGGCCATCCAGCCAATTCCTTATCCACCGAGTGGTCCGTCCATCAAACCCATGTCTCTCTAGTTTAGAGAGAAGGATGTCGTGTGGGACAGTGTCAAATGCCTTGCACAAGTCCAGGTAGATGATGTCTGTTGCTCGTCCCTTGTCCACCGATGCCATCATCCCGTCATAGAAGGCCACCAAATTGGTCAAGCACGATCTGCCCTTGGTGAAGCCATGTTGGCTGTCACCAATCACCTCCTTGCTCTCCATGTGCCTTAACATGGTTTCCAGGAGAGTCTGCTCCATGACCTTGCCAGGCACAGAGGTGAGGCTGACCGGCCTGTAGTCACCCGGATCTTTCTTATTCCGCTTTTTAAAAATGGGGGTTATGTTCCCTCTCTTCCAGTCCTCGGGGACCTCACCAGACCGCCACGACTTCTCAAATACGATAGCCAGTGGCAGCCTGGCAACTTCATCTGCCAGTTCCCTCAGGACCCGCGGATGGATCTCCTCAGGTCCCATGGACTTGTGCACCTTTACGTTCCTCAGATGATCCCGAACCTGCTCTTCTGCTACACTGGGCGGTTCTTCATCGTCGCAGTCCCTGCTTGCACCTTCTACAGCCTGGGTGGTGGGACAAGAACTCTTATCGCTGAAGACTGAGGCAAAAAGACTCAGCCTTCTCCATGCCCTGGGTAACGAGAACACCAGTTCCCTTCCGGAGGGGGCCTACATTTTCCCTGGACTTTCTTTTGTCCCCTACGTACCTATAAAAACTCTTCTTGTTGCATTTTATATCCCTGGCCAGATTCAGTTCTGACAGGCCTTTGGCCTTTCTTACCTTATCCCTGGCCACTCGCACAGCCTCTTTGTAGACCTCCCAGGCTACCTGTCCCCGTTTCCACCCTCTATAGGCTTCCTTTTTAACTTTCAGTTGGTCCAGGAGCTCCTTGCTCCTCCACGCAGGCCTCCTGGCCTTTTTGCCCGACTTCTTCTTCATTGGGATGCACCTCTGCTGAGCTTGGAGGAGGTGCTCCTTGAATATGGACCAACTTTCCTGGGCCCCTCTTCCCTCCACGGCTGCCTCCCATGGCACTTGGCCCATCAGGTCCCTGAAGAGGCCAAAGTCTTCCCTCTTGAAGTCTAGGGCTGAGAGCTTGCTGCGTAGTTTCCTTGCTGCCCCGTGGATCTTGAACTCCACCGTGTCATGGTCGCTGCAGCCAAGGCTGTCCTTTAGTTTCCCATCCCCCACCAGCCCCTCCCTGTTGGTGAGCACAAGGTCGAGCATGGCACCCCTCCTTGTCGGCTCCTCTATCGCCTGCAGGAGGGAGTTGTTGTCCACGCATTCCAGGAACCTCCTGGAGTGCCTGAGCCCTGCCGTGTTGTCGCTCCAACAGATGTCGGGGTGGTTGAAGTCTCCCATGAGGATCAGGGCCTGTGACTGTGAGGCTGCTCCTATCTGTCTACAGTGCCCTTTTGGAACAAATTGTTCTTGTGTTGTCAGATGAAGGCTAGTCCTAGGTCAGTCTTGATTGTAAGTGGTTGCTATTCATTGCCCTTGATAGATGCTTAATAATGAAGTTTGACTGAGGCAGAAACTAAGTCATTCTTGCCATCATATTAGTCAAGCTTCAGGAAATCCTAGTCAGGGACTTTCTGAGCTGGAAGTTTTATTAGGCACATTGTGTTTAGTGGACTGGTCTTCTTTTGAGGCACAGTGAGTAACTTGTCTTTGTGCACCTTCTGTGTCACTCATAATATTCACTCAGTCATCTAATTTCTAAGCTGAAGAGTCTGGGTCTGTATGTTGTATTCTCCTTGCCCTCTGTGTTCTACTTTGTCACTGTTCCGTGACTCTAATTACAGGCTTTTAAGAATGGAGTTTTCAAGGTACTAGCAAACCCTGGCTGTATTGCGTTTTCAGTCTTGTTCTGCATTCCTTTTCTGCTAATTCTGAATGTTCATCTGTTAATTCTGTCAGAAGCTTTGCAAAGAGACCATGTCCATTTAAGGGGAGAAAGCTAAAGGAAGCTTTCAGTCCACAAGGGTATCTGGGATTATTTTTCTCCTTGCGTCAGTTCTTTTGTAATTATTTGCACTGAATTTCATCTGTCGCTTTATTTACCACACACTTGCTATTTTTAAATCCTGTCATAATTGTTTTGTGTATACATGATCTTAATAGACAGGAAAATAAGGATTGCTTTGTAACTTTTAAGGCCTTGTCTAGGATTGCAGAATGGTGCTAAACAGATAACGATAAGCACTCCTTAGTTGAACAATTCTGCCCAGGCTTCATCCAGCATATTTGCATCTCTATGTGGAACTGGCTGGGTCATATCTCCTGTGTTTGCTTTACTGGCAGTGCGCTACTCTGCCTGCTCCTGAAAAGAGCATGTCCTGAGGAAGCTCTAGAAATGTGGAGGCAGTGCACTGGCAAGGGAGACAGAGCAGAAGTAGCTCCCTCTTACTTAATTCATGATTCTGTCTTCCTGCTCCTCTTCTTATCTCCTTAAGGTATTTTTTGGCCTCTCCTTGCTTTTACTTCTGAAATTACTTAAATCATTTTTCTCTCTTTAAAATGCTAAGTAACTAGGTTTCTGGTCAATAGCCTTGTTTTTAACCCCTGACTGCTTCTTTAAGATCACTTATGAATCTTCTGATCCCCTGCTTTCTGGGAGTCTGTCCACTCCACATTCCACTGCTGGGATTGCCTCTTCTCTATATTGTTCTTAGAGAGATCCTGCAGTGTGTAGAAAGCTGTAATGTCACTGGAGTTAGATAGAGATTGGAAGATATGAAAATGTTTGCACAAATACAGTAGTTTGCTGTGAGGAGTGCTTCCAGCTGTTTGCTGTATTCCAGTTTTAGAATCATAGAATCATAGAATGGTTAGGGTTGGAAGGGACCTTCAAAGGTCATCTAGTCGAAGCCCTCTGCAAGGAGCAGGGACATCTTTGACTACATCAGGTTGCTCAGAGCCTCATCCAACCTGGCCTTGAATGTTTCCAGGGATGAGGCATCCACCACCTCTCTGGGCAACCTGTTCCAGTGTTCTACCACCCACATTGTAAAAAATGTTTTCCTTATATCTAATCTAAATCTATCTCCTTCTATTTTAAAACCATTACCCCTAGTCCTATCACAACAAGCCTAATTGAACAGTCTCTCCCCATTGCTCCTGTAGACCCCTTGAGGTACTGGAAGGCTGCTATAAGGCCTCCCCAGAGCCTCCTTTTCTCCAGGCTGAAACAGCCCCAGTTCTCTCAGCCTGTTCTCGTAGAAGAAGTAGTGCTCCAGCCCTCTTATCATCTTCATGGCCCTCCTCTGGACCTTGTCCAACTGGTCCACATCCTTCTTATGTTGGGGGCTCCAGAACTGGACGCAGTACTCGAGGTGCGGTTTCACCAGGACAGAGTAGAGGGGCAGAATCACCTCTCTGAACCTGCTGACCACGCTCCTTTTGATGCAGCCCAGGATGCAATTGGCTCAAGTTGAGCTTCTCATCCACCATCACTCCCAAGTCCTTCTCCTCAGGGCTGGTCTCAATCTATTCTCTGCCCAGCCTGTATTTGTGCCTGGGATTGCCACGACCCAGGAGTAGGACCTTGCACCTGGCCTGGTTGAACTTCATTAGGTTTGCACAGGCCCACCTCTTCAGCCTGTCAAGGTCCCTCTGGATGGCATCCCTCCCTTCCAGCGTGTCAACAGCACCACACTTGGTGTCGTCGGCGACCTTCATGAGGGTGCACTCTATCCCACTGTCCATGTCGCCAAAAAAGATATTGAACAGGGCCGGGCCCAAGACAGACCCCTGAGGAACGCCACTCGTGACCCGTCTCCACTTGGACATTGAGCCGTTGACCAGTCACCCAGCCAATTCCTTATCCACCGAGTGGTCTGCCATCAAACCCATTCCTGTCCAGTTTAGAGAGAAGGATATTGTGTGGGACAGTGTCAAATGCCGTGCACAAGTCCAGGTGGATAATGTCCATTGTTCATCCCTTGTCCACCGATGCTGTCACCCCGTCACAGAAGGCCACCAAATTGGTCAAGCACAATCTGCCTTTCGTGAAGCCATGTTGGCTGTCACCAACCACTTCCTTGCTCTCCATGTGCCTTAGCATGGTTTCCAGGAGAGTCTGCTCCATGACCTTGCCAGGCACAGAGGTGAGGCTGACCGGCCTGTAGTCACCCGGGTCCTCCTTGTTCCCCTTTTTAAAAATGGGGGTTATGTTTCCTCTCTTCCAGTCATCGGCGACCTCACCAGACCACCACGACTTCTCAAATACAATGGACAGCAGCCTGGCAACTTCATCCACCAGTTCCCTGAGGACCCGCAGATGGATCTCCTCAGGTCCCATGGACTTGTGCACCTTCAGGTTCCTCAGATGTTCCCAAACCTGCTCTTCTGCTACACTGGGCGATTCTTCATCCTCCCAGTCCCTGCTTGTGTCTTCCACAGCTTGGGGTGGTGTAAGACAAGAGCCCTTATTGGTGAAGACTGAGGCAAAAAAGTCATTGAGTGCCCCAGCCTTCTCCATGTCCTGGGTAACCAGGACACCGGTGTCCTTCCGGAGGGGGCCTACATTCTCCCTGGACCTCCTTTTGTCCCCAACATACCTACAGAAGCCTTTCTTGCTGTTTTTGACATCCCTGGCCAGATTCAATTCTGTCAGGGCTTTGGCCTTCCTCACCTGATCCCTGGCCACTCACACAGCCTCTCTGTAATCCTCCCAGGCTACCTGTCCCCGTTTCCACCCTCTATAGGCTTCCTTTTTTACTTTCAGTTCGTCCAGGAGCTCCTTGCTGATCCACGCGGGCCTCCTGGCCTTTTTGACCAACTTGTTCTTCATTGGGATGCACCTCTGCTGAGCTTGGAGGAGGTGCTCCTTGAATATGGACCAACTTTCCTGGGCCCCTCTTCCCTCCACGGCTGCCTCCCATGGCACTTTGCCCACCAGATCCCTGAAGAAGCTGAAGTCTGCCTTCCTGAAGTCCAGGGCAGAGAGCTTGCTGCGTAGTTTCCTCGTTGCCCTGTGGATCTTGAACTCTACTGTGTCATGGTCACTGCAGCCAAGGCTGTCCTTCAGTTTCACATCCCCCACCAGCCCCTCTCTGTTGGTGAGCACAAGGCATGGCACCCCTCCTTGTCGGCTCCTCTATTGCCTGCAGGAGTAAGTTGTCATCCACGCATTCCAGGAACCTCCTGGAGTGCCTGTGCCCGGCCATCTTGTCCCTTCGGCAGATGTCGGGATGGTTGAAGTCCCCCCTGACTTACCTTATGTTTTTGCATCTGCTTGGGAAGTTTGAGTTCTGTCCCCTAGCTAAAGTAACTTGCTGCTTCCTTGAGAATCCTTCTTGTTTCCCAAATAACCTTTCACTGGAGTGAACAGTGAACCAAGTGGAGTGAACCAACGGCAGATCGTGCCTGACCAATTTGGTGGCCTTTTATGACGGGGTAACAGCATCGGTGGACAAGGGACGGGCAACGGATATCATCTACCTGGACTTGTGCAAGGCATTTGACACTGTCCCACACGACATCCTTCTCTCTAAACTAGAGAGGCATGGGTTCGATGGATGGACCACTCGGTGGATAAGGAGTTGGCTGGATGGCCGCACTCAGAGAGTGGTGATCAATGGCTCAATGTCCAAGTGGAGACCGGTCACCAGTGGCGTCCCTCAGGGGTCTGTGTTGGGCCCGGCCCTGTTCAACATCTTTGTCGGTGATATGGACAGTGGGATAGAGTGCACCCTCAGCAAGTTCGCCGATGACACCAAGTTGTGTGGTGCCGTCGACTCGCTGGAAGGGAGGGATGCCATCCAGAGGGACCTGGACAGGCTGGAGAGGTGGGCCCGTGCCAGCCTCATGAAGTTCAACCAGGCCAAGTGCAAGGTCCTGCACATGAGTCATGGCAATCCCAGGCACAAATACAGGCTGGGCGGAGAATGGATGGAGAGCAGCCCTGAGGAGAAAGACTTGGGAGTGCTGGTGGACGAGAGGCTCAACATGAGTGGGCAATGCGCCCTTGCGGCCCAGAAGGCCAACCGCATTCTGGGCTGCATCAAGAGGAGCGTGGCCAGCAGGTCGAGGGAGGTGATTCTGCCCCTCTACTCTGCCCTGGTGAGACCCCACCTGGAGTACTGCATCCAGTTCTGGAGTCCCCAACACAAGAAGGACATGGACCAGTTGGAAAGGGTCCAGAGGAGGGCCACAAAGATGATCAGAGGGCTGGAGCACCTCTCCTATGAGGACAGGCTGAGAGAGTTGGGGCTGTTCAGCCTGGAGAAGAGGAGGCTCCGGGGAGACCTGATAGCGGTCTTCCAATACCTCAAGGGGGCCTACAGGAAAGATGGGGAGAGGCTGTTCAGTAGGGCCTGTTGTGATAGGACAAGGGGTAATGGGTTTAAATTAGAAGGAGGTAGGTTTAGATTAGATATTAGAAAAAAATTTTTTACAATGAGAGTTGTAGAGCACTGGAACAGGTTGCCCAGAGAGGTGGTGGATGCCCCATCCCTGGAAATGTTCAAGGCCAGGCTGGATGAGGCTCTGAGCAACCTGATCTAGTGGGGGATGTCCCTGCTTGTTGCAGGGGGGTTGGACTAGATGACCTTTGAAGGTCCCTTCCAACTCTAACCGTTCTATGATTCTTAGCTTTCTGATATGTGACATCTGCTTGCTGTCCAGCTTGAGAAAGGAGTGAGTATTTGAGTCTTGTGATAGATGGAGAAGCTGATGTGTCCTGTCTGGAAAGCATTAATACTTTCTATTAAAAAGAAGTCCTTGGTGAGAAGTAGCTTGCTGGCCTAGCTGACTGGCTGATATGCCTCAGGTAGTCAGTACTACCCATCTGAAAGAAGGATAAGTAAAAGAAGTTTTTTTAAAAAAAGCACAGCAGTGAAAGAAATAGGTATTTTGCTACTTATGTGGGATGGGATAACAGACCTAGTCATAGTAGCAAAGAATTATGGCACATTTGGGGTTAAGAGAGAAAGAAAATGGAATAGTTAAAGCAATATATGTTGTACTGAACCACTGTATGCTAAAAAGGTGAGCTTACAAGAATGCTCAGGAAAATTCTGTGCTGTGGTTTAGTTTTTGCTATAGCCATACAAACATAGGATAGCTTTTCTGTTTCCCAACTCTGGGTAAGAAAAGACTGGTTTATGAACACAGTTCAACTCCTCAGTGTTAAGGCAGTTACTTGACCTTTTTTTCCACTGCTGTTTTATTCTTGTGACCAACATCAGCAGCTTTGTGTCCTTGTAAAGTCTTAACTTTTAAAATATCTTGTGTAACTTAGGAAACTGCAGGTTAAATACTGTGATGTGTGGTTATCCCAGAAATTGTAATAATTTGTTATAATCTTTGTTATAAGATATTATTTAACAATATAATTTTTATAGTCTTTATCTCATGCCAGATACACTTTGTGCTTTTTCCAATTCCTTCTGTATTAGAGCTCCTTCTGGGTAATTTTTTGTAGAATTTCTGCCAAGTTGCGCTCCTTAACTTACATTATACCCCTTGACCTTTTGCTTTTTTGACTGATTTGTCCTTCCTGTAGTTTCCAGAGACATTCTTCCCTCTCTAATCATTGACTTACTACTCTGTGACATGTTTCTATCATAAATTTCTGCATCAGACTAATTTGTTTTATGTCTATGTCTTTCATGTAACTAAACTCTGTCCTGACTTCTGAATTTTCAGTTTTTCTTTTTGAAACTTCTTTTCCTCCTGTCTAAGGACCTACAGGATGCTACATATGGTACAAGTCAAGTCAACATTGTTAGTATTTGTACAGAGTACAAAGCCTTCTACACAATTAGATTATTTGTGCTGTCTGTTGTGTTAATGCTATTCAAAACCATGTTAAAAACCAGAAGAGCTTTCACTGCTGTCTTAGTTTCAGTTTTAGTGCAATATTTTCATAATGGCAGCTCTTGTATATGTATAATCTTGCTTCAGTATTGGAGTATAACACTGTCACAAGGTGCTCAGTATTAAAACTTGCCTGCAAGAGTATCTTGTAAGGACTGCAAGCAGAAATGACAGCACAGGGAAACCTGGGAGGAGTAAGTGCAGATGTCGTCTGGTTAGACTGGCAGCACTTCCCCTGCCTTCCCAGAGACTTTGGGGAAGTGCTGGACAAGTAACCTGTCCTTGCATAGGAGAGGAATGATGCAGAAAACTTGTGCTTAGTTGCTTGTTTGTCAGAAGGTAGGCTGTGGCTGACTAAGTGTCACTGTCATGATTTCAGAGCCTGCCTGACAGTGATGATGAGGACAACAATTTAGGTGGGGTAAGTAGCATGGTACCACCAGGACAGCTGGCACTCTGTGTTGCAAGAGTGGAACTAGTCCTCAGTATGCAAAGTGCCTTGACCCTTTTCTTCTGTCTTAGTTGATTGGTGTACAGTTTTGTAGATTTTGCTGTCTTTAAAATGTCTAGCTTTAATGACAGCTCTTAGACTACTTCACTGAAAGCATAACTCCTGGAAGGCAATGTTATAGCAGCTGAACTGTGTGATGATTTTGGTGAATTGTGCCCTTTGCTTTCTCTGAACTAGATAGGCTTGTTTTGGATCATAATCTCAAGACCCTAAGTATGAAACACATTATGAGCCTTCACAAAACAGCAGGACATTTTGCATTCTCTTTCCCTTCTGTTCTTTCCCTTCTGTGAGAACACAAATTGTGATTTTAGTGAGACTGCAAAGTTCTCCAGGGAATGAAGTTTCAAACAAAGTGTTGTGTATTGAAATGTGTTACTTGTGTCTGGATGGACAACAGGGCCAGAAGTTGCCCTATAATGAAACGGAGCTTTGCAGAAGGTGTTGTCATGATAAAAGCATTTGTTCTTTGTGGTAGTTACCAGTGCTGAAGAAACTCTAAGGAATTTTGTAATAGCATTTGGTGGAGAATTTGGAAAGAGATTGTAAGTATAGAAACAGAGAAGGTTAAAGACAAGTTGAAGAAGAATGGTAACATGGAGGCGTAGAACAGGCCATTTGAAATTTTTCATTTCAAAACATGGGTTTCAAAATACAGGGAGATAGATTTAGATTAGATATAAGGAAAAAAAAATTTACAATGAGGGTGGTAGAACACTGGAACAGGTTGCCCAGAGAGGTGGTGGATGCCTCATCCTTGGAAACGTTCAAGGCCATGTTGGATGAGGCTCTGAGCAACCTGATCTAGTTGGGGATGTCCCTGCTTGTTGCAGGGAGGTTGGACTAGATGACCTTTGAAGGTCCCTTCCAAGCCTAACCATTCTGTGATTCTATGTTTCTTCCTTCTCAGTTAAGCATCCTTAGGCAATTTCAGGGGTGTAGTTAAACTCCTGTTATATGCTCCTAGAGTACCTAGTGTAATTTTATGTTAGATTTTATAATTATCACTTAAAGAAGTAGCCAAATCAAATGCTTTGGAAATTATGCTTTTCCTTAAACTAGTATTTTTTTCCTAAATTGTGCACACTAGTAGGTCTTTCTTATATGCCTGTTTTTCTGTCCTCTGTGAATGTTATTTAAGAATTGATTTATCTTTTAATTATTTATTTTTAAATTTAAATTTATTCACCATTGAAGAAAATTACATCAACTGTAACTGTCTGGGTAGTCAGTGTTTCTTGAACAGAATGCTTTGGGGAGCATTTTTTCTTGTTACTTTTCCCTTGAAGTCATAAACCAGTGGTCAGTTAAAGCAGAGACTGGTACACATGATGGTGCCTAAAGTTGGAAGTGCTTTAAAGTACCAAGACACAGAATATCTGGGTTTTTGACATATAAAGCTCAGGACACAATGTTATATATTGGATCCTCTGTATATAGTCTGTAGTTGCTACACTAAGACAAATCTTTTTTTATGATTCACAAAAGTTATTCTGTATTCATTTTAAGATTTATGTCAAATTTGACTATAATATTGCATGGTTTTTTTCCATGCCTTCCCCATTTTACTGCATGTACATTTTTAGTTCAGCGAAGGTTTTTTGTTTAATTTATCAGAGCAATTTTTTAACTATTATTTCTGTGGTGGCAGGAACATTCAAAAATGCCAAACAAAACAAAAAATGTTTCTGGAGCTAAAAGCTTAATTTCTGGTCTTTCATACAAAGCAGTGAACTGCTTGTATTTCATTCTTCTGTGGTACATAATCTTTTTCCCCCAGTCTCTATGCTGATATTTTGACAGATCTCATGAGAGAGTTAGTTACAGAGTCTGAAAGTAGAGGGTCACCTCCTGATTATTTTAAAAACTTTTGGACTCCACAGGCACATTGTATGGACACCTTAAGAAAAATATCCTGTACTGCCTTTCCTTCCTTGTTAAATATGTTCTTACAATCATTTAATTAAGGAATTGTAGCATCTTATCTGTTGATATTGGTAGTGGCTGGGAGGGTTAGTATGAGAATTTTTACCTTCCAGGTGGAAGAGGTTATGAGTATGCTGACTTGCCTGCTGGCCAGAGGGCGCATAGTCCATATAACTTGTAAGTTTGACTATGTAAGAACTAGTGAAGCAGCATTCATTTTTTAATTTCCTGTGTCAAAGTAGCTCTTTTATACCACCTTGTCCTGCAGAGGATTATGTTTAGAAAGATGCACAAGTTTTAGCAGAAGGATGACACTGTCTTGTAGCCATTAGGTAAGATTCTCTTTCCAAAATTGGGTTTAGCAACATAATTAGCTGCCTAGCAGGTACTCAGGAAGGTTTTACTCTCTTTTATTCTTCTGCTCTGTCAGCTGGTCACTGTAGATCCCAACTGCTTCTGGATGTTCAGTTGCTAAGTTTTCAGTAGAAAACTTAGGGGAGGTTGAAACCCATATCACTTTGCTGAGGGCTCCTCTGTGCAGCAGAATTTATGCATTTCCCTGATTCTGCAGAATGAAACATTTTGCCATTTTGTCTAAAAAGCAAGAAACTAAAGGTATATTTGAAGTGCAATATTTAGAGTTAACCTGAGATAAATCAAGAATTTTGAACATCTTTTGTAACTTTTGAGTTACATGGGCAGATGGCTTTCTGACCAGTATTTATTATGATGCTGCCTTTAAGTACATACTTTTTAAACTGCAATTCAACTTTCTGTCCAAAGTGGACAGCAGATGCTGCTTGTGAAAGAGTTGGGGTTGTATCTCAAGAGCATGTTGGCTATAGGAATACTTCATCATTTGAGGTGGGAAAGCCAGCAGTGAACAGATGGAGCACTGCAGGAGGAAATTGACTTCTTGATTATAAGGCAGGAACTGCCAAGGCAAAGTGAAATCTTTTCCTGCCTTTGCTATGTGATGCCATGCAAATATACCATATAAGCTACACTTTTTGCAGGAGCTTTTTGTTTTTCTGATACCTTATGCAAGTTTTGCAGAGATCTGGGCATATGTGACTGCAACTGAGATCATAGAATCATGACATCATAGAATTGTTTGGGTTGGACTAGATGACTTGCGGGGGGGTCGGACTAGATGACCTTTAAAGGTCCCTTCCAACACAAGCAATTCTATGATTCTACGATTACTATGGAAACAAATCTTTGCTGTGAAAAAGATTAATGAATCACAGAATAGTTGAGGTTGAAAGAGGAAGGGATCTCTGAAGGTCATTTTGTCCAATGCCGCTGCTCAAGCGAGATCACCTAGAGCAGAGTGCCCAGGATGATTTCCAGATGGCTTGTGAATATCTCCAAGGTGGGAGACTCCACAATCTCCCTGGGCAGCCTGTGCCAGAGCTCAGTCATTCTCACAGTCTCCTGACATTCAGAAGGAATCTCCGGTGTTTCAGTTTTTGTGCTTGCTGCTGCTCATCCTCAATCCAACAAGCAGAGTTGTGTCAACTGATGACAATACAATCATATTTTCCTCCAAATTTCACCTGTTTTGGCTGCTTCTCAAGATAGCATGTAACACACAAATTAGCATGCAAGAACATAATATACTGTCTGCTTGTTTTAGGTTGACAATACATTGAGGGAGTAGAAAATGAAACTGTATCAAAACCAATACTGTCTGCTGGTTTGGAGAATAAGGAGGAAAATCCATCCGTTCTTTCTTTCAATGTGCATTTGTAACATTCCCAGTACACAGTCACATCAAAATATAAAAAGGCATTTTTATCTTCAGTAGGAGGTAAGTATACCAGGGGAAAAGGAATGTACAGTCAAAGAACAGTTCCCCAACTACACGCATTTAGACAGTCAAAAGCTGGGAGTTTACAAAACACGTTTCTTATTTCTGCTCTATTTAACATTAGCAAAATTCAATGCAAGAACTAGTAATAACTATGCCTTAATTCTTTCTTCCTTCTAAAAAAGCATAATTTGGGAGAAAATTTCTGACCTTACTGAGTTGCAGTAAAAGTTCTGAATCCACAATTTTAACAATGCAGAATCTATTAATTTTGGCATGTATGTGCCAGAAATAGGAGGGACTACAATCTTAAACAACCATTGTTCAGTAGAACTTTGAAACCTTATTAAGGCCTTCCACAAAATGTTCTCTTTTTTCAGCTTGCTGATTTCTGTTAAGTTTTAAGTAAGAGCACCACAGTTACAAGTGGAGGACCCTGTATAACTGACTGCAAAATAAAGTAAGATGTAATGCCAAAGATCTAATCAATGTAAACAAGGAAATTACATATCGAAATATTCTTCCTGCTGAGTCATAAAACCTGTGGCACAATTTATTTGTATTAAGGAAATTAATTTCAACACTGCTCACTAGCTGTGTGCTTGTCTGAAAAAGGTATATTTCAATATAGTGATCCATTATAAGGAATAACAACTACTGGAAACAAGCAAATGAAGTTTTCTGGATTTAAAATGGTTCTCTTCTCAAAAAAAAAAACCATATATATATATATATATATATAGATGGGCTCCCGCATCAAATATTCTGTTTCACATGAGCTTAAAAGTCCTATTAATTTCAACCAGAAAACCTGAAGATACTGTGCTGTAAGAGGAACAAAAAGATAAAGTGCTCAGAGAAAGGAGTCAAGTGCTGCTTCTTGCACGTACTGTTTGCTAGTTAAGACTGAAAAAACTTCGTTGTGAGATCACATGTAAGTGACCGAGAATTTAATCTGGTCTTCATTATTTATTATTAGGCAAAATGAGGAAAGAATTCAAAGACATCTTGAGTTCAGGGTGAAGCCAAGAAAGTCTTTGTACCCTCCAAATGACTACATTTGATAAGGAAGTAAAGAAACACAGAGAACCCAATCGTGCAACTTTTTCAGAATTACTATGCTTTCTGAATCACTCCCAATATGAAAAACGTGTCCAGCTATTGAAGTTAATTATCAAGGTATAGGGATACACCTATGTACATAACAGGATATTAGTGTGGTTTTCAGTGTAGCATATCCATGATAGACATCAAGCTACACAAAGTCTGTAACCTGAGGCTAGGCTAGCAGAGTGTTACATTCACTAGGAGGCTTTAACAGTTCATCTACAAATAGAATGATGAGCTTACAATGCACATTTGCAGCCCAGAAAGCCAAGCACATCCTGGAGTGCCTCAAAAGAAACATGGCCAACAGGTCAAGGGAGCTGATTCTGCCCCTCTACTCTGCTCTTGTGAGACCCCACCTGGAGTACTGCATTCAGTTCTGGAGGCCCCAACATAAGCAGGAAAAGTCAAGGCCAGGTTGGATGAGGCTCTGAGCAACCTGATCTAGTTGGAGATGTCCCTGCTCCTTGCAGGGAGGATGGACTAGATGACATTTAAAGATCCCTTACAACCCTAACTATTCTATGACTCTATGATTCTATGATTCTGTTCTTATTGTTGAGGGCTTTAAAGCTGGATGCAGCATTCCAGGTGGGGTCGTACAAGAGCAGAGTAGAGGGGGAGAACCACTTCCCTTGACCTGCTGGCCATGGTTAATCAGCAGTCATGGTGGATCATTTCTTCCACATTAAAAAGACTATGAACATTTTGCTCAGAAACGTGAAATGAGAAGTTACGACCTCCAAAAATGTTCTCTTTCTTCCAGATGTGATTTCTCTTCTAATATCTGGGTATTATTTTTAAGGTATTTCAAAGAATAACACTTGATTAGGATTTGATTTACACTAACTTCAGAAGGTGAAAATCAAATATTATTAAGTTTCAGTTGCAGGCTGTAGATCAGTTTAGGCAGGGCATCCCAACTTCTGCTTTGTAGTTGGAAGACCTCTTGCAGAAAAACACCTTCTGCTGCCTCTAACTATGTGCCTGATTGTAATAGCAGATGTTGAAAGCATCTTCCTGTAATAAGCTCTTTGAAGGAGAAGGAAAACTGACGCAAATACACATTTCTACTAAAGCATTTGTACCTTGGTAATTGTTCTGGTTTTGTTTGGTGAGGAGGGGGGCCTAAGGTGGTAGCTTCTGTAGGAAACTGGTAGAAGTTGCTCCCCTTTGTTTAGTGGACTCAGCCAGGCCTAGGGCAGACCCACTGCTGGCCAAGGCCGAGCCGATTGGTAGCAAAATGTTCTGTGATAACGCCTCTGTGATAACATTTTTAGGAAGGGGAAAACAGGACAAAAAAAAAGATGTGAAGCAGCTGAGGTGGGGCAGAGAGGGGGAGGCGCAAGCCTTGTGGGCCTTGCACGCCTCCCCCTCTGGCCTCTTGCCAGGCAGCGGACTGGGCCCGACTCAGCCGCACCCGGCTGCAAGAAGTGGAGAGGAGAAGTTAATAAAATCTAAAAAGGATTCTGAGAGGCGTCTGCCAGCTTGTTGTGAGGAACAGCTGCAGACGCCAAGGTCAGTGAAGAAGGAGGGGGAGGAGTAATGCAGCTCCTGGCCAAGATTCCCCTGCAGCCTGTGGTGACGACCATGGTGGAGCAGGTTGTCCCCCTGCAGCCCATGGAGGTCCACGGAAGGGCAGAGATCCACTTGGAGCCCGTGAAGGACCCCACATCGGGGGAGGTGGATGCCTGAAGGAGGCTGTGGCCCGTGGAGGGCCTGCTGGGGCAGCCGTTCTGGAGGGACTGCACCCCGTGGAAGAGATGACCCATGCCAGAGCAGTTTTCATGAAGGTCTGTGGCCCGTGGGAGGGACCCCACACTGAAGCAGGGGAGGAATGTGAGGAGTTCTTCTCTGATGATGAAGCAGCAGCATGAAACAACACATGATGAACTGACCGCGACCCCCATTCCCTCTTCCCCCCTGTGCCGCTCGGGGAGGGGAAAGGTAGTAAAGATAATGTTAAGCCCAGGAAGAGGGAGGGGTGGGGGGAGGTTATCTTGTTCCCTGTCCCATTCTCCTGCTAGTTTTAGAAATAAATGAGTATTTTTCCCCAAGTCAAGTCTGTTTTGCCTGTGACAGTAACTTTAAGGATTTCTCCCTGTCCTTATCTCAAACCTCGAGCCATTTTTCTTATATTATCTCCCCCTATTCTCTTGGAGGGTGGAGGGAGCTAGAGAGAGACTGCGTAGTCTGGTCCCGATCGGGGCTGAACTAGGACAGTAATATATTTTGTAACAAATTTAAACTTTTTTTTTTTTCAGAATGTCAACAGCTGTTCTAATTTGGAATCTAAATTAAAATTGACTAAATAAAAATTGACAGCTTTTCACAGACCAGAAATACTGCTTTTTGACTGTCTGTTGTAACATAGCAGATTAATTTTATAATGGAAGCTGAGAGGTATACTTGCATTTGAATGGCTGGGTTTGTCATCCTGTTAATAATTTTTTATGTTGCTGAAAAGCATAATCTCTCTAAAGCTTTGTCAGTAGGCAAGTTTAGCCTAACTTTTAAACCGGCTTTTTTAGCTGGCTCAAAACCCAGCTGAATTTATTGCAGAAGCATCTTGTTTTGTTACGACAGTCTTTGTGAAAGCAAGGTGATATTCTTGCTTTTCCATTCTAGGTTGTCAAGAACTAGGTGGCATCTGGGTCTAAAGATTTGCAAGGCTGAGATTATGAAGTTTTAAAGCCTTTAGGTTTATGGGTGGATGAGTTCTTTGGTGGAAAAAAATTATTTGAAAAACAAGATATTTCTGCTGAATCTGTGAAGTGAAAATGCATATTCTGCCCTGGGAATGGCAAATAGATGAGGTGGTCTAACCAAGGCACACATTCAGACGTGTCAGCTGTGTAAATTGCTGATCATTGAGGAAAATCTGTTCATTTTTTATTCTTTAATTCAGTGCTGAGATAGCACTTTATCTTGCAAGAACAAGAAGAGCTGCTAGAAAAAGAATCCTATGCCATTCCAGAGAAATGTACAAGGCAAAAAGACCTGCTGGGCCAGTGATAGTAATTACTATCACTTCTCCACATAGCTTTTGTGAAATACCATACATAAGATTTTTAGGCTTTAAGCAGCAAAAGTGATTGGGGTGGGGTTGCGGGGGGTGGGGGTGTGTGAAGCAGTTTGCTATCTGGAGAATGACTTGGGCAGCCTATTGACCAGAGCTTTCATAAGGAAATGAACTCTGGACTTTGTTGCAGAGCTAGCCTCAGACACTGGCAGAAGAGTACCTACACAAAAGCGGAGTTTTTCAGAAAAGTTAACCATATCAGACCTTGCAACAGCTACAAGGTCTTTAGTTGTAGAGATCATAACAAATTCACCTTGGCTTGTGAAGATGGTGTTACTGAATAAGGTGAACACATTTCATATGTGGTGGAAGACCACTGGTCGCTTCAGGCCTGGCTGTTTTGTGGATTGCTGCCAACGAAAGTATTTGCTGGAGGCCCATTGTTTGATAAGTGGCCATTGCAACTACTCTGATTCTGAAAGTTGTTCAGAAGACATAAAGAAAAGAGAGGGATTTTTGTGTATGTGTGGTTGTTGGACTAACTTCTTTGTGATATACCTCTTAAATTCTGTATATTTGGTTTATGTAATCAAATGTTGGGAAAGATGGTGAGAGTAGAGTTTGTGTTAGAAGTAATCTAAAGCATTTTGTTCTTCTTAGAAACCAAATGTTCATGTTTTGCAACAGCTTTGTGGTTTATATCAAACTGTTCATGTCCTACAGTAAACTCTGTGCTGTGATTCTGAAGTCAAGCAAGCTGAAGTGGTTCATAATTCTGTTGTACCAGTACTTTCTTGGACCTCTTACTCTAACAACATGCTAACAACATTTTGCACTGACAGTTCAGCAATATTAATTGCCTTTCGGCTAAATTGGACCTCCCGCTTACCAGAAGAGTAGTGCCAGAGGCCTGACTGAGCTCTCATAAAGGCTGCTCCCTGAGGTTTTCCTGCCCACCAGCACCTCACATACGTGATTATTTGATTTGCATGTGGCAGTTAATGTTTCTCTTGCAAAGTGCTCTCCAGTGGTAGGTCCACTAAGAGACTTATCAAGTCCTGGAATTTCGAGAAGCCTACTGCAGTCTTGTAGACTGCAGCTGCTGTGCAGTGACTCACTAATGCCGTAGTATAGCAGCTTTAAAAACATAGTGCTGCAGATGGAGTGCTCTGTGTGTGCTATTATATTTAAAAGGATTTAAATTCACAAGTCCAGGTGGATGATGTCCTTTGCTCTTCCCTTGTCCACCGGTGCTGTCACCCTGACATAGAAGGCCATCAAATTGGTCAAGCACAATCTGCCCTTGGTGAAACCATGTTGGCTGTCACCAACCACCTCCTTGCTCTCCATGTGCCTTAGCATGGTTTCCAGGAAAATCTGCTCCATGGTTGTGTATTACACGTTATGGTTGTGTGTTACACAGCAGAATCAGAATCATACTGCTTGAGGGACGGTATGTCCCACATTTAGAAAATGGTTAAATAAGCATTGTCCTCCTCCGCTTTTTTTATTAATGTGGTTTGCTGAACATACGGTTACTCACTGAAGCCATGATTTTTGTACACTGTAGTAGTCATGGCTCAAGAGAAGCTCTATACATTTTACCAGTATATAATTCTTTCATTCCTTTTCTGTTTGGTTCCTAATATCTAGCCTATGGCAGCTGGGCTACCAAGAGGTTTAGTTTTGTGTTTTGACATCCAGTTTCTGTTGTTTTGATTAATACACCTGTGCCTGGATCTACTATGCTTCTAGGTTTTTTATTTGGTGCTATGTAGGATAAAATGAGGGAAAGCTCTCCCATCACAAGCTTCCTTTCTTCCCTTTATAATGATGACAGAATTGTTTCCACTTGGTCAAAGAGGATGAGGTATGATAACTAAGAAAATTGATCAGCCTGATTAAAATATCAGCTCTGAGTAATTTTGCTCATAGTAGGGTGTTGTGTGCAAAAAGCAGATGTGGATCCCTCAGAGGTAAGGCACAACACTTGCCAGGTGACAGCTTTGACTTTAATTGAAGTATACCCTTACCACAGTGGGAGCCCCAGGACACCAATGCTAATCAAATGAGGACCCAACAGTGGAGCAGGGTCCTGCTGTGGAGTGAAACTCAAGGGAAAGCACCTCAGGTGTGGATGGTAACGCTTGTACTGATTAACATGTCATACATGTGCAGTGTCCTGGTTTGCTTATTAACATATCATATGTATGCAGTGTCCTGTTTTGCTCATTAGCAAATTCACTGATGTAGCGCATGTACTGTTGTCCAAATTCCGAGATCCGCAGCTGACTGCTGTCGTTGGTATCAATGCAAATGTAGGTACAGACTGGGGAGCGAACTATCCAGGGTTACCATGACAATAAGATAAAATCTGCTTAGAGACTCTACATACTCAAATGAGGGAAGTGAACTACCCTCAGTTACGGTAAGAAAGTCTTCTTGTGCCCTACATAGAGTAACAGGGTTTTCTTGCTTCTTTCTTTCTTCTTTCTCTTTACATGTCACAGTTACTAGAAAAAGCATCTTTGTGAGCGTCATTGTCCCGTGCAGACTCCATGAAGGTCAGAATACCAAACTTTGTTCTTATTACACAACCTCCTCACTTTTTCTGGTCTTTTTTTTTCTCCACATTTGCATTCAACTTTGAGGCAGGGCAGTACAAATGAAAAATAAGCAACCATGTGCTCACAGGTATTTTTGAGAAGAGATGGCTGTTGTCCTTTTTTCTCCATTTTTCCTTTCTCAAAGTCAAGCCTCAAAGAGGAGACAGTCCAAAATATTGTGGCTGATATGCAGATGATTCTCAAACTTTACTGCAGTTTTGCTGTTTGGCAGGGGTTGGTGGGTGAGTTCCTTTTTTCATACTGTCTTTTCTCAGACTAGCTTTCATGCTGTTTTTGCACAGAGCAGCAAGCCTTTCCTCTCCATAAAAATTAGGATAGTATAGTAAATAGTTAGGAAGGATAGTATGTAAATAATGCATTTGCTCTGACAAGTTAGTTCAGAGTCACTGGTGTGCTTTGGTAGTGACACTGTACTACGTAACAAGAACTTAGTTTTATAACTCAGAACATGTAACCTGAGAATCTTATCAGAGAAGGCCCCTGCAAATAGGCTTCTGAAGTTGTTGCCTTCTCTTAGGGCATAGTGTGTGAAACTCTCTAGTACTGTGCTGTGCACCCTCTTACTGCAGTCATGTTCAGATGGCTTCCTTTCTGTCAGTGGGACAGTCTCACCTGCGGATTATTTGGGGCATTAAGAAGGTGGTTGCCTTGGACTCCTCTGTACAATGCCTGTTCTGCAGGTGAACTACAATGTGGCTGCTTTCTCAGCTGTGCTCGTTTGGGTGGTAGACAATGGGATCCAGTCTTAAGTGTCCAATCTGATACCCTGTAGTCTGGACTGCTTTTCCTGGCCTGTTGCTTATGCCACTCCTTGTCCAGCTGGTTTGTGCATCTACTGAGTTACCTGGTACCATGTCTAATTCCCTCAGAGTGCATGGTAGAAGTGACTACTCCAGTATGCTGAGATGGCAAAGTACTTCTTGGATGAATGCTGCAGTAATGACAAAGCTTGACTATGGAAAAACAAGTCAAGTACTGGTAAAATAGTTTTGCTACTATTGCTGCATACATTCTGTCTGTTGTTTTTAGCATAATTACCTCAGTTAAGGATCATCTCTCCTTCAAACTGATCTATGTAGCCATGCTGGTGAAAAGATGTAACATAGACCTGATCTCCAGACTCTCAGTTTTCACCTAGGCAGGATGTGTTTTCTAGCAAATGTTGGTTGTAGCATCATTTCTTTAGGCTTTCAGTCCTCTTTGGCTTGAAATGCATGTGCTAGATTAATGCAGTATCCTCATATTCCCATGAGTTCTCTCATGACCTATGATGGATCTAAGCTGCCTTAGGTTTTGTGGCTCCTAATCTGGAGCCATTTGATGTCTGTTGTGAAACATACACTAGAATGGTTTGTGGCCCTCTCTGTGGCCAACACACTGAGAATATAAATCTCTGGAAACTTGACTCTGAGATGCTTGTCATAACGTTGGCTCTAACAGCTCCATAGAGCAGTGTCCAGTGTATGCCAACATGGCAGGCATCATTGACTACACCTGTGAACTCCTGTGGAGCCTTGAATACAGCAGTCTTTAGGGGCTAAGTTGAGCTTTCATAAACAACAGAAATGCACATAGCAGCCCTGGAATCAGTCTTCTGAAACTGTAGTAAAAGAACATAATTCTGGCAAACTTTGTTTTGCTTCTGGGGAGATGCTTGGATATAACAGGCCCAACGTGGGCAGAGAGGAGAGACTTTATAAGAGATTCCCAGTGATCTGAGCATGGGTTTTCAGTGAGTGATTTTTAAGTCCATATGATATACAAAGCAGGGCGATGGAATGAGAGAGGACCTATACAAAACTGGAGATGGCTCAGAAGCTTTTAGTGAATACTGGACAGTAGTATTGTAATGAGGGAGAAGCTGACATTTGGAGAATGCAAGCTTCTTCTCTCTGAGGGGTGGTCTGTGTCAGAACTCAAGGAGTACTATCACATCATCTATTGATGCTAGGGAGGATGCTGGTGCTGAGGACCTCTCAATTCCATCAGAGTTCTTCAGAGAAGAACTGCTTCTACAGCTGCAGGAGGGAGCTTCAACAGTAATTTTCAGGAACATCTGCAAATACTCTGCTGTTAAAAAGGACAGCTCTTTCTTTCTGTTTAGAAGATGTATGTCAGTTTGGATGTTTATAGTTGGCAGATTTATTGGCTTGCAATAATGGTGAGAGGGCAGACAAGAGCTGCATAGAATTTTGCAAATTTCAGTGGGCTGTCAGATAGCATGTTATTGTTTCACCTTGACAGTTAAGCGCATTTTCTTTTTTAAATACTTGAGATTTGTCTGAGCTTCCAGTGGAGATTTTTCTGTTCTTCTTGCTTTGAAGCTTGTGATAAAACTTGTATCTCTAAAAATAGTCTTTCCTGGATATTTGTCCCATTTATTTCATTGCTGTTTCATAGGTTTGCTTAAAGACTTTAAAGTGGAGGTAAGTTTTAGGATCTAGATTTGTAATTCTATAGCCAGCTCTTAAGTGGAGGTTTACAATTAGAGGTGTGTGCTTTTGACTCTGGTTCATCCTGCTCTCTCGTCCCTCAATATGTGGTTCCTTAATTTCTTTCAACTGCAGGTACAAATATGCATGAGGTCCTACGTTAACTTTCTGCCTGGTGACTAGTAATAGAGTGACGACTGCAGGAGCAAATGTTCACTGTTCACAGTCACATTTCCATTTGTATGTTCAGAAACATGCTCAAAGAGAACTCAATTGCTCCATGATTTCACTGAGGATCAAAGTGAGACTGACCATCCTGCAGTACCCCGAATTGTCCTTTTGACATTTAGATTGGTGCAACATTTGCTTTTTCCTAGTCATCAGGGACTTCCTCGGTCTCCATGTTACTTCAAATGTGAGAGAGTGCCACCTTGCTGTGGCATTGCCCATCTTTCTCAGTATCTTCGGATGTAGCAGATCCGATCCCATGGACTTGTATGAATCAAGTTCTGTTAAGCAATTCCTGAACTAAGTTGTCATCAACTGATGGCCATCCTTTTGCTTTTTGTACCCTGTCTGTAAGAACAGACACTGGAAGACCTTGCTAGTGAAAAACAAAGGCAAAAAAGATACTGAGTACCTCTGCCTTACCTATTTCTGTTGTAGCTAAATCACCTACTCCATTCAGTAACTGTCCTACGTTTTCCTTCTTCAGTCTTTTACTGTTAATATAGCAGCAGAAGCTCTTCTTGTTATCCTTATCACGATCTTACCTGCAGCTGAGTTTTGCCTTTTCTGATACCATTCCTGCATGCCCAGGCAATGTTTTTAAGTTCCTCCTTTGTAGCCTAACTTTGCTTTCACCTCCTGTATGCTGCCCTTTTGCACTGGCGTTCCACCATGAGTTCCTTCCTTGGCTGGGCTGGTCTAATACATCTGCTTGATTACCTGAGTATTGGGCTGGACTGTTCCTGTTCCTGGACAATGTCATTTAAGACTTGCCTGCTCTCTTGTGACCCTTTACCTTTCATTGCAGCTTTCAATGGAATCACACCTACCGCTCCCCAGGTCTGCTTTCCTTAAAGTCCATAGTCTGTACTGTACTACTCTCCTTCCTCTCTGCTCTCAAGATCCTGAACTCCGCTATGTCATAGTCAGCACCACCAAGGTTGCCAGTGTTTTCTTATATCCTTAATTGGTACTTCCCTGATAGTAAATAGCAGACATGCTTAGCTGTGCACCATCCCAGGTTAGCCTATCCAGTACCTATATCAAGGAGACAGTCTTTCTAGAAATGTGCTTGCCAGTGTGTGTCTCACCTACTCTGTTGCCTTTCCAGCAGATGTCAAGGAGTTCAAAATCCTTCGTGAACCAGGGCTGTGATCAAGAGCAATCCTCATTTACCATGCTTCATCTATTTGGGGGGTGTGCAAGAAAGCCATTTCTGCTGCAATGCCACACTTTCTGGCCTCCTTTCTGATGTGGACCCACAAGCTCTCATCTAGCTGTTGTCCCCTGAAAGAGCTCCGTATATACAAACTGCTCTTTTGCGTAAAGGCACCCTTTCAGCTTCATCTTTCCTGTCTAGATTTTCTGAACAGCATCTGTCAATCACAACTTGGTCATTCCTGCTGTGTCTAAGTTATTCCAGTCACATTGTGTTGTGGCCGGATGTAGAGCTCCTCCTGTCTGTTCCCAGCCTGCATGTGTTTGTGCATGTACACTTCAGACAGGTACCCCTTCAGCCTGTAATGTTGCTCCTGAAGTGCCTTTTTTTCCTGTCACTCTAAGTCCTTTACTTTCTACTGCTGTCCCCCAATTCTTCACTTAACTGTAGGACAAATTCTCCCTTTGCAATTGGAGGTGATATAAGTTAAAAAGTAATTTAACTGAAAAAAAGAATGATGTATTGCTTTCATTGATGTTTCTGTGCAAAGAAGTGGAAAGCAGAACATCCTACATCCATTCTCACTGGCTACCTTCTGCCCTTTGCATCCATTGATACCTCCCTTGCCAAAATCTTGCTGTTTTGGTCTGGGGTTTTTTTTGTTTGTTTGTTGTGTTTGGTGTTTGACTTTTTTTAAAGACTGTTCAAGAAACAGAGGGGAGGAAGGATGTTTGGTTACTAAACTCAAATTTAAAACAGAATTAATAGTTTCATGAAACCATTACTAGTTAAAAGTAGTGTTTAAAGCTGTTCCCATTACTAGTACTGCAGTTAAAAATTGCTGCTGCCACTGTAACCTCATCCATGGCAGAATTTGTTACTTTATGGTGAAAACATACTACAGGCAGTAGAACTTGGCATTCCTGGCCAGAGCCTGAGGAAATGCTACTGTTAGGCTTCTTTGTTTCTTTTTAAGTTTAAAAACAGTATTTCGTCTTGATTTGTAAAAGCCCACATAGTAGAGGTTTTGTGCATTTGGCTGGTGTTTGTGGTTCCTACAGCTGTGTTTTGTTTGTATAATATTTGCTGGATTATTAATTTAATAATTGCTGGGTTATTAATTCAATAATGAATTCAATTCAATTAATTCAAATTAATCTAATTTGTTTCCATTATATGTACACATTGTTAAAATTATACTTGAATGTTTACTGTTAACTAACAGTAAAACTTATGTCAAGAGAATATCTTGGGGATTTGTTTTATGCCCATTTGAATACATTTTAATGCTTTCCTATAAACACAGAAATAGACTACGCACACACGAACAGTTTGTTATAGCTGGAAAAAACAGAGCTGTGACTTCAGCAACTTCAATTTGTCTGTGTGTGCTCTCAACTGATTTCAGTGAGACTAGTAGTATAGCTTAGCCTTCCTGGGCTGGGTCTCCAGCCATGTGAGCATGTGTACATTTCTGATTATTTTTCATTCTTTTCAGCTCTTGCTGCAGATATTGTGTAATGATCGCAGTGATTCAGGCAGGTGATTAACAGGAAGTCTCTGTGAATTATTTTGCAAGAGGATGTTTTTGAGGGAAGCCTATTCAGCAGGTATTTACAGTTGTAGGGAACTCTACATCTCATTCTATTTTTGCTTGCTTAGCTTCTACAGTTTTGGAAAAGTGCAGGTGAACCTTATGTACTCTAAGTGGGATTTAAAGTTAAGGTTGTGGAGTAGCTGGAGTAGGGCTGTCAACAAGACTTTTGTAGGGGTGTCGTATGGCAGAGTTTAGCTAGCAGGAGCTTACTAGTATGATTAGGAAACCAAGATCCCCAGCACTAAGGCAGTTTATACTGGCAAAAGCATATTCTGCCAGTAAAAACTACCTCAGTCTCATATGTAAAAATTATCTTTAACCTATATTTGCTCTTGAAAAAAAAAGTATTGGATTTTTTTTTTTTAAAGAAAAGGTCATGTTGATAAAAGTGACCTTGTCCTTTTAAAGCTGAAGGTAAAGTAATAAAGTTAAAATTTGTGTCACACTGTGCTCTGTGTTCAGGTAGCTCCCCAATTTTTCCGAACTATCAAACAGGCAGGTCTCATTATGCACACACATTTAAAGAAGGAGAAAAAAAAACCAAGTTCACTGTAGGCCATTTAGGATTTTAGGTCACTTGTTTGGTCGCTGAAGGCACTTTACCTTCTGCCTAACATCCGATAAACCTGTCCCGTGTAAACCATAATACTCTTAGTTTTACTATGCATTTTGGTTTCTTTGTAGTGCCAAGTAGAACAGCACTGGGAAATGTTCACGGGCAAACTCTGTGCTATGCATGTTTTGTGAATGAAGGATTTGTGGCTGCTTGATTTTCTGTCCCTTTATTTTTTCTAAAAATAATGAAGTGACAAGACTGTTTTAATTACATCAAGGGGCAGTTCTGCATTCACAAATTTAAGTTAGGTTGTAGACTTAAAATCAAAATGGATGTAGTCTTTAGGACAGAGATAAAAATGTTCCTTATACTAAACATTCTTTGATACTTAAAAAAATAAACAATGGTTTAAGTTATTCTTCTCGTTATACCTCTCTGTATAGTAGGTTGGTAAAGAAGGGAGGGGAAAAAAGTGCTGTTTTGTCCATACCGGAGAGTTGGACTGTGGCAACTTTGGTCAAAGTTGCTCCAGATGAGAAAGTCTCATTTACAGCTGAGCTTAGTAATGACAAGCCAGCTTTTCAGGCAGTGTCCCTTTTGGTCAGTTGGTGACTGCTGAGCACAGAGTTAAACAATGTCTGAGAAGACCATGGATGCTCAGAGAGGGATGTTTGTGCTGTACCGTGAGGAGTTACCAAGCAGGTCTGTTCAAAATTGATGAAGGAAGCAAGGTGCAAATGACTTTCTGTGCAAATTCTTGATCACAGATCACTCTTGTCATTGTATGCAACCCAGGTTGCTTGTGCCAGTGGCTGCAGGAGGAGGTATGAGGTAGCAAAGAAAGGATCAGCAAGTGCCTGGTGTTTGGACTTGCACTGGTGCATAGGCATGAGTGTATCTGCAAGGAGGTAACAGGCAGGACCCGAGGAAATGGCCACAAGTTGTAACAGAGGAGGTTTAGATTGGACGTCAGGAAAAACTTTTTCTCCCAAAGAGTGGTCAGGCACTGGAATGGCCTGCCCAGGGAGGTGGTGGAGTCGCCGTCCCTGGCAGTGTTCAAGAGGCGGCTTGATGAGAAGCTACAAGATCTGTTTTAATAGCTGTGACAGCAATGGTAGTGGGAAGACGGTTGGACTAGATGATCTTATAGGTCTCATCCAACCATGTGATTCTATGATTCTATGAACTGGAAAACTTCTCAAATATCAGGCATCTGCAGATTAAACATTTGACCCATTTAATCATGTAAGTATTTTAATGGGACTGTTTTTAATAATCGACCTGCAGCCACTTAAAAGTAGTTAGTTACATTGCGGTCTCTTAATTCAAAGGTCTTCTGTTATCTAGTTGTGCTTCCAGCACCCACCCTACCCCAGTAACAAGTCAGCAATTTGCTTTACATTTCAGAGAAACAGTCCAGTTAGGTTTTGCAGCTTCGTACCTTTAAAATAAATGCTGTTGTAAGACAAAATACAATGTCGCTCACTTTGTTGTTGATCTTGCTTAGCATATGTTTATGCCAGCGTGCCTTGCATCTTGCTGCTTTTGGATGCAGAAAGATTGTGAGTGAGGTTATGGTGAACCCAGTCAGACGCAGTGAGGGCGGCAGAGGGCACAGCTGGCCCTCAGGGACGGACACACCCCGCGCGGGAGGGGCGGGGCCGCGGCGGGAGGTGGTTGGGGCCTGCCCCCTGGGGTGGCCGAGGGCGCCCCCTGGTGCCTGCGGGCGGCCGCGCCCGCGCCTTTTGGGACGCTGGACGGGACGGCCCCACCAGGAGTCCCTGGGCTGGGTCCTGCCCCGTGCGCGGGGCTGAGGCTGGAACAGAGTAGCCGCGCCGGGCTGAGAGAACGTCTCTGAGCACAAAGGAAACGGAGAGCTGAGCCTGCTCCACAACGGGTGGCTTGCCGCGGGGTAACTGAAGAATAACCTTGTTTTTACAAAAACTCCGTTGGTTGAAATGAAGATTTCTGATGTCATTCCTAAATTACCAATGTGTCTTATAGAACAGAGAATAGCATATAAACATATACAAGCTGATGGAGAAACACATGAGCACTGCTGAGTAACTGAAGCATAAAAACCAGGGGAATTAAATTAGAAGAGTCTGACAACAAATATGAATTTGTACATGCTTTCTTTCCACCTTAAAGTGGGAGGGACAAAAGCCTCGAACAAAACCCTTAGACCACCACGCAAAAACATTTTCACATACAAACTAGCTTAGATTGGGTTTAATTAATTTTAATTGCCAACTAGGATACCTATTTGAATTACATTTTTCAGTTTAACTTTGAAGCATTCATCTAAAGAAAACTTGAGTCTCACTATGATATTTCCAATTAAACATAGCTTTTGTACTCTATTTGCTAAATTTTGTGATGAAAGGAGATATCTTACAGGCACACTTAAGCAATTTATGTAGCTAGCATTTGATTGGCTTCCTATGTTCCTATGTTCTTGTGGTTTAGTCTTGGAAAATAGCATGGATTTTTTTTTTTCCTGAATAAGATTAGGTTTTATTTCATTAAAAATTGTTGAATAGGAACATAATAAAATTAAATTTAGACAGCAAGCTTGTTAAAACAGTCTTAAAAGGCAGACGTATGTTTACGTGTCAGTGTGCTGAGTTTTATACTGCTTAGAAAAATCACGAAAATGAAAACAAAAATATTTAAGAGAGTTGCAAATTCAACAGTTTTTTTTTCTCAATGTGTATTTGTAGAACTAGTGACTTAGTATTCACTTGCACTTACCTTCTTTTTCCAATCTATAAAAATTAGACTGTTTTCTCCCGCAATCCGTAATAGATTTCCTAACTTTGAGTAAGCTATTAAGTTGAGATAAATTACTCAGTTTTCAATTGAAAGAGGAAAAAAAGGCTTCAGCTTTTGAAAGAATACCCTAAACAACTCTTGACTTCATTTGGTTAGCCAAGAGCTTTCTCCAGAGGCTTGACTGATCCTAAAACTTCAGGACTAACATATATCCTTTGAAATATTAAATTATTGTTTCTTTATTTTTAATTCTAGAAAACTTAGGCTTCAATTTCAAATACATTTTAAAATAGCTTTGATTATGTGTAAATTCAGTGTCTTAATTTAAATTTATGTCTCTTTACTTGCTAGTTTGTGATGTTCGAAGAGTCTTCCTTGGATCTGGGAATGGAATCAAGGTTGTGCATACAATCTTAATTTTGGTTCATCTTTATTTTTCTTGGGCAATGTATTACTATAGAATTTCGTTGCTCTGCATTTTTCTTCCTTTGTTACGAAAGAGTTTGGAATGGAGATGGTCTCTTGAGAACTCCTGAGTAATCTTACCTTTTAAAATACAGTTAAATGTCCAGTCCAAAAAGTGGGACTGTGTGGATATTTGAGTCTCAGGAGACCTCCAGATGGAAGAATCTTTCTACATGCTGTGAAATAAAAAGAACCTGCCTGTATGCTGCGTATTTTACAGATACAAAAGGGACTTTACCTTTAGCCTTTGTATTATTCACCCCGCTGATTTTGATCTTGGTAATGTTAGGCCATTTGATTCCAAATTTTTAAATTTTTAATATAGATGGATGGGTGCAACCCAGCTTGTGTTGCTTAAATAGATACTTGGCAGAATGGTAAATTAACTTTCCGATGGATATTAACTGCAGTGATTTCAGAATCACTTAAACCAGTTAATTCCAAATAACTAAGAAATAAGTGAAAACTCAGACTTCTTCGTAACAATGTTCCTTTATCACAGGTCAGATTTTGAATTCTGCATGTCTTTAGCTGCTCAAATTGATAGCATGTTTAAGAACGGAGAAAAGCATGTTAAAGCCAATTTTTTAAATATGCTTTTTCAACATAAAGATTATTTTCTGCTGAGAACCTTAAAAACCTTTGTTAAGAACCTTAGATGAGTTTTTGAAGATGCAAGGATTATCAGAAGAGAAGATTTTTTTATGAAAAGCAGAGGACCCAGAATGATTAGACAAATTCATGAGGGGTGGATCCATCACTGTTCCTTAATGAACACCGTCCACATGCAACCTGCAGATCAGGGATCCCAGAACTACTGATTATTATGAGCTGATAGGCTGTGCTAAAAGAAGGAGAAATCAAGTGCTCCCTTCTGTGCTCACTCTAGGCAGATTTGTTATTGATTGGCACGGGGACAAGATCTGGGTTTAGACAAGGCATTGAGCTTGAATATTTGTTCTTAGGTAGACAAGCTTCCAGAGTGCCCTTCCTAGAGTTCCTAATGTCTAACAAAGGCAAAATAAATGAAAACATCAAATTTTTGTTTAGTTTCTCCATTTGCTCCACTTTACAAAATTAACCCATTCCATGGCTGACAGCTGTCTAATCTGGGTATTGGATCTGTATCAAAAGAGCGCCTCTATTAACACTTAATAAACTTGCTAAGACTTGGTAGCCTATGGAAGCAGGAAAGATAGGCCAAAGAATTTATGCATTTTTACAAGAGAAAAGGCAGCAGCATGGAAAAACTGTGACCGACATAACCATACTGAAAAGTTGCCTTATTGCTATTCAATAGGGCAGTGCAAGGGTTTTGCTGACACTGAAAAAGAAGCCTATTTAACCCTGGAAGCTGTTCAACTCCATCCTAGGGCATACAGTTGTTTTTATAGCATGTATTCAAAGGGAGTTTTTCTGTCTGTTAGTATTGCTGGAGTATGTAATGTGAATTACCTGCTGTAACCGGTTCGTAGGATTCCTATGCACAAAGTTCACCCAACATATCATATTTAAAAGCACAACAGTATTTATTGCTCTGTTAGAGCCTTGCATAAGCTACCAGTTACCAGCATAAGCAGTTACAGTTACTAGCCTAAGCAGTTAATAGCATATTGATATTGTTTTCCCTTTACGAGAGTCTTACCAACCCGACTAAGCCGGAGACACCGCCAAGCAGGAGGATGATGATCAATGGGGTCAGAGCAGAGAAGGGAGGTAGGTGCAGCACCTTCAGGGTGTCCCCTGTTGTTTGTAGAGAGTGCTCTGGGTCCTTTTTCTCTCTCTCCATTCTGAGCCACCTCTGTTTATACCCTCAGCAGATTCAGTGGCAGAGCACTGACCAGGCGTTGATGCACATGTAGCCAGCACATGCAGCAAGGCCTGCCAAGTACGTGCTCTGCTGGCTAACAGCGGTTCCCGGATAGCAACAACATACTGCTCAATAACAACCCTCCTAGCTCCCCTCTCCAAGGTTGCATTCTCACAGCTGCGTGCAGCTAGTGATTTCCCACAGTGGCCCTACATGGACCATCACTGAAATCCCTCACACACCTGCTCTCAAAGGAATAAATGGTATGGTGAGATTAACAGTCTGGAGCAACAGGACATGGTGTTTGGTGGCATGTGCATTAAATGTTGACTGGCTGCTTTTTCAAACATACAGTGAGGCATGATGGGAAAACAATTTAATGTAATTAGTTTGATTTTTTTTAATTTTGAAATTTAACTAGAAGTTGAAGGTCCTAGAAATTAGAGAGTGATGTTACTTGAAAAGAGGGTTCTTTGTGTAGATTAAGTGTCTATTCCCTGATAGCCGAGCTGGTCAGAGTACAATAGTTCCCTGAAAAACTGAAGATAGCATTCAGTTTTTCATAGCTTTTTTTCCAAGATGGTGACCTGTTAGATGGAATTTTTCCAGTGCAACATTCAGAAGAGATGTTCTGCTGTCTCCAATGTCCAGGACAGACAGAAATGCATTCTGGCTGGTTAGGTAAATTTCTCTTCATGAGAAATTTTCTAGTTATGTAATGTGCTCTTGGGATTTGAAACTTGGCAGAGGCCTGGACTCTTGTGCCAGTGTTCTGACTTGCCTTCCACATAGAAATCCATTTCTGTTAGAGTAAAGAAGATCCTTCAAAAATCAAAATCATAAAAAAAAAAAGAAGGATTCAGAAATGCTGGATTTGAAAAGCAACAAACATGGTGCTTTCTGCATATCTGGTTGCTGGCTGATTTACTTGGAGTTTTAACTACAGGTTATGACTACAGTAACTGTGTCCTGTATTTGCACCAGAATTAAAATGAGGGATTTTGTATACTTGTTGATGTCTTTCTTCCTCAGAATAGACAGTTTGAAAGAAATGGGGAATGGTGGTTGCAGACAGTTCATCACACGTTGTTTTCTCCCACTCCTTCCTTCTTGGGAGAACTCCTCACATTCCTCCCCTGATCCTGCGTGGGGTCCCTCCCTCCCTCCCATAGGCTACAGTCCTTCATGAACTGCTACAGCATGAGATCCTTTTCCAAGGTGTGCAGTGCGCCTCTGGAATGGCTGCCCCAGCGCGCCCTCCACAGGCCACATCATCCTTCAGGCATCCGCCTGCTCCGGCGTGGGGTCCTCCACGGGCTGCAGGTGGATCTCTGCTCCTCCATGGACCTCCATGGACTGCAGGGGGACAGCCTGCTTCACCATGGTCTTCACCATGGGCTGCAAGGGAATCTCTGGCAGGAGCAACTTTACTCCTCCCCCTACTTCTTCACTGACCTTGGCATCTGCAGCTGTTCCTCTCACAAAAAATTCTTCACAATCAGGCTCAGGCAGACGCCTCTCAGGTTCTCTTCACGTCTCATCTCCTCTCCACTTCGCTCGGCCGGGCCAGGCCAAGTTGGGCCCAGACTATTGCCAGTGGAAGGCCAGAGGGTGAGGGCCGCAAGGCCCGCAAGGTTGGCACCTCTTCCTCTCTGCCTACACTTCTGCTTCAGTTTTTTTTTATTTTCTTCTTCTTAAATATGTTATCTCAGAGGCATTATCACTGTTGCCAGTTAGCTTGGCCCTGGCCAGCAGCAGGTCTGCCCTAGACCTGGCCAAGTCCACCAGACAAAGGGGAAACTTCTAGCAGCCTCTCACAGAAGCTGCCACTGTAGACCCCCCCCCGCTACACAAAACCAACATAACAAGAGACAAGCTACAGATACTATCTACCTGGACTTCTGTAAAGCTTTTGGCACAGTCCCACACAAGATTCTTGCCTCTAAATTGAGGAGATACAGATTTGATGAATGGCCTGTTTGGTGGATAAGGAATTGGCTGGGTGGTCATGTCCAGGCAGTTACAGTCAGTTACTCAATGCCCACATGGAAACCAGTAACGCGTGGTGTCCCTCAAGGGTCTGTACTGGGATCAGTACTATTTAATGTCTTCATCAGTGACATAGTAGGATTGAGTGTAACCTCAGCAAGTTTGCCAATGACACCAAGCTGAGTGGTGCAGTTGATTGATAGGCTTGCGGGCCGAGGCCTGTTGTATGAAGTTCAACAAGGCCAAGTGCCAGAACCTGCACTTCAGTCACAACAACCCCATGCAATGCTACAGGCTTGGGGAAGAGTGGCTGGAAAGCTGCCCAGTGGAAAGGGACCTGGGGGTGCTGGTAGACAGGCAGCTGAACATGAGCCAGCAATGTGCTCAGGTGGCCAAGAAGGCCAACAGCATTCTGGCTTGTATAAGGAACAGTGTGGCCAGCAGGAGTACAAGGGTGATTGTGGCCCTGTCCTCGGCACTGGTGAGGCCATACCTCGAATACTATGTGCAGTTTTGGGCCCCTCACTACAGGAAGGGTGTTGAGTTGCTGGAGTGTGTCCAGAGAAGGGCATCAAAGCTGGTGAAGAGTCTGGAGGAGCAGCTGAGGGAGTTCAAACTCCCTGAGTTCCAGGAGCACCTGAGGGATTGTTTAGTCTGGAGAAGAGGAGGCTGAGGGGAGACCTCATTGCTCTCTACAAATACCTGCAAGGAGGTTATAGGGAGGTGAGTGTTGCTCCCAAGTAACAAGTGGTAGGACGAGAGGAAATTACCTCAAGTTGTGGCAGGAGAGGTTTAGGCTGGATATTAGGTAACACTGCTAAAGAGTGATCAGGCACTGAACAGGCTACCCAAGGAAGCAGTGGAGTCAAAATCCCTGGAGGTGTTCAAAGTATGTGTAGATGTGGCACTCCAGGACATGGTTTAGTATGTATGTTGGTGTTAGGTTGATGGTTAGACCTGATGATCTTGGAGGTCCCTTCCAACCTTAAGATTCTATGATTAAAATTACTAGTGGTATACCATACCACACAACTGAAAAATATTATCTCTTCCCAGAGTGTAATAAATTCTTTCCACAACAGAAGTTGAAGTGAATGTAAACCTCTGGGAAACCTGTGGAATTTCAATTTGTTGAATTTTATGAAAAGACAAGTAGAGGAAAAGAAGGAAGAACGGCAATCTTAACATGCATTATTTGCAGCTAGCATACCTGCAGCCCCCAAGCAAGACGTAACATGTTTCTCCTTCTTGGTCAGATTTGCATGCATAGGAAAAAAAAATTGGTAAGTGCTATAATACAGTTAATTTATGGCTATCTTTTACTTGACCAGCCTAAGTAGCTGTATTATTTCTTGAACTCACCTCTAACTTTTTCATTATAATACAAAGTATTCTATTTAACCATTAAGTAATGTCTTCACTGCAGTTTGAAAGGCTCTTGAATTAGAAGGAACATCTAAAATCTAAATATGTGTCACAAACAGAGGAGTGTTGTTGACTAGCAGATTATAGACATCTGCAGGAGGGGTTTGCATTACTTTTTCTGGATGTTGAGGCTTTTAGATAGCAGATAATTTAGCCTCCTTATTTTCTTTGTTGCATATTTTGAAGTAAACTGGCCATCCATAGCTGTAAGTAGTTGACAAAAGATGAAACAAATAGAGTGTAAAGACCATTAAAGACTCTGTTTAAAAAAAAAAATTATTAAAAGAAAGCATTGCCATATCCTCTGATAACTGCATTTGGTTGACTGTGGCTGTGTTTATAGAACACTTTAGTTATGATTGAAACACATGATTGAAAACCTAAGCTAGCTTTTTTCTTAGTAATGTGAGTATTGTTAGAATTGAAGCTATGGCAACATGAAACCTAATGGGCTGCCTACGAACTGAAAGCTGTACTCTTGTAAAGCCTATCTGTAAAGCCTATAACATAGCCTGTAATGCAAGGTCCACATTTACGAGTTTAATTTGGTAGAGAACAAGTTTTAGGTAATGTTGAGGTTAGACATAGGCTCTGTACCACCTCTGGAAATTTATTTCATTATCCAAATGCAGAGATGTCCAAAGCAAGTTTGTATGTATTTGTTGTAATGTGGCAGAAGTTAACAAGTTTCATTATTTGCTGTGTATCTTTTTAATCTTAAACTAAGCCAAGAGGTCCTGTTTTACTTTAGTTCTGCCTCTGGATTAATGGGCAGAAAGCTTAAAGCCTTATGCTTAACACTGTGTTCTCTTTGGGTTTTTTAGCTTCCCTTTGAGCTTCAATCAATTCCAGATTTCAAGAAAGCATACAGAGTGTTCCTAGTGAAAACACTTGTGTTTTGCCTAAGTCTAAATCAAATGGGAAGGGAACTTTGCATGTTTTGAACAGTTTTTATAAAAAGAACTGTCCTTTTTTCCCTTCACACCTTGAAACTTCAACTGTATTGTGATTTCTTCTTTGCTCTCCCTTCCTACAAAAATACATAACATGGGCGTGCTTTGCTGCTTTTCAGGCCAGTACAGCCAGAGTCAATGACTCCTATGGCAAAATAACTTTTTTTTTCTGAAGTGGTAAGTCAGAAAGAAGCTAATTTTATGAAGCTGTGTGTTTAGGGGCAAATAATTTTTTTTTTCAAAAGAATAATTGTCAAAAAATCAGCTTGCTTTTTCCTCTCCCCCAGATTGTCAATTCTGTCTGAAGAGGACTGCTAACTCACTGGGAACTCATGAACTCATGTCTTTAACATATCTTAGTGAATCTTTACATCTGCATTGATAAAAGTTTCACCAAGGAACCTAACTGGCATTCCTTATGTAATTTGATGACAAAAGTTGTGATTGTGTCTTGGACTACATACTGATACATTTGTAGAGTGGAAGTAGTGTTTTGTCCAGAATTATCAATTTGAGGTTAAGTGATTTTTTTTCATTCCCTCTCAATGAAAAGAACAAAATAAATTTTCATGTTTGACTAAGAACTATGAAAATAATTAAATCAGTTTCATGTTATTATGTATCTTGTTGTTTGTGTTACAATCAGAAAAGGCCCTCAGGCTGACTGTTGTTGATTTTTCTTCTCCAGGATTTAGTTTATTGCTTCTTTCTCTTCTCATTGCATTATTTCTTAAACTTTCTTGGTGGCTTTAAGGTAACTTCAGCTTCTCAGAAGTGCAGAGTAGTGAACTGCAGCTGAATTCTCAGAAGACAAGAGTTTTGTTGCATCGTGATCTCCAGCAAAAACTTAAAACAAAAGGCATAATAGATAATGTTTAATGGTACTGTAGATGTTGGGTCTGGTTATTTGCGGTCTTACAAGGACATGCTAGAGGAGTGAATTGAGGTGTGCATTGTCTTCTTAGCCTCTGCAGCAGAGTATCTGGAGAAGCTCTGAATGTTACAGTACACTCTCTCTTTCCCACCAAGTGTCTTTATGATATTTGTTGCTTGAACAACAATGGTAAATAAGAGTTTGGTTGGGTTTTTTTTGTGGGGTTTCTTTTTTTTTTTTGAGAGGGTGTTTTTTAAAACTAACAACTGTGAATAAAAATCAGTTTCCGTCTTGGGGATATTTTGCTTATAGAATCTCTCTCAGCTTGCAAGTTATGCAGTGATTTGTGAGACAGAGGAAACAAGGCAATGAAAGCTTGTATTTCTAGTATTAAAGCCTGAAAGTATGAGCTGGCATTCTATATATAAAAAAAATATGTAATATTTTAATCTGTAAGCCTACTTGTTTTCCAGTGTTCCTGAACTTTCTTTTACAAAGCTTGCCCATGCATGTTTCTAATTGTTTATGCTTATCTAGTTAAATTATTTCAGTCTTGTGGTGTTACTGTCTTGTCCTTTTGCTATTCCCTCCAACACTTTTCCTAACTTTCTTATTTTAACATGGGCTGTATTTCACCCAGAGACTCCATTCTGTCAAAGAACATGTTTGTCTCTGCAGTTCTCTTAAGTAGTAACAAAAATTTAGAGACAGTTTTGCTCAGGAATCACATTTACTCTACTTCCCTTGATTGTTCTGTACTATGGACCCTTACATAAACCCAGACTTTCTCAGTTGTTCATCTGCTCCTGTCTGATCCTTAATGAAGGCCATAATTACCTTCCTAGTAACTGTGATGTTGTAACTGAATGATGGATTGTGAAAATCTATAATAAAGAATACAATATATGTGTATATGCATATATAAAACATATATGTGTGTATGTACACGTACTTTAATACACCTGTGTGTATGTACATGCACATAAGTGTACAAGTATGTATACACACACATGCAGAACATAGTTTGGGAGTGTGTGTAGAGAGATTCACAACAAGTGAATTCGCAAAACAAAGTATTTTACTTGTTAGAAACATTGTCTACCATCTTTTGAAACTTCTGATTTTTATTTCTTTTTTCTAAAAACAACGTATTAGTTCTGTTCATTTTCAGTAACTCGGTATGTTATGGCTAGTCCATTTGCTAGCAAACATCCATCTATAAATAAAACAGCGAAGACTCCTTTCTAGACCAAGCAAGAAGGGATTTAGTTTTCCTCATACTGAATGTACTGAATGTTAAACTTTTTTCAGTAAGCAGAATTGTCAGTGCTAAATGTCAGGTTTCCCATAGATAACATCAAATAACAGACTCTCAAAGACAGTCTTGCTAAGGGAAGAGGGGTAAAAATCAATAGCAGTGACAGGCAAGCTCTGAGAATCCCTCTTCATTGCCACTGCATAATGATGTTAAAGACCGTGGATGAATGTGCTGCTGCTGCTGCTGTCTGCAGCAGAGCAGTTTTTAACACAGTGATGCCAAACCTTTTGCAGCTGCCCTTTCTTCTGCCACAAAACTTCCTCTCAGAATGTGTGACAAAAAGGAAGTTAATTTGTAATTTTCTACTACTGGCTGTGCACTGCATAATTTAGTTCTGCTGTAAAGATCTGTAGGGTTTTTTAGTGTTAGATTTTCAATTTGTCTTCACTTGTAAAATGGCATTATTAGCTCTATTATTTTTGAGTGGCATTAAGGGGAGGCTTAAAATGCTTATTTTCACTATTGTGATGCCCACTGTGAAAAAAAGTACAGAATATTTGGCTTAATGATGGGAAAAATAAATATAGGGAAGTTACTGTAAACTGGTTCTGTTTTCATAAATTTGAGATAAATTTTCTAGTGTTTTTTTCTTGCACAAAGTTATAAAGCAAGAATTTCTTTATCCTTTCTACTACTGTGTGCCCATCGCCATTTTATGTGCCAAACCTTTATACCAAACTTCTTTCAAAAATGTTGTCTTCTAATTTCTGAATAATAAAGGCTACTACTCTTTGATACCCCACTTCTTTAATCCCATAATATTTTTAATATTCTGACTGCAGGAGTGAACAATTCTAAGTAGTGGCTGTTTATAAATAACAGAATATTTTCTAGAAAGAATATAATATTTCTTGTAAATAATATAATAAACTGTATTCTGCATGTATGTGTATATATAAATATACACTTACATATATGTCTGTACATATGCATAGGTATATCCAAATATCCGTGTATATATACATGTGTTTTATATATACACATATATTGTATTTTTTCTTATGGATTTCCACAATCCATTATCTAACAGAAATCTCTACTAAAGTATCTAAAAGCTCTTTTTTTTAATACTTGTGCTTGAATGGATTCTACAGGCAGCCGAAAATTTCTGCAAAATGAGGATGGCCACTAAAAAGCCAGGAGTTTCCCTTAAAAGGGGAACTTAAATAAATGTGTGAGTATGTGGAGGTATAATATTTTTTTTCTTGTGTGTGTTAAAAAAAAAAAACCAACCAGATTACATTCCATTTCTTTTATGCTTTTTTTTACAAGGATATTTTCTGTAAATTTAAAGCTAGAATGTTCTGAGATGTTTACAGTATTACTGCAGAAGACATGTTTAAGGGAAACCTCAAATATAATGAAATCTGAAATAATATCTATCAGCTTGCTGTTCTGAACTGGTACCCCAAGACACTGCAGAACTACAAGCACATTCAAAGGAAGGGACACATGGAGATACAGGGCATTGATGTCTACTCCACCACGTCTGTCTTACTGACAGGATTTGAGATGACAGCTGTGACTGGAGACTTGAGACATAATTGATGCAAAGCAATTAATAGGTTTATTAATTAATGAACACATTATTAGGAAATTGGTAGAGCAGTAAAATAGTCAATAATAGGCCATTAAATCAATTTGCCATTACATTGTAATGCATATTATTATGTTCATCTATAAAGCTGCTAATTACAGATCTAAAGTCTAATGAATCACATCTATGACTATTGAATTACAATTCTTTAAGCACTGAGATGTCTATCACTTTCTCTGTTTGAGAATCTTCATGAATACAACTAAATTTTAATTTGTCTCCCTCCTTGGGCAGAAGTCTCAGGACTGACGTAAACCTTTGCAGGGGTGTGCTGTCTCTTTTTTCCTAGGCATAAAGAAACCTGTGGAAAGTCCTGAAGCAGGCAGAAATTCCACCGCAAATAAAACTGATATCATTAAAACTTTTCTGTTTTAGCTTTGGATTTTATCATTGGAAAGAGACTGAGACTGCTGTTTTGTGGCTACCCAGGGTGCTGAAAATTAATAAAGAATATGGAACAGGACTATGCTGCCTATGCATGAAGTGTGTAGCTTCTTATTTATATGTATGCATAGGTACTTCACTAATTTTATTCTCTTTAAATGTTTAGAAAACATTATGTGAAGACATTGTTGGCACTCTGCAAAATGTCTCTCTGATGCTTATTCCATTATCAGAATCAAATGCATGACTTTTCAGACGTAGCTGTCTGGCAACTAAATCTGCGTGGGAAAAAAAGGATGTTTGCTAAATTTGTCTTTCTTTTTAGCAGTCACGGGAATTGGGTTATCATTTTAATGATTTTTTTTTCTCTTTTTATCCCACCTTCTTTTGTAGGTAGCATTGGTACATCCTTTCAATGCCACTCAATCCATCAAGATCACATTTGTAATGATGACAGTGACAAGGTGAGGCTTACATAAACCTTTCCTTCACAAGATACACAAGCATTGGGGTTTTTAATTTATTGCTTTTACTAGACAACAATTGGTTATTTTGCAGGTATAGCAGTTAATTTTCAGAGTTACTCTTTGACCTGTCTCTGGCACATTAAGAAATGGCAGTATTTTTGCTAATTTTTGAGTAAGGTAGAATGTCTTGTTGTGGAAGTTAGAGTCTAGCTAAGTATTCAAAGCCTTTTTGCAGTGGCTATATTTTTCCTGTTTTGAAGTTGGAAACTTAAGGTTTTACAGATAGGAAGCTTCTGTTCAGTGCTGCAGCCTTAAAATACCAAGCTATCTAGTAATGTGCAAGTGTTTTTGTAACCTTTTTTTGGCACATTCTCAGATTAGTTTGCCTTGAGTCAGTAGAGTGCTGGCCGTTAAATGTTCAATGCTACTTGGATCTGTAGTGTAGGCGTGGCATACAGAAGGGAAAAGTTTTGACACTAAACTGCTTGTGAGACTTGCTTTCATGTTCCTGTTATTGTTGATGGCTTTACTGTCTTTAAATAATGCAAATTGATTAACATTAGTTCAACATGTGACATGTATTACATTGTTTGCAAGTATGACACTAAATGGTAAACTAACTTTTTGTCTTGACACGCCTGGAAAGGCCATGTATTGGACAAATTTTAAATTACCTTTCTTGGGAAGTGGAATGCAACCTGCATGGCAATGCCTTGATAAGTGCACAAATCCTTGTGTTTGAAATTCTGGAGTAAGTTAATTTTATAGTTGTTCCAGCTTAGATTTTATTTCAGTGTAAGTTTATTTTACTGCTCTATTGCTTTGTTTTCTTTTTTCCTTCCCACTCTTTCTTCCCTCTTCTTTTTTTAAAACGTGATTTTATTTTTAGGTACCATCCTAGATTTGGGGTGTAGTTTAACCTACAGATGCTGTTGAAAGAGGGTAAAATTATTTTTAAGTTTCCAGTTGATGAACTGGTTAACTATTTTCACTAGTATTCATTGCTCTTTTTTTTTTTTTTTCCCTCCTTGTGCACTCTGTTTCTGGAAGATTCTTGGGTGAGGAGCAGGTGGGGAAAATTTCCTTTCAGAGCCATCGTAGTGCACCAAGCACTGGCATTCCCTTTTAACATTTTTCCTTTTCTGTCATTACATGGAAGATCACCTCTGTGTTTGATTGATTGTCTTCCCTTAGTTTTATTTCATATCTGGGTAATTAAAATTGTTTTAAGTCCTGTTGGAAATTTTGTTTCTTAGGTCCTTCACAGGTTTGGGGAGAAGGAGTGGGAAGGGGTTGTTCCAGCTTACCTGGCTTGCATTTCAGAAGAGTGCCTTGCCTTCTGAGTTGTTTGGCATACCACTTGCCTCTATATTAACAGAGAAACTAGACCACAACTGTACTTTTTTTTTTGCGTTTTTAGGGATGGTGGGAAAAAAGGTCTTTCTTATTGGTATTGATTCTGTACCAAATGAGAACTCCCAACTGTAAAAACTGACTAAAGTAAAACTAGTGTAAAAAGCAGAATGTGTTTTGGATATATCTCAAAGATATGCTTTCCGTCAAATACCAGTCTTATTTAGTAGGAGTTTTGATTTTTCTCTGAGAATATATGAAAATGTTTACCTTGCATTTTTATAGGAAATTCTAGTTGATCTCTTGATTAAAATAACCACTTGTTTGGAAAAACAGTGAACAATCTTCAGAACAGACATATGTGGTCTTCTCAGATGTGCCACTGAAATCTGTGCTTTTGTTTTAAAAGATAAGGTAGAGTACTAATGCTCAGTTAGTGTCATGGGAGGGGTAGAGGCAAACTGGATATCTGTTGTTCTGTTTTAATTTTTTGAAGGGCTTATGTATATGGATATACTTTTTTAAAAATCCTAAGTAGTGCTTCCTAAAAGCAGGTGGTTACAGTACTAGGCTACAATTGCAATTCTCTGCAACTCTTTGCTTGCATTTGACATGTGCCTATATTTTTGTGTCAGTTTTTGAACTGCTTATTAGTTTCTAGTGTGACTTAGAAAATCAGACTTCCAATTTATTCTGGCATTACTAAGAGACAGCACCTCTCCATTTTGGTGGGAACATCATTTAAAGATAAAATGCAGGATTTAATTGACTTCTTTATCTAAAAATGTTTATTTTAGGAATAAAATAAAAATTTATTTCTATTTCTAGAAACTTTATGAAAAGCATGCCTTCACAATACTTTGACATATCTTTGATTAGTCGATATACATGTTTCAGTGAAATAATTTACTGCTCTGTGCCTGACCGTGTGTAACCAGTTTTTGAATTACAGGAGAAATGTAAAGGATAGTATCTGACTGGTAATCTGAATATATTTTACAGTAGGTTCTCCACAAGCCCAGTCTTCATTTCTTGGACAACAGCATGAGAAAAGTTCTATACAACGCATGCTAAAGCAATTTGCAATCTTTAGGAAAACAATTCCCAGGCTTCCACTCCAATTACTTGATTTTGTTGACTTGGCACATGAGAGGCTTGAATTTATGTTTAGTGACATCAGCAGGAAACCAAAGTCTAAGATTTTTCATGTGTCACATCACTGCATTAAGAAGGATGTGTCATTGTTGAGAGCATTATTGGTAGTACTAAGAACCCATTTAATTTGGTAGCACCAAAACCAGTACTTTGCATTTTGTCTTACAAAAAGATCTAGTAGAGCATAGATACAGAGTACATTTCCAATTTTACTTGATGTTGCAAAGTGATTATATTTGAGATACATCTTGAAATAACAGTTGCTTTGGAGGTGGAGCTTTTAAGGTTCAGTGCATGAGCCAGGGGACCCTTTTGTCATGATAGTAATTTCTTTGAAGTATAACCTGCTGTATATGTTTAATACCTATGATTTTTAAATGAATGAAATACTTAAAGCTGGAATTGTCATTCTTAAAATATTAAATAACAGAACTGAATACTTTTCTTTATGGAGCACAGCATTTAAGGAAAGGTATTTGTAACAAGAAACATTCCAAGGAATATTCCAAGGAATATTACTTTGCTTTAGTGTCCATGCAGTGGTTTCCTACTAGTGTTAAACAGAGAGATAGATGCAAGTATATTATGCTGCAGAGCCTTTCAATTAGATTCCATTTATTTGGTTTTTAAAATGTTTTTTGTCCTTTGGGTGGTTGGTTGTGTGGTTTATTTCTATGAAAGGATCCTTGCTCAATTTGAAAAGAAACTCCAAAGATGCAACTCTTAACTACTCTTGGGACATCTGTTTTCAGAGATCTCATCAAATTATCTGTTCCTTAGTTCCCATGCACATACAGTTAAAAACCAAATTGACCACCGAGTAGTAATGAAAAAAAAAAAAGCACCATGGGATCAATCCAGTGGATTAAAAAAATGGAAGACAGAGGAAATTATTATTTCCAGATATTCACCTTGCTTTACTCCTTTTTAACTTATTTTCATCTATTTTAGTCTCACAGTATTACTCCTGTTAGATTTGCTTTCTTACAGTATGTAAGGAATTTCTCTTTGCTTGGTACTTATGACCCAAATACATAACTACATTATTTGATTCACTATTTCTAACCTTTAAATTTCCCACTTATAGTTAGTATACCTTCCATTTCTTTAGTAATTTCTTGTTCCTGAACTTACTCATGTTTGTCTGTCTTGATGGACATCTAGTCCTCAGTCTGTAATCCACAGGGCTATCAACTCTTTTAAAAATATGTTTTTCACAAGAGGGGAAGCATCTTATAAGTTCTAATCCTTAAAAAAAAAAATATATATATATGATCCACTTCTTTGTTTTCGTCTTTGGACAGTGCGAAGTCAGGTAGTATAACCCTAACAGACTCATGCATAGCTTAATTTAAGATGATTCAGGAATTCAGATATTTTAAGATCCATCATATTTATTAATGTGATCTATAAAATAAGACTTGTGGGGAATGTGTGGGGACAAAACATAGAAAATGGAAAATACAGAAGAAATTTATTTTGCCCCCTCTAGTTTCATAACTGGAAAAAAATTCTTCTATCCAATTAGGACAGCACTAATTTGTTCCTCTTGGAGTGAAGAGGCACTCCCTCACATTAGTTTCCATTAATTCTGTCTATTCTTACTGAGTAGCTTCAGGCCTTTTTCGTTTTCATTTCACATCTAGCAGCTGCTACGATATATAGATTTTAAACCACTTTCATGCCTGGTGTATGGTCTCCTTTAGAGCATTAAAGGAGATCTTTATATCTTTATATTCTTTAAATATACAGCAGATTATTTTGTTTTCCTGGATCAGACTTGGGGAAATTTTAATTAGACTGAAGTACAGAGAATGGAGGCAGATTTGAAAGGCGAAAACGGTTACGGTGATGCTGACTTATTTAAGGGAAATAGCTTGAGTAGATCGGTTCTCTGATACCTCATTTATTTCAATTTGCTGAGCGGTTCTTTATCAAGAGATAGGCTCCCTGTGGCACTGGTAGCAAAAGGCTGATGATGTTTCTCTAATGACTCATCAGCAGGTGATGTGGCTCCTGTGGGTTGACTTTTTCTAGTCAGACTCGCCGTCTCCTGCGTATCAGGAAAGCAGACAGAACTCCAGAGCCCGTAAGCAAAAGCTGAGCAGACTGCAGGCGGCCGTTGTCGAGAGGCTGGATAGCTTTTGTGATGCTGTGGTTTTGAGGGCAGGGTCCCCAGTGCCCCCAGTCCCTCAGGCCCGGTTCCCGCTCTCTCTCTAGTCGGGTCTTTTCCCTGCCTGGTGTCTCAGGCTCACCCACAGGCCCGCACCCCCGCAGCCTGCGGCTGTGTAGCCCGTTTCCTTTACAGTTCTGGGCAGGGAACCACTGCCGAAGCGAAAGTTGGCCTGAAGGCTCGGGCTGCTGGGGCGGGAGCAGAGGACTGGGCTGCAGAGCGGTAGGCGGAAGGTGCGAAGCGACAAACCGAAACTAAACGGGAGCGCGTCCTCCGCCTGCGCGTGGAGCTTCGCCCAGCCGGCGACAAGAACGCAGAGTGGCTTTCGCTCCAGTGCGCAAGCGCCCGAGGTTTTTGGCTCGCGCGCGCGGGTTGGCTGCTCGCGTCCTGTTCCGGCCATTGCAGTGACGTACTCGAGCCGCCCACTCTTCCGCCCCTAGGTGCAGACAAAGGACGCCCAGCGTCGCTGCTTGGGGGGCGGAGCAATCTTGCTCTGTCCCGCCCCTTCGCGGCCCGGCCGGCTTCGGAGTGACGTCACCGGCCCCCGGAGGCGGTGGTGAGCGCAGGGTGGCAGCGGGCACAGAGGAGCAGAGTATGGCGGGCGGCTGCCGTTACAGGCCGCGGCAGCAAGCGGTGGCAGCGCGGATGCAGAGCGGGCGAGTGGCATGGGGAGTGCTCGCTCTCTGATGGGCAGAGGACGCCGGGCCCACGCTCCCGGAAGCGATAGCGCGGGCAGGCGGTGTAGGCCCGGCCCGGGCGGCAGCAGCGGGGCCGCCGGCCGACGCGACAGGAGGCGGCGCGGGAGCTTTGAAGGTGACTGCGGGGTGCGCAGAGGAGGCGGGGGCGCGGCCCCGCCGTGCCCCGCTGCTGCAGGTACCGGGATAGGGGTAGGCGTGGAGCAGGTAGGTAGCAGGTAGGGGTGGAGGCAGTGGGCCCGCTCGGGGCGGGGCCTCACTGGCGCCGCCCGCTGCCCCGCGGTTGTCGGCGCCGAGCCTGGTAGCCGAGCAGGGGAAAAAGGAGCCGCAGCAGGCGGCCCCGGACGGTTTCGCACCGGACCTGGCTCTCTTGGGTCGCTGTTCGTAGACCTGTAGGGCGAAGGAGACGGCGCAGCCTGGGCCCGAGCGGCCCCGAGTGCCCGCATGGAAGCCGAGCTTCCACATGGGCCAGCCCGCAAAATGGGCGGGAGCTCTGCGAGGTTAATTCGGGTGGCATAAGCATTTAAACCTGTTAAAAATGTTTTGTCTGCTTTGGCAAAAGGTAGAACTTGGACCTGAAAATCAGCTAAGTTTCCAGACCTGAGCTGCTGTGCATTGTCCTCAAAAAGACAGGCAAGTTTGATGTGCTGCATGCAAGGAGGTAGCGAGTATTTCTGAAGCACCAAGCAGCTGATTGATCTCCCATTCTTATAATAAAATGAAGTTTCTAGGTGTCTTTAATCCTCTCGAGTTAGTTGAGAAAGGAAAAACTGTTCAAGGAAATGTTCATGTTAGCAAGCATACGTTTTAGGGCATTGTATTAGTAGTTTTTTGGCATATATCTGTTAATTCCTGTTATAGTTTATCTGTCCTCTTTGTCCAATTAACTGACAGAGATTGGCCAATTAAAAAATTTGGTTTATTAAAGCAAGCGACCAGTAAGCAAAACAGCGCTGGGCGCCCGGGGAGTCTCCTGCTCCGCCAACGGCGCGCACCGAGGTAGCAAACCGCCCCATTCTTATACAGTAAAAACAATGAATATTTCGTTGATGCTTATACATATTCATTACCTAAACCCACCTACTCTCACTTCGTATGTTAGTTAGCTTATCAGTCCTTCGCGCTTGCGCAAATTCTCCCAGGAATTGTGGGCGAGGGTCCTCGGGGGTCTTTTGGGAGGAAGGCCGTAGGTCTTCTTCACGGTGTACTTTTCACCTTTGCCTGGAATGTGCTGTTCCCACAAGTTGGCAGTGTCCTTATCAGTCTGAGCCGATTCATGTCCTTCTTGAACAAGGAGATTTATGTGATGGGTGCCATCCTGTTTTTGAATCCTTGCTCCTTTTAATCACTCCCTCACTCCCTTGAGATAATGTGAGACTGTTTCTTGCTCCAAAACAGACTTCTCCCTCCCACTAATTGCTTCTTCAAACTATATGGTTAGAAAGTTACTGGTTTTATACCCTTCATCTTCATGAGCCCCCCCCCCGCTCCTTTCACAGTCCTGCATGCCGTTCTTACATAGCCGGGTGCCTGTGGCTGACCTTGTGTATTTAAAGTAACTTTCTTGTGGCCGACTTTGTGTATTTCATATAACTCTCCATTGTTCTGACAAGGTTTGATGAACAGTTTATTACAATTCCTATTCTGCATAACATGAAGGGGGTGGTTTTATACTTAAACCAGAAGGAAACTTCTTGTTTCCTCAATAATTCTATCTTAAAACTGATTATGCATTGAGTGAGGTGTTTTTTGGAAACATCTAGTTTAACTCGTAGTTGTTTATAGCAAGTAATTTACTTATTTCTTACATGGGAGTTCATTCAAGTCTAAGTCATGAGAACATTTATGAATGTGTAGCATTTGCATTTTGAAAGTGATTTTTGAGGATAGTATTTGGAGCAAGTGTATAGATTCTGATAAGTTCTTCAAATGTACAGTAAGGCAACTGGAATGATGAGATGAACATGATTACTAATAGTCTACCTTGTTCAAGTGTTGCTTACTACTTGATTCAGTGTTGCTGCTGAAGTACTTGTTCTTAAATGCCATTCATTTAGACAACTACATTGGTTTCAGTTGCCAGATTTATGGTACTTATTCACATCTCATGGATTTTGCTATTTGCTGGCCCAACAGACTCCTTAACTGCTTCACAGTACCACAAGAATCATAGAAGAGTTAGGGTTGGAAGGAACTTTTAAAGGTCGTCTAGTCCAACCTCCCTGCAAGGAGCAGGGACATCTTTAACTAGGTCAGGTTGCTCAGAGCCTCATACAGCCTGGCCTTGAATGTTTCTGGGGATGGGGCATCTACCACCTCTCTGGGCAACCTGTTCCAGTGTTCCACCATTCCCGTTGTAAAAAATTGTTTCCTTATGTCCTGAATCTGCTTCTTTCTATTTTAAAACCATTATCCCTCATCCTATCACAACAGGCCCTGCTAAAGAGTTTCTCCCCATCTTTCCTATAAGCTTTGTTTAAGTACTGGTAGACTGCTATAAGGTCTCCCCGGAGCATGAAAAATACAAACCTTTTTTTCTTTCAGGAGCATACTGCACGTATGCTATTAGAGGCTTACTGTTCTGAGAAAGGAAGAAACTCCGTTTGAATACTTACATGTCCAGTAAGAGAAAAGAGGGTGCAGTCATTACAGGATTAAGTATGAGACAGGAGAGTGAGTAGGTGTCATGGCAGATTTAATTGCTAGTATGAAAGTTGATAAAATTGTTAATATTCCTTAATGACCAAATGTGTAGGGAAAAAGACCTGTGCAGATATAGAATAATGATGTGAAGAAGGTTTCCAGGGAATTGTTGCCAGGAGATAGTAATAGTGGTAACTGCAAGAAGAAAAGTTATATATAAATAAAAGTGGGTTATAAATTAGGGATCTGAAGATTCTCCGATGTGAAACTTACTTTGTCATCTTCCTAGTTTATAGAGCAAGTTAAACTTTACTTGGTTCGCATCTAGTTCACTTTGATTTTTTTTTTTAAATAGCATAATAAATACTGAACTGAAGTTGCAAGTTTATCAGTCCTTGCTTTGCACCTGCAGTATATAATTGTCACAGTATATAATTGTCTTTTCATTTTCTGAAATATGTGGTTTTGGCTCGGAAGCTGACATCAGTGGCATCAGTGCATTGTGACTTGTGAAGTTTATGCATCAGCTCATGTAAATACATTTTTAATATGGTTTATTGACATCATAACAGGAGATTATTTACAGGATTTAAAGTGATACTGTTGATGAAATCAAATTTTGTTTCAACTCTTTACTAAGAAAGTCTAAGAATTAAATGGTTTCTGTGCAGGCTGTTAGAGTATAAAACATTGTGCAGTTAAGAAGACAAGTTACTTCTTCAGGGCTACTATTGAGTTGAAACTTAAATTTTTGTTGCATTTCAAAGCTGTTGTACGTGTTTGTCCATGGAAGCTACATGGGCTAAATTGCTAATGAATCTAATGAGAAATTGTATAGAGCAAGTCTTAGACTTCTAAAGGTTTTCTCATTTAATCTTTGTATGTAGCTCCACCACCTCCACACACCCACTCCCCATCCCAGAAGGATTTGAAAGATAGGAATAATGGTACAGGTAGGATGTGAAATTTCTTTTTTTTTTTTTTTTTTGTATTTTTAGTCAGTGAGTTGTTTGACTGTGGAGAACTGATTCTTGAAACTTCTGGAAAGATACAGGTTTGATTTGACCAATTTATGGAGAAATAAGCTGTGATTTCCTTCTCTACATAAGCATCTATATCAAGTTAAATAATCTAATATGGCATATTTAATTCTGTTGTGGGCAAAGCTTGTCTAGGTCTCTGATTTAACGGAATTATTTTCATGATTTTCACTCTTTAGCTTCACTTGGGAGTGGATAGGTTCCTCTTTAGCTAAGCTCTTGAAAGATCAAGGAAACTTCTTTGCTTTTTGGTGCCTTCTACTGATTTCTGTTTATCAGAACATGGAAATCTAGGGATTTTTTTATCTTTTAAGAGCAGTAAAAACCTAACAGCAGCAGCTTTTTAAAAACACTAGGAAGGGAAAAGCAAGAAAGGAAGCTTTTTTGTACCTTAAGCATTTTGCTGATTGCTGTCCAGCCAGTTTGTCTGGATTGCAGTGGAACTGTTCCTCACCTGGTAGAAAAGCAGCATAAAGCTGCCTCACCTAGTGTCTTTTGTAGGCATTCCCATTCTAAAAGGACTGATACCTTTGCTCTTCTGCTTTCAGAAAAATAGAGACTTTCTCTCTTTCATGTCCACAGTTGCTGGTTCTCAGTGAGCAATTTCAGATTTGCTCTCCTAGAACTCTTTACCTCCTGGTTAACATTGCTTTTCTTTATTTCCCACTACAAGCTGCATTTTCAAAACCTAATTCTTAGAGATCAGTCTCTTGCCAAAGACATTTAAAACTATTTTGATGGTAAGTACTGAGGGAGGAGGTTTGTGTCTTGGTGTCCTCTGTGTGCAAGTCTGTTGGGAAGGCATTGGAAGTGAATATAAAACAAGAGGGGAAATGAAGAGAGTGAAGAAATAAAGGAGTAGGGATAGATATCATTTAAATAATGTTGTGGAACGAACTTGTAAAGACAAATAGCAGAGTTCCAAGTGGATGAGTATGGGTTTGAGAAAAAAGTTCAGATGTGAACACAAAGAGGCTGGCAAGATCAAGATGCATTTGATCATTTTGTATGAGAATCTCTACTGAGCATAGGTTAGAGATCATACAGAGGAAACTTTCTTCCTCTTTATTCTAAGTTTTGTTATTGTATTAGAGAACAGTCAGAGCACTGCTCCTCAAATTCAAGTACAAAGACCTAGTATAGTGTCTGGCTCTGCTTTCAATATGTGGATATTTACATATATCTGTATTGTAATGTGACTTAACAGTTCATAGCTGTGATGATGACTTTGTTCAGCATAGGGCAGAGCTTCAGACTTTGTTAAAAAAAAAAAAAACAAAAAACCTGCACATCTGAATTTCTTGCATAATTTAAACTTTCATGTATTTTTTTCTCCGTAGTAAAAATATTGGATGCAATGAGAAGTAAGTCAGCAAACTTCCTTGGGTGCATTTGAGGGAGTGAGGCTTTTTTTCCTTCACATATGGTCTGATATGTATTGTGGGGGTTTTTGGGTTTTGGGTTTGTTTGTTTTTTTTATTTTAACAAAACTTATTCTGACTTTGCATGAGAATAATTTTATTTTCTGAAGTAAATGAGTAAATCTATACAAGTATAAGGTGTTTGTTGAAGCTGAGGACCTATACTGTTTTCTCATATTCCTCTTTTAGGTTAACTTAGCAGAAAATATAAATTCTTTCTCGGTTTTGCTGTCTCCCATAATTTGTCAGTTACATTAAGAGGACTGACTTCTCTATCCATTGCATCCTATTATAAGGATTATATACATGTCTAGATGACTTCTGTTAGATGACAGCCTCCCAATATGTGTATTTTGTAGGGGCAGAGGAACCAGCCGCTGTTGCAGCAGTTAATGTGTTCACAGGGCCTCTGGTGAGTCTGATGCATGCAAAAATGAAATTCTACACACTACTGAGGGCAAAAGGTGTATTCAGATCCCAGCTAATGGAGAAGAACAATTTTTTTTCCCAAAGCTTTTCAAAACAACTGTTTAACTTACACAAGCTGTTAGTAAAAATGAAATGGCCTGTGTATGTTTAAAACAAGTACTCTGTTAAGATGTAGTGCATAGCCCAAGTATGATGAGCTTTAAAAAGAATCATAGAATCAGTTAGGTTGGAAAAGACCCTTTAAGATCATTGAGTTAACCATAAACCTATCACTACCAGGGCCACCAGTAAACCATGTCCCTAAGTGCCATGTCTGCTCATCTTTTAAATACATCCAGGGATGGTGATTCAGCCACTTCCCTGAGCAGCCCATTCCAGTGCTTGATAAGCATTTTGGTGAAGCAGTTTTTCCTAATATGCAATCTAAACCTCCCTGGCCCAATTTGAGGCTGTTTCATCTCGTCCTATCACTTGTTACTTGGGAGAAGAGACCAACAGTCTCTTCCCTACAACCTCCCTGCAGGTAGTCATAGAGAGCAATGAAGTCTCTCCTCAGCCTCCTTTTCTCCAGAATAAACAACCCCAGTTCCCTGAGCTGCTCCTCATAACACTTGTTCTCTAGAACCGTCGGTTTCATTGTCCTTCTTTGGACATGCTCCAGCATCTCAATGTCTTTCTTGTAGTGAAGGGCCCAAAATCGCACACAGTATTCAAGATGTGGCTTCACCAGTGCCAAGTACAGGGATGCAATCACTTCCTTCTTCCTGCTGGACATGCTATTCCTGATACAAGCCAGGATGCTGTTGGCCTTTTTGGCCACCTGGGCACACTGCTGACTCATATTCAGATGGCTGTCTACCAGCACCCCCAGGTCCTTTTCCAGCTTTCCCACCACTCTTCCCCAAGCCTGTAGCGTTGCATGGGGCTGTTGTGACCAAAGTAGAGGACTCGGCACTTGACCTTGTTGAACCTCATAAAATTGACCTTGGCGCTTTGATCCAGCCTTTCCAGATCCCTCTGTAGAGCCTTCCTGCAGTCCCGCCCAACTTTGTGTCATCTGCAAACTGATTAAGGGAGCACTCACTCCCCCCATCTGCATCATTGATAAAGACATTAAACAGAACTGGCCCCAGTACTGAGCCTTGGGGAAGACCACTTGTGACTGATTGCCAACTGGATTTAACTCCGCTCCCCCCAGCTCTTTGGGCCCAGCCATCCAGCTGTTTTTTTTACCCCGCCAAGAGTATGCCCATCCAAGCCATAAGCAGCCAGTTTCTCCAGGAGAATGCTGTGGGAAACAGTGTCAACAGCTTTATGAAAGTACTGAAGCTGAATCCTAGGTTTGTTCTATTGTTAAGGATAATTCTGCAGAACACATAGTGTTCTGTAGTGTAAATGAATCTATTTTAACAATAAATTGGTTAACAAGATGCCAACCATAACATTATGCTCAGTGAGCATACCATTGTGTTCAGCTATTTGTAGGTGATACAAAGAGTCTAGTTGTCCTAAAGTGTATGAATGACAAAGTAAGGCCTTTGTATTTGTTTCAGCTGTGAAAATTTCCTTTTATGTGGCAAATGTCCTGGAAGAGGGAAAGAACAAATTAATTGTCAGAAATGGGAGAAACAGAGAACTGAAATACAGGGTGAGACACCCTCACACCTTGGTGTTGGAGACTGTAACGACAGTTACATACTACAACTTGCAGTTGTACTGTCTGCCATTTGGAATTTGTTTTCTCCCTCATTCTGTAGGATCTCCCCAGAGAAGAAGGAAGTTGAAAAACTTAGACCTTAGAGTGCCTTATTCTTAGAATTAAATATTTCAGCCCTCTTTGAATTTTCAGGCCTGTGTTTAAATGCAACTCTTTAAGTTTTATGACTTCTTTTGACACTAATAGCAGTGTGTGTGTATTGCAGTATATTGAAGAACATTCTGTATTTACATGACAATTTGCATATACCAATTAATTAGATAGGTTGTTTTGTGGATTTATTGTATAATTTCTAAAATGGATTAAGAGTATTTGTTGAGGCTTCAGATTTCTGGCGGTATGGAGAGACTGGAAGAATTTGGAGAGTGAATTGTGGTATGTTCCTGAAGAAACTGGATCCTGGCTTTCCTCATTTTCTGAAAACACATAATAATAAATTATACAGAGAAATTAACAATATGATGTGCTGAGCGGAAACATCAATCTTTTGCTAATGCAGCTCAGTGCTGTGATGACAAGCAAAGGTAGTGAAGGCAGCCAAATGTGAATGCTCTAACACAACAGGTGTTGAGTGATTATGCCAGTAGACCTTCTCCTAGGAAGAAATTTCTTGCGCTGACTTGCCTTTGTGCCCATTGCAGGAAGGACATCAGTTACAGTAGTATAAGTAACATTTATATCGGTGTAAATGTTTTGTCTTTAGGGGCTGAAATTAGAGGAGGATTTATGTAAATCGTCTATGTTAATTGCTGGTTAAAATATATTCTGTCAAAAATTGCTTCATGCTTATGTAAATACTGGGTCAGGTGCTTAGGTAGCAGTATGCCTCAGTTCAGTATTTGGATATTCTTTGACATTTTCTCAGCAAATATAGTCAGCTTAACATTAATGTGCCTGAAAAAGAAGTTTCAGTCTTATATGCTGAAATCCTAGCTTGTCTGTTTATGTATATTGTGTTTTATGTATGGGTATGCATGCTTATGAACATATATATATATAGTTTAATGTGGGGGGAAAATCTTTCAGTGGAAAAAGTGTAATTTATTTTATAACTATCTTAATTACCCTGTCTCTGCTGATGTACCTGCATATTAGTTTCACATACCTGAATTTGAAAGTCAGCAGTGAATACATACTGTGCAATCAAACTATGTGAAGAGAAGACTTTAGTATGAAGACAACTTTGAGCCATACTTCTCTTCAGATTCCTTGTCCCATCAGCTAAAAGAGCAGAATTCTTTTAAAATTGAAAACTTGATATTTTTGAAATGTGACTATATCTGAACGCCTTATCTTGATTTCACCACTTCCTCTTGCCCTGGCGTCGTTTTAAGTATATCAGTGTCAATATATTTTATGACATTTAAAGTAATATCTTTATAGGAATTAACATATTTTAATAGTACACGTAAAAGTGTAATCTGTTTCAGCCTGTTATGTAGGGAAATTATTCCTCTTTCTGTAGCTAAAAAATTGATTTTAATTAAAAACTTGTATTCTGTTTTATTTACATAGCAAAATAGGAGTTCAGGACTCTCTGTATGTGAAGAAGTTGCTGTTAGCACTGTCTCCTGAAATGGCACTTTCTGTATCTTATTAGGTAGTTGTCGTAGTTTAGCCCCACTCGGGACCAGACTACCCAGTCTCTCTCTCACTCCCCCCACCCTCTGAGAGAATAGGGAGAGATTATAATAAAAAAAAATGATCAAGGTTTGAGATAAGGACAGGAAGAGATTCTTAAAGTTACTTTTACAGGCAAAACAGACTTGACTTGTTCGTTTATTACTAAAATCAAAGCAGGATAATGAGAAGGAGAACAAGATAACTTCCCCCCTCTTCCCAGGCTTAACACTATTTCTACCTCCTCACCCCGAGCGGCACAGAGGGGAAGAGGGAATGGGGGTTATGGTCAGTTCATCACACGTTGTTTTACACCACTGCTTTCTCGTCGGGGCAAGACCTCCTCACGTTCCTTCCCTGCTCCAGCCTGGGGTCCCTCCCATGGGCTGCAGTCATTTGTGAAACTGCTCTGGCGTGGGTCATTTGTTCCACAGGGTGCAGTCCCTCCAGAACGGCTGTCCCAGTGCAGGCCCTCCACAGGCCACAGCCTGCTTCAGGCATCCGACTGGCCTGATGTGGGGTCCTTCACAGGCTGCAGGTGGATCTCTGCTCCTCCGTGGCTCTCTATGGGCTGCATGGGGACAGCCTGCTTCACCATGGTCTTCACCATGGGCTGCAGGGGAATCTTGGCCAGGAGCAGCTTTACCCCTCCCCCTCCTTCTTCACTGACCTTGGCATCTGCAGCCATTCCTTTCACAAGAAATTCTTCACAATTGGCTCAGACAGATGCCTCTCAGGTTCTCTTCACATCTCATCTCCACTTCTCACTTCTTGCAGCCAGGCTGGGCTGAGTCCAGCAGAGACAGCCACCTGGTGGAAGGCCACAGGGTGAGGGCTGCAAGTCTCACAAGGCTTGCACCTCCCCCTGTCTGCCCCTGCTCCAGCTTCTTCACAGCTTCGGTTTGTTTTTTTTTTTCCTTCTGTTTTTCCCATTCTTAAATACGTTATCACAGAGGCGTTATCAGGGAACGTTCTGCTACCAACTGGCCAGCAGCGGGTTGGAAGGGATCATAAAGATCATCTAGTTCCAACCCTCCTGACCTGGGCAGATACAACTTCCACTAGACAAGGTCACTCAGAGCCACATCCAAAATGGCCTTGAACACTTCCAGGGATGAGCCATCCACAACTTCTCTGGGCAGCTTGTTCCAGTGCCTCACCACCCTCACAGTAAACCATTTCTGCCTTGTATCTAGTCTAAATATACCCTCTTACAGTTTAAAGGCAGTACCCCTTGTCCTATCACAATAGGCCCTTGTCAAAAGTTCCTCTCCACCTTTCTTGTGGACCTCCTTCAGGTACTGGAAGGCTGCTATAAGGTCTACCCAGAGTCTTCTCCAGGCTTAACAGCCCCAACTTTCTCAGCCTGTCCTCATAGTAGAGGAGCTGCAGCTGTCTGATTGTCTTCATGGCCCTCCTCTGGACTCGCTCCAACAAGTCTGGGTCCTTCTTATGTTGGGGGCTTCAGAGCTGGACACAGTACTCCATGTGGGGTCTCACCAGAGCAGAGTAGAGGGGCAGAATCACCTCCCTCAATCTGCTGACCACACTCCTTTTGATGCAGCCCAGGATGCGGTTGGCTTTCCGGACTCCAAGTACGCATTGTTGGCTCATGTTGAGCTTCTCACCTACCAGCACTGCTAAGTTCCTGTCTTCGGGCCTGCTCTCAATCCATTCCGCACCCAGCCTGTATTTGTGCCTGGGATTGCCCTGACCGACACGCAAGACCTTGCACTTGGCCTGGTTGAACTTCATAAGGTTTGCATGGGCCCACTTCTTCAGCCTGTCAAGGTCCCTCTGGATGGCATCCCTTTCCTCCAGTGTGTGAACCTCACCACACAGCTTGGTGTCATCGGTGAACTTGCTGAGGGTGCATACTATTCCACTGTCCATGTCACTGACAAAGATGTTAAACAGGGCTGGGTCCAATACCAACCCCTGAGGAACGCCACCCATCACCAGTCTTCACCGGCACACTGAGCTGTTGACCACAACTCTCTGAGTGCAGCTATCCACCCAATTCTTTATTTGCCGAGTGTTCCATCTGTCCATTCATGTTTCTTCAGTTTAGAGAGAAGGATGTTGTGTGGGACAGTGCTTAATGCTTGGCACAAGTCCAGGTAAATGACATCAGTTGCTCTTCCCTTATCCACCAATGCTGTTAACCCCATCATAGAAGGGCACCAAATTAGTCAGGCGTTATTTGCTGTTAGTGAAGCCATGTTGGCTGCCACCAGTCACCTCCTTATTTTCCATGTGCCTTAGCGTGGTTTCCAGGAGAATCTGCTCCATGACCCTGCCAGGCATGGAGGTGAGACTGACCGGCCTTTAGTTAATCGGCTCTTCCTTGTTCCCCTTTTTAATAATGGGAGGTTTGTTTCCCCTTTTCCAGTCAGTGGGAACCTCACCAGACTGCCACAACTTCTCAAATATGATGGATAATGGTTTAGCAGCTTAATCTGCCAGTTCCTCAGGATGGACGGATGCATTTCATGGGGTCCCATGGACTTGTGCACCTTCAGCAGGTGCTTAGGTAGTCTCGAACCTGCTCTTCTACAGTCGGCAGGTCTTCCTTCTCCCAGTCCCTGCCTCTGCCTTGTGTGACTTGAGTGGTGTGCCTAGAGAACTGTGGAAAAGGAAGAGGTCTCCCATTTTCTTCTATAGAGTGCCTGCATTTTCCCTGATCTTCCTTTGATCCCCAGTGTACCTGTAGAAGCTTTTTTTGTTGCCCTTGACTTCCTTGGCCAGATATAATCCTGTCAGGGCTTTATCTTTCCCAGCTTGATTCCTAGCTGCTCAGACAATTTCTCTGTATTCCTCTCAGGCTACCTGTCCTTGCTTCCACCCTCTGTAGGCTTCCTTTTTGTGTTTGAGTTTGTCCAGAACCTCCTTGTTTATCCATGCAGGCCTTTTGACATTTTTGCTTGACTTCCTCCTTTTGGGAATGCATTGCTCCTGAGCTTGGAGGAGGTGATCTTTGAACATTAATCAGCTTTCTTGAGCCTATGGCACTTTACCCAGCAGATCCCTGAAGAGGCCAAAGTCTACTCTCCTGAAGTCCAGAGTAGAGAGCTTGCTGCATGCCCTCATCGCTGCCCTAAGGATCTTGAACTCCACCATTTCATGAGGTCACTGCAGCCAAGGCTGCCGTTGAGCTCCACATTCCCCACCACCCCCTCCTTGTTCGCGAGAACCCCTCCTTGTTGGCTCCTCTGTCACTTAGAGAAGAAAGTTAGCATTAACACATTCCAGGAACCTCCTGGATTGCTTATGCTCTGCTATGTTGTCCCTCCAACAGATACCATGGTGTTTGAAGTCCCCCATGGATGACCATGGCTTGTGTGTTTAATAATTCAGTAGTATGGATACACAATGAAGAGGAGAGATAGTTACTTGTGTTCAGAACCAAATGTGAGAACATTATTTGGAGAATGATGGCCTTCATATCAATAGTAGTGAAAACTCTAGGCGTTGTATAGTCCTTACAGAATTTTAGTGAAATGCACAGACTCAACCAGAGATTTGTGATTAGTTTTTTTTTTCAGTTTATGTGTAAGTACTTATTATGACTTATTATACTTATTACTTATTATACTAATAAGTAGAAGGATGAAGCACGTCTGTGCTGAGCTAGCAGAATTTAAATAGTCTCCAGTACAGAGAAAATGTCTGATAAGCTCTGTAAGTACAGACCTGAGAGGAAAGGGACGCAATGCAGAGTGCAAGCTCTGTATGATGTCTGCTTACTGACGAGTACAAATTCAATTGTTGTGAAGACTCTGCTTATACATCTTTTCATGTTTCTCTAGCCTATAAGTACTAGGACAGGATGCATATAAAATAGGTTATGCCTTATTTTTTTCATGTTATTCTCTTTTCTGTTATAGATTTTGCATGGGTGTTGTATTTTTTATCTTTTAATGCTACTAAAATATGACTTCATAGTAATTCTGTTAGGGGTTAGGGAGCCATCACAGATCTGTATTATAAAGATAATAAATAGACAACTACTTGCAGGTGTTTAATTTAATGATGTTTTAATGCAGTCTTCAGTAAGTCCCTCCTAATGCTAACTACAAAGCAATACTGAGGTATGGATTGTAATTCACTCATCTGAAGGTGGGTTTTGGTTTTGTTTTGGTTTTTTTTTTTTGCACTGACATAGAGTGAAGACGGTCCTAGTCCCAAGCGACAACGTCTTTCCCATTCAGTCTTTGACTATACAGCAGCGTCACCAGCCCCGTCACCGCCAATGCGACCATGGGAGATGACATCAAATAGGCAGCCTCCTTTGGCTCGACCCAACCACTTCTCAGGGGAACGATGCAACACACCTGTACGAAACAGGAGGAGGTAAGCAATTGAGCAACAATTTCTTATTCTTCCTGATTTTGGCTCAAGGGAGGTGTATTTCAGGCAGCACTGACTAGATCACATACGGAAAACATGTTAACATTTCATTTGAGCTGTAAGTTATTATAGTTGTAACTGAAAAGTTACTGAAAGTAATTCAGGTTGCTGGCATCCATAATCTATGTGAATAGACAACTCAGGGAAAGGAGTGCTCATTAACATTTTTAATTATGAGCCTGATTCTCTTTCTCTGCATTGGTGCAATAAGCATTCAGAAAAATGTGAGGAAAATCTTTCTCATCAGGGTACTTATAAAGATATTAAAAGTTACTGATGTAGTACCGTAATCTTCACTGCAGTCACAATTATTTTTGTACATTAAAAATATCTAAATAAAGATGTGGGATACTGGCTGTGGAGATTGAGGAGGTTAGCATAGTGTCAAATGGTTGGTGAAGTGAGTGATTCACATATGATAGGAGTCAGATTTTCATGCTGGTTTTAGCTTGTGGCTCAATAACCTCTCAAAACAGAAATTTTGGAGAAAGTTCCAATGGTTCTGGAAAAGTAGAGATTTGGATGGCCAGGTTGAACTTGTGCCTGGATGGGTGATAGTGTAGGAAAGCATAAAACCATAAACTTCTTTACTATTCTAGTTAAACTAATTATCCAAAACACAAGCTTTCATTGCCTTGCATTCTCCCTCAAAAATACTGAGTCATCTAATGCAAATTAAAACACACTATTCCTCTGCTTCTGAGGAATATTGTGGCTTGGTGTGTACTAAAATTGAAGTGTCTGTACTTCTTTGAGAATGTGAAAATATTAGTCTTAAAACATACATAACTGGTTTTCTTCCAATTCTACAAATCGAATTTGTAAACCATAATCAGGCAGGTGTACTTTCGAGGCAAGAGACTTTGAAACATGCTAGTTTTGTATCTTTACTTAAAGTCCATTAATCTGAAAGCTTTCAGTCAGTGGCATTCAAAATACACAGCTCTCAAAAGAGCTTGTCGAACTGTTAAAACAGCTTGTCAAACTTGTCAAAACTGGAGGAGGTTGAATTGTGAACTTGTAGGGGTTATTGAGAAGACAAAATATTAAGCCTTTTAAAAATTTGGTACAGAGATGCTCTGCAGGGGTAGTTGGTCCACAAGAGTGTTTTTTACCTTGAAATTGTTTGAACTGGGATACCTAGAATATGCTGCGTTTCACCATTTTTGCTTGGTGTCCAGCCAGCCTACACAGATTTCTTCACAGTGTTCATTAACATCTCCTGCAAAGTAGGAGTGCTTAACAAGCTAAATGGCAACTAGCTGAATCTAGACAGTTTGGATATACTGTGGGTTGAAGGAGGAGAATGACATGTGTAGAAGAATGTGCATGGGACAAGTGTCCGACATTCAAATACAGTCAAGTATTACCCAGGTAGTGGCTGGTGGCTTACTCATAAATCATGCTGCAAATGGAGAGACACTTCAGTGCAGAGTGATCTTCAGTCTGACAGGAGTTGTTAGGTTGACTGCAGCATAGTGGACACAAAGCATTACTCTTTTGAGGGCCAGCTCATCTGCTCTTGGGTACTAACACCTGTAATTGGTGTAATTGGAGACATTAGAATGTGTCGACTTCGTTTCCCTGCACTTGAGTCAGGGCATTTTTTAGCTTGAATACTGTTGCATTTGAGCTGGCTCTAGGTCAATTCCAGAACAGTACTGCACCCAATCTACTCTCCTAGAAAAGTATCATTAGGGAGAACAACACATATATGTATCTTATTTTCCAGAAGTATTTTTGAGTCTTAGAATGCTCTGGAGCCAATATCAGAACTAATAACCTCTCTCATGGATCAAAGCTTGTTTCCTTAAGATCATTGTGAGTGCATCTGTTATTAATGCTTTAGATGAGGTTATGCATGTGCTTTTGAAGCCAATTTCCTGTTTTCCCTGCTTTGTTTTCTCTCTTCCCATTGCAGAGTGGGAGGTTTTCAGATGAAGATAAGATGAAAGGTGCACTCCAGTTGCAAATGGTCATTCAGCTCAAGGGAACAGACTAGGGCAAGTGCAAACAAAACCTCTGAAGTGTGTGTAGTGTGGACATCACTCTGACCCAGCATCATCAGCATTAACTCTTTTGTCCTACCAGTTCACTCCTGTTGGTCAGCGCAGGCTGTGCTGGTTTTTTATTATCTGGATTTCTTCCATTATCTGGGTTGCTATGTAGACCTTATTTATTTGTATCAGGGATTTGGTACTGTGCCTAGCACGACAGTACCCTAATTCATTGTGCATTTTTTCTGATTCATTGTAAGCAAATAAATACTGCATTTAGAAAGGTAGCCTTCTGGTATGAATTTGCAGAAGGATGTTCTTTTTGTCCAGCTACTTACAGTATAGATAAATTGTGAATGAAAAAGCATAATGCATGCCTATATGAAGCATAGAAAGCCATTCCAATTTGTCTTTACCAGTCATTGTGAAGTTGGGAGATCTGTACCATTGTTGTGCCTCACCTTTCATCTGTGCTTCCTTTCCTCCTTGTCTTGAATGTAATTTTGAACTAACGGGATTTAAGAATGTGTTACTGCAAAGAAATCACTCTCGTTAGAAAATACTAAGATCTGCAAATATTTACTCTGCAGTTACAGATACATTTTGATGGCCGTTCCTACCTGAGGGTAGGAATTCCTACATTTTTTTCACCACTTCTGTCCTGTCTCTTTGTTTTAACTGGACATTTACCATGTTTATACTGTGCATGTAGAACCAGAGGAGGTTTTTTGGGGATATTTTTTAAAGACTTCAAGCACAAGTTCGTTACTGATGTTAAATAATAGTTTAGACGCATGTCTTGACAATTTTTCAGAAGTAATTTCCAATACTTAGGGAAGCATGTAGAGCTATGTATCTGGATGCTTTGAATTTTGCTGAATGAAAAGTATAGTTTCTTTATAACTCTGCATAGGAAAAAATTCAATTTTGCTTTTTTTCCAGAGAATAATACTCCATTAATTTAAAAAAATCCACTCCAGAAGTTTTACCAGCTTTTACTGGCTGTGCTTTCTCATAATTCTCGATTCATAAAAAAGTAAAGCCGGACCTTTTAACAAAGGCAGAGGTAGGAGTAGTTTTAAGAGAAGCTACCTTGTCTAAGTGCTGATGGCAGTTAGAGAGTTTCTGTACTTCTTCCAAAGCGTTGGAATGGTCTTTTGTCACTTTCCTTTATTCCTGCAGCTTTTCCAAACAAAAATCATCGCATAGCCATTTTATGTTAAAGTATTCAGAGAATTTGTGTTTCATAGCAGGAAATAGCAACTTTAAAGCAACTTTAATACCAGAAAAATTGGACATCTTTTGTAGCTCTCTGGTTAGAAATCATATATGCCAGTTTTATACAATGTGAATGTAACAGGTGTGTCATACTGGTAATACAGAGATGGAGAGTGCAACAAAAACTCCGGGAAAGCAGACTGGTGTTGAGAGAAAAACATTAGTAAAACTGCATATTTATGTTCTCAGTGCTTAGAAGAAAACAGCTTGTGTGTTCTGACATGGTAATTTGTAAAGATAAAGAAACGCTATGCTTTGTTTTGTTTTGCTTTGTTTTGTTTTAAGAATTCTGTGTTACAGTCTGGCCTTATGCCTTCTGTCTGACCTGTAATGAATTAGCATTTGTTTCAGTTCTAAGAAAGGCAATAATAGTGTCATATTGCCATGAAGTAGGGCAGAAGAATTGTAACTTGAGACATTGTGTCATGTACTGACAGTAGCATCTAAATAGCTGGTAGTATACTTCCCTTTCCTCAGAGTAAAAGTTGGACTCAATTTGAGGAACGTCTGGGATTTGCCAGCAGGTTTCAGGTTGGTTTGATTTTTGTCAGATAAACCTGGTAATAGAAATAGGAATAGTGAGGCAGAAGAATTTTAAGTTCTCTTCCACACACTGTTGGAGAGGACATGTACTAATGGTCACAGACCCTTCTTGTCTATTCTCTGCAGTTTGGCTCTTTCAGCCTGTTGCCATAAGTGGGAAACCATTTTGTCCCATGCAGCTTTAAGTTGCTCTTGCCTCTGGGACCTGCAATTTATGTGTTGTGGGGATTGGAAGGCATGTATTGAAAGCGTTAGGGGGTATGTTTGTGCTTGCAGTTCTCTCCCCTTCCAAATAAATGAGAAGTGACATGATCAAAACTCCTAGCAGTGAATTTGTGAGTTGTGCGTGCATCATTTTCTGAGTGTTGAACTTGAGCCGCTGGTCTCTGATTTACAGAAGTCTTGGCTCAAGATAGTAGCATCTCTGCTCAGAACATACACAGAATTATATACGAATACATAATCAAATCCTACACCTGTAGATCAGTTGCTCAAAAGAAGCAGATGCTCTGGTCTAAATCAATCTGCACAACAGTTCTCCACTCTGGAAAAGAAAGATTACTACAATCACAATTTCCTGGGATCTTCTGTGGAGAATTCTGTGAGGCACTCAGTTATGCAGGGAACATACGAGAGATGAAAAATACGTTTGTTTCTTCAGAGGAGTCTACTGCTTTGTTTGCCATCACTAAGTGAGCAACCATTCTGTGGCCTGGTTGGAGCAAGGACCCTGGGGAATTCTGTGATCTTGTGATTAATGTTTTTTACCTAGAATATAAATGCATGGAAATCTCCTGAAGTTTGCTATTTTGACTTTTGAGCACTTGTCTTGACAATCCAAGTGTCGATTTTTAACAGGTTATATTTACATAAGAGGAGTTTTCCTGGTTTCCTTTACAGCATTAAGCTGTGCTCTATTAAGCACTTTTGTGCTCAAAAAAGTGTAATCTGTAAGGCTTTTAGCAGTTTTGTCAGTGAGAAGTTTTATTCCAATCTAGTAAACCTGTTCTAGTAAAATTTTCGAGTGTAAAAAATTTCATTATACTTGATTCTCTTGTGGTTTTAGTTATTAAGAAGGATTTGTGTCATTTATGTAATCTTTTAATTATTTTAATGTGTTTCCAGTCCTCCTGTTCGACGACAGAGAACAAGGAGAGATCGTTTGTCTAGACATAATTCCATTAGCCAGGATGAAAACTACCGCCATCTCTCCTATGGACAGCAGCAAGCAATAGAAGAGCCCCGAGCGTTTCACCCACCAAATGTATCTCCTCGTATGTTGCATCCAGCTGCTCACCCACCACAGCAGAATGCAGTGATGGTTGACATTCATGATCAGGTAAGAGTTTTAGACTACAAACAGAAGAGTCTGGAAGATGTGGGTTGGTTTGTTTGGGTTTTTTCCCCCTGAAATCTTCAAGGTGTCTCCCCGCCTCAAATTAGTTGGCAATGAAAGTCATGTAACACTAAATTCTATTCGCCCTCTTACAGAGCATTTTTCCTGTTTAATGTTGTTGGTATATGGAGCACTGCAGTAGCCAGTGAAAAAAAAAAACAAAAAGTCCAGACTTCCAATAAATAATTATATTTAACAGTTCATCAATGCATTTACTGGCATAGTTCTGTAGACCTCTGGCTCAAACCTTTGAAATGCAGTTAATTTGCTTCTGAAGTTAATTTAACATGATAAAGATGTGATATGATAGTTAAGAACGTATTCTGTTTCATCTAAAATACCTCTCCTTAGCTTAGGAAACTTTAAATAGTTAAAATACATTATTTAGAAATAGAATTCACAATGCCTATAATTGGTTGCCTACAGGTGTGGTGGTTTAGCCTGGATCACCACACAGTTTCTTGCTCACCCTCCCCCTACCCAGTGGGATGGGGGAGAGAAATTGGGAGGAGAGGAAGACTCGTGGATTGAGATAAAAACAGTTTACTAAAATAGCAAAGGAAAACTACAATAGTAACAGAATATAAGGATATTAATATATACAAGATGAACAATGTACAATTTCTCACTACCCGATGTCCCAATGACCAACACAGCCGGTCCTGAGTGCCGATCATGGAAACAAAAACTAAGCAGAAAGCGAAGGGCGGAGAGGGAGCCAGCAAGGTAGAGGGAACGATGCCAGTACAAGCGAGAGAAGGAAAGACGGATACCAAGGATGGATGCCCCCTCCCATGGGCAACCCCTGCTTATGTGCTGAGCATGATGTTTATAGCATGGAATACTCTCTTTGGCCAGTTTGGGTCAATTATTCTGTCTGTCTTTCTCCCATCTTCTCGCATCTGCATGTTAACAACACTGTAATGGAAAGCCAGACAGTGTCCTTGGTCTCATTAACAACAACTCATATCATCAGAGTGTTTTTATCAACATTCTTGACATATGAAATCCAAGACACACCGGCTACTGAGAGGAAAATTAACTCCATCCCTGCTGAAACCAGGACAACAGGACAGTAGAGCTCATGAATTGCAACATAACCAAATTAGCCATACAAGCTTAGTCAACTCCTCCTTAAATGACATGAAAAAATGAGATATGTGCTTGGTTGTTAGTCTGAGAGTGAATAAAGAGATTGATCTCCTTGGAAGAAAGAAAGCCTACAGAATTTTCTTGTTCTTTACAGATGCGGGTCTCTGAATGATCATTGAATCAAAGTTAAGAAGGTTCTTTAGCTACTTGTAAATTAGCTTTTCTGTGGGAGTAACTGCCTTCTCATTTTGTAAGGGCCAAACTTAGTATGTTGGAAGGCAGGCTAAACAGAGTCTGAGACGCTTCTGAGTAACTCTTAAGGTGCCTTGGAATTTTTAATATTTTAAGCTAAGAGATCCCTCTCGGCTTTGCCCAGAAACTGCTGATCAATAAGTAATGTTCCATTGATAAGAATATTTTAATGAACAGGAATTACAAACAGGTGCCTCCTTTTACAGCTTATTATCTTACTCATCGTGCTGTACAACACTGTTAAAGAATTTACAGTAAGATATTAATTTTTTTTTTTCCTTTTACTGCAGATCCATCAGGGCACAGTTCCTGTCTCATACACAGTGACAACGGTGGCTCCACATGGGATACCACTTTGCACAGGCCAACACATCCCAGCCTGCAGCACACAGCAGGTCCCAGGGTGCTCAGTGGTTTTCAGCGGGCAGCACCTTCCAGTTTGCAGTGTGCCTCCCCCAGTAAGTGGGTCTCTGTAATTACACCAGCTTCGATCTTAGACATAGGAATAGCACCTTGGAGCTTCGGTGTCTTTATAGCTTTAATTGTGTTGGAAATAGCCATTTTTTTTACCCTGTGGTAAATTTCAGTGCCATAGCAGTGTAGGCCTTAGAGCTGGTAAGCATATGGCACTTACCTACTGTCTTTATAGAGTATGACTGTTTGTAGTATAGATTCCTGATGCTTTTTAACTCAAACTAAATGCTGGTTTATGAACTGACTTCTTACCATTCTGCATAATTTCAGATAGTAAGAGGAAGGTTTCTTAGGCTTTTATTAGGCAGCTCACTTAGAAAAAAACTTACTTAGAGACTTTGCTCGGGGATTGGTTATATACAAAAAGTCTCATATTCCAAAGTCCGTTTTCTTCTGAGAAGTAATAAGATCCTGAAAGATCACTAAAAGCTGAGAAGGGCTCTTCTGTCTCAAAATACTTTCATAAAATGAATCAAAATATTATTTAATAATAATGTCTCTCTCTGCCATTCTGGGAGTAAAATAAATTGCCTTGACTGGCTAATTTGCCAACTTTAAATTTGAAACAATTTGAACTGTTTTCTCTGAAATTTTTATGTAGCATCTTGGAGATACTGCTTCGCAGATCATAGCATTCTGATGCTACCATTCTGTGGAAATTTCATCATTAAGAACTAAGAGGCACCAGAACTGAAGAAGTGTACCCCGACAGTTTCAGCAGTACAGAAGTTTGCAGAACCTGCTGGAAGAGTCACAGCTTTTTTTTCCCCCCTCCATTTTCTAGTATAAATCTGTAATACCATACATAAAAACTATATAATTATAAAATTATATAGTGTCCAGTAACTGTTAATAATGTTGGGGTTTACACTGGTCTCTACCAGCTGTGCATTTGCCAGCAGTGTGTGACTTAGCTTTTCCTGTTGCATATTCTGTGGCCTGTGGGCAGGAAAAAGTCTATGACACTGAAGCAAAACTTTTCATGTGTCCACCTATTTCTTTAAGCTGCTTATTGAAGAGTGAGGATAGTTTGCATTCGTCTTGTCCAGGTGCTATTTATCCCCACGAGCGACAATGAGGTCTGCCGCATGCTGCTGGCCAGTCTGGAATATTTGTGGCAGTATTTCCCCTTACATTGCAGATTGGTGAAAATCTGTTACATAAGTCAGTGTGTATCCCTGAGGCAGGATGAGAGACAACTTCTTTCTTCTATTTAGTGGTGGTGTTAGTGGAGCAAAGCAGCCTCAAACTGGGTACCCAGAGATTGGAACAATACTTGGATAACAAATTCAGGAAGACAAGAAAGCAACATGTCCTAAGGAACAACAATAGAGGAAAATCTAAAACTATACTGGGGCTTAGGGAAATCCAAACAACAGATAGTAATAATGTTACCCTCTGCTTTGAACAAATGTGCTATTCATAAAATGTTTTATAATTCAACAGTGCGGCTGTCCTTTAAATACATGAAGGAGAAAAGCTGTAACCGGTTGTCTAGACTGAATGTACAACAGTTAATCAAGTGTGTTGCGAGAATGGATGCAGTACAAGAGAATATAAAGAATTAAGGTTGAGTTTATACAACATCAGCAGGCAGACTTTATACTTTCTTCTATTTTGTCACAGAATTAAGGAATAATGTCAGTTAAGAGGGAGCTCTGGAGGTCATCTGGTGGTCACCTGCTAAGAGCGGTACCAGTTTCCAAGAATGGAGATTTCACTGGAGCTTCCTGCTCCAGTGTTTTACTATCCTTGTGGTGAAGAATTTCTTCTGTGTATCCAATTGAATTTTCTTTGCTGCAACTTGGTCACTTCGATCCTTGTCCTTTTACGTTGCTCCTCGAGAAAAAGTCAGGTTCTGTCTGTCTACTCTCATGAAGTAGCTGAAGACAGTGGTAAGGTCTTTGCTTAGTTTTCTCTTTTTAAGGCAGAACAAATCCAGTTCTGCAGCCTCTTCTTTTATGTAGTGTACTGCAAGCTCCTGGTCATCATGTTGTCTCTCAGTGGACTCATTTCAGTATGTTGTTGTCTTTGTTTGGCACTGAGCAGGCCAAAAACTGGACACAGAACTAGAGATATAGTTTCAAGAGTTCCAAATAGAGGAATGAAATCACTTAACTGGACCCTCACTAGTTACATTTTTAGTAATGCAGCCCAGTGTGCAGTCAGCCTTTTTGACTGCAGGAGTACACTTTAGCTTTTGTGTACTCGTATTTGACATGTCTGCCAGAACCAAGCTTTTTTCTGCAAGTCTGCTCACCTACCAGTCAGTCTCAAAATGTCCTGCTTCATGGAGTTATTCTCCCCCACTGCCAGACTTCACATGTGCCTTTGAACTTAACATAGTTCCTGTCACATAATTTCTCCCGCCTATAAAAGTACATCTGAAAGGTATCCCTACCCTCCAGCATGTCAGCTTGCTTATCAGCTTCTTATGTGCACTTACCAGTATCCTTTTGGTACTTTCATAATATTTATGTCTCTCACTGCATATGTAACTATAAACAAATGTCGCTTATGAAATATCTTCGTCGGTTTTAAAGCTTCTTGGAATCATATGTTCAAACAGCGGAAGTTTTCCGAAAGCCGTTTCTTTCCATATGAAAGATAATGTGGCCTCGTTTGCTGTGACTTAAAAAGTGCTATAGACATAGCATAGATCGTTTGAAACATATTGGAGCTATGGTAATCTTTACCATGGAGAATCTTGGGATGAAACCTGTTTTAATATGTTCCCCAAAGTTCCTCCTGTTTTAAAGAACACTATGTGATGTTCTACCTGCAAATTTATCTTCAAATATTTCAAAGAACAGTTTTCAATTTAATAAAATAGAATTAAAATATATATTTTAACAGCAGAAACACTTGCGTATTGTATTTTTTAGAAGAATTATGTAGTAGTTAAGGGTGAAGAGTAGTCAACATTTAAGAAAAATAGTAGTCAGATCAAATTAATCTGCTTCTGTTTCAGTGCATGTAAAGATTTCTGTTTGGTCATGATCACAGTAAATTGAGGTGGTAGTCCCACCTCCACTACTGTAATCTGATTTTAAACTAGTTTTCTTTGCCATTTTATGCCATTATAGTCAGTATGCACAATATCTACTGTGTGACACGACTAAAAAGAAAAAAAAAAAACTGAGAGATCAGAACTGGGTCCTCTTTCTTTGTAACATTTGATAACAGGTATCTTATTTGCTGCTGTTTTAATTTTCAAAAATGTAACAAATGCCTGACATTCTGATAATGGATTAAATAGCAAGAAGAGAATGCAGGTTTCCTTGCTCCGTGCTATCTAGAGTTAGAAGTAAAACTGAACACTTCCGCAAGGCACATTCCTGCTGCCCTGCAGTGCCTTCATCACTTTAGTCTTAAAAATTTAGTGCCTGAGGAGAGAAAAAGGGCTATTTCCCGCACTTAGGGAAACCCATCACTTAGGGAGCTGCCTTTCGAGCATGAGGCTCACCTCAAAGTGCAGAACTGGGCAGAGCTTACGAATTCTTAGTATATGAGACAGCAGTTTTTAAGGCACTGGGACAACTGGGAGACAACTGGGACAACCCTCAGCTCCATCTAGAGCTTAGAACAGTTGCAAGGTCAATGCTTTGGCATGTCATTTTGAGGGTAGTATGTGGGAAAAATAGAATTACCTAGCATAAATGTTTCTGCTCGTCACTTAGGAGTCCATCTAATCCTGGCATATTGAAATCCCTAACTCCCGCTGAGTTCATGAGAAGTGAGAGCTACTTTGCACCTAGCAGATGTCACACTATGGTACTTCTAGAGCCTGTTCTGTATCAATTACTGTTCCTTGTGTATTTGAATGAGTCACTGTTTATGAGTGTTTTGGAGCTTTTTCCAAGGAAGCAAGAGGCTGCTTTGTTTTCATAATATCTTTCCATAATAAATGTAGAATGTTGTATGGGGAATGTTTTTGCTAGAGACAAAACTATGTTGTTTCATTTTATTTCAGATGCTTCAGGCGTGCTCAGTCCAGCACCTACCTGTACCTTACGCAGCATTTCCACCCCTCATTTCTAGTGACCCATTCCTTTTGCATCCTCCTCATATTTCTCCACACCACCCTCCTCACTTGCCTCCTCCAGGACAATTCGTTCCTTTCCAAGCACAACAGTCACGGTCGGTAAGTAATGCTTCTTACCCAGCTCTCCGTAGAATTGGTGGGGCTGGATGGGCAAATAGTGCTGGTACCTCATTGAGGAAGCAGAAGGATTTTGTTTAAAGTAATAGGTTTTTGCACTTATGCTTCCTTAACAAGTCTGTAACCACTTGGTGTGAAGATGAAAAAACAATTTTAAAGTTCACTATGGCTCCCTTCAGATTTCATCAGCTGTTGTCTGTGCTGTTTCTCCATAGGCCTTTACTTCTGTCAAAAAGATGTGTATTTGCTTCAGCAACTATTCTTTCAGGTATTTCTTTCCCAGGAAGCGGAAGAGAATCCAGAGTAGGTTGTGTAGTGCAGTAGTGATCTCAGAGACAAGCTTAGCAGAAAGAGAAGAAAGCACAGAATGTTACTTTCATTACATACTTGTTTTCTATTACTTTTTAGTTAATTTTAAATGACCAATGCTTTTCCTAGAACATAATGACCTTAGGTCATCCAGACATATTCAGGAGCCTACCATCTCCTTTTCTCTTTTTTTTTTTTCTTTTTCCAAGTGTGAAAGTTAATAATACCTTCTGCTTAAGGAGTTTGGATTTGGAGGGAAATTAGATTTTAACTTCTGGCCTACAGCTACTGTGGGCTTATCTGTATACTTGTGTCCATTTGTTTGCCCTTCTGGCTAGAAGATGCCAGTATTTCACTAATGCAGAAATAGAAAACAGCTTCATTGTTACTTATAAACAGTGCTGAGACTTCTCCATGTCAGATCTCAGGTATGGATAGGGTTGTAATCACTTTACTATAATGGTGGGAGAACAGCTGGGAAAATACATTTTTCAGTGGTAATGTTTACAAGACTTTCCTTTAGAAAATATATATATATGAAATATATATTTTTAGAAAATATATGGGCTCTGGTTGTAGCCTGGGTTACTTATTTAGGTTATTGACTAGGCTTGACTGTCAATGTTTGGCTCCGGCAGAAAGTTTGTATCTTAGTAGTTTAGGAATACCTTTTGTTTAAAGTTTGTTCTGCATAACAGCAAAACAGAACATTTCTCTGTTTCCACAAGGTGGCTTTCTTAGCTGAATTTCTTGCAATGGCGGAATTCAGTGTCAGGAACAGAAAGGTGTATTAATGAAACAATGACAATTCCTCATTGTTTCTTGAGCACTTTTGGGCCTGACCAATGTACTACAGTTGACTAGACTACAATACTGAACTGGAATGTCATGCTTCTGAAACCTGTGGACTGTGTATTCTTAGTAGGACTGCTTGCATGACCCTCCTAGAAAAACATCTGCTTGATTACTGAATATCATTAGCAGTTTAATTCACTGGAGTTGCCCTGTTTCCTCTCCACTTCTCAGATTTTCTGGCACATTTTCAGTTCTTGTCTGTGGTTTATTTTTTTCTCTCACATAGTTGTACAGTGAGAGCAGCCTGGCAAGGAGAGCAAATATTTGCCCTGAAAAATGCAAGACACAGGAAATTACAGCCACTTCTATATTTGCTAGATCGCATAAATTCCTGGTCTATAAGCGAGGCTAGCTGGAAAAGGTGAATTTATATCAAATGTGTAGTGTTGTCTTTGCTTTTCAGTAGTGTTAATGACACAGGAATTGTTCACATGGTTACTATGTAAAACTGAGTACACTTATACCTGTTATTTTTTATTTTTACCCTATAAAATTGACCACAGCAGCTCAGAATGTACAACTGGGATTGCAGTTCTATATTGGGGAAAAAATGCATCTCGATTATTGCGACAAAGCCTGTCTTTTTTTTTTTAGCCACTTCAAAGGATAGAAAATGAAGTAGAACTGCTTGGAGAACATCTTCCTGTAGGAGGTTTTACATACCCTCCCTCAGCCCATCCACCAACATTGCCTCCCTCAGCTCCTCTCCAATTCTTAACCCACGATCAGTTACATCAAGAGGTGTCATTTGGTGTAGTAAGTACTGTTTTCTGTGCTACATTCTCATTCATGCTGCATTAACATTCTTGATCTTTATTCTATAGCACGTTTTGTTGAAAAGTGGCACTTAGAATCACAGAATAGTTAGGGTTGGAAGGGACTTTTAAAGGTCATCTAGTCCAACCCCACCCCCCCACTAAGGAGCAAGGACATCTCCAGCTAGATCAGGTTTCCTTAGAGCCCTATCCATCCTGGCCTCAAATGTCTCCAGGGATGGGGCATCTACCACTTCTCTGGGCAAGCTGTTCCAGTGTTCCACCGCTCTCATTGTAAAAAACTGTAAAACTTCTTGCAGTTTTGTTCCATTACTTGCTATACTGGCATACAATGGTGTTTTCTTTAAGCTCGTTTTAATCAGGTTAAGGGTAGTTTAATGATACCAGCAAATGATTTCTGATAACGTATCTGCGGAGTGTTGTAGCAGTTGCTTAGAAAACCTTCCGTGTTGTCCCGCAGTCCAGGACAGTTTAGAAAAGCTGCTGTCACTTTTAGCTCATTCTTTGCCATGTGTTGAGTTTCCACAAGTCAGGAAAGCTAGAATGCTTTAAAAATACTTCTCCAAAGTGTTTGCAATTTGCGAACAAGCAGTTGTATAGAGTGCTTCCATAATTTAGACTGCGCCAATGTTATAAAGACAGCCAAGCTCGCTTTAAGCCAACTTTCTAGGGATCCACAGGCAGCAGCAGCAGAAAAAAAAATAAACCTGGTGCAGGATTAAGTCTGTGCTGAATTTTGTGCTTCTGTGGTGTGTCCAGTATCTGTGCTACTTACAGAATCTTTGTGGTGCAGTTCAATCTGCAATTATATTAGTCCCAAGATTATGATGATGAAGGTTGGTGGTGGTGGTGTGTTTGTTTTGTTTTTTTTAAAAAAGAAAAAACGTCTCCTGCCTGTGTAATGCTTGAAGAAGTATCTAGGAGTCAAGTATAGGCTCTGAATTTTTTTGATGTTTGACCTGTGTATCAAGTTGCCAGAAGGTTTTAGAGGCATGTTGTTACTTAAAATTTTAAATGGGAATGAAATTTTAGGCGCTGTGACTGCAGAATATACAGATAACTTCTCTTTAATTAGTCTCCTTGAAGTCACACAACTTAGTTAAATGCTTGCTGCAGTTTTTATAAAGGTTAAAAATAAGTCTCCACTATTAAAAAAAAAAAATAATGAGCTCATGGTTAAACTAGAAGTGTATCAATTTTCAATGAAGTTTTCAGACACTATGAGTCACTCTGGAGACAAGGACACTTAAAAACCTCCATAAACTGCTTACATTTTTTCAGCATGCTTGTTAGATGAATTACAGTCTAATCACAAACACTTTGGTGGAAGTGAGGCTTTCTTGATTTACAAGTTCAGTCTTTAAAATAGATAAGGAACAAAATACCATGTTTTTGCAAATTATGTAGCATTTGTTCTCTGTAATGTTTCAGTTCTGGCTTGTATGTCGCTGAGGAGTAGAATAGAAGCATATTGCAAGTAATCATATAGTCTTTTATAAAGTAATCCTAAATCTTTATAAAATTTTATTTATGTTAAAATTGTGATGGAATGACTGCATTTCTGATTCTTTTTCATTCAGTGAAGACAACAGTATCTAATTACATTTTTGGATTGCAGAACTCACAAAGCAGTAAAATTTATATTTACTATGTCTAGTTTGAGATCTTACTTTCAAGAAAAAGACCTCGGTTCTTTTGCATTGTGTTTATAATCAGATGTAAATTTTATATATGACCATGGCTACCTATTAATGATGTTCCCATTGTAAAGTTACAAGAGTTCAGGTTAGTCATTGGTGGTGGTGGACTTCTGCATTTTCTTGATTTTCAAATATGAAGGAAGAAAAACATGTTAGTGAAGACTTTGCTGTTCTTTGTTTAAAAAAAAATATCTCAAGCCCTTCAAATATAAGTTCAACAGTGGTACTTTAATTTCCGTTCCAAAAATTTCTAAAAAAAAACCTAGTACTTTTAATATTTCTGGGAAAATATAGTTTGCATTTAGGTGGAAAATTTTTACTATGTATGTCCCCATTTTAGTACATAATGCAAGGAATTTTGAACAATTACAATGAAAACTTAAATATACAAGTAAAGAACTTAGCATGCAAGTGAAAAAAAAGGTATGATAATAAAGCCCTGTTTTATCCACGGAAAGAATACATTGAAGTTTTAGACTTGACTGTCTCTTCAGGCTTTGTCCAGCTGCAGAAATTGCACTGATTAAACTCTCCATATACACTTGAAAGGCTTTGACCCGTCTTTAACATAAATGTAAATATAGACCACTATTTTTTTAAAAAGAGGGGTTTTAAAATTTTTTTTAAAGGCTTCTTTCCTCAAGCACTTGTGTGCTTGTGTAGTAGAACCAGGCCTAAAGCCTGGGCTTTTATATTTGCAAGAGAGTCAGCAGTTCAAGTCCTGTTTCCCAAACTAGCCTGCATGTAGACTAAGCACACAAGAGATTGTGGATTTTTGTTGTGTGTTACTATTTTTTTCACATGGAATGGTATGATTGTGTGTTATTGATGGGAATAATTTCAAATTCAGGCAGAGGTTCTTTTGGATTTTAGCAGGGGCTCAATTTTTTTAATAATGCATTCTTGAAAGTGGATTTCAATATTCAGATTTAATTTTGTTTCATTATTAAGAAAACAAAGTGTTGAATCACAGACTTACAGACTGGATGAGGCTGGAAGGGAGGTCATCTGGTCCAACCTCCCCTGCTTAAGCAGGGCCACCTAAAGCTGGTTGCCCAGAACCCGTGTCCAGACATCTTTTGAATATCTCCAAGGATGGAGACTCTGCAACCTCTCTGGGCAGCCTGTGCCAGTGCTCAGTCACCCTCACGGTAAAGAAGTGTTTCTTGATGTTCAGACGGAGCCTCCTGTGTTTCAGTTTGTGCCCACTGCCTCTGGTCTTGTCACTGGGCACCACTGAAAAGAGCCTGGCTTCGTCTTCTTTGCACCCTCCCATCAGGTATTTATATACATTGATAAGATATCCCTGAGCCTTCTTCTCTCCAGGCTGAACAGTCTCAGCTCTCTCAGCCTTTCCTCATGTGTGAGATGTTCCAGTCCCATCTTAGTGGCCCTTTGTTGGATTCTCTCCAGTATGTCCATGTCTATCTTGTGCTGGGAAGCCCAGAACTGGACACAAGTTCCAGTTCCGCAAGTTCCAGTTGAAGCTTGTTTTCTTCTTTCTTACAGCCTTACTCACCTTTTATGCCTCGAAGACTCACAGGGCGCAGCAGATACCGATCACAGCAGCCAATACCACCACACCCTTACCATCCCAGCCTTTTACCTTATGTGCTGTAAGTTCAAAGTACATTTGCTTCCATGTAGGGTATTAAGAAGTCACATGACTTTCAACAAGAGCATCGGCACTTTTTATTGTTGGACCCTACCAGAGATCAGCCATAGTTCAACTGTCCCATAGAGGAGGAAAACTTCCATTTCTGTGTAAATTTTTCAGCCTATTTTGAATAACATACACCCTTGAGCAAGGAAAAAATAGAAGTGAACAATTTTGTCCAATGTAGTTTTGTAGGTTTTTTGAGGCTCTTCTTTCTGAATTCTTCATAAAATCTTCAATAAATTTTGAAACTTTGTTCTTGGATACTTTTACAGAGGCATGGTTACACTGGAGGATAAAGTCCTAGGAGTCTTCACTTACAGAATAAATTCATTTGGTTTGGTTCTTAATTATGAAACACAAGGGTGGGAACTTTCTGTTATGTGTTACTCTTTATTGGCTGAACTGCTAATGTGTTATAGATATTGAATTTCAGTTCAGCCTCTGGTTAGCTGTTTCTAGAAAATATGTGGGACAATTAACGTCTGGGAATTATCTGTAGTGTATTATGGTAGATCCTCTTTGGGGGAATTTGGGTATATGACATGACATTTGTTGCTCTTCTATGTTCTGTTTTGGAAATAAGTATGAAACATTTGGAAGACAAAGATTATTTTCTGGTGGCAAAGGTGAGGTTGACAAGGAAATAGTAAAACACTGGCACCAAATCTATAGTTTCTCTCTATGCAATTTCACAGGTGTCATGAAAACACCAGAAATCTTATCCAGTTAAGTTGTTCAACTCTGCGTGTTACAGTCTGAGATTGATATCACAGCTTCTTGCCTGTCCATTGAGCGCACGATGTGGCACAGTAATTCCTAATTACTTCACTGGGATTTTAGTATATTTTAGTGCTGTGAATTTATTATGTCTTTGTCTGTGCATTAAGTTTTGACCTGTAGGACTATCTTTGGGGGGTAAAAACACTTACTGAGTATAAAAACAGAAGAACTCTCTCTTACCTCTCTGTCTGATGAGATTCTGCTTTGACCAGCATCACAGTATGTGAGAAAGTGAGTCCATGCTTTGCCTTCAGTATAGAAATTGGTCCAGTAGCATATTGTATTTATCTTCATTGTGTGTTTTAGGCTTATAAAAGCTTCAAGGCCTTTGTATTGGAGAGCTAAGTGAACTTAGGACTCTTTATCATTCTTGATATTTTATCCACTTAAAGAAATAAAACATATTTAAAACCAGAATATTAATTCATTGTCAGTTTTAGCATTCCGTAATCTGTGATAGTCAATAAGTTAAGTTTTGTAATAATGCTGAGCCTTGTTGGAAGTATCAGTTGAGACTTGCATGCAATTAAAAAAGCAGCACTCTCAGTATCAAAAAGTAGCAGAATTAGCTTTTTCATTTGACTCTTTCACTTCAGATGTCTATTCTTGACTTCAAACTTAACATTTTTGCCAGTTCTGAGAACTTGTTGATTTGAGAGGGGTCAGTAAAGTAAATTTACCTCTGCCAGATGTTTCTGTGCTTTTCCTTCAGCAAGATGCTAAACCTTATCACTGCTTGCTCTCATGGTAGGTCAATGCTCCCAGTGCCACCTGCAGTTGGACCAGCTTTCAGCTTTGAGTTGGATGTGGAAGATGGAGAGGTAGAAAACTATGAGGTTGGTGTGCTAACTACAGCTGCCTTTAAAGAACAAATGTTAGCTCAAGTAATACACAGAATTACGTTATATTTTGCTTTTCATCCTACTTTTGTCTTTCAAATAAATGTAATGACTGTGAAGACAGAATCCAAAAAACATCCTTTCTGATTTTTTTTGCAATACTGGATATTAGAAATGCTTAGCTTTATTTTTTTGTCTATTGCTCTTGCCCAGAAGCCACCCTCCAGGCTAGTAATAATTAAATTGTTCAGCTTTTATGTTCTACGTTCTACTCTTCTTTTCAATTTTAATTGATGTTAAATATCAAACAGAAGTGAAGCACTTGCAAAAAGAACAGGGTATGTTACTGGGTTTATGTGCATAACTTTGCAGAATGGTGTTAATACAGAATAGTGTTAATGTCATAGGATTAATTAATCTAAATGTAATGTTTACAAAACTACCTTACTGCCTTTTCTCCTTGGCCCTCAGGAGGGTACAGTAATTCAGATCTGTAGATGTAGAACCCTCTTTAATATCCTAGATAATTATGGGGCAGTCCCAGCTGTTGTGTCTTTGCTGGTTCTGAGACTATTGAATTACATTTGATTTCTTGTCAGTCATCATCAACCCTTACTTTTGCATCTCATTGCCTATACTCCCCTTAAGAGCTCTGTGTAGTTGCATGTTTTCAGTTTAATGATGAGCACTTCTGTAATAATTTCTGTGCTAGTTCAGAAGATGCATCATCTTATTTCCGAGAATTTGGGCTCTAGATTTTACAGTATTAGAAATGGTTTTGTGATGTGTACCATTTGCAGCTTTCACTAAGTCTTCTAGCTTTTCTATGCTTTGGTTTTCTGTCACATATATAGTGATATTTTTCTTAGGTTCCTTATGAAGGAGTGCAAGTTACATATGTGACAGAGTGCAAATTATTTACGTGAGAGACTTTGTTGCAATGTTCAGCTTATAGAAAATGAACGTAAAATTTAGCAAGAAAAGGGCTTAAAGTTTGATGGTATGTATTTGTTTTCCAGATTGAGGATAGAATCTCTGTATTTCAATTCAGCTAGCCCAAGTTGTGGAGTGGGAATCGGAACCTGTCTCATTCTTAATTCTGGGTTTATCTTACAAGATCAGATTCACATGTTCTTAAGGAAGCAAATTTGTTGATGATTTTTTTCTGGTTACCCACACTATTAATTTCATACCAGGGTGAGAAGCAAAATATTTACCAGGCTGTGCATGCAGCAGGACTAATTGGAAGTTGGGTCCTGCAGGTTTTGAAACCCCAAAGAGAACATCTTACATAATTAGAAACATGGTTGAATTCTGAAAGACTTTCCATTGGGCTTGTGTTGTAGGGGAGAGCTAAGGTTCTAAACATTTCTTGATAGAAAGGTGTTTTGTGCTGCTAGCTGGGCTAGTGAAGCGTGATAGCAGTGTCACCTCTAGTGGAACCAGAGCTTGTTTGAGCAGTGAATTTTTAAATGTCCAGCTTCCATGTTTTGCAGGCACTGCTGAATTTGGCAGAACGTCTCGGAGAAGCCAAACCTCGAGGACTGACAAAGGCAGACATCGAACAGCTTCCATCCTACAGGTTCAATCCAAACAACCACCAGTCAGAACAGACATTGTAAGTGCATTGGTCTCTTTCAAAGGTTCGTAATTTAAGTGGCTGAATTTTCATTTCTTTAAATTGCAGCCTTACCTAGGCCAGAAGGACTTTAAAAGCAGTCATGTCAGTATAGAGTTTAATTTTCTTTTTTTTTCTTACATTGCTTTCCAGATCAAATACTATTTATCCTTACCTCTATCTAGTCTCACGTCATTTAGCTATGTTTCAATTTAGTTCCTCAGCATTTACAAAATTAAAATGAAAGAAAGGTGTTATAGATTTTCTTCAGCATACTAGAAATTAAAGTGACATTGTCAACTTGGAATTTAGCCTGTGTTAAAATAGCTTCAAGTGTTGAAATTTCAAGTGCTCCTGATAAGAGTTTGATCAGCAGTTTGCATCATCTAATTTTTAAAACCCATTTGAAAGATCTGCACGATCAAGTGGAAAGGGAAATATAGATACAAAGGTGGTTAAAGTGACTCAGTACCAAATGCTGTCTAATGTTTGAACTTCAGTGTAAAGATTTTTGTCTGTTACTCCAATTTCAGTGACCTTCTGTGTGACTTAGTATCAGGAGGGGGTGAATTTTAGAGATCGTTGTCTCCACCATTTTGAATTTTGATTAAACATTTGTTCTATTGGGTGGGTCTGTGAACTCCTATGAGCAGAAGCACTTGTTTTGTAATTTGAAAACACAGGAAAAAAAACCCAACACAACAGCAGTTCTCAGTTTATGTTGTCACACTGCACATCTTCAACCACAGATACAGGTAACTGTAGGTGAGGGATAAAAGAGCTACCTGCAGTCATACCTGTAAAGTTTTGTATGGAATACGTATTTGTTGTTCTTACGTAGCAGATACATTTGAACTTTATTGTCTTTTTTAGGTGTGTGGTGTGCATGTGTGATTTTGAGTCAAGGCAGCTACTTAGAGTTTTACCCTGTAACCATGAGTTCCATGCCAAGTGTGTCGATAAATGGCTTAAGGTAAAAAAAAAAAAAATCAAAATCCTGTCTTATAGGGAATTCATTATGTAGTTTGTGGGGAGGGCATGGTGGCATTATCCACTTCATCTTGTTTCAGGTTTCTAATACTTAGGCTAGAAATGCCAACAGAGTGGAAGCACTGTCTAGATGAGATATTTTTCTAACAACCGATGAAGGAAGTTTCTTCAGAATCTTTGGAACAAGGGAAAATGAGTATGAAAAGAACTGTTTTCATTTGCAGATCTTAACTGTGTTTTTCATTTGCACAAAACAATGACTGTAAATTCAGGTAACCTGTGAAATTAAAGAAGGCTTGAAAACAAAAATGTAACATAATAATATAGGAAGTATGAATTTGAGTTTCTGTGATGATAGTGGCTTTGACAGTTTCATGTATCCTGCGCAGCAAGAATGAGTACTAATACCTTCCTCCCCCACTTTGCTATTAACATTAGATTCTGGGGCAAATAAAATGTTTTATGTGTGTACATATATGTGTATGCATATATATAAAAAATAAAATATATACCAGTAGAAATTGTAATTTTACAAATTTATGATATAGCCTTCCAAGAGAATTTCAGCTGAAAATAAAGGATCTAGAATCAGGGCAGCCCGGTAAGAGAACAGAGAAAATAGCAGCAGTACAGAAGGTGTGAAGAACAGGAGATACAAGCAAGTAGATGGTGATACACAGACATCTCTTCAAGCTGCATTAGCCAAATCTACTGTCAACAAGGAGCTGACACCCATCTTGCCTCACCTTTTTTGGTATTTTATTCTCTTCAGCTTTCATTGAATCTGTGCATAGCCTGTTGTGTAGAACACTTGAAATCGTAATGATCCTGTGTTAATATGGGATACAGTCCCTAAAGAATTATGGATGGTGTCTGTTGTTTCAGAAAAATAAATTAAAAATCCTGGCCTTTATGGCTTCATAAAAGCAAGAAAATTTCTATTTTAGGCATACACTGAAATATTCAGTGCAGAGAATGAAAAAAATGAAAATTATCATTGATGGCATCCTTTTGACTAACAATATATCAAGACTAATGAGAAGGATTTTTAAAACTGGGATATGAAATCTACAAAATCCAAGGCCACTGTAAATGTTTGCACAACAATGCTTATAACTTTCAGTAGAACTGATGTCCTTCAGTTCCTGAATCCATGTACATACTTGAGAATCAGTAAGAGGAATGTAAGCACCTAGTTGTTTTATTGTCAGATTTAAAAGTCCCCTGCCCCCACCCCCAGTATTATCAATATATCTGTGCTATATGTATGCTGGTTTATTCAATAACTGCAAAGTAAGAGTAGATTATATCTATTCAGATGGTACTCTCCAATGCCCCCCTACTCCTCTCAAGGAATATTCACACTAGATACGTCAAGTCTTTTTCATTGCATTTATAGTGTGGGCAAAGTATCATGGATAGTATTCACCCCATCTCATTAAAAAAGACCTAAGATCCTTTAATACAGTCTGTGAGACAGTGGATGCTATAGGTCTATATAAATTGATTATATCAAATTTTAAAAAGACAGCTTTTTCCAGGCTGTTAACAAAAAAAAAAAAAAAAAAAAAAAGGCCACAAAAAAAAAAAACCCACTCAGGTTTATAGAGCCCCTGATCTGCAGATTGCTGGAAGTTAGAAGAACATGTCAGGGAAGTATTCTGCATGCTTGTCCTGTGCTTGTGCTCTTTCTTACCTGACATGGGTCTCTAGAGTCAGACAAGTATGTTGAATTAAGCTTTTTTAGGACTCAGTGTGGCTGTTCTACAGTTAGATTTAGACCTTCAACCGGTAATGAACTGGCAATCAATTTCAGAACAGCGAAGTGAAAAAAGGCAGATTTAGTTCAGTTTTTATTTTTGTAATTATAGATGTCACCGTAGTAGTTGTGAACAGCTTTTGTTTATGTTTCTGTCCCAGCTTAGAAACTATGTATTTTCTAACAGATCTTCAAGTGTGGTATTTTCTAAAGGTTATCTTATTATAGAAAAACTCTATAAGCCTAAGAGTGTCAGATTGGTGAGGGAATGAGGTGAAAGATATGCAATCTAAATGTAAAGAGGGTGCAGTTATACCTACCTTAAAACTGCTCATATTATCATGGTGTCTTCCAGAGCTGGATGCAAAATTAAGCTAGACAAAGGTAAAGCATCTAGTGTGGGATGGCTAAGGCAATATATTTACGCCATGTGTATTTAGTTACACTGGTACAAAGATTGTATATGGAAATAAAGATTATTTTGCTTTGCAAACTATAAAAAATTACCAGTAACACTAAGCCTATTTTAGCCACAGCCTCTGTCTAAACTCGGTTACAGTTAAGCAGCAAACATCTAGAAGTGAGGATAACTGGAAGATATTTTGTGCTATAGTTTTGCTTCTGTCCATTCCTTTATGTATTTGACAACTTGTTTTATATGTTGATAGTGTAATTATGTCCACATGCACTTAATTCACATCATCCAGCCAACATCATGTTGATAAATTCTACAAGGGAAGGTAAAAATTGTGGCTTTCAGTACTTGTAACTTTTTTCCACAAGGTAAAAAAAGAAAAAAGTTACCAGTTTGTCCCTGTGTTTTATTGATTTAGTCTTGTCTTTTTGAAGTGTTTGCTATCTAGGAATATTTCTAGAACTAGTTCTTGAACTGTGGAGTCAAGTTGATTCTTTTTAAGTTTCACCATGTTGTTAGTGAAAGATTTAAGTAAGAGGTTAGTGATCGAATCTGATTATTTAAAAAAAAAAATCCTTGTTCCACAGCCTGTTGGCTGTGATGATGCAGCAAAATAAAGGTATCTAAAAAAGTTTTGTGGTTTGTCTATGCATGAAAAGTTTGATCTGCCCTGCTGGTATAATGTTATGTACTGTACTGCCTTTTTAGGTAGTGTGAGCAAGTGAGAGAAAATGTTCTTTTACAGTGCATTAGGTTGCCCACTTTAATTTATACTTCCTTGGTTAAGCAAGGTTAAAGACTTGTCAAAGATGCAATGCAGTGGAGGAAACAGAATTAACAACAGGGAGGTTATCCTTTTGCTTTTCTTAGTATTATCAACTCTCATATTTCACAGTATTTGGTTATTTCTTAATATCCTAAATCCATTAGTCAAAAATGAATACATGAGAAATCTGTTCTTTTCTTAAGCAAAAGTTAGTTGTTATTCCAAAGGACAGCTTGAAAACATGACCAGTCTGCACTCTGAGGGTTTAGAACCAGACAACAAGGAAAAATTGTTTTTATATTTAATGTTCTGATAGGAAATGTTGTATTATATATGAGAAAAGACAAACTGTAGCTGTAATTTAAATTAATTCTGCTGAACTAACACCAAAGTAGTGCAATGCTTTTTAGAGGATTCTAGTAGCCCTACAGATTCATTATTCTACATGCAGTTCACTCTAGCTTTAGATTTCTATACAATATAAAAAAAAAAAATAAGTTAGTTCATTGTGCAGCTCTCTCTCCTGACAGTACATAAAGTGAGTTAGCCTGAAAGAGTGGCTAGTTAGAAGGTCAATATTGCAATATTATGTCCACCTTACTCCTTTTTTAGCTCCAAAGAGTCATATTAAATACCAGGAAGGGAGAATGAATTTCATGAAAGGCACAAGAATGCAACTAAATTTAAAACAGATGTTCATGTAGGATCTTGAAAAGTTACTTAAAAAGCAGCACTGCAGTGTCCATGAGTATTCATTTTATCCTGGCTCAGTGGATTTATTTCTGCAATTCCTATTAGGAAATTACTCCCACTAAATGCTGTTTCATGCTATAAATGGTAGATACTTAATTAATAGAAGCAAATAGCTCTTGATTCATTGTTCCATGGACTTCTGAAGAACATGCCTTTTTATTTTAAAAATTGTATTAGCTGAATTATATCTGGAATAATGCACGTTCAAAGTAGCAACCAAGTAATGGCATTGTCCTCAAGTAATTGCAAAACTGCTAGTTGAAGGAGCAAGAAATAAATCTTTAATTGATTCTCCAATCCATGCTTTACAAAAACTATAAAGCAATAATAACTACAATATAAACTATAAAATGGTGATAACACCGTAATCAGTAATTGCCAGAAAAAAATATACCCTCATTTTAACTTGCATTACAATAATGTTTTTCAGTAATAATATGTTGCTTTCATTGGCATTTGTTGTTTGGATTTGAAATTTGTGACAATGATTTCTGAACTCTGGCCTGCAGAGCCACATTTCTTGATGCTCTCACTTGTATTTGCATTGAAAAATTTGGCTAGCTTAGGAAAACTTGTAGTTGACAGAGACAGTTGACAGTCCTGCAGTTTTGGGAACAATGAAATACAGAATTTGGGGCAGGGAAGAGTTCTCTTCGCTCTGCCTTTTGCAAAGGAAATGTTTTATCATAGATGTTACATATTTGTTTTGGATTTTTTATCATCATTTGCTAAAATGAAAATAGCTTTGATTTGAAAAGGGGAATGAGAAGGCAGAAATACTTTCCTAGTAGCCTAAAGAATGTTACTTCTCATCTGTCTTATCTTTTTAAGGAAGCTGTAAAAGTACAAGTCACAGGATGTATTTTCAGTGAGTGTTTTACTGAAGGGCTAAATTCAAACCTGCTTATGTGAGTTATTTGAACACCTGTTTTGTCAGGTCATCTTCTCTCTCCTCCACGCCCCCCCCCCCCCCCGCCTTTCCTCTTAACTAGAACCCCTTCCCTTTTACTCCAGTGTGCTTTCAGCTTTGACCAAGTCTATCAGATGGGTTTCTGTGAGAATAACTGAGTAAACAGAGTATGAAGAGATGTGATCCCTGATCAGTAGAGCTTGTGACGACATGATACTCTCATATAGGACATTTATTTGGAGCCCAAGGTTGCTAAGTCTGGTTTCGGTGGATTTCTCTGAGCACACAATACAACTTCTTAGTTACATACATCTGATTGCAATATACTATAACTATGAGTCTCCATTAATAACACCACCATCACTTAGATTTATCTTTAAACATAGAAGGCACAATTTTTTTTGTAAACATAATTTTAGATTTACAAACTTATCACAGCTCTTAACAAAAGAAACTAAAAAAAGCCATAAGCACGCTTTGTCTTCTCTTGCTTTGAGTACTCTTGAACTGGTTTTCATTGCTAAAGGTAGCAACCTCATTATGGTCACAGATGTTCAGTGTCATATACACATTACCTTAATAATGTATTTGTCACTACAGTAAATCCTATTTTGTTTCTGGTTTTACAGGCAAATCGTACCTGCCCGATTTGTAGAGCTGATGCTTCGGAAGTGCATCGTGATTCAGAATGACCAGTCTAAGAGCACAAATGTGGTTTGGGTGTTCCTCATCACATGTATATATGAACTAACTATTGAACTTACCCATGTGGCTTCCAGCCTACCCTTTACACAAAAGGGTCAATGGACCTTACTTTGCACTGTGTGACTTAGTCAACTACAAAGCTTATAACTAGTCTTAGCAGTACGGGATTGTTATACTAACAGTGTGATTGGAACTCCAAAGATTTATCCTTTTTTTAGCTGAATTTTGTGTGTGCACTAACATTCCCTGGTTTTTGTGTGATCATTCCGAGTGTTGCTGCGAGATTACTGTGGACGTGATCTTTTAGCATGTGCTTTTATATAAAAGAAAAAGAAAAAAACCACAACATGGTAGCTCCAAACAATATAGCAGTCTACCTTATATAGAGCCTTCAGATACTGTGAGTGGGAATGAATGGTATGAATGTGTATTTGCCTGTGGGAGAATGCATGAAGTGTGCTTGTGACTGAGTGTGCATGTGTGTTTGAGAACCTATATACCAGCATGTACTGAGAACGTATGTGTGTAGTAATAATTATGCTGCAATGTATAATCTTGTGTGTTATTTAAACAGTACTAGTACTGTACACTGGTTCCTTTCCTTGTGTTTGCAGTTGCACACTGAATGTGATGGGTGCAGCAATTACAGACATGTAGTATTTCCTCCCCAATGTACTGAAAGGTATAAAGACTTTTTTACCTACTATTCAAACAGCTGTTATGCTTCCCCTTCATTGGAGGCTTTAAATGTGTACCACTAAAGAGTGCATTGATTGTTCATACATGAGTAACTTGGGGTTTCTAGCATATGTTACAAAGCCTGGATTTTTAAATGGCTGGTTTACAAGTTCTTTTGTCAGTGTAAAGTTGCAATATCGCACAAATCATTTAGCAATATTAACATTTTCAATTGCTAATGTGAATATCAATGGGTTTTTGTTCTCCTTTAAAATTTTGCTAGATGGATTCACCAGTTTTGTACTTCTTCCGTGAAAGGAAGCAGAAAGGACACTGAGAGTCTTGTGCAACAGTTCTTCACATTTCTCCATTTTACTTGCAAAGGACATAATATTTTAGCTTATAAACATTGGCTTTAATCACATACACTCTTTGTCATTTACAAGGGAGTTTGTATACAACTAAAATAACTTGTAAAAGGTTACAATTTTATTCCTGCAACTTCATGAATAAAATAAATTTTATAGCATTTTCTCAGAGAAGTAGAACTTCTGATTTTTTTTTTCATTGTATCACAAGAGAAAGTGGTTCTTGATCACTAACTGCAGAACTCGGTTGCCCTGATGCTGCTTCTTACCTTCCTTATTTCATGGTGAGTGTAACATGAAGAAGGAGCTTCTCAGTTTTTGCAGTCAAGTTTCCAGAGCACTCCACTATAGAAGAAAATTGGAACATCTTCCAGAACAGTACTGTGAAACAGGAGATGATAACCGCTATTCAAGTGCTCTGAAAAATGTTTTGGATGATTGAAAAAAAAATTACCTTCATTTCTAACATCCAGACTGTTAAAGTCTTCAATATGTTCTAACAAAATAATTTAGGTCCACATATACTATAGTTATTCAAAGGATGCACTTTTTGCAACAAAATTCTCCTAATTCCTAACTGAATTAGCAATATTGCTGCAACTTGTAGTCAGTCTCAGCTTTAAGTTTATTCCTTATTGTTTCTGATGCTTTTGTATGGTGCTATGCTATCCTTTAGTATCAGTTATAATTTCAGACAGTGTTAGATGTTCTCCGTGCTGATTTCCCTGTGTGAAGATTCTACAGACTAGTCACAGCTCTTGGTGTAGATAAAATAAAAGCACAATTTTACCCTATTTCAGACACTCTTCCCTCTGTTTAGTTATACAGGTAGTTCTCCAAAACAGTGGGTCTTTCCATACCTATCTGTACTTAAGAACACTAAGTAAATAAAAATGCTGTTACATCGATTTCAAAATGTTAGAATTTCTCCTCTTACAGTGGAGTTAAAGAATAGGCTTTTCACAATATCACCTAGCAGGTTAAATTACATGTAATAAAATTTATTTTTTTAACAAATAATATCATTTTTTTTAAAAAAGCGTATGCCACATATGTCTTACAAAACTTAGGCTCTTTTATATAGCTCCAAAAGAAAAAATTCTATGCGTACAGTTTTAAACATAAACAACAGTACTGTGTTCAGTATTGAATCTGAAGCATGGAAAGAGGGCACTTTTTCTAAGCTAGATACAAATGAACAAGACATATTCTTCTGAAGCCAAAGGAAAGTAGTTGTCTTTCTGGAACAGGAGAAATCTTGATGTGTAATGTCACTTTTCCCCCAGTAAAGCTCTCTGAGGCAGTGGGAGATCTAGGAGATGGAGGATCTAAGTTGGTGAAATCCTGAAATTAGTTGTTGCACTCTTATGGCTTATCTTGTCTCCTGGAATGGTTCTTTCATTTGCATGGGATTCTTGCAGATGTATGTGGACTTGCTTCCTGTGGTTAGTGTGTATAACAGCACACATGCGTATGTTCTGAATCAGCTTAGACAAGCTACAGCCAAGTCCTCTCTGTTGTGGCTGTCAAGGGAGGGGGATTCATGCTCAGGTGTTAACTGACATGCGTTACACACATTTGTAATGCCAGAGCCTGCCATGGTAGCTGGCAGCACCTGAATTCAGCAAGACTTTTTTAATGTGCATTGCCTTTCTGCCATCACATGGGTGCTTCTTCTCAAAAAAAAAAAAAAAAAAAAACCCAACCTGTAATGTGTTTGCTTTATCATATTGGCACTGCTGTGTTTTTTGCATAAACTGTCAATTTAATTTGACATTTTGGTGGCTATCAAGGCCTACAGAATATTCCAATGTCTCATTTTGTGGCTTTCTTTACAAAAAAACTTAAAGCCTTTTGTTGTATGCCATTTTGTACAGGCTCTTGAATGTGATTTCACAGCTGTTAACACTTTGTGTAATACTTGCGATGACATTTACCAACATTTTTAATTTTAATTGTAAAAAAATACATTTTTGACTGATGTTTATGTCTGGGCCTTTGTAAAAGCTGTGGGTTTTTTTCTTTGGTACATTGTTACCTCAATTTGCTACTTGTGTTTCAGATTTGCTAATGATTATGAAACCTTATGGGTTTTGTTGGAATCTTATTTTGTCAAGTGTTTTCTTTAAATACTTTATTGGATCATTTAACATGTAGTTTTAAATGTATTACAAATATCTGTAACCAAATCATTTGAAGGCTTGATACATTTTTAACAAACTTTGTACATTTTTTATGAGAGTTACTAGTAATGCTTTACTAGGTAGTGCAATGAATTCTTATTTTTAATCCCTGTGCCCAATTTTGGAGTTGAGAGAGTTGTTCAGTAATAAATGTATGATGTACAATTACAAAATTTTGTCCTGTTCTTTCTCTTAGAAAGAGGTGCATTGTTTCCTTTCATTACTCTGTATGTTTCTGTACATCATTATGCAACTCTAGGATACTGGCAACAGATGTATGTTGTAGAGGGAAGTCTTGCCACCTTAACTGTAGTGCATGACAGACATTTTTTAATCTACTTTGAGAGATCATAAGAAAATTATCTGAAATACTGTGTCATGTTTTTGAAAGTGTAAAATAGCTACAATTCATAGAATTCAAAGACTTGCCTAAAAAATCAGCTTTGTAAAGATGTTACTTAGTCAAAGGAAAATTTGCAGGGATGGAGGTGCTGCATACTGTTAGCACTGTGCGTCAGCTGAAGATGTTTTACACTGTGCAGTGCCTTAACAGTGGTAAAATACACATCCCGAGTTAAGGATGAAACTGAATTATAAAGAGTTTAATTAGCCAGTCACAAATGAAGGTGGTGGCAAAACAAAACAAAAATAATTGTTTGGTGTTGTTTTTAATTAGATGAGATAAACTAAGTTGACGTGTGATTATTTTAAAGGTCTTCATTTACACAGGACATTTAATAGCTTCACAAATAGCAGGTGTTCTTGGTACTTAAACATATTTGAAGATCCATTGGTGCTTTGAGAATCCTTATGCAAAGACTCATACATATGTCTTGTGGATATAAATCCCAGATAAAAACTAGTTTGCCCTCCTTTATACAGAAATGTTAATTAATTACACTTTTGAAAATGGACAGTGCTGCCAGTAGCACTTGCAAAGTTAAGGAAATGGGCTGCCCAGCTTCAGTGATGACAGGGGAATTTGGAAGTACTGGTGACTGGCTTAGTGCCTGTACCAGCAAGGCCCTGAGAATAGAGCCAGTCTTCCTAGTAAAGATATCTCAAGTTGGAAGGGATCCATAAGCATCATTGAATTCAACTCCCTGCTCCTTGCAGGACTACCTGAAACTAAACCATATGACCAAGAGCATCATTCAGACTCCTTGAACTCTGACATGCTTGGTGCCAGGACCACTTCCCTGGGGAGCCTTTTCCAGTGACCAACCACCCTCTCAGTGAAGAACCTGCTCCTAATGCCCAATCTGAACTTCTGCTACTGCTTCATTCAATTTCCTTGTGTCCGGTTGCCGCTCACCAGAGAGACAAGATCAGCACCTCCCCCTCCACTGCCCTCCTTGCAGAAGTTGTAGATTATGGCGAGGTCACCCCTCAGCCTTCTCCAAGCTGAACAAATCATGTGACCTCAGCCACTTGCTGAGGTCTTACCCTTGAGACCTTTCACCATCTTGATTGGCCTCCTCTGGACACATTCTGTAAGAGTTTGATATCTTTCTTGTATTGAGGCACCCAACCTGCACACAGTACTTGAGGTGGGGTGCACCAGTGCGGTGTAGAGTGGGACAGTGACCTCCCTTGACTGGCTAGCCGTGCTGTGCTTGATGCACTCCAGGACATCAAAAGGTTGGCCCTTTTGGTTGCCAGGCACACTGCTGACTCATATTCAACTTGCATCAACCCAAATCCCCATATCTCTTTATGCGGGGCTGCTCTCTCGCCTCTTGTCCCCGTTTGTACATATAACCAGGCTTACCCTGTCCCAGGTGCAGAGTCCAGCACTTTCTCTACTTAAATTTCATATGATTGTTGATTGCTCAGCTCTCTAGTCTATCCAGATTTCTCCGTAAGGCCTGTCTACACTCAATTGAGTCGACAGCTCCTCCTACTTTAGTATCATTGGTGAACTTCACGTACATTCAACTCCTGTGTCCAGATCATTTATAAAAACATTAAAAAGCAGTGGCCCTAAAATGACCTGAAGAACCCCATTAGTGACAAGATTAACCTAAGCAAAGCTGACATAAGCTTAGCTGCTGCCTGTGCATCAGGATTTTGTCCATTTCCTTCTGGCTGCTATTCCTTGCCAGCACCAGCAAATGTATATGTGCTGTGAACAAGTTCTGAGGTGCAGCAATAGCCTGTGTGATATTCTCAGCACCAGGTTATACCCAAGCAGCAGCCAAATCTGTAATTCATGTGAGCTGTGCTGAATTAGGCAGTGCTCCCAGTAACAGAAAACTGATCTTTGAAACAGAGTTCATCTAAACTCACTGTGCGCTATATGTACAGACTGTACAGTTTGTACTGGAGCAGGGACATGTTTTTTAGTATAACACAGCATTTGTGCAACAGGAAGACCATTGACAGAAAAATAGCTGATCCTTACGCAGCTTTATGCTGTACCTTTCCATGCAAAAGAAAGGATGACATTTGACTGTTTAACTGGAATCTTCTGCATGGGGAGTAAAGTGCAAACCTGATGAAGTTCAACAAGGCCTAGTGTAAGATCCTGCACATTGGTCAGGGCAAGCCCAGTGACAAATACAGGCTGGGTGGAGAATGGATGGAAAGCAGGCCTGAGAAGAAGGACTTGGGAGTGCTGCTGGATGAGAAGCTCAATATGAGCGGGCAATGCGTCCTTGCGGCCCAGAAAGCCAAATGTATCCTGGGCTGCATCAAAAGAAGCATGGCCAGCAAGTCAAGGGAGGTGAATCTCTTTCACTGCTCCACTCTGGTAAGACCCCATCTGGAGTACTGCATCCAGCTTTGGAGTCCCCAGTACAAGAAAGACATCAACCTCTTGGAATGAGTCCAGAGGAGGCCACAAAGATGATCACAGGGCTGGAGCACCTCTCCTGTGAAGACAGGCTGAGCGAGTTGGGGTTGTTAAGCCTGGAGAAGAGAAAGCTCCAGGGAGATCTTATTGTGGCCTTTGAGTACTTAAAAGGCGCTTATAAGACAGACAGAGACTCTTTACCATGGCCTGTAGTGACAAGACAAGGGGCAATGGTTTTAAGTTGAAAGTGATTTATGTTAGATATAAGGAATAAATTTTTTATGATGCAGGTGGTGAGACACTGGAACAAGTTGTCTAGAGAAGCTGAGGATGTTCCATCCTTGGAAGTGTTCAAGGTCAGATTGGAATCTAAGCAATCTGATCCAGTGTCCCTGCCCATGGTAGTGGGGTTGGACTAGATGATCTTTAAATGGCTCTTTCCAACCCAAACTATTCAATGGTTCTATGAATTACATCAGTAAACTACTTAAATAATAAGTTGACATGATTTACACTTAGCACAATCTGTGTCATGGGTGTATGGTTCTTGGATAGGAGAATTGGGAAATATGAGGAGGTGTTCCCATTCCTGGTAACCTGAAATCTATGGACTGGCTGAGACTCTCAGAAAACAATTTGCAAAGCCAGCACAGACAGTTATTTCAGCTTGACAGAGAAATCATGTCTTAGAGCTGGAAGAGATCATCTTTGTCATGGCAACATCTGCACTAGGAAAGAGAAAGGTATCTGTCAGCTTGGTTACTTGCAAAGCCATATTTGCTGCACCCAAATATTTTGCAAAGCTGGTTCCAGGAGCATCTGTAGTTTGGCCATGACCAATGCTAGCCTGAAGAGTAGAATTACCCTCAAATCATCCTCTCCTGATCTGCTCTGTCCTCCCACTCCCTTTGTGTCACAGCATTTCACTCTCTTCCTCAGCCTATAAAGTGGCTGTCTTTGCTGATCCTGCTTTACCAGTGCTTGTGAGTCGTCTGGAATCCTCAGTAAATAGCTGACAATTTCTGTTAGTAGTTTTTAGTAAATCATATCACTGCCTCCAGGTTCTACATCCTATATTGTTTTTTGGGATCCTTTTCTCCTGTCTTACTTTCAGCTACTGGTCATAACTCTAGCTTCTCCATCTTGTGTATCTGCTGTAATCCTGCTATCCCTACAGCTCACACCATGGCGTGCACAACCATGTGACCTTCAACTGTAGTATCTCCTTGCATCAGATTCGTGTTTTTCATGCCCACAGTGCTTATCAACTGGTTTAGGAGTGATGGTATGCTTGAGAACAGATGGAGTTTCTTGTTCCTTATTTAGTCTTATATATCCTAAAGAGGCCTTGGCCCGTCAGGGGCCGTGGCACTGCTATAGTTTTTGTCCAACTCTAGCCTTTGCTAATCTTGGTAGGTTTATATTGCTTTATATAACAGCATAAGCATCTTCCCTTGTCAATCACTGCATCCACAAAGCCCTGTGCTTTTTCAAACATGCAAACAGAATGTGAGACATCAGTTCTAAAATACACATTCTGCCTAACACAAAAGTGCTGGCTTTTGCAGTGGATGGTACTGTGCCACTTACACCCTCCTATGTCTCACAGTGCAGTTTCCCTTTCTGAAAGAATTCTTGTACCATCAGGCTTCTGGTACATAGAACCAAATTTAGCAGATTTTCATTTTGAAATGAACAGCTAGCTTGGAGAGGTAAGGCACCATCCTGGAACCACTAGAAGAGTCTAAGTTAATAGCTGTGCAGATGCCCAATTGGGACAGCAGAGGCTAATGGTATGATGTGTGTCAGATAAGCAGTGTTCAGCTACCTGGTTGCACAGTGTGTTGACTTACTGGCATATAAATCTTTCCCCCAAGCATCTAGTTACCACACTTTTTTTCAGGCATACTACCAGTTAAAGATAGCCTCATGGTAGCTCATTTTGCTGCACCAATTTGACCAGCTATTTCAGCCACTGTGATGGAAGAAGGTATTATGTATGATAGACATGGTGAACCTTCCTACTGCAGCAAGGATTACAGGAAAGATTTTTGGTTACTCACTGTAAGGTCTGGCAAAGAGACAGCAGGAATAAGTAGAGGATATTTTTCAATAATGTTTCCCACATCTCCCCCATTTCTTGCAATCATTTATTCCTCACCTCACCCTTACTTCCTTATTTTTTCTCACACTGCATATGTGATATGTTAATAGCTTGCACACACATCCCCCAGTAATTTCCCCACGGAGAGAGTCAGCTGCATTTCTATTTTTTTATTCTATGCATGCAACAAGAACGTAAGTAAGTACAACTGTGCTTCAGCTAGCAGGAGTAACTACCAAAGAGACTTCTCCACTGATCTCCTGTTTTGCATAATTACTCTACTACAAATAATCTTTCATAAGTGGTGATGCTGTAGCAGAAAAGAAGCAATAAACCTCAAATAGTACCACTCACTGATGTCAATCCATCCTGGAGCTATAGTAATGCCTGCTGGTGCGGCCATAGGCCAGCAGTATTACCGAGATATCAAAATGGTTTGTCAGTATGATTTGGCAAATTCATTTATATCTCATAACATCACTATTTGAATAGTTTTGTTAGAATGTCTCCAAACTGAAAACAGGATGATTTTCTTTATTAGTTTTTCTTTGACATATGCTGCTGCAGCTGCTCTTATGTGCAAGAAGCTGGTAGGGTTTGGGGAACCATAGTTTTGATTCTCTTCTTCTTCCTTTGACTTAAAGCACTGATGTCAAATCTATCTCTAACAGTGAGGTAGATTCATGGGGTGTCTCCCAGAACATTTATCATGGAGGACTGTGCTGAGGGATGCCTGAACCAAGTCAAACTGGGGTCGTGGTTGTTGTCATGAGCTCAGTTGGTGCTGCCAGGCCATGGGTTAAGTGTCAGAGGAAATGCTGCAGCATAGTCACTGTGCAAGAATATTAGAGCTCCTTTGTATCTTCAGGGGAACGTACACTGGCAAGAGGCATGCAGAGACACAGACACCCAGTGGTTTGCAGAAAGGTGAAAAGTGTAGTCCAGCAAGGAGGACCTTTCTTATACATGAAGAGTTCTGAGAAGAGTGGGGAAAGCACTACATGACTGCCCTGCACTTAAGGTGCAGGCAAGATAGCCTAGAGAAGGAGAAAGAGCACAATATCCCAGAGAAAGTTAGCAGACACAGCAGACAAGAACAAGTGAAAAAGTTGTGAGGTGGATGGATTAGGCTCTCATTGTTCTGAAATAGACAATACCATACACTAATATCTATTTGATTTTATCAGAAACAGTCTGTTTGATACTGCAGCACTGAAAACAGTGACTCGCCACAAAACTGCTGCACCCACTGCTGCTTCATCTCTGAGTGGCACATGAAGACTGGTCTGTGCAACCCAGCATTTCTAATGGGAGTGAGCTTGCTGCATGTTATCCAGCTGTCACTGCTGCATGGAAAGTTTACAGTCAAGAAAACAGGTATCCAAGAGTTTTTAAGTCATGTGGTGTTACAGTTAGAAAGTGAAGTAAAAATAAAAACACTTGAACTGATGTTTTCTCACATGCTTAGAAACGCATGTCAGAATAACAATAAGAATATGCAATATTAAGGAAAAAAAAATTGAGCTCCTTTCAGGTACAGAAACCAATTAAATCTTTTAGACAGGACTGAGTGTGTGTGGCCAGGAGAAACATATGCACTGAATTATGTTTTCTAGGGTTTGGAGGTTGGTTGGGTTTTCTAGAGAGGGGGGTTATAGGGAGATTATGAGGAGAGAAGTTAAGAAGCAATTCAGAACTTGTTCGAGGACTAAGAGCCTGGGCCATCATGTAATCTTGTTCAGTAATTGAAGATAAACTGTTCAGTTCAAAAGCTGAGGCTGAAAAGTGAAAAGAGAAGGAACTATACTAAAAATTGAGATAATTTTTCATGCAACAGAGTAGTAATGAAATGAGATGTATAGCATATGTGGTATTTTTGGAGAAAGTCTCTCTAAATCCCTGATTACCTCAGCAGCTCTTTGGCCAGGCAGGAGATTCCACCTGCTTTCAGTGGGACTGACCTTGCTCCTCAGAGCTCCACATCCTTGTGTATTAATACATATACTGACTCTCAAACTTTCCATCAAAATGCTCGTTTTAAAATATCTTCCTACTTTTTAACATTTCTCTTTTTTTTTTTAATCAATATTCTGAATTGCTTATATTCACGGAAAGAAATGAGCAGATAAAAAAAAATCCCTTATGAATTTGACTGAATGTAGCTAAGAGTTTTGGCCAAAGAAAGTAAGTATGCAAACTTACAGAGTGTTAACATTTAATTTTGGTTTCTATACATGAGATGTTACACAGAACAAAAATCTAACTGAAAAACAGAAAGTGAAAAAAATACACTCTGAAGCCGAATCGTTCCGGATTTGTCTCAGAACAAGTGTTTTGCTCAGCTATAAAGCCGACGGCATTCCTTACCAGGGCAGCTGAAACTCCACAAACCATCCAGTTTTCCGACACGGGAACCAGGCGCAGGCCGCTTTCCACCACCCACCCGCGCAGTTCCTCCCCCACCGCTTCTACCCCGCCCCTGCGCACCGGCAGCCGGGAGCACCTCTCGCCAGTGTCCACCGCCCGGCCCTGGTCACTGAAGCGGGTCTCCGCCCGCCGCTCCGTTCCGCTGCGGGTTCCAGCTCTGGCCAGGGGTCAGGCGGGCCGGCCCCGCTCCGCCGCCTGCCCTCCGGGAAGGGCGAGGGGCCTGGCGCGGCCCTCGCCTGCTGGGCGGAGCGCAGCGTCCCCGCCTGCCCGCACCTCGCCACGCTTCCCGCTTCGCTTCTGGCGCCGCGGCCGCCATGGCGGTGGGAAAGCCCCGGGCCCCTGCTCTGGGGGCGCGGGAGTGCGGCGCCCACGCGGGGCGGCCGCTGGAGCGAGGACTGGGGCCGCTGCGTCTGCGCCGTCTGGTCGGTCCTGGGCCAGCACCGCGCCCTCCTCCTGTCGCACGCCGTTCGCCTCAAGCACTGCGCCCTGTCCCCGGGCCTGTCCCTGCGTGTTCGGGGCAGCCGAGCCTTGCTGTGGGTTTGCTGCCGCGGCGACTTTTTCTGCGAGACCCGCGCCGGCGGGGCAGGGACACTGCGCGGGTCGCGGCGGGACGGGGGTGCAGTGTGCGGAGCTGGAGCAAAGGCCTCCCTGATTCAGTTGTGTGTCTTGCCTGTTTTTTCCTTGGTTCTGGGACTTGTGCACCTGGCTTTTCTTTTGCCAGGGGCGAGGTGGTGGTAGCTGTATTGGTGCAGTGGGCAGCAGTAGGCTGAGTATCTTCAGCCTTTGGCCTTGCTCTGGTTGCCTTACAAAAAACTTGTCACATCAATTTTGTAGGCTGTACTGGCTAGCAGAACAAAGTTTCTGTACTTAAGTGCTTTGTAAATCTCTTATAAGCAGGGGTCAGCATGCTGTCACAGCATGGGCACACGGTTTGTGCATGAGAGGGATAGAGTTACCCAGTCATACCCCAAGTGCATGTGTAACCCGAGTGTAAATGAAGGAACAGTGGGGAAGTGGCATTGACTCTTGGGTCACATGCAGCAGTATTTTCTCCTCAGACCTTGTGTGGGGAACCAGAGAAGCTTGGTTATGCTCGGGGACTTGTTTCCACTCCCAGGCTGGAAGTACCTTTGACAGAAACATGGATGCCACAGGGGAAGGGGAAAGGCTGTGTCTGTTTATAATCTTCCCCTTTTGCTGTAGCTTGCTAGACCACAATGAGTCCCCATGCATAGAGCCTGTTCTCTAACAGCTCCTTGGGGGTGGGGAGCAGGAGTTGTTGTGGGTTAAGCCCAGTAAGCAGCTGAACACCACATAGCTGCCAGCTCTCCCCCTCCCTTGCCCAGTGGGACAGGGGAAGAAGAAATGAAGACTAGAACTAAGAAAACTTGTGGGTTGTGATAAAAACAGTCTAATAAGCGAAGGAGAAGTGAAAGAAGAGAGAAAGAGAAGAAAACAAAACAAGTGATGCAAAGGCAGTCACTTGCTATCTCCCATGGTTAGACCAATGCCCAGCCAGTTCCTAAGCAAAAGGTGGCTAACCCACCTAAACCCCCTCCTCTCCGTTTTATTGCTGAGCATGATGTTATGTGGCATGGAATATCTTCTTGATTAGTTCAGGTCATCTGCCTGCCGGCGTCCCTTCCCAACCTCCTGTGTGTTCACAGTGTAGTCACATCTAAAACAACACCATGCAAGCCACTATGAGGAAAATTGGCTCGATTCCAGCCACAACCAGCACAGGAGTTCTTCCCTAAGCTTTTTTAATTCATCCCACTTTAGCTGTTCTTTGAGCAGCCCCAGGAGGCTTTGCAAGCTTGCCAAATAGTTCCTGCTTGTGCTTTGTTTTACACCATAGAGACAGCCAGGAGGCTTGCTGAGGCCTGCATGCCCTGGCGCTGAGCTTGGGAGGCTTAAAAAGTGGTAACACAGAGGTTTGGTGTTCAGGAGATATTTATTTATATATTTATTTATTTCCTCCTCAATTTCAGAGAGCTCCTTCCCACTCCTTCTCTGGTATTTTGGAGCAGTGTTACTAGGAGATTTCCTAGTTCCCACAGATTGTGAGCAGATGGGCAGGTCATACTAAATTCCTCTGGCATTTCATTGCACTCTGTGTTAGAGAGCAGTACAAGGACACAGGGCTGTACAGTAGACTGCAAGTAACCAGCAGTACAGGGGAAAGACCACTGAAGATGTCAGAGCAACTCGGAGCACTGTCCCTGCTGGCTGGTGCGCTTTCATCGAAAGTATGCCTCTTGCAGCAGGAACTCGCTGCAGTGCTTGTATTCCCTTCATGCCACTGGGGTAGTGCATGGAAGCAGGTATTGTACTGTGGCCACCTGATTTAAGCCAAGGTAAAGGGTGCAAAGCGACAAGTTGTGCTGATTCGTTGGGGATCTGTTGGACACAAGGAAGCAGGTGCTGTTGATAACTAGTTATTTGTGCCAAAATGGGAAGTGAGCAGAGTATAAACTTGGGTCCCCGTGTGTCGCTGTCCGTGGGAAGTCTCTGCTGACACCTACTGGCTTCGGGCTGCAGGGATTTTGGGCACAAACTGAAGTAGTTGTAGCCTGAGAGATTATGTTTTTACTGGTGGTTTTCTTTGCTGGGCGCAGTTATTCTGTGCAGCCCTTGTGATGTGACATCAACCAGGCAGCATGTAAGAATCTTCCTCAGTGCTTTTAGCAAATCCTAGCTGTGGACGCTAAGAAGAGATGAGAACCATTGTGTGAGGTCCATCAGCTGGTTCATCACTGGATCTCAGGTTGTCTGGAAGGATGCTCCCTGTGTTCCTGGATGCAGGACGTAGGGTCAGTGTGCTGTGCACTTGATGTGTGTCCTGTGAGCCAAGATGGAGCTAGGAGTCTCGTCTCTTAGAAATCCTTGCTTTTACAGTGTTTTTGCTTGAGAAAGTTGGGGCATCCAGGCAATCCCTAAAGGAATGTTTTTGGAGTTGGTTCCTCAGGGTGAATGAGATGGATTGCCTGCCAATGTTGCAGACACAGTGTCTCCACTGCTAGGAAGCAGCTCTTCCATCTACCTCTGTAAAGAAAGCAATGCTTAACTGGAAATGCTTGGGACTACCGTAAGTATTTGCATAGTGCCTGAGGTGATGTGTTCTACTAGCAGAGAAGAAAGACTGGGTTTTACTCTGTAGAACTCCTGAATGATGCAGGACCCTTCTGATCCTTCAGGGACAAGACTGAAAAATTGTGGCAGGAATGGATGGTATAACATGAGTGTCTTGCTCCATGCAAGAACTTTTATCTGCTTGCATGGATGTGCTTGTGCCAAGGGACTTCCAGATGCAGAGTCTCTGGATTTTACTGGGAGCCCATTTTCTTCTGACTGTCATAATCAAATGAAAAATTGCTGTGTCTTCAAAGGAGGCACATGTCAGAAATGCAAACTGTTGCCCATGAAGCAGCATTTGTGATCAGTTTGTCAACACTGCAGAGTTTAAATGCCATGCTGACCTAGGGATGTTGCACTGAGCTGGCAGATGTGCATGCGGATGCTCTTGACTGATGTCCCAGATGTAGAACAGGACACTGATAACAGCTACACCTCTAGAGCTGATATTTGCTGAGAGGCTCTGTTATAACACTAGTGCACTGAGAATATGGGGCTGCCTTGCGTGCATCTTTCGTGGTGCTAATGACAAAAATGCATCACAAGGTGCACCAAGACTGTTCAACATGCTGAACAGAGGACAGACAGATTTCAGAGGGATGTGTGTGAGAAACTGTGGGGCTAAATACAGCAGAATATTAACTGCTGTGCTGCTTAGTGCCTCTCAGGGCACACCACAAGTATCACAGATATGTGATTACCAGCCAGGATAATAGTATTTGCTGTTGCAGGCATTCAGACTACAACATCACTGCAGTGATGGTGGGGTATTTCTGATAGTTCTTTTGTGCACTGGGACTCATCCTTGAACGTTCACTGGATTTTGACTCTAGATAGAGCTTCCCACTGATCCTCTAAATAAAAGTACTTGGTTAGCTGCCCTTCAGCTGCTCGTGAACATGTAGTCTTGAAATACACAGTGCTGTAGATTTAAAGATGAAAACTTTTTTTTTCACCATAGGTTTCCCTGTTATTATGAAGTTGGTATTATTTTGTCCAGCTCTCCAAATACTACCAGTAAAACCACCAGGAGCAGGTGAAATGTTGAAATCCTCATGGATTTATGAGGCCTTAATAAGCCTCATAAACAGAGTGTTTCAGTAACATACTCCTCAATGTGGAAAGCAAGCTGGATACTGATTTCTGGGTTTTTTGGGTTTTTGGGTGTTTTTTTTTTGTTGTTAGGAAACAGTGTTTTATTTTGTTTTGTTGCTTTATAGGAACTCATGACATTGTGTTTGAAGGATCTAGAAGAGATAAAATAGCAAGAAGCTGGTAACAGAAGGAGCGTAGAGCAGGCTGCTAATGATCTGAAGGTAAAGCATGGTTTGCTTCTCCACTAGATGGCCATTTTCCAAGGAGAGACATTTTACTTTGTCTGTAGCTATTCAAAGACCCAGGCTTCTTGGGAAAAGAATTCCGTGTATTCCCTGTATCCATCACAACATATTGCTCTCAAAGGGAGAGAAGAGGGAAAGAGTCTCCAAAGGCCTGGCCCTCACTCCCTCATCAGCTGAACATCTCTGGAATAACAATATTGAAATGTTTATGCAAAGAAATAGTAAATAGCCTCAGCAGTATATTCTCACTTCACTGGTGTATGTTGCATTCCACTAAACTACATTATTGAATAGTCTGACTTCAGAGTTAAGTAAACACAAGAACAACTCTATTGATTCTGTCTTAAGTATTGGAATGTATGTGAAGCTCTGCCTCATTTATAGAGCATGAAGTGGTTTTTGCTCTAGGAAGCATCTCTAAGCATTGCTGTTAGAGAAATGTCAGTAAGAGCTGGAGGGAGCTCTGTAGAGGGACATCGTGTTTGGAGGCTTTTTTTTCCTAGCATCTATCTGCCCCTACCTTGCTTTAAAAGGGGGGAAAGTCCTGCTACCAAAGGACCAGGTCTGCTACTTGCAGCAGTTAGCACCTGGCCCCATTACATTCCAGCTGATAATAGTGTTTCCTGCATAAAAAAGCATCTTGGAATCTGCCCTCGAGCTTTTCCATCCAGGACATCAGGAGGTAAATCCTGGCTGCACTCTCTTAAGACACCCGTGTCTCAAGAGATGCAGCAAATCTGTAAAATTCAACCAAAATGTGACATTGAAGGCCTGGGAGACAAATGCCTGAAATGTTTATTGTCTGTGAGTGTGGGGGAGACACTATTCTGCTTAATCTATAGGCACATGCCATTGTAATCAAAAGGCAGTTGTCAGACAAAGTGTCTGAGCTCCAGTTACTACTTTGGGAAGAGGAGAGTTTGGCAAAAAACTTCATTGATGTAAAGACTCAGCAAGCCCTGGAAGCACATGATCAGCAATTGGAGTCCTGTCGAGAAAAGCTTGCAGCCCTGGACACCTTTTCACGTCGCATCAGACAAATACAACAGCACCATGATCCTGTTCAATTGCTGGAGGTGGTATTGTATGGTCTCTTTTACCTCTTATTCTCATAGTTTCTGGTAAACTGCTCTGGTGATCTCTTCTGTAGATCCTTCTGTATGTAAGCAGCATCTTTCTCACTGCTTTTTAATGTTCTTTTTGTTGGTATTTTGGTGAACTAATTTGGTTCCTGATTTTTTGAGCTGTTAGGTGTTCCTGCTATGGCATTGATTTCAGGTCTGTATGAAATTAATGTTAATTTTAAGCATATATGGAATGTGCATGTCTCTTAATCTTGAAGACAAACACTGTATCAGGTCTTTCCTTGTGCAGTATAGTGTGAAGGCCTGAGGAAAGGCAGCCCTCTTGGGAACCTTGGGAGGAAGGCTAAATTGTCTGTAATCTCAGGAGATCCTAATCACTCTGAGCAATAGTCAGCATTTTACTGGAGGATGCAGTGGTTTTCTTTTTGCCTACAAATAAATGTCAGCCTCTTTCCTCATGATCTTCACCTTCCTTGGGAGGGATGTGTTGCTATGTGCTTATGCCCTGACAGAAGCCAAAGGATGCCCTTCTTCATGGGAAGGCCTGTGGTGCGTTTTTATGCTCTTGCAACCTAGCAGACTTGAGAGTTTGCATTGTTGTAAGTGATTGGCCATCTGCTGTGTGTGCTAGCAACATACCTCCATATGGGAAGCTATTCTTCATGGTTTTGAAGATTCTTCTTTTTTTTTTTTGTGGGGGAGGTTGGATTTTACTCTTTAGATTACTTTTAAAACTTAGTGGTTTAATTTTCCCATCGTTGGGATTTCCCACAAAGGGTCCTAGCCAGGTTAAACTCATTCCCATCTTGGAGTGTCCTGGAGGGCCTTGCTTTAACCATGGCTGCTGGGTTCCCCATCTCTGGCTCCACTGGCAGGAGGAGCTAATGAGCAGGCTAATAAACTAATAGGCAGGCTGAACACAGCCAGGCTTGCTTGTTACAGCCTGTATTGATTACCTATTGATGGAGTTATCCTTGCTCTCTGGTTTGTGGGAGCTGGGAGGGAAGAGTCCATTCATGTCATTGTCTCTTCTAATTGGAGAATTTGTCTTTCTGCCCTCAGAAGTACACAGAAATCGAGAAGGAAATGCAGGAGCCCAGGCACCTGTTAGAACGGTGGCATCCGATACCTCTCTCCTTTGAGCACATACTTAACCATTATAAGAACTTTGTTACAGTTCTTCAGTCCATTCTTCAGAAATCAGTAGAAGCCCGGCTTAAAGAAGGTACCTGGGAGAGTGCTGTGAGTTTTACTTTCTCCTGCTCTCCTTTATAATAAAGTGTGGTCTGCAAGTAAGAGCAGGAGTTTTTACCAAATCAACTGGAGAAAATAGCAACTTTTCAGGCATGGGTACTGTTCTGTGACAGCATTGGTGTAATGTTGCTATAGCAGTGGTGATTTAGGAACTTAAGAGGTTTTTGTGCCTTAAATTTTGATGGTTTTTTACAGCTCTATTGGTTATTTCAATACAGCTTATTTCTTCCTGCAGAACTTATCTTGCTTATATTGCTAGACCATCACACAATGTAGCTGTTCTTTCGGTCACTGTTGGGTGTAAGTGCTCTGGCAGGACATCTGGCAGACATGGAACATTGGGTACCTGTGAAATTTGAAAGCTTTTTCTAGTTGGTGTACCTGCTGATCTTTCTGTCTCAGGCAGTCTGAAAAAATTCTCTGTTTTTTGGTACTTTAAAGGTGGGTTAACATGTTCTTCTTAGAGCTCCTTTTGTATTTTAGCTGGTATTTAATCCTTAAGTGACCTTTGGTATGATTAAGGCAAGGACTCTCCTAATGGGATGCAGAGCCACAACGCCACATAACCATAGGGAAACCTACTGTTTGTTGAGTTACAGGTCACCAGGGCAACACTGGCTATCACATTTCACTCAACTGCCTTTTAATAATGTCTTTTCTGAGAATGTCACCAAGAGCAGTATAGCAGAGTGCTGGGGAAAATAGTCAGACCAGATCTGAAAGGCCACTGCAGATATGTGGAGAATTGCTAGACAGTACCATGCAAGTGCTTTGTAGCTAGCAAAGTCTAGTTTGCAGTTGTCTTCAGCTACCTGACTCTGTTCTCATCTGATAGAGGGGTGCTTTTTGAGGAATGGGAGGTGCTTACTTGAGGTTGTGCTCAATTGTGTAGTTCCTTGGCAACTCTGGGATCCAGTATCTTCATGCTATCCAAAGGGCATAAGGTTGACTGCATACAGAGTGAGTAGCCCTTCCTCAGCAATACACAGTACACAGTTTGTCCCATAAAGTTGGAAAATAGAGTGTGACAGTATGACTTTCCCCAGGACATGGGTGGAATTAACACCAAAGAGGCAAAACCCAAATACTCTATGCAGCAAAATTGCCCATGGTGATTTATTTTTAAAATGTTCTTGACAGTATAGCCATGTTCTTCTACTGACAGATTCCCTAAACTGTCCCCTTTCATCTTTGCCCAGACTTTTTCAGTAGCCTTAATACCACTGCAAAGAAGGAGCCTGGAACAGTGTTGAAAACCATTGCTTTTCTTAAAACCTAAGTATGGTTGAACAAAAGTTAGAAGTAGTCCAAACATTTATGGCTCAGTCACTGAAACAGTCAATGAATGTGTGCTGCCACTATCTTGAAAAGATATCTTAAAAGGGATTCTGATGTTTACAATGTTACAAGGAGTAACTGCTCAGTGCTGCCTGAAAGTTATTACTCTTTTCCGTACCTGAAGTTGGGAAATAAATTTTACTTTCTGTCTGAGAAATTTTGATCCTTTGTTTTTATTCAGAACTGCCAGTGTGTGAATCATCTAGTGGCTAATTTAGTTTTTGCAAACTTTTCTACTCTCCAGATCATTGTAGTCTATGTTTAATTATATGTCGATCATGTAATGTGTTGAGGGTCAATCTACAGATTATCCTTTCCTCTGGTATTGGTAGGAAAGATGTACAGTGAATTGCTTAATCTCTCTGATGGGCAGCTCATAGACATTTAATGTGTTGTGCAGTAGATGAGAGCTCAAAGCTGTAACATGCCCTCTTACCATGGTACCTGGTAGCGAAGGCCTGTTCTAAGAGAGGTTCTGTTTCCCAGCCTGGATCCAGCCCAGTGGAGGCCATGACTGTGGCCAAGCGGATACTTGACTTCTGGCTGTAATTCAGTAGGGAGGGCAAGGGACAGTATTGTGCTGGTAGAGTGGGTTGTAGTAGAGTGGGTTGTATGCTGTCCCTGAGCTTCTAAGTCCAAACACTGCAACTTTTTCATTACGAATAGGTTGCATTTATAAATGCAGCAGCTCTTAAGAAATCAGGAATGCAACCAGCAAAGTCTGTCTTCATGGTTTTGATGTCATGGGTCTTTCCCACTTGCATCATTTCTGTGCTGCAGGATCTGTATTGAGTCAGTCACTTTGTAAACAGAACCTGTTAAGGTGCTAGGATGGCCAGTCCACCTCACTGAGCACTTCCTACTAAGAGGGCATTGCAGCAGCGTTTGGCTGGCAATGAACTAGGCTCCTGAGTTTCATGAATGCCTATCTGTATCTGCTTCAGGCTGCCTCTTGATGAATTTGTGGAGGAAGCACTGTATTTACTTTGCCTGTGAGCAGTCACTTTAAGGGCTGAAAAGACAATTTCTCAACTTTGTTAAAGCTAAATATGACAAACTACCTCATTAAAAAAGATGTGCAGCAGCTCAAAGGACAGTGAAATTTATGAACTTTGGTCATAACCATTTGGACTTAAAGTCACTGAAAATTTTCATCAGTTAGGAAAAGTGAAAGAATTGCTGTCCTCCAATAATCCAGACAACTCTAGCTATTTTGCATTATTTTTCTAGTCAAATTCACATTTGTGCTTCCAAACATTAGCACCTGGATGCAGTCGGGTCCTTGGGTTTTTTCCTTTTTTTAAAAGCAATGAAAGTATTTCCATTTGTTTGAGATTTAGATTTTCTGAAAATCTAGGTTTTCAGGTAAATTTGACTGATAGACATCATTAGTTGTTTGAACAGCTTTTCAATTGCTTACTGGAAAAAGTGGACACTGAAGCCAGGCCTTTTAAATCCTCCTACCTCAAGTGTCTTTTGGTTTTGGTGTCACCTATGTGCTGTACAAACTTACCTGCTAGAAGTGACTTGGAACAGTGATTCATTCACAAGGTACAATCATGTAGTGTGCTGTTTTACCTACATGAATAATTCATTTTTTTCCAGTCTTTTGTCACCAACTATGCATTCAGATGTGACTTAGAATGGATTTAGACTACATGAATGCCAATACTAGCTTTTCTGACTAAAATGTAGTGGAGATCGCAGCAGTAAGATGTTGTATGTGTGGGATGTGCCCCCTATAGTGGTTCGCTTTTGGAAGTTTTAACATTGTTTACAGACATAATACCAAAATTAAAATTATTAAGTCTTTCTTTTTTTTTAGAAAATGGTGATACTTCAGTTAACACTGTGTGGCCAGTGTTATTTGCTTCTCCATTTTTTTGCAGTATACAGGTGCATGTTGCAGGGGGCAGAATATCAGCAGTGGGCTGTCTAGCACCATGACATGTGTTTCACATATCAGCAACTCTCTCCACGTCTTTGCTTCAAACGAAGCAACTGCTTCTCTTGTGGTATACGGGTGTGTGCAGTGATCCTACCCAGATGAAGATGATCCACTAGGAGGGCTCTGTGTATAAAACAGTCAAAAATGGTGCATCACTGGTTCCTATATTTTAAACATAGCTGATGTTAGGGCCCATGATAAGGCAAGGGAGAGATGTGGGGTTCTGAAACATTACAGACAAGTACAGAGAGTAAGTCTTTGTTGCAATTAACTGTGCAGTGAATGGACCCTCACTTAATGCAAGATGTCTGTGCTCTTTCACAGTGAACTGTGGGAGACGTTACTTAGCCTTCCCTGCTCTTGGCAGGAAATTGTGGGAGAGTAACAGAGGACCAACAAAGAATGGAGTGGTTTATGGCAGAGGGGAGGATTCCAGCCTGAACAGAAACTGCTTCTGGGCTTAGGCTATGGAATATGCCAGCTAGCCCAGGCCAGACATATTTAATTTATGGGAGAGGGTTCTATGTGAGAATACAGGAGAGAAACTAGCAACAAAGTCAAATGAGTGACAAATAAATACAGTTCAAAGACAGATTTCTCTGATACAGTAACCTTTCATTTCTAAGTTCAACACTGAAGAGCAAGGAAAATATTGAAGTTCTTGTTTGAATGGGTCTGTTGCCCCATTTTGTGTTCACTTAGTACTATGCTACCTGTAAAGCACAGTGAAAGACTGTACTCTGTGAGATCACAGATCCAAATGTAGTTCAGATATGCAACAATGCAGAGAAATCAAAGCAGTGTGGATTTTAAAATGTTTCCCTAACTTTAATTTAAAAAGGTATTTACTCACTCTGAAAAGCGGCTTCAGGATATTAAATCTATTTGTCATCTGGCATTTAAAACATCTAAGCTTCAGAGTTTATCTAGGCTAAGATTAAAGTAATGTCCAGTCAAAAAAATAATAGCTATAAGCTGAGTGAAATATGTCTCAGCCATTTTTCATTACACGTATACTTCAGTTCTTGTCTGGATGTGTGTTTATACTTGTTTTCTTCAGTTACAAGAAAAAAAACAGATGTGCTCATTATTTGGAATAGTTTTGAGATACAAATTAAGTTTACATCTTATCACCAGTACTCTAGACAGTACTCTAATTGATAACAATATATGTTCTTTTAGGTACCCAACTCTGACACTGGTTTTATCAAGCTTGACAGAAAGAGTGAAGGGGATTGTTTAAGAGTGCCAGGTCCTGTTTTCAAAGCGAGTATCTTGGTTATTTCTAGAACATGAAATCAGAAAACACATGCTTACACAGTAAATTACTGAGATATATTATGAAAACTTTTGTAAGACATGCAGCAATTCAATATTAAAGTTGTAGGACAGTATCTTCAGAGAAAAAAAATCTCATCTTAAAAATCCTATAGCTTTTTGACCTGTCATCTGTGATAGTGTCACATCAAACTTGCTTAGTTTGATCATTGATTTTTTTTTTTCCCCTTGTGATGTCCAGTGCTAAAACAGCTGCTTCATGGTAAAAATATACATAGCTACTTCTGAATAAGACAGTGATTTCTAGGGTGTAGTTTCAGACTGTAATTTTTCTTTTCTAAATGTCAGGTTAGGTGAACTGCTATAAATTCTCTGGGAGCTGGTAAGTTGTTCCTTTGCAATGTATACAATGCTGCTGCTCACAGCTGTGGTGCCTCTATGAGAAAGAGACTTCTATTACATCTTCAAATGGGATTTCAGTGGAATAGGATCTCACAACCCAAGAGTCTACGCGAGTGCTCTCTAAAACCCTTAGGCTGTAATCCTACGAGAAGTCTCCAACTATTCTGCATAAAGCAGAAGGTCTCAGTGTTTGTTCCCTACCTAGCTGCATTGATCTTCTCATTTGTGAAGCATGTATATACTGACTTACATACTGATTTGCTTTAAAGTCTATCCAACTTTAAATCACCTGTGCATATAAATAGTGCAGTGTTTTCTATGAAAAAGGTCAGGTTTTTTCCTTGCAAAATGGCAGGTTCCAAGATACTGCCAGCTGTGGGCTCCTTTGCAGTTTTTTATAACTTGGGCTTCTTTCAAGAGTCATGATGACAAATGTAGTAAGTATATTTATGGTTTTGACTGCAGATGCAAGATCACCAACCTGGGAATATGACAGTCTTCACCCACGGCTGAAATTATCTGATGACCATCTTGTAGTAAGCGCTAATTGGAGGAGGATATTTTATCCTGGCGGTCCCCAGAGACTTGATACATTATGGCAAGTGCTAAGCAGAGATGCATTCCTCTCTGGGAGCCATTACTGGGAAGTTGACCTGCTTTATGCTGGAGCAGGATGGTGGATTGGCGCAGCCTACCCTTCCGCTGGCAGGAAAGGAGACTCTGAAACCTGTCAGCTGGGCTGGAATAGAGCATCTTGGTGCCTTAAGAAGTTTGATTTTGAATACTGGGCATTTCATAAGGGGGAGAGAATCCCCATCCTGATGGAAGATGATCCTGATCATATTGGCATTTTTCTGCATTATGAAGTGGGAATCCTTTCATTCTACAATGTTACAGATGGCATGGCTCATTTGCACACCTTCAGCTGCAAGTTTACAGAACCAGTTTACCCAGCCTTAAGGCTCTTGGAAGGGGCCATTGGAATATGCAAACTACATAAGGAATGAAGCCAAAATAAAGCCTACCATTTCATGCTTTTTCTATGAAAGCCATGTTAGCAATTATTTACATAGTTAACTCTCTGTCATTTGAAAGTTGTACCTGTGATGTTAAGTAACTGTAATTTTTAATGTATATACATTTTTCAGTGGGGGAAGATGATGTCAATGTACCACCTAAAGTGTCATATATAATATTTTCTGTGTTTTTTTTTTCAATTTGCAAAATGGAAAAAGTCTGGTTGAAAAAAAGACTATTACCACTTGGATTTGAACCTGGATATTGCCATCTTTTTTTTTTATGAACTCCCTCTCCTCATCTGCCTAGAGAGGCTGCAATTGTATGATAATAGGTTTAGTTTGGTTCAAGCTTCAAGTTCATGTATTGCATAGTGTTATAGGTGAGAAGGTCAGATTTGGATAATAAATGCACTAAGTGAATTAGTTCATACTTAACTCAAAGACTGGCACCAACTGTTGGAAAGATCCCTCCAAGTAAAGCTGAAGTAGGAGCTTCTATAACCACACTAAACAGCGATTAGCTGGTTTTACTTGTGATACAGCTTTTGGGTGGCCCTATTCTTCCCACACACAGTGGAAGCATGAGAAACAGTTGTGTACCACCCCCAAAAAAAGACTAAATGCCTGGAGGACCCGCAGGTACAAAACACTAGGTCAGTGGGGTGCTTGTGCTTAATTTATTTTTGTGTCGTATTTGCAAAGGCTCTTTAACTGCTGCTGGATAAAGGTATGCTCACAGAAGCAGGTCAGGTGATCTTCTGCAGTTCAACTACTAAAGGTCCTGAAATCATCACCAGTGCTGACAGAGGCAAGGTTTGACCACAGGCTGAAAAGCAAAACCAGCAGCTTGTTTTATAAGCTAAATTTATTTTTCAAATTTCTTATTTAAAAAAACCCACTTTAACAATTTTTAACAGTTTTTTAATGTAAGGCAAGCACGTAATTTACACCCAGTTGCTGAGAAGGTGAAAATTCTAACCTGCTTGGATCTTCATAATTACACTCCTTCCTTCTAATCTACCATGCTGCTAAACTTAAATATGTTGTGCAGTAGTGCAGTACTACATCATGAAATACAAAATGGAATGCTTTGGGTTAGGACTTCACTTTTTTTACATGATTTTCCACTGCTTGTTCAGTGATGGTTTCATCTTCTTCAATGTTTTTTTTAACCTTCTGGCCCACTAGATCGAAGATGGCTTCTGGAGGAAATCCCTTAGGCTCTCCCACCTTCACTGTCAGCATGTCAAGTGTCAGTACTGTACCTTCAGGAATTGTCACTTTTGCCACAACAGACTTTCCCAGCTACAGGGGAGAAATAAATTTTCAAAAAGTTTAAGTCAAACACATTCCTAGGCTTAGTATACCAAAACCCACTAAAAAGTACTCTGCAGTTACTTGTGAGCAGATTGTGTGGAACTGCCCTCCCCTTTACTTTTTATTCCAAATGAAAGTTGAGTTCGCATGGAAACATTCACTCTAACTAGGCTGCTGGGAACATCTAGGTACTTTCTGAAATCTGATAATGGCTCACTGGACTTTTTCAGAATCAGAATGGAAGGAATCAGATTAGACTGAGTAGTGTTCTAGCTTAGTGTAAAAGCAGCTTGTATACAGTCATAGAGACCTATCACTCCAATTAGTATTGTAATTACTATTACTTTGTACTAAGCACTGATGAGGTCATACCTCAATTACTGTTTTCAGTTTTGGGCCCCTCATAGCAAGACAGATAATGAGATGCTGGAGCATTTCCAAAGAAAAGCAACGAAGCTGGAGAAGGGTCTAGAGCACAAGTCCTACGAGGAGCGGCTGAGAGAACTGGGGTGATTTAGCCTGAAAAAAAGGAGGCTGAGGGGAGATCTTATCACTCTCTACAACTACCTGAAATGAGGATGTAGTGAGGTGGCTGTTGGTATCTTTTCCCAAGTAAGAGATAGGATGAGAGGAAACAGCCTCAAAGTTGTGTCAGGGGAGGGTTAGATTGGATATTAGGAAAAATAGGCTGCCTGGGGAGCTGTTTGAGTCACTATCCCTGGAGGTATTCAAAAGAGGTGTAGACATGGCACTTAGGGACATAGTTTAGTGGTGGACTTGGCAGTGTTAGGTTAACACTTGGACTCAATGATTTTAAGGGTCTTTTCCAACCAAAATTATTATATGATTCTACTCAACTTAGTTAAACACTGGATGATATACATAGAACTCCATTATAGTCAAAATTGCCAATATCATGCTTTGGTAAAAATAAGTTACTAACTGCCAGAAATAGCAGGTTACAGAAAATGACAGTTACAGTGTGCCAAGAATAAACACTGTGCATGCTGCTACTTAGCAGCAGAGATTTTTGAGTGCAGAGGCAGAAACACTGCTGCAATAAATAATTAACAAGTTATTTTTCTGAATATAGAGTTATTAGCTATAAGTCTAAATGTGTTTCAGCTATATGCGAATCAAAAGCAAAAGTTACCTTTTCATTGCAAGCTATTTCACAGGGCAAGAGTTGTTTGATTGGAGAACCCATTGCTTTTTCCACAGTACGGATGGCTTTCACTAACTCTGCCAGTTCCTTTGGCTCCAGGGATGCTTGGTGGTCACTGCCTTTCCATGTTTTGTTGAGAGTCACATGGCGTTCCAGTACTTTAGCACCCATAGCAACAGCTGCCACTGAAATGGCGATGCCAGTTTCATGCCCCGAATAACCGATAGGGATATCAGGAAAAGCTGACTGATATGCCTTGAATCATAACAGAGTTGGTCTGAATTACCAAGGTAGCAATTTCAAAGATAAAGCAAATTTAACAGTGATAACTGCAATAAAAACTATGGACAATTACTGTGCCACAAAACAAGCAGTTGGTTATGCTGAGAGTGAATTTTCTTTTTTGTTGAAAAAGTCACACTGCATTACCAGCTGTCATGTTTTAAGAATTTCACCGGAATTATCAATACTGACAAGGAAAAGGAGGTATGCTCTATTCTACCACTTCTCTTATGCTTTTCCTTTTAATTCCATTGTACTCTTCAAGGTCTTCAAAGCCTACATCTCTGTAAGTTACAGTAATGGAATAATGCTGTATTTTCATCCAAGAACCTAGTGGACTGGTTAAATTTAACCTGCATCCAAAGAAGACTTCTTCAATCTCGTATTTAAAGTCTGAAGGAATCTTTTCAGCCACACGTAGGGACACTCACCCAATCCTAAAGGCAATTAAATGCAGCCATGTCCCGTTCCACTAAAAATAACATACTATGTGTACATAAAGGTAGGCAAGCGTTTGAACACTGGCCAGTTTGGGAAAATTTTCTTGCATCATTATGGGGCATATCCAAGTAATATTTTCAGCGAAGGAAACTATACAAGGGCCCAATCCATTTTTTTCATTGCTCTAATATTCACAAGAAGCACTTTTAACAAAAGTTTCTGATCTAGCCCCCTATTTAGAATTACTTTCTCAATTGCATGCACCTTCTTAATGGTAACAGCCTACATAATTTTTCTTTACGCTACAAAGTACAGGGTTAACCTGTTAACCGTAGGCCATATTTTCCTCTGTGTAACTCCGAATACTCCAGTAGTATCTTTTATCATATTCCTCAAAGCTGAGTTCTGTTAAAAGAGCATCCAGTGAGTATTTTTACTTTAACACTTGCATGAATTAGAGGAACATGAAACATCTTCTAACTTCTCAGAAGCAAATTCCAACATGTCTAAGACCTGGAAATATAGCTCACTAAAAGCGCACAGCCCTTCTCTGGTACCCTGCCCACAGCACATTCTAGGTTATTCACTGACCGATATAACACGGAGATTGACATCCTCTGGCTGAAGTGGGTATGCACTGGTGCACTGCAGGAAGCAGAAGTTTGGATTGATGGGCTTCACAATCTGATAAACCTGATGCATTGTGTTCATTGACTGCATCCCGCTGGAAATCACCATTGGGCGACCTAGCCATTAGAAAATATGCATGTTTTGTCCTAGGTCTGTAAGAAAGCTACACAAGATTAAGTTAAATTATTGAAGTAAATTAATTCAGTAGAAAAGGAAGCTGGGTGAACCCTTTTCTTTGAAGTCTGAGGGTGATTTTCTTCTAAAGGTACATGAGATTTTTTTCCAAAATCAATTGGAGAAGAGATCTAATAACTAATCTACTGAGATGCAGTGATGTTTACCAAGACAGCTCAAAAGAAAATGCTTACCTTTCTTTGCAGTCTTTTCCAAATACGGAAAATTGTTTGTATCTCCTGATCCTACTTTGAAAAATGGAACATTCAGTTCATGTAGAAATTCCACAGCCATCTACAAGGAAAATAAATCATTGCATTTTAACACACCAGTTCACCTGGATCAAAGATAAAGAATTGCCAGGCTGGGAAATTAACAACCCTTCAAAATAGCAAAGCCAAACCTTAATTAAATAGGTCATAGATCATAGAATGGTTAGGGTTGGAAGGGACCTTCAAAGGTCATCTTGTCCAACCCCTCTGCAACAAGCAGGGACATCTTTGACTAGATCAGAGAAGGATGTCGTGCAGGACAGTGTCAAAAGCTTTGCACAAGTCCAGGTAGATGATGTCCGTTGCTTGTCCTTTGTCCACCAATGCGGTAACCCCGACATAAAAGACCACCAAATTGGTCAGGCAGGATCTGCCTTTCGTGAAGCCATGTTGGCTGTCACCAATCATCTCCTTGCTCTTATGTGCCTTTGCATGGTTTCCAGGAAAATCTGCTCCATGACCTTGCCAGACACAGAAGTGAGGCTGACTGGCCTGTAGTTGCCCGGGTCTTCCTTGTTCCCCTTTTTAAAAATGGGGGTTATGTTACCCCTCTTCCAGTCATCAGGGACCTCACCAGACTGCCACAATTTTTCAAATATGACGGCCAGCAGCTTGGCAACTTCATCCGCCAGTTTCCTCAGGACCGGTGGATACATCTCCTTGGGTCCCATGGACTTGTGCACCTTCAGGTTCCTCAGATGTTCCCAAACCTGCTCTTCTGCTACAGTGGGTGGTTTTTCATTATCCCAGTCCCTGCTTTGCCTTCCACAGCTTGGGTGGCGAGACAAGAGGAAGAATACACTCCAAAATACACTGCTCCTGAAATATATGCACTATTCTGAGGATACTAGCTCCTGACTTCCCTTCAGGTGAAGCATTATTGAGATACCTTCGTTTCTACGTCTGTTACAAAAACAGATCTTCCACAGAGAAAATCTGAGATCCCTCTCACAAGGCAGTCTCTTTGGCCTCCCAGCTACAGCTGGTCAAACCAGCTGTAGGTAGAGATGCTTAGTACAGGTGAGCTCCACTGCTCCTCCAACTCCAAGACGAGCTTGTGGACCACAGCATTCTTGGTTTTTTTTTTTTTTTTGGCACCACTAAAGCGAGTAACTGCCTGCAGATGGGAGCTTGCCTGCGGAAGAATAATTGTACTGCAGGCACGCACGCAGTCTTCCTGCGGGTCAGAAATACAAAATCACAGACTGTTTAAAACTACAAGTCATTTTCCTGAATCAATTTGTCATTCTAAAAAATTGTATCTTGAACAAGCACCTGAAAAAAAGTAAGTGCCCAAAAAGAGAAATCCAAAATGGATTTCTTCTAGGAGAGATACTAGAAAATAAATCTAAAATATGCCAAAGAAGAGACTATACAGTTTATTCAAATGTTAATTATACTTTGCCTTCTTCTAAAAATATATGTTCTATATTAAAGACAATTCAGGAATTATTGGAGGCTCCATGAAAATCAGTATTGCATCAGTAAGTGGCCTTTTAAAAATTAGTAATTTTAAGGAAGAAAATCCAAAACCTATGACAGGCAAGAGACACTGAAATCCTCCATTCATATTTAGGGGGAAACAATGAAATAGTTACCTAACTTTATCCCCCTTCAACCACCCAGGAACATTTTTAATTTCTTCAGCTCATTCCTTGTTCCAGTCAAATTTACTTAGTGACAGAGTGCTAATGTCCAAAGGAGAATCACATCTTCTTTCATCTAATTTTCCTATCGTAATTATGATGCAGATTCAATTTCTTGTACCTAGGATGCATAACATCTTTTTAAATATAGTTTATTCACTAAGATGCATTGTCCACAAAACCAAGAAATATACTATATTGAAAAGCCACAGATCTAATCTGAGGAGATTGCACAAAATTAAATATGACAGATAGACCTCATATCTAAGGCCACTCTTCCCTGGGTAAATATCTCCTGAAAACTGGCAGCTTTTCTGTAAGACATTCAAGGAACAGGAAGTAATCTCAAATAATAGAGACAACATTAAAGGGAGCAGTTCAATGGGATCCTGTTTTCTCTCCAGTACACACTGGACAGAGTAGATAAAGGAATTACTCACAGACTTTGTATTTACTTCACGCATCATTTCATTTATTTCCTCATATAGTTAAATACACAAGTTAACCTCTTTGACATAGCTGGAGTTCCAGAGAGTATTTTGTTCAACTTATAGAAATTAATGTATTCTCAAGGAGTTGTATCAATTTATGCAATCTTTGCTTTAATTTACAAACCTATGTCTTGCAGAAATGCCACCAGAAATCTTAGGAGCTGTGTAATGTAATTATTGTTCAAAAAGAAGGCACAAACATGTATCAGTACTCTTAATTAGCTGATGAGGCCATACACAAAGGAGCACAGCATCTTCATTAAAAAAGAGGGGTCCCAGAGGTGGAAAGTGATCTTCGCTGCTGCATATTAAAGGTGTTCTGCATCGCACTATCGCCTTTAAAAGCCAGAGGTTTTAACATCAAAGAAAGACTAATTTTTCACCCTCCCACCAAAGGCATAGATGATTCTTTAAGATCCCAGATATAAAAGTCCAACACTACTGTATTTAATTACTTTTTTCTTAAAGGAGTAGGTGTTGTTCAACAGGTCTCTTAGACATGAAGATAACAATAAAAGAAACATATAAGAGCGCTTTTTGCAGATCTGTTTCTAAGTCCATGGCACTGGGCCATTGCTATACATGCCAAACATCTGTCAGGCATCTGAAGTAATTTTTTATGGTATTTGGTGCTCATACCATCACAGCTGGGGCACAGCAATTCAAGGATTTTGATCAGTAGGACAGTAAGTTGATAGAAGCAGTGAGAGTGGCCAGAGGACATTGGCCTGCCCCATCCCTGGAAACATTCAAGGCCAGGTTGGATGAGGCTCTGAGCAACCTGATCTGGTTGGAGATGTCCCTGCTCCTTGCAGGGTGTTGGACTAGATGACCTTTGAAGGTCCCTTCCAACCCTAATGATTCTATGAAAAGACAGCATTAAAAGGTTGAACCAGTTGAAATTGCTTAGTCCAGAGAATACAAAACAGAAAAAAAGATGGTGTTCAATTACATACAGAGGAGATATAAAAGGTCATACTTTTCTTTTGTCAGATGAGGCAGGACAAAAAATTATGAGAAAGAAGATTAAGTTCATAGATCAGGAATTCTCTCTGATGGTAAAGAGAGTGAGGCACTGAAAAGATCACCTTAAAACATTAAATAAGTCCCATCCTTGTCCCATCCTGGATAAGGCTACTTGCAGAAAGACAGGGACATTGCTGTGCTTGCCTTATGCAAGAGTGGCTAGCTTACTTGTGGAGGGTCTCTTTCAGTTTTGTTCTCTGTATTTTCTAGGCCACAAGGAAAAGTAAAATGATCTATAATCTCTGATCTATATTGAGGTTTAACTGTTAGCTGATCTTTCCAGTTTACACTTTTCAACTGTACATGGCATTTGTTAATACTGTAACTAAAATCATTCAGAGATAGGCAACATGCAACAGTTAAAGAAGTAAACATATCTTAGTGGGGGAACAGCAGCAGGTGAGCTTCATGGACTTTATAGTGACTGTTCAAGAGCCCACTGACAAATATCAGTAACTGCTTCAGGAGTAACAGCATAAGGTGAAGACTCTCTCCATGAGATCAGTAAAAGAAAAAGGAATATAAGCATTTCTGCTGCTTAGAAACATCAACTGGAGTCTAGTAAACAGCAGAAAGGAAAAACAGACAGGAAAAAAAAATATAGATTATCTGGTTTAAATACAGAGGGAAGTTTGAAATGCTTAGAGTCAATATACCAGACAACACCAGACAGGGGTCAGATTGCAGTCTTGATATAAATTCTCAAAGCCTTGTTTATGGAGTTCAAATGAGGCTTTGTCTCTGTTATGATTACTGTGCATAAATACCTCAGCATACATTGCAGGTCTTCTAAAATGTTCAGCCATCTGCTCTACTAGAGACACAAGTGAACTGTACAATTACTCTAGATTCCTCATTTAGAAATTCAACACCCACACATATTTAGCATTCTTTTTATATAATAACTATTGCACCTAAGTAATAACCAATAGACCCAACAGCTGGGCTCTGCCTGTTATTCCAGTATAGCTTACATACCTCATCCATGCCAGAAGCTGTAAAAAAAATGCCAATCTCTTCTGCATATTTCTGGAGCTCTCTATATTGGTCATGGCTAAACTCCAAGTGACGCTTGTGCTCCCCATAGGTCTTTCCCCAGGAATGTTGAGAGGTATAGGGCCTTTCTAAGGCTTTCTTGTTGAATTTGTACTCCAGTTCACTCTTCTGGAACTTGGCACAGTCTGCTCCACAGTCCTGCAAAAAAAGCTGGTGTGCACTAACTGGAAGTGCAAGTGAAACTGTACTCATCGTAAGTTCAAACACAAGCATTGTGCAATTAATGTGCCCACCTGCAATGGAGTTTTCACATTCTTATCATAGCAATCACAGCAACAGTATGAACACAGTGACAGAGGACCTGCACATAGATTTTATTTCGAAATGCCTATATACTTAGAAGAGCAGCAGTCTAGAAAGAAATCATACTAAACTAAAAAACGGAACTGCCTCTTGCTCTGCATGCCACTTTCTTGAAGAGTTGATTTCTGTGGCGTTTTCCAATCTCAGCTGTCTCATGACACTTTTACATGAAAACAAGAGACAGGATTCCATAGAGCAAGGAGTATGAATCTGAAATTTGTCTGAAGTGACACAAATAGTGAAGTTAAATTCTCACCACATTACTGTGCACTTGGACTACAGTCACAAGACTGAACACATTATTCCCTGGCTTCTCCTTCAGCGATGATACACCATTTTCTAACATCAGTGTATCTAACGGATGTAATCCCGAATTTTGAAACAGTTCGGCTGTCTTACTGGATGATGTAAGTACTACCTCGAAAAACCCTAATGCAATCAAGTCAAACTGGAGGTTCATCAGACACAGTTCAGCAGTTGCTTGATTTTTCCCACATTCACAGTTAGCTTATATGACACAGCTGAAGAACTGCTGTAACCCCTCGGAGACTACATAACCTGCCCGTGTTTGTCTGCACAGGCACATGCGTATGCGCCGTGACGAAGCTGGGGTTCCCCAAAAGTCAACACGATGCGATCACGGGCTATGAGGTACGTACCGAAAGCCACCATGTAAGCACCCATTTTGCTGGTCCTCACCACGACCGTCTTCTAGCAGCTCCTTTATTTTAAAAATTCCTCCTGTCCACTCCTCCCACGCGGTGCTCCCTGCCTAAGTGACCCCCACGGACATAACGCCAGGCTTCACGCCCTCCCCCGGCTCTCCAGGCCCCCGCCGGTGCCCTGGGGCTCTCGCTCGTCCGCACTTCGCTGCCTGCCTGGCCCCAGTAAGCGGCCCTGCCCAACTGCCGGAGAAAGCGCTGAGGCAGAGGGCCCTTGCTGGCCCTGGCCGCCGCCGCCGCCGCCGCGCCCTGCTGGCCCGGCCTCACTCCCACCTCCCCGGCCACCGGAGGCAGAGCCGCCCCGTGTGCACCTTGGCCATCCGGATCATGCGCTTGGCGATCGCCAGGTCGCCCTGGTGGTTCTGCCCGATCTCCGCGATGATGAAGCACGGCTGATTACCGCCAACGCGGCGCCCAGGACACAGCTCGAACTCCCACGACATGATGGCTTCCTCGCCCTTACGCGTCCAACTGCAACTACGCCCACGTTTCCCAGTCCCCGGCAGCGCCACGGCCTCCTCCTGTGGTGGGCATCCAATCCGCGCTGCGGCGGGCGGGGCCAGACGCTGCCACCTCTCCCATTGGGCACCTCCCGGGAGGCGGGCGGGGCTGTGAAGCTCGTGCTTCGGGGCCGCCAGGTGGCGCTGGGAGGGTGGCAGTTGCTCAAGCGAGCGTGAGCGGGGGTGGGGCGGTGGCGGTGCGAGCATGGGGGGCTGGGGGCCCGCGAGCCGTCCGGCCCCGGCCGAGTTCGGGCGAGAGCGAGTCCGGCACCTGCAGGGTGCTGGCGCCTGGTCGGTGGCTCCCTGTGCCCGCGAGTGGCGGCGGTTTCTAGTGCGGCGCGGCCCGGAGCTTGTGAAGGGCTCGGCTCCAGAGCCTGCTGGAGGTCTGCCGGCCCTGGAGCACCCGCACGGGCACCTCTAGCCCCTCCAGAGAAGCGTGTTCTGTGGTAGCAGAGCACGGTTTCCCAGGAAACACAAACTGGTTCATGGTGCAATACGTAAGAGGCCCTTAACAGTGATTGATACAGAGAGGATTTACAAGAAAGACTCGATTTAGATAAAACTTTCAACAATACACCAAATAAATTGTAAAGTGTGTGTCAGGGTGTTTGGGTCAAGACATGGATGGCATACCTTATGTCCCACTTATACATTGCATCTACTGGGCGTTGGCAAAGCCTCATTCAGCTTGTGATAAACTGTGAACTGTTTGTTCATCAAACCTTGTCAGAACAATGGAAATTTACATAAAGTATGCAAGGTCGGCCACAGGCATCCGGCTATGTAAACACGGTATGCAGGACTGCGAAAGGAGGCGGGGGGGAGGGGGCTCATGAAGATGAAAGGTATAAAACCAGTAACTTTCTAACCATATAGTTTGAAGAAGCAATTAGTGGAAGGGGGAAGTCTGTTTTCATGAGGAGTGAGAAACAGTCTCACAAAATCTCGAGGAAGTGATTAAGAGGAGCAAGGATTCGAAAACAGGATGGCATCTATCACATAAATCTCCTTGCTCAAGGAAAACAGGTGGTTAACAAGGACATGAATCGGCTCAGACTGATAAGGACACTGCCAGCTTGTGGGAACAGCACATTCCAGGCAAAGGTGAAAAGTACACCATGAAGAAGACCTACGGCCTTCCTCCCAAAAGACCCCCGAGGACCCTCGCCCACAATTCCTGGGAGAATTTGCGCGAGCGCGAAGGACTGATAAGCTAATTAACATACGAAGCGAGGTTTAGGTAATGAATATGTATAAGCGTCAACGAAATATTCATTGTTTTTACTGTATAAGAATGGGGCGGTTTGCTACCTCGGTGCGCGCCATTGGCGGAGCAGGAGACTCCCCGGGCGCCCAGCGCTGTTTTGCTTACTGGTCGCTTGCTTTAATAAACCAAATTTTTAATTGGCCAATCTCTGTCATTTAATTAGACAAAGAGGACAGATAAACTATAACACAGCTCAGCACTGTGTGCCAAAATACTGATGGTTCGTTCATTTAATAGCTTCAAATGGATTGGCAGAAACAAGTTAGACATTACACCTCACCAGCTGGTTGCAATTATAATAATTATTCAGTATATCCTTTCAGCTTCATGTTTTTTGTAACAAGGTGAGTTTCTTCCTTTATTATATACACACACACAAAAAAAAAAAAAAGGGTTATTTTCCTGACAGGAAGTGTTGATTATATACATGTGGTCTGGATTTGTATGGGTTACTGTGCTGGATATAATTGGATGGAAGTGCCCCTAGCAGAGGCTGCTTTAATATACTTATCCCAAAACTAATTATAGGTTCTTCGTCTAACCTAGGTTTTAAAAGTTATTGAGGGTGAAAAAAAAGGAACATAATTTTATCTTTAAAAACACCTTAAGGGACAAGAGGAGAAACATTAATTTGGCAAAGTTATATCTGTTGATCAAATAAGCCAGGGTAAAGTTTGCTGTCTCCAAGGACCTGAATATGTGTTTTGGTACTCTTCAAAAACCAGCATGTTCAGGGATTTAGTCCGTTTCCTCCGTACTGCTGAATCCGTGCCTCAAGTAGGCAATGCGGAGGAGCTAGAGAAATAAAAATAGTTTACACATACATCTGTGTTCTGACAAAGGCCACTTCTGAGACTACCTCACTCCAAAATCATCCTCTGACAGACAGGCAGAGAATTTCTGACATTCTGACCCTATCTGTGATGTTTTAATGAAACTGAAAATCAGTAATTGCATTTATTTTTATTTTGTGGTACAAGTCTTTTTTTGTGTGTGTGGTGAAGCTGAATTGGATCTTAAGCCCTCATCTACACACGATATTGGTACCACATACTGTCCTAGTTCTAGTAGTGCAGTAAGTACTTTTGCTGGTATTGGCTGTTCCCTGACGACTGCATCTTTCTGCTGCTGTTCCCTGAGGAGAGACTGCAGTAATAGTGACTACTTGAACACAACCACCATGCTCTCAACTGTATAGTACTATGTGAGAGACAACTTAAGAAATTGCCTCAATTTCAAATCAGAAATGCCCTTGAGAAGCAGTATACCATGACAGACCAGTGCTGAAGTGAGACACAGAATGGATGCTGTCTTTTATAATGCACTGAGGCTTGTAAACGATAGTGGGAAGAGGACACTGTATAAAGACATTTTTTTTTGCCTTATCTGCTTAAGTATTGCAGACAATATAAAAAGCTGAAATGTGTGTATCTATACAAAACCAACCAGTTCTCTAGTAACAGATCAATTTGTAGGCTATTTCATAGCCAGGCAAGTTTCATGATAACTAAAGCTGTATTAGCCATTTCTACAGGTAAATTACATGGACTACAGTCAGAGGTGGACACAAATGCAGGCATGGCTTATTTAGGGTTGCTGAACCACAGCTCTTTCTCTCTTAGAAAGAGATCTGAGTAAAATACTGTCCTACAAAAATTGTTAATTTTGTGTAATGGGTGATACATACTTTGTATGTTTACAACCAGTTCATAGAGAGAGAATAAAAAGTTAAAACTATGTTGCGGGTATTACTAATATAGAATCATATAATCATAGAATGGTTAGGGTTGGAAGGGACCTTTAAAGGTCATCTAGTCCAACCCCTCTGCAACAAGCAGGGACATCCCCGACTAGATCAGGTTGCTCAAAGCCCTGTCCAACCTGGCCTTTAATGTTTCCAGGGATGGGGCATCTACCACCTCTCTGTTCCAGTGTTCCACCAGCGTCATTGAAAATATACTCATAACGGTATGAATGAATTATATAAATGTAAATATACCCATAAGGGACCAAGGAAGTGGTTGGTGACAGTCAACATGGCTTCATGAAAGGCAGATCCTGCCTGACCAATCTGGTAGCCTTCTATGATGGGGTTGCAGCATTGGTGGACAAAGGAAAAGCAATGGACATCATCTACCTGGTCTTGTGCAAGGCATTTGACACTGTCCCGCACGACATTCTGCTCTCTGAACTGGAGAGACATGGGTTTCATGGACAGGCCACTCGGTGGATAGGGAACTGGCTGGATGGCTGCACTCAGGGAGTGGTGGTCAACAGCTCGGTGTCCAAGTGGAGACTGGTGATGAGTGGCATTCCTCAGGTTGTGCCCGGCCCTGTTTAATATCTTTGTTGGCGACATGGACAGTGGAATAGAGTGCACCCTCAGCAAGTTTGCCAACGACAGCAAGCTGTGTGGTGCTGTTGACACGCTGGAGGAGAGGGTTGCCATCCAGAGGGACCTTGATAGGCTGGAGAGGTGGGCCCATGCCAGCCTCATGGAGTTCAACAAGGCCAGGTGCAAGGTCCTGCACCTGGGTTGTGGCAATCCCAGGCACAAATATAGGCTGGGTGAGGAATGGATTGAGACCAGCCCTCGGGAGAGGGACTTGGGAGTGATGGTGGATGAGAAGCTCAACATGAGCCAGCAATGCACCCTTGCAGCCCAGAAGGCCAACCCCATCCTGGGCTGCATCAAGAGGAGTGTGGCCAGCGGGTTGACGGAGGTAATTCTGCCCCTGTACTGTGGTGAGACCCCACCTGGATTGCTGCATCCAGTTCTGGAGCCCCAACATAAGAAGGACATGGACCAGTTGGAGAAGGTCCAGAGGAGGGCCACAAAGATGATCAGAGGGCTGAAGCACCTCTACTATGAGGACAGGCTGAGAGAGCTGGGGCCATTCAGTGCGGAGAAGAGGAAGCTCTGGGAAGACCTTAGAGCAGTCTTCCAGTACCTCCAGGGGGCTTACAGGAAAGATGGGAAGAGACTCTTCAGTAGGGCCTGTTGTGACAGGATAAGGGCTAATGGTTTCAAAATAGAGGGAGATAGATTTAGATTAGATATAAGGAAAAAAAAATTTACCATGAGGGTGGTGGAACACTGGCACAGGTTGCCCATAGAGGTGGTGGATGCCCCATCCCTGGAAACATTCAAGGCCAGGTTGGATGAGGCTCTGAGCAACCTGATCTAGTCAAAGATGTCCCTGCTTGTTGCAGAGGGGTTGGACAAGATGACCTTTGAAGGTCCCTTCCAACCCTAACCATTCTATGATTCTTATTTTAGGAATTATATAGGGTTGAAAGCCATACCATAATCTGATAAATTTTAAGACTGTAAAAATTTACTAAAACACCTCACAGTCATTGTTGGCTGTGCAAAACAACTTGTTCGTCAAAGTTCATTAGGTAGTCTATGTTCTTCCTACACAAATGCTTACCAGCAGCTGCACAGAATAGACACACTCTTCTTTCTTGGGGCAAGTTCCTTGTTTAACCATAAGGTAAAGAAGCATGAAAAAGATGCCTCCAGAACACAAATAATTAACTTCTGGAATAATTTTACAATGGCAAAATACCATTTTCCCTGTCAAAGTCTAAAATGACAGAAAATTGAGTCCCTGTGCTCCTTGCAGGAAGGCTGGACGAGATGACCTTTAAAGGTCTCTTCCAACGCTAACTATTGTATGATTCTATGATTCTATGATTAGAGTAGAACAGAACAGTTCCAGTTGGAAGGGACCTACAATGATCATCTAGTCCAATTGCCTGACCACTTCAGGGCTGATCAGATTGTGCTAGCTGTCAGCTGTCACTGTGCTAGCTGATAGTTATCACACCAGCCAAATTGAATTACAGAGCTTGAGAAAATGAGTGCATGCAGTTTACGCACTCAGACACAAACAAACTTTTATACAGTCCTGGAACTTGGCTGGCATGACAAAAGACCTTTGAAGAGTCACAGTCCTTGAGGCAGGTAATGTGCTTGCAGCTTTGACGCAGTTTGTAGGAAGAGAATTCCATGATGATCCAGTGATCTGCCAGAAGCAATGCATTTTGATATCAAGATCTAGTCCATTTATAAAATGTTTGAGTTCTCACTGGATTTTAAGTCTTTAATTTCCATTCTTTGGACTATATGCTGTGCAATGGCCGTGGCTGTTAGTTTCCTCTGGCCATATAATTTGCCTTATCCTGTTGTTTGACTGCTTCTTTCCTGTCTTTGTTATGTGTAAAGCAGTGTTCCCACCACTTGAGGTTCAATAACCAGAAGCTGACTTCCAGTGAGATGTTTACAGTCTTGTGGCTTCTGTTTTCAGCCTGTGCACATATTTTCAAGGTTTCTGGTATTATCCCACACTTAAACTCCACATCATAACAAAAGACACCTGGTACCAAGTTTCAGTTTGCACTGCAAATCTGCACAAGCTGATAACAAACAGCCCACCAGTTCTGTGGCCTTGTAGCCACAGAAAACTAGCATTAGGTTTCTTACTAGCAGTGACAGTATCACTTTTACTGGGCCACCCAGACAACAGTTACAAGCTCTTTGTGGTGACAGCAAGGATTTCTGTAGACAGCAAGGTCTTCTGTAGATTTTCTCTATTTCCGCACAGCATCTGAACTTAAGATTCCACCCAAGTTCTGACTAGCCAAGATTACCAGCATGTTTCCCTTTTGTGCTGTGCCACTTTGGAAGCAAGCCTCTGTATTTTGTATGAGTCTAGACATTCAGTAAATTACAGTAATGGATGGACTTATCCTGTGACCAGAGCTTGTAGAGTTTACATGACTGTTTAAATTATTTCCATAGTGAAGAAGTGGGAGACTGAAACTGGATACAGTATTTGGAGGAGGTGACAGGGATGGTGTAAGCAAGACAATTGTGACTGACAATCAGGGAGGAAGGGTAACAGAGATGGGAAGGGATTCAGAAGGGAAAAGATATAAGGAGAAACTAGGGAATAGTGAGAGATTAAAGAGTGGTACTGGGTGATAGTCAGTGGGCTGGGGAGAATGGGGTGAAGGCCAAGAATTGAGGAGCCCAAGAAGCTGGGTTCAAAGCTGTCAGACAGGGGAACTTGAAGGAGAGTAGTTTCATGAGGAATGCTGCTGGAAACAGCAGCTGAGGGGACTGAGTCATGTAATTCAAAGAGCCTTTTCCTAGTGGGATGAGCAATATGAGACAAATGGGAGTAGGAATAAGGAGTCTGCATGAGAAAAAGGTAGGAGAGAGACAATGAAAGATACAGAACAGATGATGTTAAATACCTTATTTTTTCTAAAAAGTCACAGGTGAAGGGCTGTGATCCATTAGAACACATTCAAAATTAGTGACAATCTTGAAGTTAACCAGGGGCCTGCTATCAGCATGCTTTCTTCCTTCTTCAGCACAACTGTCTCCTCTCCTTCCATTATTTCCTGTGCTCAAGGAGCAGAGATCTGTATGTTCCAACCCTGGGCATATCACTGGGACACGCTGCTTTTTTATTTGACAATGCACATTATTAGGCTTTTGACACAAAGCACTTGTTTAGAGCTATAAAAATCTCAGAAGATAAGGGCTGCTAGTTTTAAGATTGTTTTTCGGTCATCATCTTTGCCTCTTTTAGCATACTTATAGAACAGTCAGCAAAATATTCCCCTCCTCCCCCCCAAAAGGAATCTTGCCCCAGGCTGTTCCAAGTGTAGTAGAGGTGACTGTCCTAAAGTCTGTGTATTCTGTGTTTTAGAAGATAGCAGGATGACAGTGATCAAAGCTTTAGGGAAGAGAAAAGCTAGTCCCTCAACTTAGTCAGTTCTGATTCATCTTGTATTTGCTGCTGAGTTGCTGGGTGATACTAAGCAAATCACTAAAACAAACTTTTTGCAACTAATTGCCAGTTTGAATTATTTGGCTTATGGATGACTTATTCAACGCATGATTCAACGCACGATATAGAGAAGTGTTGAATTCTTGCAGATCAAAATCAGTAAAAGTGTGCTGAACCAACACAATATATATAAAATACCTGATCTTTGGTATCTCTAAATTGGCATTGAGAATATATAGACACTTTCCACTCTAATCTTGTTGTACTTCAGTAGGGCCAAAGGAGAGAGGATTGTACACTTTGTGAACTGAGGGCAGAGATGGGAAGGAATAATTCTCTCTCATCTTGCTGAGAGGTGTGTAAAAGTAAATCATTAATTTTTAAAGCTTCCACACACTCAAAAAAGGTGCAAGGGAGAGTCAGGACAGAAATTAATAAACCTGTTGTCATAGTGGCAGTTGAAAAGTACGTGGTGCAGAAAAGCTGGGGTGACACACAAAACAGTGAGAATAAACAGAATACTTAGTGTCAGGATCCATGGGCCCAGTAGTCCCAAGTCAGCTTAGCCCAGGGCTGTCAGTCCTGCTTCAGTGGTGCTGTAGGAGTGCTAGTCTACACCTCCGCCTCCTGGCCTGCATCGCTGACAGCGCAGCTTGACCTCAGGCCTGCCCCATTATTTTGATCTGTGGGCTGAGGTCATAGCTGAACCCATTCCCAGTTGGTTTGTAGATTTCAGTCACAAGTTCTCACCAATATGCTTTCACTCCCATTGTGAGAGGCACATCTTGAATGTGGATGCAGTTGCTCTTCTCCAACAGATCAGAGGGCACAATGAACAACAGCTTCAGGTCCTGACATACAGTTCAGGCTGCCAGGACCTTGGAAATAAATCAATGTGCACCATTGCTTTTGGAGGTGAAGGTCAATTGAGCCTTCTCTTTATGAACGGATGGTGTTAAATACCTCTATGGAATAAGCATAGAGGCGAGAGACTGAGATCATAACCACCTACCTCAGAAGAGCACTTGGCATTCTTGAGCCAGCTGAAATGCATATGATGGCTGGTAAAGATGAGATAATCTAAGAAGCTTAAACTAGCCATATTTCTGTCCAGCACTCAAAGGTGCTTGTCAGTGTTGCAAGGCAGTACAAAGTAGCATTTTAGCAGATGACACTCCCTTGGTCTGCATCTTTAGAGTGCAGTTTGGGTTCCTCCTATACAGCCTTTCAAAATACTAATACTTCCTGGGAAAAGTAACATACTTGGGTAGATAACCTGGCAAACAGAAGACAAGTTGTATTTCTGCTGTTACCTAATACATTTACTTCCTTGGGATGCCAGCATGCAGAGTCCCTGCCAACCCTGTGCTAGATCCTGCTCTTGTTGGTGTTCAACCTGTGCTCCCAGCTGTGGACGAGTACTGATTTTCTCTGACACATTTCATATAGCTCTAGTTGTTTTGCTCCAGACTGTTGAATAAGGAGGTTCATGACAAAAAAAAAACCCCTCATTTTATTTTTTTTCTACCTATTATTTGACCTGTCCTGTGCTCTCATGGTACAACTTTACAGTTAGACCTAGCTGATAATTTTCCCCTCAGCACTTCAATACCTGTAGAGTACTATGTTCTAGCTGCTGTATTTTATGACACCATGCATCTCATCATAACAACTGGAGTCTGGAAACTCATACTGCCATCTCTGCCTTGGGCTTGCAAGACTAAATGTGGGAAGAAGCAGTTCACATATGAAAATAATATGGAGGAACTGCTGGAAGTGGCAAGGTAGTTCAAGTGAAAGCTCACAGTTCTGTTTTTATCCTCAGGTCCTTTGTGGAGAAAAGTTGTCTGTTCTACATGCTCATAGCCTACATGGAAAAGCTTAAAGAGGTGGTGAACAGGGCCCATGCAGGGGCTTGTGGGTGCCTCAGAAATCATGCTCAGCCCTTGTCAGATACATGGCAGGCTCTTCAAAGAGGATGACCTCCATGTACAGAAGTAGAACCAGGCCTTCCTAGCCCTTATCTAGTAAGTGAAATTCAGGAAAGAAGAAAGATAAACATATTCTAATAAGATTTTCACCCATAGCCACTTACCTGGAATCTCAGCCAACACACTAGTGGCTACCAGCCGTGACATGCTGATGCTCAACAGTCATTCTGGCCCTCTGGCCCAGATGGAAATGATACTGAATGACAGAAAGCAAGAATATGCTTGAAGACTGCTTTCTTTTCTAGAAGAAGGGGTCATTAATTGACTCTGTAATGATTTTAGGAGGCCAGAAAGAGGATGTAAGATTTAATTATGAGGGTTTTGCTTATAACTTTAAGCTTGCATATTTTGTTTATACCTTTAAGCTTACATATTTTGCTTACATGTGGCTGAAACTGACAGAGATGCCATGTAAAGCAGCTGCTCCTAGTGCAATATTAGCAGTTAGAGTCACTGTACCCATAACAGACCAGATCACTACATCAAAGACACCTCAGAGACGTGACATAGGAAACAATTCCCGGACTGAGGAAGTGCCTATACATTTGGTCTTCCACATTATGTGACCAGTGGAGTAGTGTACTCCCTTGGGGATTGTGCCGGTGCAAGGAAATAAGTCTCTAACATATGCATATACAGTGATGGGAGGGAAGAATGGGAACTCTGGGGAAGAGTGAGACTCTGACTGGGAAAATAAGGCCTTCCCGTGGATGCTACTGCCTTGATACCACAGGAAAAAAAGTCAAGTTAATTTATATTGTGATAAGGCAGCTGAACGTGTGCTTCCTATATGTTCAGATGGTTGATTACTTTGACAGACAGAGAAAGTGGTGCAATACCTTACCTTCCATAATGAATTCAACCTTAAACCTGTTGCCTCTTCCACAGGAAAACATCCTGAGTGCACACAGCTCCAATAAATTTTTTTTTTTATATCATCTTGCAGAAAAAGAAGTAAGCAAATTCATGAATATAGTTGTGATATTACCACATACCTGCACTTTTGATTTGGTGCATGCACTGTGCTCAGTTAGAGACCATAAGGAGGTCCCTCCAGTATGGAGGTATTGTTTATGCAGATAAAGGTGACCTCAGGAATATTCTCTCAGTCCAAATACCTTCTGACTACACCAGAAAGGAGGGAAATGGGAAAATTCTAGCAGATCCTTCAGAAGTTTTTGACTACTCAGTTTTCTATACAGTCGAACTACCTTTCAATGTTCTCTAAAAATTGCAATTAATCCAGAAAAGTAAAAAGAAAAATCCTTATTAATAAAGAATGACTTTTTATTTGTACCAAAATCTTCTTCACTTAACTTCCTTACCTTGCAAAATTATGCAGCAAGTTGTGATTTCCACTCATCGTGTACTTCAACAGTCCCTTTATTTCAAGTGTCTGTCATTCATTTTAGGGTCAATTAAATACATTTAAAAAGATCATACTTTGAAAAAGAGTTATAGCAGAAATAGACTGAGAATTAAAGAGTTATTTGTAGTAGCTTTCTTGCATGAGTCATTTCTATGCAGTTAGATTCTTCTTGGGCATTTGTGACCTGTGTTGGTTTTGGGCAAGGTGAGATACTTATTCTGCACCTCATGGAACGCTTTTGTGTCTACAAATCAAATCAAGGAAAGGCCACTGCTTTATTGTTTTTAAGGAAGCCAACAGGAATTTAGTCCATGGAAGAATCAGAGAATCATAGAATAGTTAGGATTGGAAGGGACTTTTAAAGGTTATCTAGTCCAACCTCCTTGCAAGGAGCAGGGACATCTCCAACTAGATCAGGTTGCTCAGAGCCCCATCCAACCTGGCCTTGAATGTTTCCAGGGATGGGGCATCTACCATCTCTCTGGGTAACCCATTCAAGAGTTCTACCACCCTCATTGTAAAAAATTTCTTCCTTATATCTAGTCTAAATCTATCCTCTTCTTTGTTAGTATTTCAATTAGATTTATTACATTAGGAGTTGCGGAAGTTCCGCCATCAGTGATACTCAAGGACCCAGAGAATGTAGTGTGAAGAAGGAGCTTTGGGAATTCAATCTGTAGAACAAAGCTATAATAGATATTGTCCAGAAAACTTGATGGAAAACAATTTAATTAATGAATTTTTTTTTAATATACTACTGAGGGACTTTTTTTTTTTTTTTGCTGAATACTTCTTACAGTGTTGGGGGAACTTACAGTTTCTGCTGTAAATTAAATAGGTCCCTTCAGTTATGTCATGTTGGAGAACATGAGGATGAGGTCATAGATCGGAAAGATAGGGGCTGACTACCTGCACAGTTGCAATGAGTTTTATCAGACATGCTAGGAAGTTATCCTCTGTGGGAAATACCTTTTCTCTCAGGGCAGTTCTATCAGTCAGGCTGGTAAGTCTTCCTTTGGATGGAAGAACTTGACATGCAGGGCATTCTAAAAGGACAAGAAACTATTAAATCAAACATACATATCACTTCTTTGTGCAATCAGGACTTCTGTGTTATCTTCCACCAGTGAAGAATTCAAAAGGTTTCTCTGTGAACTTGAAGATACGAATTACAATTTCTCTTTTCCAGTCTTAAGCAACACTCCCAATTGCTGTGACCTTTCAAAGATGATTAAGTGGCCTCACAATGACATCAGTCAACTTCCTAATTAGCATGGATGCCATAGGAGAGTCAATTAAACAAATTTAATATGCTAGGGATTTGCAGCTTCTTACAGACATCAGCTGTTCTACATGGTAAGATTTTTTTTTCCTCCTATCCGCCTTTAACCTGAGAAGAATAATTGATCACCTGACTTGCAAATGTGTTCCAGAAATGCCTGCAAATAGGTATTTTTTTCTTCTGTCTCTATATATTGTTTCTTCTTCCTAGTAATTAATGGCTTTTGTACCAAGAACTAAAATGGATCCTTTAAGCACATTCTCTGTATTTTTTTATTTCATATAGCTCTCTAATAATAGCACAAGTATATTCACCCTCACTATCTTTATGGAAATGGAACATGCTATAGGAGTAACTTTTCTCTGTGCATTTCCTCTGATTTTGCCTCCTCCTTTCAGAAAAGCAGATGCTCTTAGGAAAACAAATTGCAATGACATGAAAAAGCCAGTTCTAGTTTTCCTTGTGCTTCTAAGGAAATATGGTGTGTGGGGACCAACATGCTATTGTTTTACAATGTCAGAAAGACATCTGTCTTTATACGGTGTTTGTTTGCACCTAAATCAGAGACTCCGCTTTGGATTATGTGTAAATTTGGAGCACCTTATTAGATCTGCTGCAAGCAAATGATCCTACCCTTCAGGAATCCCAAGGCTCTGCAACCAGAGAAAAAGTCTGGATCAAGGAAGACTTACCCTGGGTGGAGTAGGACCAGTTTACAGGGCACTTAAACAAACAACATAGGTAAGTCCCTGGGGCCTCATGGCTTGCACCCATGAGGGCTGAAGCTGACTGATGTCACTAGGAGGCCACTCTTGATAATCTTTGAAAGGCCATAGCAATTGGGAGTGTTCCTTGAGACTGGAAGAGCACAAACGTCTTCCAGAAAGGCAAAAAAGAAGATCAAGGGAACGACAGACCAACCAGCTTCAGGTGAATCTGTGGGAAGGCAGTGGAGCAACTAATCCTGGACACCATTTCCAATCTCGGGAAGGACAAGAAAGTGATCAAGAGTAGTCAGTGAATTTACAAAGGGGAGGGAAGTCATGCTTAGTCAGTGAATTTACAAAGGGGAGGGAAGTCATGCTTAACCAACCTGATAACCTTCCTCACTGAGCTGACAAGCTTGTTGTATGAGTGGAGAGCAGTGAGATGTAGTTTACCTTGGCTTTAGTAGGGCTTTTAACACTGTCTTCCACAACATCCTAGTAGACAAGCTGACAACGTATGGATTAAATAAATGGATAGTTAGGTGAATTGAAAGCTGTCTGAACAATCAGGCCCAGAGGCTGTGACAGGTGGCAGAAACTAAGCTGGAAGCAAGTCAGTAGTAGTATACTTCAGGGATTTTTACTGAGGTCAATACTGTTTACCTTCTTCATTAATGAAGCCGCTTCAGCAAGTTCACAAATTATACCAAATCAGGAGGAGTGGCTGTCACACCAGAGGGTTGTGCTGCCACTCAGCGGGACCTTGATAGAGTGGAGAACTGGGGAGAAAGGCATCTAATTAAGTTCAACAATGGCAAATGCAATGTCTTACACTGGGGTAAGAATAACTCCAGGCATCAGTACATGCTGGGGGCTGAGCAGCTAGAGAGTAGCTCTGCAAAGAAGGACCTTGCAGACAAGAAGCTGATCATCCACCAGCAATATGCCCTCACGATGAAGGCAGCCAGCAGCACCCTGGGCTGCATTAGGGACACCATTACCAGCATGTCAAAGAAAGTGATCCTTCAATGATACTCAGCACGTCTGGAATGCTGAATCCAGTTGTGGGCCCACAGCACAAGAAAGGCATGGACATACAGGGGCAAATCCAGGGCAGGATGATTAAGGGACTGAAGCATCTTTCATATGAAGAGAGGCAGAGAGCTGAGACTGTTCAGCCTGGAGAAGTGATGGCTCAAATGTGTACAAGTACCTGATTGGAGAAAATCAAGAAGAGGGAGCCAGGCTCGTTTCAGTAGTGCTCAGTGACAGGATAGCTACCAGTGGACACAAATTAAAAAAAAAAAAAAAAAATCTGAAGATAAGAAAGCACTTTTTTTTTTTCCTGTGAGTGTGGTCAAACACTGGAACAGGTTGTCCAGAGAGGTTGTGTAGTCTTCATCTATGCAAAATACTCAAAACCAAACTGGAGACATTTCTGTGAAACCTGCTCTTTCTGATCCTGCTTAAGACAGCAAGTTGGACTAACTAGCCTAAGCAATTCTATGACTCACCTACCACTTATTTTGATAAACAATCTACCCTTAATGTCTAATTCCTTATAAAAAGACCTCTACATTGCATTATCTTCTCTGGGTTCTTTAGCCCCACTCAATCCATTCAAAATGAGGTTTCACAATCTCATGTTCCCAAGATTTTACCTTCATGGTATTGCTTCTTCTGTACCTCATATTATTTCAAGTATCTTGTCCCCATATTTGCAAACCTGTGTCTTTATACCACTCCTCCTTGATCTCTTGTCATATTACTTCCTACTGCTCTGCTCTGACATTTTATCCCTCTGCTCTGTTCATCTTTGTGCAGCTCCATCCTTCCCTTAGACATGGAACAATCTCTATCCTCTGCTTATGCAGATTCTACTTGAGTACCAAGCACTGCTGTGATAATTAGACATACAGGTGTGACAACAACAAAAAGTAGCAGTGCCGCAGCACATCTTTATTAGTTGTAGGTACATTTCTTATTTTACTTTCTACTTCTGGGTGTTCTTTGGAAAGCAGCTGCACCTCTTATCTTAGGATGTTTGTGTTTAACATAGCAGACACTACCAGCAGCATCTCCTCTTTACTCCATCCAGTTAAATTCTCATGGCAACAAATCAGCATAGTAAACTGAAAGCAGTGTAGGCTTGCTGTGGTACTGGAGGCCTTGTAACAGAAGAAATATGTTTGTCAACACACATATGAAGTGAGGGCAAGACCCTTCAAGCCCTCTCAGCTAGCTGGTGAGTCAGTACTTCCCAAGGACTCCCTATCGTGAAACAACTGCCTACCTTCCAGAGATGAGAACTACATATACGTAAAGGCTGGCGTCCCTTGGGTGTTGTCGCAATAAACTTGTGTCTCCAGTTTGATTGTCTGAACATGTGAATAGCGCTCTCCTCTTCCAAGGTAGGCAGTTTCCAGCGGGCAGCTGCCTTGCTCAAGCTGTTAATGTCAAATGAGTTACAGACCCTGGCTTAGCTTTAATTCCAGCCCTGTCAAGACAAGATGAACAGCTGCACCATGTGCATGTAGTGCAGACAGGCTTAAATTGAAGGAGAGTGGTGTGTAAACATGTTTTCTTTGTGGGTTTTAGTCTTCATAAACCTCTTGAGTAGAACTGTTAATTTTAGCTGTAACTGCCCAAGTCAGTGTATGTCCAGTGATCTCTACAAATTGCTTTGAGGCAGCTTCCAGGCTGAAGTTAAGTGATGCGCAGGGTAGCTGCTGTGAAGCGGATGGATGCTTACCTTTCTGTGCTTCTGAAACCAGGTATTTTTGGCTCCTGTAACTTGCAGTGGAGTAGCAACCAGACAAAGTAGTTAACATCTTTCAGATATGGGAGTCTATTTATAAAATACTAGGTTCTCATAACTGAAAAGCTAGTTTTTTCTATCTATAGCTTGAAGGTCCCTAGCCATCAGCAGGTTGAGGGAACCTCTTAATTGATTTGAATGTACCTGGACCAGACCCTAGTCATGATGTGCTCGCGCCTTCCAATTGCCATTAACTGTTGGCTCTTGTGCAATGAGGTTTTAGTTAGAAAGATTTGCTGAGATGTGGTTCATGTCCAGATGTCAGTTGTACAATGCCTTTCTCATCTGTATGCTTCCAGAGAGTTGGAAGGACTTGCATTTAGATTGTCTGGTCTGGAAACATCTGTTCGCCTAAATATTTTATTTCTTAAATCAAAAATATTCTGAAGGAGTCACTACAAATTCCACTACTCTGTTGCAATGATTTCCTTAATGTCGGAAATGCAGAACTGCAATCCTGTATTTGGTAAATGCTTGAAAATATATTTTTAAACTACTTTGAAAATAGATCTCAGTACATTTAGAAATGGGAATTATACATTGTTTTCTTTCAAAGAATGGAGAGAAAGAGAACCATTCTGAAAGTCTTTTGTAGTCTGATTGCCTTTTAGTCTTTTCATGATGGTTTATTCTTGTAATATTCCTGCTCTTCTCCTCAGTGTGACACATCAACAAACCACTATGGATGAATTATGAAGGGTACTACTCTTATGTTCTGGAGACCAGTAGCTCTTACATTCTGTAACGGTCTCTAAGCAGTGACATTTGCAGTTAGAAAAGGAAGTATCTTGACTTCTTTTGCACTATAAGAAAGTGGGGAAAAATAATAGCTTTGATAGTGCAAAAATATTTCACAGTGCAACTGAATTATAGATAGCATACAACTTCCTCCTGCAGGCGATAGAGGAGCCGACAAAGAGGGGTGCCATGCTCACCAACAGGGAGGGACTGGTGGGGGATGTGAAACTGAAGGACAGCCTTGGCTGCAGCGACCATGACACGATGGAGTTCAAGATCGACGGGGCAGCGAGGAAACTACGCAGCAAGCTCCCTGCCCTGGACTTCAAGAAGGCAGACTTTGGCCTCTTCAGGGACCTGATGGGCAAAGTGCCATGGGAGGCAGCCCTGGAGGGAAGAGGAGCCCAGGAAAGTTGGTCCACATTCAAGGAGCACCTCCTCCAAGCTCAACAGAGGTGCATCCAGACGAAGAACAAGTCGGGCAAAAAGGCCAGAAGGCCCGCGTGGATGAGCAAGAAGCTCCTGGACCAACAGAAAGTGAAGAAGGAAGCCTATAGAGGGTGGAAACGGAGACAGGTAGCCTGGGAGGACAACAAAGAGGCTGTGCGAGTGGCCAGGGATAAGGTAAGAAAGGCCAAAGCCCTGGCAGAACTGAATCTGGCCAGGGATATAAAATGCAACAAGAAGAGCTTCTATAGGTATGTAGGGGACAAAAGAAAGTCCAAGGAAAATGTAGGCCCCCTCCGGAAGGAAACTGGTCTCCTGGTTACTCAGGACATGGAGAAGGCTGAGGTACCCAATGACATTTTGCCTCAGTCTTCACCCATAAGGGCTCTTGTCCCGCCACCCAAGCTGTAGAAGGCGCAAACAGGGACTGCGAGGATGAAGAACCGCCCACTGTACTCGAAGAGCAGGTTCGGGATCATCTGAGGAACTTGAAGGTGCACAAGTCCATGGGACCTGATGAAATCCATCTGCGGGTCCTGAGAGAACTGGTGGATGAAGTTGCCAAGCCACTGGCCATCGTATTTGAGAAATCGTGGCAGTCTGGTGAGGTCCCCGAGGACTGGAAGAGAGGGAACACAACCCCAATTTTTAAAAAGGGGAATAAGGAAGACCCGGGTAAGTACAGACCCGTCAGCCTGTAGCCTCTCCTCTGTGCCTGGCAAGGTCATGGAGCAGATTCTGCTGGAAACCATGCTAAGGCACATGGAGAGCAAGGAGGTGGTTGGTGACAGCCAACATGGCTTCACCAAGGACAGATCATGCTTGACCAATTTGGTGGCCTTCTATGATGGGGTAACAGCATCGGTGGACAAGGGACAAGCAACGGATATCATCTACCTGGACTTGTACAAAGCTTTTGACACTGTCCCGCATGACATCCTTCTCTCTAAACTAGAGAGACATGGGTTTGATGGACGGACCACTCGGTGGATAAGGAGTTGGCTGGATGGCTGCACTCAGAGAGTGGTGGTCAACGGCTTAATGTCCATGTGGAGACCGGTCATGAGTGGTGTCCCTCAGGGGTCTGTGTTGGGCCCGGCCCTGTTCACCATTTTTGTCGGTGACATGGACAGTGGGATAGAGTGCACCCTCAGCAAGTTCGCTGATGACACCAAGTTGTGTGGTGCCATCGACACACTGGAAGGGAGGGATGCCATCCAGAGGGACCTTGACAGGCTGGAGAGGTGGGCCCATGCCAACCTCATGGAGTTCAACAAGGACAGGTACAAGGTCCTGCACGTGGGTTGTGGCAATCCCAGGCACAAATACAGGCTGGGTGGGGAATGGATTGAGAGCAGCCCTGAGGAGAGGAACTTGCGAGTGATGGTGAATGAGAAGCTCAAGATGAGCAGGCAATGTGCCCTTGCGGCCCAGAAGGCCAACCGCATCCTGGGCTGCATCAAGAGAAGCGCGGCCAGCAGGTCGAGAGAGGTGATTCTCCCCCTCTACTCTGCCCTGGTGAGATCCCACCTGGAATACTGTGTCCAGCTCTGGTGTCCCCAACAAAAGAAGGACATGGACCAGTTGGAGAAGGTCCAGAGGAGGGCCACAAAGATCATAAAAGGGCTGGAGCACCTCTACTATGAGGACAAGCTGAGAGAGCTGGGGCTGTTCAGCCTGGAGAAGAGGAAGCTCCGGGGAGACCTTAGAGCAGTCTTCCAGTACCTCAAGGGGGCCTACAGGAAAGATGGGAAGAGGCTGTTCAGTAGGGCCTGTTGTGATAGGCCGAGGGGTAATGGTTTTAAAATAGTGGGGTGTAGATTTAGATTGGATATTAGGAAAAAATTTTTTACAAAGAGGGTTGTAGAGCACTGGAACAGGTTGCCCATAGAGGTGGTGGATGCCCCATCCCTGGAAACTTTGAAGGCCAGGTTGGATGAGGCTCTGAGCAACCTGATCTAGTCAGGGATGTCCCTGCTTGTTGCAGGGGGGTTGGACTAGATGACCTTTGAAGGTCCCTTCCAACTCTAACCATTCTATGATTCTATGATTCTATGATTTAGCTTTTGGGATTCATGATCAAAACAGATATCATGACTCGCTGTATTTTTCTTTGCATCTAAAGCCAATAATATTAAGTTACCCATTCTGCTGGAACATAGATCACAATTTTCTTGGGCCATTTGCAAACTTGTGCTTATATTTCATATGTCTTTGTCTCTGTTATGCAATTTTAAGACAAGCAAGTAACTAGATTTGCTTTTCATTTTAAATCACAGTATTCTATTTGTGTTTGTAGCATTAAGTCATCAGAAATCCCCCACATGGCTAAAAGGCAGTGGAAGCGCAAAAAATGAAGTTTCTAGGTTGCCATCCCAAATTCACTATTCACAGTTAAAGGGAAACAGTGAGATATTCCACTTTTGTTTACATGTAAGGAAAGAAGAGTGATGAAAATGCAAGTGGGAATGTGTTGTTAGAAGAAATTGTCAGCAAGTTTTTGTGAGAGCATGGAATACACTTCATGATGGTATTTCATTTTTATAGTGTCCTGATGTGAATTATGGGCCTGCTTACTGGTGTTATTCTTTAGTTTCCCTTTGTCTGCTGGAGATTATTTAAAATAAATAACCATGCTATGTTTCTCCTAGAAGACAAAATTCGGGTAAGTCCAGCCCCCTGCCATGCTAGATTTTGAATTTTCACAGGAGAAACCCAGTACATGTTTTAATTGACTAAGTGAGGTGAAGGGAGCTTTCCGTCACATGGCATGAGTTTCTTTGCTCTTTTTTGACTAGGAAATTATGTCAACAGTGGGGAAAAAAGCGTAACTCAACATTAAGTTCATCTCACACAGTTAAATTCACATAGGAAACACCTTGCAGAGTTACACTTTTCTCTGAATTTGGCCACCTTCTGAAACACATCTGAGTGGGATTGTAACATAAGCCTGGATGGGATATGTCTTAATATACCATGAAACATACACACAGACTTATAAGCCACACATAAGTGGACTTTTAACCAGTACCTCTTTGCAGCAACTGCACTAACATAAGAGCTGCCAGTGTCATTTTCTCCTTTATGCATCACTATTTTTCCCTCCCTTTACTCTGTGCTGTGCTAGTAAACTGTTTGCAGATCTGTATAATAAACCAGATACAGAAACCACTCAAAGTAACTTTGTCAAAAAATCGTGTGTATCAGAAAGCACTGCCTTTCAAAATAAACACTTTCGCCAATACATGCTCAATATAATACATGGTACTTGAAAGTATGCTAATTTAAATTTCCCAGTATCAGACAGAAAACACATAAACACAGATATGAACATACATAGAACAATGAAAGACAAAGAACAGAAAACAACTGATATTTTTATTGACTTATTCTGCAGGTTCAGATTTGTCTCCAAGACGCTGATGGCTCGCTGTTGCACTGGCACTGGCATTCATCCTGGACCACTATCGTGCCCGCACGAGGGGCGTCTGTCGGTCGACAAGCAGCCAGCACAGCCTCGCGTAACGGAACGGTCGAGAAAAACGCGAGAGAAGCAGGCCCTGCTGCAGACCAGACTCCGGTGTTTGCCTGACGCAGGGGCAGAGGCCTCTCGGAACCGACTGGGCCCAAGGCCTCGCCGTCGGCTGCCCCGCGTTCAGCACCACCCGCCTCCCTGCGTGCTGCCGCCTCCAGGACCCGGGGAGCAGAGCTACGCCACCGCCAGCACTCAGCCACTCAACACCACGCCCCCCGGCCCGCTCCCCTGCGGCGCAATGACGCTCTCAGAGCTGATTGGCTCCAGCCCAAGGCATCACGCGGAGAGCTCCGTTAGTCCCACCGCTGCCGCTGGCGCCGCCGCCGCCGCTCGCTGATTGGCGGCGGCGCTGGGCGGTGCTTGGCTCTCATTGGCGTAGGCGGGGCGCCCTCCCCGTCCCCGCTGATTTCTGGTGTAGGCGCAGGTGCGGAAGCTGCAGCTGCGTGCGGCAGTGTGCCCGCTGCCTCTTGCTCCTATGGCCGACATGGAACTATTTGGTGCTCAGCAGCCGGCGGCCGCCGATAATGGGGGGCTGGACGGCGTCGAGGAGGATCCTGCCGCCGCTTTCCTGGCGCAGCAGGAGAACGAGATCGCGGGCATCGAGAACGACGATGGCTACAGCATCCTGGAGAGCGGCGAGGTGCCGGCGGCGCTGCAGGTCGCGGAGGGCCTCGACTCGAGTACGCACGGAGAGGTGGCAGGCCCCTGCGGAATGGGGCGCGGTGTCTGGCCGTCGCGGCAGAGGAGAGAAGAGGGGAGGGAATGGCTGACCCCAGCCCGAGTCTGGCGGGGCTGCGCCGCTTCCCTTCTCTCTTGGAGAACCCGTGGTCGGGAGCGGGCGGTGCCGGCGAGGCCTGCGCCTCGGTTTCCTGCCGCGAGCACGTGCCGCCGGTGAGCGGAGCCAGTTTGTCCAGGGGTGGTCCCGGGGTGAGGTCTGGGCCGTGCGGGCGTTCTCTCTTGGTCGTCCCGGATGCGCTCTGCCTTGTGCTAGTTACCTCCCTGCTCCCTCAGCTTGGGGTGGTGTTTATCGGTGTTTATCGTGTGCATCTCGCGAAGGCGCTTGCGTGCCCACGCTTGTCGGAGCGTAGCCCGTTGAGAACACTGCCGAGTAATTCTAGTTTCGTTTAATCCAGGAACATGCCTGAAATGAAGATCCATTGAAAGCACGATAAGTCAATTTGTTGTGTTCTGCCACTTGTGTTTCTGTCTTCAGAAGCAGCCAGTTAGCCTTGAAGTATGCTAGCAGTTGAGCTAATGTTTAATCTTACTAAGCCTCTAGCCTTTGTTCCTTGGTAACCTTTGTACTGAATGTGAGAAAACTAACACTACAGAACACAGTTACGTTCAGAGGTGGGTGGTTGCCTATGTTGTGAACTAGAGGTTAATGTGTTTTCAGTTAGTGTAATGGTAGCTAAAGCATCCCTGAATGGACACTTCTGATTATGAAAAGTTTGGAGTTTTTAACTAAAGGCTAAGTGGAAAGGGGCTGTGAATGTAGGATGATGCTGCTGGAAGACTTTGCTTGTACTTGTCACTGGGTCCATAGGAATATATTTTACCCTCATGTGATCTTCCTTTCTCACTTCAGGAAGACACCACTCTTCTTCAGACTAAATTGCATAAGGTTGCTTCCCAGTTCGCTGTTGGAGCATCATTAGATTTAAGTCTTCGTTATGCAACCTGATTTCTGAAATTACTGCCATATCTTATGTATGAGGATGCAAGATCATAGTATCTCTTGGAATCAAGCCCAACTAGATAGACTGAGTAATAAAGACCTGCTGCTTCCAGTGCTTATTTAGTGGCAGTGCAGCCCTTAGCATCAGCTTATTCATGAAGTTCAAAACATACAGACTCCGTACTTCCTGTAAAAAGGGTTTTTACAGGGGAATAACTTGCTCTAGCACTAGGCCATGTAGATAATCCTTATCAGAACACCATCCTGTTTTGGTATCAGACATGACTTCTGTATTCTATTTGTAATGCAGAAACAGACACAGTGGACACCTCTCATCTTACTTTCAGAAGCCTTAGATAAGTCTTATGCCTTATATGGTCTTTACATGCCAGCCAGCCTCTGGACCATTAAAGTAGCTGTTTGAGAACTAGTTTCGTTGGAGAAAGTTCTGACAATCGCCTTTCTCACAGGGTGCTAGAACTGACTAGATCCGTACCTTCTCTACATAGATGCAGTGTGGTTATTGCAGAGTGATTCCCTGTCAGAAAGTCAACTTGTTTAACTAGATACTTCTATATTGGTTCAATATATAAAAGTAGTTCTTAAGGCTGCTTTTCAAGAGGTTTTTTTCCTCAAGTCATGTAAGTTCACTTGTTATGGAATGCAAAACTATTATTGGAGAACTTTCCCTAGAAAGAGTGTAGTAAAATAATATGATAATATGATCTAAGATCTGGAAAGTCTAGGTGTGGTCTGTATGTCGACTTGCTTACCTGTATGTCCTGGGATTGTATTTATGCTCTGATCTTTTAAATAGGCATAGCAGATTGTACTTGTGGACTCTTGGCAGTCCCATTTTTTAATAGAAAATTGATTTGTTAACTGTTGGAGCCTGTACTCCCTCCCTCCTTGTGAAGAAGTACAGACTGAAGCAGTGCAAAATGTAGTAGCTCAGGCATAGTGATAACTGAACTAATTACTTCTGTCGCCATTTGTGTTTGAGATTTCTTATTGTGTGATCAGTATCCTAAGAAATATCAGATGGCCCTAGTCTACAGTTTAATAAACTTTTCTGCAATTAAGTTAAATAGGTGAATGCAAATTTCTCTTTGAAATAATACAAATTCTTATGTAAAACCTTAAGCATAATGATCAGGGAACTTGTGCATTTACTTTTTTTAACCATAATCTTTTTGAACTCTTTATTTACAGATCTGTTGGATAAGTTTTCTTTTTAAATACTGAGCCAAAAGTAATAACTCAGGCAGCTCTCAACTGAGGTTTGAATATCTTCAAATATTGTGAGAAGCAGTCACCAACTTCTTGAAATATACTTGTAAGAAACATGGTGTCTCATGTGACAAACAGGTTTTAAATTGCATCCTCTTAAAAAAAAATTAGACAAATACATGGACAGCAGTGAAATCCATAATTTCAGTGTCAGGAAACTGATAGTGTGTATTTCTGTTAATTTTGATAATGGTAGATACTGCATGAATGTGAGGGGAGTGGCGGAATGTTGCCAAGCTCATGTGTCTCACTTGGTATCACTTCATATTACCATGGTCAGGGTTGGAATACTGGCCTGAACCAGTAGACCATTTATTATGTAAATAGCTATCCTGTTGAAACTTCCTGGGTATGTGAAAACTAATCTTATTTCCCTTGAAAGATTAAGCCTAGCCACTGCCTCAGAAAACAGTAAGTACTGTATAAGTCAAGTAATACAATACTGTTGCCTGTACTTGATCTTTTGAGATCTCCTTTTCAGTGATAAATCAATGCCTGTGTTTATTTACAGATAAATTCTTCAATTCTCTCCAGTCTGACAATACTATATCTTCAGGTTATTGCAGTTCATTTCCTATGTCCTCTGAGCAGGAGAGAGTGAGTTCAGCTTGAAGTATGTGGCTTCTAGAACCTGAATGTCAATATAAAAACCTTGTGACAGTTTGTCAAGAGCTTCTTACGGAGAATTACATTCAAAGACAAGCAATTTTGTATGTTAACAATCCTGGAAATACATACAAGTTTAACATAGGCTGTCTAGTCCCAAAAACTGCCTTCTCAGCTTCAAGCTCTGATTTTTATATGAACTTGAATGAATGATGTTTCTCCATCTTCTGAAGAGGCTCATGAGTCTCTCTAGGAATTAAGACACTTAATTGTGTTTGGTGGTTTGTCCATAAACCGCATTTAATAGCCTTTTAGGGACTGATTATCAATTTGCTTGAAAATATCATTAGGAAAGAATTGTTTCCTCCTGTCTCTCTAGTTAGCACCACAGACTGAGTTACTTGTTTCTGACTATTGATATTTTTTCTTAATTGTTTGAACAGCTATTGTTCTGGGCTTTGCTATTCAATCAGTATCTTGAGGCTTCAGAGCACCATAAGGTAGCACTGAGAAGGGTATAATAAAGGGATGGTATTTGTTTAACTTGTATTTGCTGTTTTGTGGTGATACTGTGTTATTATGAAGCTCATAGCAGAAAAAAAATATTTTTCCATTTACAAGAGAATACTACATCTGTTGGGAAGTTACAGAAGCTCTTATGGCACAGCATTATTGCAGACAGAGAAAGGTGTGGTCTATATTAACCTACTGATTATCTTGAAAATGAGGGAACTCTAATGGGTTTTGGTGTTACAGCATGTTAGAAGTAAAACACAGGAAAGAAGCACTTCTCCTGACCTGCTTTTCTTTATTTTGCACACAGACATGAAAATAAGTTATGGCTAGAAAAACTATTTCTTCCTCAGTTTCTTGCATATCTAAACAAAAAAAAATTGGTGAGGATTCTTCTTTCTCATCCTCTTATGGATGAGAGGTAAGTGAAGGGGAAGCATGATCTATACTCAAAAGAAATGGAATGGAAACTAGGCCTCGAGTGGTGAAGTTAGTTAACTTTATGCCAGAATATATTAAACTTGGTTATGTTCTTCTGTTGCTTTAACTATAGCTACTAGTTCACTCAAAGTAGCAATTAAGAAGGAGCGTACTTAATGTTTGAAAGAGATGCTGAAAGTAGCTCATAAAAATACCCTTATGTATGGTCATATTGAGGCTTATTTCTCCTACCTGAGGATATTGTCCAAAGCATAGCTGGATAGGCAGACCTCAGGAGGAGCTAATCCATGCTTTAGGAAATGGTTGCACTTGTATTAGAAGAGCTACTTCTGTGAAGTCCTGCTTCTGACTGTTCTGATAGCTGTTGTCTTTTGCATTGAGAGCAGGACTTCAGAGAGGCTAGTGAACAAGGTTGAGCAAACTTTCTTCCAAGCAGTACTGGGTTGCCTTCAGAGTAGTTGATTGTAATAATGATAAGCCTCTGAAACCATACTTGTTGGGCTGAAGTGACAAAACTGGTTTTTTGTCTTCAAGCTACCCAGCCCTTCCTTTTGTAAGCTGTAGGGCACTGATTCCAGCTGTCTGTTTCTGGGAAGCTTGCCTGTTGGTTCTCCTGTGGATGGCTTGTCCTCTCCTAACCCTTTCAAACACTAAAAACGACCTGGGTTGCTACGTAGAAGTTCATTATTACCCTATTGTCAGCATGTGTTCCAGAACTGTAGATATTTGGATGTGTTCTTTGCAATAGTATCCTTAGAAATAAAGCTTTATCTTGGAATGTGGATCATTACTAACTAGTTCTAAATGTGCAATGTTAGCTTTGTGAGCTTCAAGATGGAATACTGTGGTAGAATTGGATGGACTCTGAAGCCAGAAGAGAGCTGTCATTGTTCATGGCGGATGAAAACATGGTGACAGCAGTAACAATATTTAGGCTTTTTCTGTGGGAAGTCAGGTATGAAATTACATGTTTCTGTGGACAAAGAAATCTGACAACACAACTAGCATTGTTTACTGATATGAAGGCTGACAAGCAGATAGTAAGCAGATAGTTTTTCTAAACTTCATACTGAATTATACAAGTGCTGAGTCTGGAGAGCTGAAATGAGAGAATGTTTCACTGTTGGTCTCATTCCAGAGTCGTACAGTGCCATTTCCTCTTCTGCTTGCAGTATGCTTAATCAGCATGCTGACTCTGCATCTTAATCACAAGTTGTAGGGACCTCAAAACAGATGAGAAGTTTGTTTTAATACTTTTAAAGCATCTGACCTGGGTGCCTGCTGGAAACTCTTAGCACTGTGCCACTTAGTAGCTGTTTCTATGCAGAAGAATAGCAACCCTAAAACAAACACATCTGTTTCGTCTCAACTGGAGCCCTCAGCAATGTTGTTGTTCCTTTTACCTCAACAGACTACCAGCCTGAGTACTGAAGACCTTAATGAATGTTGGGGTTTTTTTTTTGTTTGGTTTTTTTTTTTTTTTTTGGTCTAATAAAAAGACTTAATCATATTATCACCATCCTTGGAAGAATCTTCAAGACCTCTCACTTAGCTGGTGAGTCAGTACTCCCCAAGGACTCCCTATCGTGAAACAACTGCCTACCTTCCAGAGATGAGAACTACATATACGTAAAGGCTGGCGTCCCTTGGGTGTTGTCGCAATAAACTTGTGTCTCCAGTTTGATTGTCTGAACATGTGAATAGCGCTCTCCTCTTCCAAGGTAGGCAGTTTCCAGCGGGCAGCTGCCTTGCTCAAGCTGTTAATGTCAAATGAGTTACAGACCCTGGCTTAGCTTTAATTCCAGCCCTGTCAAGACAAGATGAACAGCTGCACCATGTGCATGTAGTGCAGACAGGCTTAAATTGAAGGAGAGTGGTGTGTAAACATGTTTTCTTTGTGGGTTTTAGTCTTCATAAACCTCTTGAGTAGAACTGTTAATTTTAGCTGTAACTGCCCAAGTCAGTGTATGTCCAGTGATCTCTACAAATTGCTTTGAGGCAGCTTCCAGGCTGAAGTTAAGTGATGCGCAGGGTAGCTGCTGTGAAGCGGATGGATGCTTACCTTTCTGTGCTTCTGAAACCAGGTATTTTTGGCTCCTGTAACTTGCAGTGGAGTAGCAACCAGACATCTTTCAGATATGGGAGTCTATTTATAAAATACTAGGTTCTCATAACTGAAAAGCTAGTTTTAGCTAATTTGAATCTTCCCCTACTGAATCTAGTAATTATGTTCTTGGAGACTAGTATCTTCCCACTTAACTACCATATTTGAACTGATGACTTTACAGTCCTCTACCTAACACAGTTAATTATTCCTATTCAGGGCTGAGGGATAAGGACTTAATAATACTTGCGTAGTTCTCTGATAAAGGAGCATTAAGAGCTTCCTCTGTACCACTAATATTAGCATGAAACTGGAGCATACATAGGCACAAAGAAACAGAGGATACAGCAGCATAATGGTCTTAGTTTTAGGTGAATTAGAACTTGTTTAAGAAGATGGTGCAAAATAACTTGATTTTGTACTTACTGTGGGGTGACTTTGGTACAGTCTCCTCTTTTATTGAAGAGTGTGGACATACTTGTGTGTTAAACTTATCCATGGTTGCATTATGGGTGATACAAAGGTAGTAATGTGACTTGTTCTATCATGCAGACAGATGTTACATAGAGAGATGCCTCCATGAGATTTAGCAGTTTGCTGTGTGATTTTGCTGCGTTTTGCATAGTCTGGAGATTTAAATAGTTTCACAACTCAAATGTTTGTCTCACCACTGACCTATGTTCCTTATGACTGTATTTTAATAAGAATAAATTTTAGGGTTCTGAGGTAAAGATTCCTAGCTGATCCCATTCCTTAGACTCTACTGCCAGTGTCACTTCACTGTGACACTGTGAATAATGCTGCAGCTGAAGTAGGAAGCTATCGAACATATCATCACAGATAGTAGCAGAAAGGTGACTTTGCTAGGAATGTTAGCTATATCTTTTGAGCTGATTAGGAAGTAACCAAACTAGGATAAGGATTACTAAGTGTTGGCTGCAGGATTGTTAATCTTCCAGGTGGAAACAGAAACAATGAGAGTCATGCTTTTTAATTTCTGAAGTTGTCTAGTAGTCAGCTTCTAAGACAAGGAGGAGAAAGTGGGAGTAACTTTAGAACACTGTCTGTAGCAGCTTCTCAGCAGTATCAGCTCTCCAGTTTTGTAGTTTAAAGCATGATCTCCTGATGAACAAATGATCTTGTATTACTGGTTCTGCAGAATAATGGCTCACTTGGTTTCATGTGCCTATCCAGAGAAGTGCAGAGATAAGGAAGTGACCATACAGAGTATTAAGTAACACTCACTTGTGTAACTCCCACATTAGATACGCTACTAAATCTTTCCATACAAATTACTGAAATCAGTAAAAATACCTGTTCTGTCTTTTCTCAAATGGCTAAACTACCGTCATTTCTTTACAGGTGCTGTTGGTGGAGTGTTTAATGGAGATGTCTATCAGGTAAGGTAGAAGTACTCTGTACTTAGAATGTGCTGTTCTACTCTGATAACTTTACCTTAATCTAGGCTAGTAGTAACCATTTCTTGTCTCTAATGTACTTTTATGTCATCTCTGAAGCGGAACTTCTGATGGTTCATCTTGTAAAGCTATTAATGCTCTTAATATGTCCCTCCGTGGAACTCAGAGGCAACTTGAAGCAGCAGTCCATTTTGAATTACAGCTTAATAGGATATAACCAATATAAGCGGACTGACATGCTGTGTGGTGTGACTTAACATTGACTTGCCACTGGCTAGTAAGCTGAAAGCATTCTCTGACTACCTAGTTTAAAGCAGAGTTTTCTGAACTGTGTGTTCTTTAAGGATAATTAATGTGTCTTATCAAGATTGTCTTATCAAGATTGGTCTTAGGAGGAGCTCACTGAAAACATTATAGACTTCTTAGTGACATGAAGTTGCACGAAATTAAGCTGCTGGCTAAATAACTTAGTCGTAGTATGAAAGCCTGTTAGTCAGCCACAGTAATGGCAAAAGGAGGTTTTGTTAATGTCAGGGATAATGAGGCATGCTAAGGCAATTACTGTGTTGTATCTCAATTTCACACCAGTTTGTCTAATTGTCATTGCCTGGTATCAGATATCAGGACTGGATAGCTCTGATTAAATGAATCCCTGGGTAGGGGGACAGTATATGAGCTGCTTCTCCATAGAATTTTAAGTGAATGCTGAGCTTTGTGGAGACATACATGGCTTTCACTGCTACTAACACTTTTATATCCTCACTATTGCTGTGAGATTGATGAGAACACTGTATCTTACTGGCCCTTTGTGCTTCCTTATACAACACAAGGCAGATAACACAAAATCAAGATAAGTTTGCAGTTCTAAGTGACCAGCTGCTTTGGTTGATAGAACTTCCTCTTAATGAGGAAGAACAGACTGAATAGGCTGTATATAACTTTTGTTTTAGCTACCTGTAATAGTTTGGCGCTGCAGCTGACCAATTCATTTTGGTTTGGATTGAATATGAAGCCTGGCACTGTTGCATCAGCTTAAAGCCTTCTCTTTGCATTATTCCTTCATTGATGGATACAGGAGTTCCAAAGAGGACCAAGACGCAGCCAAATTGTCATTAGCTGTAATCCATCTGGTACTGTCAGGAATGATATTTCTTAGGTCTGTTAAAAATAGGATGAACCAATAAAGGTTGTTGGACTTGGAGTGTTCTCTGTGACTTTGTGGATCTGGTGTATTAATGATAGCCCTATTCATTGTCAGTCTTTGAGCTATTGTACATATGCTAGTACTCACACTGTTTTGGTGCCTCTTGTGTTCTGAGGTGCATACAGCAATCCAAATTCTGTAGTGTCTTTAAAGGACATTGGCTTTTACTGTCAGTTAGCTTTGCAAATGTCTCTAAAGCTGACTAATAAGTTACAAAGAATGTTTTGAACTCATGCACAAAATATTAAAAAAATAAAAAGTTGCTTTCACAACAAATAATTAAGGTGAAATGAACTGGAGGATTTCTAGGCCTGCAACTGCATAGTGAGGTGCTAGGCATTGTCTTCTGCTTTCTTCAGGCCTAGAGCTCTGGCACAGTTTGACTTCCCAGTCAACTTGAATTTGTGTTTGATCCCTGATTGCTAGAGGCTGTCCTGTATTAATTTGCTTCAATCCTGCTGTAATTTGTGGCAAGATGGTTTTCATGTTAGTAGTGGAAGTGCAGTGTAACATAGGATGAATATGTTATGGGCTTAGTTCAGATAGAGTCTAATTTTATGTACCTTGCAGGCAGTTATCTGATTCAGTTGTCATGTGTAAATTACATTACTATTTCTTCCCTTTAAGGAGAATAATGGTCCAACAAGCTCCTATACTGCCATATCCCAAGTAGATCGACTGCAATCGGAACCAGAGAGTATTCGTAAGTGGAGAGAGGAGCAAAAGGAGCGCCTGGAGCAACTTGGTAAGAAGGATGTTTGTTGCATTAAAGTTCTTGCTTGTGAGTAACTTAGGGGCAGCTTCTTAAGCAGCAGAATTCTCAACCATGGCTCCTGGCTCTTGGGAATCTAGCATGTTTCTTGAGTTTGAGCAGCAAGTCTGAATGAGTCTTCCAGTAAGCAGACTTAATACTGCTGTAGGAGCCAACAAGTAAGTGGTTCTTGGAACCTTAAGAGTATTCACATAACTTGCACTTTACTTACAAATAAGCTGACAGAGAATGAACAGCTTTTATCAGCAGAAAAGAGTGAATAAATAGTGCAGTCATCAGCACTCTTTTTAAAGGATAAAGATTCCTCATTTTGTAATTGCTGATGCCATCTTTTGCCACATGAATCTTAGTCTACTAGCTAAGTTAAGTAATGGACTAGTAACTAAACTAAATACAGCTGTCAAATGCAGTGATGTGCTGTGGACAGCTTCTGAGAGCCTACAAACTGGTATGATTTCCAGTTACGTTAGGGAGGAGGCTTTGCTTGTAATTGTAGGTCAGAACCTTCTGTGCAATGTGATTCTGGTTAGAGCTGAGCCTATTGCTTGTTTTCTGGGGTACTTAGAACAGATGAGCTTGTCCTGAACTATAGACTGAGTGTAAATCATGCTGGGTGCCAGGCTGCCTCACTTTGTCTAAGCACAGAGGCTTTACTGAGCTTTGTTCTAGCACTAGTGTAGCAAGGTGACCAGTTCTGTTTTTGAACAGTTTGCAAGCCAACAGACTTACTGAATCTGAATTAGTCTACAAATGCCTGTGCTAAACTGAAGTGGACTGTCTCAGCTCAGGCATTCTGTTTAGCTAATCTCTAAATGTTCATGGTATTTAGAGTTCTCATGGCCTACATCAGGAAATCTCTTAAGCCTATCTGAGTAGATCAAGCAACTGTCTGCACTAGAGTGCAAGCCTGAGCCATCAGCTGAAATGTTAGCAAGATCCAGCTGGAACAAACGTGACTGACAAATCAATTCTTAAATCTTCAGATGCAAACTCACGAAAGCAGGAAGCAGAATGGAAAGAGAAAGCAATAAAGGAGTTGGAGGAGTGGTATGCAAGGCAAGATGAAAAGCTCCAGAAAACAAAAGCAAGCAACAGGTAAGGTTTCTCCAGCCGTCTGAAGAGTTATGGTACTGGATATGAACGTAATGGGGGAGAGGGGTTAGAGTACTTGTGTGTCCTAAGGCACTAGTCCTTCAGATCATGGAAGTAACCTCTCCTACTAAGAAATGCGTTTCCAGTGGTAGACTGTCTTTCTAAGTTTTCTTAGTCTAAATTGAATGTCCAAGAATAGCAAGAGAAAGCATTAGATAAAGAATGTTCAGTAACTCTATTTCGTCAAGACATGAAGTTTGAATGTGGCTAGAAAAAGTTTTAGTCTACCCACTTGTTTGTATGCTTCTAGCTGCACAGGTCTTCAGTGACTGTAATTACCTGCCTTAAGACTAGCCATCTTAGTTGTTATCTTTAGAACACATGGAGGTGGCCTCCTAGTTAGTCTTTGCTGCAAGTTATTTCATTAGATAGCTTAAAACGTTTGGCTGCTCCTTTTGGAAGTGTTTGAAAAATAACCTGACTCGGTTCTGCTAGTGAAGAGCTAAATGCTGACTGTGTCTCTGTTATGCTTGCATTGTCTAAGCTCTTACACTTTCATAGAGGTTCCCTGTAGAACTTTGACTTCAAGCTACGTAAAGGTAAAAATGATAGTACTGACTTAATACCACTTAGATCTCTACTTCTGACCTAGGGTTACCAGTGTCATTCTGTCTAGGTAATTGTCAGGGCTGCTTTATACTTCGGGAACTCAGCCTTCCAGATAAACTGATTTTTGGAAACAGTTTTTCCTATCAAAATTACCAGCAGGTTTGTCATGAGTAAATAGAGTTCTAGGTAGACTCTACTTCTTACTAAAGGAAGTTCCTGTAAAATTATGAATCTGACACTTCCAATCACTGATGTACTGTCTTAGTTGGGCCAAGAAAGGGAAACAGGATTGGCACTCTTCTAGCTGGTGGCCAGAGCTCATGATACCCCCATAGCTTTATTGTGGTCAGCGTTTGAGTGCAGGGTATGCATCCTGGAGTAGGGTCCATTTAACAAGTGTTGCACAGAAGGAGTGTTTGGCATTCTCAACAACCTGGTGAGATTTCTCTCCTAATAGTGGTTTCTGTCCACCAGAAGTAGCCTAATGGGACTCTGGGACTCTAGTCCTCCTAAACTAGCTGTTCCCAACTTCTAGGATGTAGCAGAGCTTTTGTGTGGCCCCTCAGAGTCAATGGCATAATTAAGGTATTCTGTGTGGTGGTGGCTCTCCTGTTAAAATAAGTCTAGGTGATACAACATTAATGTGCTTGTTAAAACTGCCTTCAACTGTCTTCTGTACTTCTCATTCTTATCTCTTTTCTTCTGCCTGCTTGCCTGCCTGTTGGACTACTGCTACCTAGGGTGGCAGATGAAGCTTTCTACAAACAACCCTTGGCTGACGTGATTGGTTATGTGTATGTTGCTTAACTACTAATTCTGGTTTTTAGTCAACTAGGTAATGAGGATGATCAGAAATAGTGCTGAATGTCTGAAGGTGACTTCTGAATATTTCAGGGCAGTATAAGCTAATATAAGTTTATAGTCTTTACTTTTTGGACTGACTCTGATCTGCCATATTAAGTGCAGTTTTCCTGTAAGGATCTACATTGCACAACATCCAGCATTTTCAGAATAAGTCATGTAGTATACCACTGAAATTTTGGTAATGACTTCACTAGTCTTTAGATGTAGGGATTTACAGTTGTTTCCAGGCCAGTGAATACTGCTTAGGAAGGTGCTTTGAGTATGTCAGTTAATGTCTGCAGTCTCACGTGGATGCTATATTAAGTTGTAGTCACTTTCACGGAGAAGGACAATGTTTAACTCTGCATTCCCTGTAATATGCATTGAGCTCCGGATCTGTGCTCATTTGCCTACATAGTCAGAAAAATATTCAAGCAGTGCTTGCACATAAAGCTCTGCAAGCCAAGGAAGGTGGAAGGGAATCATCTGCCATAAATAAGGGTAGAAGTGCATGCATGTAGAATAAGGATGCTATTTTAGAACGGGTGAAAGGTACAAGAAGGTGGTATTGGAAAATAAGCATTAGCTGCTGGGAGAGCATTTAGGAGCAGCTCTGTGTAGACGTTTTGCCAGCCTAATGGATCAATGAGAATACAGCCATGACTTTCAAGCTCCTATAAGTATGCTAGTTTCTGTGGGGTAGAAATATTGCGATGTTCTTTGGCTTGTTCATGTGTTTTAATTTCTTCCTTTAATTTGTAGACTTCAATTGAAAGATGGCCATGGCACAGATTCTAACATGACACTTCTAAAAGGTGTATTGATGAGCCATGATGTGGCTTTGAGTGCGTTGATACTGAAGGTCCATTGTGGATGTAAAAAAAAACTTGTGAAATGATGGATTTACAGGTGGTGTTTGACTTTTCTGAAGTCTCTTGGAGTTGACTTTAATAGATTTTTCTAATAAAAGCCTTATTTTATATATCCAGTGAAAATACGCAGTGTAAGTGCTGCAGAATAAAATTGGCAGCATGTTTTCTGAATGTAGGCTAAGTTACTAGTACATGTTCGGCCAGCTGATCATCTGCATTAAACTCATTCTCATTTTCTATATCTGACTTAAACTTTCTCTCCTTGTTTCTTTTCTTCTCTTCACCTTTAAGCACAAACATAAATCATCCTTGCTACAGCCTAGAACAGTTAAGTAAAAAAAATCTACACTGCCCCTTAAGTGTCATGTCACATAAAGTAGCAGTGTTGTAGTGACCCTTGTCTTCAGTGGTGTCTGTAACCTTATCATCCCTGTGAACAGTGCTGAACCCTCATGGGAGAGTCATCTTCACTGCTTTTTCTGTACTGCCTGTTGGAGTAGATGGATTTGGTCTGATCTCTTGGTACTTACTGTTCTTGCACTCAGGCACCTACCAGGACTCCGCAGTTCACAAACTAGCGTTGGAGTGTTACCCATACATTGAAGAAATGCTGTTGGCAGCATAGCAATGCCAAAAGGGTACAGCTGGGAAGCCACTGGCACTAAACTGTACATAATGTAAAAAGCCTCCTGAGAGTCTCCTTAGAGTTAGAGCAGGGGAAATGTGTTTATCCTGTGAGCTGACCTCAGATGAGTTATCCCCTCTGCCAAAATATGCTTTAGTCTGTAGCACTGACAAGCATAGGTAAATTCCTTTTGATTTGTGCTGCTTCACTCCAGCATTGGGAATCATCAGGTTTTTAATAGCCTGTAGGCCCTGGGGCCGATTTAAATGCTCAAGTGGAATCTGTTTTAAGATACGTGTGCAGGGAGTTGTAAATTTCTGGTTGGCAGTTGTCCAACATAAGCCATCAAGTGGCAGAGTCTTAGCTAGTTAAAACTTGGGCATTTCTCCATCAATAAAATGCCTACATAGGAGTACATTACTTCCTGACAGTTTGTGTGGTGGCTCCTTAGGCAAAAGACTCAAAAACTATTCTTTAAACCAAACACCTGTATTCCAACATTTTACACAGCAATCCTCTGCACTGCTTGTGCACAGCATACTATTACAACCTACTTTCATCTCCAGGGTTGGGGCAGTGGGAGTTTAAGTAGCCGTAATGTCCACAAGCAGCTGTCAGGTCACACTTCTTATGAAATGTGTTGAAAGAAACTGCATCCTGTAAAAGGGAAAGAGTGCCTTATATATTGGGCATTAACACAAGGTACATTGCATTGCTTTTAGGGCAGCTGAAGAAGCCTTTGTGAATGATGCAGAAGACATTTTTCCAGGCACTGAGTGGGAACGTGTGGCTCAGCTCTGTGACTTTAATCCCAAGTCTAGTAAGCAGGCAAAAGATGTGTCCCGCATGCGTTCAGTCCTCATCTCACTCAAGCAGGCTCCGCTGGTTCGCTGAAGGAAAGCACAATGGAAACACTATAAATGCAATATCTTAACCTTACTCAGAGAAGCTATGTTTGCAGTAATTGGGTTAATTGTTTCAATGTGTCTCTTTCTTTTTTTGGACCAAACTTCATTATGTATCTAGAAGTGATCATTGTTTGATTGCATGTTCTTCCTTATGTTTCCTTTCTGTATCTGAAATGGGAGAACCTCCAAAACTGTAGTCTCAGTGCTTTTGTGCACTGAGATGTCACTTCCCACATTACCAATATTAAAGATCTGTTAAACAGCAAAATGTGTTGACTTTGGATTAATTAAGAAGCTCTCCTACTCCCTTTCAACAGGGGGTGTTTGAATTAAGTGTGAGTGAAAATTTCTCTTAATTGCTAGTGATTTCACCTTGCTGGTGACTGACCAGCCAGCAATGCTCCTGGTCTCTGAAAGGCTGTCCTGCTTGTGTCTATAAGCTTTCTTAAAGCTCTTGAGAGCTTTAGTTTGAAAACTGCTTCCCTATCCAATTTATCACACAAGATGGAAGCTCTAGGAAACTGGAGCAGAAGGCTTGTTAAGGAGCTTATCTCATTCTAGCAGAACTGAGGACACTGCCTTTTGCAGGTAAGCAGTTCTGTGTAGTTTTCTGCTGTCACTCCAGCTGCACCTTTTAGGCTAGAAATACAGTACAAGGCACTGAGTAGTTAAAGCCTTCAATATTCTACTATGTATTCTGTTCTGCTATATATTCAATGCTGGCTTCATACAGAGAATTCTGTTGTGCAGAGGATGTTTGGGTGTCTTTGAACTGTGTCCTTGTGCTTACTGACTGTTGCAGACACTTTTTCCCACTAGAGTGATGGACTGGAGATTTGGAAAGCAAGATAAAGGAAGATTGCTCTTACTGCTGCTCATCTGCTGGGTTGTAGCTCTGTCTGCCAAGGTGGCTGAATTTTAAACAGATACAGAAAATCCCTGTTTTGATGCTTCCTTGGCTCTCTAATCTCATGCAGCATTCACTATTCTAGCCTTGCTCTGGTAACACTTACCTTAGCTATCTATCTTGTAAGAATCGTCTGTTCAGTCTTAGACATTATTTCACTATTTTTATCAAAGATACTGTAGCTTCACTAGTGTGTAGCAGAATTGCTTTAATACCTTTTTGTGTACAAGCTGGAAGGTTACTCCAGACAGTTTGAAGAGAGTTAAGGTTGGGGGGTGTGTATTGCTACACAATAACTGTCTTACTAGCAGCTGTGTCCCTTTGGTGGATAAAGTAATGAATAAATGGTTTCCAGTTGGGCTTCAGGAGTTAAGCTGTACCTTACTGTTGTCTATAGTGCCTGGAGCTATTGTCAGGTTTGCAAGTGTATTCACAAGTTACTGATGACTGGTGATGAAACTGATAGTAGACTGCAAGTCCGGAAGCTTAATTCTACAGAAGATTGAAGCAGGAAAATATTTTCTGAACTGGACAGGGATACAACAGGTGAGTTTAATAGAATTGAAGTACAGAGCAAGTCCATAGAATACTGATACTTAATGCTAGCCTTGACTTTAATGCATTCACCTTGACTGAAAACTTCTACTGACCCCAAAGCTCTACAGAGACTTTTAAAATGAATTGGTAATTTAATAAAAACTCCACTGCATTAAATATACAATGTTTAAAATGTTATTTTGGATTTACTGGAATTTGAAAGATCAACACATTAGAGGGGTTCCTGCACACTGAGTTATGGAACTGATTAATCACTGCATTGTCCTGTCTCATAGGACATTTTATCTGTGCTAAGGGCATGGATTTGAGCTGCAATCCAAGAAAATGGAGAAAGACTCTAAAATTTAAGGCCAAAGCAATGTTACAGAAGTTAAAGCAGTGTTTTATAAGATGAGTTTGCAGGGGCTAGCAATGTGTCTGCAGTCTTTCACATATGCCATCTAGTTAGAACACTTTACAAGCAGCTCTGTAGGTTTTGGTTACTGTGTCCTCTCTGAGGACAGGCTGAGAGAGTCGGGACTATTCAGCCTGGAGAAGGCTCCCGGGAGACCTTATAGCAGCCTTCCAGTACCTAAAGGAAGCTTATAGGAGAGACAGGGAGAAACTCTTTAGCTGGGCCTGTTGTGATAGGACGAGGCGTAATGGTTTTAAAATAGAGCGAAGCAGATTTGGACTGGACATAAGGAAATAATTTTTTACGAAAAGGGTAGTGGAACTGGAACATGTTGCCCAGAGAGGTGATGGATGCCCCATCCCTGGAAACATTCAAGGCCAGGTTGGACAGGACTCTGAGCAACTTGATCTAGTTGGAGATGTCCCTGCCCCTTAGAGGGGGATTGGACTAGATGACCTTTAAAGGTCCCTTCCAACCCAAACTAATTCTAATATTCTATTGTTTTGTAGAATTCTCTCCTGCCTTAATTTTATATTCAAGTATGTTAGCTCACTGTCTCCTTTCTACCTCCTGTATCAGTGCTGTCACAGAATCACAGAAAGGCTGAGGTTGGAAGGGACCTTTGGAGGTAATCTTGTCCAGCTCTTCTGCTGAAGCAGGGTCACCTAGAGCTGGATGCCCAGAACCATATGCAGATAGCTTTTGAATATCTCCAAGGAGGCAGGATCCACCATGTCTTTGGGCACCTGTATAAGTGCTTGGTCACCTTCACAGTGAAAAAGGGTTTCCTGAAATTCAGGAGGAACCTCCCATGTTTGTCAGTGACCACTGCCTTGCCACTGGGCACCACTGAAAAAAGCCTGGCTCTGTCCTCTTTGGACCTGCCCTTCAGATACGCATATTTGTATGCATTGATGAGACACGACCCATGCCTCCCCACCCCGTAAGCCTTCTCCTATCCAGGCTGAACAGTCGCTGCTCTCTCAGCCTTTCCTCATAGGAGAGATACTTTAATTGCTCAGTCATCTTCATGGCTGTTTGTTGGACTCCTGTATGTCTATGTTTCTCTTGTACTGGGGAGCTCAGAACTGGACCCAGCTCTCCAGATGCGGCCTCCCCAGTAGTGCAGTCTTACTAGTGCCCTACTCAGGCTTTCTCTGAGAATTATTTTAGATACTTAAATGTTGTGACACTGAGAAAAACAGTATTGAGCTTTATTTGGACAAATCTGAGCCTTTGTGTGCTTCTGAACACTGACTCTTGTTTCCTTCAGAGGCTGGTATCTGTCACTTTGTTTTGTGACTTTATATGACAACTCTGTGCTACTTCTGGCCTAGCTGAGTGTACTCATTCCTCTGTTTACTGGTCTTAACTTCTCACTGTTGCTGCTTATCTCTATAGCATGTAGCTGATGCAGAAAACTCAGTCAGTGGAATCTGTAAAGAAAACTGGGCGATTCCTATCCTTCAAATAAAACCCCAGGCACACAAAAGATCTTAATGCCCCAGTAAGAGAGAAGCTGCAGACTCCTGCTGAATACATCCTGTTATGAACTTGTTTTGTTTAGCTTGTGGAACTGGTGGCAGCCAACACCCAGCCAGTCTGAAATGATAATGAGTATTGTAGAGAAAAAGGGGAGATGGAGTGGTTATGGTTTAATTGCAAAGCAGGGAGCCTGAAAGCAACAGTGGTGCACCTTCATCTTCTTAGCCTGAGGAACATGGGTAGCAGTTTTAAATAGCCATAAACCAACATAGTATGGCTTGCCCGTTTCTTGCTCATGTTTTTTTCTGAGCAGTTGGTAAAGGAAGAAATGTATAGTTTACTGGCTTGTATTTTAGAATAGACAAAGTGGGTGTCCGTTCTTTTTGCTAAAAGAGATTTCCTGCAGTTGTACCTGTCATGTGGGCAAGCTTGTTCTGCAGAACTGTGATGCTACAGCAGCACATGGTGGTACTGGATGGTACTGTGCCTGGGACTGCACCAGATCTGCAGGATCCTCAGATGTGACAAGGTTACTGACAATGCAGGCCTTAGATCGTGCATCAGTAATACAGCTTTTGCTGACAGTTGATGTGTGATTACAGTGTTGCGATGCTTTTGGCTACAGGTACAAGCACACATTTAATCCCTTGTTTCAGATGGCTGTTTCCTCATCACAGCTGGCTAGCATGTGCAGAAATTTTATCTAGCTCAAGGCATGAGGTATGGATGAGGTAAAATCTTACTAGCTTTTTAAGATGTGCTATATCCATACTTATCACAGGCCTGTGAAATTAAAAATAAAGGAACCTATTGAAAAAAATCAGAATATTTCTTCAAAATTTTACCTGAAATACAGTCTTCATATGCTTTCTGTTTAATTAAGCATAAATATGGCACTTTCTTTGCCTTTAAAATTTCTGTGTAATGTGCTTTGTGCAAAGAAAGCTGGAAGACCTAGTATTCAGAACACCTGCCGATACAGAGCTAGAGCAATGGTGGTATAATAGTACAAGCAAGGCAAAAGTGGTGTGGAGATGTTCTCTCTCTGTAGACTAATTTAAAAAAAAAAATGTGCTTTCAAGTATATTGTTTTCTTCAGCTAGGAATAACAGCCTAACAATAATTTGTGATTTGTTAAGGATACAACTAAGATCTGTGTGAGGTCAGAAGGATGGTTGTGAACCCAGAAGCTTCCCTTAATTATGAGAGCAGCAGAAAGAACTGTCTGTATTATTTGTCTTCTCTGCCTTGCTCAGTCTGAAAATGCAGTCATCTTTGATTTTATACCAAACTGCAATGTACAAGTAGTGGGTGGTTTGGGCACCACAGCAAAGCATATAACTTGGCCTTGTTTTGTGTGAACCTGCCAAACGAACCAACCCAGAAGTGCTACAACTGTATGTGCAAGCTTAAGCAAGGCTTAAGAAAAATTTGGCTGTGTCTTCTTCAGAATCTCATGAGTATTTTAAGTTGTTACTAAAACACATTATGTGCTCACAATGCAAAGCATCTGAAGTAAACATAGCTTGGTGCCAGACCAAGACAACTGTACTAAAGCCATGGCTTTAGCACCTCCACTTCAGCTGTGAAAGCACTAGTTCTGATGTGCTGTTGGTAAACCATTTTCCAAAAACAATTATCCGGAATGGCCCAAGGGCTGTACAGTCTGGTGTTTTGCCCTTAGTAATGCCTGTAAATTCTCCCTGGCATTTGAAAGGGACACAGATTTCACTGATGCAGACTGAATCAGAGTATAAACTTTACACCTTACTGTCTGTGATGTGTTTCTGTGATGCAAACTTGACAGTGGTTCCACTCATAATATGTCCCTTCTGACAATTTTGATACACTTAAATGGAGGAAGACCACCAGAACGCTGAGGCATTTGTTAATTTTGAGTGTCTGGATGGCAGAACAAAAATTCAAAATACTGAATAACTAAACTTGCTGCTCAGGAGACCAAAAAGAAATTCCAAACCTTGATGCTGTACTGATTAGCTGTGTAGCTTGCAAAGAATCAGCAACTACCTGTAAAAACAGAGCTAGCAAAACTACTGGCCTCTTCATGGTCCCAAGTCCTGGCTGGGTGGGCTTCTATGCTTATGCAGAGCTGTAGGGGCCAAAGCAGTCTTTTTCCACCACAGGCAGGGATGAGGAGCAATGCGGTATAGGAACTGCTAAAGGGCTTACATTGGTTACATGGATTATAAGCTACACACCAAGAACTCCACTTCAGTTTCAAGTCACTTTCCAACCTTTTGACACTCTGGAGTTTAAGTACTGCTGCTACTTCTCATGCAATGCAGATTCTAAACATGCATGTTCATGAGGAGTCTCCTCCTGCCCAAGCTCTTTAGTGTCATATGAAATTCTATGTAGAGGGCTGGACAGTGGCATTCTTGCTAAGGCAAGATTAGTATATTGATAGGATATCAGCACAGTTAGGATACTGAACACACTTAGCCAGGAAACTGACCTCCTTCTATGACAGGTAGTACTAGTAGGTGCAACCAATGCAGGTAATGAGAAGGCACTGCTTCTTTAGGCTCTGAAATGCCAGTTATTGCTGGAGAAAGTTCAGCTGTTGTCTTACACTACTACTCTCCTTCCCTCCCAGTAATGGATGTAAAGGCTGGTCTGCCCTAACTGGAGCCCATGACATTCATGGTATGGGCTGCCGTAAAGGACATAGGTTGAACATCAAGTTACCACATAGCAGATGTTATGTGAACAGCTAATGTTTCCTCCCTCTGGGACTGGACACAATTGAGAGCTAGTGTCCATAAAACCTCCAGTCCACAATAAAGTGCTTGAAGTGCAAGGGAGGTTTCTGAACAGATGAGGAAGGAGAAGCAAACAAATAAAATCACTATCATGCTATTACATACAATTTTTAAATTTCTTTTTTTTTTTTTTTATTTTGTAAACCCACAAACTTCTCAGGAAAAACTGCAAAGCACATATGCAGCACTGGCGCATATGCAGCAGGGTCTCGTCCAGTTCACAGAAAAACCATTTTCAAAAGCTTTTGAAGAGCCATTTTCTTAACAGGACTAAACAAAAAATGTGTCTAGAGCAAAACTTTTCAAATGTATTTTAGTCTTTCATGTTTTCTCTATGCCTGCACCATCCTTTCAGCTACTAGGGGAAAACATATCTCAAGACTGAGCTATGAAAAATAGCCTAGTTTCAGGAGGTCTGGAAAGCAAAAGCCTGGTCCCACTTTTAGACAGACATTCCTTGTAAAGCTAGAAGATGGAAAAAGCAAATGACAGGGCTTCTCTGTGTTAGAACCTCAATACAGTTACTCCTGACCTGAGCTACTATCCCCATAGAGCAAAGCAGATTTCTCCTTGACCTGCTCATGGGGCTTCCTCTCTGGTATTAAAGTTACTGGGAACGACCAAGTAAACCAAGACATACAGGAAAGCAACTAAGACCCCTTGGTGACATAAAGCCTACAACTTAGCAAATGGTTAAGACCCAGTATGTGCTGATTCTAAGAAAAATTATGGTATAGAGTCTAAGCAATTATTCCTGAAGACATCAAGAGGGAGATCTAGTGGTGCTTCTGAATTCTGCTATGAAGATGCAAGTTCTCAGTAGGCATTCCTTGTGGAAGACAGGAAGTGAAGGCAACTTATGTAGATTTTTATCCCAGCATGAGGCAGAGTGGTTCTATACTAATAGCTATTCAGTCAAAGATTATTGTACAGAAGAGGCAGTGGTTGTTGAAGATTGTTTCATTTTGATTGCAGAAGTTATGTATGGAAATAAATAGCCCCTATTTTTCCCCTGTACTAGTACATTACTGGGCTTCTGAGAATATCATCAGTGGTGACTGAGTCAGAGGCCAAAATAGGCCACTAAATGCAGAACAGGGGATGGTCTTGTGACTGTTCCTCCACAGGTATCTTCTTTCTGGGACAGCTGATCAGTTAGATGGGTCTGTTTTTCAGTTTCTCCTTATGTCAAGTAGTTGTCATTACAACAGTATGTTGAAAGTGTGCTAAAAAGCAACTGGATAAAGATAGTCCTTTTTCTAAGCTCTAGTAAAAGAAACATGAACAGTTGAAGAAACATAAACCACGGTTCACCTAGGCAAGCCTTCATTGGTATTTAACATACTTTGCTCCCAGGCTTGCAAATGTCTTGAAGGTGATGCTCAGATTTGACTTTCCATCCTGCAAGCTGATGGTGAGTGCAGGACAAGCACAGTATACCTGCAGCCACCAGAACTGCTGAGGAGACGTACTATGTCACTCTGCAGTGAACTAGATTTCTTGAAAGGTAGAAAAGGTAGCTGAATTTCAGCTAACTGGTTACCAAAGAATAAATAGTCCCCTCTCTGCTAATTTGGCAGAGAAAGTAGTAGACTCAGTCCCTTGAGGAAACCTCCCAAAATAAAATTCAAATAATTTACTGCTGGCCACAGCCAGAAGACAAAGATGCTCACTGCTACACCTGTCAGTTTGTTTGGACTGCTCTGCAAGCTGTAAGCTCTCTAGACCATGATCTTTTTCCTTCATATGCAAAGCTTCTAAAATGGGACTCTGCCCTCTAAAGATAATGTAATAAATAACTGCCTCCACCAGGTCCTTCATGAACCACAATTTCTAGATGCAGCCTTTTTGATTGTAGAGGCAGCTTCCCTCGTTTCCACCCACTGAAATGAGTACCTCCTATTGCTGATTACATCATATTAACTTTGTGGGCAGAAGCTTAGAAACTGAAAAGCTGGTCACATTGCAAACTTCTCATTTCACATATGTGGGAAATGAGATATGATCCCCAAATGTTAACTCTAATTTAACACACCATACAAATATTCCCCACCGTACATAAAGATATGCTCATAAATAATTCATCTGCACTTAAAGCAACATACAGGCTTAGCAACAAAGGTGATTAAAACCAACAGAATTGCACATTAGTTCCTATGAAGTCTGATGAAATTCAGGAAAAAAAAATAAGATAATTTTCCTCAATTAGGAAAGGTTGAAGTAGTCACTAACTGTTCAGGACACTACTCTTGATTCAGTAGCTGCTTTCATCAAATAAAAATTTTGGGCAAAGTATTCCCTCCACCCATTAGGAATCTGAGTAGTCCATTTCTATAGTTCTTCCAGGTACCTAGTATATTCTACGTGTAGTATAATCCAGTACAAGGCTAGCAGCTCCAAGAAGAGCAGGATCTGCTAGATTTGAGACCACCACATCCACAGTTTTAACAGAGGACAGAGCCTGTTGATTTATCACATCTTTGACAGCATTAACATAATGGCTAGCTAGAACTCCTGAAAGGATGACAAGAGAGGGGTTCATGGTGTGCAGAATGTTCACAACTCCAAGGCCTAACGCTGTCCCAGCTGAAAAGATAAAATAAAAAGAAATTAAGTAGAATACCCAAAGCAGTCCAAGCATTAGTTGTTGAAACAGGTCTGTTTGTTAGCAGCAAATGACACTGTCAGTAGTGTTGTTCCATATGGCAGTTCTGGGTTTATGTTATCAGATAACATGAGTTTGCCATTAATTTTTGTTTCAAAAGTAAAAGAAAAAAAGGCAGTTTTATTGCACAATAATGCATTATCCAATTATATGGATGTGAAAGACAAAGCAATGCATTACCACTCTTGTAAGCCAAGAGAAAATAGGAAAGCATTATTCTACCGTCTTAGTGATATCAGCTATGTATGAGGAAGAGGACTGTCTTTAAAGCTAATAAAACAGTAAAATATCCCATGTAAAGTAAAATGTGAATTGCCTTTGCTAGCTCAGACTAGCCATTCACTTGCCTACAATAAAATCTTCCCAAATTTTCCAATATGAGAATGCTGAGACTTCACTTTTTTTAAACTGATCTTTGCAGAAATTTTTCATCTTCTCATTTATTGGAACAGAGACTTCTAATACACATTTCCTCCAACATTTATATTTAATATTTCATAACATTAGTAATTTTATATGGAGAGGTCCTCAGCATGTAGAGTTGTGTTTGTAGTGTTACAGTGCATTACCATTTCTGCATTCCCAAAAATCTAATCATGGGAGGGTTCCACACTTTGGGCTATGTTCTCACCTGTTCTGAGAATGCTTTCTGCTTTTGTGTTCCCAAGTTTAGCTGCTTGAATGAGATGTGCAGCACTAACAACTTCCTCCTTCTTCATTGACATTCCTTCTACTAAAAGCAGATCCTCTGTTTGAAGAGCAGGAGAGAAAGCCAAGAGAAAAACATGGTGATGTGGTAAGTCAAGAAATGGATGGTAACAAACAGGCAGTTAAGATCTTTCCATCTCTTTCACTTGCACACTGAAGCCTGAATCCTGAGCAATCCGTACAATCCTAAGTTTTGCCAAAGCAATCATATCCATATTATTCAGAGAACTACTTGTAGATGCAGGACATCAAACTCAAACACTTATAGTATGATAATTCACCAGTCTTGTCAGCCCCAAAAGTTAATACAAGAAAATAAAAGTTCTCAAACTTATCTAAGACTGAGAAGCTACTGCTGAAAGACAATCACTGTGAAACCAAACCTCACAGAATGCCTATCAGATTACCTTACAGCATGCTTTAAAAAAGAGAGACTAAACTCTACTACATGGGTTATGGTAAGTTTGAGACTAGTGGTTCCAGATGTGGCTTGCCTGGGTATTACCATCACTGAAAAAGAACTGTATTGTACTATGCAGGTTGTGGTAGCTCCTGGGTTGGCCATACACAGGAATCCTCTCTGTTTGCCTGTAATATCATCTTTGCAAATTTATTCCTATTTAGTAATCATGTTTTAAAAAATAAAGCACATAGATACCATCATGCAGTTTCTTAGCTTCTCTCTGCAATGCTATTCCAGAGGCATATGCTTCTATGCATCCTTGGCTACCACACAGACACTCTGGTCCGTCTAAAGACACAACAATATGCCCAAGTTCAGCAGCACAGAAAGAACTGCCATGGATCAATTCATGTTGATGAACGATTCCACCTCCAATTCCTGCAAAGATATGAAAACTCCTACAATTAAAAAAAAAAACCAACCCAAAACAAAAGCTAACATTTCACATGGCCTTAACATTTTGCATTTCAGAGATGTTTTAATGCTGTATTTAGACAGCTAAACTTCTGTGCTAAAGAGCCAGAACATTTAAACCTGCAATCCTCTGCTGACCCTTCCCAAACCCTGAGTGGGGATTTATCAGGTAGTTATTATTGCCACCATTCTAAAGGATTTCATACTTAACAAAGGAGAAAAGTTACCCCACATTTGTATTTGAAATATAATAAGCATCATCTCTCATATTCAGTTGCTTATCTTCTAGATACATATCCTCATCTGACTTGTATTTCTGCAGCAGGAAGAGAATTAAGCTACGAAGCTGAAAAATGCAAATTATTCCAGCTAAAGTTGCTCAGATTTTCCTTATTTTGAAAAAAAAGTGGTTTGCCTGCACATCTGTAACAGCAGAACTTCTTTTATCAAGAAGCTTATACTATGTAAAATGTTTCATTTGCCTGAATAAATGAAACAGTACTCTAAAAGAAACAAACAGATACAGTGGCAAAAGGATTTTTGGTTTAAGCACCTAACATATTAGGGTTTTGCAGGAACAGTGATGTTTATGCTTTTAAGATCAGCTGAGTGTCTTGAAAGACAGTGCTGGTATTTTGACTTTGAGTTTCATTGAACTATAATATACTCACCTGTACCAGTAATGAGTGTTACAAAATTTTCTATTCCTTTTCCATGACCAAATTTCCTCTCTGCTAGAGCAGCACAGTTTCCATCATTGTCCACCCAGACTGGCAGATGCAGAGCATCAGATATTGGAGTCCTGAGATCCACAGAGCTCCACTCCTGAATGAGTTTTGTAGAGTGAAGCACAATTCCTTCTCGGGGGTTTACCCGTCCCCCTGTGGAAATACCTAAGTTCCCGAAATACAGGACAGAAAAATCAAAACTAAGTCATGTAATACTTTACGTAAAAGATCTGTTTTTCTCCTTGTAATGACAAGTATTTTTACTTCTAGTACTAGGCTTTGAAGCAGAGTGTGAAAGTAAAAATTTCTCAATTTTCCTGGCAGTGCAATGTCTGACATGTAAAGGTAATTCGTAGGACTCCATTGCTCTAATCACAATGCATCCAGTATCTTAAGACGAACTAGATGGGTAATACTTACTGCTAGTCAGAGAGTTAATGTTCCTTCCTACTTCAGGCAAGATTGCAGTAAATCACTTAATACTTGTGTTCCTTTTTAGTTGTATATGAAAGACATATAATAGCAAACTGTACAAAATAAATTGTTGAAATGATGGAACAGTAGAAGTGTCCTGAAATTTGCTGTAACTCTCAAGATTTACAATCAGTAAAAATAAACACTGGAATTTAAGTAGTAATTTCTACTTAAAAATACGCTGTTTTCCAGGAAAATCGACACTGTCTTCAGAGATTCGTCTATCGTATGGAACAATGGCTAATAATAGGCACTATTAGCCAAACCAGTTTTCTTTAGCTGAAGACGCTTCCAAAGCTGATAGAATCTGTCAGTACCTCTGAAAACTGGCCACTCTATTATGGAGGCATTTAGCTCTAGACAACAAAGTTTGAGCATTTCATCTGTTCTTGTACAGAGATTATGTAATTTTGTCACTTATCTAAAGATGTTCAGAAAAAAAAAGAAAAAAAGAGTCCCAGGGTTACTACTTAATAGAAAGCAGCACAAAAGGTACAAGACAAGCAGCTGAATTGAACATTAAAGTTGTAAGACCCCCAAAAATCTCACTTTGTAAAGAACAAATCATATGACAACCCGTCAGCAAGTACCTAGTAGAATGGACATTCCCAATGTCTCTCCCAATCCTCTAGGATTTTAAGAATCAAATGTTTATTACAATAAAATGTTATTTAATACTTAGTTGCTAACTCAGCAATAGCTTAGTAAAACATGTCTACATTTTCTAAATGCTCTCATTCTGATGTAAATGGCTATAGGAATTAGTGGAAGCTATCTCTTCATCCTCTTTTGTCTACTATCAGCTCCAGAAAGATAACTTTAAAACTACCTAAAAGCAGTAGATAGCTCTCAAGTACCTCTATGTAACATTTGCATACAGATCTGGGTCTCCTTTGTTTTAAAATTTGTGTTTTATAGAACTAAAAAAAAAAAAATTCAGTAGTGTTCTTTGGGCCTGATAGTCTTTACTTTTCCCTCATTTTCTTAAAGCTTTTTAATATAAATGCTTTGAGTGAAAAAAACGCAACAAAAAAACTAAAAAATTGAAACTAACTGCAGAGCTGTTAAAATCTAGACTTATTTGATCATCAAAACAAAAAAAAATGTTGAAAATTACGATTTTTTTTCCAGTCTTACTTTTTAATCACTCTACAAGCCTGTTTTTTATTAGTGGGAGTTCTTCAATTGAAGTTATGCTAGTAGCTAGTAATTGAGTGCTGATAGCAGTTTATAGGACTAAAAGGAGGAAAACACTTTCTTTCTCATTGCTATTAGTAGCTCTTTCTCCTTATTCATTTTCAATTGTTATTACTTTTACCGTTACCTATGACAGCTGGAAGAAGGCCAGCATTACTTTTAAAAAGTCCAGGATTAAGTCCAGCCCTTCTGCTCAGTCTTTCAAAAATTTCTCCAAAGTTAAAGGAATTCTGCATCTTAGGATTATTAGCCTTAATGAAATGACTAGAATCTAATACATTAATTATTCCCATAGGAAATATAGAATCATAGAATCTTAAGGTTCGAAGATCCAAGATCATCAAGTCCAACCATCAAGCTAACACCATCATGCCTACTAAACTATGTCCTGAACTGCCATGTCTACATGTTCTTTGAACACCTCCAGGGATGGTGACTCCACCACTTCCTTGGGCAGCCTGTGCCAGTGCCTGATCACTCTTTCAGTAAATAAATTTTTCCTAATATCCAATCTAAACCTCTCTGGCCGCAACATGAGGCCATTTCCTCTCGTGCTCTCACTAGTTACTTGAGAGAAGAGACCAACACCCACCTCCCTATAACTTCATGTCAGGAAGTTGTAGAAAGCAATGAAGTCTCCCCTCAGCCTCCTCTTCTCCAGACTAAACAATCCCAATTCCCTTAGCCACTCCTCTAAGACTTGTGCTCTAAACCCTTCTCCAGCTCGAGTTCCCCTTCTCTGGATGCACTCCAGCAACTCAACGTCCTTCCTGTAGTGAGGGAACCAAAACTGAACACAGTATTCGAGGTGTGGCCTCACCAGTGCCAAATACAGGGGCACGATCACTTTCTTACTCCTGCTGGCCACGCTGTTCCTGATACAAGCCAGAATGCTGTTGGCCTTCTTGGCCACCTGCACACACTGCTGGCTCATGTTCAGCCAGCTGTCTAGAGCACCTCTAGGTCCCTTTCCACCAGGCAGCTTTCCAGCCACTCTTCCCCAAGCCTGTAGCGTTGCATGGGGTTGTTGTGATCGAAGTACAGGACTTGGCACTTGGCCTTGTTGAACCTCATACAGTTCACCATGGTCCATCAATCCAGCCTGTCCAGATCCCTCTGCAGAGCCTTTCTACCCTCGAGCAGATTGACAATCCCACTCAATTTGATGTCATTTGCAAACTTACTGAGGGACCACTCAATCCCCTCATCCACATCATTGATAAAGATATTAAACAGAATTGGCACTGAGCCCTGGGCAACACCACCTGTGACTGGCCACCAACTGGATTTAACTCCGTTCACCACAATCTCTGGGCTTGGCCATCCAGCCAGTTTTTAACCCATCACAGGGTGCACCTGTCCAAGCCATGAGCCACCACCTTCTCTAGGAGAATGCTGTGGGAGATGGTATCAAAGGCTTTACTGAAATCCAGGTAGATAACATCCACAGCCTTCCTTCCCATATCCACTAAGTGGGTCACCTGGTCATAGAAGGGGATCAGGTTGGTCAAGCAGGACCTGCCCTTCGTGAACTATGCTGGCTAGGCCTGAACCCCTGGTTGTTCTGCACGTGCCAAGTGAGCACACTCAAGACGAATCGCTCCATAATCTTCCCCAGCACCAAGGACAGGCTGACAGGCCTGCAGTTCTCCAGATCCTCCTCTCCTCTTTCCTCCTTCCGGATCCTACCCTTCTTGTAGATGGGCATCACACTGTCAAGCCTCTCATCGTCTGGAACCTCCCGTGTTAACCAGGACTGCTGACAGATGCTGGAGAGTGGCTTGGCAAGCTCCTCCGCCAGCTCCCTTAGTATCCTTGGGTGGATCCTATATGGCCCCACAGACTTGTGCGTGTCCAGGTGGCTTAGCAGGTCGATAACTGCTTCCTCCTGGACTGTGGTAGTTTCATTCCACTCTCTGTCCCCGTCTTCCAGCTCAGAGGGCTGAACACTCTGGGGATAACTGGTCTGGCAAAGAAGGCACTAAATACCTCAGCCTTTTCCTCATCCTTGGTGATGATATTCCCCCTCGCATCCAATAAAGGGTGGAGATTTTCTTTGGTTCTCTTCTTGTTGCTGATGTATTTGCAGAAACATTTCTTGTTATCCTTAACAACGTGGCCGGATTGAGTTCTAGCTGGGGTTTTGCCTTTCTAATTTCCTCTCTACATGACCTAACGAGCTCCCTGTACTCTTCTTGAGTTGCCTGCCCCTTCTTCCAAGAGCAGTGGACTCTCCTTTCTTTTCCCTGAGTCCTAGCAAAAGCTCCCTCTTCAACCAGGCCAGTTGTCTCCCTCGCCTGTTTGTTGTACAGCACGTGGGGACAGCCTGCTCCTGTGCCTTTAAGACTTCACTCCTGAAGAATGTCCAGCCTTCCTGGACCCCTTTGCCCTTCAGGACTGTCTCCCAAACAGGCCAAAGTCTGCCCTCCGGAAGTCCATGGTAGCAGTTTTGCTGATCCCTCTCCTTACTTTTACAATAACTGAAAACTATCATTTTTTGGTTGCTGAGCCCAAGACGGCCTCCGACCACCACATATCCCACCAGCCCTTCTCTGTTAGTAAACAGCAGTTCGAGCGAGGCACCTCCCCTGGTAGGCTCACTCATGAGCTGTGTCAGGAAGTCTCCAGGAACCTCCTGGAGAAGCTCCTGGCTCCTCTCCACATGTCCAGGAACCTCCTAAACTGTCTCTTCTCTGCTGTGTTGTATTTCCAGCACATGTCTGGTAAGCTGAAATCCCCCACAAGAACAAGGGCTAGCAATTGTGAGATTTCTGCCAGCTGCTTGTAGAATGCCTCATCTGCCTCTTCATCCTGGTTGGGTGGTCTATAACAGACTCTCAGCGGGATATCTGCCTCATTGGCCTTCCCCCTCATCCTTACCCATAAGCATTCAACCTTAACATCACCATTGTTGAACTCTACGCAGTCAAAACACTCCCTGAGATACAGAGCCACTCCAGCGCCTCTCCTTCCTTGCCCATCCCTTCTGAAGAGCTTGTACTCCATAGCAGCACTCCAGTCGTGACAGTCATCCCACTACGCTTCTGTGATGGCAACTAAGTCATGGCTATCCTGCTGCAGAATGTCTTCAAACTCCTCCTGCTTGTTGCCCATGCTGCCTGCATTGGTGTAAATGCACTTGAGCTCGGCTATCAATTTCACCCCCAGCCTTGGCACCTCACCCCAAGGCTCATCTCTAGTGAGTTTCAAGCTTAGTTTAAAGCCCTCTCAGTTAGCCCTGCCAGCTCATGGGCGAGAATCCTTCTCTCCCTTGGAGACAGCCAAACTTCATCTGCTGCCAGCAGGCCTGGTGCCACGTAAACCTCCCCATGGTCAAAAAACCCAAAATTCCAATGATGGCACCACCTCCTGAGCTACGTATTAATCAGTTGAGTTTTCCTGTTCCTCTCAGTATACTTCCTTGCCACAGACTGGGTTGAGCAGAACACAGCCTGCACTCTCAATCCTTCAACTAATCGCCCCAGTGTCCTCAAGTCCCTTTTGACAGCTCTTGGACTTCTCTCTGCAACCTCATTGCTGCCAACCTGCACAACCAATAGTGGGTAATAATCAGTGGGATGGACTAGACCAGGAAGTTTCCCAGTAATGTTTCTGACCCAGGCCCCAGGAGGCAGCAGACTTCCCTGTGGGTGAGGTCTGGTCGGCATATGGGGCCCTCTGTTCCCTTCACAAGGGCATTACCTATGACAATTACCCTTCTTTTTTCCTTAACAGCGGCAGTCACCATGCATGGGGCTGACTGGCTCTCCCTAGGCAACTCCCTGGACAGACCCCTGGACAGACCTTCACCAACATCCTCGTTTGTCCGGCCCTCAAGTTCCAGAACCCTGTATCTGTTGTGTAAGGGCAACGAGGTGAGGGAGACTGGGAGGGGATTTGCCTACTGCTCCAAGCAGGGACTTGTCTCCATTCCCCTCTGTCTCTTAGGTCCCTTTCTCCCACATGGAGGCCAGGAGGACAGGGGATCCTCTGCTTCTTGCGGAGCCTCCACCTGCTGCCTTGGCCTCAGGAATGGCAGGGAGTGGCTCCACCAATCTATCTCCCGCTCACACTCCCTGATACTTCTCAGCCTTTCCACTTCCTCCTTCAGCTCTGCCACCAGGCTAAGCAGATCATCCACCTGGTTGCACCAAAAACAGCTGTTGTCTCCGCTGCCCTCCAGGATGAGTGTTAGGCTCAGGCACTCCCTGCAGCCAGAGACCTGGACTGCTGCATCTTTGTGTGGGAGTGCCGTCTGGGTCGCCACACTCTTCTGGCAATGGCTTTCGGGCGAGTAAAAGCCATAGCTGGGTCCTGTCCTGGAAGGGCAGTGACCAGCAGCTGAGTACCCCCTGGCGCCAGGAGAGGAGATTGCTCCCCGCCCGCGCAAACTGCCGCGCTACGCCCTGTTCGCCGCGCTCCGGGTCGCTCGCGCTCCCTGGGGGCGGCTCTTGTGTGCAAGGGGGGTTGGGCCGCCGTCAAGCCCGACCCGCCCACGCGGAGTCAGACCTGCTGCTCGGCAGGGGGCTCACTTTGGCCGGCTCAGGGGTTGGGGGGGCGGGAGTGGGCTGGGGTAGCTTCTCCCTGCGGTTTTTCCTTCGCGGTTTGGCCGCGGTTTTTGCCGATTCAGGAAGTGTCCCCCAGCGCAATCCTCCGCTTCGGAGCCCTTCGCCTCAGTGGCTTTGCTGAAAAATGATGTCATTATATGTCATTCTCTAAAGAAAACTTTAAAAATTTCAGATACTATTCTGATTTCAGTATTATCAATTTCAGATAGTATTCTGATTCAAACTATGAGTCTGAAGGAGGCAAAGGACAGCTAAGAAAAATAGCCAGGTAAGAAATTTCTTATTCTGTAGCACAACTTTTCCCCTTATTACTCAATGAATGAACAGTAAGCAATCAGTCACAGAATGAAGGAGGCTGAAGAATAAATAGAAATGTAATTCTTATGAAATTACAAACAAAAGGAAAGGTTTTTCCCCACATATAAACCCCTGTAAACCAGTTTATGGTTTCTTTATTTTAGTCAGTGTAGCTGAGTGTAAATTGTCCTTAGATACCTGCTATAGTGACTACTGCAGAGTTTACCATCTTTTCTACCGGAACTGTGAGGCTTTCAAGATCTAGCATTTCAACACAATAAAATAATCTGCGTGGTTATCATGTGTATTATCCAACAGATAGTCTGAAATATTTGATTTGAAGGTCATATTTCTTCTTATGGCTTTGTGTACTTCACGTTGTTTTGGAAAATATTTTTAAAAGAAGTTCAAATTAACTTTTCTTCCTAACGTGTGATTCAAGTAAGTTTTGGTTGGGAACAAATTACTTTTCTTTTAGAGCATTTCTAAGCTAAAATGAAGATTTAATTGAAATTTAATCTGTCATTTTAGCCTTTTTTAGTCTGCCCTAGTTTAACTGAAGATTCTGCTGCACAGTTGATCCTGGTGAAAGACTTACTTACAGACAGTAAAGGAAATGTCACTCAGCTGCACTTGTTTCAAGAGCTGTTTCAATATACACTTAAGCATCTGACTCACAATTCTGAGACTTCAGGGACCTTCAAAATCCACAAAATCTATATACCATACATTTTAGATATAGTTTAGATATAATTTAGCAGATTGCTTTCATGGCTGTGACAGGCAACTTCAGCTTCTCATTTTCACACATTTAAAAAAGTTTTTGTGTTAAGAATATAATTTAAGAGCTTAAAATACACAGGATCCATTTTAGAAAGCTGTTTTAAATTAATTAGTAGTGATTTCATGTTAGTATTTTTTAGCTTACCTACTCCCAAAATTCTGCAGTTCACATTTACTGCCTCCGATGCAGCCTCCACACACATCTTTAGAATTAATTCTAGTCTGTCTTCATAAGTTTTAGGGTTGAGCTGGGTATACTTCTTAACTATTTCACCCTAGAAATTAAAAACAACAAAACATGCCTCATAGAAACATACTTGATGATGAAATTTCTCTTCAATTTAAACTACACGTGAACTTGAAAATGGAGAGTCATAATTTCTCCCTTTCAAAGAAAAATACAGATGCATGCCTTAGGTATTGGTCCTACAGGCTGTTCTGTGCAAGATTCTTGATAACTCTGGGGGACAAGTTTGCAAGATTAGGCATTACATTATGTTTCTGTAATCAACTTCCCCTGTCTGAAACAAAATACATATTTTAAAGAACACACGGATTGTGTAAGGAAGTATCACAGGAGCTACTGGAACTGTTGTTAGGAGTAAACCATGATGCAGCAGTGCTCTTAAGCTCAATACTATAAAGTGTTAAAAAAAGTAAGACAGTAGCAAATGCTAAAAAGCACAGAAAACGTGCTTGAAGAATAAAATGTTTCAAATTTGACTACATGAAAGTTTTGCATGGTGTCACAGACACTGCTATTTTACCAGGAGGAGGAGAGTCATCCAGAGAGAAATGCTAGAAATTTCAATGCAAAATTTACGATCCTTTCAGAAATAACTTTTTTTTTTTTTTTAACAAAATTATACTTCTGAGTCACTTAAAATATTTCTGGAGTAACATCTACTGTGATGTATGTTGTATGGGGAAGGGAGGGTCCAGGAGGAAACGATTATATGTTTCTATGATTATTTTCAACCCTAGGAGTCAGGCAGTGGTAATGAAAGCATCCATTATGCATGTGTGAATCTCTGGGTACTAAGGAACTAATCTTAACGTAATGTTAATATTGCAGGATTAGGCCAGGAAACTGCAGAAAATATGCCGCTTAGCAATGTTATTCTACCTATTATATTGTACTCTACAAAATACCTAAGTGAACACCAGTGTATTAATGCAAGTAAACATAAAGGAGTAACAAAGTGTTCTGATTTTATTTAGTGAGGGAAGGCTACGGTGGCAGCTTCTGTAAGAAGCTTCTAGAAGTTGTTCCTCTTTGTCCAGTGGACTTGGCTGGGCCTAGGGCAGACCTGCTGCTGGGCCAAGCCAATTGGTAGCAGAACATTCCCTGATAATGCTTCTGCAATAACATATTTAAGAAGGGGAAAAACAGAAGGGAAAAAAAAAAAAGAAGAAGATGTGAAAAAGCTGAAGCAGGGGCAGAGAGGGGGAGGCATGAGCCTTGTGGGCCTTGCAGCCCTCACCCACTGGCCTCCTGTCAGGTGGCCATCTGGGCTTGACTCCGCCCAGCCTGGCTGCCAGAAAGTGCAGAGGAGATGTGAAGAGAACCTGAGAGGTGTCTGCCTGCCGATTGTGAAGAATTTTTTGTGAAAGGAATGGCTGCAGACACCAAGGTCTGTGAAGAAGGAGAGGGAGGAGTAATATTGCTCCTTGCAGACATTCCCCTGCAGCCTGTGGTAAAGACCACGGTGAAACAGGTTGTCCCCCTGCAGCTCATGGAGGCCCACGGAGGAGCAGAGATCCACCTGCAGCGTGTGGAGGACCCCAAACCAGGGCAGGCGGATGCCAGAAGAAGGCTGTGGCCCGTGGAGTCTGTGTTAAAGCAGCCATTCTAGAGGGACTGCACCCTGTGGAAGAAATGACCAATGCCTAAGCAGCTCACAAAGGACTGTAGCCCACAGGGGAGGAATGTGAGGAGTTCTTCCCTTGAGGAGGAAGGAGCGAAATAAAGCAACGTGTGATGATCTGACCATAAACCCCATTCCCTCTTCCCCGCTCTGCTGCTCTGTGGGGAAGGAGGTAGAGATAATGTTAAGCCCGGGAACAGGGAGGGGTGGGGGGAAGTTATCTTGTTCTCTTTCTCATTATCCTGCTTTGATTTTAATAATAAATGAATAGTTTTCCCCAAGTCGAGTCTGTTTTGCCTGTAATGGTAATTTTAAGGATCTCTCCCTCTCCTTACCTCAAACCTTGAGCCTTTTTCTTATATTATCTCTCCTTGTTCCCTCACAGGGTCGCGGGAGTGAGAGAGAGACTGCTAGTCTGGTCCTGAGTGGGGCTAAACTACTATACTATATAGACTGCAATATGCAACATGTCTGAGTCAGTGTTGCCAAAATAACTTTGAAAATTTCAAGACATTAATGGTTGGAGTATTAGATCCCATCCTCTCAGTATCACATGAGCAATATGGTCTGGGGATTTTTATTCTGTTTAGCTTTCTGTTCACTTTTGGTTTGGAGGGGGAGGGGAATCGGAGGAAGTTCCTTTGGAAGATGAGGCTGCAGCAAACATTATCAGAAGACACAACAGCTTTTAAAAGGACATGTTGGAAACTTAGTTATTTTCTTCATGAAAAGAAAACTGCACCTTCAATCTCCTGTTAAATGCTTATTACATCTGTTGCATAAGTTTTATTATTAAATTCTGATCCTTTTCACTCTAACTTGCTAACATTTAAACTTTCATAAATGCCACCTCAATCTACACTCTGCAAAGGGACAGGATTTTTTAAAAGGATTTTTTAAGAAGGACATGGACCAGTTGGAGAGGGTCCAGAGGAGGGCCACAAAGATGATAAAAGGGCTGGGGCACCTCTCCTATGAGGACAGGCTGAGAGAGTTGGGGCTGTTCAGCCTGGAGAAGAGGAGGCTCCGGGGAGACCTGATAGCGGTCTTCCAGTACCTCAAGGGGGCCTACAAGAAAGATGAGGAGAGGCTGTTCACTAGGGCCTGTTGCAATAAGACAAGGAGTAATGGTTTTAAAATAGAGGGGGGTAGATTTAGATTGGAAATTAGGAAAACATTTTTTACAATGCGAGTTATAGAACACTGGAACAGGTTGCCCAGAAGGGTGGTGGAGGCCCCATCCCTGGAAACGTTCAAGGCCAGGCTGGATGAGACTCTGAGCAATCTGATCTAGTTGGGGATGTCCCTGCTTCTTGCAGGGGGTTGACTAAATGACCTTTGAAGGTCCCTTCCAACCCTAACCATTCTATGATTCTAAAATTAATTTTTTTTTCCTGGCTGCTTTGGCAGAAAATGTGGTGTCAATTTTACTTATAAAAAAATATACTTATAAAAGTTTTCTTTAAGGCCTCAAAGATCTGCCAGACATCTCATTTTAAATTAATGCAAAAATTCTGGACCATATCAGGTCAATTTACATAGCCTTTCATCTTTCTGCAGGCAACTTACTTTTCTTTCTTGGTAATTATGTCTAACTGATCTAGTTATCCGGAAGTATGCAGTGTAACAATAGGAATAATTGTCCAATACTGTTGAGAATAAAAGAAAAAAACTTCTCATCATGAGTCTTATTCACATCTTTAAAGTGCTCCAGAGTTAGGATTTTTATGGTTTTTTTTTTCCCCTGAAACAGGAAGACAGGTATTTAAATAAGTTAAAATTCTTTAGTCCTAATTATCATTTCATTTATCAACCTGGATAAGAATTATTTCAAATATTTTTACACCATCGCCATGTAATTTTTACCTCATAAGCTTGAGGCTCCTAAGTTTAAATAGAAATTTAGTGGGTTTTTTTTCACTGATCTGAATAATCAGCGGATCGTCATGGGTTTATTTACTTCTTCCACTATATGATGCCTTTGCGAGTGATCTGAAAACCAGATTGATACTGATGCCATTTTGGTAGCCTCACTTGCTGTTTTTTAAGATTTCTGATTTTGTTATGTTTGCCAAATATAAACTTTCATCTTTCTAAATTAGCTGCCAAGCTTTTGTAATACATTGTCTATGACTGGCAGAGCTATGCAAGCAATGCATACCTATTAGTGCTATGACACAGGCAAAGGAAAGCTTCCTACTGTGCCATTACCAGAGAAATCAGTTGAGGAACTTCTAAGCATGGAGACTGTTAAATCACACAGCATCCCTAAATCTGAACATCTCTCCATACAGCCTTTACAAGGCTGTAACTTCAAACTTATTTCCAATGGGTTACTTTACAGGAAGAGAGGCACTTTAGATGCAAAACTCACTCAGTCTAGTGTATGTATCAAATTCTACTTATTCTGATTATGGTATTTGTCATAGTTTGATCAAACACCTCTTTTCGTACATCAAAGGACACAGTCAACACAATAAAAAAAAACAAACCACCAACAACAAAAAACTCTGATAGGAATTTTAGAAGATTATTGTACAACTCAAATGCACCACCCTTTTCCAATGCAAGATCAACAAACTATGATTCAGTTGGTTTTAAGAGACCTTTTTAAACCAGTTGCTATTATTTTGGCAATGAAGACACCTTACTCTTCCAGACTATCTATTCCATTGAGAGCTAAGCTAGATAATAAGAAAAACTTTAAAATAATTTTCCCTTCTACTGTTCTAATACTTTACTACTTGTTCATGTACAAGTAAATCTGATTTTTCTCTTCATGGATGAGACTTCTATATATCTGAAAGCTTTTTTTTTTTTCCCCCAGTCAGTTTCCTCTTCTCTAGAATAAACAATTCTAGCTTCTTCACCTTTTCTGTTTTCCATGTCTGTAATAATTATCATTGTTTTTCTCCTGATTCTGCTCCAATTGGTCTATATCTCTGTGGTGTGATAGATTACAGTGAGCACTATTCCAGCTGAGGCTTGGTTCTGTCTTACTGATTATGCTTCTATGCAGGGAGATACTGAGAATTTTTTATTACAGGCTGTTCTTCTCTTGGTAGAAGAGATGCAAAATTCTGTATCCTGAACCCACCCACCATGAACCTAGCACTCTCCCTCAGTAAACTACTTTGCTAGATGCTAGTTGTTGCTCAGAATGGTTCTGTGTGTCCATTAGATGGCTGTGTAAGGCAGCAGGGAAGTAAAAAGACTGCTCTTGGAGCCTTTCCCTTTTAACCTCAACATATACAAAGCTGCAGGGTGAACTGAAGTCACCTTTACAGGGAACCAACACACCTGAAAGTTGTCCTGTTCTTTGAGCTCTATATGACTTCCCACAGACACGGAGCAGCTAGGACCATGCACCACCAAATATGCTTTGGTAGTTTAACAGCAGCCTTAGAAGAGCAAAGGAGCAGGCGAATTGTATCAAGACTGTATGAGAGGTGCAACAAATGAGGGAAAATCCACTTTGCCCCTCAACAGCAAAAGCCAGTAGGACTGCTTTGTTTTGGAGCTCTTTTGCATCATAAGCCCATATCCCCACTGCAGGAACAAAACTACAAAGCCCATTAGAATTTGCAGAATATCTCAAAGCACAACAGAATATGTACCTTCATGCTGACAACTGCTACTCGGAGATTTGTACCACCTAGATCCACAGCCAGAGCACTCTGTGTCTCTAGAATATAGTCAATATCTTGAGAGATATTATCTTTGACAGGAGGAAAACAGAATTTCTTTTGCAATGGCTCTTTGAGGTCAATAGACTTGAGGAACTTCAAAATCCTTGGAACAGCATTACCATCTCCATATATTTTTGAGCTGTAATAGGAAAAAAAAAACAACAATTAAATTGAAAATAACACTGCGATATATAGAGTTCTTTAGATGACAAAAAGCCTGTAACATTGTATCACTACCAAATTATGATATGGCTACTATGACAATACTGGAGCTCACATTCGTTGAGTCTGTTATGGGATATGGTAGAGAGTGTTAGTAGTTTGAAGATTAGCTCTATTTTGGAATATGAAACATGGAATGTACAAAATGGGAAAGCTAATGATGCCAAAAAAAATTATGGAAAGTTTAATGAAAGGACCCACATAATAAAGCTCTAAAATCATGGAAAGTTTATATATATGCTACAGGTCCAAATAAGATGTACTTACCATATAGATGACAACTATGTAATAATAAATGTACGTTCATGTCAATTTACAACATATAAGTCTGATTTTAAAACATCAACATACATAGTGTCAGATATTTGGTATTACAGAATTCAGTTTTATTACTCTGTTGAGGTTCTTAAGAAATATACTTTGATTCTTGTCCTTAATTAGACAAATAGGAAGTTTATAATAATGTCTATGTTAAAGCACTGAGAGTTGATGTAGGAGAAAGCTTTCTGTCTTTCTGTGTGCAGCTAGAAGAATTGCTTGCTACGCAAAAAGAGGAACCCACTGTGAAAAACTTTTAATTGAAGCATCTCTCCTGTGAGTACAGGCTAAGAGAATTGGGGTTTTTCAGCCTGAAGAAGAGAGGGCTCTGGAAAGACCTTATAGCAGCCTTCCAGTATCTAAAGGGGGCCTACAAGAAAACTGAGGAGGGAGTTTTGACAAGGGCATCTAGTAGTATGACAAACAGTAATTGCTTTAAATTGGAAGAGGGTAGGTTTAGATTAGACATAAGGAAGAAATTCTTTACTGTGGGAGTGGTGAGGCACTGGAACAGGTTCCCCAGAGAAGCTGTGGATGCCCCATCCCTGGAAGTATTCAAGGCCAGGTTGGATGGGGCTTTGATCAGCCTGCTCTAGTGAGAGATGTCACTGCCCATGACAGGCATTTTAGAACTAGATGATCTTTAGAGGTCCCTTCCAACCCAAACCATTCTATGATTCTATGAATACTGTATGGCTAGAGAATAACGAAAAGCATCTTGCTGTAATCCTGCAGCTTCCTTGGAAGCTTGCACTCAGGACTCTCTATGCCTGAGGTCAATCCAGCTATGAAGTAGTGTGTCCTTCAGGCACAAGTCAGAGGTAGGCAGACAGGTTATTCTCCCCCATGCTGCTCCTATGGAACAAGCTCTCTTAATCATGCTAGCCTCAAGTAACATATGAATTTTGTCCTCTTGACTTTCTATTGGATGTTAAATTACTGGTTATATCAAAACATTACTAGTAACATTTTGCCTTACGAATACTAATCTGCATATCGGACATTGCACTATGATTCTGAATGAGGGATGTGAAATGAAAAATAATTTGTAACCTCAGACTACTGCATTAAAAGTACTCCAATCAAACATGACGAACCACCTCAGGACTAAATGTCTTTTACTCTACTGCTTTAACATTGCCTCCAATGAAGCAAGATGAATGTACTTACCATGGATACTGTTTACCAAACTGCAGCTGTAGAGCATGTAGAATCTTATCCTGTGTATCAGCATCACGAACATGAAGAACGTTTTCACCTAGATGACAAAAGTTAACATAATAGGACAGGTCAACTCTTCAAATTACATTAGAGGACAAAAGCTGCTTTAGAAATGAAAAAATAATTATTTTTGTTTTCTCTAAGCAGGAAGGACTCTAGCCAGCTCAGCATCGCTCTTCATCAGTTATGTGCCTCCCCTTACTCCCAATAAAGCACTGGTGATGCCTATGAAATGCTGTTATGTGTTACAAAACACTAGAGAGTAGAATATTAGCCTTCAACAGAATATTAGTATTACATTTAAAATGTACAAGTGAAAATGGAGTAAATGGCTATTTGTGTCATATCTGCATATCTCTGAAATACCACAATACAGTTATTTCCTCAAGTAGTGAAAAGTTTATATTTTTTGAAAGTGACATTATAATACATGTCAAACATCAAACTAGCTATATAGAAAAACAATTAGTTGCCTATTCTGCTAAATGAAATCCACTGCAAATGGACATATATTTTAACTTATCTGTAGGTAAAAGCCATTACCTTAGGTAAAATACACAAGCAGCACTAACATGGTAAAGGAATAGCCAGCGAAGCTTTAAAATATGTTAAAAATTATGACGCACTGATATTGCAAGATGGCCTCTGTCCAGCATTCATTCAGCTTTATCCTGTAGAACAAGAAAACCTCAGAACCAAGAGGAAATTAAAGCAGTTAAGCAAACATGTACCTGTTTCTCTTCCTGTCTGACGTGTCCCCAGGTTGATGACAGGTGTACCAAATGCTCCCACCTCTCTGACACCACAACTGCTGTTACCAATCATACAACCAGCATGAGCAACTAGCTGAATGAACTGGTCAAATGGGACATGCTTTACTGCCCGAAAATTGGGATGATGTTCAATGCCCTTCTTCCTCATCACTCGAACCATCTCTTTGCTTCCTACAGAAAAACAAGAGATAGAATAAATGTTTCAAGTTCTTTTGTTAAACTGAAAGGCCAAACATGCAAAGGAGTTGCCAGTTCTGAGTTTGTTTTGTTCTTTTTTTATCCTCACAGTGTAAGTTGCAGAGCTGGACATGTAAGCCAAGTTTGATCCCAAAATCCATTGCAAAAATATTTTTGTAGTTTTTAGTTAATTTAAGGGGCACGAATATTGCTTCTAAATGTCACATTTTCCCTTCACCTTCCTCTGCACACTGAAAAGCTGAAATGTCCTCCAGCTGCAGCGGATGCACACCTGATGCTGAGACCAGTTACTTCCATCTAGCTGGAGGTTCTGGGATAAAAGCACACTATAAGAACCGATGTATGCTTTAAAGACAATCAGTTATGTGTCCCTCTCTCACGAAAGTACTTTACTCACCTGCATCCACATTAGGGAATAGAACAAGTGTTCTCTTGTTGAAGGAGATGAGTGCATCTAGTGTCAGCTCAAACATCTTTATGGAATGCTTGATATCTGTGGTTACAGGATGTTGCAGAGCAACTATATAATCTCTGGTTTTGACATCTTCACCTGTTCAAATGGAGCCAAATAGAAGTTTTTTTTTTATTGGCATAGAATAGTAAGAGAAAGGGAGGACATACTTTAGAAACTGCTAATGTGAAAACCTGAACAGTCCACTAAATGGGATATGTAACATAAGGTTGAATGCTACAGTAAAACTCAAGGGAGTACCAGGAGAACATAGATTGTCACTTGCCTCTCTAAGCAACTCCTATAACGTTAGAGACCACTGCCTAAGCCTCAATAAATTGTTAAATTGCAGGCCTGCATCTAAAGTTTTGCAAGACTATCAGGGTCAAGAGCCTGTTCTCACACCAGTGTAAATCTGGAATAACATGAAAGCCCTGAAGCTGCTCAGATTTTCTGTCCGTTCTCCATCTTCAAGCAGACTTTATTCCCATTGCTTTAAAAAAGTCAAGCTTAAAAACAAAAAGTTGGTTTAGTATATTTGGTAAAAAAAGTTTATCTGCAAATTATTCACCTATTGATCTAAGAAGATTCTAGCTTCCAACCACACAGGTTAATGTGCTATACAGGAGACTACTTTGTCAAAAATAAAAAGCAAACACAAAACTCCATTGTTTACAGGAATTAGTTTTAAGTGAGTATGAAACACCAAAAGCCTTTGGTGCATGTTGCCCCATTGCAATGCATTCTCCAAAAGAATGTTTGTAATATAAATTAACTTACTTTTTTTTTTCAATTAGCCCTGAACAGCTCTGATTCTATTTAAATATATCCTTTACATCAAAATAAGTGTTCATATAATACTGTTGTTTTTAAATTGTTCAGCTCAGAGAAATTACCCATTTAAGAAGCTGGGGGTTTTTTTATTTGGTGAAAGGATCAGAAGTGTTTACTAGGACAGATTTGTAGCTTTCCAGCTACATGTGGTAGAACACAGATCAAAAGAAAATGTATAAATAAATAAATAAATAAATAAATAAATACTAGATACTATTACCAAAGATACTAGTTTTTTAGAGAAGAACAAGTTGATGCTTGATACTCATCACCCATTAAGCAAACTTAAACTTATGAGCAGGAAGTCAGTCTGTTCCTTTCCTGTACTCTTCTTAGAGACACTGGTCAACAGACTGATAACCTAGATACTGAGTTTATCTAGTGTTGAAAGTCATATGAAAAACATAAAAAGTGAACTGCTCACCTAGCCACATGCGTATAACACTCATGTAGTCCTTATTTTTGGCAGAGAGAAGCTTGTCATATGAGGGACAGCCTGCTAAAAGGATGCGGTCATGGTCTTCACACATGGCTATCAAATGCTGCTCTGCACTCCTTGTGCAGCACACGTGGTAATGTGCCAGTTTGGTTATAGCATGTCTGATAGAGTCATCAATGGTCCCACTGACTTCCCCACCTTCAATGTGAAGAATGCGAATATTCATCAGGGCTGCAGATGTGGCCAGGGCCAAAGCATCAAATCTGTCCCCATGAACTATCATTATGTCAGGTTTCAGGCGATTCAGGACGTCTGGTAACTTGACTAATGCAAGGCCCACTGACTCCACCATAGCTGCCTCATCCTCCCCTCTCACAATGGTGTGCAATCTTGTATGAATATCGAAGTCATCTTGTTCAATCATACGATAGGTATTACTAGAAGGTAAGAGGAAAAGGGTTAGAGTTGGTTTTACAGCAACATAGCTTGACAAAATAACTGCATATTAGACTAGTTGGACTGAGTGTGAACAAAGGCCTGCTTATCACATATCCTTCATTGAGGAAACTAGTTTTTAAAATTTTAACAAAATGTGTTCTCATCCATATGAAGATGATCCATCATGTTCCAAGCATTATTTTTTTTCTAGACACCTTTAATGAGCCTTGGTGAACATGTTCTGGAAACCCTCAGAAATCAAACTCTTTGTTCATGGGGATGGATGAGGAGCTGGCAGAGAGCTTATGGGTCAGGATTAAAGGGAGGGCAGAGACAGGTGACATTACAGTGAGGGTTTGCTACAGCCACCTGTACAGGAGGACCCGTGGATGAGGCCCTCTATAGACAGATAGGAGCAGCCTTATGGTCACAAGTCCTGGTCCTCATGGGGGACTTCAACCAACCTAATATCTGTTGGAGGGACAACACAGCCGGGTGATCCAGGAGGTTCCTGGTATGTGTTCATGATAACTTCCTCCTGCAAGTGATAGAGGAGCCAATGAGGAGAGGCCCTGTGCTACACCTTGCTACACCAACAGGGAGCAGCTGGTGGGGAATGTGGAGCTCAAGGGCAGCCTTGACTGCAGTGACTATGAGATGGTGGAGTTCAAGATGCTTAGGGCAGCGAGGAGGGCGTGCAGCAAGCTCTCTGTCTGGGACTTCAGGAGAGCATACTTTGGCCTCTTCACGGATCTGCTGGGCAAAGTGCCATGTAACATAGCCCTGGAGGGAAGAGGACCCAGGAAAGTTGGTTGATATTCAAGGATCACCTCCTCCAAGCTCAGAAGCAATGCATCCCAAAAAGACAGAAGTCTAGCAAAAATGCCAAGAGGCCTGCATAGATGAAGAAGGAGCTCCTGGACCAACTGAAAAACAAAAAGGAGGCCTACAGAGGGTGGAATCAAGGACAGGTAGCATGGGAAGATTACAGAGAGATGGTCTGAGCAACCAGGGATCAGCTAAGAAAGGCTAGAGTATTGACAATGAAATCTGGCCAGGGATGTCAAGGACAACAAGAAAAGCTTCTATAGATATGCTAGGGTTAAAAAGAAGTCCATGGTAAATGTGGGCCCTGTATGGAAGGAAATGGGAGACCTAGTTACCCGGGACATGGAGAAGGCTGAGGTACTTAATGACTTTTTTGCCTCAGTCTTTGCCAGTGAGGGCTCTAGCCACATCGCCCAAGTTGCAGAAGGCAAGAGCAGGGACTGGGAGAATGAAGAACTGCCTACTGTAGGAGAAGAGCAGGATCTAAGGAACCTGAAGTTGCACAAGTCCATGGGACCTGATGAGATGCATCCATGAGTCCTGAGGGAACTGGCAGATAAAGTTGTCAAGAGACTGTCCATCATATTTGAGAAGTCGTGGCAGTCTGGTGAGGTTCCCGCTGACAGGAAAAGGGGTAACATAACCCCTATTTTTAAAAAGGGGAACCAGGAAGACCCAGGGAACTACAGGCTAGTCTCACCTCTGTGCCTGGAAAGGTCATGGAGCAGGTTCTCCTGGAAACCATGCTAAGGCACATGGAGAGCAAGGAGGTGATTGGCGACAACCAACATGGCTTCACTAAGAGCAAATGATGCCTGACTGGTTTGGTGGTCTTCTGTGACACAGTTACAGCATTGGTGGACAAGGGATGACCAAATGACATCATCTACCTGTACTTGTGCAAGGCATTTGACACTGTCCCACACAACATCCTTGTCTCTAAACAAGAGAGATACGGATTTGATGGACGGAACACTCAGTGGGAAACAAATTGGCTGGATGGCCACACTCAGAAAGTGGTGGTCAATGGCTCAGTGTCCAAGTGGAGACCAGTGATGAGTGGCATTCCTCAGGGGTGGATGTTGGGACTGGCCCTGTTCAACATCTTTGTCAGTGACATGGACAGTGGGATAGAGTGCACCCTCGGCAAGTTCACCAATGACACAAAGCTGTGTGGTGTGGTTGGCACGCTGGAGGAAAGGGATGCCATCCAGAGGGACCTTCACAGGCTGGAGAGGTGGGCCGTGCAAACCTCATGAAGTTCAACAAGGCCAAGTGCAAGGTCCTGCATGTTGGTCGGAGCAATCCCAAGCACAAATACAGGCTGGGTGCAGAATGGATTGAGAGCAGCCCTGAGGGGAAGGACTTGGGAGAGTTGGTGGATGAGAAGCTCAACATGAGTGGGCAACACATGTTTGCAGCCCAGAAAGCCAAACGCATCCTGGGCTCCATCAAAAGAAGTGTGGCTAGCAGGTCGAGGGACTTGATTCTTCCTCTACTCCGCCCTGGTGAGACCCCACCTGGAGTACTGTGTCCAGTTCTGGAGCCCCCAACATAAGAAGGACGTGGACCAGTTGGAGAGAGTCCAGAGGAGGGCCACGAAGATGATCAGAGGGCTGGAGTACCTCTCCTATGAAAACAAGTTGAGAGAACTGGGGCTGTTCAGCCTTGAGAATAGAAGACTCTGGGGAAACCTAATAGTGGTCTTCCAGTACCTAAAGCTAGCCTATGGGAAAGACAGGGGGAAACTCTCTAGCAGGGCCTGTTGTGAAAGCATGATGGGTCATGGTTTTAAAATAGGAGGTGGTAGATTCAGACTAGACATCAGGAAAAAATTTTTTACCATGAGGGTGGTGGAACACTGGAATAGGTTGCCCAGAGAGGTGGTAGATGCCCCATCCCTGGAAACATTCCAGACTAGGCTGGACAGGACTCTGAGCAACCTGATCTAGTTGGAGACGTTCCTTCTCCTTAGAGGGGGGTTGGACTAGATGACCTTTAAAGGTCCCTTCCAACTCAAACTATTCTATGATTCTATGTCTTTGCAGAGCCTTTCAGGGAAGAGATAAGGATAATTTCCATTCAGGAAAGGTATGCTGAGTCTTCACTCATGTATTGACTTTGCTGGACAAATGTCTAAATACAACAGATATGATGCAAAGCTGAGGCCTGTACTTTCAAGGAAAACATCTTGCAGATAGCATCTGTTTTTCAGAGTCTGTATTTGAGTTTTATCAAGATTTACGTACTCATAGATTTAAGAAATCACTGCACTGCCTTTAAATTCAAAAGCCTGTTGCACTAAAAAAAGAGTTTTCCATACATACTACCAGCTTCATTCCACAATGACAAAGTTAAAACATTCCTTGAATACTGAGAATTGTTATTGTTTACAGTTACTTATTTGAAATATGAAAGATCATACATCTTTGTAAGATTACCTGTCTTCCACGTTCATTAAACCTGACCTAAGTATTCTGCACGCTCTGGCTGGAATAAGAGAGAAAAAACCCAGGAGTTTTCCAATTTTGTCTTCAACCCATCTGACACATTCACTGTCTTATTCAAAGGATTACACTTTTAAACTCATTTAAATCAGATTTAATTTTCATTAAATCCACCCGCTAGTCAGATTCTGCAAATGAAAATCTCATGATCTGCAAGCTGAGCAAAGATAGCAAAGACTATGGAAGTGCTCCAGCTGAAGTAAAGAAGCAATCTCTATTCTGCCTAACTAAAGAGAACCCTATCTACTCAATTGTACTCACCGCTGTAACAGGATGTATTCTTACTTGTCAGGTAATCTGTGTTTTTTAAAAGGCAAAATTATGTGGCTGAGTGAAGCGGCTCAGATTTTTATAGCAAAAACTGTATTACATTTCCAACTCCATTTACAATTACCCTTCATAGACTTGCCTTTTTCCCTACTATGTGTATTTATCCCAAACTTTCTTCCCTTCTATATTCTTTCCTTTCTGAGAGTCAACATCTAGGGAACAAACAAGATTGCATTTTTGGTATTTTGTTTCTTTTGCTATCCAAGTGTTTCAGTAAGAAATATTTCACAGGATCACTGTAATTTGAATTTTGCTGATGTTGATTACCCTACTGAAATCACTGGAACACATACATTTTAAGGACTCATTAATTTTCTAGGATCCCCAAGCAGTACCAAGGTTTAAGAATACTTAGCACAAAGCAACTAACAGCAACATGTGTCAGATCAAAATCTCTATTGCTTTGTGCATTACAAACCATTTACATAGAATAAAATAGTAATTTGGAACGGGCCCTTAAAGGTAATCTAGTCCAACCCCCCTGCAAGAAGCAGGGATATCTTCAACTAGATCAGGTTGCTCAGAGCCCCGACCAACCCGACCTTGAATGTTTCCAGGGATGGGACATCTTCCACCTTCCAGGAATCAGAGAGACAAGTGTTAAATACCTTGGAATTGGACAAGTAGTATTTCATACTACTTTGCACATTTCTTGCATATAGCAAAGGGTTCAAGACTGTAGAAAAATCAGGGCCATGTTTCTTCTCTTCAGCAAATTAAATGGGATTATCCAATTTCTCTAGTAACACAGAATACAGTTCAACATGCTAACTTGGCAAGAAGTTTGATTGCCTTTTTTTTTTTTAAATCAAGTTTAAAGTTAAATCAAGTTAGTTACAGAGCACTATAATGAGAATGGGCAGCAGTGGAACTTCCTATCTTAGCAGATGGAGACAATACAGCTTCCTCACACCCTAACTTATAAAGTGCCAAAATTTCTCATTGGAAAGTCCAAAAGTGTCTTTACTTGAAGATATGCATAACATTTCTAAAAGTTCAGCAATGCTGATACACCGCAAGTCTTATGCTAAAGTCTGAATTTGACTTGCAGAGTAAGCGTTGTCCTATGTATTTCACTTACTGGGCCCAATCTGTTAAATGCAGCCTGAGCAAAATGAACAAAACAACAACCACAACCCCAACAAGAATACACATGCTGTTCCTTCTGCCTTTTCCCCAGCAAACAGGTGAATATTCACCTAGGATATGGGAAGTCCTTCCAAAGGAAGGGATTTGGACCAAGACATTCCATTCTCCCAGGCAGGCAATCTGACTGCTTACTTCTAGTCTGTTATAGAGGGGATTGTAATCTCTCCTGCCAAACCATACCTAATATATCTATCAGTTATTCATTTTGTCAGAAAGAGACAACTTCCCTTTCCTTCCTCCACAATCCTGCAAGTAAGAACTAACAGTATTCTTCTGGTATATGGAACATATAAGTACTTCCTACAATAACTACACAAAGTGGAAAAGCTGCAAATGATTGAAGACTATCCCTTCTCTGTGAAAATTAAAACCTGTAGCACATTTCCATTTGATAATCACCAGATTCTTAGGGAATCTGAATGAACTGAGTTTCTCACTTCATATAGTCTGTGATCCTGCTGAAGATCAACTACAGCATTTACATAAAACTTTCTAAAATTCCAAGATTAGCTGGAAAAAAATCCAGAAGTATGCAATCTTAGAAGGCAGTCCAAAATGACATAAAATCTGAAAAAATACATTTAAAATTTTGTTGTGTACATTGCTAACACTCCAGAAACAGATTGGCAGAGACAGAAAAATTCACCTTACCCATAATCATCAATCAGGTGGGAACCAAGCACTACGACATCAAGCTCAAAAAACTGTGGTTCTGCCTTAATACCAAACATAATGGGAGCTAATTTTGAATAATCAGCACGGTTGCAAGTAGCAACACAAACACGAAGTTTGTGGTTGTTTCCGTTCTTCTCCATGACCTCCTTTTGTTTCTGTTTTGAAAGATTCTTGAAATACACTTCCTGAAATAATAGGAGGGGGGGGAGGGAAAGCAACATTAATAATAATCTTTATAGCAAGTAAATGGTACACTTCATGAACAGCATACACAAGCGCAGCCCAGAATTGTGGACACGTACTAACTCATCCATTGATAACAGACAACTGATACCTTACAGTACCTATCATTAGGAGATTTTAGAAAAGGACAGATATTTTTTTCTCACTAAAATTAACTTCATTTTAATACCTCTATTTCTATAAATAATATATAAAAATTATATATAAATATATACATATTTATAAATATTTGAGTACTATGAAGTTCAACTGTAATTAAACAGAAAAATTATCTTTTCCTGTTCAGATGGAAAGTTCTGTATATGTGGAAAAATTATTGATGTCTTAGTCAATGAAAGAAAAAAATCCCATATTCCAAAACCACACACTGGAACAAACTGCTAAAAGATACATACACTGACAGACTCTGTAGAGAAAAAGAGAAAGTTTTTGCCCGAGTCAGTTTACGTATCTGTTAAAACACACTTTGGTGAGGTACAGTGAGTTAAACATTGATTTCTAAACTGTTCCATACTATTTTGCAGCCCAAAGTACATAAAGATATTCAATAATACAATATTAGGTTACAATAAGACAACAACTTTTGGAGACAAGTAGACAAATAAGGATGATGATTATCATCAGACAATTTGGAGGCTATTGAAAAACAAAAGGATTTCTAACAATTGAAATGCCACTGAAAATCAGTATTTTTACAAGCAACATCAAAAGTTACTGTAACGAGATATTTTCTCTAACACAATTTTACAGCTTGTTTAGAATCATAGAATTGTTTAGGTTGGAAAAAAACTTTAAGATCATGAAGTCCAACTGTTAACGTAGCACTGCCAGGTTCACCACTAAACCACGTCCCTAAGCACCACATCTACACCTCTTTTGAATATCTCTAGGGATGGTGACTCCACCACCTTCCTGGGCAGCCTGTGCCAGAGCTTGACACCACTTTCAGCCAATAATTTTTTCCTAATATCCAATCTAAACCTCCCCTGGTGCAGCTTGAGGCTGTTTCCTCTAGTTCTATGACTTGTTACCTGGGAGAAGAGACTGACACCCACCTCACTACAACCTCCTTTCAAGTGATCATACAGAGTGATAAGGTGTCCCCTCAGCTGCTCCTCTAAGACTTGTGCTCTAGACTCTTCTCCAGCTTCACTGCATTTCTTTGGACTTGCTCCAGCAACTCCAGATCCTTCTTGTAGTGAGAGGCCCAAAACTGAACACAGTATTCGAGGTGTGGCCTCACTAGTGCCAAATACAGGGGCACAATCACTTCCCTACTTCTGCTGGCCACACGGTTGCTAATACAAGCCAGGATGCTGTTGCCCTTCTTGGCCACCTGCACACACCTGCACTCATGTTCAGCCAGCTGTCTAGCAGCACCTCCAGGTCCCTTTCCGCCAGGCAGCGTTCCAGCCACTCTTCCCCAAGCCTGCAGCATTGCACGGGGTTGTTGTGACCAAACTGCAGGACCTGGCACTTGGCCTTCTGAAACCTCAGACAATTCACCTCAGCCCATCGATCCAGCCTGTCCAGATCCCTCTGCAGAGGGCTGCGATTCTTGAGCAGATCAACTCTCCTGCCTAACTTGGTGTCATCTGCCATCTTACTGAGGGAGCACTCCATCCCCTCATCCAGATTGTTGATAAAGATGATTGGAAGAGGGGTAACTTCAGCCCCATTTTTAACAAGGGGAACAAGGAAGACCCAGGGAACTACAGGACTATCAGTCTCACCTCTGTGCCTGGCAAGATCATGGAGCAGATTCTCCTGGAAACCATGCTAAGGCACATGGAGAGCAAGGAGGTGATTGGTGACAGCCAACACGGCTTCACTAAGGGAAGATCCTGCCTGACCAACTTGGTGGCCTCCTGTGACGGGGTTACAGCATTGGTGGACAAGGGACAAGCAATGGACATCAACTACCTGGTCTTGTGCAAGGCATTTGACACTGTCCTGCACGACATCCTTCTCTATGAATTGGAGAGACATGGGTTTAATGGATGGACCACTCAGTGAATAAGGAACTGGCTGGATGGCCGCACTCAGAGAGTGGTGGTCAATGGCTCAATGTCCAAGTGGAGACCAGTGACAAGTGGTGTTCCTCAGGGGTCCATATTGAGTCCAGCCCTTTTCAACATCTTTGTCGGTGACATGGACAGTGGGATAGAGTGCACCCTCAGCAAGTTCACCGATGACACCAAACTGTGTGGTGCTGTCGACAGGCTGGAGGGAAGGGATGCCATCCAGAGGGACCTTGACAGGCTGGAGAGGTGGGCCGTGCAAACCTCGTGAAGTTCAACAAGGCCAAGTGCAAGGTCCTGCATATGGGTGGTGGCAATCCCAAGCACAAATACAGGCTGGGTGCAGAATGGATTGACAGCAGCCCTGAGGAGAAGGACTTGGGAGTGATGGTGGACGAGAAGCTCAACATGAGCCAGCAATGTGCACTTGCAGCCCAGAAAGCCAACCGCATCCTGGCCTGCATCAAGAGGAGCATGGCCAGCAGATCAAGGGAGGTGATTCTGCCCCTCTACTCCGCTCTGGAGAGACCCCACCTTGAGTACTGCATCCAGTTCTGGCGCCCCCAACATAAGGACCAGTTGGAGAGTGTCCAGAGGAGGGCCACGAAGATGATCAGAGAGCTGGAGGACTTATCCTATGAGGTCAGGCTGAGAGAGTCAGGGCTGTTCAGCGTGGAGAAGAGAAGGCTACGGGAGATCTTACAGCGCAGTTCCACTATCTAAAGGGGGCCTACAGGAAAGATGGGGGAAAACTCTTCAGCAGGGCCTGTTGTGACAGGACAAGGGGTAATGTTCTCAAAATAGAGGAAGGTAGATTCAGATTAGATATTCAGAAAAAAAAGAATTATATTGCGGGTGGTAAAACACTGGAACAGGTTGCCCAGAGAGGTGGGCATGGATGCCCCATTCCTGGAAACATTCCAGACTAGGTTGGACGGGGCTCTGAGCAACCTGATCAAGTTGGACACGCCGCTGCTTCTTGCCAGGGGGGTTGTACTAGATGACCTTTAAAAGTCCCCTCCAACCCAAACTATTCTATGATTCTATGATATTAAACTGAACTGGCTCCAGTACTTAGCCCTGCTGAACACCGTCTGTGACTGGTTGCCAACTGGATTTAATGCCATTCGCGACAACTCTTACGGCCTGGATCCGGACAGTTTTTTCCCCAGCGAAGAGTATGTCTCTTCAAACCATGAGCAGTTAGTTTCTCCAGGAGAATGCTGTGGAAAACTGTGTTAAAGACTTTACTAAAGTCCAGGTAAACAACATCCACAGCCTTTCTCTTATCCAGTAAGTGGGTCACCTTTTCAAGGAAAAACATCACGTTGCTCAAGCAGGACCTGGCTTTCATGAAGCCATGCTGACTGCGATTGATCTTCTGGGTGTCCTGTACATGCCATGTTATAGCACTCAAGATGATCTGCTCCATGGCAGGTCTGGCACCAAGGTCAGACTGACAGGCCTGTAGTTCCACAGATGCTTCTTCCAGCCCTTCTTGTAGATTGGCATGACATCTGCACTGTTTAGTAGCTGACTAAACTAGGTAATAATTTTTAATGTTTACCTATCCTCTGTTTACCATTTTGCCTTTCTGTGTTTATTGTGGGGTGGTTTTTTTTTTTAATTTAGCAATTGGAAGAAAAAAACATTTTAGAGAAAAAGCCTATTAAAAAAAGATACAGCAACAACTACCCCCAAATTACCCAAAAGAGAAACTACTCGTCAGTTAGTAGCTCAGGGTATCAGAGCAGCTATTTACAAGATTTTTTGTTGTTCCCCTTCTGAAAATAAGTTAATTTTATGTAAGTACCATCCCTTCAGTCTAAAATCTAACATTATGTCAGATTTTTACTACAGTTTAACAGCAATCAAACTTCTTCCAGATTAATGCACAAGGATTACTCATCTCTGACTCAGAGCAGTATCAATCTCTCTACTGGTTTTGACAGCAAGGGAAGCCCTTTCTGAAAAGCTGCTATGCAAGTATGATAATACTGACATCCAATTTCATGCTCCTTTTATATGACATTTAAAAATTTACTTAAAAAAAAATTAAAAGAAAGGCTATTGTGCCAACCTACTCTTACGAAACTTAGAAAATCCAGCAATTTTTCAAATATTTCATTATTTTTAACACAGGTTAGTTTAGGTTTTATCACACATAATGAAACAATGTTTTGTATAATAGGTATGTTAAGGTGATCAGGAATCCCAAGTTGTCAAAGGTTAAAGACATTTCTAGTCTCCACTTGCAATCCATTATGGCTCTGCAAAACTACAACTTGCAGTAATGTTTTTTCTAGTTTAACTCCAACAACCATGATTGCTGAGAGAGTAGTTTATGCTACCTTTCAGAATGAAACTGAAGTGGCAAAAAGCAAAGATGGCTGCCCTGACTAAGCTCATAAGAAATGGTAGTCCTCATTTACTCAAGCAAATCAGCTATGGCTACACCAACCAACTTCATTAGAATAGATACTGCCTGGAATTTCAGCATTTGAGTACTATAATAACAAATTAAGCTGAGTTCTGTGGATTCAGTCATAAAGTAACAGATATTATTTGGTTTACATTGATCCCCTTCATTTGAATCTACATTTGAATCTTACTTCAAAAGTAGTATGTTAATTAATTACTGTTTTATACTTTCAAAGGGTCAGATGATAATCCTTCAGGCAAATTCATTATTTCCCCATGCTGAAAACATCTGCAGTTTGATGGCTGTTTAAATGTAATCTTGTCTTTCTTTTTGCCCAACAGATTTGAAGTATTTTAAATGTATGTAAGAAATACAGTACCTGATGTTGAAAATGTAAAGAGAATACTTTGCAGAATTTCAGAGAAATAAAGATAAGATGCTCTCTGACCTATAAAGATAGGTCAGAGAGCATGTTATCCTGTATCATGGAGTGAAATCTGAAAACACATTAGCTAGATTCAGATCTAACAGAACCACTGCTTTCCCATTTTTAAAACAACCTATTTTTAGAGATCGTTCTGAGCACAACATCCAGTCATTGCATATGTAAAAACAGCTACTGATTAAAATAAAATCATGCGTAAGATGTGAATGTCACTTCTGACATACCTATAAGCTTGTCTTAGAAACTGCATGAGTAGTGGTAGTCTGGTTAAAAGCAAACCTCTCACAAGGCTCTTCAAGTTAGTCACTGCTGCATACATACTCTATACTATATAAACTGAGAAGCCAAAGTAAAAGGGCACAGAATAAGGAAGTTACAAAGTAAGCGTACCCAAAGTTTGCTCATTCCAAGTTACCTGCCTGAGCTAGAACCATCACTTTCCCTCTGACAAAGCAGTTATCTTTTCATTTATGCAAGCAGGCTTTTAGGAAGCACAATAGTCTTCTGTCTTTGATCTTCAAGCAGTGTCTAAAATTCTAGAACACTTCAATCCAAATCCTGAAAATACCATCTCCTAAAATAGTAAGTCTGTAAGTTGTAAGAAAAATAAAATCTCAGGGCTTACCATAACTACAGATCTACCAGAATTGAAGCACTAGATCACATATCTTTCTGGCCACACAGATCACATTTAATTACAGTTGCTACTGCCTGTAATAATGATCTCTTGAAATAATTCTGGAGGCAGATGTGGAGATACTTCAAAGGCATATGAACTGACCAGAATAAAAAACAATTCATGCTATTTGTGCATTTCAACTTCTGCTAACAGTAGGTTTCAGTAAGCCCCAAAGCAGAATTATATTTAGTGCTGCCTTAATCCTCTGTAACACAATAGTTTCAAAAAGTTGCAAGTAAGTGACACACAGGCAGACAGAGTTTCTCTATTGCTCACAGTTTTAACAGGTGTTTTTCTGAAGAATCAAAATATTTACCCTAGCAAAAGGACTGATAACAATCCAATATAAGTGTTAACTACATGGGGAAATTTAACACTAATTAAACCAGTTTATTGTTTTTCAGGTTAAGCTGGATGATGATTTCTGAAGAAACGTTATGTATTTCTACACGACATTTACAAACAGACAGAATCCTATCTTGACTCTGACCTGTTCTGAGCCTCTAAATGCAAAAATAATTCTGTATTTTCAGATAGCATTCACTGTCAACAAGTAGTGGCAAAGTCCTTTCAACCATTAACAGTATATTCCTTCAAGCAGAGCTGAAATGTCCTAGCTATCTAATTTTAAGTTTGTTGCTGCTATGATTTTAGAATTTATTAACAGGTTTTACAGGCTAATCATATCTTTTCAGAACCGTTCACTGAAAATTATTTTAAATAACTAATCACTAACAGTTGCCTCTTAATTTCTAGGTGTTTGATGATATACTGAGTTTGAACTACACAGCTTTCTCTAGTTTGGGATCTTCCTTTTCTAAGGTCTGCCTCTTCAACCTGAGAATAGTAATCTTCAGCAGAAAGGAAAAGAAATAAAACAGTGCTCCATGAAGGACTACTTGAAATAATTAAATCTCTACTTGTTTTGGTCTACTGCTCTTCCACATCCCATCTTAAGGCTTTTAGACTGTTAGGGATTCAAAGACTTTTTAAGACCGGGGAATTCTGGGCTAGATTTTACAACAACCAAGTAGCTACTATTTCTGTTAGCAGTTTCAAATGCATGAGATATTCCTTTATCAGTGTTCCACAAATAAATGATATGACCTGTATACTCTGCATTCACATTTTTAAAATGATGATTTTCAAAATCAAAGAGCCTGTAATACTCCTCTTTACAATTTCTACACACCGCATATGTGTGTGTGCGCTTGTGGAGTCATTCATCTTCCCACTTGCTTCGCTGTGTGATATGCATATAGGTTATTCTACCCAAAACTCTTCCCACACCATGTACTAGTATGCGTATTCACACGACCCAACTTTAACTATGGAGCCATTGTTTCCTTATTGCCACTACGGACACACATCTAGGGCCTGGATAAATATATCAGTTTCCATATCTGTTTCTTGTATCACGCCGTGCACATCTCACCCTGTGCTGAAGTGAGAAACCCTTCCCACCATTTCCCCCCACGAATGAGATCAACCTCTTCATTGCCCCCTTCCTCAAATGCATGTGGCATCACCCCCTCCACAGCCAGCTAAACACTGGGTCTGCCCTTCTGCCCTTCCTTCCACACCTGCAAAGCACCACTCCTGCTCTACACCCCCAATATACACCAGCACACACCTCTGCATGGAAAACCCTTCTGCCCTGTAACACACACGTGTGCACACATCTGCCTGCAGAGTAATTTCCTCCACAGGCCTACTAAATCTCTGTGCGCAAAGCCAGTCCCTCAACACACCTCCAACATGCCTTCCTGTGGACGATCATTCTCCCCGACGCGCACACGTGTACACACCCACACCTACGGCCATTTTCCCCGGAAAGACTCAGGCGTGCCTCTCCTCTCCATTCACAGGAATTGCATCACGCTGTTTCCCGCCCCCCCCCCCCCCGACACATAAAGCACACACTGCCCCTGCACCCCACCACAAGGGCCGTGCCCGCACATCCCGCGCATGCCCTCACGCTCCATACAACTCCCCAGGCGTCCAGCACTGGCCTTAGGCACATGCGCTACTCTAGCTCTAAGCCGGCCGGTGCCACCCTGGCGCGGCCACTGCCGGCTCTGCAGAGCTCTTGTCACCGCCTCCCCACCTTAGGCCGTTAGCTGGTGCCCTGCGCGCCCCTCCCCGACCCGAACGGCCGCGGCCCCTGCCCCGGCCCCTCTGGGCGCCTGGACATCCCGCATAGGCCGGGCCCGGCCAAGTCACCTCGCTCAGCGGTCACTTCGCCCCGCGCCGAGCCCGCAGCGGCGGTGTTGGACCAGATCGTATCAAAGGCCAAGCTGGCAGGGACACTCCGCCCCCAGCGGAATGGTCCAGCCCCGCCCGCCTCCATGGAGGGCAGGGGAGGGGAGGCGGAGCTCCACCGCTGGGCGCGTTTCCCCCACGCAGCTGGCCGTTGCGGCATATCCGCGCTCTGCAGCCGGGGGCCGGGGCCGGGGTCTTCGCTCCCAGGCGGGCACCGCGCCCCTCCAGCTGCAGGCGTCATCCGAGTGGCGCGGCAGGCGCCGTGGGCAGCGTGGAGCTGGCTGTCCCCCTGGGAGCGTCTCCGAGGTCATACGCTGGGTTGTCGTCATACCGAGGAACCTCATCCTTGTGTCAGGACAGCTTCTTGCTGTTGGTCTGGATCTGGAGTAACCTAAAGTACTACGCGTTGGAGCAATCCACTTAAAACTGCTGAATGATCTCACAGCTTCAGTGGGGACTACCGTCGTGTTAAGAGCTTTTAAAATGAGGGCTGTGTGAAAACTATGAACTGTAAGGTTGCCTGTCGGAGACACAGATGCAGCCCACAGCAATGCATGAAGAATAAGGAAGTTGCCTGAACTTGCAAGGTTGTGAGGAACTACAGTCCTCTATGGTTAGGGCAGCTGCCTGTAGCTCATAAAAGAGTTTCTGGGTGTGCCACAGAATTCTGTGTTAATTCAGGCAAGAATGCCTGCAATTCCTTAAATCCTGTTGACTTCATTGGCATGTGACACAATCGAGAAAGCTGTTAAACCAGCTGTCAAGTATTGCTGATCATCTGCGTGTTTCAGTTAATTGTTTCAGTTAATTCATCTGTGTGTTTCAGGTCTTGTTTTCCTCACACTGGGTGTGTTTTGGGGTGAAAGTGGTCTCTTATTAGCAACATTACTGTGACTGGCATCCTGATTCAATACTCTACATACCATGTGTAACAGGAACCTATGCCCACTACATTTTGCCACAGAAGCACCTAAATAAAATGTTTTGGTAGCTAGTGCCACACAATCCTAGTACAATGAGAATTCTTCACCCATTTTTCTCCCTCTGATAGAACTCCTATTTCTGTGGCTGAAACCTGACAGTCTAATGTGGTAGGGCCATCCATCTGATCAAGCCCATGCCACATTTAGCTGTTTGGTACCCGCACTCTGACATAGTTTTTCAGTACAAATTGTATCTTTTTTCATCCACATAATGTCTGAGGTGTCTCAAATCCCTTCTGCTTTTGCCCTCCACTTCTCAGAAAAATTAGCCTTAATAGTGACTCCAGTGTCTGACATACCTACGAGAAAACAGATGCAAGATGGAGATGGTTACATTGCTGTCTTTTAACTGGGGAGAAAAAGTTGATTTTTCTAGCAGTTGGGAAAATTTGTTTAGAAAGCCTTTGAGGAACAAATACTTAAATCTTCAACTAAAAAAAAAAAAGACCTTAAATAGGAATTATGGAAATATAATTTTAAAAGTAAAGTAAAAAACCTTGAAGACTTGCCCTTGGAAATTTAGAATTTGGAACTGACATCTTATGGTGATGTTCAGAAAGCCCTCAGACAGCTGTGGTCCAATGAGTCATAGCTGCTCAAAGCCTCAGTGGCAGCACACCCACTTCCCAAATTCTTAACTTGAAATACTGACCAGAGGTAGTAATAGCAACTGGAAGGCACCTTAGGTTCAATTAATGTCCCACTTAAGTTTTTTTTCATTGTTGTCTGCATCACTATATTTTCTTTGTGCATATTGCACATTGCTTAAAAACTTATGTGCGTTCTGGAAATGTCATTGTAAGTAAGTTTGAATTGTCCCCTGTAAATGCTTTCACATTATGTTAAGCTAATCAGTATATCTACAGCTGGTTTCACCGAGGCAAAATGCTGAGGAAGAGCCTGGATAACATTTGAGCATAAGTGTATGAAAGTGTGTATATATTTACAAATTCAGAATTATACTAGTACGTATGCAGCTAGAAGCAACTGCATTGAGAGTTAATTATTCTTACAACAGCATCAGTGCATCTCTTGATGTGTTTTTTCCAGAAATGTTTTAGTACTGTTACAGCCTCTTGCTTGGCTATTTCTCCACCAGTAGACCTCACATATTACATAAATAGGATTAAATTTGTCTTATGTTACTGTGTAAGCCCTGCCCCAAGTCTCTCCAGCAGAGACACAAATGCTATCCAGAAAGATGACATGGGAGGAGAAGCCTCAGCCCAAAATCTGCCTGCTCCAGTCAGCCTTACTCTTTGCTGCTCAAAATCTCTGACACTGTGAAGATGGCCTCCTGTCCTTGCCAAGCCCTGAGGCAGTACGAGGAGGAGCAGGGTCTCAGGGTTTACATTAATTCATTGGCACTCTCCTCATCAAAAAGCTATACAGAAATGGTAACAGCCCTGCAGGGGCTAAATGTGGACATTAATACACAAAGTGTTGGGATATGCTGGAGATTAGGATCTTACTGTTTTCTAGAGAAGTCATGATGCTAAAGACTTGAACAGAAAGCCTAAGATCATCTGGTTCAGTCTGCAGTTCTCTCAAAGATCATACTCTTTGGAAACTGCTCCTGAAAGAGGTGAAAAGTGCTAAACTGTGGTCTGATAAGGGATTTGTCAGGCATGACTATGTCCAGGAGATGGATAGTGTGAACAGTCAGTAGCACTGTGATCTTCTGCACTGGGACTAAGCACCATGTTACTTCTTCCCTCCTGAAAGCAAAGGAATATGTCTTTTTAAATTGACATCTATATGAGGTGGAGCTTTAATGACTTCTTTCCTTAAGTCTTCACTTACATCCATTTTGTTTATGTCAAAACCAGTTGGTGAACATATGAAAATGAAAACTTAGGCTGATTTTCAAAAGCAACTAGAAACAGCTGTCCATGCCAATTCTGTACTGTCCAGCTTGAAACACTTAAAACCAACTTGAATTTTAAAGGTAAGAGTCATTGTGCTTTATGAAGAGCAGGTCCTTTTGACATGGACAAACTAATAACTTTTTGATGATTCTGGCACAACAGTACTCAGGTGCTGTGAATGCACTCCATTATGAATATCCCTTATAGGAAAAGACTAAGTAACACATACTACATGAAATAAGGAAAATACAAGCAGGCAGACAAGGTAGGGGGAAAAGCTGTTACCTTCCTGCATTCTCCTGTTTATTCTTCCCACTTAAAACTACCAGGTGAGCTTTGCAGTTTAGAGTAACTGTAAGCAACCAGAGCACTGTGTTAGCTAGGCCAGTATCACATGATGGGCTTGCAGCTTATATCTGATATTTCAGATAAAAGGAAGAGATGGAGCATAAGACAATGACATACATGCTATGCAAAGAGAAATTTGGAGTTTTATTCTCTCCTCACCAGAACACAGACCTCTCACATCTTTGCCCAGAGTCTTATGCTAACACAAAAAAGGACCTGCATGTAAATAAGATTGTTAGGTGCAGAATCCCTGGCCAAGGGAGAGGAAATGCAAAACTATGTGAAAATTTGTTCCCTGTCTCAGGGAAGATACGTGACCAAAGGAGAGCAACGAAGCGGGTGAAGGCAGCTGTCTTATGAGGAGAGACTGAGGGAACTGGGGTTGTTCATTCTCAAGAAAAGGAGGTTGAGGGGACACCTTATCATTCACTACAGCTACCTGAAAGGAGGTTGTAGCAAGGTAGGTGTCTCTTCCCATCTAGCAAGTGATAGGACAAAAGGAAATGGCCTCAAGTTGCTCCATAGGAGGTATTAGATATATTGGATTCTATATTGCACCCTCAGCAAGTTTGCCAATGACACCAAGCTGTGTGGTGCAGTCAGCACGCTGGAGGGAAGGGATGCCATCCAGAGGGACCTTGACAGGCTGGAGAGGTGGGCCAGTGCAAACCTCACGAAGCTCAACCAGGCCAAGTACAAGGTCCTCCATGTCGGTCGGGACAATCCCAAGCACAAATACAGGCTGGCCAGAGAATGGATTGAGAGCAGCCCCAAGGAAAAGGACTTGGGGGTGATAGCAGACAAGAAGCTCAACATGAGCCGGCAATGCACCCTTGCAGCCCAGAAAGCCAACTGCATTCTGGGCTTCATCAAAAGAAGTGTGGCCAGCAGATCAAGGGAGATGATTCTGCCCCTCTACTCTGCTCTGGTGAGACCCCACATGGAGTTCTGTGTTCAGTTCTGCAGCCCCCAACATAAGAGGGACATGGACCTGTTAGAGAGAGTCCAGAGGAGAGCTACAAAGATGATCAGAGGGCTGGAGCCTATGAGCCTCTCCTATGAGGGCAGGCTGAAAAAGTTGGGGCTGTTCAGCCTGCAGAAGCCTCTGGGAGACCAGTATCTAAAGGGTGCCTACAGGAAAGATGGGGAGAAACTCTTTAGCAGGGCCTGTTGTGATAGGGTGAGGGATAATGGTTTTAAAATAGAAGGAGGTAGATTCAGATTAGATATTCAGAAAAAAAAATTTACAATGAGAGTGGTGAAACACTGGAACAGGTTGCCAAGAGAGGTGGTGGATGCCCCATCCCTGGAAACATTCATGGCCAGGCTGGATGCCACTCTGAGCAACCTGATCTATGTCCCTGCTTGTTGCAGGGGGGTTGGACTAGATGATCTTTAAAGGTCCCTTCCAACCCTAACTATTCTATGATTAGGAAAAAATTATTCACCAAAGGGATTGTCAAGCACTGGCACAGGCTGCCCAGGGAGATGTCTGAGTTACCATTCCTGGAGGTATTTAAAAGAAGTATAGACATGGCACTTAGGGACATTGTTTAGTGGTAGACTTGGCAGAGTTGGGTTAACAGTCAAATTTTAAGGATCTTTTTCAACATATATCAGGTGCATCAAAACCTCAGGTTACTAGCAGAGTTGTGAATCTCATTGAAATAACTAGGAATTAGCGAAAAAGTATTACAGGATTTTCTTTAGAGCTGCCAATCTTCTATAACAGATTAACAGCCTCTTTTTTCTTTTTGGAAAGACAGGTCATGCAGATGTCTGGTGTATTACAACAGAATTGCTTTTGCCTATATCCTATAAAATTTGAGTCAAATTTCCAGTAACTAACTGGAATTGTAGGATGTGATAGAGGTACCATATGAAAAGCAACCTCTGTTCTAGGGGATTCCTTGGTCAGGGATGTGGGGGATGAGGTAGTATCCATCCGAAATCCAGGCAAAGCACTGAAAAGAGTGCCAGCAACCTCAATAGTATTGTTTTCAGTTTGTTTAATCTCTAACAACTTGTTTTTATCTTAATTTCAGCTGAAAAAAAATACACAAAACTTTTCTTTCACACTCCTCTCTAAAAATAAAATAGTGGAACCGCTCCACTTTTTGCTACCATGTGATTCACTCTGCTCATGTGATTTGTTTAATCCCTCAAAAGGGTCTGCTTTCTTTACTTTGATTAAAAGCTCTTAAGGTTACGCTTTGTCTCTTTCTTCTGAAGCTCCCCTCCTGTCCAGTCCAGCTAGAATAAATATGATTGCTATTGCTGATTGCTGACACACATCAAACATCCACTGGGGAATATGACACAGTTCAACGTACCTAAGCTGGCTTCAAATTCATTGGTCTTGAACAATGATGGCAGCCTAGGCTGGAGTGATTCTTGTGATGGAGTTCTTCCTCTTACTGTGCTGATGCCTGTGCTGTGCATCTCAACCCCTTGACTAGCAGACAATATGGTTTACTTAAAACAACTTGAGGTATGTTCAAACAGGAATTAATAGAGCTGCTGTACATACTCTATTTGTACTGGACACAGGTATCTGGACAAAAGCCAGTAAGGAATCAACCTTATTGGAAGCTGTGATCACTAGGTAAGAACAGTGGGCGAGTTTGCCAAATACCAGATCCCAGTTTCCACCTCAGTTACAGGTGGGAGAGTTATTTGTTGTGCATACTCGGCTGAGGAAACCATGCAGATGAGACAGCCAAGTTATCTGGATGCAAATGGTTCTCATATGTGAAAGACTACAAAGCAAATTCCGGTAAGCTTTCTCAGTTCTGGTCACTTCAGGCTTTTATCATAAGTTGATTATATTTCTTTAAAGAGGTAAGTTTGCAAGACTGAGCTTAATTCTCTATCCAGCTTTCAGTGGAAGTGAAACATATGTCATTTTTGCATCACTCCTACTGTATTATCACAATTTTAAAGATGGAAGATACCAAAATTACCATGTTTCAGTAGTGCTGTGGTTCTAATCTTGTGTTGTGCTCTGCACCATGCAGCCCTCTGCCCTCACTCCAATCTTCCTTTCAGTGGGTGCAAAGACACTAAGGGTGGATTGTGTTGTCTGTCCAGAGAGGAGCAGCTGTGCATGTGGGTCTGTGGAGGCTTCTGAGCTCTAACAAAGATGAAAGAGTTGTGCTGTCTTGGAGCAGGAAGTCCAATAGGCCATAAGCTGGGAGAAAAGGAGAGGAGGAGCCAGAAATTATCATCTAGTGAGAAGACTGCCTACTTTTTCCACTTAAAATTGACGTACAGTATTGAAAAGCAAGTTAAATGGCTGGCAGTAAGGAGGAATACTGCATCGAACTCTGTCCTCTTGTCACTATTAATAAATACCTCCTGTGTTGCAAACAGGTCTAGAGGTTCCTCTTTGCTCTTATTGTCCAACTAGTATCTCTTTTTTACATCTATTTTATCCCTTCTGAGGCTCTATGGCATCCTACTTGCATGCAGCTGTGTTTTCAATGTGACTGCCAGATTACAAATAGTTGAAATATTATGTCTTCACTGGTAATTCCTAATTTTAGGGGGTATTAGTGCTACTACATAATTACAAAAAAAAATCTGTTAAGCAGAGATGTAATGTCAGGACTAAATAATGATAATAGTAAACATGTATTTCCATTTTTTTTCCATATTAAAAGAATTTCTTCTGTGTATAGTTTGTGGGCTTTTACTTTAGCTCTTAACTGTACTAAGACAAAAAATGTGATGAAAGATGGAAATGTGATTGTAAAGACAGTTATAGTACAAAGTATATAGTCAGTTTGCAGTTTCAAAGACAGATGATGAAATTTTGAAAGACAGAGAATGTGAAATGCACAAAGATTTGTAGCTGTAGCTGTTCACTAAGCAAAGGGTAAGTTGCAGCTGTTCACCTGCTGTCTTGGAATCCTGTAACACACTAAGTATCATTAGCTGAGTTATGCAAATGTCTTCTTTAATCATGTGACTTTTACAGCAATCTTAAATCATAACCTATTACATGGCTATTATAATTTCCTGGAATACTTCAGATATTTTATTTGAAGAACCTTGCAGGGATATAATGGAAGGCTCAAATGCCAGTCAAAAGCACAGTGTTTTCGGCATCAGGCATTACACAGAAGTACATCTTTGTTTTAAATTCTGGGTCAAGAATAAAATGTCCTCATTTTTTGTTTGGAGTATCTATAGCACTCATTTTCATTACCAGCAATCTCCAGAAACGGTTTTGGTTTTCCAAACAAGAAACAAAAGTCAAGGAAAAGTGAAAACAAGCACACAATTTTAAAAAGAGGTACTATCTCAAAACAGTGAATAGAAACCCTTCACCCAACAAACCTTCTGTAAACGTGCTTTAGTTGGACAGGAAGCCAGGAGTTTGAAAATGATGAAGAGCAAATCTTTAGAGTTCAGGACGGCATTTAGGAAAGAAAAACCCCCACGTGTTAAATGGCCATTTACTTGTCTCTCTGCTTCTTTTTGATACTTACCTGGAAAAAAAGTCATGTAAACAGCATCTGAGTCCACTGTTATTCTGACTTTACTTTCCGCATAGTCTAATTTTCTCAGCTAGATTTGCTATCCATGTTCTTTCATGACAGCTTTGATTTAGTAGTGATGTTTTAATGGCAGACGGTCTTGAATTGCAAAGAAATAAAAGCAACTGCTAAAATATTCCCTGATTTTGCAGGAAGGGCAACTCTCCCAATAGATGTTCTAACTTCAACACACATGTCTGTAGGCTACGCAAAGTCCCTTCAGGAAAGACCATACAGCATTGAAAGACTAGCAGTCTATTTTCCCGAGGCCCTCTATCTGGCAGGATGTAGGCGGTTACTCAAGATCATGTGATTCCAGCTCACTTTCTGACTGGCCTGGCTGCTGAGGCAGTATTTATTAGAAACTCAGCCTGAATGTCCCTGCTATTTGGCTAATGAGACTCCATGTTGTAAGAGGTTCTCCGTCTTACTTTTGCTGTGCTTTCTGAAGCCTCCTTGTGTATTTCTGAAAGGAAGTTATGAAATACTGACATTGTGTAGCCTGCTTTCATGCCTGTATTTTCTCATAGAAGGTTTTTTAAGCCATCTTAATCTTTTGCAATTAAATTGTAAGAAAAAGCATCCAATTTGAACAGGATTTTCAAAAGGACATTTTGTATTTACAAAGCTAAGTACTTAGTGGGAAAATCATTATGACTGGTTTCTACCACATGAAATCATGGTGGTTTATGGAAAAGATAACAGGGATCCTTGCCTCTGCCCTAGTCTCAGTTTTACATAACCCATAAAAAATCCTCTTTCCCTGAGCAGCACAATGTTGATTGGAATATCCTTTCCTTAATTACTTCCCCTAGTGTGGGCTGCCAACCTTCTTAATAGCTAAAATTCTCCAGGTTGCAGGTAGACTTGTTAAGTGTGATACGCTAAGGTAGCAATGCAGCAGAGGTGAGAAGCCTTCTGGTAGAAGAGTGCTCCCAAGTCAAAAAGTCTGTTTAGTTTTTGTGTACCAGCATTCTAATTTAAAGCCTTGGGGGACATGCAAATGTTCCATAGTTTCCATCACTGCCCTTGATTTCCTTACTATGAAGAGGGATCTTTCTTAATTTTTACTTCTGTCCCTAAGCTCTTTTACTCTTTAACATCCAATGCACTGACACAGTGATGTCACATTTGGACTTAAAGCAGCATAGGGAAACACCGCTACAAGAGGGCAAAAAATGCTGTCAATTAATTTCATACTTAAAAATAAGGACAGCGGACATATTTTCAGTGCTTGTTGGAAATCCATTTATTTAAAGCCTAAAGTCCTAGATGGACTAAAACAGCCTGAGTCCTAGATGGAGCCTTTATTGGAGAATATCCAAGCTGATGATATTTCTCAACACCTCCAGATCTCAGGGAGACATGGAACCAAATCGGAAGTCAAAGCTGGCTGGTAGGCAATGCCTTTTCCACACCCTTCCATATCCCCTGCTAGCATAAAACAGCTGACAGGCAGCCACAAAACCTGCTCTACAGGTGACAAAGTGAACAGCCTGGGGCAACAGCATCAGCAGGACTCCTTCCTGCAGTGGGAGTGCTGGCCAAGGGGCAAGGGATCAGGACCACCCAGGCGGGCTTGGCTGGCTCTTTGGCCCTCTCCCCGGTGTCACCTTACCAACCCTTCTGGACTTGCTGTCTCTCTTCTCCCTGCTGTACTGCCTCTCCTCTGCCTTTTCCTCAATGTTGCTTTCACTTCTCATTTCAGCAGAGTGCCTTCTGAGAAAACCTACCTAAAAAATTACCCAACAGAGCCTCCTTGTTACCATGCTTGCATTCATGTCTCTTCTCCCACCCCCTGTCCGTATCTTGCTTTGGTGTGAATCCATTGAGGGTCCATGCCTGTCTTCCCACTGTGTCTGTACAGCACCAGACGTGGTGGGGCTGTTCGTCGTTGCCCCTGGCACATCAGCAAAATAAAACTGATTGAGAATCCCAACACTCTGGCGAGACCACCCAGCATGGGTGAATCCAAACCTTATCTCTCACCTCCCAAATAACAAACATGGAAGTCACAGTGACAAGGAATAGAGTGCTAGCTTTGGTAAGGTCACTAGCTCCCTGCCGCTTGCTATGGGCTTAACAGTGAAAAGAGTATCCAGGGGGAACGGCCACAAACGGACAACTGTTTGTCGCCGTTCTCCGGACAACTTCTGAATGCACATCAGCGTGCACGGCCACAAATCCCACCCGCCGGCCGGAGGAGCGGGGGTGCAGCATCGGGGCCCTCGAGACGGCGCCTGCCGCGACGCCCCCGCCGCGCCGGCCGGGGAGCTCCCTCCCGGGGCGCTCCACACGCCTGCTGCCGCCGCCCTCCCGCGCTGGGCTGCGCTCGCCCGGGATAGCGGCAGGCGCGGGCTGCCCAGAACGCCGGCTGCCCCGGGAGGGCACGGGGGACCGCCGCGGACAAAGGGCTGCCGCCGCAGCCCCTGCACGGCGGGCAGGCCCGTGCGGTCCCCTGCCCGCACCGCCGGGCCCTCCCTGCTTGGGACCCCACCCAACGCCGGCGGCGAGCGGAATCGGTGACTTACGTGGGGGCCTCGGGCGAGCGACTCCCGGCGCGGGGCCGCGTTGGTCCCCATGGCGGCCGGCGGGTCTCCGGCGCCGAGCCGCTCCCTGGGCGGTTCTGCCGCTGCCAGGCCAGGGCCGCCGGGTCGCTGCAGCGGGAGCGGCACCCGGGGCCGGGGCTGCGCCGGGACGGCCCCGCGTCGCCAAGCGCCACCTCCGCCCGCCGCCGAGCCGGGACCGCGGTCGGCGGTGGAAGGCGCCGGAGGGGCCGGGGCTGTCGGGCTGCTGCCGGGGCTTCCCGACTGGTCTGCGATGAGCCGGCGCCGAGGGTCGTCAGGCTTGCAAGGGGCCGAGGCTTCAGCACTGCGTTTGCAACGGGCGCCCCGGTGCCCCTGCGGGGCCGCCTGGGAGACAGGGCTGTGCGCTCGGGATGCCCCGCGTCTCTGTCGGCGACGCCTCCCCGTGCGCTCCTCGGTCTGAGGGAGGCCTTCCCTGCTGGGTACCGCCTGTGCGTAAGGCAGCGGGGAGGTGCAGGCAGCCTCAGCGCTGCTGAGCCTGCTCTGTTGCTATTGCCAGCCAGTGCCAATGACAGCTTGTGTTCTTAGCATTGCCAAGAGTACCCGGATCCGTTCAGAACAGGAACCTACAGCTGTCTCAAGGCAAGGAGCTTAGGAAGCCTGCATAGCGCCTGCATCAAAAAAGTGATCTTGAAGCACAAGAATGGAAGACAGCAGCAGCCAGAGCTTTGGAAGCCTGATTCCAGCTTCTTGCCCTCACATATGCCATTTCAAGGCTGTGTCTTGGCTGTGGTTTGTTTGCAGCTGTACCTCTGACCCCTTTCAGGTCCTAGGTCCTGCATGTTTGCCCTGTCCCAAGGGAGCCCAGCAGTTGCCCTTTTCACACAGCATCTGTCTATTTTACTCATTGGCTCTTCCTTTGTGACCAGATTTATGTCTATACACAAACAATTCTACAGTAGTGGCCATGACTATTGCTGAGAGATTTTTTTTTAGCTTGGGATCAATGTGCTATGCTGATATCTGTTTTAATTCATCCCTCTGTAACCATGGCAGTTTATAATTTTTTTGTGTGTTCTATTTGCACAGTGTGTTTCTAGGTGCTCATTTTATCCTGTTATGTATCCGCAAGGCAGGCTGCTAAATAAAGCATCAGAAGAAAAGGAAGTATGATAAAGTGGCAACAAAAGACTTCAAAAGCGTGGACACTTGTAGCATCAGAGAACAAAAAGATACTTAGTTTGCTGTGAGCTATATGTTGCAATTGTTTCCGTTTTCAACATACTTAATGTATCTGTGTGATTCTTCTTTCACAATGTATTTTAACTGTGAGTTCTTTTGCTGTTAAGTTTGCTGCTTTGTCTTGGAAAAATACCTTTTTTTTTCTTTTCTGTCTGCAATCTAATCTGAAACCCACCAGTGTTGCACTGTGTTCTACTGAAATCACATCCTCCACAAATGTGTTTGCAGGTCCTACTGCTTCTCAGCATTGAAACGTTCACTTAACAGATTTTCTTCTCTCAGGGCTGCATTATGCATGTGTATATGTGGATGCATACACATAAATACATGTGCAGGTGTATGGTTTTTAAACATGTTTGCCAAGTGGAAGAGATTTCAGAAAACAAGCTGTTTTCAAATTGCCCTATATCAGTTACTTGGCTTCTAAAAATTCTTCAGTTTTGACAAAAAAAAAAAAAAAGTTAGATTTGTAGCTTGAGGCTCTGTTTTTTTTTTCCCTGGGACAGCACTACACAGAAACAAAAGCCCAAATTCCCTTGGGCTTCCCCAAGCCAAATTCCCTTCTTACTGCTTACTTTAGCAGACGTTTGTCATCCTCCTTCTCCAAATCTCATCTGGCATGAGACCTTTACTTCCTACTCTCTTGATGACTAATCCACTTCCAGAATGATGGGCCTTTGTTTTAGATTGATAATAATGTAAGTTCATTTATTTAGCTCAATTGTTCCTTTAAGACTGTATTATGTAGCCCTGTGGAAAATGTAAGTCTGCTGGGAACTGTGTCTGCTGGGCCACTTCCCTGTTAGCTTTACCTCCCAGCATAAGATCTCCGTCTTTTGCTTTTCCTGAAACTTTGTAAAAGCAGGAGCCCCAGAGCATGGGATGTCAACCTGACACTTTCTTGAGTCTGCTCAGAAAACTAACCAAGTGCCTTCAGACAAATGAGCACACTTGAGTGCTTGCAGGGACAGTCAAGTGTTCTTGTCCTGCTCCCTTGTGCCATATGAGTTGTACTGGTGTTTTCCCCAGCATGCAGGAAAACATGACCACAGGCTCCAGAGGTGCAGTAAAGTATCCCCAAGGTGTCTGAGGCTCTGCACTAAGGTGGTATGAACAGCTCAGTGTTGTGTGCGTTTGTCTCAGCTTCCCTAGCTGTTACTCTCAGGTAGGCTCTACAAGACATACCTGTATAGGCATGGTAACACATAAGTATAAGGCTTTATGCAGGAGGATGGCTGCTGGATGTATAAAGTAAACCTTTGAGAAGGTTTTCTCTCACTATCACTTGGCTCAGAGTAGCAACAGGTCATTCTGTGATATGTCCACCATACACATGACAAACATAGGAGAGAGTTGTAATTCTTAACCCTAACTGGGCTTGTGAGTCACTTAAGGATGTACAAGTTATTCGGGCCTAATTGAGTGCCTATCTTCTCAGACAAAACCATACCTTGAAGTGCCATATCTGGCCCTGTCTTCTGACCTTTCCTTTAGGGAACAAGTCCTGCTAAACTGTTGTCGGCCAACGTCCACTTCGGTCTACAGTCTAAAAAAATATTACATTTTTAATAATGTTTTGATCAACTTTTACAATTTTCCAGAAGTTTCAATTCCTCTTCTTCTCCCCCCAGTTTGATCAGACCAGTGGCTTGGGGATGGAGATAACTGCAGTGAACAGGGGTGTTCTTCTAAGGAACAGGCTGAAAGGTGAACTCAAACAGTGCTGCTTGCATTGCTGGCCAGGTTGGCACACAGCTGACAGCAGCTCATCTGTCTGGTAATGAAAGAGGAGAAAAAAAGCCTTTACCTTTGGGATATTAAAATGAGGGATGGTGTGGTGATATATAGGATATACACTGATGGCTTCAAACATCCACACCCCTCCACCAGCCTTTTGTATTGGAAGGGAGACAGCACCACCCCTTTCCCTGCTAATTTTGCCTGGGCTTTCAAAAACATCTTACAGGTTCACTTGGTCTCTGTTTTGCAGTTTATACAGTCTGGAGTCCTCTGCCCTGCCCAACTAAGGAGGCATTGAGCATGGAGGAAACTGAAATGTGGACCTGAAAGTTTTGCAGAAGGTTTTTTCAGCTCCTGTGTGAGAATTCAGAATCCTGAGCTGGTGTTGCAGGTAGTTGAGAGTAAATGTTAAGTCCTCTGACCCCTTCTAGGATATACTTACTTCCCTCTGCTTTGAGGCAAGGAGGGATAGAAGGCACTTTTCAAGCAATCTCTGATTAAACAATTAACCTTGCTATACTAGCTTTTCTTGTTTTCTTTGTCCCTTTATTTGCCTCCAGGCTGTTCCTATAAAAATGGAAAAGAACAGACACTCTTAAAGTAGTTCATGTAGGCTCAGTTACAAAAATGTCACTGCAAACACTGTGAGACTTCAGTATAACAATTAGGACAGTAAAATAACCAAAGGAGAAAGAAAAGGTCTGAACTTCCAGAATGACAGAAAGAGAGGTGGTTTCTACCAGCCACTGAGTGAGGGGCTGTGGACTCCTCAGGCCAGCTGAGGCCTTCCACTGGCCCTTTTCATCCCACATATAAGAGCCTGGCCAGAGTGTCTGACAGGAGTGGAAAGGGGACCTTGGGCCCACAACAGTGGGCACTCTAGGTTGAGAGGGAGGTAAATGTGAAGGCTCTGCATGGAAAATCCCTAGGTTTGCAGGCTTAATAAGACCCACTGTCTTGTTTGGATTCAAACTGATGATAAATATTAGCTCACTCATATTTAAAAAAAAAGGCCAAAGCTGCATTCAAAAGACTAAGAGTGTTAACATGGTAAAGGTACTTGAGTTTCTGTAGCTAGAAGCATACAAGGTGGTGAATGCCTAATACATTTAGTTAGCAACAACTCATTAAAAGTACAATCCATAGCATCTGAAATATAATAGCAAAACAGGAGCAAAACATCACATTTATTTACATGTCCACAGCCTGTTCTGACACTTAGTGAAATCAGATCTCACTCCTGAGTAAGCTTCTGGCTAGGTCCTCTGTTGTAATCTCAATAATGTGGCTGGAAGTAATAAGGTTCTCAGGGTAATGGTTTAGTACACAAGGTATGCAATGCCAGAGGAAAGCATGTTTACTCCTGCTTTTTTAATTTCACAAGCTTCAGGCTCTGCTGGACCTGCAGGATCCTGTACAGATGGAGTTCAAAGACATATTTGTAATGGTGGTTCTCTTCTCAATGTTCAGACAGCATTGAACTACAATCCTTGCTACATTATTGTGAAGGAAGAGTCTGAGAACACTAGGTTTATATAACTACATATGTATGGAAGCAGGCTGGAGGTAAGATTGACTGGAGATGGCATAGGATGTTTACCTAGAAAACAAGACGGGCCCATCTGGTGTCCTGTACTTACAGATTTTTACCTGGGAAGATTGTAGGTCCCCATATACCTTGTTGACTCAGATTGACACTTGCTCTGGTGCTAGAAAATGCAAATATAAAAACAAATGTTTTGATGGAGTTGAGTGATTTGCTCAAGGAAAGGCATGTGTATTTCAAAGTTCTCCAAGGAGGCCTGTGACCATATGAAGCAGTCACAAGGTCTAATTAATCTTTCAGGAAGCAGGATCCATATGACTGTTATGCTAGTTCACACGTGGCTTTTGGTGAAAAAAAGCATACAGAAAAGAGCACTGGGTTGTTATGGAGAGAACACTGCTGTTAAGAGTAGAGTTCTCAGACAACCTCTGCCCTTAACCAAACTTGGGGAAAATACCTTTACCTACCTTCTACCTCTCTGCTGTGATGGGGTGTAGCAGGGGGACCAGCCAAGTTCCAGCACTTTCCAATAAACCCTGGTTCTTCACTGAGTTGACTGTTTATGAAGGGAGCACCGTGGTCAGGTATCTGAGTATGAGAGAGCTCTGGCTGGTGGTCTCAGAGCTCCATGTCAGAGCTGTGACAGGCACTGAGCACTCCTGTGCCAAGTCTCAGAGATGTGCTTGCTCTGAAGGTGGCTCACTCCTGTGGCAGCCTATGTCTAGGCTTGAAAGTTGGCCTGGAAAGATTTAGCCAGCTGCTCTGGTATGACCTTTGCAACTGCTCACTCCCTGGTCAAAACAGGGAAAATGTGAGGTTTTCTTCTGCAGCTGAAGACACTGAGCAGCAAAAGACAGCTAAGGATTGAGGTGTACAGTTTTTTTTGGTTAATAGCAATAGATAAGAGAATCAAGATGCTTCAGTTATAGTTTAGCCCCACTCAGGAACAAGCTAAGCAGCCTCCTGCTCACTCTTACCACCCTCTGAGGGAATAAGGGAGAGATAACATAACAAAAACCTCGAGGTTTGTGCCCACAGGAATGTGCCGTTGTGGCAAAGCAGGTGAATTATATCCTGGGCTACATTAGGAGGAGTGTTGCCAGCAGATTGAGAGAGTAATCTTTCCCCTCTGTTCAGCACTTGTAAGGTCACACCAGGAGTACTGTGTTGGGTTCTGAGTTCTGCAGTACAAGAGAGATATGGAGCTGCTGAAAGGGTAGTGAGTGGCTTGGAGCATAGTTATAGAATTATAGAATAGTTTGGGTTGGAAAGAGTGTTTAAAGGTCTTCTAGTCCAACCTCCTTGCAAGGAGCCTGGACATCTCCAACTAGATTAGGTTGCTCAGAGTCCCGTCCAACCTGGTCTTGAACATCTCCAGGGATGGAGCGTATACCACCTCTCTGGGAAACATGTTCCAGTGTTCTACAACCCTCATTGTCAAAAATTCTTCCTTATATATAGTCTGAAGCTACCACCTTTTATTTTAAAACCATTACCCCTCATCCTGTCACAACAGGCCCTGCTGAAGAGTTTCTCCTCGTCTTTCCTATAAGCCCCCTTTAAGTACTGGAAGGCCACTATGAGGTCTCCCTGAGGCCTACACTTCTCCAGGCTGAACAGACCCAACTCTCTCAGCCTGTCCTCATAGGAAAGGTGCTCCAGCCCTCTGATCATCTTCATGGCCCTCTTCTGGACTCACTCCAACTGGTCCATGTCCTTCTTATGCTGGGAGCTCCAGAACTGGACGCAGTACTCCAGGTGGGGTCTCACCAGCACAGCGTAGAAGGGCAGAACCACCTCCCTTAACCTGCTGGCCACACTTCTCTTGATGCAGCCCAGGACGTGGTTGGCTCTCTGGGCTGCAAGGGTGCATTGCCGGCTCATGTTGAGCTTCTCGTCTGCTATCACTCCCAAGTCCTTCTCCTCAGGGCTGCTCTCAATCCATTCTCTGGCCAGCCTGTATTTGTGCTTGGGATTGCCCCGACTGACATGCAGGACTCTCATGGCCCGCTCGGGACGCGTGATGGTTCTTTTAGTGCAATCTCGAAGTGCAAAATTACGGCGAACACGCCAAAGGGGTTGGTTTCAATCAAACAGCACAAACTTTATTATTTTGCCCATAAAGCGGCATGCGATAGGTGAAAGGGAGTGAAAAGGAAAAGTAAAGATAGGGAAAAAAGAAGATAATAGCTACCACCGCGGATCCAAGGCGTCCCTATGGTCCCAGATCCAGGCAGCATCCCGTCGGTCCTCACGATCGATGTCGATGTCGACCCTTGGTGGGGAGAGCTGTTCGGGGGTCTCGTTGTTAGGGGTCAACCTTTTATGCCAAGTAGCAAACCTTGCTCCTCCTTACTTCAGGGATCTCCACCTGTTCTCGGCCCTTAGGATAGAAGTGTGTTTTTTGTACATTATAATTAGCAAAGTTACATTAAAGGGCACTTTCTCACCATTGTTTTTGAGACAGCAGTTGTGATTCATCCTCCTCAATAGCAGCTGCATGGTTATCTCTGCCAGTTTTGACAACAGGGATAAGCCATGGCACCTCCGCGCCACTCTCTCCGCCATTTCAAGGATGTTGTACATTTTGTTGTTAGGCCTTGTCTGTAACAGTTCTGTTCTGTTCCTGGGAGAAAAAAAAAACCACCAAAACCAACTGCATCTCAGGCAGGCTGCTTGCAGCAACTCGTGTCGAGTTGTGAGCCTAACTTTTAGGCCAGATCAAGTCCATAGTCCACCTGGAAGTCCTCGATGACAAGGCTGAGACAATACTGATTTTCTGACCGACCCTTACAAGGACCTTGCACTTGACTTGGTTGAACTTCATGATGTTTGCATGGGCCCATCTCTCCAGCCTGTCACGGTCCCTCTGGATGGCATCCCGCCCCTCCAGTGTGTCAACAGCATCACACAGCTTGGTGTCATCAGTGAACTTGCTGAGGGTGCATGCAATCTCACTGTCTATGTCACCGACAAAGATGTTAAAAGATGTTTCTTCATATGGAGAAAGGCTGAGAGAGCTGGTACACTCTCAGAGAAGGCTCAGGGGGGTGTAAAGAGCTAAGCTCTTTTGAGTGGTGTCCGGTGACAGGCAATGGGCACAAAATGAAACACAGGAGGTTCCCTCTGAACTTCAGCAAACACTTCTTTGTTCTATGAAGGTGACTGAGCACTGGCACAGGTTGCCCAAGGAGGTGGTGGAGTCTCCCTCCTTGGAGATTTTCAAAAGCTGCCTGGACGTACTCCTGGCAACTAGCTTTAGGTGGCCCTGCTTGAGCAGAGGGCTTGGACCAGGTGACATCCAGAGATTCCTTCCAACCTCAGCCATCCTATGGTTCTGTGATAGATGTGTAAAGTATTGAATACATGCAAAAGATCCTACTGGCAGGTAGGTCATGTATTGGCAGCTGAAGGCCATGAGAGATGCTTAAGGGCCTCTAAAATGATGTCAGATACCTGTGTTTAAACAGCTGAATTACTCTGTGGGTGTGCCTTGGCATAACTTCTCCACAGAGCAAACCTGTTCCACTCAGTGTTGTATCTGTGGAAGGGGAGGGGCAGGATGTGGATCCTGTTGAAGAGGAAGAAGATATTTGAATTACAGGTGTTGGCTAGTTCAGTGTGTCGAATGACATATTGCAGAAATTCCTATAGTGTTTGGTTTGTTTTTTTTTTTTTTCCCAAGCATGAACTTTTTACAATGGTATTTTTTTCCCATTTTTTTTTTCTTGGTCATATTTTGATTCTGTTGTTTGGTCGTTTGGATCCTTGTACGACCAGGTGTGTGTTTAGCTTTTATGGTGGCAAGGGACAATTTGAAATATGTGGCCTCAAGTATCAAGGTAGAAAAGGTCTGGGACTCTAAATATCTTTATAGATGTGGGCCTTGCTGCTTGATACTTCGAAGGTGGAGATTACAGTGTTGGTGGCTCTGAGCTAAGTGCCTGGGACTTGGTGCTTTTGGAGAGAAGGTCTGGGCCAGCAAACTTTGATAGAACAGCTGAAATTATGGTTTATCACTGGTGGATTTAATCCGAGGGGTGAGGCTTGGGGTACATTTGGGATCTGGAGTGTGCTGAATAGGGAAAAAAAACCTTCATTGATGAGAGAAGATTTTCAGGATTGTACTACAGTTGCCTATGGGCAGTCATTCTCTCTATTCTAGATCACCTGCCATCTCATCCTGCCTATTTCTGACTATAAGCTGGACTAAAACAGAAAGCTAGTGCAACGGATACCGTTGTACTGGGTTCTCCTCTGTGGAGAAATTTAGATCTTTATTTGATTTGGGCTTTTTCTGGTGCAAATTATGATTGACTATGATGACAATTTTATACTGCTGGATCATTCCCAAAACCAGAAAGCCTAATTCTGTCATGAGAGTTTAAGTGAGGATCTGAAATGTGTTGAATTTGAAATGTACTGGATCTACACCTCCAGCAGATCTTTGAAAATTCAGGGGTGGGAAAACAAGCCCTAGATGATGCAAATTTCCTGTATATAATAGGTAGAGTATACACATCTGTTCGGCATCATGCAGAAAGGAACATATAGCAGAGACAAGCTCAAAGGGGTATTTATTAGGCAAGTTTTCCTTTAAAGACAGAAAGACAGCGTCATCTTCTTGCAAGTCACTATTCTTGCACTAAATGCAAGGGGAGCAACACTGATTATACTGTGTGAGAGCACCCCTGAAAGTGATTTCATACTTTATGTTTGAGATTAACAGGGGACAGAGCAGGTCTTTCTGTTCTTGGCAAAGGTATTTGCAATGAGGGGTGTGGCTGACACTGTTCTACAAAGAAAATACAAGATGTGGTATCCTAATAAAAGCCCAGACCTGTGAGACAGCTGAACCTGTCCTGTGGTATTTGTGAGAAATGCTTTGTAAATACTGTTCCTTGGCACACTCCTGCCCTTCAGAGCTGTGTTTATAGAGGTGCTGGTCTGAGGCTTCCTTCTGGGTCCTTCCTGTGCAGGCCTATGTCAGAAACTGACAGTACAGCTCCTTATTGCAGCAGTTCAGTCTGGTGCTTTCATTCCCCTAGAATGAAATTGGAAGGTGTTGAGATTCAGAACTCCCTTTCCCTCTACTACTTAGCTAACCAGGATCTAACTCAGCCAAGACCTTATTCCAACCTTAGGGACCACAGTGTATTTGAGAAGCTGACAGTGTGAGGCCTAGCTTTGTCCTGAAGCAGAGAGCTCTGAGCCTGTTAAGAAATTGAGAGTGTAGTCATTCTGGACTTCAGCCCTGGCTCAAGGTAGGGAAACTATTAATAAACTTGCATGAGGGCTGATAGGAGACTTGTCACCGTCTGTATGGGCTGTTGCCTCTTCCAGTGTGTCAGAGGACTTTCAGGAATGGCATGTCATGGCACAACAGGAGGCAGAGCATGGTGAGCAGTGCTTCTGCTTCCTTCTTCCCTTTAGGTCATGTAGTTGTTTTAACAAAGGGGTACAGGTACACCAAACTCCAGCTCCACACTCTTGGTGGAGCACCCTCAGTTTAGCACACTGCTGCTGTATATTCTGCAGCCAGTCTAATGGTGTGGAGAAGAAGGTGGGAGGTGCTTTTACTCCTTGCATATGATTGGATTTTCTTAGGGATCTGTTTAAGCTGCAAAATGCAAGGGCACATGGTTCCCTCAATGAAGGAGCAGCAAAGGATAAGCACAAATTTGCTGTATGGCAAAGGTCTGCAGTCATGGGGAGAAAGCTGTAATATCTGCAAGAATGGCATGCCTAGCACCCAAACAACTCAAAATTACCAGTACTTGGCTAAAATTTGCAGCATATAATACCCTTGTTGAAAAATTTGAAGTCTTGAAAAAGTAAAAAAATATCTCACAGAACCAACTTCAAGCATTCAGGAGTTAACTGGTGAAAGGGCAGACCTGTGGTCAAATGTCCTGCTCTGGGTGCTGATGCTCTGGTAACTTCCAGTCACTTCTCCATCAGACCTAGGATGACAACCACCGCTATACAGGTGGCTGTTCTTTGTCATAGCCAATCCATATGATGCAGTTTAGACATTTAAGCTAACTCTAGATCGCCATGACACCCATCTGTATGCATCTGCACATGCAAGCTTTGCTGGCCAGACTGAATGAATAGAAATCTTTTTAATTGACCTACTTGAATTTAAGTATTTACTTATTCCCTATTTAAATCAGTATAGAGTAAACCCACACCTTTCTATTTTGCTGACTGTTGTATCTCATCATCTTCACTGCAATTTTACTGTTGGGCTTTTCTTCTTTGAGAGAGCTTTGAAAAGCTACAGTGTGAGAACACCTCACAACTTTAATTCTGCATGTCTTTCTCAGTCCTTAGGAGTTCTTGTCCTAATACCATTTGATGACTGTAGGATGTGGCTTTTGAAAGCCACAGACAAGAAGATATGTGTGAAACATTCCCTTATTCATGCAATTTTATCAGTATGTTCACAGGGAAGAATGTATTGGTGGGTGATGTCATTCATATCAGAATTAATAACAGTATTTTATACCTGTAGACACATTTATAAACATTGAACATTTAATATGTAAGTCTAAGATTCTCAGCTGGTGAGGGCAATGACAGATCTTTTGAATAAAACTCCCAGAAGACTCAACACAAGGAACTGTTCCCCACACTTCTACAAGAGATACTGTGCTGTTCTCCCCCCACCCAAGTCCTAATAGTCCCTCTTCGTTTCAAATGGAAAAATAATTAAGTCCTGAACGTAAATTTGGTTAGGTTATTAATCACAACCATGTGAGCAGGATAAACTAACTTTTTGTTGGAGAGAAATTAATACTGCTTCTTCAAGACAGGTGAAAACCCTTGCAGGGGGGTTGGACTACATGACATTTTAAGGTCTCTTCCAACCCTAATTATTCTATGATTCTATGAAAAGGAGTTATTACATTCCCTTCCACCTCCTGTATCCACTGGCACTAGAAATTTCCTTTATTTACCTTTATTTACCTTTATTTACCTAGTAGCAGGGGACTTAAGTTTTATTTGCCCCAAAGATGTCAATAGAAGTGACTCACTTTTCCTTTTCAGCAGAGACTCAGTTGATGTGTACCTGAATGTTTGTTTTTAGTCAATCAGTACATTAATCAAGGCGCGTCATGTTTGTTCTTTAACCTATGTCTCTTTCAGTACATCTTTCAGAAGGGGTCAGGAGAGTATTACATACTCTAACAGAGATCAGGGAGGGATTTTTCTCTCTAGAAATTAAGAAAATCTAAAATGCATGACATCAAAATCTTCCATTACCTTTTTGGGGAAAAAGAGAATAAAAATAAAGTATCTGGGATTTTCTCTGCTTTCCTTTGCTCTCATCCAATTCATTTAAGCCAAGTTTATTTTTGGGAGGAGAAACACAAATACTTGCACATGGAAAGCAAGGAGGTGATTGATGACAGCCAACATGGCTTCACAAAGGGAAGATCCTGCCTGACCAACTTGGTGGCCTTCTATGACAGGGTTACAGCATCAGTGGACAAGGGACAAGCAACAGACATCATCTGCCTGGACTTGTGTAAGGCAGATGACACTGTCCCACATGACATCCTTCTCTCTGAACTGGAGAGACATGGGTTTGATGGATGGACCACTCAGTGGATAAGGAATTAGCTGGATGGCCACACTCAGAGAGTGGTGGTCAATGGCTCAATGTCCAAGTGGAGACCAGTGACATTCCTCAGGGGTCCATATGGGGCCCCGCCCTGTTCAGTATCTTTGTTGGCAACATGGACAGTGGGATACAGTGCACCCTCAGCAAATTTGCCAATGACACCAAGCTGTGTGATGCCGTCAACAGGCTGGAGGGGAGAGATGCCATCCAGAGGGACCTTGACAGGCTGGAGAGGTGGGCTCATGCAAACATCATGAAGTTCAACCAGGCCAAGTGCAAAGTCCTGCATGTTGGTCGGGACAATCCCAAGCACAAATAGAGGCTGGGCAGAGAATGAATTGAGAGCAGCTGCGAGGAGAAGGACTTGGGGTGATAGCAGACAAGAAGCTCAACATGAGCCGGCAATGCACCCTTGCAGCCCAGAATGCTAACCGCATCCTGGGCTGCACCAAGAGAAGTGTGGCCAGCAGATCAAGGGAGGTGATTCTGCCCCTCTACTCCGCTCTGGTGAGACCCCACCTGGAGTACTGCGTTCTGGAGCTGCCAGCATAAGAAAGACATGGACCAGTTGGAGTGAGTCCAGAGGAGGGCCGTGAAGACAATCAGAGAGCTGGAGCTCCTCTCCTATGAAGACACATTGAGAGAACTGGGGCTGTTCAGCCTGGAGAAGAGGAGACTCTGGGGAGACCTCATAGTGGCCTTTCAGTAGCTAAAGGGGGCTTATAGGAAAGACGACGAGAAACTCTTCAGTAGGGCCTGTTGTGACAGGATAAGGGGTTTCTCAAGAGAGGGAGGCAGATTCAGGCTGGACATAAGTTAAAAATTTTTGACAATGAGGGTGGTAGAGCACTGGAACATGTTTCCCAGAGACGTGGTGGATGCCCCATCCCTGGAAATATTCAAGGCCAAGTTGAATGAGGCTCTGAACAACCTGATCTAGTTGGACATGTCCCTGCTCCTTGCAGGGGAGGTTGGACTAGATGACCTTTAAAGGTCCCTTCCAACCCTAACAATTCTATGATTCTATTCTATGATTTCCTGAGACTACAGGGACCCTATGATCTAAGGAGACTGAGAGAGAAAACCTGTGCTGTATCCTGAAAGTCTGAATGCATACTTACAGTTGCAAGTACAAGGGAGTCCTTCAGTGCCTCCTTAATGGACTAAGCTTAGGGACAGTTAGGACGGCCATGAATATATTCCCTGTCAATACAAAATGCTCTATAACTAGTCACAACAGATTAGTTTAGTGGAGTAAAACTAGTGCAAAGCAGCAAGAGAAGCACTCATAAGGGTCAGCTGAGTTGTCTTATTCTGTGAAGCTTCATGGTTTGTTTTGTTCAGGTCTTGCAAAACAGACTGTGCTAGGATGTAAGAAGTCAAAGTGCAGCTGGGGTGTGCAAGGACCAAGAAGAGCTGCAGACAAGTGTCCAGAATTCATCTGCAGCAGCAGTGAAGGGACCAGGAAGAAGTGATTTTAAATAGAGAAAGACAAATCCCCTTTAAATTGGCTAGCTCTGGCACTGTTATTTCTCGAAGTGGCTGAACACAGCTCAACATAGGCTAATAGGGTCTTCCTGAGAGAGTTCACCAAAGCTCTTTGTCCCACTGCTATGGGTACAGCACTTGAAGCCAACATGGGTATTAAAGTACATCAAGGTAAACATGGCCTCTCCAAATGAAACGACAAGTTATGGAGATATCAAGGGAAGCTGTAGGCAGGTTCACCTAAATCAAGCTGAATTTTTCATAATGGGGAAATTTGGGTTGGGTTTGGCAAGGGGCTGCTTCCAAGGACAGTCACCAAGAAGCACAGAGTTGTCAGTGTTAGCAGCGTAAGTGCCAGTCTCGTAGTACTTGATGTCTGAATTTGGACTGTGAAGAAGCAGCAAAATGGATTTGTAGCTCTTGGGACTGGAATATGAGAAATGTTCTCTGAAGGTAAGGGGAAAGGTGAGACCTAAAAAGATTCAAAATAATTTAAAAAAAATTAAAAATCTGTCTGGGATTGTAATTTCTGTGATCCTATTCTGTTTGTGTCCCTGGATGACTAATCCTCATTTCCTACCCATATATTCCAGGCATGAATGAAGCAAATGTTAACCTTCAATATAAAATAAGAATCCACATGCTGGACCTTCAGACTTCTGACATACATACCTGTGATATGGAAGAAACATCATGCAGTCCAGGTGGACAACTCCCCTGTTCATTGGCAGAATGGTGAGGTGGTGATAGTGGACTAATGCAAGTATTTTTCAAAAGCTGCTCCTTTGATCTGCCAATCCAAGGTTTTGTTCCAACTCCAGCTGCCAGCACTGCACCAGGGATACTGGTTCAGGGCTTGGAGGATGCTTCTTTGTGGAACAATGAGTGCTTGTAGCTGATGGGCTGTAAGGGCTGGGTTTTTTCCCTCAGCACCTTCCTACCATTTCCAGGACAGTTAATGAGCAAAGCAGTGATGGAACTGTGGAGATACATGATAAATTCAGCTCTCCTGAGTAACTTGGGTTGGCAAACAGGAACTGTTTATCTTCTAGCAAAGTAGAGTGCTTCACGCAAAAAAACCCAAACAAACCTGCATCTGAGCCTGTGGAGGCATTTGCTTGCTTAGCATGGGCTAAAAACTATAATACATTGAGGCAATAAATGGTTTCTTCCTCCATAAAATTTATTTTCCTTGATGTTTTTCAGATGTTTACTTACCTCTATCTTTTTTGCATTGATTAGTCAGTCCTGCTTGTAAATGTAGCCCTAGTTCCATTCTGGGTTTTACTAGTCTCATATTTCTGAAGATGATGATGGTGTCCTGTAGTGCAAGGATAGACAGGAAATTCACGGCACAGCTACTGCCTCAGACAGCAAACAGACTCAGTAGCAGAACTACCATCATGTGAATAGGCCAGACAGGGAGGACAGGAGAAAGAAACAACATACGGACCTTGGCAGGAAAAGTCTTACCTCTTCTGCAGGAGGCAGTGGGGACAATGATTAATTGTCTAGAAATAGTGTGAAAGGGTCCCCAAATGCTACATTTTGTACAGTTCATTCCTGCCTCCAGGCAATATTTGAGTGTTACAAAAATGATCTAGGTCAGAGTCACAGCTGCTTGAGGAGCAGGTACTACAGCACTTGCTGTATTCACCAGGCCATGGTGCTCCAGGCTCTGGAGCGTTCAATAAATTGTCTTGATTGCTACTGTTAGTGACAGGAACCTTTCCACACTTCTAACAACCAGGTCAGAGCAGTCAATTACTGAACTCTGTGAGTTAAAAATAAGCACAACACAGTAGTCTGAGAACATCATCTGTTTTACCCAAGGTAATGAAAAGGTGTTTCAGAAATCAATGGCAGTCATGCACGCAAATTTTCTATGCAAGCCAGTGTTAACTAGGTTTCAAAGGTCATTATTTCTGTGCAAATGTTTGTTTAAAAGTTTCAGTGTAATTTCTGGTTGTGAACCTCTCTTTGTTAGCTTTTTCCTGACTGTGTGGAGGGGTGAGATGGTGTTCAGGCCTGTCAGCCCAGGCAGCAGAACTTCATCTGTCAGCCTGCCTGTGCCAGCCTACAAGCAGCAGTCCCCTCTCACATTTTGTGTCTGTGCTGGGAGTAGGAAAGCAGGAGTGTGACAGATCCTCTCTCATGCCGAGCGCTGCAGAGATAAAGGCCATGTGCAGCAACGGGCTGGCTGTGTCTGAGAAACATCTACACTGGAATGGCCTGACCAAAGACAAATGGCTGGATCACACCTTGGTGGGGTATTCAGAGCTGGCTGAAGCTAGGTCATTAAAGCTCCAGGGCCTGCATTTTCCCTTTTCATCTACTTCATCTGTTTTTATATGGCTGGTTTGCCATTTGGTGAGATTTTTCTATTTGAACTGTCTTCAGTTCACACTTGGATCCTCACTGTAATCGCTCCAGCTCCTTTGATGTCCCCATAATATTTCTGGGACTTAGCAGAATGCAGTCGCAATTCCTGAGCAAATATTTTGTTTTTAGCTTGCAGACTTGTGTATGACCAACCATAGTGGGCCTAGGGTTGGTGAATGTTACCAGAAATTGAGTATTTCAGAGTAAAATTACTACTTTTCCTCACAAATCAAAGCAGATTTTTATTTTAATATGCCAGCCAAACTTAATTCATTTTAGGTTGACTGAAAGCTCACTAACCGAACAAAAATTTCTGTCTGCTGACCACCCAGAGCCCTTAAGAGTTTTGTTCAGGGACAAAAAGTTTCAGTCGAAAGCAAAACATGTATCTGATTTTTGTTTGTTTAAGATTCAGCTGAGCTAGTGAATTCTTGTTGCAGATTGAAAATGGAAACTTTTTTTTTTACACCACTAATATCTGACATTCTTAGAGAAAAGTGAAACATTTCTTTCTTGCTGACCAGATAGATTTACATTTGAGCAAACGAGTTGTTTCACTGAAATGTTTTCCTCTCTCAGAAAAAAAAAGTCAGTTTAATTTTTTTGTTCTCAGTTTGGACTTAAGAAAACATTCATGAGCTCCTTCTGGGAACAGCTACTAAAATCTTGCCTGGTATGGCAAATCTGGCTTGTCAAACTGTATTCTAGTCTCTGTAAAGTGAGAGAGGGTGATGTCATGCAAAAATCTCCCTCTCAACAATGAAAAAACGCATGTATAAATAACCAAACCAAAACTATGCAGTTGTCTCATAAGATTCTAGTGGCTGAGACTGTTTGGAAAAATCAGAAAATCATAGAATGGTTTGGGTTGAAAGGGACCTTAAATATAATCTAGTTCCAACCTCCCTGCCCTTGGCAGGGACACCTTCCATTAGACCAGGTTGCTTAAAGCCCATCCAACCTGGCCTTGAACACTTCCAGGGATGGGTCATCCACAGCTTCTCTGGGCAACCTGTTTCAGTGCCTCACCACCCTCACAGTAAATAATTTCTTCCTTGTGTCTAATCTAAATCTTCCCTCTTCCAGTTTAAAGCCATTATCTTGCAAATTATTTTGCAAAGTAATTTTAAATTCTTTGCTTTGAAAAGTGTTTCCAGTCCACCGCATTAAAAAAATATTGATATTTGCTTAAAATCATAGAGCAATATATTTTTCCTTCAGTAGTCTTTAGGTATTTGAGTCTTGGATGCCCTTTTTTCCAAGATTTTCTCAGCAACTTTGAAGGTCAGAACTTTAATTTTGGTTAATAAGGAGCAAGTCATATGATGTGACTTCAAGAGCTGGGACTTTAGGCAAAAACACAGTGCTTGCCAGCATATGGTAAAGCAACAGTTGACTCTTCTGTCTTTAAACAGTATCGACTGTTTCTTTGAGGCTCCACATCAGGCTCCTAGAATGGCCTGAGTTATCTGCTCAGTCAGCAATGTGCCTCAGATGTTGGTTGTGTAAACCACAAATCAAGTGACTCTGCACAAAGGATCCCTTTTTATAAATAGGGCAGACATTCCTGTTTGGCTGTGGTAAAAAACAGCCAAATCCCGACACGTTCCCAGCATTCACTGCACAGCAAGCTGAGGTGACCCTGCTGTTAGTCTACAGGGGAACTGGAGAATAGTGCCACCTTTCCCTTGTACGTTTTCCCATCAGCTGAAATAGGAATCCACTCCTCTAACTTGAGCTTCATTCCCCTTATTGCACTGCTAATCATCCCCTAGGTACTACATTGTTGCAGGCTAGGGATGTTGGGCAGGGGCCACTGGGGGTGTCAAAGAAGGACTAGACTGTTTGATCTTTTGCTCCTATCCTCCATTCCTCCTCCATTCTTCACTGACAGCCCCATTCATGTTTCAGTCTAAAAGCGGTAGGAAAAGACTTTTCCCAGGATAATAAGTGGTGTTCCCTCCAAAATGTTCCCCAGTGTGTGTGTGGGAAATTTTAGTCACCCTATTTCAGGGATGAATCTTTACTGACAGAGTTGAACCTCCTTACTGCAGCTTGTGGACTGTTTGTCTTTGTGAACTTTGCCTTACACAGCTCTCTTTAAGAAGGGAAAAGTGTAGCCAAAGGCCTCCCTGAGAAGCAGCATACTCCAGCTGAAAGACTCTCTGGCTTCCTGTCTTTCTGCAGTCAGACAACAGGCAATGGGAGGTGTCTGGAAATAGTTTTCCCTCCTGGCATGGCAAACCCATCCTGCACAAGCAATCCAGGCATTGTAGCAGGGGACAAAGCAACCTTTCTGTCACAGGAGGTTGTAATTGCTTCCAGTCTACCAGAATGTGTTAGGATTGGATACTGCAGTAATAAAAACAGTAAAGTCTTTGAATTTGCAGAGGAATAAACAATGATCGAAGAGGTCTGTCTCCAAAAATCAAATATGTGAGCATGTTTTATGGTTTTACAAAGCCAGATAAGCAATCAAATTGCGAATTCTCCAGGAACGCATGTATCCAGCCAAGTCCAGCAAATCATTTATGAGATCTTACGAACTTCTCCATGCTACGGTATATTTTTCTGCAAGCCTGCAACAGAAGTCTGTCATTGCTGTACTAAATACTATAAATATACATTAACCAACCCTTTAAAAAAAGGCTTCCTTTCAAATGACAAAAAAAAAAAGAGGACTTGAAAGAGGGACATAAAGCTATAGAGACATTAAACCTTTTGCCCAAAAAGTGGGCTCCACCAGGAGCATGTCCTGCATTTCTAGACTTCGGTTATCATCCTACCTGTTGAACCATGCTTCCCCATGGTTTTGTGTTAAGATTGTGTCTGAAGCCACTATAATCCCCTCCAGGTTAAGAAATCAGTTATGTTGCTGAATCAAATCAGTATATTTTATGGCTTAGGTTTCCAGCTGAATGTCACTGTATTTTGACTAGGCAAGAAGAGAGATGCCTTTGCTTGGGCTTTTCTTCTACTGATAGACTGCTGAGCAAAGCTGGATAGAATGTAATACCCTCTGGGAAATAAATTTTGAAGGAGTCAAAGTGATCCACTAAATTGCTACACTTTCAACAACATTTAGTTTAAGAAAACTAAATATAAATAAAAACTGTCCTTAAAAGCTGTTACCTTCCATGGGAATCAGTTTTATTTGACTAGGTCCTTTTGAAGAAATAAGACTAAGCAGATCAGTGTTGTAGGAAAGTGCTTAGAATTCATAGAAACTAAAAAAAAAGGATTCCAAAATTATTTTCCATCTCAGGTTGGGATGAATATGAAATATGAAATGTCAAGTATTTCCCATAGCTTTTATTAAAATTATAGGTCCGAGCCAGTATACGAGGGTATCCTGAAAATCCACTTGCCTTCCTAGGAATGAAGGTCCAGTGAAACACCTCATCATACAGTGCGTAGAAGTAGAGCAACAGCGTGTTTGCAATAAATGTTGCGTGTTGCAAAAATACTTAATGCAAATTTCAGTTTTAAGCCTTGAAATGCTGAAGTCCTCTGAATAAGGAGAGAAACACTCAATCAAGGTTTGCAGTTGCCTTCTTTCCAGTTTTCTATGCTATGTGAATAGCATTCAATATTTACTTCCTTGCCAAAATCCATTCACAATATTGTGCAATAGCATGCAGCATGAAATTTCCAACTAACTACTCAGGTAGAAAAGGAGGCTGTCATTGGTTACCTTCCTCTGATGAAAGCAGACAGGGTAGACAGTGATGGTAATGGTGCAAATACTTTTGGTCTGTTGTGGTGGTAGGTGGTGGTATTTCTCAAGTGGTACTGGCACTATCTGATGGTCATCTCTAGGGTGATCCTGACAACCATGAGTCCCAAAGTGCTGGTTTCACCCTTGACCCCAGCAGAGTCATTTCTGGTGTTCGGCACCTGTACTTTGAAGATAGAGCTTGCAGGTTTCTTCAACTGATTACAAGAGTCCAAAGGTGGACATTTAAATTAAATTCAGATAATATCACAGCATGTGGAGGAGATCTCCTGCTGTGCAAGGGCAATGATTAGTTGTGAGTTGGTCTCTGAATCGCCACACATAACTCATACCTTCTTATGCGTAAGTAGTTTTCTGAGACACAGAAATTGAACAAACCTTCCTTGGGCCAAAAAAGTGTTTATTTCCTCTTATTCCAAGGAAAGCACCATATTTCTCACATGTCTAACCAAACCACAAGTTGCAAGGGGAATGTTTTGTTATCTGGAACAGGACCAGAGAAAAGCTAACCATTGTAGACAGGACGCCAATGTTTATTCAAATGGACCTATGAGAAAAACAGACAAGACTGGATTCTCCATTTGATGAACAGTTATCTTGTCACTTGACAGTTTCATTCTACTCAGTGGGTAGGATGGTAGGTATCTATATTTTCAATTGATTTTCTCCCATTCCTCTTTTTAAGAGGAGTAGTGAGATTCTTTCTAAACATCTGATCTCCTTGGCATGTGTCACAGTTCAGCCCCAATCGGGACCAGATTACACAGTCTCTCTCTCACTTCCCCACCCTCTAGGGAATAAAGAGAGATAACATAAGAAAAAAAGGCTTGCGACTTGAGATAAGAACAGGGAGAGATCCTTAAAGTTACCATTACAGGCAAAACAGACTCCACTTGGAGGAAACTATTCATTTATTATTAAAGCGGTAGCAGGATAATGAGAAAGATAACAAAGTAACTTCTCCGGCTTAACTTTGTATTCAGTTGTCTCTACCTCCTTCACCCATGGAGTGGCACAGGGGGGAAGAGGGAATGGGAGTTATGGTCAGATCATGACATGTCACTTTACACCGCTCCTTCCTCCTCGGGGGAGGAAGTCCTCACATTCCTCCCCTGCTCCAGCGTGGGGTCCCTTCCACGGGCTACAGTCCTTCGTGAACTGCTCCAGCGTTGGTCATTTCTTCCACAGGGTGCAGTCCCTCCGGAATGGCTGCCTTAGCACGTACTCTCCACAGGCCACAGCCTCCTTCAGGCATCCACCTGCCCTGACGTGAGGTCCTCCACAGGCTGCAGGTGGATCTCTGCTCCTCCGTGGGCCTCCGTGGGCTGCAGGGGGACAGCCTGCTTCACCATGGTCATCACCACAGGCTGCAGGGGAATGTCTGCCAGGAGCAACATTACTTCTTCCCCTCCTTCTTCACTGATCTTGCCATCTGCAGCCTTTCCTTTCACAAAAATTCTTCACATCGGCAGGCAGAAGCCTCTCATGTTCTCTTCAGGTCTCTCCACTTCTTGCAGCCGGCCTGGGCCAAGTCGGGCCACAGGGTGAGGGCCACAAGGCCCACAAGGCTCGCACCTCCCCCTCTCTGCCCCCACTGCAGCTTTTTCACATCTTTCTTCTTTTTTTTTTTTTTCATTTTTCCCCTTCTTAAATACAGAGGTGTTATCAGGGAACATTCTGCTACCAAGTGGCTTGGCCCTGGCCTGTGGTGGGTCTGCCCTAGGCCTTGCCGAGTCCACTAGACAAAGGGGAAACTACTTCTAGAAGCTGCCACTGTAGCCCCCCATCCAATAAAACCAGGACAACATGCTAAGCCTTTTTGTCATAAACTGGATTCTGCAATTAAAAAAAACCCTAAATTTTAGAAAGAAAAAAGTTGGCAAAGTTAGGCTATTTTCTTTGTCTTGTTTTCCTTGATACTTTCTTCCTTCGTCTTTTCCTGCCGTTTTTCTCTTACTAAGTCAGCAGACAACTGTGTTTGCTGTGATAGGTTTGCATAAACAATGTGACTGAAACTTGGGGGTTTTTTTTAGGTGAGAGATGGCACACAGTTGTGCTCAATATTGCAGAAAATATCTCAAGTACTTCATGCATACCTTAGCAGAGATAAAAGCACAAGGTGTCTGCAGAGCATATGGCAGTATCGCATGCACTGTGCTGTCATTGTAATTAAACTGGCTCAACTGGTCTATGATAGCCTGGTGCAAGATTTAGATGTTGTTACTTCCGTAAACCCTCCTCTAATAGAATAAAAATAAGGCCATAAAGAAGCAGACCTGTGGAAGCCTGCATCCCATCTAACTGTCCTAACACAAGGAGAGAGGAAACAACACACCCGTTTCCCACAAGTTTCTTACTGTGCAAAGCCTATGACTCCAGTGTCAGTCTTTTTTAAGCTCTCCCTACTAGGGATGGCCATTACTGCCCATATAGCAGCACAAATGTTTCTCAACACACACAGAGCAATGTGAGTGTGGTGGTGGGAGAGAATTTAACAGGCTTCAGTTTGGCAAGTGTGTGGAAACTGCACAAACTTCTGAATGCTGCCTCTGGTTTTCTGGTGATGGGGTGTGGTCTAGAGGGAGTGGAGCTCCTTTGGGCCATATTGCCATCATGGAGATGTGAACAAATCGCTGTCATGGGGGCAAGTGAGAGATAGAAACCAGCCATATTCAATGCCAAAGACCTCAAAAGTTGTGAGGAGTCATTAGTTCACTGTAGTTTTGACCTGAGAAATGCTAGACCTACGGGTAGGCGCACTCAACAAATGTGTACTGTAAACTAGAGGAAGAGATAGAATTTTCACAGACTTCTTAGCTCCATTCTTTACGAAAATTTTTTAACTGTGCATAAATTGAATTTAAAATAATTTTAAGGTGTATTTCTAGCAAAATAAGACAGTTGTACTGACTGCAAATCCACTTTTGAGCTTTTATTTAATTTGTTGCTAGGAGCCAGCCAGTTTTTGGTTTTTATAAAGTTGTTTGCTTTGGGAAAGCTGACTTCCTGCCTAGCTAGCAAACACATAGTTCTTCCCACCTTAGGCTTTCAAAAAACCATGAAGAGTACTCAAAAAAAGACATGCAGTCCACCTGATTCTGGTCCCTTGGAAACTTACTCTCCAAAGCCAGCTGTGAGAAATCTTGACTTGCTTTTTGTATTTTTTTTAAGAGTGCAGAGTTGTTCACCGAACTGGACATGGGATTCTAAAAAAATTCACAGGATTTGTGATACCCATTGTAGACAGCTGAAGGGTTGTTGTGTCAGGGGACTAGGCAGCGTATGAGTACCTTTCCCACAGTTTAGTCTCCCTGCTTGCACCAAAAGGCATTTTGGGAACATTTTCCTTACCAGAAAGAGGAGGGAATTTAGTCACTTTTGCAGAGGCTAAGTTCAGGACTGAACTTTGTTTTTCTGGTTAATTTTCCTTGCTGACAGCCCCATGGTACCAGATTTCTGCACAGAAACCACCATGTCTGGCAAATACAAGGCATACAAACTTTCACAACTCACCTCTTCCTATTTCTACACTTCTGCAGTACAGCAGTCTTTTCTACTTCTGGATCCTGTGTGGCACCAGAGGCAGGAGGCTGGTCTGATGTCTATGTAGATAGGCTGATGCATACAGCTATTGTTGACACAGAGAAAAGAGGAGGATGAAGCACATGCAATAGCTCGTTATTTGCCTTGAAGGAACTAAGTATACCCTGTAGAAACATAGAATAGTTTGAGTTGGAAGGGACCCTTAAAGGTTGTCTAGTCCACCCCCCCTGCACAGAGCAGGGGCATCCCCAACTAGATCAGGTTGCTCAGGACCTCATCCAACCTGGCCTTGAATGTTTCCAGGGATGGCGCATCCATCACCTCTCTGGGCAACCTGTTCCACTGCTCTACAACCCTCATTGTAAAAAATTCTTTTCCTGATGTCTAGTCTGAATCTACCTCCTTCTATTTTAAAACCGTTACTCCTTGTCCTATCACAACAGGCCCTGCTAAAGAGTTTCTCCTTGTCTTTCCTATAAGCCCCCTTAAGGTACTGGAAGGCCGTTATGAGGTCTCCCTCCTCCTCTTCTCCAGGCTGAATAGCCACAGTTCTCTCAACCTCTCTTTATAGGAGAGCAGCTCCAGCCCTCTGATCATCTTTGCGGCCCTCCTCTGGACTCACTCCAACTGGTCCATGTCCTTCTTATGTTGAGGGCTCCAGAGCTGGACGCAGTACTCCAGGTGGGGTCTGATGAGAGCGGAGTGGAGGGGCAGAATCATCTTCCTTACCCTGCTGGCCACGCTTCTTTTGATGCAGCCCAGGACGTGGTTGGCTAGCTTGTGGTTGGCTGTAGCCCTAACCGAGCTCCACCTCTCTGCACTGCCTAGAATTGGGCCTTGTCTACTCTATGTGCCTCCAGGAGACACCTGCCAGAGTGCAAAAAGGAAAGAAGACAGAAAGGAAGAGCCTTATATCCTGTTTTGGGAGGGAGGGCTGCTATTGGAGGTAAAGCATTAGTCCTTTTTGCAGCATAGAGAAGTTCTCCCTTAGTCAAAAAAAAAAACAAAACCAACAGAAAAGCCATGTGTGCTTAGAACTTCCCATCACAGTTATGGCCTGTCAAGAGAGAAGAGAAAGCACCGGTCAGCCCAGGTGGTCCTATATATCTTACTTCTGCCCTTGGGAAAAGTGGCTCTGTTCCCTCCCAGTGTTAGCTATCTTTGAGTCCATTGAACAACACGGGATTACAGAACTAGGGTGAAATGTCTGGAGATGAGCTTGTAAATCATAGAGAAGAGACTCCTGGACGGGACAGAGCAGCAAATGAAACACTGGAAGAGGTTGTGTGGATTTTTGGCAGCCAAGGAAATTAAGAGTCACTGTGCTCCTGCCAGCTGGAAGCCTCCCTTGGCACACTGAGCCTAGAAATGGCTCATTTGGCTTGCAGCAAGGAGCAAGCCACCAATCCTATTTTCTGCAGCCAAGAGGAGCAGGAAGGTTCAGCTTACACCGAGTCTGGAGAAGTGCAACAAGGCAGTGCACCAAGCCAAAGTGGGTACAGAAAAGAGATATCTCGACCCAGTGGAGAGCCCATTCCTTCCCTGGGCTGCCTCCTGTGGTGAAAGATGTGGAGGAAAGAGAGAGTCTGGGCAGTAGACCTTCATCCACCAATCATCCTTGGAAGGCCCGCTGCCCTGCATGTTACTTGGAATGTGTCTCTTAGCAAACTGTAATGGCTGGGCCTCCGGAGAGTTCTGGTCACCAACCTTGTCTCACACTCCCTGATACAGTCAGAAAACTGGAACAAAAAGGGGATCCACCCCAGACACGGACACATTCCCACTTGTAGCCCAGGCAGCAATTTCTGGGAAATGCAGAGCTGTGCACAGAGTCCTGGCGTGGGGTGAAAGGCAAGAAGAAGCTGAGAGATTACGGTTCAAGTGAGGAGAGGCATTTAGGTTAACACTCCCGTCTCTTACCTTCCATTGTGGTCCAGGATAGGTATACTTTGTGCTTCCTTTGAAAGAGGGTTACAGAGTCACCTTCCATCCCACGTCCTTTCTTGTTGTAATGGAAATACTTGGCAAGGCCTTAGGTTTTAGCTAGCCACTCCAGTCAGAGAAGACAAACAGATACTGACAGAGTCTGTACATAAATAAAAATCAAGAGGTGCTGGAGTGAGAGGCTGAGCTGGCTCACACTAGTGAAACTGAAGCAATACTGTCTCCTGTTGAGTGACAGCTGGGCTCTATGTGTTCCATCAAGAATTTCAGTGTTCCGTTTTTGGGTTCTTTTGCCTCCTTGTGCTTTGTTACTTAGTACAGTAGTGACCTCTGATGCCAAGATCTCCCATAGCCTTTGTCCTCAAAAAAATGCTTTACAGCTGAAGAGCCAAACTGTTGTCAGGAAAAGAACTTCCTCCGTACATGCCATTGTCAGCCACCTTGGGCTTCTCACATTACAGAGTCCAGAAACAGCACTCAGGCTTGAGTTCATTCACCACCTAGGCAAATTGCACCCTTTCTCGCCTACTGAATTTTGATATTTGCTTTGGTACAACTGAAAAATTTGATTGCAGAAAGGCATCCATTACACTTAATTTGTCAGAGTGTCACTCATCCGAGTGACAGGCATCTCTAGACTGTTGCAACCTCTTGGCTGGCAAGAGCATGGCACAGGCAAGGAATGGGGAAGTGACAGTCCCCAGGACTCTTCTTTTCAAAGAAGAGAGCCAGCTTTTCTGCTGATGAACTACTTGATATCCCCACTCTAAACTAAATTTAACATTCATCCCACCTTGAACTCCAGTGCTCTCTGGGAATTCCTCTAGCCCATTCGTGCCTCATAAGAAGCTCCCTTTTTCGGAAAGCTTTACTCCTTTCCAACTCACCTTCAACACTCCTCAAGCTGTCACTGCCTTTTTAAAGATGGTATCTACTTTGAGCAGGTGCAGAAGTCCCTGAACTGCCTGGTCTCTGTTAACTTTGTCACTGACAGCAAGGGGACAGCTGAATTGCCAAATTACCGGACCGCGTTACTGCAAACGGTCACCTCTTATGGAGTAGCAGTGACACCTCGTGGCCTTTACATCATTTGGGAAAGTCCGTTTCGTCTGAATTCTATCTTCCTCCCCTCCCTGCCTTCCCTTATTGTATTTGCAGGGACATGAAATACAAGGTGTGGTATCGTGACACTCACAAGCTCCGCAGAGAGCCTCATTCAGCCCCTTCACACCTCTCTTAGTCGTGCGAGACATGACCATGAGCAACAGATTTATTTGGTCTCCTGAAAACTGTGGAATCAAGTGCCAGCTGTATTTGTTACACTACACAAGAATAAAACATCTCTTCAAGATGAAAAAAATCAGGTCTTAGGAACAGGGTGTGTGCAAAGGAAACAACACCTGTAAATTAGCTGTACCCAGTGTATAGTCTCTAGCAAGTAGCAGAAGATTGAAATGGTTGTGATTTGTGGTAACGTACCCCAGAGCTGCCCAGAACATCTTTGAAGATCTTGAGGAAGAGAGGGGTTAGACTGTACTGTACCCAGGACAGTTTATCTTTACGGTAGCGGTATGTGCCAGCAGGAGAACATCTTTGTACAAAATTGCAGTGAAAGCTGGCAGATTCTGTGCAGCCTCCATAGCCTACAGCTGTCCACAGAGCGTTGAGGCTGGCAGACATCACTTGAGATCATCCAGTCCGATCTCTTTGTCCAAGCAGTGTCAGCTAAAGCAGGTTTACCAGGACTGTGTCCAGCTAGATTTTTAAAAGCTCCACGCCGAAACTCTACAACATCTTTGGGCAACTCACCCCCACTGTTTCAACACTCTCACTGTAAAAGTCTGGTTTTGTGAGCTGATGGCATATAATGTGTTTTAATTTGTGTCCGTTGCCTCTTGTCCTGTCACCCTGGCACAACTGAAAAGAGCCTGGCTCTATCTTCTGTATTAATAAAGTATTTATATATATATATTGATAAGATCCCCAAGCCTTCTCTTCTCCTGACTGTCCAGAGCATTACTGAAGATATTGAACAGTATTGGCTCCAGTACAGACCCCAGGGGGTACACCACTGGTGACCAGCCTAAAGCTGCAGTTTGTTCACAACCCTCTGGGACTGCTGATGGCCCAGTTTTTAATCCACCTCAGTGTCCACTTAGCTAACCTGGTTTTTTTGTCAGTTTCTTTTAGGGTATTGTGGAAGACAGCGTCAAAAGCCGGCCTAAGCCAATGTAAACAATGTTTGCTGCTCTTCCCTCGTCCACCAAGCTAGTCAGCTTGTTGGGGAAGTCTATCAAATTAGTTAAACATTACTTCCCCATCATAAATCCATGCTGAGTACTCCTCATCATCTTCTTCTCCTTCATGTACCTAGAAATGGTTTCCAGGATTAGTTGTTCCATCACCTTCCACGGATTGCGGAGAGCTGGACTGGCCTCTGCTTCCCTGACTTTTTCCTCTTGCCTTTCTTGAAGACAGGGTTGACATTTGTTCTCTTCCAATCCTCAGAACCTCTCCCAGTTTCAAAGATAACCAACAGTGGCCTCCCAATGATACCTGCTAGCTTCCCTCAGCACTTGTGAGTGCCATCTGTCAGGTTCCATTGACTTCTCTAAGTTGCATTTGTCTAAATGTTTCCTAACCTGACCCTCCACTACAAAGAGTAAGTCTTCCATGCTCCAAATTTTCTGTCTGGTTTCAGGAGTGTAGGATTCCTGAAATTGCCAGTTGTCGTAGTTTAGTCCTGCTCAGGACCAAGCTACAGAGTCTCTCCCTCACTCCCCTGACCCTCTGAGGGAATAGGGAAGAGATAATAGAACAAAAAATGCTTGAGGTTTGAGATTAGAGCAGGGAGGGATCCTTAAAGTTACCATACAGACTCGACTTGGAGAAAACGATTACAATTTATTATTATTAAAACCGGCGCAAGATAATGAGAAAGATAACAAAGTAATTTCTCACCACCCCTTCCTCTTCCCGGGCTTAACTTTATATTCAATTATCTCTACCTCCTTTACCCATGGAGTGGCACAGGGGGGGAGAGGGATTGGGAGTTATGGTCACTTCATCACATTACGCTGCTCCTTCTTCCTCCTCGAGGGAAGAACTCCTCACATTCCTCCACTGCTCTAGCGTGGAGTCGCTCCCACGAGCTACAGTCCTTTGTGAGCTGCTCCAGCGTGGGTTGTTTTTCCACAGGGTGCAGTCCCTCGGGAACCAACTGCCCAGTGCAGGCCCTCCACAGGCCACAGCCTCCTTCAGGCATCCGCCTGCCCTGGCGTGGGGTCCTCCACAGGCTGCAGGTGGATCTCTGCTCCTCCGTGGGACTCCATGGGCTGCAGGGGAACAGCCTGCTCCACTGTGGTCTTCACCACAGGCTGCAGAGGAATCTTGGCCAGGAGCCACATTACTCCTCCCTCTCCTTCTTCACTGACCTTGGTGTCTGCAGCCATTCCTCTTACAAGAAGAAGTCTTCACAACCAGCTCAGGCAGATGCCTCTCAGGATCTCTTCACATCTCAATCACATCTCCACTTCTTGCAGCCGGACCATGCCCAGACAGCCACCTGGCGGGAGGACAGAGGATGAGGGCTACAAGGCCCACAAGGTTCTTGCCTCTCCCTCTCTGCTTCTGCTTCATCTTCTTCTCATCCTCACTTCTTCTTCTTTTTTTTTTTTTAACTTTCCCCTTCTTAAATGTATTATCGCAGAGGCATTATCAGGGAATATTCTGCTACTAATTGGCTTGGCCCTGGCCAGTGGTGGGTCTGCCCTAGGCCCAGCTGAGTCCACTGGACAAAGGGGAAACTTCTAGCAGCTTCTTACAGAAGCTGCCACTGTAGCCCCACCCCCCACTAAACAAAACCAACACACCAGTAAAGGCAGAGGCAAGGAAGGCGTTGAGTACCTTAGCCTTTTTCATACTAGTACAGTGCCGATCTAAGGAGCATGAGCTGCACTGGCAACATTAAACAGATTTGCACTTATTGGTGTAGAAAAACAACATGCAAACTTGCTCCTGTGTTCATACTTTCGCTTGAGTCATGAGGAAGTCTTGAGTCTGTCTGATCTGTCATCAGACAGCTCTTAAGTGCAATGAAAAGCAGGCAGATAAGCAGAAAGAGTTTAAATGCAGGGATGTGCTTTTGGCAAAAGGCCTCTCTGGGAGCAATTCTCTCCTGTCCTCCAGGTAGACACAGTCCATTGGGATTTCAGACCTTTGGAAGAAGGGACAGGCAACTCAGGAGAACTAGAAGGATGCCATGCAGAATGTTATGCAGGGAGAAAATTGAAAGGACCAAAGCCCAACTAGACTTAATCCGGCTGCTGCCATTAAAAAAACCAATTTAAAATATTTCTGTAGATATGTTAGTAACAAAAGGAGGGCTAAGGAGAATCTCCATCCTTCACTGGATGTGGGGGAAAACTTATTGAGAAAGGATAAGAAAAAGGCTGAGATATTTAATGCTTTCTTTGCCTTGGTCTTTAGTAACAGTTGTTCTCCAGGTACCCTGCCGCCTGAGCTGGAAGACAGAGATGGGGAGCAGAATGAAGCTGCCATAACACCAGAGGAAGTGGTGAGCAACCTGCTACACCACTTACAAACACAGAAGTCTATGGAGCTGGATGGGAGCCACCCAAGGGTACTGAGGGAGCTAGCGGAAGTGCTTATCAAGTTGTTTTCTGTCATTTACCAGCAGTCCTGGATAACCAAGGAGGTCTCAGATGACAGGAGGATAGCTAACGTGATGCCCGTCTACAAGAACAGCCAGAAGGAGGATCTGGGCAACTACAGGCCGATCAGTCTGTCCTTGGTGCTGTGGAAGGATATAGAGCAGATTGTCTTCACAATCACATGGCACATACAGGACACCCAGAAGATCAAGCCCAGTCAGCATGGGTTCATAAAAGACAGGTCCTCCTTGACCAACCTGACGGTCAGAAGGTCCTCCTTCTATGACAAGGTGATCTGCTTAGTGGATGAGGGAAAGGCTGTGGATGTTTTTTACCTGGACACTAGACATAACTTCCCATAGCGTTCTCCTGGAAAAACTGGTTACTTATGGCTTGGACAGATATACTCTTCACTGGGTAAAAAAAAAAAAAAAAAACTGTCCGGATGGTCGTGCCCAGAGAGTTGTGGTGAATGGCGTCAAATCCAGTTGGTGGCTGGTCATAAGCGGTGTTCAGCAGGGCTCAATTCTGTTTAATATCTTTATTTGCTCAGTGACCAGGGCAAGAGCTTCAGCGTCAGCACGATCCCCAGCGTGGATCCCAGTGCAGTATACAGTGGGGTTTCCCCAACTGGGGAAGATCTGGGGGACTGAGAGAGGCTCCAGGAACTGCCAGGAGCCCAAAGCTCACGAGACAGCAGCTGATCTGAGAGACCTTGGCAGAGCCAGGGGCACTGGTGGCCCAGCCCTCGCCACTCCCCAGGTATAAAGGAGTAATGTCGCCCCGCTGGCACACGAAGAAGGGAATCATAGACTCAATCATAGAATGGTTCGGGTTGGAAGGGACCTTCAAGGGTCATCTAGTCCAACCCCACTGCAAGGACCAGGGACATGCCCGACTAGATCAGGTTGCTCAGAGCCTCATCCAGCCTGGCCTTGAACGTTTCCAGGGATGGGGCAGTGGGTGTACTTCTCTTCTGAGAGGTATGAAGGCACCCATTTGTTGAACCAATGCACTCTCTAGAAAGGTGTGCTTCTTAGCAGGGGGCTCGTATCAGGTATGTCACTACCAAGAGACTACCAAACCTCATACAGCTCCTGACTCTTATCCACTGCTGGTGTTTCACTTGGGCACCAGTGACCCAGCCAGGAGCAGCCTGAGGGGTATCAAGAAGGATTACATGGCCCTGGGAGTCATGGTTAAGGACCTACAGCAAAATCCTGATACGCAGCTTCCTCCCGAGTAGCAGGAGGCTCCCTTCAGCACCCTCCTCACTTACCTATTGAGCAGATGTCACATGGGATGGACATTGGCTAGTTTGGTAAACTTATCCCAGCTGTTGGCTAATTAGTAAACTATCCCAGATGTGTCCCTCAGCCACAGGGGCCACCAGCTCTGGTTCCTCTCCCAAGTTCAGGTGAAAATTAACTCTGTTCTAGCCAGAACCAGGACATTATCTACCCCTTATTCCATACCATTTACATCACACCCAGATCCTACACCTTCCAATTAATCTGTCTTTGATATACACATACATACAGATATGAGTCCCTTAGTCTATGGGCCATCTCTCCAAAATGTCCCTTGAGTTCATTTAGTCCATGACTTCGGGCTCCACCTGCCCTTGCAGTCTCTCAGGGCAGGAGAGATGACAGTGTTTGCTCACACAGCTGGTGTATCTGGTGCGACTGGTTTATGTTCACGGTCTGCAGGTTGAAGATGTCGATCCCGAGTTGCTGGGTGCTAGTTGCTAAAGCCAGTTCTGGTTCCATCACTGCTGCATTCTGCTTGGTTTTATCAAAGTTCATTCTTTGTTAGATTAAGTGATTCTTACTATAATACCTTTGATATGACATATAACAGCTAGAGATGTAATGACGTATAGTATTACACAGTAATTAACATCATACAGTTTAAATTATTGGCTAATTTCACGTAAAATCTGGGCTCCTTGAGCTATACATAAGACCTACCCATCCTCCTGCATCACCAACCAAGTACATCCAGGTCCCTGAGCAAAAGCAATTCCACGGATGGGTTTGCCTTTACCCAGAGGAGGAATAACCCAGACGGTCTTTCCCAGCATATTCCTTACATGCACCACAGGGACTTAATCACCATATAGAGTACGTAAAACTTCTGATTGGGCAGGGCCAGCTCGGTTGATGGATTCTCGAGTGTTGACTAACCAAGTGGCTTTTCCTAAATATTTATCCCAGTTTTTGATATTGATATTGATATTGATATTTTGAAGGTTCCATCACCCTTTGCTCTCAGTGTCGCCAGAGAACTTGCTTCTCAAAGCGGTGGCATGGCGTACAGGATATGTCTCTAGCCACCCAGTGGTTGCTGCCACCAATGTAAGCACATGGCACTTGCCTTGGTGGGTTTGTGGGAGTGTGACGTAATCGATCTGCCAGGCCTCTCCATATTTATATTTCAGCCATCGCCTTCCATACCTCCTGCTTAAACCGCTTGGCTTTCTTGACTGCAGCCCATGTTTCGCATTCGTGGATAACCTCTGCAATAGTGTCCATGGTTAAATCCACCCCTCAGTCACAAACCCATTTGTATATTGCATCTCTTCCCTGATGGCCTGAGGTGTCATGGGCCCACCAAGCTAAAAATAATTCACCCCATGTTGCCAGTCTAGGTCCACTAGTGAAACTTGAATCTTAGCAGCCTGATCCACCTGCTGGTTGTTTTGATGTTGTTCCGTGGGTCGACTCTTGGGTACGTGGGCATCTACGTGACATACTTTTACAACCAGAATCTCTAGTCGGGCAACAATATTTTGCCACAGTGCAGCAGCCCAGATGGATTTGCCTCTGCGCTACCAATTGCTCTGCTTCTGTTGCTTTAACCACCCCAACAGAGCATTTGCCACCATCCATGACTCAGCGTAGAGACAGAGCTTTGGCCATTTTGCTCCTAAAAACTGAATCTCTTGTGCAGATCAGTTGACTTTGCTTTGTTTTATGGCAAAACCCAGCTTTCAGGAGGCTTTTTATTATTTCCTCCCCTTTTTCAAAAACTTCTTCTGCAGTGTTGCCCCATACAATGATGTCATCAATGTACTACAAGTGTTCTGGAGTTCCACCCTTTTTCGGTACAGTCTGGATCAGTCCATGGCAAATGATAGGGCTGTGTTTCCACAGGGGCAGTCGATTCTGGGTGTACTGGATGCCCCTCCTAGTGAAAGCAGACTGTGGCCTGCATTCTGGTGCCAAATGGATGGAGAAGAACGCATTGGCAACATCAATTGTGGCGCACCATTGATATCAAAGGTGTTTGCCTTTGACTTCAGTTCATACTGAAGTTCTAGCATGTCCAGCACAGCAGCACTCGGTGGCGCAACTTCATTCAGGCCACAATAGTCCACTGTTAGTCTCCAGTCTCCATTAGATTTTTCTCACTGGCCATATAGGACTGTTGAAGGGTGAGTGAGTCTTTCTGATCACTCCTTGGCTGTCCAGTTGAAGAATCAGCTTGAGGATGGGGATCAGGGAGTCTCGACTGGTGTGATATTGCCACCGGTGGACAGTGGTGGTAGTGACTGGTACCTGTTCTTCGACCTTCAGCAGAGGGAACTGTCCACTGGAGGCTGAAGCAGCAGTTTTCCTGGAAGAACCTCCCTTTGTGATGGTTTTGCCTCGCAACTCACGTACATATGGCCTCTAGGGCTGAGGTAGGCTTTCCATCCCACTTCCTCATGTCCTTTCCTTGATCATGTGAGGTAAACCACAGGTCACCTCGTCACATGTACTGTCTCCCTTGAGCAGGAGGAGGAGGTGATCTTCTTTTAATAGCTGAGATATTGGTCCATGCAGGTGGGGAGTATGACCTATCCTCTTCTAGTTTCTGAAACCCCTCGGATAGCTTTTCGAACAGTTTTTCAAACAGGCTTTCGGATTTTTCAGTCAGTGTTTCCACAGCTGAGACAAAGGCCCGTATTGGGGAAGAGACATTGTCCTCATATTGTTGGAGCTGGTTAGCCACTGCATGTACTGGTGGAGCCTCATCAGCCTTCCAACTCATCGCTGCCAGTGAGTTGGCATATGATGATGTACACACTTCTGCGACATGGGTCGGGTACATTCAATTTCATCTGGATCTACGGATGTCCGCAGGTTATCCAAATTACAAAAATCAACTCTGGAACAGCTAATTCCCTCAGAAACTAGATACCTCTCTCCATGGTGGTCCGCTTGCTTGGGTGGCATACAGTATCTTCCTTGAAGAAATACCTGTCCCTCACGCCTGACAGGAGTCGCCTCCAGAGGCTGCAGGCTCCTGACTCTCTTCCAATTGCCATGTCAATGGCTCCTTCCCTAGACAGGGATCCCAGCTCCCTGGCTTCCCTACCTTCTAACTCCAGGCTACTGGTCCCGCTGTCGAAGCATAGGAGGAACCAGGTGACAAGTTGCTCGCCTTGATTATGGCTGAAATCTTTTTGCATATCTCACAGCTCACTCAGTGCCCACAGGAGGGGCTTGGGGTACCTGCAGTGCCTGCCGTAGGGGTTGAAGTAACTGCATTGCTATTAGCAGCGACTGGTGTAGCTGTGGTGCCTGCGGTACGGGCTGAAGTAGCTGCAGCATCTGCAGCAGGTGTTTGAGTAGCCACAGTGTCTGTGGTGGCGTTGGAGTAGGCACAATATTTTTAAATAGTTGTTTTAAACTTAATCGATATCAACATCAAGAACTTAGATAGATGCCAGAGACCTGGCAACAAGGCACACTGTGGCTGGGGCATCCGAAAGGTATTCAAAATTCTCAAAAGCTGTTGAAATCAGCTTGGCAAAGTGGGGAAAGCTGTGTAAACAGATATTCCCCCCGCAGCCTGGCTTCCCGGAACAAAACAGCAGGTATAGTTCCAAACAACACCCACGAGATGGCTCCCGAAATACACGGGTGGAGTTGCCTCTGCCTCCTAGCTCTGCACTCTGCCCGCTGCCATTGAACACAAATATGAAAACTGTCCCTGCCGAAACCAAGAAAAGTTCAATGAAATCTTCTTTGTCTGGCTGTCTTGCTGTCCAGCAAATAGACATAACCTAGATCTGTGAAAAGCTGGCTTTCCATTACAAACTGTCACACACACCTGCCACTCTCTCAAACTACCAGTGGTCCCCAAGACAAGGTGCTCCAATGGTTTTCTCTTCTCAGCTTTGCATATACCATGGTTAAAAGTGGTGGGAAAACTGAAGATATCCCTGTCCAAATCAGAACATCTTTGGCTTGTCTTTCCTCTGCTGTGGCTAAGCAAGGCTGGAAAATCTACAGATCTTATACTACAGGCATTTTGAGTATGTTGCGGTCTTGTTCCTCTGACTCTTGTTTCTTTCTAGTTCAAACTTAAATCAACTTGTCTTCCTCTAAAAGGACTTGGAAAGTGATTGCTTCTGACTGAATCTATGGTATTTAAGAATATCTGGGTTTCGTTGTGTTACAATATTGAGGGAACTTGGTGTCACACAGAGGAATTGGCAGAAAAAAACCCATGATAGTTAGTATATTTCTGCTTTTGCTCTACAAGACAGTGTCTATTTATGCTGCAACTTGACTTTTCAATAGTCACAGTTATTACCATGTGATGGAGATAAATTTATGTGTCAATACAGTACGGTTAATAGTCCTAAGTCAACAAAAATTTAGGCTAAGATCTATATAGTCCCTCCAGACTCTTACATGAAAACAGTTAAGCCCTAGTGAAAGTCCCAGACACGTGTTGCGTAAGGTCTTAGTTTTGCAAATGTAATTACTATTCTCGTTTGGAATAATTATTTGTACATTATAAAAAAAGTATATTCTCTGATGACACAGTAATTGGAGTATGACTGCTTTGTCATCACATCCAGTCCTACTCCAACATACCTTTCTTCTCTCCTCTTTGAAAAGGAGACTGCTAAGGTCTCCCAGCTGAAACACAAAAATCTTCTACTTTCTCCTCTTCATTGTTAACTCATACACCATGAGAACAGTGGCTTCTTTAAGTGCTTTTGCAAGTTTTGAGTTGTAATTACTGTTGACTGTTAGCTGAGAAACTAGTCTAACAGCAAATGTGCCCAGACATCTAAGTGATGGTTAATATCCTGTGTACTCACTTCAGCCTTCTTACTGAAGGTTGCTTCTACTGCCTTTATTTGTCATGCTATATTTGTCATGGATTGAACTGTCTGGCTCATCTGCTGGAGATCTATCAATATTAGGCTTCAACCACCAAGTTATTCAGGAGCTTCCCAGGATAGGCCTAGGCCTTGAAAAATGTTGACTGATCAAAAAGGGAACTCTTTCTGCAGGCTTTTCCCATGTTCAGCTACATTTTCTGGGTTCTCAGTTCTTAAAGGAAGGTTTTGAAACCAGGAACATGGATATGCCAGGAAATTACTAACATCTCTTGGGCAGTGATTGCTAGATCTTTGTCTGGTTCACTAATGCTGGTAGTAAAACTTATTTAAGAGAGACTGTTTTTAGTACCTTTTTTTTGTTTTGTTTTTATGTGACATGAAAGTAGCAAACACTGCCATGTTCTAGATCTGTCTATCCATTAACTCAATAGAGGCGCACACACTCTCAGCCACAAATCATGGCTTTTAGGAGTGTAGGATTTCTGCAGAGTGTTGTGCACACAGGGGTGGTCCATGTCAGGTTCTTTCTGATTGCAGTGATGTTTATGGCACTGTAAATTGATTTTCTGTGATTAGCAGATACTTAATTTGTAGGTGCTAAACCTGAAAGCTCCACTTGAACATGATTAGAGCCTCCTACAGTGCTTGGTGGAGTGAAGTGGGGAAGCAGAATAGTTTTCACTGTCAGGAGAAAGAGAAAAGGTCTGCAAGTTCTGTCCTTGCAGCTAGCTTGCAAGGTACTGGAGATCATAAGAAGGGGAACTGGGAGAGTAGTATGAATACTGCGAATGGAATAAAGGGTCAAGTGGAGCTCTTGACTTCCTCATCTCTTAGTACTACAGATACTCGTCCACAGCTGCCTAGCGTGTTTTACTGTCCATAGGACATAGTATCTTCTTCAGTGCAGTCCGCTGTCTTCCTAGGAGTTCACTGTGGCATACGAGTCAGCAGTGAAAAATGACAAAATTCTTCTCTATCTCAGAAGCAAGTTGTTCCATTTCATAATAAAACCCTGTGTTGTGAGTTAACCTTAGTAGGCAGCTACGCTCCACACAGATGTTTGCTTGCTCACTGCCCACCCAGTAGGATAGAGAAGAGAATCACGGCTTGATAGAACTCATGGCTTGAGATAAAGACATTTTAATAGACAAAGAGCAATCTACATGAAGAAGCAAAGAAAAAGAAAGAATTAGTGTGCTACTTCCATCAGCAGACATTCAGACTTTGCAGGAAAGATGGTCTTCATCATTTGCAACAGTTAACTGGGGAGATGAATACCGTAATTCTGAATGCACCCTTTTCCTCCTTTTCCCCAGCTTTTTTTTTCTTTTTTTTTTATGCTGTGCGTGACGCCATACGATATGGGATATCCCTTTGGTTAGTTGAGGTCAGCTATCCCCACTGGATCCCCTCTTGTGCACTCCTATTTTGCTTACTGATTTCATTTGGAAAACACCCTCAGCACATATTTGCTTTTCATGTGCTAACTTTTAGTTGTTTTTTATGCTTTCAGGTATGCGTGTAAAATATATTCTGCCATCTTTCCTGAAGGTAGGCTTTTTGAGCTCGTTCATCCTGCTATTTGTGTTGCCAGAACTTAAAAATAAGGAAATTTGTCCTGAAAACTAATGTTGTCTGTGCAGTTTGTGTGTGTATGTCTGTGTGCGTAAGAGAACTTCCTTGTCCCTTAGCAATCTTTGCAAACCACTCAAGTGTCTTAGGCCCTTCAGCCCTGTCCTGATAAGTATCTCTGGAGTTATGCTCAAGGTCACATTTTCTGATTATGTTGGGACTTTTTTCAGAGCACTTAGCTGATTCCCAACTGGTATGAAGCCTACTCTCATATGTTTATCTCTTCCAGCATTTTACAGGACATTCTCTGAAGCTAAGGGAAGACCCACCCATGGGAATGCCACCCATCTCCAGTATTGAATTTGGAAGACAGTAATTCCCTCCCTGTGCAAAGATGAAGTACAAGAAAACCCCAGACAGCATGCATACTTGTGAAGAGAGAGTTTCTCTTGCTAAGTAGCTGGGACTTTTGGGAATACAAGTGTCACATATAGGAAGAAGTGGAACTTGTGGCTGAGCTCATAGAACCATAGAATATCTGGAGTTGCAACATACTCATAAGGATCATCAAGTTCAACTCCCAGCTCCTCACAAGACTTTCTATAACTAAACTGTGTAACTTAAAGCTTTGTCCAGACACTCCTTCTACTCTAACAGGCTTGGTGCCATGACCGCTTCCCTGGGGACCCTGTTGCAGTGACCCTCTCTGTGATTTGAACCACCGTCCAGAGACCACAAACACCCTCTAAGCGAAGAATCTTTTCCTAGCAGCAATCTGTTCAGAAAACCTTGAAAAATATGATGAGAAAAAATCCCGTTTTGAATGTGAAGGGACGATCTCATCCACCCAAAAGAGCAAGTCTCTCCCACTAGAAGTTAAATGGACACAAACACTTGCCTGTGGCCTATTTCATACTGACTGGCACAAAGTGTTCATTGAATATATCTGCTTTGTCTGAGCCACATTCCCAGTACCTTAAAGGTTACGCCATCTACTTTGCCATTTGACTGAAGCAGAAATTATACATGGTGGTCAGTATCCTTGAAAAAGCCATAAGCTGCATAAAACCACACTACTAACTTCTCAGCCTCAAGAACTAAAGGAACCCTGAGTTTGCCACTATCTTTGAAATGCAGTGGAGGAAAAAAAACATACAGTACATTTCTTTCTGCAAATAGGGTTAGCTAGAAAAGGTTTTATTGTAATTATTTGTGTTCATTTAGGAAAGAGATGTGAGCCCGAATTTCCTGATTTATTCTGTTAAATTATGCAGTCCTATGCTTTGAAAAGGCTGGCTCATTAGTAGGAAAGCATACAATTTAGTAAAGGACAGTTTGCCCTAATGGATTTCAAGGCACTGTTATAGAAAAGTAAGAGTGATAATGCCCCACAGTGCTAATTTGGAAGCACACACACGACACTCCCAGGAAAGACACAAAGTACTTATGTTAAGATCATAATGCTAGGAACAGTGAAGTACATTAACTTATGTTCCTGAGACAAAATCTGATTCATTTATATGTCTCCTCTTGCCATTCTATCTCAAAAGATAGAATAGCATCTAAAAAGATGGAAATAATATATCAAAATTGTTACATTACATCTCCTCACCCTGTCCAGCCAGCAAAATGAAGCAGAATAAGTTAATGGCCTTGTGTGCTGTGTTGAAATCGTTCTTTAATATGCAGTTCTGACTCATTTTCTGCTTCGTCCAAGAAGGCAATGCTTTCCACAGAATCAATAATATCCAAAGGTGTGTAGTGTTTTGTGGTTTTTTTTTTTTAATGGAACTCATCCACACAAATATATTTTTACTAACATTTTTAAGAAAGCACACTTTTTTTTTAAGAGCTCTGAAGGAAGGTGAGCTTCCTTCTGACTTCTGTTCTTTCTGAGAGAAACAAAAAATCTGTCCCAAGAAAGAAAAACAGACTGGAACCTGAAATGTTTTATAAACATTTATTTGCATTGTTAAGCTAGATAAGACACGGAGAAATATTTTAATTTAGTACCCTTCCATTGTAATATTTTTATTTCCCACAATGTTTTTATGGCAAGACATTGAAGAGAATGTGAGTTCTGACTTTTCCTGTGTTTGCCTGGAGTGACAGTAAGAAGGTGTTAGAATTGTATACGGGGTTAACACGTCCAGGTTTCCATAACGAGGCGATGGGACAAGGGGATGGGAAAGAATGCAGAGGTGGTGCCTCTGAAGAGAGGCTGGGGCTGCCCTATGCCGAACTCCCTGCAAAGCACGGCTGAGTCCCAAAGCTCAGCTCCTCGCCAAATCAGTGGCACCTCTGGGAATGTAGTTATGAAAAGGCAAAAAAAAAAAAAAAAGCTTCAGAGCAGAGCTGTGATGATGAAGACTGAGGAAAACATGAGAGAAATAGCTCTGTAGATATCAAAGTGAGAGGATAAGAATGGGCATGATGTGCTCCAGGCACTGGAGCTGAGATTCCCCTTTAGCTATGGAGGAACACAGTGGGACATATATCCACAGTGCTGCACAAGGAGAACCTCACACCATATCAGGCAGACATGCTCTGAAGGAAGCTGCAGCCTGTGAAGAGCCCACACTGGAGCAGAATCCTGGCAGGAGCTGCAGCCCATGGGGACCCACAAAAGAGCAGTTAATGAAGGACTCTATGTTGTGGGGAGGCACCCCCTAGTGAAGCAGAGGAAAAGTATAAGTAGGAAGGAATAGCTGATAGGAACCATTATGGACTGATCATAACACCTACTCTCCCGTGCAATTTGGAAGGGCAAGAGGTTGATGAGTTGACAGTGAAGGAGAGAAGGGGTGGGATGGGGAAGATGTTTCAGTTTTCTGTTTTTCACCATACTACTCTAACTTAAAAATTAAAATTGGATTCTCTTCTATGTTATTTTCTTCCTTTATTCTGTTAAAGGAGGCAGAGTGAGAGAGTGGATAGGGGCCTGGCAGACAGCCAAAGCTAAGCTGCCACAAAAGGAAATAAAAATTCTTGCTTTCCCGTATTTCTATGATTGACAAAAACCTCTTCCAAAAGATTTTGGAGTGCTTATTCTTCCTAATTATTGTCAGCATAGAATTCTCTATTGGTGTTTCCAGTTAGAGTTAGAAAATTTTGCAGCTGCCAGATGGAAAGTAAAGGAAATAGCTTGACATTTTGAAGAACTGCAGTTCTTAGTGGAGTACTATGAGATACTTCTGTCGTTCTGATGCATATCAACGTCTATCCTCTGGCATCTCCTTGCAGTTTCTGCCTCATAGAGGAAGACTAGGCCATAAAGATATGTGTTTGACAGTCCTGTTGAGTGGTTCAGCGGGACCAACATGAAGGTAGAGGAAAATTATAGAGTTGGGTAGTAACTGCTTCCAGCTGAGGAACTGATCTGCATAGAGTCACAGCTGACTACTGTGATGTGGCACAAATGGAAGGGTGAATGGTAGACTGAAAAGGACTTGAAGGGAGGGATTTTTCTCACACAGAAAAGCCCATGTTACAAACCTGGGCAGGATACTTGTCTCCATGAAATTCCCTCCATAATGTATGTGAGAGACAGTAAATTTGGCTTAGGAGGAGGCTTTGGAAATATTTATTTGTCATCTAGTAAACTGTGTTGGAAGTGTTTATGGGACTTTAGAGCTTTCAGTCATTTGCAGAATACAGATAGACTGCTGTTCATTTTTGCTTTTGAATCTGTAGACAAAATAGTCTCTAACATTTAAGCAAGAGTCAGGGAAAATAAGTGCAATAAACTAGTGCCTTTGCAAGACTCCATCTAATGCAATGAGAGTCACTGGCTATATCATAGGTGATATGGGTGCTGTTTTGCAGTTTTTACTATAAGGACTAATCCTCAAGCACTAATAGCAAAATCAGATACTTTCACAACAGGTAAAGCTATATCTCCTCCCGTCTTTAAAATGGAGCAGAGATGTAATTTATTTCTGAGCTACTAAGACATTGTCAGCTTTCCTATTACAAACACCATTTTTCGGCTACTTAACAAGAACTGAATGAATGAACACCTGTAAATACTTGACCCAGCAAATTTTGTTTCTGTCTCAAATCTTAGGATGTACAGACTAGACACAGCTAGTTTCTTTTAATGCATACTTGCTCGTGACTCATTAACAACCCTGCCAGAGGTTTTGTAATTCCTGTACATCTGGAATCCTCACACTCTTCTTGGTATCTAGTTGCCCCTACTAATGCTTCCTAAGCTCAAACTAACCACCTCAGTTGAAGTTAAGTTTGCGTGGTCACAATTTAGCTGGGAAGACATTTCACTCACAAGAGAAAAGTATGTAGACAAACCTGCATAGAAGTGATCTTTTTACCTTGATCAAGAAAAATTGACTAGGCAGGCTTTTTGCTTTTGCTGAACCTTAGCTTTAAATTTTTCAACTTTCCTTTTTCTCTTCATCCTTCACACATAACGCATCCTCTTGATTTAAACATTTGTTTTTAAAATAAAGATTGAAAAAAAAAGCATTTAGTTGCTCTTTCTAAGCTAGCTTTACCAAAAGATCTGTTATCTTTAAATTACAAAACCTTTATGATCCTGATACTGCGTTGAAAGCATAATAGCTAATGTTTTAGCACAATCAACAAACATGGGCATTAGCTATAGTGTAACCAATACCCGACTGTTTTATGTGTTTTCCTGTCTTTCATCCAAGCTTGGATTAGCAGAAATAACATTTCTGGTTCACTTGTATGCCTGATTACAGGGCATCTGAAATCCTGGTACGGAATTTATCACTAAATTAGTAAAAACATTTGGACTGAATTTTAAAATATAAAGATAGGTTTGAATTTTGTTTGTCCTTTATATGTACTTTTTATTTTACCCAAATTTGAACGGGACAAATGTTTTGCAAGACAAGCAGCCATCATAGAAATAGTTAAAATGAAATAGTACTTCACTAAGATTGACTAAGGCTGAGGCTATGTAAATGCCAATATTCCATGGCATACTGATGTCTTCAGAGAAACAATATCATTTATGTGTGCTTATTTTTTTTTTAATTTATGCTCGTGGATGATGGAAGAAAGAGATTTGAGATTTCTAGCTGTGGTTAGAACTTAAAACTACTTGTGCTTAAGTGTGTTATAGTCAATACTTAAGTTTGTCTTTTTCTTTCTTCTTCAGCTTAAAATCATTTGGGCTGTCATCAATACAGAAGTAAAAGAAAGTAGATGATATATACTTAATCTAAATATTTTAGGCATTTTCATTCTTTAATATCCTTAATATGTGGACAAGTACATGCAAATAAACTTTATTCCCAGCTAGTTTATATGTGAATATAGAAATCTTCAAAGACAAACTGATCATAAAGGTTTTTATAGTGATCTTGGCAAGCCTTACACAAGGGTGAAAAATATACTTAGCATGTACATATATAAATGGTGCAGTTTTAATTTATACTTTATAGGATATGACACACATATATTTTATTTAGTATATTATACTCCATATATATTAAAAAGCTTCTTCCACATTATATGCATAAAATGTTCACTTATAATATTTAATACTTAATATAGATAGTATAAAGTAACATATTGTATAAGGTCCACGAACCAGTCAATGTTAGTGTTGCAAACACCACAAGATGGGGTTATCTGATGTTTTCTGCACTTTGCCTCAACCCACCAGGCTGTCCAAGAGCTCTCAGTATTGCCAAAGTTTCTAGGAACCTGAACAGCTTACACTCAATGTTTAAGGAGAATACTGAAATCCAGTTTTCTGCAAGTCATGACAATGTATTTTTTTTTAAGGTTTCAATCCCTTTTTAAAAAAGAATGTTTGATAAAGGATATTTATGCATGTTATAATGACATTTTTGCTTTGATAAATAGTTACTGCTTTTGTCCAATCAAACCCAAAATTTATGGAAATGAGGACAGCGTTTACTCCTGCTGATGTTCTTCTAGCAGGACCGCTGGGATTATTGAATGTCCTTTGGCTAGCTGAAACTGTTATCACTTTAAAAAAAAATTTTCTTTCAAAAAAAAATCTTACCAAGCTCCCATCTGCAAAGCCTTATTAATTCAGATTTAGAGATATCAAACCAGAGAAAACATTAATGAACAGCTGAGCTTCGTTTATTTGGACTTGCAGAAAACTCCACTGTTTAAAGAGGAATAATATTTTCTGAGGTTTCTAGTGATGTTTCTCCAGATGAAAATGTTATTTTAAAAAGTTTTATCTGATGTTTTTTATATGTTTTATCTGATAAACTTTTAGGAACCATAGCAAATTACAAAGACTATTCTCATCAGGTGTTTGTTACAAAATATAGGCATTAGAGTAGAAATGGGAAAAAAACCAAAACAAAACAAACCTTTACATATGAGAGCTGATGAAGGAGGGTTTCCTGAGGTGTTGCACATTGCAGTCCACAGAAAGTCTGGAGTCCTTCCAGTGCCTGTATAATCTCTGCTTCCAGCCATTCTGAAGTCGTTACTCTCACCAGAGAATCATAGAAGCATTTAGGTTGGAAGTGACATCTAGAGATCATCTGGATCCTCCTTCTTTCCCTTCTTGAAGGGACTGGCAGTCGCTTTCTTCCAGTCCTCAGGAACCGCTCCCTTTCACAATGACCTTTCCAAGACAATCAAGGGTGGCCTTGCACTGGTATCAGTTCAGTTTCCTCAGCACTTTTGAGTGCATTCTGTCATGCCTCAGGCACTTGCATATCTAGTTTGACTGCTCCCTAACCTCTCCTCCATAAGTCTTCCTTGTTTCAGACTTTTGTTCTTGTCTCAAGGGTCTGAGGTTCCTTAATGCTAGTCTTACAAGTAATGACTAAGGCATATAAGGCATTGAATACCTTAGATTTTTTCCATGTACTTTGTCACCACGGTGCCTGCTCTTGTTTACGGGAGGAGCCATATTTTCCATAGTCTTTCTTTTCCTGCTGATGTACATACAGAAGACCTTCCTGTTATCATTCACATCCCTCACCAGATTCAGTTCTAGGTGGGTTTTGGTTTTTCTAACCTCACCCCTACACAATCAGACAGCACCTCTCTATACCTCTTGTATACGTCCTTCATGTCTGAATTCAGTCATGGGCTCCTTACTTATCCATGAAGGCCTCCTGATGCCTTTGCTTGGTTTCTGGCTTTTCAAGGATAAAGTTCCCATGAGGACCAGGGCCTGTGAATGAGAGGATTCTTCCAGTTGTTTACAGAAAGCCTTATTTACTTCTTCTTGATTAGGAGGTCCACAGCAGACATGCACTAAAAGTTCTCTCATGTTATTCTGCCCCCTAATCTAGACCGATCAGCCCTTAACTTGATCCTGATGCATCCTCAAGCAGGGCCTATCCTTGCCAAAATGCCTATAACATCCATAACACCACTGCAGTCCTGTGAGTTATTGCACTATATACCCATTATCTCAACGAAGTCTTAGCTCTGTAACTGCACACAAACTTCTAATTTCTCCCGTTTGTTCCCCATGCTGCATGTATTAGAGTAGAGACATTTCAGAAAGAAAGACAAGCATGCAGATTCCTCAGAACAGGCACAAGAGCTTTCCCCACAAGTCTCTTCTGTGGACTATTCCTTCTTTACATGCCTATGCTTGTAGTGATTACATTTCCCCTCTGTTTTTTTTTTTGATTGTTATCTTCCTTCTGTTTCCAGTTACTGGACTCTTGCTTTCCTACCTCATCCGCAACTCCTTCTCTTGTTATTTGGGGAATCTCTCTGACATCATCATTTCTAGTTAAATCTCTCCTTATCAGGTTGGAAAAGATCCTTTGCCCCACCTTGTCAGGTGGATTCTACCTCTTCCTAGCAGCTGTTGACCTTCAAAGGGTGTCCCGAGGTTGTAAACACTAAAATCCTGCTGCCACCACTGCAACAATTAATTGTTGATCCATAGGATACATCTAGTCCTGATCAGCGCCCTTGTCCCTCACCAGCAGGATTGATGACACCACCACTTGGCCCTCCAGGCCCTTGATTTCTGTCCCCAGAGCCCTGTAGTCATCCCCAGCAGTGCCTATGTACAAGATGTACAGGTAATAATAATAGAGCTGGCAATGACAAGAGATGGATAGCAGCCATTGCACATCATCCCTAATTTCAGCCTCCAGAAAACAGCAAATGTCTCTTGATGGCAAATCAGGTTGGGAGCCTTCCTCACCTGCAATAGAGTCTCCTACCACTATTACAACTTCCTCAGCTGCAAGAAAAGATTCATTTGGCAGCACTCAGCTCCTCATTAGCAACAAGGACAGCAAATGTATTCTGTGGCCGCAAGACTTTATATGGAGGAGGACCTTCCTCTTAACATAAGCAATCACCAGCTTCTGACCTTCATCATAACAAGCTTTTTCACTTTTACTTCATAGGCACAAGCTCTTTCTACCCCTCTGCTACAGCTGAAGGTTCAGGGTCTTGAAGCTGTGCCTTAAGCATGATCCGGCTCATCTCTTTCTCATCCTTTCTGATGCTGTGCAGTATGGCGACCTTCTCCTGTAGCTGTTTCACAGAGTTAGAGTTGAGCACTCAGATGTCTTTATGTAGCTGAATGGAGTCCCATTGCTGCAAAGAAAAGAACACAGCAGATGCAAACATATGCATCCTCTTTTCTGAACATAAGACTGGTGGGAAGTGTTTAATTTCTAATGATAAAATGCATCTTCATGGTGACATCTACATAGTGACATTTGGAGGGGTTGTTAACCAAGTTGCTGAACTGTAGTTAGAACTATTCTCACATAAACAAAAACTATTTATTCTCTTGTTGCAGTTACTAAGTTTATGTCCTGGATTTTTCAAAGCTAGTGATATATTTGTCTATAAAGCTAAGTCCCTCTGTTTGCGGGTATTGTTATGTGAAAGATATGGAGGAGGGCTCAGTTGAGCACTTTTTCAGAAAAAAAAGATTGCAAAACATATCTGTGCTTTACCTGTAGGGATTGATCTAGCAAGGCCAGATAAAGCCCACTTTACTGGAATAGTAACAGCTTGCCTGAAAAATCGAAAAGAAGTAAATCCAAGGAAAGAGAATGAAGAATACATGGAAGCTATTCAGGTGCACATCTGCCACTAATGACATAATGGGAGTGGGGATTGTCCAGTGAGGGTACAGATGTGCAATTCTCAAACCCAGATGGGATTCATTTGAGCACTGGCTGAAGCTTAAGTCCATTAAAGAGACATAATTTAATTTTTCTCCAAGTGCTTTGAAATACCTATCATTTTTATTTAGACTTTTTTTTTTGGTAGCTTGGGTTACAAATGAGACCATGGTATTGTAACAAAGGGATTTGAGCTTGACCTGGCTACATCCTTCAGGATGAAAGAATTAGTGAGCTCTTTCTTTTGTACTGTAAATCACTTGCAAAGAAGTGTAATTCATTTGCAGGTCTCCTTTCCCAGTGTGTGGCATTTTTTTTCCTGAGTCTTAATTGAATCTATAGGCCCGGTGTTAACTACTTCCCATTCCCCATGCAATATCTTGGAAATGTGACTGCATTTCTGATGTGCATGAGTCAAGCTAAAATGCATGTAGTTTGGCGACATTCAGAGCTATTTTCAGTAATAAAGTAAGCGGTATCTCACTACTGATGGGCAATAAGAAATTTAACAAGGTTCAGAGAGGAAAACAATTTTCTGTATTGCTACAACCAACACCAGAGTTAAACAGCAGGGAATGGAGAAAAGTCTTTCCTGTAGAACTCATCCTCTGTCTTCTCCTCCATATGACTACTGTTACTTTATGCAAGTGAATTGTTCTCTACAGCACTTTATTTTATCTCCTGGTGCAGTTGGAGATATTCTGTAATGTCATTATGTTGTTAGTGGATGAGCAAAGGGTTTTTCCCAAGCTCACATCAATTACAACAAAGCAGGGCATGGAGCCCACGTCTGCAGAAAAAGATAGTATCTTCAGAGGCCTCTTTCTACCCACCTTGGTACAACAGCAACTCTATTTATGAAACTAAAACATGGAAAAGAGACCAAGCGGATAAGATTTTCGTGAAATCCATGAGTGAATTTTCACTATACTGTAAAAGGGGACAGTTTCCTATTCACACAGATGGCATACTGAATCTAATATCACTTTAGTAGTTTGCTCCAACATCCTGTGGAGTCAATGGAAAAGCATTCAGTAAGACTGAGTCCTTTTGTTAACCAATGTATGAATTCTGATCTAAGAGTTTTGGGTCCTCTTCCTCTCTTGTACATGGAAGGTGTTTGAGATGGAATTTCCCTGGCTACCGAAGAACAATTTGAAATCTCTCAGCCTTCTAGTTGCAAATCTCAGCCTCATGGTGCCAGGAATGATGTCTAAACATCACAACAGTGATAAGTATAAGAGTTCTTTGCATCTCTATGAATTTCAGATAAAACTCTAGGTGAAAAGGGAGTCAGTAAAGAATTTGACATTTCACAATCAGACAAGATGAAGACGAATGTAAAACTCCTAAGTTAAAAGCAAGTGTGCTCATGGTCAGATGTACATTGAACACTCTGCAAGACGGGGACTCCGTGTTAGTAGCACACATCATTTATACCACCATCATAGCCACAACAGTTAATGCAGCAAGACAGAAAAGCCTCTTCTTACATTGTTCTTTGAGAGGTGAAATTAGACATTTCAACTACTCTGAGTTACAAGTACATTTTTCGACAATGTCAGTCTCTTTTTTGAGCTGGGTTCACCTGAAGGTTGGTTGATTCTTTAACCTCCATGGAGGATGTTTTCTGAGCTTGTCACTTCCTTTTCTGGAAGTCAAAACTAGTGGAAAATATATATAAAATATATATAGAATGAATTACAAACACAAATATAAATATCAGTACAAATATTGGTATGTATGTATTGGGAATATTCATATAGCCCTGTAGAGGAGTTTTCATGTAATTTAATTTTTAAAAGCTTTCTACCCCACGTACTTATCCATTTTGTTGACTTTTAGAATTGGAAAATTTCCAACCTCTTGTCTTGCCCCCTTCAGTCTCAGAAGATAAACAATATTATTATCCCAGATAAATGTGAATTCCTCACATAAATGAGAACTGACTAATTGCAGCCCCTCTGATGTGCAGCCTATATCAGGTCACATCTGTTTTCATCATCAGCTAGAGGAAAAGAGGAAGGTCAGCAAGTTCTGGAGTAGCATTACTGTGTCTGCATGTGAGCATGTCTGTCTCCTGCAACCTCATTTAGCACTGTCCAGGAAGCTTTCTTAATAAGATCTCTGCGCTAGTAGCTAAACAACATTTAATTGAGCTGCTCTGTGTCTTGCTGTCTCAGTATTGTCCAGGTGCAGAAACATGAAATCAGAAGGAAATTTCAGCCCTTGCCACAGAGTTAGTCAGTGGGACCCGACTCTGAAAAGCAACTAGGATTCCCCTTCTTCCTTTTGGACTGCTATGGGATTTTCACATCTTTTCCATGGTGAATATAAAGAGTTTACTGACTAGCACAAGAGCTTCTTTGAGTCCAGCCAGTCTTTAGAGTGAAGTGGGGTTTCCCTCACATGCTAAAAATGTTTCTTAGACTGAGTGAAAGGGAAGAAGCTAGTACATTTTTCAAAGCTGTATTCCTTGGAGAGTCTGGACTCTTACACAATCCATAGATGGAGTCAACGGAAATGGGGAAAACAATGTGTTTTAACACACCTAATCTCTTTCCTCTACCTGTTGTTTGGATTTTCTGGCTGGGAGTGATATGGGAGAGATCCTACTGGGATCAAAGGGCTGATCTGGAGAGCTGTGGGCTATCTGTGGGGATCTATAATCATTTTCATCCTCTGGCCTAAGAATTTTTATGTCCTTTGTAGAAAAAGGGGGCAGACCAAAGACTCTGTGGAGGTAGCTAGGCCTGTCCTGTAGCTCAGAAGGGACTCTTAAACGTTTGAAAAATCACTTGATGTGGGTGGTCAGCTCAAAAAACAAGTAGATTAACTCCTGTTTCTGCTGCTAGCCATATGGATGGCCTTGAAAGGCTACTTCTGTGCCTTCCCTCCTCGAATTGTTGTGCCCAAAAATCCTATACCAGCGGTTGCAATACTGTCTTTCTGCCACACTGAGAAAAAACACACCCTTAGATTTTGGTGCAGGGATGAAAGACATTATTTCTCCCTGTGTCTCGTGCTGTGGAGCTAGTCAAACACTATAATTCTCAAGAACTTTTTGAATGCTTTCCTGCCCCTTGGAAGATCTTCTGGAAGAAGCAGGGTTAGCAACATACTCGTGGGTCAGCAAAGTGCTGGTGAGCAAGGATGGACAAACTCCAGAGCTAAGTGTTCAGCACAGCAGGTAAATGCAAAGATAAATGAACCACAATGCCCAGTTTTTCATGCACAGTGCACCCAGTTGTTCACTTTTTGATTGGATAAAATTTAAGTTCCCAAATGATTTTGATAGAGGCAGCTTTGAAAGTACAAGGAAGAAAGTGTTCAGAGCCCCTGCCAGCATGTCTCCAATGTGTGAAGAGTCTCCTTTTGATGCCAAGCTTTGTCTAACAAGCACAATACGTCAGCACATGTTAAGTCTGCAAAGCCTGTCTAACCCTGAGTGACCCAACATTACGTGAGCACGTCCCCTTCTAATTTAGCTGGGCAAGTTAACGCATGTAGCTGACTGAGTTCAAGGTCAGCTCATTCACTGATAAGAGCTCTTGTGAGGAAAGCTAGAAACAAGGACCTGCTTGTCTTTTTTCCTTGGGAACTACTTTTAAACTGAAGGTTTACTGCAGTCCCCTGCTTTCTCTCTACATCACAACTGAGTAGCAGCCACATCTGCCCCTGGTAGCGTAATTCTTCAATCCTGACCCTGATAAGAACTCAACAGCTTGGCTTCCTGGTTTGAGTCAAACCTGCCTCATCACTGCAGAAATGATGTTTGATAAATGGCTGTATCTGACCTTCACCAGCATCCCTGGCCCTGATGTTAACCTGGACTTGCTGCTCTGCATTCTGGCTCCTTGTGTTGGTCAAGTACCTGCTCATGCATGCCTTGTTATGGTGCTCTTGCTCTCAGCAAACCTTCCTTTGAAGAGTAGCCTCCCTGTTGCTTTGTGATACAAAGCTGCCAATTAATACTAAGTTTAAAGATAAAATAGATTATATGTCTGTCTTCTTTATTTGTTAAGCAATGTTAAGGATGATCTAATGCTGACTACTTCAGATATTATGGGATGTTATGAGTGGCTGCCTCTTTCAACTGCTCTGGCCCAGGAGGGCCTTCCTGGAGCCCAGCCTGGTGCCTGGAAAACAGGGGTCTCTGCCCACGTTAAAGGATACAGCTATTGCTCGCCTGTTTGCAGGTTCTGCCAGTAGCCAAACTGGCCATATAATATTAGAGAGAGACATACATGCACGGGTCCTCACAGAGACACAGAGATGTGTAGAAGACACCTACATAGCTGGTCACATGTACTGCCACAGACAAGGCGCTGCCTTCAACAGTACCCACATACAGGACGCACATAAACATAAACAGGACAGCCAAGTCCCCTCCTTCTCATGGACTGGCAGAGACAGGAGGCCACGTGTGCAGCGCACATGACTCTACAGATTCACAAGCACTTCCATGTTTGTGGATATCCCAAGTATCATCATGGCCCTTGTCCCTAGCTGGCACCCTCGACCTGATCTTGGCCTCCCTTATCTGACTCCTGGGTCCCAAACTTGCTGGCTGGTCCAGCTCGGTGTTCACTGCAGACACAGTACTAACACACTCATACACAGGCACCTCACACTTGCAGATTTCCCCAGAATACCAGCATGGACCCTCCGCCCACTTAATAACCCAGCCCAGACCTGAGGTCCTGCTGCTTACCAGCTAGTCCACCTTGAACACGAGCAGCAAATACACAGCTCCTCACCATGCACTGCAGGTTTGGGGAAGATGTAGACACTTGACCCCACCAGGCACACGGGCACTGTGTGATAACAGAGTGATCTGTGGTCCCACTCCGGCCACCAACGCTGAGCCCCTCAGTCACACCGGTCCCTACAGTAGCTGGTTTTCAGGATACAAGCTGTTAGCGCTCCAGTGGCTGGAAGTTAAAGAACCCCTTCACTCCCGTTGCTGGCCCTTAGACCTGTACTTGCTCCAGCAAGTGTCGACACCACAGGCCAGGGGCACCCACAACCCTGGTCTGACTCCAGTAGCTGGCACCCATCCCTCTCACACCAGTCCCCCAGCAGCTGGCACCGAGCTCCTGTGGCACTCGCACTCATGGGTTAGAGAGTGAGATTATGCAGGGAGGTAGTTAAGAAGAGATAGGACAGACTGCAGTGGCCAGGCCCAGGGCTCAGCCAGACAACCATACTGACCAGCCACAGTGTACAGATGACGAGCCCTGTTTGTACCCTTGTCTGTCTACCCCACCTCTTTGTTCCTCCCTGCTGCCTTTTCCCCTGCATGTTGCCTTCTCTGCTGGCAGAGTCCCAGTGACCCCCTCCAACATCCTGGACCCTCAGGTTTGCATCCTTAGCCATTGCAAAGTTCCAGGTTCACTGGTGTGACTGACCAGGTTTGTTTTGGTTGTTGTCGTTAGTAATGCTAATTGCTCAGATTTTTATGACTCTGTCTCCCTCCCTTTCCTTATTATCACAACTGAGAACATAAACATTCTCACACTCTACGTAAACTTACCAATTAGTGTGACTATCCAGGTTTTCTCTTATCATTACCTCCCTTATCATTTGCCAGTCAGGCTTCTATCTTTGTATGTTCTTATTTATGGCTCCTTTGACTGGATACCCTTAAAGGAGCAGACACTCTCCTTCCACATACCCTTGCAGGATGTATGGTATATAGTTGAATGTAATGGGAATTACCCCAAGAAAGTTTATTGAGATAAACATACATAGGATAATGTTAAGTACTAGCCTAAAAAAAAAGAAAAGTAAAAAGATTGTAAAGCAATTACAGATGACTAATGAGAAAGCCTTTTTTCTGCTGTGTTAAAACGTTACTTGTCATTTTGTTTGGCAAAGCAAGATGTCTTCAATTCTACAAGTAATTACATTTTAATTACTTTTTAAGTTCACATCTACCAAAACCTTGCTTTAATATAGACTGTGGGAAACTCAAATTGAGGGGAAATGTCAGCGTTAGAAAATCCTGAATAATCTGGCAGTGATCAAAGTTTTATATATTTATTCTCTGCTTGCTCCAGTTTTATAATAAATAATTCTTTTTGGGTTTAACAAACTTTTAAAGAGTAGAAAAATTCTCAAGCTTTTTGTTTGTTTTGTAAAATGCGAGACTTTCATTTTAGAGTAACTGTAGTTATTTGGATACAAAAACTTCCCACTAGAATAATTCATACAGAAGTTCCTTGGCAGTGCAGTATCAAAATATTAACAGGAATAGACCTTTTGCTTTGTCTGTCCTCCACATCCAATAAATACAAAATTAACTGTCTGGAATGTGCTTTTCTAGACATTCTTCTGACCCCCATTTGGACAGCTGATTGATGATCTTTGCTATTTTTTTATCTGCATGGAGCTGGAAGAAAATGTCACCTTCCTTGTACAATCCTTGAAGGGATGTGTAATCTCAGTATTATACCTGCTTCTAATTGTTTACCAGAAGGGAGTTGATGGGAGTGGGATCTATGAACTCAGAGGAGACAGTGTTTCAAGAAAGGGCAAATCAAAGGGGATCTACCGAAGTCTTGAAAGGGTTAGAAACAATGAAAATGTCTTTGCCCCAGTCAGGAACAATTCATAACCATACAGTCTAATTTCTTTTCAGCCTTGGTGAGTCAAGCGTGGCTCTCATTCATCCCACTGCCATGTTAAGAATGCAAGTGTACAGAGACATGCTGCCTCATTTTTCTCAGTCACATTATGCCAGGAAAGAAACAATGAATTGGCAACACTGTCTCTTCCCCCAAAAACTATTTTCAGGATTTTTGTCTGAACACAAGTGCTTGAAAAGTTTTATGTGTCTGGAGGAGCGGCTATGAGCAACTTTCTTAAATGAGCCAGTGTTTTTGGTTGCTCTGTCTTCTCTTGGTGTTTCAGAATAACTGGCAATATTTGACATGACTGTTGCGTGGAAGAATACAGGAGTAATTAAATAGCAGCAGCAGATCTGTGTTATCACGGCACATGGGGAGAAGCTCTTGGTGCTCACTTGAGCACCTCTGCAAAACCAACCCACTGTCCTGAACACAAGATTCAGCAGGAAAGACAAGAGGTACCAGCAAAGTTTAGTGATATCCCTGAAAACTGTGTGCTTAGCAAATATCATCAGCCTGCATGTCTGTGTTTCCGCATCTTAGCAAGGTCCTAGGTGGGTCAGCGAAAGGAAGGGAACAGCTGGCCTGGTACAACTCTCTTCTGCTGACTGTGAAAAGTTTTCACTTTAAGTATCCGCAAATGAGTTACTGAGGCTCATGCTATAATATCTTCAATACTGACTGGGACTAAGGTGCTAAGTGAATCCTCAGCAAGTTTTTAGATGACTCAAAACTGGGAAGTGTGCCTGATACCTTACATGGCTGTGCTGCTATTCAGAGGGACCTTGACTTCCATGGGCACTAGCACAAGGCTGGCTCCTGCTGGCCCTGTAAGCAACATCAGCTCCTCAAGCTGGCTGGTTCCGTATCAAGGAAGAGGGGCATAGCCCCATGTTGCCATTGCTTGTTTTAATTAGTGTTGGAAAACTCAGAAGTGGATGGAGATCAACTCAGCAAGAGTGACAAGATAAGATTCTTCTTTTGTGACTGCAGCTCTTAGTACAGGACAAAAGACACCATAGGTTTGCTTCTCTTGGACAACTGTGTTGTGTGATCTTGTGTCACATGGTATATGAGAGCTTTCCTTTGACTACACAAGAGAGTTTTCTACAGAAACAGAGAAGACAAAGAGGAGAAGTGCAGGAGCACATTATTTTGCCCATATGGAGATGTATTCACCCTGAACCTGCAGTGAATTTCCAGCTCCATGGATGCAAGACTAGCTCCATGGATGCAAGTAATACACAGCCTACACAAATGGCACTGTGCTTGGCAAAAGCAACAGGGTCAGTCATGGACCTCACAACATCAGGGTGATGTGATTTTCTCGCATTTACATAACCAGTTGTAGTGGGTTAGCCCCAGTAAGCAGCTGAGCCCCATACAGTCAATCACTCACTCCCCTCTAAGTGGGATGTGGAAGTGAATCAGAAACATAAATATGAGAAAACTCATGTGTTGAGATAAAGACAAAAAAACCCCCCAACAACCTAATGAATTGAGATAAAGACATTTTAACAGGTAAGCAAAAGCTGTGTGAACAAGCAAAGCAAAATAAGGAATTCATTCACTACTTCCCATCAGCAGGCAGATGTTAATAATAAAAAATTACTTCACATGTAATAGTTACTTGGGGAGACAAATACCACAACTCTGAACATCCCCACCTTCTTCTTTCTTACCCTTAGTTTTTATTGCTGAGTGTGATGTCCTACAGTATGGGATGTCCCTTTGGGCAGCTGGGGTCAGCTGTCCTAGCTATGTCACCTTCCAGCTGCTTGTGCACTCCCAGCCTCTTGCTGAGGTGTAGCATGAGAAAAAGAGTAAGTCTTGATGCTGTCTAAGCACTGTTTAGAAATAACTAAAACATCCCGATGTTATCCACACTTTTTTTTGGTCACAAATCCAAAACATTGCACTATATGAGTTGCTGTGAGGTAAATTTACTCCACTGCATCCAAAACCAATACACCAGTACTGGTAGCCTGGAACTCAGTCCAGGTATTAACAGTCCAAGAACAGAACTTTTCTTGAAAGTATGCATAGGCCTTCTCCCCTTTAGCATTATCTCCCTCAGCGTGTGCTTTCTCTTTTTTCACTTTAACTGTGACAATTTTAGCAGGTTTCTGCAGGTGCTTTCATGTATGCCTTGAAGCAAGGTCTCCTGAGTCCAGCAGGGACAGTTTCTTCTGTGATACAAAAATGCACCACTATTTCTTCCCTCCTGGTGCCTGGTGTGCTCTTGCCACAGAGTCAGGACTAAGTCTACCTGGAAAACCTACTAGTAAATAGCTTTATCTTACAAATATTCAGAGTTGTGCCTGTGCCAGAAATAATCTGTACTGAGAACATACTACCCACCTCTTTTTGGATGGATGGCAAATTGAAAAGGGGATTCATTAAATAAGCCTTTGCTTGTAGAACATATTGTTTGAATCCCTATTCCTCTGTCCATGGGCATTTTTTTGTGTTGTTCCTCCCTGACTGTTGTGAATCCTGGTTGAAATGCTTCTGGCAAAGGCAGATAGAGCAGTCCTGGATGTGGGAAACACGCAGCTTCTTGTTTCCCACAGGTAAGTTTAATAGAGACTGCAGCTTAAAATATCACAGGAGAAAGAAAAGGAAATTAATGAAGCAGCATTTACCAAGCAAAAACTAATGAGAACTTAACTTGAAAAATACAAATTCACTTGTGAGAACAACATTAACCCCCAGCTCTAGAAAACTTGGACTTTCTTGCTTTAGTTTGGTTGTGCTTTTTTCTTTGTTTCTGTGAAGTTTTCATTCAAATTATTTTTGCTCATGTTTTCAATTAGTTCAAGGAATGTTAAACAAACAAAAACCACTACAAAAAACCATCAAACACATTTTGGTATTCAAAACAAATTTTTAATAAAAATAGTGGCAATTTAAATTCTGAAAGCCTTTTCTGGTATTAAAATAAAAATTCAGTCTCACACATTTCTATCAAACTACCTGAAAAACAAAGACTTCAGCAGAAAATGTCACAAACAAAATCTGATGTTTAAAAAAGTTTTTACAGATTTCTGCATCCAGTTTCTAGAAGAAAAAATATTTTCAACCACAAAAGAAAGTTTGCTTCGCAAAATGATTCTTATAATCTTAGAAGGGATGACTTTGATCACAAAGAGGTCTAAAGCCCTTATGTTTTTGTAAAGGGATTCCATGCAGCAAAAGGTAAGAGTTTCATGTCTTTTTTCCTAGGAAAGATTGCTAAAATACATTGGTAGTAGCCTTTTGTAAACTTCTGAGACTAGATTAGCTTTTAGGGGGAAAAAAAGGATAGGAACACTGTGTTCTTCCTTTTAAAATAAATGCCTCCAGAGTGAAGACACAGACAGTGTCAGAAACCCAATTGTCATCAGACTTCAGGGGAGATAAAAATGTCTTCCACCTGTTCTACAGGAAGATGGAGCCTCAGACTTGCCTGGAAAGTAGTCCTGTCTTTTGGAAAGATATTTCAACATTGTGTGATTCTTACTAGAAATTCCAGAATTGAAGAGTTTAATAGCTAAACAACTTTTTCTTCCAGATGATTACCAAACTGTATGCAGAGCTGTGATTAAGTTATTGCTTGATGACACTACAATTTCATGTGGGCCCCATTTTAGGCTGATTACTTGTATTGCTTAATTATAAGGTACATCACTGCTTGAATTGATTTACTGTTTTGATTACTGCATCATGTGATTGCCTGGTTCACAAAAGCAATTATGTTCAAACAAAATCACTGTCAGAAGTCCAGAGGATTGAACTCCTGCAGGAGGCAAAATGTGTCTTCCCATATGGGTTTTGGTTGTTGTGGATTTTTTTTCTTAAACCTTTTCATTTTTAAGCCTTGTACTTCCTAGGAAAGACAAGTATGAAATAATACATTGATTATTTGCTCTGGATTGATTGCATTAGCTCATATTTTATGGTGCATTAAGCAGCATAAGTGAAAGATAATCTCTCTCAACTGTCAGCTGAAATCGGACAGGCCTGGCAATCTTGTCAGTGTGTCAGGAATGGGTGGTGGATGACAGCACTTACAGATTGCCATGTTACCACCCCTCCTCACAGGAGTTTGCAGTAGTATTTTGACTTGTGCATTTCTGCAACCAGATAAGAATAGATAATAGATGAAAGAGGTATTATCACAAAACCTACAAGTGCAGGTTTCCTTTGTCCCAGTCTCCACTGTGCACATTTTGGTTGTGGTGAACAGATCTCTACATTATCACACCGAAGATTAAATCCAATCTTAGGACCCAATCCTGACCCTTATCAGAGAAGGAAACCATAGCAGGGGAAGGAGGAATTAGTAGCTGGATCCTTTTATATTACTGAAGTGGAAATACATTAAACTCCCTGTAGTAGTTTCTACAGAAACTCTCAAGAAAAATACCATCATTCTGTGGGTTTTATTTCAATCCTGTTTTCTAGAGCTGGGGGTTAATATTCTTTCAAGTGAATTCATATATTTTGAGTTAATTTCTCATTAGTGTTTGCTTGGTAAATGCTGCTTTTTCGATCTCTGTTTCTTTCTCCTGTGATATTTTAAGCTGCAGTCCCCATGAAGTCAGAAGATCTCTTACCTCAGCTGCATCACAGGGAGTGCCCTTTTTTAGCAAGCTAAGTATATCACCAGAATTTTCATCTGGTATCTGTGAATTGAATGGATATGTTTCTCCATTCCCTCTGGATTGACGTATAACTGTGAAAGCTTGGCCTTTACCTTCTGAATACTCATTTCATTGTAGCCTGAAAATAATTCATTCCCAGAATTGTAATAAGGTTCCCCAGACTTGTTTGTCTGCTAATTACAAAGTTCTATCTTATACAGGGAGGTAAGTAGGGAAAATGATTACCAATTAACCATGACATTCCTGCTGGTTTTTTGTCCCCAAAAGACCTGACATGTCCCACTAATCTTCACCTTGTTTTTTTAGGAATTCTACACCATATTAGCCTGTACTTTTCCACTAATATGTACTGTAGGAAATAAATGTAATAAAACTCAGTGCAAAACCTTATAGAAGGAGAAGGGACATTTATTCAAATAATCTCTAGGTAGGTTAATCATCTGCTTGGTCCTCCTGCTTGGGTGGCTTGTAGCCAGACCCTCGCAGTCCCTTTCATTCTTACCCATAAGTTCTCAGTTGACTCCTCATCCATCCACAGGCAGAGCTCCATGCACTCCAGCTGGTCATTGACACCCCCTCCTCATCTCCCCTGCCTGTCTTTCCTAAAGAGTCTGTATCCCTCCATTCCAACACTCCAGTCAAAGGAGCTATCCCACCATGTCTCAGTGATGCCAATAAGATCATAGCCCTGCAGGTGTGCACACAACTTTAACTCCTCCTGTTTCTTCTGCATGCTACGTGAATTTGCATAGGGGCATTTAGGTTTGGCTGCCGATGAAGGTGACTTGCTGGCTGGAGTGCCTGGAATTCCTATGTGCTGCTCTACAGGTTCTCTCCTGCTGACCTGTGATCCTCCTCCAGGTTCTGGGCACCTGTTGCTGGCACTGGCATCAAACTGGTAGGAAAGGAATGGACTGAAGTTTCCCTTCCCTCACAACTTCAGTTTAAAGCCTTCTTCACATGATTTGGTAAGCCTATGACCAAAGACACTCTTCCCCTTCTCTGACAGTTAGACCCCATCAGCCCCCAGTATACCAGATTCATCAAAGCAAGTCCAATGGTCTTAGTAGCCAAACCCTTGGCTGTGGCTCCCATCCTCTAACCATTTGTTGATTTGCCAGATTTGATTGGTCCTTTCAAACCCGGTCCTTTCAAACTGTGTGAGGGATCTCAGTGATGGTCTGTGTAGGGCCGCTGTGGGAAATTACAAGCTGCAGAGAGCTGTGAGAACGCAACCTTGGGGAGGGTTGTTATCTCAGAGAAGGGAACTAGGAGGGTTGTTATTAAGCAGTATGTTGTTGCAATCCAGAAACTGCTATTAGCCAGCAGAGCACGTACTTGGCAGGCCTTGCTGCATATGCTGGCCATGCGTGCATCAACACCTCTTCCACTGAATCTGCTGAGGGTATAAACAGAGGTGGCTCAGAGTGGAGAGAGAGAGAAAGGACTCAGAGCACACTCTGCGAACAACAGGGGACGCCTTGAAGGTGCTGTGCATACCTCCCTTCTCTGCTCTGACCCAGCTGATCATTATCCTCCTGCTCAGTGGTGTCTCCGGCTTAGTTGGGTTGGTAAGACTCTCATAAAGGGAAAACAATATGCTGCTAACTGCTCATGCTAGGAACTGTAACTGCTTATGCTAGCAACTGTTTATGCAAGGCTATAATAGAGCAATAAATACTATTGTGCTTTTAAATATCATATGTTGGGTGAACTTTGTGCATAGGAATCCTATGAACTGGTTACACAAACCTTTATCCTTTCAAACCTTTCCCCTTATCTAGCAGGACTGATGAAAAAAGTCTGTGCTTCAGAGTCCCTTACTACCACTCCCAGGGCTCTGAAATCCTTCTTGATAGTCTTTAGACTGCTCCTGGCTGTATCACTGGTGCCCATTGAAACAGCAGCAGTGGACAATAGTCCGTGGAAGGTACGAGGCTCTCACTAACATCCCTGATACAGGCCCTCAGTAAGCAGCACATTTCTCTAGAGAGTGAGTCAGGTCAGCAAACGCATGTCTCTGTACCTCTCAGGAGATAGTTGCCTCCTACTATCACCCGTTGCTGGTGAGCAGGTTGGGCTGCCTTGTGCAACTCCAGCATCTCTCCTGATGTGCTGGGTCTTTCCTCTTTGATCTGCAGAGCGGTAAAGCAGTTCTGTAAGGACACCTCAGGTTTCGGGGGAAGTCTCTTCCTCCTGCTGACCCTTGCCATTGCAAAATTCCATTATTCTCTATCATTGGCCCCCCTCCCTTCTCTGTGTGCCAGTGGGGGAGTTTTTGGCTCCTTGGCCCTGGGTTCATTTTAGACTGTGCTTGGAACCAAGAATCCAATTACTTCTCAGTATCCTTGATGCTACACAGCCTTCTCACCACCTCCTGCAGTTCAGCCACCTGCCACAGGTGCTCCTACACCTCCTCCTTCTGCAGGCAGGGCTGTTGCCTGTCCCTGCCCCAGGAGAAAGGTCCAGACACTTCCTGCAGCTTGAGGTCTGCACTGCAGCCTCTCCCTTCAGCAGCTCCATCCATCTGGAGTCATCATCCACTGCTCAGGTGGATGGTGCAGACCTTGCAGCCAGAGCTGCAGCCTTTGCTCTCAAACAAGTAGCCACCATTCCGCCTTGAGGGTCAGGTAGGATGAGTGCCCTTGACCTGCGCAGATGGTCACAGAACGGTGCCCAGTTGCGGGGTTATGCATACTTCACATCTGCCACTCAACCAGTGGGATGTTCCCTCCTTCAAGGAGATGCCTTCCTGTGCCAAATGCCGTGTGAACAGCTGTACCATGCTCTGTTTGCCTGCCCTGTTTGTATCACTCCTGGTCACTATTGCTCCTCAAGAACTTCCTTTAGAGGTGTTCGGGGGCTTGGCCACTGTTGTCCCTGGCCCCACTGTCGTGGGGTTTAGCCCCACTTGGGATCAAACTACACGGTCTCTCTCTCACTCGCCCCCAGCCTCCGAGGGAATAGGGAGAGATAATATAAGAAAAAAGGCTCAAGGTTTGGGATAAGGACAGGGAGAGATCCTTAAAGCTACCGTTATGGACAAAACAGACTCGACTTGGGGAAAACTATTTGTTTATTATTAAAATCAAAGCAGGATAATGGGAAAAAAAAAACGAAGATAACTTTCCCCATCCCTCCCTCTTCACAGGCTTGACATTATATCTACCTCCTTTCCCCTCCAAGCGGCATGGGGGGAAGAGGGAATGGGGGTTACAGTCAGTTCACCACTTGTTGCTTTACGCCACTCCTTCCTCCTCAGAGGAAGAACTCCTCACATTCCTCCTCTGCTCTAGCGTGGAGTCCCTCCCACGGGCTACAGTCTTTTGTGATCTGCTCCAGCTTGGGTAATTTTTTTTCCATGGGGTGCAGTCCCTCCAGAACGGCTGCCCCAGCAGGCCCTGCATGGGCCACGGCCTCCTTCAGGCATTCGCCTGCCCTGACGTGGGGTCCTCCATGGGCTGCAGGTGGATCTCTGCTCCTCCGTGGGCCTCCATGGGCTGCAGGGGGACAGCCTGCCTCACCATGGTTTTCAACACAAGCTGCAAGGGAATCTTGGCCAGGAGCCACATTACTCCTCCCCCTCCTTCTTCACTGACCTTGGTGTCTGGAGCTGTTTCTCTCAAAAGAAGTTCTTCAGAATCAGCAGGCAGATGCCTCTCAGGTTCTCTTCACATCTCCTCTCCACTTCTAGGTTAGGCTGTCCTTTAGTTTCACAAACAACATTTAGTTGTCCTTTAGTTTCCCCCACAACCATCATCCTATTACTTCAAAGAGTCATGGCCTTACAGCATGCTCAGAAGCCAAGATGCCATCATTCCTTAATCTCTAAAGGACCTTTGCTTTCAGTCTTGCTTTGTAGACACGGAGGTATCTGGTTTCCAATCTGCATGAAAACCAGATGACATTGACTGGTGGAGATTACCTGAGTTCCTTGCCTGGCTCTGCCAAACAAATCCTGAAAGACCTCAGGTGAACCATGTCTCTCCATATGGACACTATTCCATCCTTTAGTGTCCCTTGGGTTTGAAATGGAACGTACTCAGACACATCATTTTTAGCATGACTTCTCAATCCCACTGCTGATCAGTAGGTCTTCTTCAAGGAGAAAAAAAATACTACACCACCACTTTTGTTGTTACCACCAAACCTGACAGGTCTGCATCTGAGCTGAATGTCCTTCACTCAAAGTTCTTACACAGGAGATTGGAACAATTTTTGAGACAATGTCAGCTGAGTTGCTTTTCAACCACTGTGCTTCTTTTCTGGAGCTGGCTGTCCTGAGTATCCTAGGACATTATACAGTCATCACTCTGAGACCATGGCCATAATCTACGGGTGAAGAAGATTTCAGAGTTAGCAATACCACTGCATTTCCCGTACAGATTTTCCCCTAAAAGCTGAAACACTGTAGTGATTTGGATTTTTTGGTTTTTTTTGTGCACAAGTCCATGGGACCTGATGAGATCCATCCGCAGGTCCTGAGGGAACTGGCGGATGAAGTTGCCAAGCCACTGGCTGTCGTATTTGAGAAGTCATGGCGGTCTGGTGAGGTCCCCCATGAATGGAAGAGAGGGAACATAACCCCATTTTTTAAAAAGGGGAATAAGGAAGACCCCGGTAACTACAGGCCGATCAGCCTCACCTCTGTGCCTGGCAAGGTCATGGAGCAGATTCTCCTGGAAACCATGCTAAGGCACATGGAGAGCAAGGAGGTGGTTGGTGACAGGCAACATGGCTTCACCAAGGGCAGATCATGCCTGACCAATTTGGTGGCCTTCTATGATGGGGTGACGGCATCGGTGGACAAGGGACGAGCAACTGACATCATCTACCTGGACTTGTGCAAAGCTTTTGACACTGTCCCGCATGACATCCTTCTCTCTAAACTAGAGAGACATGGGTTTGATAGACGGACCACTCGGTGGATAAGGAGTTGGCTGGATGGCCACACTCAGAGAGTGGTGGTCAACGGCTCAATGTCCATGTGGAGACCGGTCACCAGTGGCGTCCCTCAGGGGTCCATGCTGGGCCCAGCCCTGTTCAACATCTTTGTTGGCGACATGGACAGTGGGATAGAGTGCACCCTCAGCAAGTTCGCGGATGACACCAAGCTGTGTGGTGCTGTCGACTCGCTGGAAGGGAGGGATGCCATCCAGAGGGACCTGGACAGGCTGGAGAGGTGGGCCTCTGCCAAGCTCATGAAGTTCAACCAGGCCAAGTGCAAGGTCCTGCACCTGGGTCATGGCAATCCCAGGCACAAATACAGGCTGGGCAGAGAATGGATCGAGAGCAGCCCTGAGGAGAAGGACTTGGGAGTGCTGGTTGATGAGAAGCTCAACATGAGCCAGCAATGTGTCCTTGCAGCCCAGAAGACCAACCGCATTCTGGGCTGCATCAAGAGGAGTGTGGCCAGCAGGTCGAGGGAGGTGATTCTCCCCCTCTACTCTGCCCTGGTGAGACCCCACCTGGAGTACTGCGTCCAGTTCTGGAGTCCCCAACAAAAGAAGGACATGGACCAGTTGAAGAAGGTCCAGAGGAGGGCCACAAAGATGATAAAAGGGCTGGAGCACCTCTCCTATGAAGACAGGCTGAGGGAGTTGGGGCTGTTCAGCCTGGAGAAGAGGAGGCTCTGGGGAGATGGATAGCGGTCTTCCAGTACCTCAAGGGGGCCTAGAAGAAAGATGGGGAAAGGCTGTTTAGTAGGGCCTGTTGCAATAGGACGAGGGGTAATGGTTTTAAAATAGAGGGGGGAAGATTTAGATTGGAAATTAGGAAAAAATTTTTTACAATGCGAGTTATAGAACACTGGAACAGGTTGTCCAGAAAGGTGGTGGAGGCCCCATCCCTGGAGACGTTCAAGGCCAGGCTGGATGAGGCTCTGAGCAACCTGATCTAGTCAGGGATGTCCCTGCTCCTTGCAGGGGGGTTGGACTAGATGACCTTTGAACGTCCCTTCCAACTCTAACCATTCTATGAAGGAGAAGGGGAGTAAATCCCCCTTGTTGAATCTACAATGATGGAGCATTAGTGTTGCAGTGGATCTTGTGCCCGACAGACTGAAGCACAGTCAATTGGACTTCTGATTGACACACATGAAACATTTGACGTTGATGCTGTAGAAAAAGTAAAGCTTCCTAGAGATACTGACCTCTTAAAGATTAGGCAAACAAAGTGGCACATTTAATTGCGTGGACTAGTGAGGAAATGGTGATGCACCTAAGGGAAAAGGTTGGGATTTGTGGAAGAACACTAGGTGTGGGAGCTGCACTGCAGTCATTGGCATTAGGTGCTTCACAACAGCCTAAGTCCCTGTGGGCAAGATGTGCAAAGGGCTCAAATGAAAAAAAGATTATTCTGTTTCCCCAGGCTCCTTTGTCCTCTTGGTCAAATAACATATTTCTCTAGTACCCAAACTGTGGTCCAGTCTAGTCGCAGTTTAGTCACACACATATTTTCACATGCAACAGTGCATGCAGTGGGGACCTCAGATTCTTCTTTCTCTGTTCATTACACTCTGTGTGCCAATATGGCAGTGCCAGATTGCCATCTCCCCTTTGTTTTGCACCATTGGACTTTTCTTCCTCTGGTGCTTAAGTTACTTTGTTCGAAAATGCCTCCACTGGACCTACATTCCCTTCAGAAAATCCTCGAGCAGGGCTCTGAGCAGAGCTTAAGTGCAAAGTGGCAACAGTCAGCACGTGCTGGCTCCAGGGATCCTGTAGAAAGTATAGTCCTAAAGGTAGACTCTACCATTTAGAGATGAGCCCATGAACAGGGGGTAGTGAAGGATGTGAAGGTCAGGGGCAGCCCTAGCTTCACTGACCATGAGATGGTGTAAGATCATGCAAGGAGGGTACAGGGTAAAAATTAGGACACGCACCTGGACTTTAGGAGATCACACTTTAACGTCTTCAAAGATCTGCTTGGAAGAATCCCAGAAGATACATACAGCCCTAGAGAGAAGAGGAGCTCATGACAGCTGGCTGATGACCTTAACAGTCTGCAGAAGTGGCCAGAGAGAAACCTCATAAAGTTCAGTAAAGGGAAATGTGAAGTCAATAACCACCGGCACCAGTAAGTGTTGCCGGCCAACCCAGCTGGAACACAGCTCAGCAGAGAAGGATCCTGGGGTCTTGGTGAACTGCAAGCTAATAATAAGCCAGCAATCTGCCCTTGCAGCAAAGAAGGTCAATAGCATCCTGAGCTGTTAGAAAGAGTGATGCCAGCCTGTTGAGGCAGGTGATCATTCCTCTCTGCTCAGTGCTGGTGAGACCGCATCTAGAGCGCTGGCTCCAGCGCTGGACTTTCAGTACAAGAAAGCACATGGTCTTACCCATGTGTGTAAACCCAGCAAAAAAAGGGCCGTAAAGATGACTAAAGGACTGGATTATATGCAGCGCGGCTGAAAGAGCAGGGATCGTTCAGCCTTTTCAGAGAGGATCAAGGGGATCTTATCAATTTGTATAAATACCTGATGAGAGGGAATACAGAAGAGGGAGCCAGATAGTTCTCAGTGGTACCAGTGCCAGTACAAGAGGCACTAGTCACAGATTACAGCAGGAGATTCCATCTCAACACAAGAAAACATTTTTTTTTTTTACCGTGGGGATGGTTGAACACTGGTATCAGTTACCCAAACTGATGGGTAACTCCAAAGGTGGCGGAGTCTGCATCTGTGGAGGTATTAAAAATCTGATTGCACATAGTCCTGGGTAACCTAGTCTAGGTGATCCAGATTAAGCAAGTGGTTTAGACTACATGATGTCAAGGGTCCTTTCCAACATAAATGCTCTGTGACTGTGATGACAGCAACAACTTCAGATCAGCTGGAAGCAATGACCATACAAACACTGGAAGGAGTAAAAACTTTCTGTGGATGCAACATGCAACATCTCAGGAAACCCTCCTTCATCAGGTCTCAAATGTAAAGGTGTTGTTTTTTGGTGTTTTTTTTTTTTTATTTCTGCCATAGTGACAATTATTTTTTATTCTTGGCTCTACTTTTCTCGTTCTGTTGGGGATGTGGGGGAATAGGCCATCCATGTTCAAAGGGAACAGCTATCACTCATAATGAATGCACTGCCTTCTTATCACAGAGCAAGGATGTGCAGCTGGGACTCCTGGCTGTAGCTGAGCTTTGTGTCTTCTCCATCCTGTCACTGTTCCTACTAGAAAGTGTTTTTCCCTCTGGCACAAAAGAGCCTGTATCCATGTCGTAGTTCAGCCTCGATTGGGACCAGACTACGCAGTCTCTCTCTCGCTCCCCCCACCCTCCGAGAGAACAGGAGGAGATGATATAAGGAAAATGGCTCAAGGTTTGAGATAAGGATGGGGAGAAATCCTTAAAGTTACCGCCACGGGCAAAATAGACTCGACTTGGGGAAAAGTATTCATTTATTTCTAAAACTAGCAGGAGAATGAGACAGGGAACAAGATAACCTCCCCCCACCCCTCCCTCGTCCCAGGCTTAACATTATCTCTACTACCTCCCCTCCCGAGCAGCACGGGGCGGGGGAAAAGGGAATGGAGGTTGCGGTCAGTTCATCACGCGTTGTTTTACACCGCTGTGTCATCGTCGTGGGAAGAACTCCTCGCATTCCTCCTCTGCTCCAGCGTGGTGTCCCTCCCACGGGCCACAGTCCTTTGTGAAACTGCTCTGGCGTGGGTCATCTCTTCCACGGGGTGCAGTCCCTCTAGAACAGCTGTCCCAGCGGGCCCTCCACGGGCCACAGCCTCCTTCAGGCCTCCACCTGCTTCGGCGTGGGGTCCTCCATGGGCTGCAGGGAGATCTCTGCCCCTCTGTGGACCTCCATGGGCTGCAGCGGGACAACCTGCAACTCCACCAGGGTCTTCACCACAGGCTGCAGGGGAATCTTGGCCAGAAGCCGCGTTACTCCTCCCCCTCCTTCTTCACTGACCTTGGCGTCTGCAGCCGTTCCTCACAACAGGCTGGCAGACGCCTCTCAGGATCCTTTTCACATCTTATTCACTTCTTATCTCCTCTCCACTTCTTGCAGCCAGGCCGGGCCAAGTTGGGCACAGTCGGCTGCCCGGCAGGAGGCCAGAGGGTGAGGCCTGCAAGGCCCACAAGGCTCGCGCCTCTCCCTCTCTGCCCCCCACTCAGCTGCTTCACATCTTCCTCCCCCTCTTTTTCTGTTTTCCCCTTCTTAAATATGTTATCGCAGAGGCGTTATCACGGGACATTCTGCTACCAATTGGCTCGGCCTTGGCCAGCAGTGGGTCCACCCTAGGCCCGGCCGAGTCCACTGAACAAAGGGGAGCGACTTCTAGCAGTTTCCTACAGAAGCTACCACCTTAGGCCCCCCTTCACTAACAAAACCAGAATAATCCATAACACCTCATCTTTTTTTTTCACAGGACATTGAATGGGCTCCCAATGATGTACATACATACACATGTATGAAGCCACTCTGCTGCACAAGTCCCTGCTGAATACAGACTCACAAAAAGATTCCCAGAATTAGCAAAAAGCATCTTCTCCTAGTCAATAAATTTTCTGAGAGTGAGAGCAGTTGCTTCTCTTCCAGCACTCAGACCAAGGGATTTTCTCCAGGCCTATCAGACTCAGAGTCTCCTTCAGACCTCATATGCACAAATCTTCCCCAAACAAGCATGCAGAGAAAATTAAGCCAGAAGATGAGTGTGAAGAAACTTGCTATGCTTTTTCAGTATGGCTTCAGCTTCTCCAGTGGGAAGACCTTCTACAGAGAAGAAAGTTGGTTCCTGAGGAACTGACTCCCTCTGAATGAGTGCATAGTAGGGCATGCCAACTGATCATAAAAACAGACCTAGCAAGACTGTGGAAATAGTCCTATAGAGTAGTATTCCCTGGAGGAAGAGTGGGCCCTATAAATGTAAGCTTTGTACCTGTTTGTTCTTTTTCCTCTCTTAATAGGCCTGCAGAGAGCTGATAAAGTGGGGAAGTGACAGTAAAATTTGGCATTGGAGAGCATATAATACTTGATCTGTGGTGGCACAATGCTGAGCACAAAGAGCACTGCACTTTTCATTACAGTTGACTGATCTCCCACTGCACTGAATTACAATGTCTCTGAGATCTTGTTTGGGTCCACTGGCATCAACTGACTTTGCCCAGTATTTTTCCAGTATTCCACCACTGAATCTAGTAGTTTTTTCAGAACCCCAACCTTTTTGACCTTTACAAATACAGGATACTAACAGGATCTCTGGGGCAGAGGCCTGCACTCTTGAGGATACGCTACAAGGTCAGATGTCAGGAGTTAGGTTACCTGATGTGGTATAATTTGATAGACAAGGATCAAAAGAATATGGCAGGATTTTACAAGAAAGCAGCAAGATTTGCCCTGTATACTTGTATACCCTATGTACAATTACTCGTCATCACAGAAGAGTCATTCTCCATGAAAGCTCCCAAAATGTGTCTTCCCCTGAAGATAGTCTTATTGTCATTGGGAGTCTGTACATTTGGAGCTCTATCTGTGGCCAAAGGAAGGAACTAAATATCCAGCAAGGTAAAGAGAACATACCTATATATCTATGAACTTTCCAATGTCTTCACTTTGTAAAATATTGATAGCAGAAAAATAATTACTTTTATTCTTTTGATTAGAAAAAATTGGAGCTCCTGTAAAGATGAAACAACCGGAGAAGGAACTAGTTTTGGTCTGCAAATGAACACCACCCCCACCCCACCACTATCCACCTTAGCAAATATTGACTCTCTCAATATCCTGCTCTGCATGGTCTGAGAAAGTGCGATCAACTCCTTAGGGACGAGGGGTCTTTCCTTGGTATCCACACACTTCTAAGTTGACAGCAAGACACATCTAGCCATATCAGTTGTGCTAGAAAATGAATGAACATAATTTAATCTAGACAGGGGGTCACTTGGGATACAAGCCAATATTCAGCGCCTGGCTTTGCTCTGGCCTTGTATGGGCAAGCAGAATTCCACTTGTTCCTTGAGCTCTCTGTCCACGAAGAAGAATCCACCCATGCATTATCAGTATTTCGGTATCTGATCTGTATAAAAAAAAACTAAGGGCATCCTACGGGACTGCCACCTTGTCTAGAGCTGGGACACTGAAAATCATACAGTTTGGAACTGAAAGGGCACTTCTAGAGAAACCTGTTCTTGTGCTTGTGTAGCATATTGTTGAAACAAAGTAACGGGCAAGACAGCAAGTGAGCCCAAAAGGCCAAAGTTTATTTTTACAGCAGTGTTTTATACTCTTTACCCAGATGCTCTTTGTCTACGATCTCTATTCCTATAGGGCAACTATTAGCATGATCTCTACCACCCCACTATTTGTCCAATTAGCTTCACGCTCTTGATTGACGTTGTAGCATTGTTCTTCATCATGTACTTCTTCACACCGTTGCTTCTCAGCACGTACTCTTGCTTTGTCCATTGTGCTCAGGTCCTGTTTGCTTTGATACATTCACCCCTATTCCCAGCCGCATTACTCACTTTGCTACATTCGCTTACATTGATACACTTGCTCATATTCCCATCCACTACATGCTTGGAGGCCAGCTTTTGCTGTTGTTCCTGCCTCTGTCACTAAGGGGATAAGAGAGAGGTTCCTGCCTCTGTCACTAAGGATAGATGTTCCTCTGGATACACTCCAGTGGTTCTCATAGGTCAAAATTCCTTTCATGGCCTCCTTTAGTGTACTATCACAACACTTTTTCCATTTGACTTTGCTGATTAGATATCCATATTTGTGGTATCATTGTGGGAACAGAGAGTGCAGCAGAGCTCTCTGATATTGAAGAATTTGAGCTATGTCCTTGAACACCACTTGCTCAATAACAAAAAATAGCAATTAGAACAAGATGAGTAAATACCAAAGGCAAAAATAGTAAAGACAACTAAAAATCTGTAACCAATCCAAATGAAGTTTAAGGCGGGTGAACAGTATATTGCTACCAATTGAATTAGATGATTAAGTGCGTGCATTCCGTGTGTAACTGAGAAAAGATATAAAAGATTTAGGCTGACGGACAATAAGGGTCTCCTTATTGCAACATATCATGCAATGTTAATACTAGAGCTGTTTGTTCATATTACAAGTAAGACTTCACACTATGTTAATTTACGGAAACCTGTATTCAAATTCTGCTCCTGCAGAAAGTTGATGCCTTTCTTGTTTTCCTTACATTTTCTCTCCATGTGGCGAGAATGGCTTCATGGGCCATGTCCTTATCAGCAGTGAAAAAAATACATGTTCAATGAATTTTCCATAAATGAGTGGGGCAATCTGAAATTCTTGCAGTAGACTTCTAGAGCCTCTCAAAGTGCAATTTCTAGTTTTTATTTAATTTTCTAGTGTCAGTTCAGTGTCATATGGCATAGAGTAGAAGTGAAATTTCAGATCACATAAGTGTGCAGATGTTCATTTAAAGTTAGCTTATAAAGTCATTTTGTGACCGAAGTATCTTCAAGTAAAATGTGGAGTGCGGAAAAGATGGAATTAGTTGAGTCCCTCACCATTTCAAATTGAAAGGAAAAACAAAACCAACACATCACCAAGCAAGTTCCCCATCCCTGGAAACGTTCAAGGCCAGGTTGGATGAGGCTCTGAGCAACCTGATCTAGTCGGGCATGTTCCTGCTCCTGACAGGGGGGTTGGACTAGATGACCTTTGAAAGTCCCTTCCAACCCTAAGCATTCTATGATTCTATGATTCTAATATAAGGTGATTTTTTTCAAATACTTTCCTGAGTAGATTGCCTACTAGGGACTCTTACTCCACTTTTTCCCTCATGAAGACTTAATAAATTTAACTCTCTCTTCTCTACCAAGTCAACAATTTCCATTAAATTAATCAAAACTCCTGTTTTGAGACATTAACTCCTGCATTATGTGAGGCTGAAACTTGCTAATGGATTAAAAAATTATGAAGCAGATAGACAATACCAAATGAATGCACAGGTGGGTTGTAGAAGTCCTATTTCTACTTTAAGAAACTTTGATCTCTTCTTACTCCTTTGGGGTCTGAATCAAGACACAACTGTTTTTCAGGCAGGTTGCTTGAGTGTGTGCTTAACCACTGAAACCTAATCCATTTTCTTTTTTTTTTTTATGTTTAGCACTATTCCACCTTGATACTGAAGCAGGAAACTCTGCAAAGCAAGTGGTTTAGTCCAAAGAATAATTGCGGTACAGAGTGTGAGTGAAACAAACAAGAATTTGTAGAGGAAGCTCCAGCAGGGAATTTGCCATCATGCCTAGGCAGCCTGGAAATCCAGATGAGAAATCATAGAATCATAGAATCATAGAATGGTTAGAGTGGAAGGGACCTTCAAAGGTCATCTAGTCCAACCCCCCTGCAAGAAGCAGGGACATCCCTGATGAGATCAGGTTGCTCAGAGCCTCATCCAGCCTGGCCTTCAACATTTCCAGGGATGGGGCATCCACCACCTCTCTGGGCAACCTGTTCCAGTGCTCTACAACTCTCATTGTAAAAATTTTTTTTCTAATATCTAATCTAAACCTACCTCCTTCTAATTTAAACCCATTACCCCTTGTCCTATCACAACAGGCCCTACTGAACAGCTTCTCCCCATCTTTCCTGTAGGCCCCCTTGAGGTATTGGAAGACCGCTATCAGGTCTCCCCGGAGCCTCCTCTTCTCCAAGCTGAACAGCCCCAACTCTCTCAGGCTGTCCACATAGGAGAGGTGCTCCAGCCCTCTGATCATCTTTGTGGCCCTTCTCTGGACCCTTTCCAACCGGTCCATGTCCTTCTTGTGTTGGGGACTCCAGAACTGGACGCAGTACTCCAGGTGGGGTCTCACCAGGGCGGAGTAGAGGGGCAGAATCACCTCCCTCGACCTGCTGGCCACACTCCTCTTGATGCAGCCCAGGATGCGGTTGGCCTTCTGGGCCGCAAGGGCGCATTGCTCACTCATGTTGAGCCTCTCATCTACCAGCACTCCCAAGTCTTGCTCCTCAGGGCTGCTCTCAATCCATTCTCGGCCCAGCCTGTATTTGTGCCTGGGATTGCCATGACCCAGGTGCAGGACCTTGCACTTGGCCTGGTTGAACTTCGTGAGGTTGGCACGGGCCCACCTCCCCAGCCTGTCAAGGTCCCTCTGGATGGCATCCCTCCCTTCCAGCGTGTCAACGGCACCACACAGCTTGGTGTCATCCGCGAACTTGCTGAGGGTGCACTCTATCCCACTGTTCATGTCGCCGACAAAGATGTTGAACAGGGCCGGGCCCAACACGGACCCCTGAGGGACAGCACTGGTGACTGGTCTCCACTTGGACATTGAGCTGTTGACCACCACTCTCTGAGTGCGGCCATCCAGCCAACTCCTTATCCACCGAGTGGTCCATCCATCGAACCCATGCCTCTCTAGTTTAGAGAGAAGGATGTCGTGCGGGACAGTGTCAAATGCCTTGCACAAGTAGTACAAATAATACAAATAGAATAGGAAAACAAAGTTTTCTGCTTTGAACACAAGTTTCTCAGTTCAGTATGGGCAAAGCATGAATGCAGCATCAACCAGACCCTGCATGCTGGTTTGTTTCAGTAAGTGGGTAAATGAGCTCACTCTGCTAAACTGTAACTTACACAGCAAGGAGAAGCTTGCAAAGAAGCATTCATTCTTATCTGCAAGAACAATTGTCTGCTCTGCTTGATATGCATCAGCTGGCTTTCTGTGTTTGATAAATGTAATCATTTGAAGACTAAATTTTACAAAAGAGGATTAGATGAGAAACAGCGTATTACTAATTAGTGGCAAGCAATGTGGAATTAAAAGGCAGACAAGCATACGGAATAATGCTTGTGCTTCACAGAGATGCAGGCACATTAATGATTAAGCATTTGAGTTACTGAATTCTGAAATACTTTGACTCTCAACACAGGACATTTTCATCTTTATTTCTGCATCTCCTGAAGAGTCACTAAACACAATGAATTTTCTCATTTACTCTTTAACTAATTTTAGTAATGACTGAACATACAGGAAGGCCCTGTGTAAGAGTTAAATTGACAGATGATGTTTCCAAATCACATAATTTGCATTCAGGGAAGCTCATTGTTTAAGATGTTCAGATCTAGAGGAGATAATCTGGATTCAGCAAAGCACCTACATGTGTGTACTAATGGAAGTATCTGCCTAAATTCAGGTTTTTTTCAGTGTAGCTTAAGGAAGTACTTTAAGTCAAACTCCTTCTTTAGTGCTTTAGGTGAAATTGGAATATGTGTTTTGGCAATTTTTATCTAATATTTATGTCATTTAGATTTAAAAATTTAAGATTTTATGGTTACTGAAGGCTCCTTTCTGCTGGCCAGTAGTCAGTAATCCATTTAATGACTATTTAATAGGGTCACAGCTGATGTGTTCCATGGACGCTAATATTGTATAGCATAGCTAATTTGTTTCCTTCGTGCTAAGGGATTCACTTGCATGCTTAGATTCCTTATCAAAGCGATGTGATAGAGAGGAAGTTCAAGACTGAAATAGGAAGGTATTGTAAACACCTTGTCTCCTGAGCTGTTGGATTGCATCTATTATTATTATTCTATGATTCTATTATGTTCTCTTTGGAGATATCTGATTGTAAACAGCATAATATTGCAACAGCTTAATTTGCCAGCATCACACATCACACATAAGAGTAATTGCTCTACAAGTATCTGAAGTATCTAAAGAGATATCCACATTTACTTCATGCCTAATGAAAAGTTAAAAATAATAAACAATTAAGCTTGTTGTTACGGTTGGGAAATTATGCCTACTGAGGTGAATAGCTCTCTTCCAAGCTGAGTTCAGAGCTTGGGACTACTGTTTTTGCACAGAAAAATAACTACAGGCCACAGCATCTGATATAAAGCTAATATCCCAGCTGAGCATGCTGTTTCCCTCTGTTCCTTTTCTTTGCCAAGAAGTAGAGTACTAAAAGAAGGTAAGGCAAAGAACTAGCTGGGAAAATGGCAATTCTCTTCTAAAGTATGTTTGGCATTTTGAATCTTGCTTCCACTCTAAATTGCAACAAAGAGGAAAAATGTGACCCTTTCTACCCCCTCATGACATCGATAATGTGAAAAAAAGAAGAATTCAGATATGACTACGTATTTAGTTTTGCTAGAAGAGCAGACTCAAGGCAAAATTATATAGCAATTTTGCCATATCAAAGCCGAATATCTCAACAGCATCAAATGCAAGAAAGTAATATTTTTTTAGCTTGTTTGCCTTTAAGTTTCTGTAATAAACCAACACATTTCCATAGAATGTACCCTTTTGAATGACTCTTATTTACTCATGGAAAAATTCATAGAATCATAGAATCTTAAGGTTGGAAGAGACCTCCAAGATCATCAAGTCCAACTATCAACCTAACACTACCATGCCTACTAAATGATGTCCTGAAATGCCACATCTAAATATCTTTGAACACCTCCAGAGGTGGTGACTCCCCCACTTCCTTGGGCAGCCTGTTCCAGTGCCTGACCACTCTTTCAGCAAAGAAGTATTTCCTAATATCCAATCTAAATCTCCCTTGCTGCAACTTGAGGCTATTTCCTCTTGTCCTATCACAAGTTAGTTGGAAGAAGAGACCAACACCCACCTCCCTATAACCTCCTTTCAGGAAGTTGTAGAAAGCAATGAGGTCTCCCCTCAGCCTCTTCTTCTCCAGATTAAACAATCCCAGTTCCCCCAGCCGCTCCTCATAAGACTTGTGCTCCAAGACCCCTGACCAGCTTTGTTGCCCTTCTCTGGACACGTTCCAGCAACCCAGCATCCTTCTTGTAGTGAGAGGCCCAAAACTGCACACAGTATTTGAGGTGCGGCCTCACCAGTGCAGAGTACAGTGGCACAATCATTTCCCTACTCCTGTCGGCCATGCTGTTCCTGATGCAAGCCAGAATGCTGTTGGTCTTCTTGGCCACCTGGGCACACTGCTGCCTCATGTTCAGCCGGCTATCTACCAGCACTTTCAGGTCCCTTTTCATCAGGCAGATTTCCAGTCACTCTTCCCCAAGCCTGTAGTGTTGCATGGAGTTGTGACCAAAGTGCAGAACCTGGCACTTCGCCTTGTTCAACTTCATACAGTTCACCTCGGCCCATCAGTCCAGCCTGTCCAGATCCTTCTGTAAAGCCCTCCTACCCTCAAGCAGATCAACACTCCCACCCAGTTTGATGTAATCTGCAAACTTACTCATTCCTGTCAAAAGTACTTGAAACAGTGATCTCACAACAAAAGCTTGATATGCTTTGAGTAAAGACGTCATGATTTGATCAGCCAAGTGATGAAAATGGATTCCTAGCTTTGTGGACAACTTCTGGGTGCCAAAGAAACCTTATAACGTAGAGCAGTAAATCCTGGAGATAAGACCTACAGGATCTTTATCCCACCATGCCTAACTGCAGGAATCAGAGCCCTCCAGAGATGGGACTCTTTGTCTGGTAAGGCAAGAACTTGTTTGGAGAACAGGAAACAGAGAAAGGGATGGAGCTACAGGGACAAGGGGAGTAGAAAAGGGAGAGTATAAATGAGAAATCACCAGCTTAGGACCTAGAAGTTGTAAATGGCAGCCTACCAAGGGAAACCAGGCTTGGACATTTGTGTTCACAAAAAAAAGGAAAATATAATATGCATGCCTGTGTCTGCATGTCATGAAGACAGGGCAATCAACACATATTTGTTTCAGGTTTTATAAATGCAGGCAGCTAAAATTTGGTCTTGTGATAGCTGCAGCAACTACTTACCTAGAAAGGTCGTCTTCAGAGCTAGCAGAAATGATTGAAAAGTATTTTCATAGTTTTGACTTTAGGGACACACCCACTTCTTCAAAATAATATATATTTTTTTCCATTTGATTAGAAATTAAAGAACTTACTTGAAGCCTGCTATAAGTTGGGTGGAATAAAACAAAGCAATACTTTCAAAGAGACAAAAATGCTTGAATTTAAAAATGTTTTGATAGCCAGAATTGACATCTGAAGAGAAGCAGAAACATGCAGTAGGCTTCTGTTCAGTGAACTAAACCCCTGGAGGGACTGTAACTACTGTCCACAAACTAGGCTTAGCAAGTGCCTAACTCCTCTGACTCAGTAGCTGTATTGATTAAAAGCTAATAATCTGGCTGCTGTGCAAGTCCTGCCTGCAGTACACCGAACACTGCTGCAGTCACCTAAGTGTGAGCTGATAATAAGGTAGGGCGGGAAAAAAGGTGAGGAGGTGAGGAAGAAACAAAGTAGGTTCATTTTGGGCAGCTGCTTAAGTATTTTCTATAACCTTCATACTTGGTTTGTGAGCTTTCTTATTAGTATCATTTTTACATGGCAATGATTTCAGTTTAGCAGTCAAACACCATATGGAATTGAATAATCAAACACTGCATTTAAAGATGTTGAAATTAAACATCTTGATTAATTTTTTTTTCCTGGAAACACATTATTTTCCATCTTTTTTTTTGAGACCTGAATATTCATTTTTCTATGGAAAATGTAACCAGAAGTTATTACTGGCTTATTCCACCTTCTTACACAAACACCGGTAAACGCACAGATTCTCAGCTGGTGGCCAAGGAATCTGAGTTCCACAGACAAAGCTCCATGGAGGAAATCTTTGCTTTCAGTTTTCTGTACCACCTGCACCAAGCAAAGTCATGGAGTGCATTACTATTATTCCTGTTTGTAAATGCGGAATAAGTCTGTTCGCACAATCAGGAACAAATATATCTCAGCCACACAATGCAAACCAGACTAAGAACTGGCTCTGATATTTTGGGAAGTTTTGGAGGTGTCAGCAGTAGCCTCAGTGCGTGCGGCACTTCTCCTCTGTCCATGGTGCTGAGACGGATCCCACGTGCAGATACCAATCTCTATCCCTTGCCCTGATCAGAAAACATCGCTGTTTCTGAGACTCGTTGCTGTCCAGTAAATACGCTATTAAATGGCATTATTGCCAGATTCATACTCATAAAGTATTCTGGACATAATATATTGTTATATGTAATCAGAAAGAAGATCTATGGCACATTGCTTATATCACTGCCATGGCTGGTCAAGCTGTTATTTCTCTTGTAGTAGAAGTCATGTATCTCAAGTAAATCACATAATGGATTCCCATGAGTCCAGCCATCCAGTTGGGTTTCTCAGAAAATTGAGGAAAGGTTGTGCCAGAACACTTCTGTTCAATTTCTGAGGTAAAAGCCTTCTCCAGAAGCCGCTCTGAGACCAATAGACACAGATGTATAGACTACATCACCTCTTTTTCACCATGTCCTTTCTTGCCTCTGAACTTAAGGTAAGGAGTGTACTAGTGGGATCTTTCCTGTCAGAGTACCACATGGATAGGAGGCACCCAAATCAGTATTTGGCTTTTCATCTTGAAGGTACATCCTGTGAGAGTTGCTTGGGTGCTGGCACTTAGGGTATGGAGGAGATGCTGAAGCTGAGACTAAAAGTATCTCAATGGGGTTTGGGGTCTGGTGATCCTGTGCCTTGTTCTCCTGGAGAAGAGGGAGCTGTGAAGTAGTGAGTGTTGCGGTCATGTTTCACTGCCTCATGTGTCTTGATTTTCTGTAGCAGCTGTTATCTGGAAAAAGTGAGAGTATTTTGAGGACAGAACCATGGGTACATGATGTTTGGAGAGTCAGCTGGTTCTGCGGACAGACCAGCAGCTCTAAGGACCTCATGGGGTCTTTTCCTTTATGTAGCTATTGTTTTGCCTGGATTGTGAAAGCCCCTGTGGATGACATCACTTTATTCTCTGCACTCAAGGGAGGACATTTGCCATTGCAAAGCCTATTGAACAGGAAAGATGACATTTCTCAGTAACCTCACTTGGCTGTACTGGCCCCTGGCTAGTACAGGAGTTCCTTGATGTAGCATGCTCCGGGATCTCCAAAGTAGGGAGAAGAAATGTGGTGTTAGACAATTCAGTGTTTTAACTATTAGCCCACACTTTTCTGATCCTCGTGTTTGAGAGCATTTGAATAATTCATTCCCAGGCTCTAGGATATAAGAGCAAGGTGTGCATCTGGAGGTTTAGTAGTGTGGGGCACACACACTGTCCTAGTCTCCAAGAGCACTCAGATGATGAAGGAAGGATGCCGGGCCCGTAGACCTTTCCCTGCCGTGCCCTCCCTGGCCCTCAGAAGAGCTCGCCCACAGGGCTGTGCCAGTGCATCCCCGGGATGCTGTCCCCGCTGCTCCCCCACCCTCAGACCCTTGCTTCTGCCACCGCCATTCCGTAGCCCCCTACCCGCCTTTTATACCCACATTGGTTGCTCTGGGGACTGCTGGCGACAGGAGGGCGGATCAGCAGCAGAGCTCGTCCCCTCCCCACCCAGACCCAGGCCGGCTGCTGGCATCCCTAATGGTGGGTGCCTGTGAGGTGAAGGGATATTGCTCTGCTTTGCCATGCAGCGCTGGCACCACAGGCAGCTCTGGTCTCCTCAACTTCAGATGCCGTCCCGAACCCGAAGTGGGCCACGGATCCCTGCCTTTCAGTCGACAATGCCAGGGAGGGGACTCACCCCCCACATCCCTCCCCCAGGCTGCAAACACTGCTGGATTGCAAAAGGACCGAGCCGAGCAGCCGGGCACCTTTCTCTGGCCACAGTAAAATCCGAGGCGAAGGAGGAGGGAGAAGGCAGCTCTGCTCCTCACCTCGTCTTTCTTTCTCGTCTCTCCAACTCCTTCCAGGACCTAGGGCATGAAAAGAGACCTCTGGGAAGTACCCAGAACAGAGGACGCAGATCGCTTTCCCACTGAGTGAAGGAGTTAAAGGAATTTTAGTAGATATAGCATTGATCAATTATTGCTGTGCATCCCTAAGGAATCAAGTTGATAAATAGTGCTTAATGTTTTGCTAACTACTTGCTTAATAATTTGCTAACCATTGTGCAAACTATCTGAAGCAGAAAGTCTTGCAATACTTCATGAAAGACAGTTCCTGGTAAGGACTAGGGGGGTCGCTTCAAGAACCAGCTAAAACCGACCCTGCAGCTTGAATGAAAGCCAAGGGATAACTGAGTTTGCGCAAGAACAAAAGGTTACTAGCGGTGACGAAGAGGAGTCACCTGCCTTCATCCCCACGACCCCCGACGACCACCACCAGGAGGCACTGCGCAAGCCCAAATGGGAGGAGTTTACGAAAATGACCCCTTGGGACTAATTTTAATACGAAGCGGGGATAGGTCATGCATATGCATAGGCGTATTACGAAACTTTATGTATATGTAACACTTGGTTGTATAAATTTAAAGTGAGCTACCGCGTCAGGAGCGCACGGTTTTGGTGGGACTACCTCCCGTGCGTTGAATAAACATACCTACTTTACAATCTTACAGATTGTAGAGTCCGTTTTCCGTACGTGACCACCCTCCCCCCTTTTGCAGGAAACCGTGTTGCAGAGATCTCCCCTGGCATGCACACACTGGCTCGCAAGGAAGCGATCGCAAAATGCGACAGTGGGCTGACAAACCTCCCGTCCTTCCCTTACGGCAAAGCGCAAGGACACCTGGCTGGTGCAAACGGCCGAGGATGGGGCGAGGGGGGACACGCATGCAAACACACGCACCCCTGCGAGGGGCTCGAGACCCCCGGGACCCTCCTCCGCGGAGAGCAGCGAGGCACGGGGGCAGCACAGGGAAGGGGCGGGGGAACCGGAGGCAGGGGGAGGGAGAGAATCCAGCTCCCGCAACGAGGGGAGGAGGAAGGAGGGTCTGTGTCGGTGGGACGGTCCGGAAATCCTGTGATAAAAAGAGAGGCGCGGGGGAAAAGTAAGGAGAAGCTCTGGACTTATCCTCTCTCACCTATTCCGCTCACATGGGTGCCGGCCGGGGCCTTTAGGACCAGACCGGAGAGGAGTAGAGCCGCCGGCCTCAGCTCAGCAAAGCAGAGCTCAGTTCAGCTCAGCTCAGCACCGCCCGGGCCGCCGAGCGAGGTATCGGCTCCGGGGCGGGCCGTGCCGTGCTGTGCCGGCCGGCATGTGGGAGGGCGGCGAGGGGAGGCGGGGATTGGGCAAGCAGGGGTGGGGTAGCCCTGGTTCGCCCGGGTGCTGGCGGGCAGCGCGGTTCCCCGCCGTGTTCGGCCGTGACCCGGTGTCGGAGCCGCTGTCGGCCGGGGGGCAGCAGCCCGCTGCGTGGGGCGGGTGGGTGGGGGTGGGGGCGGGTTAGGGCTGGGCTGCGCTCGAGCCTCAACCTTGAGGCGTCTCGGCTTCTTCCTGAGGATGTGCAGCCCCCGGTTGGCGTTGCACTGGGGGCTCGCTGGGTGAGGTTTCCGCGGGTCTGGGGTGGGGGAGCCTGCCCCGCACCCATGTCCACCGTCCCGCTGCCCGGGCTGCAGCCGCACTCGAGTCGCCCGGTTGCCCCCGCTTACCCACCCGGGCAGTTGCGGAGCCCTTCACCTTCAAACGCCCCCTCGGCGGTCCCCGGCGGAGGTGGCCCTCTGAAAACGGAGAGGGCGAGAGGCGGGCGGGGAAACGGCAAAGTTCAGAGGTTTAACGCCTTCCTGCCCGCCTGCAGGAGATAAGCCAGGAGGAGCGCGGCATCGCTCTCCCGGGCTCGCTCCCGGCCACCAGCCCTGCCTGGGGGAGCCGCCGCGTCCCCTTACCGCGCCTCCGTTCCTCACCCGCCAGCATGCAGCTCCGCTCCCCGGGGCAGCCTTGTCCTGCAAAGCCAGGGTCTGCAGGGATGGGGGGGGGTGGAAACTTGCCTGCACTTAGACAAGGGGAGGAAAGCTGTGGGGAGAAAGCCGAGAAGGACCAGGCATCAGCCTTTCCTCCTCCTAGAGACATCATTCCTCTTTTGATTGTGCCTCTTTGCAGGCTGCCCTCCGAGGATTCCTGATTTCTGTGCATGTGAGGTGTGAAGGCAAGCAGCACCCCTAAGTCATCACCATGGATTTTGTTATGAAACAAGCTCTGGGAGGTAAGTGCAGTAGGCACGTGAGGGGCCTTGCAGCCCTTGCCTGCTGCCCTTTGTGTCTGGCAAGAGAGAGGATGGGCTGCCATGAACCTCTGGTAGGGTCTGCAGCTGGAAGAGCTGTCTGAGGACCCGGAAGAGCATGTCTGTCACTGATTCATGATCCCAGAGCCAAGCGTTTGAAGAATCTGAGCAGGAGAGGGCAGCAGCAAGCAGGGACCAAAGCTCCATGTCAGGGGCTAGACCTCCTGCACGAGGTGTGCAGGCCCTGGGTCACGCCTAGTCTGGCACCCTACCAGCTGGCTGCGTATCCTGCTGTACAGTGTGCAGATCTTGATTTGCTTCATGCCGTTTAGCCAGTGTAAACCTCAAGAAAGAGTAGTGTTTTGTGTGTGTGCATGAGCCCTCTTTTCATTCCCTCCCCCCCAAACATTAGCCAGATCTTGACCAAAAATAGTCACTGCAGAAATTTTTGTACCTGGTATTTGCAGAGTTGTTTTTAGTAAGTATATATAAGCAGGAAAACAGTAATAAAGTATCCCTCACACACCCTAGCTGGACTTGAGGCTAACCTTTTATATAGTTTCAATATATTTCCTTCTGTGCGTGATGAATTGTTTTAACCTAATGGTGAGAAATAGAAAAGGCAGTGGTGTGGGGTAAACAAATTGAAAACAATGCAGAAGTATTTGGGAATGAGATTCCTTCTTTCCGCTGCAGTTATGCTGTCTTTCTGTGCTGCTTGGCCTGAAAATTCAGTCAAAACAAGGCTGTCACTGAGATGATCCTGAATGCTGGCTGCTCTTGGAAACTAGAATAGTTGGCTTCAGAGGAAGTCAGTGAGGTAGTTCTGATCATTCTCTCTGGTACTGTATGTGCATTTTCCTTTCATTTTCCTTTGGAAAAACTGTAGAGTCATGGGACTGTGGGAATGTTTCATGGATGGTGTTATTGATGTCATATGCAGCTCCAACATGTACTGCATGACTCTCTCCCATGGCATGGAAACATGATTTTCATCTTTAAAAGCAAATGAACTGTCTTGTTTTATATTGGTGTTTGGTTTTTTTTTTTTTTTCCCACCAAGAGAGAGAAACTGTCACAGTTAAGAATAGAGCAAGCAACCCAAGTTTTAGTTAGTGTTTCGAATGGGAAGATCAAACTGGAGAAGAAAGGGTCTAGTTTGATTGCACAAAAAGATACGAAAATACCTATGTGAGAAGATAATTGTTTGTATGATAACAGTATTACATTTCATTACTTTTCAGTGCTTGTTTTGAAGGAGAAATAGTGTTAAGAAGAGCAGATTTTTCACTGTTTGCTATGGTGTGAATAATGTTGCTTGCACAGAAATAAAGACGTGTACCTGCAAGCTGGAGATCTGTGAATCCACTACAGGGAACTAACTACTTAGAAACTGCCGTTAAAGGCAGGGGGAGGAGTGTTGCAGCAAAGGAGTAACAGCTGAGATGCATACCTTTTCTTGCAGCTTAGTGACTAACCTAAGTGGGCTGCCATGTCTGCCTGTGCTTAACAGCATTTACTCTGGGCAGACATTCATTCTAACATAATATTGCCTGCTAGGGTCAGGATTTGCATTATAATAGGAGTTGCTGAGAAGGCAAATTCAAAAAGCATCTTTTGGTGAAGCCTGAGTATCTGATGTCTGTCAAGATGGTGCCTGGGGCACCAGTTCTGCCAGATGACAATGTATTAGCAAAATGTGTCTGGACCTTGCCTACTTACTTAATAAAGGAGAAGTCTCTGCAGAGTGACAAAATCCAGGAAATGTTAATGAATTAAGCAGAGACCTATTTTTAAATTAGAAATAGTTTCAAAAAGGAAAAACAAGATCTCCCAGGGCAAATAGAACATGGAAAGTAAGGGTAGTTTTAGACGCTTGCTTCCCACTGGAGTTAAAGCCCAAGCTGACATAAGTATGCAATCTGGCTGCACTGGCACAGCAAGCTGAGGAGTAAAGGTTACAGTTTGCTTCCTTAACTGTGAGTCCAGAATTGGTTTTGTCTGCCAGTTCTGACATCCAGAGGGAGATGCCCAAACTGAGCAAAGCACCAAACCTGTAGTCGGTAACAGGCTTGCTTTGGCTAGGATATATGGAGTGATCTGCTAGGGAGCTTTTTATTATACCCAGTTTTAGGGAGATCTTCCTGTGGACTTCATGGCTCTTTGATATTAGTGGCTTTTCCCAGGAGACTTCTGAATTCATTGTCCTGTCTGCTTGGTATTTTTTGAATGGTGCAAAAGTCCATCCTCTTCTGGCACTGCTGGAAGAAAGAAAACAAATTAGCAGTTTTGTCAATAATGTTCCCTCCAATGTACAGAGAATCAGACTTGCTATAGATGTTGCTTGTACACCACTTACAACTACAGTAGCTTAACCTTTTCACTGTCTCAGCTGGGGACACCTCACAAGGGCTGGGAGCCGAGCTGAGTTTCTTTGTCTGACCATTATGGACATGGCATTTTCTCTTCCCAGCATCCAGCACCAAAGTGAAGCTTAGGCCAGAGCTTATGGTAGCTAAGAGCCTGGATCTGAGAACTGTTTGCGGGCAGGGTACTTTTGCCCCATCCTACTGCATGGGGCTAGGTGAGGCTCTGAAGCATATGAGGACTTTGGGACCAGGTTTAGTCATACTGGAGTGATCAGAGGAGGTACTGGAAGGAAAACATCATTGCTCTCCCACCTCCTCATTCACCTTGTTGAGGAAAAGGAGGTTTCACACTTTGCTTAATTAACAATAAACAGTAGCCTTAGCAGAATGTTCCTGCGGGAGTTTTCCCATTGCGTTTGAAGCAATCTGTGGAGATATTTGTCACTAATGGACAATCAGATTTGTTTTTCCTTGGAGTTTTGCGAGTCAGAGGGGGAGAAGGCAGGAAGGTGTTCTGAAAGGTAGGTGAGCTAATTTAACAGGCAAGGAAAGACAGTTATGTTCTGTAGAGTTGCTTTGTTTGGAAGTCTGTGACTAGGGGATTTACGTTTTGTGAAATCAGTTTGGAAGGTTATTGTATTCAGGAGGTAGAATGTGTTCTTTCCTTGACTTGTTATTAAAGAGGGTCTGCAGAAGTCCCCTGTTTCTGTGCAGTCAAAGGCCATCCTGTGCTGTGCTTCCAGCACTGGGATTTTGCTGCTAGTGTTGGCAGCAGAGTCTTTGCCTGGCGGTTGACAAGCTTGAAATGTGTATTTGCAAGTCCCTGGCCTCTTCAAGGTAAAATCCTTGACCCTTTCATTATCTAGTGGGGATTGTGGTCCAGGAAAAGCAGCAAAAATATTAGCTTATTTGGCCAGTTTGCTTCTGTCACTTTTTGTGCTCCTCAGACCTTTGTGAAAGTCACTGCATTTATTGTTTGACAGTGACAGAAGCCATAGATACGAAATGCAGTCATGATGATGATTAGCTGTGTAGGATGACAAGAAAATAGCAAGAGGAAACCTGCAGGCTTAAAATTCCTGTCTTGTCTTCCACAGAAGTAGCAAAGGGCTATTTTGTACCTCTGACCCTGCCACATGAGCAGGCATTGACATAGGTGTGTAGCCAGGGTGATTTGCTACTTTGCTGTTCCTGTGGCAGTTCACTAAATTAAAACAACCAGGGTGATTTCACGATTGCATTTTACATTAGGAGTGCTCTTTACCAAGCCAAGTCAGAGCTCTGGAGAACTGTTGCCATGACCAAGGTGTATGACTTCCCAGGAAAAAGCTGTAAGTAGGGGACCTGAAATGGTGTCTGGAGGAATTTAGCAAGAGTGTTTTTCACTGGGCATTGTTTATCTCTTCATAGGTTTGTGTGAAAGCAAGGGGTGCATTAACACCTGAATCCTATGTCGTACTGTGCTCACGTCCTCTGTCACTGGTAGCTTAGACAGATAGGGAAACAAGTAGAAGAGAGACTAAACTTCTTGAAACTTCTGGCTTTCATCCTGTTACCGGGAGATGTGAGGGCCAAAGGTCTTAGACATTTTCATATGGAAAAAGAGAAGGGGAAGGCCCACGAGAAGGCAGGAAGGATTTGTCTGAGGTGGGATCTTGATGTGGTTGAAGAGAAAGATTTCTTACAGCAGAAACTAGCATTGTGCAGACCAGAAGGCTGTGAAGATATGTATATACAGAACAGCAACAATAGTTCTAACTCTGTACTATATGGTGTTGTGCAGGGCACTTTTAACGCACTCCTTTTATTGCCATGGGTAGGAGAAATGTCTAGCTGGGATGCTTGCCTTAAATAGTGACTTTCCCTAATGTCAGTCTGTAGATTAATCTTGTAACTCATTTAATACATAGTGATGCATATGAACAGTACTGCCTAAATTTCTTCATAGAATAGAATAGTTAGTTGGAAGGGTCATTTAAAGGTCATCTAGTCCAACCCTCCTGCAAGGAACAGGGACATCTTCCACTAGATCAGGTTACCCTGTCCAACCTGGCCTTGAATATTTGCAGGGATAAGGCATCTACTACCTCTCTGGGCAACCTGTTCCACCTTTCACCACCCTCATTGTCAAAAATTTCTTCCTTATATCTAGTCGAGGTCTATCTCCTTCTATTTTGAAACCATTACCCCTCATCCTATCACAACAGGCCCTGCTGAAGAGTTTCTCCCCATCTTTCTTGTGAGCCCCCTTTAGGTAGTGGAAGGCTGCTATAAGGTCTCCCCAGAGCCTTCTCTTCTCCAAGCTGAACAACCCCAACTCTCTCAGCCTGTCCTCATTAGGAGAGGTGCTCCAGCCCTCTGATCATCTTTGTGGCCCTTCTCTGGACCCTGTCCAATGCATCCATGTTCTTCTTGTCCAGAGCTGGACACAATACTCTGGTGGGGTCTCAGGAGAGTGGAGTAGAGGAGGTTCTTCATGCTGCCAGTACCTCTTGCATTCATTGTGCAATGCAAGCCCCATCAGGAGGAAGGGTACATTTGATCTTCTGGATAGATATTCACTAGGCTATATTACAGGTATGATTTTCTGTTTTATTGGCAGCAGCTTAGAGTGAGGACTGCTGCTTGGCATTCACTTCTTTATTTGTCAGGATTCAGTGGAGACTTGTTTTGGTTCATAAGGATTCTTAAAATACTGTAGGCAGAAAACAAATGCAGCCAGATGGCCATCTGGAACATGTCAGCAGCGAAGGAATTGCCTGCTTCATGTCCTTTACCAGCAGCTTTTGTTCAGCTAGATATACCATAAAACTCAGTCCAGAAGGAATCTTCTTGGTCTTGAAGGTAAGTGGAGACTTAAACTCTCCTGAAGATAACGGGATTTAAGTCAGCATCCATAAGCTTGGAAAAAGCAGCCCGTATGCTAAGCTTACTTTAGTGAAGATGTGAGTGTGTGTGAATGCCAGATAAGCCAGAATGGAAACTGTACTGTGTTTAACAACATCTCAGCAGCGGTCTTCTTTGTGGCTTATGAAGTGTGTGTTTTGCTGCTGCATTTGCCTCACTTTACTCGCTGGTGATGTGGGGTTAAGTCCTTGATTTTTCTCTGGGAAAGTCAGTGAGAGATTGAGTGCAATTAAAGGCAATACAGACCTGTCCAGGGTAGAACAGACGGTGAAACAGGCACAGTAGTTTCTTCCTTCTCCTCCAACTCAGCCTCTTGTTTGTCACATTTGCAGTTCTCTGCTGACCTCTCTCCTGCTCTAGGACCTCATGCATCAGCTAGACTGTACTCCACTGCTTATTTTAATCTATGAAGTCATGGAGGAAGACAGAAACTGTAATGCAGACCTGCAAGTTGTAGTGCTGGCATTTACTTCTGAGGTCTCTCTTGCCTGTAATCCTTGAAAACCATGGCACATGAGGTCTTTCATTTTGCAGTCAGGCCCTTAATACCATGCTTTAATTTTTGGTCAGCCTGGATGTGGTCAAGCAGTTGGACTAGATGATTTTTGTAAGTCCCTTCCACTGAACTATACTATTCTAGACCATAAATTCTTAAGTGAGTAAGAGTATAAGATGAATTGTACAGCCTCAGTGTGTATAAGGTTGTATTGTTGAGCTCTTACCTTATGGATCCTCTTTTCTTTGTCTAATGCTTTCAGTAATGTATTTTAATCACATTTTGAAGATTAAGAGGTAGCGTTGATATCCGAAGGGTACATTTTTAACAAGGAATGGTTTTGTAGGCCTTTTTTCCTACCGTCTACTACTGTCAAAGAGATTTTCTTCAAGAAATTGGATTGCGTGCAATCATGATATTTGCTGCTGAGACAAGGATACAAGGGAAAATCCCATGTAGGTGTCTCAGTCCTTCCAGAAAAACAAAACAAACACAGGTGCTATAGCTATTTAAGGCTGATTAATCTAGACCAGCCTTGGATCTTCCTTCTTCATTTATTTAATGCTAGATCCTCCAGTGACAACCTGTAGGGCTTAGTTTGTTCTTCAGGAATTCCCATTAAAACCAAGGAGCACGATATCTTCCAAGAGAGCAGATCTTTGACTGGAGATGTTACCAGTGAAACAACTACAGTGAAGGTCAGCTGATTTATTCCATCCACGACGCAAACTAGAAAGAGGAAAACTGGCCAGGTCCTCTCTTCCTGTACCTTTTTTGAGAAAACCTGCTGTCATAGTTTAGCCCTGCTGGGGACCAAGCTACACAGTCTCTCATTCACTCCCCCCACCCTCCACTGGGATGGGGAGGAGAATTGATAAAGAAAAGAAGGCGAAACTCATAGGTTGAGATGAAAAAAAAAAAATTAAGAGAATAACAGAAAAGAAAAAAAATGGAAAACACAGTAGCTCACAGCAAATCCTGATACCTGGTTTCCTCCCAAGTAGCAGGAGACACCCTTCAGCACCCTCCTGACTTACATACTGAGCATGATGTCACATGGGATGGAATAGCTCTTTGGCTAATTTGGGTAAACTTATCTCAGCTGTTGGCTAATTAGTAAACTATCCCAGCTGTGTCCCCCAGCCATGGGGGCACAAGCTCCTGTTCCTGTCCCAGCTCAGGTGAAAATTAACTCTGTTCTAGCCAGAACCAGGACACCTTCCTTTTATGTTTGTTTGCCTCTGTTGGGCCTGTTGCTGTTAGAATCATACAAATGCTCTCACTTGTGTCTGTTGGGGTCTTAGTTCTGTTTGTCTTTATTTGTAAGCAGGCATTGAGAGCAAAGTGTGATTATTTAGTATCCTTGGAGAAAATGAGCAACCTTCAGCCTGTTGATTGTAGAGGTATGCCACAAAGAGCTTAACTAAGATTTCTCCTGATGAGCATCTGCTTGCCAAGAGCCTGCTTGGAGTGGAGTGGCACAGATAAGCAGGAAGTTTTTTCTCTCAGAGAGGGGAGAGAGGAAGAAATAAGGAAATTTCACATGCATTAAGGAGTTTGTTTAGGATTACTTCGTGGCTGAACAAAAGATGCTTCTCTGATTCTTATGTCAGAGGGCTACATGCAAATGCATGCTCTTCTGTTTGAACATCATGGTCCCCTCTTTAAACATTATGTGATAGTGCTAAGAGAGGGAATAGAGGCTGGTCCTGAGACTCAGAGACGGATGGAGTCCTAGTATACTCTAGGATGGGAATCCACAGTTTTTCAGGCCCTTTGAGAGAGGATATGGTTCATAAAGTGGTGACTATGGGACATTAATCCCTCAAAGCTGCTGAAATTCTACTCCAGCTTCCAACAGATGCAGCATGCTGAGGTTCTTTGAAGTTCTCTTACTCTCCTCTTTCAGTGGTGGAGCAGAGAGCACTCTGCCTTAGCCTTGCATGCTCCTCTTTGGGAGGCTGCAACTCTGCATGGCCTTTGTATACTCATTCCATGTGCTGAAATCAAGTGTTTACTCAAGGCTACACAGCACCGTAAACATTTGCTAAGTGATGGCTTTGAGAACTATGTTGGTTGCTGTCTTATTTTCTCACATACAGCTTGATTGTGAGAAATGGAATATAGTCAGTTCTGTTTCTTGCAGGTTGGCTTTGGTGGCTGGAGAAAGCATCTCAAAGGATGTAGAGCTTTGCTGAGAAGGCTGAGAATTTCCACAGGTTGCTGAGCAGATGATTATGTGGTTGGCTAAAGGGTAATAGCTGCAATTACAGACGTGGCGAAGGTTACTAGTGATCTTCCTATCGCTGATACAAATTGCAGTGCTTATTAGAAATAAAATACTTTTAACAAATGGTGTGTCTCTACTAAGGACAAATTGATGATCACACTGTACAGTTTGAGAATTGATTCCCACACCCGCTGCAGTTTTAAATGAGCTGATTTCAAATGGGGTGGATGCTGTCACTGCAGAAATGCATTTGGATAGACAATAAATTTAATCTGCTAGCTTTTGTGTGGCTCTTTTTACAATTTGAATTTGTCATTACCTATTGCTGCTTAGCAGCTACTTATGGTTTTGCAACATGATTTAAGTCTTGTGGCTTATTTGCAGTGATACTGACCTTGAAGGAATGTCAAACATGCAACATCAACAGAAATTTGGGATTTGAATGGCTGTGAGTTATCTTCTGTGGAAAATAATGGAAGAAACAAAGTAATCCAAGTCTAGAATGGTGGAGCTGTTTTGATGTCTCCTGAGAGAATGGGAGCAATGAAGGAGAAGGCAGACAGCCATTAAAGGAAGAGGGATGGCAGAAATGTGTGTCAATGCTTAGACTGGCAGATAGCTGAACTGCCATGTCTCCGTGTCTCTGGATCCACCTCTTCTTTTTTTTTTCTGGCAAGCACAGGCAAAGGTGACTAGCAGGAAAGAAGTTTGAACCTTGTATTTAAGGAAACTGAGTGGGAGATGGTTGTCTCAACTGCTGGCCTCACCTGTGGGAGAACCCTAAGTGTGCTTGGGAAGGTCACTTGCTCTCTAGGTATATGGTGTCTCTCCCACTCCCCTTGCATAGGAAGCAGTATGTGTGGCTCCATTATGCCAAGAGCAGGACAGAGTCAAGTGTGACTCATGAGCACCTGAACACTGCCCTTCTCTTCATGGAAAGAGAATAGCTTTCTTTTTCCCTTCTGTTACTCCTTCTTCTGCTTCTTGGTGCTTGGCAGAGCTGAACTTACATACTTAATGGATTTCAAAGTTTGTCCTTGACTTGATATTGGCATAAAGAAACATTCTTATGCATTCTTCCTCCCTCCCACTATATTAGTGCATGTAGTGTGAGACTTTCTTGCGTGACCCCTGAAGGAGCAAAAACGGCGTGAGACTGCCTGCTCTCTGTTCCAGTGCCTGCTCTATGGGTGTGTGTCCGTTTAAATTCCTTGAAGATGCTTGTGTTAATTAAAATTTTAATTTGCAAGAGGACTTTCAAATGGTTTTACTAAACATATTTTTTTCCATGAAAAGCTTTTAAACAGACAGTTTATATTTTCTCAGTGATCAAGAAGAGAGACTCATCACAAATCTGAAAGGCTACATGAGACTAAGACATCATGTCCAAAGAGATGTATTTTAAATCTGTGACAGTCATTTATTTTATGCTGGAGTTAAGTGCATGTATGCCACTCTTCCCTGAATCAGTGTGGCTCTTACTGAGTGAAATGTTTTGTTCTTGTGAATGAGCCAATTTCTCTTTGCAGTTTCCTTCAGATTTATTTTTTCATTAAATAACAGAAAATTTATATTAAAAAATCCAAACAAACAAGAAATTGAAGAGAAGGAGAAGCTATTCAGAGGTTTTGGTCACAGCTAGCACATCAGCATAGCTGCTTTGTGCACAGTTCTAGCTGGGAATAGAACTGCTTGGGAGAGTGTTTAGAAAAGTCCTGATCTCTATTAGAAACAGAAAAGTATTTTAAATTTTTTTTTCTTTCTATATGTTTAAAACACTTGTGACAAGTATTTTTCTTACTGCATAGTTTAAATATCAGCAGTTCTTGTTCTACATCAACCAAGCTGCACAGTGACAGATTAAAAGGAGCATGAAAGGAAATTTGTAATTACATGGAGATGCACTAAAATGCTGAGGAAAAAGGTTAAGAAGGGACACAATTGCTCTCTTTAAATACATAAGGTAAACACTGCAGTGAAGGAAGAGCTAGTAAGGTGAAGGACAGCACTGGTAAAAGAATAATTGAGCATGAACATACTGAAGTCAGGAATTAGAAGACTGCTTCTGACTAGAGGAAGAGCAGCGGGGTGCTGGGGGAGCCTGCTGCTGGGGGAAGTGGAGAGAAATGGAAACTAGGTCTCCGGTGGGTTTCAAGTAGTGTATCAGCGTAATTGTGCATACCCAGAGAGATGGGGCCAGTGAGGCAGGAAATAATTTTCCCTCCTGACAATAGGAAGCAGAGAATATCTTTGACTCTTCACTTGTAAGACTGTCTGTAATAATAAAATTGTCTTTAAAAGAGGTTTAATTTTTTTTTCCACTCAATTCTGATGATGTTACAATACGTTACAGTCTCTGATGGGTTCCAGGGGTCTGGCCCAGCTCAGTGGGAATCAGGAATGTGCCCCTCTGGGTGAGGTGGTCACAAAGCTGTGGTTAATTTTCCCTTTTCTAAAAACATTTTAACTCTATTGTTAACTCATTGTTAACTCTATTGTTAACTCATTGTACTCGAAGAGCAGGTTTGGGATCATCTGAGGAATCTAAAGGTGCCTGGGACCTGATGATATCCATCCGCGGGTCCTCAGGGAACTGGCGGATGAAGTTGCCAAGCCACTGGCTGTCGTATTTGAGAAGTCGTGATGGTCTGGTGAGGTCCCCGATGACTGGAAGAGAGGGAACATAACCCCATTTTTTAAAAAGGGGAATAAGGAAGACCCTGGTAACTACAGGCCGATCAGCCTCACCTCTGTGCCTGGCAAGGTCATGGAGCAGACTCTCTTGGAAACCATGCTAAGGCACATGGAGAGCAAGGAGGTGGTTGGTGACAGGCAACATGGCTTCACCAAGGGCAGATCATGCCTGACCAATTTGGTGGCCTTCTATGATGGGGTGACGGCATCGGTGGACAAGAGACGAGCAACTGACATCATCTACCTGGACTTGTGCAAAGCTTTTGACACTGTCCTGCATGACATCCTTCTCTCTAAACTAGAGAGACATGGGTTTGATGGACGGACCACTCGGTGGATAAGGAGTTGGCTGGATGGCCGCACTCAGAGAGTGGTGGTCAACGGCTCAATGTCCAAGTGGAGACCGGTCACGAGTGGCGTCCCTCAGGGGTCCATGCTGGGCCCAGCCCTGTTCAACATCTTTGTTGGCGACATGGACAGTGGGATAGAGTGCACCCTCAGCAAGTTCGCGGATGACACCAAGCTGTGTGGTGCCGTCGACACGCTGGAAGGGAGGGATGCCATCCAGAGGGACCTTGACAGGCTGGAGAGGTGGGCCTGTGCCAAGCTCATGAAGTTCAACCAGGCCAAGTGCAAGGTCCTGCACCTGGGTCATGGCAATCCCAGGCACAAATACAGGCTGGGCGGAGAATGGATTGCGAGCAGCCCTGAGGAGAAGGACTTGGGAGTGAGGGTGGATGAGAAGCTTAACATGAGCAGGCAATGCACTCTTGTGGCCCAGAAGGCCAACCGCATCCTGGGCTGCATCAAGAGGAGTGTGGCCAGCAGGTCGAGGGAGGTGATTCTCACCCTCTACTCTGCCCTGGTGAGACCCCACCTGGAGTACTGCGTCCAGTTCTGGAGCCCCCAACATAAGAAGAACATGGACCAGTTGGAGAAGGTCCAGAGGAGGGCCACAAAGATGATAAAAGGGCTGGAGCACCTCTCGTATGAGGCCAGGCTGAGAGAATTGGGGCTGTTCAGCCTGGAGAAGAGGAAGCTCCGGGGAGACCTGATAGCGTTCTTCCAGTACCTCAAGGGGGCCTACAAGAAAGATGGGGAAAGGCTGTTTAGTAGGGCCTGTTGCAATAGGACAAGAAGTAATGGTTTTAAAATAGAGGGGGGAAGATTTAGATTGGAAATTAGGAAAAAATTTTTTACAATGCGAGTTATAGAACACTGGAACAGGTTGCCCAGAAGGGTGGTGGAGGCCCCATCCCTGGAAACTTTGAACGCCAGGCTGGATGAGGCTCTGAGCAACCTGATCTAGTCAGGGGTGTCCCTGCTCCTTGCAGGGGGGTTGGACTAGATGACCTTTGAAGGTCCCTTCCAACCCTAACCGTTCTATGATTCTATGATTCTATTGTGTCCACGTGAGAGGAGGGGAGGTCTGCCAGCTTTATCATCTCACTGCTCCAAGGATGGTATGAAATAATTTGTGAGAGTCACGTTGAAAGTCACTTTATTTCAAAGGACCTGGTGGGTTTGCACAGTAGTTTCTAGAGTTGCTTCTGAGTAAAGCAAGCTCACAGCTACATTGGATTTTTTTTCAACTGTGGTGTTGCAGCCCAGGTGGAGATTTTGGATTTTATGTAACAAGCATAACTTGAAATTCCCTCCATGGTAATTTCTACCTGCCTTTCACTTGGAAACTGCTGTTTTCAATACATTTCTTCATTTGTTTGTTTTACACTCCAGTTGAGAAATAAATGATTTCAGAACTAGTTGTTTCCCTGGAATCTCCTCCCAGTTTTGGACAGTTGTCTGAGAACAAGCTATTCCTCAGTACCGATATTTACTATTTCACTTGTGGTAGCAGATTGTTAGACTCAGTTTATGTTCCTCATTTTATGCTTCTGCTCTCTACCCTAGCAATATCCTGGACTCAGGCTGACATTTGGTTAGGACTTAAACCTCTGCCTAGGTTAGGCACTTTAGGAGGGTGCGTTATGCTAGCTTAGCACCCAGAAAAAGAGGCATGTTTTATATGCAGGACTGAATCCCTTGGGCTCAAATGTATCCTGTAGCATTGTGAGGCTGTGTCCCCATGGCTGAAAACTTTCCTCCCAGGTCTCCTTAAAACTGCTTGGTTACTTCAAGAGTGCTTACCCAAAGGAACCTTCAGAAAGGGCACACAGGCAGATGGTAGGACACAAGATCACTGCCACAGCAAGCAGTTGGCTTCTGGAAGAGAAGAGGAATGTACCATTCCTTTCTGCTGAATGTGCATCTGATTGTATTGCCAGTGAGTGCTCGGCCAGGCCGAGATCCCAGTGCAGTTCACATCTCTCTGAACACCGTGTCAAGGTGCTACCTTTTCTGGTCATATGGCTGAGTTCTCTTGTCATGGAGACAATGACTGGCCTCCTGGCTAAGGAGCTTGATTGGGACTTCTGGTTTTGATTTTTAATTGTCATCTAGTAAAACTTTTCAGGTGGTACTGCTTCCACCTGGACCTTGGTTCCTCTCTTCCAGGACAGCATACATGGACTCTTGCGATGCTGGCAGCTGTGCTAACAGTTGCTTGAAATAGGTGGGTAAAACACATCCTCTCGATCGCCACCACGGACAAGAGTGTTCTGCTTCCACACTACCTAAAGTGAAGGCAAAGCTGCTACAGTTTTAACTCTGCGTTGCCTCTTGAATCCTGTCCCCGGGTTAAATGCAGGTTGTATCAGCTTCAATGGTATTTTAACTCTAGCCAACTATTTTGAATCGGCCACCCCGAGTTAAGAACACCCATTATTTTTTTTCTCAGTTGTAGACATGCTGTCTTATTGCTGGTTCTTGTGTGGTTATTTCTCTGATTTATTTAGGGCTCACTTTATTGTGTATTTTACTTTGTACTGTACAAGAGTGGGTCCGTTTATGTGCTTTAAAAATCACTCCTAAATAAAGACAGCAGTTTAGCTGATCTGCTCGAACAGAGGCAAGCTCTGGATTACCAGTGAAACCCAGGGCTTGATTCTGCACAGCAGGGTGCTGAGCCTTCGTAGGCACTGCTCTGATACAGCATAATTTAATTTACAAATTTCAGCTGTTCTAAACATGTCTTTTTTTGATAGGGATCTGTCAGTCTACAGCAGTCAGAGACCTGTGTTTCTGCTAGTTTCATGCAGATGCAACTAAAATAATCAGTTTTTCTTCCTCTCCTGGTTAAAAACTCATAAAAATGGAGTATTTCTTGTTTCCACACAGTCTGAAAAGGGTGGGTCAGATTTATCATCTCCACTGCTGGATATACGTGGAAGAGATTTGTGGCACATTATTAGGAGGGGCTGGCTAATCCAGGGATGGTATTAGTTACATAAGATCTCAAACATGCACCAAGTGCAGCATGGATGCTTTGGAGAGAAGCAATTATCTGTTTTGTTGTCTTAAGAACAGAGCGACCTAGATTCTCTCTTCCTTTTTCTCTTTTTCTTTTTGTTTCCCTTTTTCCTCACAGGTTGGCCCACTTAGTTCATTAAACTGCAACTCAGTTATAACTGGTTGTATTACAGTTGGCAATAAAGCAGATACAAAGAGACTAGAGTTGATAAAGTAATTTATTTTTTGCCTTGTTGGTTAGCTGAAAATTATGGTTGGGATTAAGTGACAAGCATTAGTTCTAGTAGCTTTTGGGTGACAGACATGTCACAATAGCCTTGTCTGGCAGTAAGGAACACAAGAATGATTAAATGAAATGTTGTGCATTTCATGGTAAGAAAAAAAGAAAGGTAATGGTCTAATTTATAAAAGATTTTTAATATACTTCAAATCCAAAAAAGCAAATGCAAAAAACAGCAAATGCAGTGACAGTGTAGTTCATACTTTGTTTGAAGTGAATACATAAAACACATTGACACCTGTGCATTATGTGTAATTTTAATGCACCTGCAAATTCTCTGGCAAGTAAGTAATCCAGGTAGAGTTTGCAAAGGAGGTGACCAGACTCCAGCTGAAAACAACCCATGCTACACAATCTTTGGTAACAAAAGTGTCGTTTAGGTTAAGGATGTGACAGCCAGGTAATATGTGGTCCATGCTAAAGAATACTGTGTTTAATGGACATTGGTTCAGTGTCGTATTTGTTTCCTCATCTATTTTCTCCACTCACCTAAAGCTCAGGAAACAGAACAAAAGAAAATCTGTTACATGCAGGACAACCTGGAAAGTAAAATTCTTCTTCCCATGAAGTTCAAGGAGGAAAAGGATCCAATGAGAGCTCTTAATCCCTGAAGACGTGTAGAGTCAAATTGCACTTCTAGGTAGGGATTTCTAGGAAGATCTCTCTAGGTAGATAGATATCTGCATCAGGGATGAAGCTGTGGATGGAACCCAGCACCACATTAATGCATGGACTCCAAGTGGTGGGAGGAGTACCTTCTGCCTCTCAGGCTGGATGCTTAGCACGATTTCTTACTGTATTATTGCATCACCTGCAGCTGAGCAGCATGCCTTCACACTGTTGCCACCTGCACATTCAAGCATGACAATTTTGCCAGGTGAAAAAGCTGCTGGCATTCTGCTCTTATTTCTGTCTCTGACAGTGTGGAAAGCTGGTGCTGTAAATACGTTTCCTGATGGCAAGACAGAAGAAGCCTACCCGTTCCTCCTCTGAAAAGTCCCATTACTCAAGTTCGGCTATAGTGTGCTGTCTTGCTGCTCACTTACTACTTCAGTTTCTGAAAGTGGGGTCTCAGAGCTGCGAAGTCTATTCCATACTGTGTGAGATGGATACTCTCCTTACCTACCTGGATTCTTATTTGGCCTCAGCAACGCATGAAGGAAGTATCCGTCTGTACCAAAATCTGCCTTTGATTTAAGCTGCCTTTGGGGCTTAAAGAAGTTCCTCAGAGATCAGAGAAGAGCTCAGGGAGAAGGGCCTGGGAAAAGCCTCCTTCCTGTATTTGTGCTGAAATTCCTGGTATTGGGGAGGAGTGGGCTAGTAAGGAATCGGTATGCAAATATTCTGGGAGACACTATACCAAGTTGATGGCTGAGTTCATTGGAGCCAGATCTGCTCCAAGTGCAGCTCACTTAGAGCAAAAGAGAAAGATCACACTCTTATATCTTCAAACAGTTTCTAAGAATGAAGAGCTGTTCATCTTTACAGGAAATTTTTTCTCCACTGGGAAGGATTAATGAGCGATGACACAGCCGATAAAAGTCAGTTGTGTAATTTGAGGGCCTTCGAGGCCCTAGAAGGCCTTGACTTAAAGGTGACTGACAGGGAAGGCTACACTTGATTTCAAATGGTCTAAGTGCCAGTTGAAATGTGAAAGTGTCTTAAGACGCACTAGCACATTTCAGATGCTTTTCTGCATCTCCTCCATGTGGTGCTTTTATATTGACTTTCATGGTTAATTTTCTGTCCTCCCACAATAGCTAACACATACAGCCTGTTGGCTGTTGGCCTATCTTACAGTCTTTTTTTTTCCTTGTTTAATGATTTCAAAATAGAGCGAGGTAGATTTAGATTAGATATTAGGAAAAAATTTTTTACAATGAGGGTTGTAGAACACTGGAACAGGTTGCCCAGAGAGGAGGTGTGGATGCTTCATCCCTGGAAACATTCAAGGTCAGGTTGGATGAGGCTCTGAGCAACCTAATCTAGTGGAAGAGGTCCCTGCTTCTTGCCGGGGGGTTGGACTAGATGACCTTTGAAGTTCTCTTCCAACCCTAACCATTCTATGGTTCTATTTCATGGACCTTTTCTATCGGGATGTCATCTCTCTTTGTTTTACTTTGGTGTGCTAAGATAGCACTAAAACCACTTAACAGGAGAGCTTAGGAACCGTTTCTTGAGATGTATCCACCAGGATCGACTACCTGTGTGGTATTCCTTGTCTAATATGCAGTGCCTAGCAGAAGGGTCTCATGGGCATCACTTAATTCAGCTAGTTCAGGACTGCTACTGTGCCCTGAGGAGGCAGAGAGGATCTGTTTGTTTACTCACTCCCACAGGATCAAGGATGCTTTATATAGTCAGTCCTTGGCCCTGATAATGCTTGTCCTCCTTGTGATGCAAGTTCCTGTCTAGCTGTTCTCTGAATGCACCTGGTGATTCATGCCCGTGTTATCACCTTGCACAGAGCAGTAAATCACCCTTGTCTACCTATGTGGCGCTGTTGGGGATCCCTTTCTAATGCACTCGTTAGAAGCAGATATTTTTAACAGTTCAGCTGACAGTTCAGCTCTTGAACAAGCTCATTACAGTGCTCAAATGGGTGGACTAGCTTGACAATGGAAAGCAACAGAAATAATTTTAACTATAGACTGTTTAATTATGTAACATTTTTAAAATGTGCTTTCCTCAAGCACATTTCCTCAGCACCTCTGGGGAACATTTACAACTTCTTCCTATGAGTAAGCATGTGTTCCTTCTCTGACCCTAAAGGTGAAGTCTTTAATGGGATCTGTGGTAGTTCTTTGCTAGAGAAAGATGAAATACAATATTGGCATATATTCTGGCTACCAGCAGAAGGAACAGGATGAAGGTCGTTTAAACATTTTCAGCAGAACACAATCACTCAGAACATAAGGATGATTTGCTGTCTGATATGCTCACACTAAGGGAGAGCTGTATTTATTAGTTCTTCTCTTTAATCTGCAATATGAGCTATTTCCTGTCACATTGCATTGATTTCCATCTTATCATGGTCTTGTAATAATTGTAGAGGCAGGACAAAACCTAATCTACTCTCAGTTTTCTAGCCTTAGCTGTGACAGTAGTTTAGATCTCTGTAGTCTCCTTTTCAGCAGAGCTGCTGGTGAGTCCCCACTCCCTTTCAGGGAGTGTACTTGTACTTGTGTACTTGACTAATCCTCTTTGGGTAGATATCCTTGGTTTTGCACACTGTTTGTTTCATGCCATTATTTGAGAGAACTTGTGATGCTAATTTTGCTCTGCATAGCAGCTGCTTTTAGCTTGCCATCATCCAGATAAAGAACTGCAGAAAGGCTAGTATGCTTGAAAGCTGCTCTGTTTTTTTGTGTTTTTTTTTTTTTTTTCTATCTCCTAACAAACGATGCTTCTCTTACTTCTTATGTTAGCCACTTTACACTTACACCACTGCAACAGTGGAGTAAGTGTCCATGTTATAATTCAAACAATTAATTAGAATGTGGGATAGATCTTGCAGAACACTCTCCCTGCAGCACATCCTTCCAACATGATAGCAAATTAATTTTGCATCAGCTTCCAGACTTAGAAAGCAATAGAAGCGGTCTCCAGGAGCCTTTTTATTGCTGCTTCTGCAGACATACTGATGGATGCAACTAATACAGCTGACTGGCAGATACTAAAGTTGCCTCAAAGAAGCAACATTAAGTGGTCTTCTGAGGGACGTCCCAGGAGCACTGGCTTCCCTTCAGGAGAATGGAGAGAGAGCACAGGCAATCTTCCTTTACTGTACATGCTGAATGTCTGTATTAGCTGAGATGGATCCTATTAGGATTGTCTTCCTGGGAGAAGGCCCTAAGTGGTCACAGCTACAGACCCAGTTTCTGCACTGGCGACATCTTAAGCTGAGGTAGTTGAAGTGGGAGGAAAAGACCTCTCATGTAGTTTTCTCTTCTAAAGCTGGAAGGAAGTCTTCAGACAGATACCAGACACATTCCTTCCAGACTATCTTGTGGGAATTGCCTTCCACAGCCACACCATTTGCACAAATCAGTGATGAGCTGAAAGCACAGATGTGCACCAGACCTTCATGGTTTGTCCAAGGGGCCCACACTGCAGTTAGAATTGGAGCTGGTAAACTGAGAGCAGTTCAAGGATACGTTTCCTATTAATCTATTTAGGTTTTTATTATCCCCACTGCCCTTTCTGGGTACTTACACCTTCTCATTGAGAGTGTGGCCACACAAGGAGAGAGTGCAGCAGAACTAGAAACTTCCCCCAGGGCAGGAGTGAAAATGAGATGCCATATGGTGGCCTTCTATTTGTTCTGTCAGTTGTGTGAATGCAAAGGCAAGTTATCTGATAAGGCAAGAAGAGGATGGATGTTCCTGTAGCTGGTCTGTGGGATAGTCCACGGACTATGGCGATAGTCCTCTTTTTGCTTTGTCCTTTGCAGCTGGATTGTCAGTTATGCTTCTGAGACAAATTCAAAACTTTTGTCAGGATCAAGAAGAGGCTGATCTTATGCATAACATAATAAACATAATAAATGCACAACATAATAAAGATGAGAGGTGAGGATATGGGAGAAGTATCTGAGATGCCATGTTTGCGACAAGTATGGTTTACAGGAGCTGAAAAAAGAGTACAGTGGCTTGCACTAGAAGTAGGTCCCCTTCACGGACCTGAGGCCGTTGTGAATAAGATATGCTGCTCCTCTTTGTGACTGTCCATCACAGTTGCACTTTCCTTGGACAGAGGTAACTGACGCAAACTTAGAAGTGACTCATTCATTTTGAATATGCTGCTAGTCTAACGGCGCTTCAAGTTTCCAGCCTAAAGAGGCAGGCAGCTCTTCTTAATTCTTTATTCCATTCTGCAAAAGCACCTAAGCCCATGGCAATCTTCAGTTGTATGCTGATTTGGGACCACATTTGAGCTTTTTTTCCTAGCAGCTTTGGCATTTTATCTCTTCTTTTTCATGCCAGTTGTTAGGAGCAGATGTGATTTCCCAGCAGTTGTGGCCAGTATAGTGTCCCCTTGTGTGCAAGTTGCCTACATGGTGGTGGGAGAAGAGATAGGTGCACTGAGTTCATGAAACAAGTGAACCTGTTCTGTTCTTTTAAAATTGGATAACTAGAAATTTGTGGTTGGTGTTTGCAAAAGGGAAAAACGGAATGGAAATGACTCAAGGATTAATCAGATTGTCCTATTTGCGGTGGTAGTCATAGTTGAGGCATGGCACTCAGCAAAGCTTTACCTTAAGAGCATTCAAATTTTTCTCTATCAGTGGTCTTCTCTCTTTTTTCATAATGTTTGAAGCTGAGGCTTTGGTTTTGGCTCTAAGCAAAAATGACACTTCAAAGAGGTATTTTGGTGCTGCTACCTGTTCCCCAGCTCCCTTCATCTCCCCATCTATCTCTAAGTCACTGTCTGTCAGCCTTGCCGCAGACTTAAAAGGGGGGAAAAAAACCATCAGCTTTTAGCAGTTGTGTTGGTTCTTGCCTTAACAGTCTAAGTTTTAACTCAATATTAATGCATGACTTTCTCTGCTGAATAATTAGCATGTTTAGCATAAAAGGATGAAGACCAATGGGATTCCTGTGATCCCAGCTGATGATTTGTGGCATTAATCTGGAGATGCTTTAAATTGCAGTCTGTCAAAGTATATCCAAGTCCCTAGCTGAAAGAAACATTTCAGAAGTTCACCCTTGGCATCGGTAAAGTAAAAAGCATGGGCTAAAATTTAAGCATATGTGTAGCTCCTTTGCTAGGTTGGCAATCTATCTTTTTTTGTACACAATGAGAAAACTAAAACTTGCCCAACCTTTATAGCTACTCTTTCCTTGTTTTCTTGGCCTAGACTGAGATCTGTGCATGACAGAAAACCAAACATGAGTGCGGAGCTATCAACAGCTGGCAAGAACATCAGTGGGAAACACAATGTGTTGAAACTTGTGAGGACACCCAGGCTACAGTCATCAGTTGCTCCTCCCATTATAAGACAGTCTTTAAGCCTTGTTTCGTGCAGCCACTGGCATTTATTCTTGGCAGCAGAAAGTCCTGTTTGCCTCTCATTTTAAACATTTGGTGTTTGGCCCATTTGAAGACTGTGCAGTCACAAATTTTTCTGCCCACTCTTCTAGGTTATGTGCCACCTCTGCATCAGTTCTCTGTCTGCAATATTGCTTCACATGCAGCTGTGCTTCTGGGTTCTTTTGCATAGCACATTTAAAATTGTGATAAGCAGCTGCTAGTTGGAATTGAGGCGTAGGGGCTTCTTAGCTCACAGAGGCACTTATATTTTCATTTGCATTTTAGGAGAGCTTATGAGACTCTGTAATTACAATGTCTGAAGGCTCTCCATCCTCCTGGGGCTGACTAGCCACTGTTTTACTGCTCGCTTGCTAAGTAGCAGCAAAATTAACCATTTGTTTAGAAAGCAGATAGTTTGACAGCTATAGAGGGAATACCCTCCCCATCCCTTCTGCATGCGCTGGGATACATCTTCAGTAATAACAATGGATCTTACTTCTAAAGAACTCACTAGACTGCAAGGTATTTTCCAAAGAATGGGGACATCTTTACTGCTTTTCACAGAAGAGAGAGTTAAGGCTCAGAGGTAGAGCCCACTCACTGGGATGTGAGTAGGGTGAATTTGCCATCTTGACTAAGAACCATCTGTGCCCCCAGTGGTCATCTGTCCTGTTATGCGGGTGGAGTGATAGAGGGCTGACGCAGACTTGGAGGATGGTTTTCTTGTGCTCCTATCTTCAGCCCCAAGTATTAGCCTTTGAAACAGCAGTTAGCAGACTGGCTGGCTTTGAAATAAACTCAGTCACCAAGGTACCTGGGATAGCATTCCCATGAAAGGAACGAAGAGTCTGCAGCAAGCAAAAAGAAGTCGGGAAAGAAGTGGGAACATCATGTGAGGGAAGGAGGCAAGGGTTTACTCGCTCTGTGGGTATGTAAGATTGTGACTGTGGAGTTCTCAGGATTCTATAACGCACAAGGACATTGAGTTTTGGGTTTCTGTGAATTTTTAAATTATAGATTACTACAAATTACTACTAATAAAGCAGGTATATATTACAGTATACTACAAAATGACCACTAGTAAATATATATATATAAACCAAATTCTTGGTCTTTCAAAACCAAAAATTTTTCTTTTGAAAGGAACTTCAAAGATCATCTCTTTCCAAGCCCTCTCCCTTCTACTAGATCAAGTTGCTCAAACCCCAATCTATCCTGACTTTGAACACTTCCAGTGATGGGGCATCCACAACTTCTCTGGGCAACCTGTTGTTATCACACAATTACCAAAATGAAGTATATATTTATAATCATTCACCTCTATGCTCATGTATATATAGTATGAGAAGTCTTACCAGTATAGCACTCACCAAACCATTCCCAGGAATGTGACTAATCAGTGATGGAAAAGTGTTTCTTCATAGATAATCCACATCTGGGAGTTTGGAGTCAGCCAGGCATCCCCAGTGTGCCTGGGAGATGTCGTGCAGAGAAGCTTTCTCAGAGAAGTGCTTGCAGAGAAGCTGCCACAGGGAAGCTTAATTTTTGTACCGTTTTGGTGTAGATACACAAGTAGGCATAGGATGTAGTTCCTAGCTTTTCATCATCACAGTTTCTTTGTTCTGACAGCTGTACCTTATCGAGTATGTTTCAGCTCCTGGAGAGCTTAACAGGGATATTCTGGGCTCTCCCTGGACTCAGTGGGGATATCTCAGACTCCTGCTGAGTTCAGCAGAGTGCTGAGGTCATCAGGGAGTCCTTCAGGTGGGGCGAGACATGCCTTGGTTAAGTAGATATCCATCTTTGTCGGTAGATTTACTTGGTCACCTTTGTGGCTGCTTACAGCAGCTCTTCTTTACAGCATCCTGTGTCTCCACTTCTCAAGGCGTCTGCTGTTTTCTCCTAAACTGTGCCACACAAGGTAAGTAAGCAGGCAAAGGATGTCAATGAATGGAAAGCTGCAAAGGCAAGGGGCAGCGGGAGAAAGAAGAAGCTTCCCTCGAACCCTGAGGTGCCCCTGCAGAACCGCTTTGCCGCTCTGCAGGCTGAAGAAGTAAGACCTTGGGGAAGGCACTGGGAGCCGTGCAAGTTAGCCTGACCTGCTCGTGTGATTACTAGTGCTACCAAGAAAAGGAGATGCATGATAGTAGTGGGCAACTCTCTCGTGAGAGGTACGCAGGCACCCATCTGCTGACCTGATGCGCTCTCTCGGGAGGTGTGCTGTCTCCTGGGGGCTCGTATCAGGGATGTCACCAAGAGAATAACAAGCCTCATAGGAGCCATGGACTACTACCTGTTGCTGGTGTTTCATGTGGGTGCCAGCGACACAGCCAGCAGCAGCCTGAGAAACATCAAAAGGGATTTCAGGGCCCTGGGTACAACAGTCAAGGACTCAGCTGGTCTTCTCGTCAGTCCTCCCGGTCGAAAGGAAGAGGCCTGAAAGGGCCAGACATATCTGGCAGATCAACTCGTGGCTCAAGGAGTGGTGTAACAGCCAGGGCTTTGGGTATCTAGACCACGGGGCATGCTTTGAGAAGCCTGGTCTACTAGGGGCGGACGAAGTACGCTTAACTGACAAGGGGAAGAGTGTCCTTGGCCAAAGGCTTGCCAGGCTCATTGGGAGGGCTTTAAACTAGTGTTGCCCGGGGAGGAGGAGCACAGTCCAGCCCACTGCTGCCAACACCAAGTGCCCAGAAGCCAGGGAAGGATTGCAGGTAAGTGCAAGTGAACTTAAACTGCAGACCAAAAGAACTCCTGTTGCTCCAGCTGGCAAGTTGGCTTTGTCGGGGGCCCAGCTTAAGTGTCTATATAACAATGCACGCAGCATGTGGAATAAACAGGAAGAGCTGGAGGTGTGTGCAAACGAGCAGGGCTACGACCTTGTTGGTGTCATGGAGACGTGTTGGGATGACTCGTATGAATGGAGTGGGTATAGGCTTTTTAGAAAGGACAGGCAGGGAAGACGAGGAAGGGGTGTTGCTCTCTATGTCAATAACCACCTGGAGTGCGTGGAGCTCCGCCTAGGGATGGAGGAGGAGCTGACAAAGTGCTTATGAGTCAGGATTAGAGGAAGGGTAGGGACAGGGGACGTTATGGTGGGGGAGGACAGAGGGGATGAGGCCCTCTACAGGCAGGTAGGAGCAGCCTCGCAGTCGCAAGCCCTGGTCCTCATGGGGGACTTCAACCACTCTGACATCTGTTGGAGAGACAACATGGCAGGGCACAGGCAGTCCAGGAGGTTCCTGGAATGTGTGGACAACAACTTCCTCCTGCAGGCGATAGAGGAACTGACGAGGAGGGGTGCCATGCTCGACCTTGTGCTCACCAACAGGGAGGGGCTGCTGGGGGATGTGAAACTGAAGGACAGCCTTGGCTGCAGTGACCATGACACAGTGGAGTTCAAGATCAACAGGGCAGTGAGAAAACTACTCAGCAAGCTCTCTACCCTGGACTTCAGGAGGGCAGACTTTGGCCTTTTCAGGGACCTGATAGGCAAAGTGCCATGGGAGGTGGCCCTGGAGGGAAGAGGGGCCCAGGAAAGTTGGTCCACATTCAAGGAGCACCTCCTCCAAGCTCAGCAGCGGCGCATCCCAATGAGGAACAAGTCAGGCAAAAAGGCCAGGAGGCCCGTGTGGATGAGCAAGGAGCTCCCGGATCAACTGAAAGTAAAGAAGGAAGCCTATAGAGGGTGGAAGTGGGGACAGGTAGCCTGGGAGGATTACAGAGAAGCTGTGTGGCCCTGAGTGGCCAGGGATCAGGTGAGGAAGGCCAAAGCCCTGACAGAATTGAATCTGGCCAGGGGTGTCAAAAACAAGAAGAAAGGCTTCTATAAGTATGTCAGGGACAAAAGGAGGTCCAAGGAGAATGTAGGCCCCCTTCAGAAGGAAATGGATGTCCTGGTTACCTGGGACGTGGAGAAGGCTGAGGTGCTTAATGACTTTTTTGCCTCAGTCTTCACCAATAAGGGCGCTTGTCATGCCACCCAAGCTGTGGAAGGCACAAGCAGGGGCTGGGAGGATGAAGAACTGCCCACTGTACTCGAAGAGCAGGTTTGGGAACATCTGAGGAACCTAAAGGTGCACAAGTCTATGGGACCTGATGAAGTGCATCCGTGAGTCCTGAGGAAACTGGCAGATGAAGTTGCTAAGCCACTTGCCATTGTATTTGAGAAGTCATGACGGTCTGATGAGGTCCCCGATGACTGGAAGACAGGGAACATAACTCCCATTTTTAAAAAGGGGAACAAGGAAGACCTGGGTAACTACAGGCCAGTCTGTGTCTGGCAAGGTCATGGAGCAGATTCTCCTGGAAACCATGCTAAGGCATATGGAGAGCAAGGAGGTGATTGGTGATAGCCAACACAGCTTCACAAAGGGCAGATCGTGCCTGACCAATTTGGTGGCCTTCTATGACGGAGTGACAGCATCGGTGGACAAGGGATGAGCAACGGATATTATCTACCTGGACTTGTGCAAGGCATTTAACACTATCTCGCATGACATCCTTCTCTCTGAACTGGAGATACATGGATTTGATGGATGGACCACTCGGTGGATAAGGAGTTGGCTGGATCGCCGCACTCAGAGAGTGGTGGTCAACGGCTCAATGCCCAAGTGGAGACCAGTGACGAGTGGCGTTCCTCAGGGGTCGATGTTGGGCCTGGCCCTGTTCAACGTCTTTGTTGGTGACATGAACAGTGGGATAGAGTGCACCCTCAGCAAGTTCGTGGACGACATCAAGCTGTGTGGTGCCGTCGACACGCTGGAAGGGAGGGATGCCATCCAGAGGGACCTTGACAGGCTGGAGAGGTGGGCCTGTGCCAAGCTCATGAAGTTCAACCAGGCCAAGTGCAAGGGTCCTGCACCTGGGTCGTGGCAATCCCAGGCACAAATACAGGCTGGGCCGAGAATGGATTGAGAGCAGCCCTGAGGAGAGGGACTTGGGAGTGATGGTAAACGAGAAGCTCAACATGAGCTGGCAATGCTCCCTTATGGCCCAGAAGGCCAACTGCATCCTGGGCTGCATCAAGAGGAGTGTGGCCAGCAGGTTGAGGGAGGTGATTCTCCCCCTCTACTGTGCCCTGGTGAGACCCCACCTGGAGTACTGCATCCAGTTCTGGAGCCCCGAACATAAGAAAGACATGGACCAGTTAGAGAGGGTCCAGAGGAGGGCCACAAAGATGATAAAAGGGCTGGAGCACCTTTTCTGTGAGGCCAGGCTGAGAGAGTTGGGGCTGTTCAGCCTGGAGAAGAGGAGGCTCTGGGGAGACCTTGTAGCAGTCTTCCAGTACCTCAAGGGGGCCTACAGGAAAGATGGGGAGAGACTGTTCACTAGAGCCTGTTGCAACAGGACTAGGGGTAATAGTTTTGAAGTAGAGGGAGGTAGACTGAGATTAGATATTAGGAAAAAAATTTTTACACTGAGGGTTGTAGAGTACTGGAACAGGTTTCCCAGAGAGGTGGTGGATGCCCCATCCCCAGAAACATTCAAGACCAGGTTGGATGAGGCTCTGAGCAACCTGATCTAGTCGGGGATGTCCCTGCTCCTTGCAGGGGGATTGAACTGGATGACCTTTGAAGGTCCCTTCCAATGCTCACCGTTCTATGATTCGATGATTCTAAATGATTCTAGAGTCATAGATACAACCACACAGAATAACTGCCTGCTTCTACTGCCTATTTAAAAGCACATGGTTTTGCTATAGAAAGATAAGCAGAAGTAATAGAAATTACCTATAGCCACCTGGTCATTAGGAAGACTGCTGTTAGAGCTAAACCAAGCATAACTGGAACTACAAGGTCAAAACCAGTTCAAACAAAGAAGACCTGGCAAGCTTCAGCCCTGAGGTCACACAAGCTCACTACACAGTTTGTGCTCTGGTAGTCACACTGGCAGTATTGCAAACTTCATCAGCAACAAGTCTTTAGCAAGGGTGAACTGGGACACATGGTCTCTGGCTGTTGTGGTTGCCTATCTGACTCTTGCCTTCCACCTAAACAGCTTGGGTCTGTTCGTTTTCTCAGGTTTACTGTCTCCAACTATGTAATATATAGTGCAGACATCCTACTGTCACAGTATCATTAACAGCTGTTTTTTTCAGCTTTCTTGAGGGAAATGTTAGCTCTGGAAATGTTCTGTGACTGCTGTAATTAATGGCAACTTGAATCTGCCAGTATTTGTCACCAGGATCTTGCTGTGGAGACTTTCCAGGAGCAAGCACAATGCATTATGTACTGTAGTAAACACTACACTAAGTTCTGTAGCATTTGCAGGATCCTGTTTTTTTTTTCATATTAATCAAAATGTGTGTGTTGCATTGTCTTACTGTTGCAATTTGTTTTCATCTGAGATGCAGCAGAACCTCATCTCAGGCAATCAATGCTAGGGACTCCTATGACAACTTGCTGTGGATATGAGAGGGGGACCAGCTCTCATGTGGAAACTTAAAGCACTGAAGAAGAAAAGATATGTGTGCAGCAGGCAGCATCCAAAATCTAATTGGAAAGTATTAAAAAGAAGAAAAAAGAGGAGAGTAATAAAAAGGATACAAATATTTTTACTGATTTTTACTGATAGTGAATGACCAGGAAGGATAACATAGCCTTTTGATCAAACACTGATTTTGTTACTAGTTAGGTGAAACCAGTCCAAAGTTTTATGCAACAAGGACACACATCTGAAGACAGAGTTTCTGTCTGGGAATGAGTAACAATTTTGACTTTCACTATGCATGTAGATTTACCCATGCTGAACTTCGTCTGACATATACCAAAATAGATCACAAGTCTCTAATCACCAGGGCATATTCTCCATTGCATTGACTTCACAGATTACCAGGCTAGTTCATAGAATGTAAGAACTCAGCTTCTACCTGTAGCTCTCAGAAACAGCAACTTCTGTGTCCCCCTTAAATACACTTACTGGTGATGCAAGCTGACTAATGTATGTGGGAGAATATTAGTGTGGTACACACATGATATCTGATGATGTGGTTTAGCTACAGTCTGCAATCAAGTACCACACAGCTGCTCAATCACCCTGCCCCTCCCCAGGGGATGGGGAAAGAATCGGGAAGAAAAGAAAACTTTTGGGTTGAGATAATGACAGTTGTCATGGTTTTGTTAGTGAGGGGGGGCCTAAGGTGGTAGCTTCTGCAGGAAACTGTTAGAAGTCGCTCCCGGTTGTTCAGTGGACTTGGCCAGGCCTAGGGTGGACCTGCTGCTGGCCAAGGTCGAGCCGATTGGTAGCAGAATGTCCTGTGATAACGCCTCTGCGATAACGTATTTAAGAAGGGGAAAACAGGAAAAAAAAAAAGAGAGAAGAGAAGATGTGAAGAAGCTGAGCGGGGGCAGAGGTGCAGAGGGGGAGGCGCAGGCCTCATGGGCCTTGCAGGCCTCACCCTCTGGCCTCTTGCCAGGCAGCCGACTGGGCCCGACTCGGTCCGTCCTGGCTGCAAGAAGTGGAAAGGAGATGAGAAGTGAATAAGATGTAAAAAAAAGATCCTGAGAGACATCTACCACCCTGTTGTGAGGAACGGCTGCAGAGAAAAAGGTCAGTTCAGAAGGAGGGGGAGGAGTAATGCGGCTCCTGGCCAAGATTCCCCTGCAGCCTGTGGTGACGATCATGGTGGAGCAGGTTGTCCCCCTGCAGCCCATGGAGGTCCACGGAGGAGCAGAGATCCACTTGGAGCCCGTGAAGGACCCCATACCGGGGGAGGTGGATGCCTGAAGGAGGCTGTGGCCCATGGAGGGCCCGCTGGGACAGCCGTTCTGGAGAGACTGTACTCCGTGGAAGAGATGACCCATGCTAGAGCAGTTCCACAAAGGACTGTGGCGTAGGGGTGGGACCCCACAATGGAGCAGGGGAGGAATGTGAGGAGTTCTTCCCCCGACCATGAAGCAGTGGCGTGAAACAATGTATGATGAACTGACTGCAACCCCCATTCCCTCTTCCCCCCTGTGCCGCTCGCGTGGGGAAGGTAGTAGAGATAATGTTAAGCTTGGGAAGAGGGAGGGGTGGATGGAGGTTATCTTGTTCTCTGTCTCATTATCCTGCTGTTTGTAGTAATAAATGAATAGTTTTCCCCAAGTCGAGTCTGTTTTGCCCGTGACGGTAACTTTAAGGATTTCTCCCTGTCCTTATCTCAAACCTCGAGCCGTTTTTCTTATATTTTCTCTCCCTGTTCTCTCGGAGGGTGGGGGGAGTGAGAGAGAGAGAGACTGCGTAGTCTGGTCCTGATCGGGGCTGAACTACGACAACAGTTTACAAGGACAGCAAAGGAAAAGATAATAATATTTATAGTATAATGATAATGATACTACTAATAATGATAGAAAAAACAATGGTAAGGTTAATAATAATTAAAAAAACAAAACAAAACAAACAAAAAAACCCAAATGATGCACAATTTCTCACCACCCGATGACCCAGACCGATACAGCCCATCCTGAGCAGCAGTCATGGAAGGAAAAAAAAAACTGTAAACAATCCCAAAACAATTCTAAAGGTTGAGAGAAAAAAAAGGAGAGCCAGCTCACCAACCCATCCCCCACTTAAGTACTGAGCTTGACGTTTATAGAATGGAATACTCTCTTTGGCCAGTTTGGGTCAACTATTCTGGCTGTATCAATCCCAGCTTCCTGTACCTGCACATTAGCAAAACCTGGGAAGACAGACAGTGATCTTGGTCTCTTTAGCAACAACTAATAACATCAGTGTGTTTATCAACATCAGTGTGTTTATTAGTTTGAATCTGCTCTGTACTCTAGGGTAGAAGTGTAAAGACAGAACAAATTACACAGGAACAGAATTTCTGCCTTGCAGTCAGTGGGAACAATTTTTGGTATTTGGCACAGCAGGTCTATAGGAAAGCATTTGTTATAAATAAACCCAGGATGAACACAGAGGGGATCCTGAAAGGAACTGAAAAAGTGCTGGGCAAGAAAGATACTGCCTTGTGGTACTCAACGCTGCTCGGTATGCAGTGGGATTGGCCTGGATCATCCAAACCAACACAGTTACAGTCATGTAAGCTGAAAGTCTTTGCTACAAATCCAACTGGAATAAGCACTGGCTAGACAAATCTTGAAACAACAAAATCTGTTTCTGTGCTCTAGCTCCTCTTAGTTCCTAGCATCTGCCTTGTGCCTACCATCACTGAAATTCCTGCAAGATTCAGTTCCTATTGTACTCTCTCATGTTTAATCCTTCCTTTTGAACAGTGGACACACCAGAAATATGTGGAATCAGTTTCACCGTTGTTTATAGTCAGTTCAAAAGGATAATAGATGGCAGGGCTCTTATCAGATCAAATTAAAGGACCATCTAGCCCAGTGTTTCCTCTAACAGTGGATGTACTGGGAAGACAGCAACTGGATAAATGTAGTGGGGACCTACCCCAGAACACTGTCCAGCCTCCAGTAGCTATGGCTTTCAGATCCAGACACATTACCTCTGTATATATCTGGTAAACATGAGGATTCTCTATTTGGGTACAAAGGAGTGTTTATGTAATAAATTAATTAGATACGGGATTTGAATAGAGACTAAAATTTATTACTAATCAGTCTTGTAAAACTGGATCTTCACCCTCAAATCTACATTTTGTATTTAACTGGATTTGTCATTGAAAACAAAGCTCTGCCATTTTATACGCTGTCCAGAGTAATAGGAGAGTTTAAAAGGCAGTGAAAGTCATAGAATCATAGAATCATAGAATCATAGAATGGTTAGAGTTGGAAGGGACCTTCAAAGGTCATCTAGTCCAACCCCCCTGCAAGAGCAGGGACATCCCTGACTAGATCAGGTTGCTCAGAGCCTCATCCAGCCTGGCCTTCAACATTTCCAGGGATGGGGCATCCACCACCTCTCTGGGCAACCTGTTCCAGTACTCTACAACTCTCATTGTAAAAAATTTTTTTCTAATATCTAATCTAAACCTACCTCCGTCTAATTTAAACCCATTACCCCTTGTCCTATCACAACAGGCCCTACTGAACAGCCTCTCCCCATCTTTCCTGTAGGCCCCCTTGAGGTATTGGAAGACCGCTATCAGGTCTCCCCGGAGCCTCCTCTTCTCCAGGCTGAACAGCCCCAACTCTCTCAGCCTGTCCTCATAGGAGAGGTGCTCCAGCCCTCTGATCATCTTGGTGGCCCTCCTCTGGACCCTTTCCAACTGGTCCATGTCCTTCTTGTGTTGGGGACTCCAGAGCTGGATGCAGTACTCCAGGTGGGGTCTCACCAGGGCAGAGTAGAGGGGCAGAATCACCTCCCTCGACCTGCTGGCCACACTCCTCTTGATGCAGCCCAGGATGCGGTTGGCCTTCTGGGCCACGAGGGCGCATTGCCCGCTCATGTTGAGCCTCTCGTCTACCAGCACTCCCAAGTCTTGCTCCTCAGGGCTGCTCTCAATGCATTCTCGGCCCAGCCTGTATTTGTGCCTGGGATTGCCACGACCCAGGTGCAGGACCTTGCACTTGGCCTGGTCTTTGTGTGGAGCACTCTATGACTTTTGCTTCTCTAGGTCCCAAAAGAAGACTCAAAACTATTGAATGGAAAGCCTAGATGATGTATGATTTGGGGTGAATAAAGAATTTTTGATGTATGATTTGGGGTGAATAAATAATTTTGACGTACACTCTCTCTTGTGATAATGATGAGTAAGGGCTATCAGCATAAAATTGCTATAAATCATGCTCATTGTAAAGACAAGGGGCCTGATTGCAGTCAGCACTAAAATCTCTAGAATATTTCCTCGAAAGCACTCACTTGAAAGCAGAATTAAAAGATCTTGTACTAGGCAGACTCAACTGGGGAATTTGCAACTCATTGGCTGTCCATTTGTGTAACTAGGATACATAATATTTAGAAAATTTTACCAAGAAGCTGTTGCCTATTGTCATTTAGATGCTAGCTTCCGCTGTCCTTTGCAGCAAAGAGGTATGCAGATTCTGTCTACATCCTACACCAATGAAGTTAATGTGGTGGTTTTTAAGTTCTGAAAAGGCTGAGCAAAAAAAGACAGACCTTTCTGATGCTCTGTGTGGTGTGGGCAGCTCACACTGTTTCACCAGTGTCTCACATCATCTGCTCACGCTAGGGCCTTTTTACTGTTCTGGGATCCAATATACCAGAGATATGTGTAGGACAGCAGGTCTACACTGGATAAAACCTCTTTCTGCCTCCTGATCTGCCTCTTTCAGTAGCCTGTCTCCAGCACTGGCCAAAGGTAGATACTTTACGAAAGTGTAAGTACAAGGCAGTACCATAGCTTCCCCTAATATTCTGTCATGTCTTTCATTCTCTATTTTTATTCCAGGGGCTTCCTGGGCTGTTTCTCTGTGTATAATGATCCTCAGTGGAATTATCGACCATGAGCTTGTCCAGCCTTTCCTTGAACCTGTGGCATCTTCTAGTGTCCACAGTGCTTTGTGCAGGTGTTTCACCAACCTGCTACCCATTGCATGAAGATCCCATTCTTTCCGATGGCTTCAAATCTTGCTCCTCGTACCTTCATTTGCTCTCTCAGCTGATTTCCTGGAATTTAAGTCTATGGGATAGGGGAAATGCATTGTGTTTTCCTGCAGTGAGGAGGTCTGTTGTTTCCCATGACCCCACACCTAAAGGAATTCTCCTAAGAGGCATGCACATTTCAAGCAGTCAAGAACTTGTTGCTGAAGATGGTTGCATAATCAAAAGTGGAAATCACATCCTCACTAGCAAAATGTACATTGTCTTCTATCAGTCTGAGAAGACCTGTGAAAGGAACAGGGTAATCTTGAGGAGGGATAACACTGTTGTGCCGTTGAGTGTAGATGAATTTCATGGAGTTAAATTCACCAGATGTGAGACACGAGTTCCATGGAGATGATGTTGCAAGGTGAAATTTAGTTCACTAGAGGTGCTACCATGCTTCTGTGAGGTAAGCACAAATGGTGTTTCCCTTTAAAACAGTCACGGTCTGTAGCAGAGACTTGTCCTTGTCAAACTGTTGGAGAGTCTCAGGGGGACTGTGTTGACTGTACATTTTGAATTGGTGTTCTCCCCCAGAGAAAATCCCATTAGTGACACATTGTTCTGCAGGGCACAGTGTCCTGATTAAAACCTTGGTTTTGTTGGTATGGATGTCACAGCCAAAAGGTAATTTCTGTGGAGAATAATACTAATGTAGCTTCTGGTTCTTTTGAAGTGGAGAGGTTCCAACTTTTGCCTTAATATTTTGCCTGTGCGTATGAATTCTGGCAGATGATACTTTTACAGAGCAGTGCTCTTTTACCTTTTTCCCTCATGAGTAGTTTTGTGGAGAACTGTTGAGTTTCTCTGTCCTGACATGATGCTGTAGCACATTTTATAGGATGCCTTGAAATGGATACAAAAGCATCTGTTCACAGTTCAATTACCAGGGTGCAAGGGAAAGCACAAGTTAGATTTTATGTTCAGCAGGAATGAGTGAGATTAGGAAGAGGATAACAGATTTGAGGAAACCTAAGTATCCAACTTTTGATGGCTTCCTTGTACACTATGAGTTATCTTGATCTGCAGCTTTTCATGTGTCATTCGGAGGAAATTTTGCACCTGCAGAAAATTAAAATATTTTTCAGAAATTTAAACAGTGAGCTTGCTCATAATTCACTGTGGTCAGGGAAAAAATATCCTATAGGAAGGCAAAGGTTAAATTAGTAATATAGAAGAGAAATACTGCTTTTCCCCTGCTTTTTACTTTTTCCTGGTAACTGACTGTCCTAAAGTGCTCTTGAAATCAGGAAAACAACATGGAGAACGGTTGACTTGAAAGCATTAGCTGTTATTGCAGGCACACTGGGATTTATGAGACAATCAAGAGTCCAGAATTTCCTTAGCACTCAGGAAAAGGCTTTGGGAATATTTTTGTTATCCTTCTGTTGCTCTTGCCTTTTAAGCTCTGAGCATAGTTGTCATCTGGGTCATGTGCTATGTTCATTTTGTGAGATGAGGTGTCATGGTAATGACAGCACAGTCCCTTGCTGCACAAAGTGGACGCAGAGATGATGGTTGCCCTTTAGAGCTCAGTTTTTGCTCACATACCGTCATGGTATCTTGTACTGAGGCAAATTCCAGGATGAGGTGTCTATGAATGCATAGAGAGAGATCTGTTTGACAGAATTCATCAGGAGTGTCAGTCAGAGAATGAGAAGTAATGAAGTCTTCAGTTGCTTCTTTCCATCGCAGAAAAGCACAATGCTATGTCTTGGACCAAACCTTTACCTGAAGTATAGTGCCTACTGGTTTGGATCTTAATTCCTACACTTAGTAGGAGTACTCTCAGAAGCACAGAATAGCTGAAATTGAAAGAGACCTCTTGAGATCTTCTACACAAACTCTCCTGCTCAAGCAGAGTCAGCTTGAACTGGCAAGGACTGTGCAGTCAGGTTTGGAAAATCTCCATATATACTGTTGGAGGAGGAAAAAAATTGTTCTCCATGCGTGTTGTGATGGCAAAGTACTAGTTTATACTAACTTAAGGAGAGGGAGGGGGAAAGTGGCCAGGGTCCAGATATTTGGCAGAGAAAATCTAAACTCCTTCTTGGAGGCGAGCTGGGGTAGAGTTTCTTCCTTTGAAGGATTAGCAACAGGTGGTAAAACAATTGGTCACATAAAGTAACGCAGAAACAGCTTCCTAGTCACGGTAGAAGGATGGAGTGTGTGATTTCTTTGGGATCTTTCCAGCCCTAGTTCTGATGGTTATTTTTCCCTAATACAATTCTACTGTATTATTGCCTTAATGAGGAGTAAAGATTTCTCATTTTAGGTTGCAATAGATTATTACAATATTAACTAGAACTTGTAGAGCCAATTTGATTTTTCAGATATTTTAAAAAATGTTAATTACTTAATTGGTAATAATTAGCATGTTTATTGGGAATTACAGTACTTCTTTTTTCTAGTTTGTTTGCCATTGTTTTTTTTTCATTCAGATGTGTTTCTTATTCTCACTCTGCAGTTTGGATGATGCGTTTTCTCTTGGTATGTTAAAGTTACGCTTAGTTTCTTTCCTCTGTCCTTTTTGTTTCTGTTAAGATGAGTCGTGGGTGCAAGAAGGAGTACGGATGGATGTATGATGGACTGACTGTAAAAATGAGGAGTGACTTCGAAATATTGCTTTAAGAGCCCTGTGAACGGGAGACCTCTCACCCCAAGTGTAGAGTTAATCTTAGTCCTACCATACAATGCAGCTGGTGTCCCATGTATTTTGTTACCTTTAAGCAGGCTTAAGGGGTTTAGAGGAGGGGTGGTGGTGATTATGTTGGGTTTTTTTTCCCTGGTAGACTGCTATTCTGCTGGAATGGTTGCAGTGTTCTGTGAATTGATTTGGCATGTTGTTTCCAAGGCTCTTGAGTGCCCAGTATCTAGATGCATGGCCAGGGTTTATTTAGTGAAATTTGGTAAGTCGTTATGATGTGAAGTGAGGAGTCCAGCTTAGCTCCTACCATAGTTTGTTCTGTGGCGGTGAGTGAAGTTAGCACCAAGTAGTGCTGATGAGCTTGGCTGATTAGGAGGAGAGTGGAAATATTTCCTTTCTCCATTGCTGGATAGATTTCACATTGCCTTATTCCCAGATGGGAAAGTAATACCTTGACATCATTTCTTGACATTCTTTGGAAGTACTTGCTGATGAAGAAAAATTGTTTAAAACAAGGTCTTCATGTGTTACAGTAATACTTCTCAATTATGTCATTGTTAAGGTTAGGAGATGCAATGTGAGTTGCCCCTCAGATCTTTGCTGTCTGGACCAGTTGCAAGGGAGCACGAGCCAACAGTGAGAACTAGAGAAAGCAATGGGAAACTACTTGCATCTTCAGGAATATTTCAGGTCACTGCAGAGATTTATGAGGGAGTGAGTTGGGCTGCAGTTGCTTTCTACTGGAAGTGGATTTTGGAGAGGTGTTGATTGGTAAATGATTCAGGGATTCTTCCTTTTTTTTTTTAATATTACTAGGGATGCACACTCTGAACTTCTGTTCTGGTGTAAATCTTTCCCTTGCACTGACATAGTAGACCTGGGTAGCAGGTCTGTGGCTTTCTATAGGAAGGTAGAGCTATAGCCAGGCCACAATGACTGCCTGAGCAAGACTGCATCCTGGCATTGGGCAGTGAAGAATTTCTGGTGAGAGCAACAGCTGCAGATGCCAAGGTCAGTGAAGGAGGGGGAGGAGTAATGCTGCTCCTGGCCAAGATTCCCCTGCAGCCTGTGATGCAGCCCATGGTGAGGCAGGCTGTCCCCCTGTAGCCCGTGGATGTCCATGGAGGAGCCGAGATCCACCATGGAGGATTCCACACTGGGGGAGGTGGAGGCCTGAAGGAGGCTGTGGCCCATGGAGGCCCTGCTGGGGCAGCCGTTCTGGAGGGACTGCGCCCCGTGGAAGAAATGACCCATGTCAGAGCAGTTTCATGAAGGACTGTAACCTGTGGGTGGGACCCCACGCTGAAGCAGGGGAGGAATGTGAGGAGTTCTTCCTCTGAGGAGGAAGAAGTGGCGTAAAGCAACAAGTGGTGAACTGACTGTAACCCCCATTCCCTCTTCCCCCCTGTGCCACTTGGGGAGGGAAGGTGGTAGAGATAATGTTAAGCCTGGGAAGAGGGAGGGGTGGGGGAGACGTGTGGAAAACAGACTCCACAATCTGTAAGATTGTAAAGTAGGTATGTTTATTCAGCACTAGGCAGCACGGGGGATCACTCCTCCAAATGTGTGCAAGGTGTTAAGCAACAGGTACAGTATTTATGCATCATAGACATCCATATTCATAGAATTCCCGCGGACTTGGTTATATATTAATTAGGTTTCCGAGAAGTCATTATCATAAGTTTCCTCCCACAACAGGTTATTCCCCGGTCTCTGCGTCCATCTCGTGTCTGTGCTCAGGAGTCAGTCTCTGGTGGTCGTTCTCTCCTTCTTGTCACTATGTCCAGCTGTGTGGATTCAGACCTTTGTCCTGCTTTGTTCTTGCTGCCAGGGTGGTTTCTTGATGACTTATCTTTGCTGGTTCCCAATTTCCTTGGTTATTCCACCCTATCAGTTGGTTCTAAACTTCTTAAGTCCCCTTATCTGGGTCTCAGCCAGTGTGTCTGTACCCCCTTAGGGTGTTCCCATCTAACTTATCTTTCCTCTTGCTAGAGCATCCTGAAAGTATCTCATTATGTTAAGTTTATGACTCTACTGTTCTCTACTGGCAAGGTTAGTAAATCATTGATCACTATTTATCAGCTTGATTCCTTAGTATTAATCCCTTCTTTCAGGGGGACGTTATCTTGTTCTCTTTCTCATTATCCTGCTTTGGTTTTAATAACTAAATAGTTTCCCCCAATTCTAGTCTGTTTTGCCCGTAACAGTAACTTTAAGGATCTTGCCCTGTCCTTATCCCAAACCTCGAGCCGTTTTTCTTATACTGTCTCTCCCCATTCCCTCAGAAGGTGGAGGAAATGAGGGAGAGACAGTGTAATCTGGTCCCAAGTGGGGCTAAACTACAACAACTGCCCATCTCTATGGCCACCATTGGTGGCTAAAGAAACGCTTACTGATCTTGTGATCACTGCCTCTTGGGGTAGAGAAGGTCATAATCTCTGTCTGTCTAGGTGCAAATTTCAGTTCATCAGTCTTTCCCTGTTTTCTGCTTTTTACTTAACATGTCAAGAGCTTTCAAGCTGGCCTGGTCTATCTAATCTGTTTGCAGCTGGAAAACAGGTCTGAAATTGAGCATGTTCCCCCATCAGAGGGAGAGCAGAGAGGGTTGGTGTGGCATATTTGTATAGCACAGTGTGGTAGCATATAAATAATCTTCCAAGGAAGCAAGCTTGAAAGCCAGAAAAAAAAAAAAAACCCAAACCAAAAGATGCAGTAGGTAATATAGTTGTTATTTTTCTGAGGGGATGAAGATGTCCTATCCAGCCCTGCCAAGGGAGGTCTTTCAGAGAAGTTTGAAAATGCTTCAACTATTCCAGAGATTTTTACTGAGTATGTACTGGGTTTTGAGCGCTTCTCAGGGTTCTCCCCAAAAGTAATGCTGTTGTAGCAAGTAATCACTTGAAAATGTAGGAAGAAATCTTTAGATGAATAAACCAGCTGGTTTGTGAAGATCTTGTTAAGGAACATTGATTGAAATATTATTATTTTTGCAGGAGATTTCTGTATTTTGGTAACCATGGCCCTTGCCACAGTTCTTTGAACATCTAGATATACAGAAATATTTTGTGATTAGATTGTTAGTCTTGCTGCTTTCTTTCCAAATTTTTTTTTCTCATTTGAAGCAGGTAAAGGGAAATTATCTCCGATAGTTTGAATGAAGTTGTATTTTTTTCTTGCGTGCTCAGATCTGATTTCCATAGTGGGAGAGACTGAAATCAAAGTGGGAAGATATTGAGAAAAAGTTTTCAGATGCTCAGGGCCTAACCAGTAGATTAACTGAGTTTGCTCAAAACTTCAAGTTTGGTCAATATGCTTCCTGCCATGGAGAAATTTAAGGACTCAGCCAGGCTATCGTTTCTTTTTTTTTTCCAAAGTTCCAGCAGAGACTATTATTCATGCAAAGCCCAGGTTCCTAGCCTGCGTGATCAGGGAAATAAAGAATAATTTTTGCTAGTTGTAAAACTTGCAGAGTTCATCTTCTGAATGGTTTTGATTTTTGTCACAAAAGTTAAGAGGCAAATGATTGTGGAAAAAAGAGGTCCCAAGGCAGGACTGGATTTGTCATTATGTGTGATGCTGTGCTCCTGCCTTCCTTTCAGGGGCACAAAATGGCACTTTGGTGGATAAATTCTTCCAATGCTATGAAATGGGTTTTACTCCCAAATCCTCTGAAGACCTGGGCTGAAGGTAGTTTATCTGTTGGTGGGAAAGAGAAGATCTGCCTAACATTTACTTGCCTGCTCTTGAAGATTAACACAAGCCATTAGAAAAACAGTCACTTGAGCACACTGTTGTGCTTGAGGTGTAGAAGGTGGGGAGAATAGATGCCTCATCTGAGAGGTATATGTGACTTCTGTGAAGTGGAGACAGAAAAAGAGAAAGTGTCAGGTGTGTTGCCCAGCTAATAAGCCAGAGGGCAGGACTGGCGGATATGATGCAGGTGGGGTGAAAACAGAAGAGTGGTAGGCTACCTGGACATCCACTTGTGTGTCAAAACAGCATCAAAGTCTGTTCTGTCTGCACTAATGAACAAACAAGATTGTACAAAAATAGTAGCCTGCCTTCCACTTGCATCTTTGTTGTGTATGTGTGTAAACTCTGTCAATGCTGGGGACTTAAATGAGTCATACCTTCCCACCATTTCCTACCCTTTTGGAAAATACAGGGAGACTTCCTTCTGATTTTGAAGGAAGGTGTATTGCATGAGAACGGAGCTGTTATGAGCCTGCTTACTTGGCAGCTGAGGGAACACCTATGTTCTTGCTGCAAAATGCTAGTGCAACAATTAGCTTCTCTTGCCAACTTCTTGATCAGCGCAGGACACTCCAAAGGCAAGCTTTTTCTGGAAAGCCTTTTTCTCTGAATCAAACCTCTCAGGAGATCTCCTGTTGATAAAAAAAGTGGCTTGTTCTCCAGTCTGACCCTTCATCTACTTAGGATTTCACAGCTAAATTCCATATATTTAGAAGACTTAAGTCGCCTGTGGATGGATAAATCCACTCTGCTGACTTACACCTCAAGCCATATGCAGGCCCAGATTATTTATTGGGTAAGTGTTTGAGGCATTGACATAGGTCCAGCTTGCAGATTGGATGCTGATGCTTGGAGCTCAGATATCCTCACCTTTGCCTTAGCCCTTGCATTTTCTCCCTGCTGAAGACCGTTCTGTCATTATTTATGTAGCAAAGTTTGCATTGCCTCGTGTCATGCCCCAGAAAGGTGCAAGAAAAATAAGAAATGAGAGCAGCAGAAGAAAGATATCTGGACCTGAGTGACTTGAGATAAACGCTCTTCTGCTTAGGAACGGTGCTCTCCATTGAGTGAACCCTGAGGGCTTCAAGACTTCCTTTTGCCCCTTTATTGGTGGTGGCCAAATTCAAGAGGTCAGAGAGCGTTGCACCGGCCCTGTCCCTTGTCCGTAGATTTTCTGTACTGACACATCTGAGATGCACCTTTTCATGGGTTATACCTGGCTGCAAAGCAGTCTTTGCAGAAGACTGAATTCTGTACGGATGGGAGATGTGGTTGGCCTGATGAACCATTCCCCCACACCCCCCAAGATTTCTGGATGGCTCCTCGTATGGAGCAGAAATCCTTATACTAAGCTTGACTCTAGCTGTGTTGGAAATGGTTTGCTGAATTCTATGTTAGCTGGGCCTGCTCTGCTGCAGGAAGGAGACGAATGTGAGGGGTGGAAGGTACCAGTTCTGCCTGCTGCTGTCTCCCCAGCACTTTAAAAGCTTAGGCCTGTCCTAGAGGTCTATTGACGCCGTGAAATAAGCTGTGACAGCAGCAGTGCAGGTGGTTCCTGATCTCTGGAGCCAAGTCACTGCAGCTGGCAGTTTAGGCCTGCAGAGGGCTGAGTCGTAGGCTCAGCCAGTTGTGAGGGGAGTGCAGAAATCATACTAAGGTCAGTTTTGATTCACTTTGCTTACCAGTTACTGAGCCATTTAAGAGCTACTTGGAATATCTTTTTCCCAGTACATAATTTAAAAAAAAGTTCCTTCTCCCATCACATGCCTGTGGGAATGCTTTAGAAATAACATCAATATGATGGAAGACCTGCAGTGAGCTTCTAAGAGCTTAAACTCTTCATGGCCAGTATGATGCAATGTGGGGTTAACTGCTTGTTCAAACATTCTTTCTTGGAAACCATACAAGAAAGTTTAGTATTTCCACCCATAAAGTCTCAAGGAAGGAGACTTTCGGTAGTGCACAGAATTAACCTTGTGTGGACTATGAAATAATGAGAGCTTTTGGAAGCTCACTGAAGCACAGAACACATTTTCACCAGGTAAAACTTCAGCAAATTTCAGACAGAGAGACAAGAGTCTAACAGATTACTGGGTTTTTAAGGGTTAGTTCTTCAATGCCTGGTACAATTTTTGCTTGTAGATCTCATGCCTGTATCCTATGACAGAAAGGAAAAGAACAAACCACCTTGCTATTTGCTGAGAAATTCTCCTATTTATTTAAACAGAATCAAGTCAAGTAATCTTACGCTATTCTTCCAGGGTACACTGAATCTTAAAATGGGAAGCAAATCTGATTGTTCTGTTAATACTTAAACATGAAATTGGAGGTCAGGTAGACTTTATGTTAGTAGACTAGCAGTACATATGCAAGGGTGAAGGGAAGAGCCTGCAAAGAAGCCAGGGTCCTGGAGAAGGAGTGGGAAGCTCCCTTGCAGGGCTGAGACTTTTTGTCAGTTCCCAAACAAATATTGCTTGTGAGGCATTAAGTGACTCTGTGAGCAATATGGTGCTGCTGGTGATGTGTTGTTATTTATTACATTTTGGGGTTGGCAGAAAGCATATGCTAGCATCATACCAAGTCTGGCAGCAATAGGAGGGAAAGTTGAAAAGAAAGACCTTCATCCCTTTCCTAGCGTCTTCTCTTTGTAGTCCTTCATTTATGTGCAAAGCATAAAGATATAACAACAACACCAGAGGCAGAGTTGAGGGGCACGTTGGATGATAGTAGTTTCTTAAGTATGATAGATGGCTATATAGTATAAAAGCAAACTGGAGGCAAGTAATGTCACTACACTATAGGGGGCAGCACCAGCACAGTGCTCCACAGAAGGGAGACGACTTGGAAATAAACCAAGCTTAAGAGTCAGCCAGTCTGTTGTAATTTCAAGACAGAGCTTCACACTGCTTCCCTGAAGGGAGTGAAAGATATGCAGGGTTCCAGGGGACATGATAGAAAGCTGGCAGACCTGAGCATCTCAAAGCATTATTGAATATCTTGCTGTGATTCTGTGTTTTGGTCATGGAAGTTAGGGCCCTTGATGCTGGAGAATATCAGACATCTGGATGAGGAAAAGGCCTTGCCCTCCAGTTATTTTGGGTGGGCAGGCACTCTGAAATCTTTTATGATTCTTGCTCTTCTTCAGTTAGAATATCAGTTTAGATGTAGAGGTTGTGGTATCCCTCTGCTTAGAGATTTCCAAAATGTGAGTGGAGAAGTCTCTGAGCAGTCTGCTTTAACTTTGTAGCTAGCCTTGCTTAGAGAAGAAGGCTTTGCTGAAGACCTCCAGAGATCTTTTGCAGCATAAAGTGTTCTGTGATTTAGCCAGTTAAGAGAGGTGCTGGTCAGAGCCATTGGAATTTATTCTGGACTTTTACCTGTGTCTCTTAGTCCTAGATGTCATGTTTGGAAGCCCCTGGTTTTCTCTTGGACATGTTTCTCAATTTTTTAAAAAAAATGAACCATTGGAACTGTAGAGAAATGGATTGTGAAGCTACCAAAGTGCGATAAGGGAATACTGAGGGGCAGTTTGTCTTCACCACAAATGAGCTGAAATATTCAACACAGAGAAAAGAGGTGGTTGCAGGGTGCTGGGATTCATTGCACAAACTGTACATTTACCATTGGTGGAAAGCTGATGCACTCAGGGTATGAGGTAGCAAGGTCCGTGTTCAGAGGTCATTACAAGGCTAACGCGGAAAACTAAATTGCTAAGCACAGCAATGGTTTACTTATACTAAAACAGGATTGTCGGAGAAACTTAGATTGTGTTGAATCATTGCTTCTAATGATTTTAAATTACTGTGTTATCTCCTGCTTAATGAAGTGGGCACAGAAAGCTTCTAAAATGTAAAACATTTTGGAGAGGGCAGGTAGGACAGATCAAAAATGTAATCTGAGCAGGCGGTGTCCATGGGAAAAACTGATTCTGGAATTACTACCAAAACCCTTGTCATCAAAATCCTACCTTGGTACCAGATATTTTCCAGTAGCCTGCTGCCCTTTCCTTCCTTGTCTGTCTATGGGGGAAAAGGAAGGAGAGAAAGAGAAGGAAGATGAAAGGTGATAGACAAAATAATCTTCAAACAACAAGGCCTGGGACTACATCAGTACACATTTTACATTAGTCCTGCAGGCTTCATTTCCATCTATCCTTGCCATCACTCCTCATTCAGTCCCAAATCTTGTTCTTCTGTTAGTCAGTGTATTGTGATGGCCCTCGTCTACTTCTAAAAGATCACCCAAGAGACTTTCTGTTGATTTTCTGTCAAGGATGTCACAATATGGTAAAGGCCACAATCTTTCGTCTTTTGGGAGCAAGCTTTTAATTCTTGATTCAAATATTCAGGTGGGTGTATGCCATCAATCTGTGATGAAGCATTTTTGTAGAATAGAGTTGATATTGCCTTGTATTTCCAGGTGACTGTAGGCTTGCATTCATAAGACCAGAGACCTACAAGTCTATTTTGCCTCCAGTGCCTGACATTGTTTAGAATTGTTGTGTTTTCACTTCTGGACATTTAGACCTGGGATTTGCAGTTCCACTCATACTTTTAGTAGGTGTTAACATTCAGATTACTCTATCTCAAAGCAATTATGAAAAAGAAATGCATTCAAATGCATCTTCTCCTAAGATTTATCTCCATGTTTCTTTTTCAAGAACAACTCATCTGGGCATATCTGTATGTCTGGATGTGCCTGTTCCAGAATCATTTGGAGTCCAGAGTAGATTAATTCTCCTTTAAAGATGTTGCACTTGAAACTTTCCATTCCCCTTAACCTGAAGGAAGTTGAGGGTGAAGGATCCCACAGAGTGAGTTGCATTTTGTAAGACTATTGACCATACTAGCACACAATTCTTACTTGTAGTTAAAGGAAGAACTGTTCTTGGCTGTCATCAGAATCAGCTATTGGGTAGTAAGGTAATTAAAGTAATAGATTTTGCCACTGTGGGTTTTTGGTTTGTTGTTTTAATAGAACGAGTCCTTATTAGTGATGGAAGTTATAATGTGTGTGCATTTTAAAGTGGTCTCTGTGCAAAGAACTATGTACATATTGCTAAAAATGTAAGAAGACCTGTGCAAAGCAGTTCAGCAAATGCTTTATCTTGGAAAAAAATACTCTTGTCAGCTTCACATTTCTAGCCTGATTACCATTCTCCCTTATTTTAAAAAATAGTAATGTTTGTGCTTTAACTATCTGTGAGCAAAAACTTCCAAAGAGGGAATATTTTCTGGCAATAAATTAGGGTGAATTATATGAATATATGAGCAAAATGGAGAAAGTTGGCATAGAAACAGAAACTCAACTCAGATACCAAGGGAGGCATGAAGAATTAGCAAGTGGCCAAAGGCTTAGACCTGGTTTCTTTAATGACAACTGAGTTTGCAATTTTGCACAAGAAGGGATACATTCAATAAGTATTTCTGCTGGGATAAATGGTAGAGCCACAATGTATAAAACTGTGGCTGTGGCTCTTAAAGAAAGATGTGTGGAGGGCTGCTTTATAGCCTCCTGCTGTACCCACCATTCTGCAGGACAGCAAGAGGGACAGAGTGTCTCTGGAGAACAGGTTTACTAGACCTACAACGATAAACCACGGTTCCCAAAGAAAAAAATACATTTCCGTGAGGTACAGTTGACGTCTGTCCTGATGAGCAGTCCTGACCACTATTTGCAATACTTGCTTTAAAGCGCAAGAGAAGGTAACATTCATACAGATAATGAATGCAGGGTGAATGAAGCTGTGTTGCTGTTCCCATGTAAATCCAGATGAATTCAAGGAGCCAGAGCAACAATCCTACACAACCATTTGCTTATCTTTTTCACTAGCTGGGCATTTATAAAAATATGTTTTGTTTCAAGACTGCATTGTTGGCCTTTTCATTTATGTAGTATTTCTGTAAGCTGATGTTTATCTAGAGCTGTGAGCCATTAAAATCTTACTTTCCTCATCTTTCATCCCTAAATGAGGAAGTGAAACCTGAAATTGGGCAACATTTAAAAATCTTCTCTAGAAGAGTTTCAAAAAACCACATTTTCTTCTGGTTCAAAAGTGTTCCATGGCCTTCAATTTTCTTTTGACTCTCCTGCAGTAAAAAGAAAGTACAGAAATGGCATCAATTATTTTTCTTGCCCAATTATCTCATGATCTCTTGAGCTTTTCTGAGTAATTCTATAGACTGAAGTAACTCCATACCATGCTGAAAAAATGCATGGATCAATAGCAGGAATGGCCTATATATTAAAAAAGGTGAGAGAAAGAGCTACTGATGGAAGATGGAAAATAGAACAAGCACAGCTTGTACAATCAAGGCTGTAAGACGACTTGCAAGAGGTCTTTGCTCCCTTAGTGTTTAGTAGCACTGTGGAGCTTTTATCCCCTGAAATAAATTACTACAGAATTCTGCAAGACACTTTACCTTCTTTCTTTTAAAAATATTTTTGCTGAGATCTGCATGTTCTAGAAGGGTTGTGCAGGTCTCACTATGAGGGAGACTGAACAAGGCACAAGGATATGAAGGAGGCTCCAAGAAAAAAACGATTTAGACTGCTCTTATCTGTTCTTAATGTCTGCGAGTTCTCTTCAAAGTGATACATGAAGAGTCCTGCTGCATGTTATATGAGACAGGGTTGTGTAGACTAGCCTTGATGGAAGAGCCACAGAAGTTGATGGCAGGCTGGGTAGCCATTGTGACCTTTCATCCTGATGGTCTTGCCTTGGGATATTTCAGTGAGACCTTTGATGTTCTACCTCATAGGAGATGAGTTCTGCCTCATGTTCTGCCTCAATCTTGCCTTGTTCTTGCTTTCAGATGAGGTAAGTGTTTAGATTAAATTATAATTGGAAGTTCTTTTGAATATAGTAATAGTGCTACTGTATTTCCCTTATGTTTCTTGTGCTGTTTGAATAGGAAAGGACTGAGACTTCTAGGTGGGAAGTCCTGCACGTGCAGGACTTTCAGACACCTCTCATGTGAAGCTGAAAACACACTCCTCTGCCTCTGTTTCATCAAGGAAGCCCTTGCAGCCTGGGACTCCTCATTTGCACCTCCATGCAAAAGACTTTGCAAATTACATTGTTCTTGTTCCGCAGGCATATGTGTGTGTATTCCTTTGCTGACTCTGGGCCAGCTTTGGTAGTGCTCAGCAAAGACAGGAACTGTGAAATGTGCCACACAAGTCCCTTTGTCAAGGACATTTTTCAGGCATTGACAAAAAATCCTGTTACCTCAAATGGTGTAAAATCTGTTAATAAGCCTGCTGGGGTTATGACATGGATGATTTCAGAAGGAGTTGCATCTCTGAAGTTTTTTTTTTCTTTTTTCTTTTTTTTTTTTTTAGTTGAGGGAAGGTAATCGCTTTTGATAGCTCCTGTTCTAAAAGTCCTGGAGGCACACTTTGCATTTTACTGTTTGAATTTTTCCTTCGAGATAGATTTATCTGTTTGGGGTTTTATTTAAGGTCCATCAGTGCTGCATCCTAGATGAAACTCCCACATAGAACTGAAATAGCCCAAGCTGCAAAGAGAAGAGAGAGTTGTTCTGGCTAGCAGGTACAATATTTTTGTGTGAGTGAGTGTATATGATATGTTTCTGTCTGTGGGTGTACCAAGAAACTGCTGATAGCAAACCAAATTTAAAGAGTTTCTTTCTAGGTGTGGTGTGTCTGCAATCACTGTTGTTTTTTGACTATGGAAGTTCTACAGCTTCTCATGAAAACTGTCTTCTTTACTCACAGCCTAACCACTGGCCTTCAGGGTTGAAAAAACATGACAAATCAATGACAGAAAATATGTTAACATTTATTCAAGCAGAACTTGATTGTATGTAATAAGCTGAGGTTTAGAAGCACCTAATTTGAGTAACAGCCCATTCTAAAGAACATTTTTCTCTGTCCGGTATAGTATCACCTCACTGATACCACTGTAGCTGCCAAGAAGCATCACAGCACCAGTATATTACTATGCTGCTGTTAACCAAGCGACCACATTTCTTGATGGGTACCAAGAAAATAAGTGAAGGTGCATTAATTTATAATATAATTAATAAATTAATAATAATGAAGGTGCATTAATTATATATCATTTTAATTACTGTAATTATTTCGAAGGAGTTCCTGTGTTTTCTGGTAGGTAAGTAATTTCACCAGTTAGAGTGTTGCAACTGTTTAAACATCTCTTGCTGCTATGAAGAGGTTCACAATGATATTCCATCAGAATTCAACTACATGGGAAAGGCTTGTGTTGATTGTTGAAGATTTGACCCCAGTCCCTTTAAAACTGTGCTGTGGGAGAATACTGTGTTTCAGTGATGGTTTAACTCATGGACAGTCTCAGTGGCCTTAAGCAGTACCATTACTTCCTGCCAATAGGCTCCTACAGGGGTCTCCTTCAAGGAGACACGCCTTCCTGGGAAGTCTGCTGGGGCAGGGGGAATAGTTTGCAATCTCCCACCCAGCCACTGAAGAAGCAACTGATCCAGCCATAATGTCTTGCTAAAATATCTAGACTGCTGGTTTTGTTTTAATTAAAAAGAAAAGTTTTCTTGCTTTAATACTGTTAAATAAATTCATCTGACTTTGGTGCTAGCATAACGTTTTGAAGCTGACTAGTGTAATCTGAGTACCTTGGAACACAAAAGTCCACATAGGAAGCAGCATTTAATGCCCCTGTATATCAGCAGAGATAGGTGTCTTGCCTCCCACCAGAGGGAAAAGTCGTCTTGTCCTGACTTCTTCAGTCTCACTGCTCTCTTTAGATGGGTTTGAGCCTGCTGCCACTTGTGAAACACTGGCATGCATTAAACATGTCACCAAAGTTAGTGTTGTATGATGTTGCTCCGGTCTCTGTTAGCTTTTCTTTAAAACTACAGGGAGATTCCAGTTAGGAGGATTGTCTGACAGGCTCATGTTGCCTGGGCTTCCTGGATAGATTCATCATCCTCATCAATCGGAAACCATGGGGAAGACTCTCATTTTCTAAGGTGACAGAGAAATCTATCACCCACATGAATTTAGGAAATCTATTAGAGCAGCAGAGATTTGCACACTTAGTAATATTCTTTTGATTCAGATGGTTTTTTTTCTGTGCCAAAATGAGTAATTTCTTTGAAGCAGGGAAACAGGACTAAAACAATTGTAAATCCCAGGCAAATAAATACTGTGGCAAGCAGACCTGCTCTCAAGTTCTTTTTTTTTCTGTTGAAACTACAAGCTGCATATGACTAATACCAGGATGCTGCAGTGCAGGTGTGCTCATGTGAACAAGATGCCTACATCTTCTTCTCCATAAATAGATACCCAGTCAGCAAGTCCAGAGGAGAATTCTCCTCCTAAAGGAGAATGCTCCACTTGGCCAGGAGAATCTCATAGCAAGCTCTGTGACTCTCTGGAGTCGATCTCCATGGGCTGGAAAGGGAACCTTGGCAGCTGGCTTGTGACATCTGGGCTAGTAGAGGCTATTTATAGCTGCGCCCTAGCTGGGTCACAGGGATCAGGAGGAGAAGACAAGCATTTACTAGGCATTATTGATCAGAGCAGGAACAAAAGCCACTGCATTTATGGTATACAGGAAGTTATCTCTGCTTTTTGATTGTGGGGTTGTATGGAGTGTCCGCCTGAGAATGAGTCTGCTGCCTTCCAGATGTAGTTACAGAGATGTGTCTCAAAAATGGCTGTCTCTGGTGGGTTTACAGTGCAGACAGTGAAGATGATCAAAATTCCTGAGAAGAAATGGGGGTACTGTGAAGTTTCCTCACAAAGGTGCATACAGCAGCTATAGGACAGAAGTGACAACAGACTCTCCTGTTATTTTAATCTCTGTTAATTCTGTTAATCTTAACCTTAACCTGTGTCTTAATCCCTTGCCCAGCCATAAAAGGCATTGTCTTTTCTTTTAGGGAAAAGTTTACCGTTTAAAAGAACAATTCACACAGTGAATGGCTTTTTATTTTGGTGTAATGCAGCTGAAACCATACAAATACAATGTGTCTGAAGGCAAGGCAGAGTGTTTTTTAACTAGGATTGCACACACTTTGCAGCATAACTAAATGTCTGTGGCCTTCCAGGTATCATGGAGTAATAATATCTCTCCAAAAGGGCAGTCAGGTTTGCACTCTCAGGTGGCATCTCAGTCTGGTACACCAAAGTCACTCCTCATCATGTCCATGTAATTTTCATTTTTGTTCCTGTGAAGCTGCCTGTACCCAGCAGAGGCACAGTGGTTGAATACCCTCTTAGTGCTGGAAGCTCAAGGGTGATGATTGTTTTTAATTCCAGCTTTTTGCTTTTTCCCCCGCTGCCTTGTAGCAGGGATTACCTGGCAGGAGTTACGTAAAAGGAGGCTCAGGAACTTGTCTGCTCTGTCTGTTGGTCTCAGGAACAAACATGCCTCCTCCTGGCCCCTCCTTGTGCAGCTGCAGGGCCTTGAGAGCATTGACCTGGTGGTCTTCAGCAGTGGACACAGGCATCAGTGTGGGATGGAGAAGGGAGAATGCTCTTTCAAGATATCTGTTTGTGAAAATGTCTGCATAAAGTATGTGGAAGTGAAAGCCTAACTTTTACCTTTGGAGGGATCTGGCCAGTAACGTGATGAGCTGGGTTAGTCTGATTGTGTGTCCCCCAACCCAGGGCATCTTTCTGGGGCAAGCTGACCAGAACACATTGTCCCTGCTCACATTGTGCTTTGCATGTGCATCATCAAATGCACACAAGGTTGAAGTGGCAAGTGTGCTACTTAAACACATATACACACTGCAGTAAAGCCTTTTATAACAACATGGGAATACAAATTATCTTTGAAATACTGCAGAAAAACTCTATTCTTTGAGCTAGTTTTCTGGTCTAATCTTCAGTGAGACCTGCTTAGGTAAGCTCTCCACTTTACCAGACAATCTATTTGCAATCAACAGGAGTATTACTTTTAGCAATGACTGAAGTAATAGTCAGCCTTTCATAAGGGCCCATGTGTTTACAAAAACAATGGTAGAAGTGGTAATTGTGGCTTGAGTGTTGCAGTGTGATGCACTCTGATGAAAAGGAAACAGTCTCCTGCAGAATGTGAGGGGTGTGTGTGTGTGTAACTGAGACTTTTTTAACCTTTCAAAACCAAAGTGCAGCAAAGTCTTTCAGGACAACTCTGCTAGCTTTAGGTTTCTTTCTGGTGCAAAATCTTACCCACAGCTCAGAGGTAGACAATAACCTTTCCAAAGCTTCTGTCTTTCCACATTTGCATTGTATGTTCATCTTAATTATCTGATCATGTACCATGATCTTGTAGTTCTTGACTTGAAATGGTGTAATCTTATTATATTAATAGCTGTTTAGCCTACAATACACTCCTGTATCAGAAAATAATTGTTCATGCTGCCTTGTAGACTTCATGAGAGGTCACAGAGCAGAAAGAAAATGAATTAAAGTCCATCAGGAAATATACACTATTTCACTAGGAACTGTGCCTATTATTTTACAGCAGAGGAGATTTGCAAACTAATGAATCAACTAAAGTGAACATTTCACTCCTCGGAGATATTAAGTGTACTAAATTGAATGTGCATGGCATAATGAGAGGTAAGAAGAACAGTGACTCTGATGCATACAGATATGATACTGCTGACAAGCCACCAATAGTGTTTGACATCTTTCACAAATTGGTTATAAAATGCAACCTGAAAAAGCCCTATTGGGTCTTTCTGAATAACAGATGCATATTAGCCTAGTGGCTGTTTCTAGTTGGTCATGAAATGAAAATTGTGACTGGCAATTTAAAAAACAAAACAAAACAAACACAAACAACAAGGCTAAGTGCTGGATCCTGCACTTGGATCACAACAACCCCATGCAATGCTACAGGCTTGGGGAAGAGTGGCTGGAAAACTGCCCAGTGAAAAAGGACCTCGGAGTGTTGGTCAACAGCTGGCTGAATATGAGCCAGGAGAGTGTATTCAGGTGGGCAAGAAGGCCAACAGCATCCTGGCTTGCATCAGGAACAGCATGGCCAGGAGCAGGGAAGTGATCATTCCCCTGTACTTTGCACTGGGAAGGCTGCACCTCGAATACTGTGTTCAGCTTTGGGCCCCTCAGTACAAGAAAGACATTGAGGTGCTGGAGCGTGTTCAAAGGGCAATGAAGCCGGAGAAGGGTCTGGAGAACAAGTTTTATGAGGAGCAGCTGAGGGAACTGGAGTTGTTCAGTCTGGAGAAAAGGATGCTGAAGGGTGACCCTATAGCGCTCTACAGTCACCTGAAAGGAGGTTGTAGCAAGGTGTATGTTGGTCTCTTTTCTCAAGTAGCAAGTGATAGGACAAGAGGACACAGCCCCAAGTTGCGGCAGAGGAGGTTTAGACTGAATATTAAGAAAATTTCTTCACCAAAAGGGTTGTCAAGTACCGGCACAGGCTGCCCAGGGAAGTAGTTGAGTTACCATCCCTGGAGGTATTTAAAAGATATGTAGACATGGCACTTAGGGGCATGGTTTTATTGGGACTTGACAGTGTTAGGTTTACGGTTGAACTTTATGATCTTAAAGGTCTTTTCCAACCTAAAAAATTGCATGATACTATGAAAAAAGAAAGACAGCTTTTTATGTCCAGGATAGTGTCACTGTGGGTCTGATATCTGATCAGACAGATGTCATCTGAAAATTATTTCTCTACATGCGTTGCATAGGCAATTTTATTGTTCTAGTTAAAGTAGTATAAAAAGTACTTAGCACCAATGCAAAGGAAGAAATCATATATGAACTGAAGAGTTTATTTAAATACATGAATTGATACTTGTATGCTGGAAAGGTAAAATAGAAGAGTGACTTATGACATCCATTTGCTGCACAAATGCACAAGTGCCATTGAGATGAGATCTTGGTTTGTGTGCAAGTACTGTACTGCTCTATACAGCTAGAGAGAAACTATGACTGGGATGAGATGGAGACTTCACAGAGGAAAAAACAGATTAAGATTTTGGCCAAAGAAATTATGCGGATGGGGCTGGCAGGGTCTTGCTCTAAAAAGCATACTTTCTTTTGTCTGCCAAAGGAAACTCTCTGGCAGTTCATAAAGTACGAGAATCATTATGTTCTGTGAACACAGCTATCTACCTCATTCGGGTTGGGGCTTCATTACCAATCTGCAGAGTGAAACGTTACTTTTGCATGTGTTTTGCACTGCTATCTCAGAAAAATGCAGGAAAAGTCATTCCTGGAAAGTTCTATGTGCCTCCACATGGATTTGTACCAAGTTTGAAAAAGTCCTTTCAACATCAGCCTTTAAAGTCTACCTTGAGGTATGTAAGGGAAATGAAACATTACCATAATGGTGAGAAGAGGCATTTGTTTCTGAAAGCTGGAGTTCCAAATATCTCCAAATATAATTAAATATTTCAAGTACCTTTGCACAGAGTTTCTGCAACTTACCAGTTTGTTTTCCTACAGGAAGACCTCTGAGCAACGCAGTTAGGCTGGCTGGATACAGAGGGAGAGACAGGAAGATTGAAATTAAATAGAGGCAGAGAAAGCTGAGCCTGAGGAGAGGGAATAGCTGTAGCAAAGGTCCCCAGAGACAGTAAAATAAAAGCTGCTTTGTCTAAACATGGACAGTCAGAGCAAATGCTTATTTGTTCAGGACCCTCTTCTGAAAAAGGTGCAGGGAATGGCAAAGCTTGAGAGTTTTTTGGCGTTACACTGTAAACACAGACCAAGGCGTGGTAAAAAATCCCAGGATCTGGAAGAAGGAAAGCTGGACAATAGATGTTGTCCTGATGATCAGTCTAATGTCTTGATCACCAAAAAGATCACCTAGTCTGATCACAGTGCAGATTCTGTGAATAACTTTTCACTGTTACCTCCATCTGTTTATCTTGGTACCTGTTACATGGAACGAGTCTCAGTGAAGCCTTTTTCTACCTACTGGCTATCCTCAGACCATGTCTTTACTGGTTAGCTGATGGTAGAGAGTATTTTAGATGCCAGTGTGAGCACTTAGAAAGCAGAAAGTACTGAGTCAGTCAATTCCACTAGGCTGAGAAATAGAAATTACTACAGATGCTGAGAAAATGACAACCGGATCAACAACTTCAGAAACTGAGATGGAGGGAAAATGAAAAGACTGAAAGCAGACTAAGTATGAATTGCAGTGTGGTGAGCACTGCAGTGGTCAGCTAGCTGTTGTCCACAGCCTTCTTTGCTGTTTTGCCTTCAACTCTACAGTCCTTTGACAGCAAGTCAGAAAAAAGGCTGGCAGGAAGAGCATCAGGCTGATCCCTGGGTCAAGGGATAGACCAGACTTGTGTCTCACATTATCATTTATTTGGAAGGTAATCTAACTACTTTGTGTGTGGCAAAAAGGGACAAAATAAAAAATCAAATCCATCAATTCTTTGTTTATGAAAGAGGAATCACTAATGCATTTCAGTAAGTGTATTAGTTATAGTTAATTAATAAATTGTAATGGTTCATTTGGAGCTGTTCAGTACTAAAGTATAAACACACTGTTTTGTTTGTGCAAGTACCACTTTGGAATATCATGTGATACCCTCCTGAAGGGTTGTTACATTTTTATTACAACTTTAACAGGAGGAAGTCAGGGGTTTTTTTTTTTGTCTGAAAGGATTGACAAAATCCTGTGGCATTTACAAAAAAAAACTATGAAAAAGTGCAAGTCATCAAAACCATCCTGTGATGTCAAGAATTCTTAGAGTGAAAGACAAAAAAGAAGGTGTGCAGCTGATCCATCATTGACTGCTCTTGTTCCTTCCTGCTTGGTCCATCTGGTTGCTAAATGTCCCAAGACCATTGTTTTGTTTTCACCCAGACCTGAGAGGGGAAATTTACATTCCTGCTGGGTTTAAACGAAGTTGCAGAAGTTATTTCTGTACAAGATAATGAGCTATGTGTAATGAGTTTGAGGTTATGTTGTTGGGAGTTAGAAAAACTCATGGATGATTCAGTTGATTTTGCAAGGCATTGTGGAATGGAAATGTGTTGCAGTAGCATTGAAAAAATCCAAACAACTTCTAGAGATCAGTGGGTTATGTCTGGCTCTAGAATACGTACTCCTTACTTGCTCTTGTGTTTGAGACTGAACTAGCTTCTTTGTAAAATGCTGTTTAGTGATCATTCATCTGTCACTTTGTCTTAGCTGCAGCTTGCACCCTTCAGGACTGCAAAACAATTGTGCTGCCATTGTGCAAGTCTACAGATGTAGTCTGTTCCCCTTGCTGCCATGTTTCTTCCACCAGTACGAGGTAACCCACCTGGTCAGGCTGGGTGCTTTGCCCATCTCCTGCCTCTGTGGGGAGTGCACCTCCTCCTCAGTGGAAAGAGAAGCCTTTCCAGAGGCAGGGGGAGTGGAAGAAGGTCCTGAATGGGGGGAAGGAGAGAGTTGGCATCATGGTGGTTTTCTCACATTCTGACAGGGATTACTTTCTCTTGTTCTTTCTCTAGGTGCTACTAAAGACATGGGAAAGATGCTGGGTGGCGATGAGGAGAAAGACCCAGATGCTGCCAAGAAAGAAGAGGAACGACAGGAAGCCCTCAGGCAAGAAGAGGAAGAGAGGAAAGCCAAATATGCCAAGATGGAGGCTGAAAGAGAAGTTATGAGACAAGGGATTCGAGACAAGGTAAGCTTTCAGCACACACTTGGCAACTTATAATGCTCAGTGGAGAACTACTGTTTTCACCTGATTTGTGACCATTTCACTGAGCAGCTGGATAGAGCTAGGTAATTACTTTGCCACACTGAACTTTCTAATCCTGTGCACTGTCCCTTGAGGTCTGTCCCTGTTTAGACACACCTCTCACATGGAAAAGCCCTGCAAAGTTGAAAGAGAGAGTGAAGGTGAGGTGAGAAGAATGCCTATTTTTCTTATAATCCCTTAAATGCTCACATTGTTTTAAAAATTAGAGGTTTCTCTGTCCCTATGTGGGTGCTTTCCAAGCTTGCATTTATGGTTTGTGAGAGGTGTCATAATTCAGTGTGTTTCTGAGAGATACAGTCCAAATATCTTCTGTATTGCTTCCAAGACTTTCTTTGTGTTGACAGATTAAATGGGACAAATCTACTCTGCTTTTCATATTTAAGCTTCCACTACTCACAGGAGATTCATCTGAAAGAGAGTTTCCTTTATCTGAAGGACTTAACCATTGGGAAGCAGTGTCTTCTACTTAAGTTGATTCTTGTAATGATACAATTTGATGTGAAAAGGAAACTAGTAATTTGAGAATTCAGAATAAGATTGAAAAGAAATGTACTAAACAAACCTTTACTAGAGCAATGAGCTTAATTTAAGCTAGCTGAACCCATTGTTACCGTACCTTAGCTTTTAGGGATTGATGTGTGGAGGGAGAAAGCAGTTTTGCTGCTTTGCTCTCAAGACCATGTCAAAATTTTCTCTTTAAAATAACTTAGTTTTATAGTAAGAGGTCCTACAGCTCAGATAACTTGGAAAGAAATGTGGGTAATAGTTGGAGGAGGGGTTTCTGAAGATGAAGGCCTGTGTGTTGACTTACATCACATGCCAAAGAGCATTAGAAAATACCTGCAGACAGAATGACAAGTCCTACTCGGTAAAAGAGAGGAATATTAACTGGCCCCTAAGTACATGTTCGTGAAAAAGTTTCAAAGTCTCATTGCAGAGCTGAGAGTCACTGTCCATAAACAAAACTATGTCTGCACTGAGCTGAACTTCTGACCCAATCCTTATGATTCAGGAAGGAAGCATGGATGAATTGTTCTAGTGGCATAGTGCACCTTGTAAAGAGTCTACCTGTGACACTGCCAGAGAAAGGTATTTATATGAAAAGGGTATTAGTTACAGACAGACAAATTCAGAACCCCTATCTGGTCAAAATTTGTTGGTTTTATAATGTATTTAATCAATATATATCTAGATATTGTAATATATTAATATAAACATATAAATGTGTGCAATATATGTTTAATGTATATTTACAGGTGCAACTGTTTCTAAGCAGTGACATAGATCTGCATTAGACATGAGAGAAAAAGAGTAATGAATTTCTGAGTTGCAGGCAGATGGGCTTATGACTTCTTTTCCCCGGTAGCTGTCTCTTCTTCTAGACCACTGAAGTGTTCCCAGAGGTAGATGGTGGTTGCATTTTTCTTGCTGTTGGGCAAACTGCTGTAAAAGCATTTAAGAAATCTGAGATGCCCTCTGTTACAAATCTGAGGTAATCTACACTAAAATTTGCACATTCATGAGTAGGATACATACAGCCTGAGCTTGAATGAAATATCCAGCCAGTGGGGATTTCCCTGGGATAACGTCAGCTACCTAGACTTTGCTGAGTCAGGCTGAGTACTGGGTGGTGAAGTCTCTTGGAAATGCATTGACTCCTGAATGATATGGCAGAGGGTTGGCTCTGAAGAGAGAGTAAACAGGGATGCTTGTAGGAATGTTACTTGACCTCAGTCAAAGCTCTGGATTGCAGTTTTCTAGTGATGTGGTGGCTTACCTTGGAGATTAGCAACAGGAAGTCATGCTTTGGGGAGTGCATCCAGCTTGTGAAAACACAGGATCTCAGTTCCCTGTGGTTTTCTTTCTCCTGTGGATAATCCCAGGTAGCATCCATTTGAAAGATTAAGCTGTTTTCTGCAGAATCAGGGAAGATGGATAAAGCTGTAGAAAGGACCTGTATTTTTTTTAAGATGGAGAGTTCCATGAAAGAGGGAGATTACTTTGTCCTGACAAAAAGATGGATTTGATGATATACAAGTACTGTGAATTGGTGGCTCAAAATGTGAAACAAATGTTAAAGGAATAGAAAAAAAGGGAAGGATCATTTCCTCCATTACTTGTTTATTTAGAAATTATATTACTTTGCCAACTCTAGTAACAGCAGAAATACAAAGAAGGAGAAAACAGAAGTAGAGATTCTACAACACAAGTTGTAGTTAGCAGGTATGAATTAAATCCCATAAGTATTAAGTATTTGAGATCTCCTCAACGATATTTGCTTATTTCTCACTCAGAAAGTTACTCCCTTAGTGCAGCTTGCAGGATGTCAGGGAAACAGACTAGGGAATCATGGCTTCAGCAGTCAGTTAATATGGTAGATAAGGCTTACAGAAAGGACAGGCTCATCATGTTTGTTGTTTTGGACTTTTTTCCTGGCTCTTCAACAAGTGTAATGAATACACTCTCTTATTTAGGACTTCAGGAAATGTGGGAGCTATGTCAGAGTTTGAAAAGAATGATGACAGATGTCACAGATACGTTCCAGCATGTGCTAACTTCAGGTTTTAAATCCAATCTGTTAAATTGAGATACATATGCCCTCAGCCCAGCGTTGCAGCTGGGCATAGAAATGACTTAGGAAAAGGGTAGAATGAATTGTGCAGCAATCAAGTATTTTTTTTTTCTAAAAAAATAGGCAGCATTTTCATTTGGACATTAATTTTTAAGGATGACATTTGAACATGACATTTTGAAATAAGTGGACCACCGATTGTCTGGCAGCTCCTACTCAGTATTGAAGTCCAGCATCTGATACTGAAATTTGATTGAAAGAATGTAAGGAACATAGCTGGGGTGTACTCCACTTTCCTTCTACCCAAAGGTACACATATGCGTCTTGCTTTCTGGTCTGATCTGGGCTTGATCTCAAACATACTGCCTCACAGGTCTTCTGGGCCCTACCACGGCTGTCTCTGCGGAGAGGTGCCACACCTGGCCAGCATAGGCAAGACTGCCAAGAGGCCTTCACTGCACTTGGGTTTGGTAGGCCAGTGCCTGTTGCCAGCACCATGGTGGTGGGGCTGTGGATAGCTAATATCCCTGTTACCTTGCTAACACCAAGTACTATCAGCTTACTGTGCTAGAGCAGCCATCTTGTTTCTCTTGGATGGAATACTGCCTTCTATAAACATATGAACTTGTGTTATATACCTGCATACCTCACCAGCAAAAGCTAATTACTTTCTTCGTGTAATGATCCATAGTTATTTATTTATGTAATTAATTATTTACATCACTGTGGTAGAATCCAGTCCTGAGAGAGCCCTAGTACATACTCTGTAATTAACACTCTACCTCTCTCTTCTGCTAGTGAGACAATGCCTGTAGTTTGGCTTCCTGCAAGTCTTACATGTGCTTTAGACTGTTGGTGTTGCTCAACCCATCCTGAAAAGCAGCAAGAGTTCAAGGCCATCCTCACAATTGTGGGTTTCAACCAAAAAGGATATAAGTGTGATCCTCTGTCCAAATGGCTTGGCTTCAAGACAGAATTTATGTTCAAATTTAGGTGATGCTTGAGATGGAGCATGAACAGCTTCAGTAGCCATTGTATACTCAGTGTGGCCCAGTTTGTCATTGACTAGCCTTATGTGCTATGAGGAATAAAGCAGACGTTTTATTATATTGATAAGGATTCCTGCTCTCCAAATTGAGCATGAAATCTGCATGAGAAGTATGGAAGAGTGGCAAATGGAAAATTCAAATGCTAGAAGAATTAAGGTTGTCTCTACAATTGTAATGACCCTGTTGGGTGCTGTGTAAAGATTATGGCACAGTGCTTAAGGCATGGTCATACGTTTATGCTTCTAGGAACCTCAGCTCGCTCATTGAACAAGATGAGGTCAACTGTTTTCTCAATAAGCAGATATTAAGTATTTCTTCTCTGACACACCTTACACTGTATGTTCTCAAGCTCGTTTACTATGCTTTATCCAAATTCTGACAGCAATATAATGAATTTCCTGGTTTCAGGGTTTAATTCCTTGTTATTGTTATTGTGCTTTCACTAACGTAGTTGATGAGTTCATCCCAAGCCCAGTTTCTTCTGCGATTTATCTGAGTGTGAGACAAAGAATTTTGTTGAGTTTTTTCTGTTTGCAAAGTACAAAAGCAGAAGGGCCGTTATGTGATTAAAGCGTTGGTGGCAGAAGAATGTTAACATCTTGTTGCATCAGTGAGCCCCTATGGCGCAGTAAGAAATGCTCCGGACTTCCTTGTCCCTTTTTTGGCAATAGGGAAACGTTGAAGTCTAGGGTTTGATATTTGTTCCTGCAGGCAGCTTATCACACAGCATGAAAATGTGCAGTCCTTGTTCTGTTTAATTGTGAGTCCTTCTGTCTCTGAATGTGTGCCTTTAATTCTTGCCATTTTTCTTTTTGAGTCATTAGATGCTGTCAGTGGTTAGGCAGTAACATTCTCTGCAGTATTTGGAATTGTCCATATTCCAGGAAAACCATGAAAACTGTTCAGATCTTTGTAGATACTTAAGATGTAATTTCTAAGTCTTCTGTGGTTTAAGGTAGATGATGTTGGCATTTACTTCAAGAAAAGGGAGAACATTTGTTTTGCTGGCAATGGGAAAAGTCCTAAGTTAAGGACTTTGTTCTCTTCAATGAGAAACTGTTCTCATAATGCTACTTTTTTTCTTTCCTTTTTTTTTTTTTTTTTAAAAAAATCTGATTGCTGAACTCACTTTTGGCACTAAATCACTCAGACAAAAAAGCAATTAGGATTTATAGCCGCAGTCCTAGATTCTTATGTGAGATAATCAACATGCAACATCATATAATTACTTGCTTTTAATATTTAATTTCCATATTTCCATATGTAACTGGTGTATAGCTGTGAAAATCCTCTTCTTAGGGCAGGAAAAATACCGGAAAGTGAATCGGCTGTGTTCTCCTGCAGTATCAGACCTTTGAATCTAAGCTCCAAGCTCAGGAGTTTAAACTTAAATTTGGTGAAACTTTGTTGCTACAAAACAGCTTCACAATGTTAGCTGAACTCTTGGGTGTTAGCACATCTGTGGGATGTTTCATTCTTGTCTAACTTCAGACGCAGGTATTGCCAAGGGCTTTAAAAATTCCTGCATAAAGGGATGAAATTTCCCTGCCTGAAAATGCAATTTTGAAAATATAGTCTTCCTTGTGAGGAAGAAATATATACTACATTTTTCACTGAAGACTATCAACAACTGAAAAAAGTGCAGAAATTATATTATTGGCATGTCAAAAGGTGAAGGATCTCAAACAAAGAAAAGATTTTCCTCAGCAACAAATCATGTTCTGTAATTCAAATAATAAGATTTGTATCTCAATGAACAGAAACAATCTGTCTGATCTCTTCCCTTTAAATAATTGATATTATTGATATGTAAATTTTCATCCAGCATTTATGATCTAATGAAGCTGTGCCTACTGTTCAGATTTTCAAACATGTATATGTGTTGTGTACATGGAAAGGTATCATTAACTTGATTTTTCTCCTCCTGCTTTCACAATGGCTTTTGATTCAAGATAAAAAGCAAACAAAGGAAAAAATTCCTTGCTTAGTTTAGTTCAGTGCAGATACTCTATGTGCTATAGACCAAAGCGTATTTACAACTGGGTCACAGGCTATGAGAAAGCACTAGGCTTGGCTATGGCACTCCCAGTGTGATGATTTGCAAGACAGATTATATTGTACCATCCAAGGAGTGGGCTCTGGTGTGAGTGGGAACAGCCAGTAAGAATGCCAGTAAGAATGACAACTGAGAAGAGTTGCACTCTTTGCAGCAATTAAGCCCTGGGCTGTTCTGTGTGAAAGAAGGCTGCAAGGGCAATGTCCTGTGGTGTTTACTGTGTTCTGGACACATTTGATTCATTCGTTACTGAGGACAGTGGAAGCTAGTGTAAGTCCAAGCACAGTCAGAAGAAGACATTTGCAGGGTGATTGAAGAGCACCTTAACCCTGCAGATCATTTCATATTGGTATTTGGGGGCATTCAAGGGGATAAAGGGATTTGACCAGGACTAGACTTCTGACCTCATGGCAGAACTTGTCCCCCAGACAGTTGTATGCAAGGATGTCTTGACTGGCCTGTATGGCCTCTGAGACAGACTCTTGAGTTTCCTCATGTTTTCTCCATAGCTTAGAATGTAGCATCAAAATTGTTTCAGGACTACAGCCCTTTGCAATTCTACTGAACCACACATTTCTCTCCTCTAACACTTTCAACCTTTGGAAATTCCAACCAGGTTTAATTTTCTGCTTTGGCATCTCCAAAGAAGTCTCCTTGTCTGCAAGGCAACAACTGTCTTTTGTGAACAGGATGAACAAACTGGTCTCCTCCACTAAGAGGAAGCACAACTAGGAAGCCAAAGGTTAACAAAGTTATCTGGTATGCCTAAATTCAGGATTCTCTCTTGAAAGTCGAAAGAGTGAATGGTGCCTTCCCAGGTGTGCTTTTCAGCATAGAACAGGGTTTGATCTACTTGCTAAGGACCTCCAAAGCCATTATTAAACATAGTAATCTTTAGAGTGATTTTAGGGAATGTATTCCTGTGTAATCCCTGTACTTTTATCTTTATATTCCCTTGGATGTTCTAGGATATGCAATATGTCTTAGTCTTTGTGAATCCGGACACCTGCATGTATAAAATTCTCTAGATGGTCTGAATGAAAGTGTGTGTGCCAGGTCTCATCTCTTTGTGTGAAACTAACAGAGCTTTCCTGATGTGAAAAGCTGCCTGGATTCCTTCCTGTGCTGTAGCTTTAGGCCATTTTTAAAATTTAGAGAAGGGAGGCACTATTAGCCAACCGTTGTAGCTCAGAAGCAAACTGACATCTTTTTCATCTGCTTACATAATAGTTAGAGGTTCAATTATTTAGTGGAACTCAGCAAGTTCAGTTTCCAGCTGCTGATTGCTCCACTAATAGCTTTTGGAGCTCATTAGTCGGTTTCTTTGTACAGCTCTGCCTTGCTCTAACTTCACTTCTATGTTTCACGGTAATCCAAATCTGCACCAGTAGATGTCACTTTGGATACCTGCTAACGAGATCCGGCTGGGTGATGCTTCTGGAGTTACTGAAATGTCTCTTGAAATTCAGCCTTTTTTTTCTGCTGTTATGCAGTGACTAGGGTGTCTTGTAGAGTCATTCGTCTGAAATCCTCACTTAAAGAACTTTTGTCTCACTGAGCTGGCTGGCAAAACCTATGCCCATTGCTAGCATGGCGCTGAGCAAATTCACCCACTCAGGACTGGGTGCAAAATAAACCCAAGTGGTTGACATACAGTGATTAGTGCTGGAATTTAGCCACAAAGGATGTCTGAATGGTGTCTCAAGGCTTCCTGGCTGTAACCTATTGAAACTCCAAGCATTTGGGTCACCTGCTTGGAAAGACAAGAAATAGGGACTCCAACAAATAGCCTTCTGCAAGTTCTCTTCCAGTATCATTGCAACTGAACCTCTATGGCTGAACAGCTAGACATTACTTCTCTGCTGGAGGTGCTGTTCTGCCACCTCACAGTCCAATCTACGCTTCTGGCCCTCATACCAGGGTGCCCCATTACCAGAAGATCTATTTGGAAACTAATATCCAACAATTTTAATTGACAAATTATTCTGTATTCATAATAAGGAACTCTTCAGTACAGCCCTTCTTCACCCCATCAGTTATTTATTTATGTTACCACCAGAGGAGGAATGCACTAACTATTTGTAATTAATTGTCTGATCACACAGTACACCTTCTCTCTCTTTTCCTGTGCCTTTTTTCTCTGATTGAACTGCTGTTTTAGCAGCATTCCTTTTTTTTTTTCAGAGCTAGCATAGACTGACTACATTGCCAAGCAAGAATGTGTAATCTATGAAGCACTGCTTTATTTCTACAAAGCATCATTACTATAGGGAAACAGTATGCACAGCAATTATATAGTAGCAAATTTATATGCATAGACACACATATAAATGTGTACAGAGACAGTCTGAATAGATTTTCTTTAATCAGAAAGATTCTTTTTCTTTGTGTATAGGAGAAGATTAATGCAAAGGGAATGTCTGCATCATTGACAAAGTCTTACTTCATTCCAGTTTCAGTGGCAGTCTGCATTCACTCTGCCATGTCTAGTCCACAGCTGGAGGAAGTCTGTGAGGGACCTGCCTTTCTTCAGGCCACTAGCAATGTTTAACATCTGCGTAAAAAGTCTATTGAGTTATAGCTTATTGAGTAGTAGCATTCACAGTCACCCCTATGCTGACAGGTCAAATCCACTGCATGAAGAAGGAAAGCTACCTATATATGTGCTGGATCCAGAGTTCTCTTTTTGCAAAGGCTGCAGACTTGTCTTAGCCTGCTTTTCCAGTAGAGCAGGCACAGCCCACTGTCTACCTGAGTTTTGGCTGGAGTCATTCATGCTGGCTCTCCAGAACAGGAACTGCCCAAATCTGTGCAACTGGAACTAAGGACCTGTATGGGGAAAACAATGGTAGATCTTTTTACTGGATTTCTGCCTGGACTCCCTGTGAGAAACATAAAGGTAACACTATGCATTCACCTCTGAAATAGCAGTTAGCTCTGTTTTTGCCTTTTTGATAATCCTTTGAGATTGTAAGTGTTTCTTGTTCACATCAACCAGCAAGACAAAGCTGTACGGAACAAGAGCTTTTTCCCAAGACATCTCCAAAATCTATTTTTTAAATTATTATTATTTAATTTAGTTATATAGAATCATAGAACAGTTAGGGTTGGAAGGCACCTTTAAAGGTCAGCTAGTCCAACCCCCCTGCAAGGAGCAGGGACATCTTCAACTAGATCAGGTTGCTCAGAGATATATACATTATATATGAGAAATATCCTTTATATATGTTGTATAATGTATAACATATTATACAATATATTATATTATATATAAATTATTTAATTGAATTATTATTAATTTTTGCTTAGCAGTACTGCTTGTGATTTGCAGGTGGAGAAATTGAGCAGCTTACCCAAAATGATGCAGTGGTTGAGTAGAGAATTTATTTCCTGAGCTGGACGCCTAGGTATAGTCTGACCCTTGTGCAAATAAGGTTTTTTTCTCCTCCCAAAAATCTAGGCACCTCCATGGGCAGCAGTTCATGACAGAAGTTGACAACTTAGAAGTGAATACCATCGCAGAGCCTGTATGACCCACATTCCCATTGCTGCTAGTGTCTCGAAGTCGCTGCCATGCCCACACCCTTCCACTTGGAATTTCTTTAACCAGTATAGCCAAGACCACATGGAATAATTTCTTGGCTAAGTCTTGACAAGGACATGAATGCATCACTCTGCAGAACAGCTTATTTGCTGCTCTGCTGCTTTGAGAAATAAAATATTCTTTCCTCAATGGAAAAAACCCTTAGTCAGGATGGTATAAAATTTGGCTAATTGGCTGGAGGAACTCTGAGTTTTTTCTAACACATGCTCCCCAAATATATTGATTCATCTCATCTTTAAGGGTAGACAGTTCTGTCCTGGATCATGCTGCTTGTGTCAACCTCAAAGTGCAGACAATGGCGGGAGAGTAATTTGATTAGTACCATTGCCTCTAACAAGTACAACTACACAATTTTTTTTTCACGTAACTTCTTTTTTTTTTTTTCCTTAGCATACAAATCAGGTGAAAGAGGGAGGGCTTGTACAGTTGTAGGTTCTTTTTTTTGTCAAGCTAATTCAAGTACTGTGAAGATCACCAAACAGAATTTAAAGGTCTATTCCCTTTTTGCTGCAGCCGAAGAGCTCCCATTACTGCTTAAATTCAGGCATTAGCCACATCATGTCTTTTATACTGCCAGTTTGTTTTCTGAGTCTTGAACAATCAGATAACTCACCAGGACTGAAGGAGACCAGCAGACTTAGCCTTCTTGAGAATGTACCCTGGTGCCTTCACAGCTTAGCTAACATATGCTTTTTGTTGAAAGTTATCAGAGCCCGGCTCAGCCTTTGAAATGCTGCTTCCTTAGAGCAAGATGTGACTTTGTGCTGGCCCCACCATGAAACTCTGCATCTGTTCAGACACCACTTTGTGGTTTTTGGGATTTAAGACTGTCAGGGAGAATTAGTCACCCCACGTGCCTGAAAGAAGAAGGTCTGATACAAAGCCAGATCTGAGATCATGTATGGTGATAAAGTTTGGGGCATACTTAACTTGTGGCAGTTGTGTAGCCTTTGCCTGCTGTGTGTCTTTATTCCCCATGGATGCTTGTTGCTTATGGTTAAGCTGAGAAAAGGAGAGTTTGCATGCCCCATTCCTAGTGAGTGCTGATTCATATGGCCTTCCTGAGGGTCTGAGACAGGCCTTAGGAGTTCTTTTCTTTTCCTCACGTGCCAACGTTCAGGCAGCCATGAGCAGAGCTGACTTAATCTTACCAGATTACAGTGCAAGGTGCCCTGTCTGGGGCTCCAGGCGAGGGCAGCCCTCTTGCTGATGCAGCAGAAGGGCTGTGGCCTTCCTTTAACTGTGTTAGAGTTTGAGTGAGACAGACTGGCTGCTACTGGGGGAGAAGTATAGTATCTGGGGAAACATTTGCCCTTTCATCATTTCATTGAGCATGGCTTTCCAGAGTTTCCTTTGCGTTTTAGCACAACCTTGAGTCCTGTCTCTGCTGTAAGCTCCTACAGCACATAAGTATACCTGCTCCTGCTGGGAAGCACAGACCCAAGTTGTTCATTATGTGTTGAGAGGGAGACTTCATGGAGGAATTGCTTTTCTTCAGTTAGGAAGAAGGGAGGAAGAATGCAGCCTGCCAGGTCCAAGCCACCACATTCAAATTCCCCAGCATTTCCTGAAACTGTTGGCATGGTCTTCGAAAGACCATCAGCCTATACCAAGTACTGTGGAGCAAGTACAGTGCTTTTATGCTCTTAGTCACAGGCAAACCTCCAAGCAGCCCATTAGAAATTTGGAGTCATAATATGGCTGAGCTGACTTTTAAAACTGGCATCATATAGGTCTGTAGGATCTCACTAGTAATTTTACAGCTGCAGGATTATTTCTAGCATGTTCAGTCATAGGGATGTAAAACTCAGTCTCCTTGTTAAACAGGCTGACTCTAAATTAGAGAAAGGATTCTTCAGCTAGACATCAAACCAGAAAGATAGTCCAAGCAAAGGCCTGATGTGGGAACCATAGCTGATAAATCATCCCTTGAACAAAACTCTTCATCAACTCAAATGCAGAAAGCACAATGGGGCTTGTAGGTGGTTTTTATTCAGGACTTGTATGAATTATTTCCTTCTTGAAAATTTATTCCAGCTACTGCCAAGAAGTTTTGGGGATGGAGACAGAGCATTTCCTTGACTTCACATAGGGAAGTCAGTCTGATGCTGTTTAACAGAAGTAGGCTTACTTTAGTTAACTTCTAAAAATTTGACATTGCTTTATAAGTCAGGAAGTGCAACACCAATGCCTTCTATCTGTGTGGCAGCTCATGTTCCAGCCTTTGCAAATCTGTCCTTTCTAATTTAGAGAGCCAGTTCTCATTCTGACTATGCTGTCTCTTTCAATAAAAGAGGCAATAAGCTGTACATGCTCTTGAAACAGTCTCTCGGTCTTGACGTGTGCTTTTACTCTTCATTTACCTTTCTCCTGTGTCTTGCAAAACGATGCAGATTCCAGAGGAGGAGCTGAGGACCACAGATCAAGCTGACAGCTGCAAAGGAGGCTTTATGTCGAATTCTTGCTGAGGAAGTCTGATTTGGACAGTGAGAGGGCTCTGGACTCATCTTTCTACAGACATTTCAGAAGCAGTTATTCCATCACAAACCCAATGGTTTTCAATGTAGGGGTAGGGTGAGAATATATGTTCTATTTCTTACAGGTTGTTGCAAAGGAAAATAGTGTGCTGTTGTTAAATTTCAATGCATGGTGAAAGACTCACATTCTCCTCCAAGAAATTTGCTAGGGAAGGGTGATCTGCAAAAAGAAACAAATGCAAAAGCACTGGTCTGCTTTTGGATTAATGGCCACTCTTCTGTCTCTCAGATCGGGTGTTTGGCAAGTGGTTTAAGCTGATTCTGTCCTGGCACATTCTTTAGATGTGGGTTTGGAGACAGAGAGAGGAAAAGGGTGCTTCAGGGCTTCACTTTTGACAGGTAGTGGGAGAATCTCAGATCAGAACCTGCCAAGGTGTGCCCGGAGATATGGATATCCTTGCTCCTGCAGGGCATCTGACACTGTGCGGGAAAGGAGCAGGAATCTGGCTCAGAACTGTTCTGGAGGCTCTTTTCCTTTACAAGTGTGTGTGGTCGCTTGTTTAAGCTTCCATTTGCTCAGAGATTTAGCACTCAACCTCGTTTGACAGGCTTAGTGAGTGTCAAGGAGAAAGGCCTGTCACTTACACTAGCCATAATTTGCCTCTGACTCTGATATGTCACATTAGAGCCTGTGTAAAAGGCACTCTGCACCCTCCAGACTCTTTGAGAAGCTGGAGTCACAGGTCTGTTCATTGACATTTTTGGCAAGAATCTCTGAGCGAATTTGGTTGGCAAAAGCAATCACAGTTATGGGGCAAAAGCAATCACAGATTATGCGAGAATTTCTCAACACACCAACATTTGTATTGATTTTTCTCTTCCACTTGTTCACTTGTGCTGTTTAGGTGAAATGGTCAATTCATGTTCCCAGCACTGCTTTTTATCTCTGCTTGCCTCACAAATGCAGAATCAGATTTTTAAACAAACAGACAAGACTGTATTCTTCTCCTTCAATGACTGGTCCTGAGTTTCCAAAAGGCAACTTCTCCCTGCAAAATACAGCTACTTCTCAAGAGCAAACCTGGGATTTTTTATTACTGAGAGCACTTACAGAGGCATCAGGGAAAGGAGAGAAGGCAGGGTGCTTTGCCTTAGATTCAGCACTCCCATACTGTGTCAGAACTGGGAACTGACCTGTCTAAAACATTTCTGTCTCTTAAATTTAATGCTCCACATGAACATATGAATGTTAGAGGTACCACATGACAGGTAACAAGAGCAAATATTTGACAGTAACAGAGTTTGAACCCATTAAAATAATTTAAATCTGCCTAACAAAATTATGAAATGACACCTTTGAGAAAACTTCTTTGGTGAAAAGTTTTAGGCTCAGTGACATTGTATTTTTTAAGAAGTCTTGCCACTTGGATAGTTTTGATATTTGTTTCTAGTCCCAGTGATTTGGGAACCCCTTTTGTTTTTCCTGTATTGTTGATACATATTATTGAAGTGGGCAGAGACAATATTTGAAATCCTGGCAGGAAGTGGTGGTTCAAAGCTCCTCCCTGCCTATTTCTACAATGTATATCTTGGCAAGTGTCTTAACCACAGAGCACTGTAAATAAGAGCACTGGCGTAAGCTCTGTGAGAGATTGTGATTTGTTGTCTGCTTTTAGTAAAGATGCCCAGAAAGGAAAAAATTATGCTTCAGGCTTAGTGAAATGGTTTATTTGACTGACATGGACTATTTTCATCTAGTGGCCTGAAGTAGTTTAGAAAGAAATTTGAATTTTTAATTCAAAAACTAAATGTAAAAATCAATCAATTTATCTCAAGTCTGATGTGAATGGAGTTGAAGAATCTGCTATTAGTTTACTGATGGTGGGGGTAATTCAGGTGCAGAGAAACCACTAAAGATACTTTGTCTGTCCTGATAGCACCAAACAACACGAAGTCCATTCCTATATCTCACACATACACCCTGCAAGCTTTTAACACAAAATATAACTCTGTCTGTTTAGGAGAATTTCTTGACAGTTGCTCAGTGAGGAGTCATAGACAATGTGGTACTGTTGTTCATGTGTAACTTTGTACATGATTCTGACAAAGAAGGCTGAAATAAAAGGTTCAAAGCTTCAATACCAGGTAAGCACAGCTTTGAAGGAGTTTGGTAAGAACTCCACAGGACAAAACTATGACTCTTCCCTAGTGCAGCTGTCTTGCAACAGCCTTGCACAGTTCCTGTTCTCCAGTCTTTTGTAATCAGAGCTTCATGGTTGTAAAGTAAGGTTGTTGCGTAAAAGATACTAAAAATGGCACAGCTGCTCTAATTAAAATCAAACCTAAAAGCTCTGAAGTGTTGGCTAAGTGGAGTAACGGTTATTAAAGCACCTGGGTCTTGCTAGGAGATGCCAGGTTTCTCTCGCTTTATTGTACTCAAGGGCACCCTGAACAACTTCACAACAGGAATGAAAAATCAAACTGGAAGCTGCACAGTGGGATTCCTGTGGAAACAGACTGATTTCTAAAGTGGCAAAGAGTTAACAAAAGGCTACATTGGATTGATTTGTCATGATTCTGATGAATAAAACAAAACACCGTCTTCACAAGTCTGATTAAATCAGGTAATCTATGCACTTTCTAGTGATTGTGCTCTTAAATGCAGCTCCCCTTCTCTAAAAACCTGCAATGTAGTCCTGATCATGGTGGCTAAAACTCCTGATAGTTCCTGGTTTACAAAGGTAGAACTCAAAGGCAGGAACCTCATTTGTGGTTATGGGTAGTGCTTGGGAAAATTTGAGAGTTGCAGTGGCTTTATAATCTGCAAAATACAGTAAGTACCACCCCGGTGAGCAGCCTTGTGCTTTCTAAAACAGAAATTATGGTGCTGCTTTTGTGACAGGGTGAAAGGTGAAGTAACACTTAAGAATAGAGATAAATTAACCTCCAATGCATCCTGGAGAAGTTTCTCAGTCTCAAGAAGTAGCCTGGCTTCTGTTTCAACAGTTGTCAGAGTTAGGGCTGTAAGATTATTCGTTTGTTCTGCACAGTCCCACATGAGAAAGGCAGCATGCACTTGGTGTCAGGGCTATCCCTGTCCTGGAGACACTGCTAGATGTGCCAAAGTGAAAGGAAATGCACATGCAGAGAAAGGGTGTGATGTGGGCTAGGTATATGACAGGGTCTGGGTCACAGACTAGTGGGTGGTTTCCCTCATCTTGCTTGAAAAATTGGTTTATGATCCTACAGGTTCTTGTCTGGCTCCTTTACTCAGCCAGTTGCCTTTAGCTGCAAGGCAGAACATTTTAGGAAGATGATGCCACAGCTAAGACAAAAATATCCTGCGAAGTGTTGTTAATGATTCTGCTATAGATTGCTATCCTAATAATGACAGTAGAACTTAAATTTGTCATGCTTCCTATCACTTGTGCTACACTGTTCATTTAAGAAGTCCTCCCAGAGTGAAGATCATCCCACAGCATAGGAATGTTAGGAAGGTACAAGCTTATTTTGAGTGTATATGTCATGTATGGAATTTGGATTCCATGTCACCTTCTGCCTCCCACTCCCAGGGGAAAAAAAGAATACATATAGAAACATAATTAATTCAAGTCACAGTAGGTTGCTGATTATGACCTTAAACAAGACAATACATGCATGGATTTTTTTTCCTCTTAAAAACCACCCAAAATACTAGCTATAAGTTAAAGTAACTGACAATTTTATTTGGAACTCTTAAACTGCAGAGAAATGTCCTATAGTATTTAACTTGTTTAAATGCAAATTTACGGACTAATACAGGAACAATGATACTGTTATTCTAATCACAACATTTTTCATCTTTTCCACTGAAGGCTGATTTTCCCTTTCTTTTGCTTCTGTAAGAGCTGGTGTGTTCTGATTCTTTGTTCTGAACCAATGAAAGTATTATTCAGGAAAAATGCAGAGTTGTTTTGCCATGGATATTGTACATGTGGTAAAGGAGGAAGCTTTGCAATGTTTTCTGTGTGGATAGAGGAACTTGTTTTGTTTGTGTATATGTACATGAGATGGTTGTTTCTGGTTTCTCTGACCCAAGATATCAGCCTTTCTGCTCCATGACTGCTTTTCACACAGCCTGTAGGTAGTTTTTCTTTCTTGACACAGCACAACTAAATGTCAACTCATAAGAAAATGTCAGACCCTGATATTGTATATAATATTTTCTTACATTATTAGAAACATTCACTATATATGAAATGGAGTTGACAATATTTTCTCTGTCCTTTGACTCTTTAAGTCATAACTTAAATTTTGCTTAACTTAAGTCATTAACTTATGCAAGTTAAAGGATCAAAATGCAGAAGTCAAGCCGAGATTCAAAGGCATTCCCTCCATAAAAAAGGAACGGAAATGTATGTGCAAATGGTGATAGATCTCTGCCACCTGTTCCGGAGGTCAGTTTTGCTGCTGCTGGTCACTCCTGGTCCTCAGCAGCTTTCTGGACAGCAGGCTTGTGTCTGACATGAGCTGCTGGATTCTGCAGGTGCAGGAGTAGAGAGCTATTGGCAGAGCTTAAACACAACAGAGGCTCTGGTGATACATCTCAGCCTTACAATTCTGAGATGTAAAGTATCCTATAGTTGTACTTCAGACCACGGGTATGATACCACGGTCTCCTTTAGTCCATATAAAGTTAGGAACATGAGCTGCTTTCATGTCTCTGCAGTCTCCTGGCTGCTAGCAGCAATTCCTGGCTCTCCTTCGTACTCTGTGTAGAAACAGTAATAGCGCTTATAAACTAATGTAAAAACAGTCCTCTGGCAAACAAACAGCTTTGTCCCTAATTAGCCAAACTGTTTCCACCCTGCTTGGCCTCTGTCCGGGGCTCTGTACATACAGATGTCCACACAGCTCTGGTGCAAGGAAGCACTGTGGACAACACACCACCAACTTGCTATGCCTGTGGTCTAGAACAGAAATGTTCTCTACCAGCAGGTGGAAAGCCTGTAAGGTTAAACCCTGGTCTGCTCTTCGCTGGCACCATGTGCTGAAGTCCCCACCCTTCCTCTGACATGGTGAGTTGCCTGTGCTTTCTGACGCAGCTCTGAACCAAATGATCCCAAATACTTCTGAACTGATACTCTTATGCTTCACGTACAAGATGGGCTGTAAATTGGTGTGTGCTATGGCTAAATATGTTGCAAAACAGAACTGTACAATCAGCTCTTCAAGGATCTAAAATACTTACCTAAAAAGTGTAAAAAAAAACTTTATCATGGGAGACTTCAGCTGAAATGAAGTATGCTGCATAGCTGCTACTGCCAGTACTAAAAGCATCCTTGGAAATATTTTTTCTAGCTCAAGACATGTTGCCTTCACAGGGGAATTCTATATTAGACCTTGTCTTGATAGGTAAGTAGGAATCAATACTTAAGGGTGGATGATTCTCAAATGCAGGTGATCATGGCCTGAATATATTTGCAAAGTTAAGTTTAAATAAGCAGATAACAACTGTTTGGTACTTCTGATGGGTGGCTTTAGAAAGTTCAAAACAATAATGGGATAAAGGAGCTAGATCATATTTAACTAGGAAAAGATAATTAATAATTTGAAACTGCTGAAGAAATTTTATCAGGTACATACCCATATTATAGGAAAAAACCTGATAGCTTTGGAGTGAAGAAAAGTCAGCATTAAAAATAGAAAAAATACTGGATCTTGATCTGCTATTACATGAATTCTGCACAACTGTTAATAACGCTGGATACAGGAGACACAAACAATGGATATGAGATGAAAAATTTAAAAAATCATTCACAAACAAAGATGATGCTAGATAACAATTCTAATGTAAAAAGAGCAAGCTTAGGTTACTTACAGTAATCTAGTAGTTACTAGACATTGGGACAGTTAGGTGGATGCATCAGAAAAATAAATACAGATAATACCAGTGAGCTTGCATTTGACAATGTGACGTTGGAAGACAGAATCATAGAATCATAGAATAGTTAGGGTTGGAAGGGACCTTCAAAGGTCATCTGGTCCAACTCCCCTGCAACGAGGAGGGACATCCCTGACTAGATCAGGTTGCTCAGAGCCTCATCCAACCTGGTCTTGAACGATTCCAGGGATGGGGCATCCACCACCTCTCTGGGCAACCTGTTCCAGTGCTCCACCACCCTCAGTGTAAAAAAATTTTTCCTAGTATCTAATCTAAATCTACCTCCCTCTATTTTAAAACCATTACCCTTAGTCCTGTCGCAACTGGGCCTACTGAACAGTCTCTCCCCATCCTTCCTCCTCCCCATCTCCTCCAAGGTCTCCCTGGAGCCTCCTCTTCTCCAGGCTGAACAGCCTCAACTCTCTCAGCCTGTCCTCATAGGAGAGGTGCTCCAGCCCTTTTATCATCTTCGTGGCCCTCCTCTGGACCCTCTCCAACTGGTCCATGTCCTTCTTATGTTGGGGGCTCCAGAACTGGACGCAGTACTCCAGGTGGGGTCTCACCAGGGCAGAGTAGAGGGGGAGAATCACCTCCCTCGACCTGCTGGCCACGCTCCTCTTGATGCAGCCCAGGATGTGGTTGGCCTTCTGGGCCGCAAGGGTGCATTGCCTGCTCATGTTTAGCTTCTCATCTACCTCCACTCCCAACTCCCCTCTTCTCAGGGCTGCTCTCAGTCCATTCTCTGCCCAGCCTGTATTTGTGCCTGGGATTGCCACAACTCATGTGCAGGACCTTGCATTTGGCCTGGTTGAACTTCATGAGGTTTGCATGGGCCCACCTCTCCAGCCTGTCAAGGTCCCTCTGGATGGCATCCCTCCCCTCTGGTGTGTTGACGGCACCACACAACTTGGTGTCGTAGGTGAACTTGCTGAGGGTGCACTCTATCCCACTGTCCATGTCGCCGACAAAGATGTTGAACAGGGCCGGGCCCAACATGGACCGCTGAGGGACGCCACTCATCACTGGTCTCCACTTGGACATTGAGCCATTGATCACCACTCTCTGAGTGTAGCCATCCAGCCAATTCCTTATAGAATCATAGAATGGTTAGGGTTGGAAGGGACCTTCAAAGGTCATCTGGTCCAACTCCCCTGCAAGGAGCAGGGACATCCCTGACTAGATCAGGTTGCCCAGAGCCTCATCCAGCCTGGCCTTGAACGTTTCCAGGGATGGGGCATCTACCACCTCTCTGGGCAACCTGTTCCAGTGTTCTATAACTCGCATTGTAAAAATTTTTTTCCTAATTACCAATCTAAATCTACTCCCCACTATTTTAAAACCATTACTCCTTGTCCTATTGCAACAGGCCCTACTAAACAGCCTCTCCCCATCTTTCTTGTAGGCCCCCTTGAGATACTGGAAGACCGCTATCAGGTCTCCCCAGAGCCTCCTCTTCTCCAGGCTGAACAACCCCAACTCTCTCAGCCTGTCCTCATAGGAGAGATGCTCCAGCCCTTTTATCATCTTCGTGGCCCTCCTCTGGACCTTCTCCAACTGGTCCGTGTCCTTCTTGTGTTGGGGGCTCCAGAACTGGACACAGTACTCCAGGTGGGGTCTCACCAGGGCAGAGTAGAGGGGGAGAATCACCTCCCTCAACCTGCTGGCCACGCTCCTCTTGATGCAACCCAGGATGCTGTTGGTCTTCTGGGCTGCAAGGGCGCATTGCCGGCTCATGTTAAGCTTCTTGTCCACCAGCAATCCATCGAGTGGTCCATCCATCAAAGAAGAACTGGTTCTTCTGTGCAGTTAGAAGTTTGGTTCATAGTATAACAGGACATTTTTGGGCTTGGCACAATATAACTTCTGATTTATTAGCCTTAAAAACATATTAAATGAATAAAGGTTTTGCAAACACAATTCTTGTCAAATAGGTATCTTCTAAGTTTTGTAAATTATTAATCCTTGGCCCTAGACATAGTGAATGTTTTCAGCAAGGAAGTAAAGCCATCAAGTCTGCGGTTTGGTGATGGGAGTAAAGGCAGATCCCATTCTTTCAAAAATAGCAGCTTTACTCAGAACCAATGCTGAACCCTATTAAAATATTAAAAAAAAAAAAGAAAGGAGGAAAAAAGGCACTTGATCATAAAAATATGTTTTCTACAGTTGGAAATTGCTTTGCATTCTCTCAGACAATTACAGACAAGAATTTAACACGTAATTGTTTTAGATGATGTTGGGGTAGGAGCACAGTCCTGCCTGCTAATGACTCCCCTTCACTTAGTTACCCCTAAGCGATTGATGTTGCCAGAATTGAGTCACTGAGTTTTGTGAAAACTGAGTGGATTTCAGATTGCTTTCTTTTCCCATTCTTGGCAGGAATGAGTAGAAGTAGGGCAGTAAAAGCTTGCAACCTCCATGAACCAAATTCCTTCCCTCTCCCAGAGGAATAGACACTGCAGGATGAATTTTAGACAAATGTATGCTGATTGTCTAAAGTGTATCTCTGATTTGGTCAATGGAGCATTATAAACCTGAAGCAAAATCACTGTTAGGGGAGAAGAATGTATGCTGCGATTGCTCTGAAGGTCCCTTCAACCAATAGTCAGGGAAGAAAGTGTTGCTGAAAACACTAACTTTGAAAAAAAATACAACATAATTTGTAAGAAATTTCATCTAATAATGGAGGAGCTGAATGTTTCTGGCCTGATTAAATAGCCCTATCTCTGGAAATATTTTTCTGTAGTATTGAAGTAGCTCTTAAAATGAGGTCCCATTTTGAGAGCAGGTGAAAAGACCAGTCTAAGTGGAATGTCTTAATTTTAGTAAAACAGATCAATTCAGCCTGTGTTTGGAGCTCATTTTCTTATAGTATAACTTCATTTTTTTTTAATGAAGAACAATTTCAGCCAGGGAGAAAAAAAATCAAACATGGAGAGTTTCTTCCAAAACAGCAAAAGCAGCATGCCCTTTAAGTTTTTGTTAAAGCCAATAGCAAAATTACCATTAACTTCTGTGGTGCAATATGAGGTCTAAATAACTGCTTATAAAGAGCTTAGGACAGCAGAGAAATGCAAAGAACAAAGAGGCAGACTGGGTCAAGTGACATCATCAAGATGACACAGCAATTTAATGTCAAAGCTGAAAAGAAATCTATATTCCTTGAATTCCTGTATCTGCTTAACTGTATGGCTTTTCAGCATTAGAAGGTAATCCCACTGATTTCCAATAATGTAATAAGAAAAGAAATCTGACTGAGACACTAGACATGTGATATGGAGAAAAGCCAAGTACTTATGTACTTTTGACTTGGCAAAACAGACTCTCTTGTGCAAATGCTCTGACATGATTAGCAGAGTAATATTTATAAAATTTATTCAATTTAATAGAGATGAGGAGAGGAAACAAGGTATTCTGAAGCCTAATGCCCTGCTCAGATAAATCAGTGAGAGACTTTAATTAATTGGGATGGATTGATCTTTTTAGGAGCATTATGTTATCTTGAAATCACAGTTGAAAAGGCAATCTTATATTAAGAAATGTAAGTTTGTATTATGATCAGAGGACACAAACTAATAAAATAAAATATAGCTCCAGTGTCTTTGAGATTTATAAAATGTAAATTGATAAAGGGCTTGGATGTAGTTAACTCAGAAAGGGGTAACCATAGCATAGAAATAAGTACATCTGGTACATTCACAGAATGGAAAATTAGAAACTCAGCTCTAACCTGTATCTTCAAACCAGTGTAAGTAAATTTAGTAAAGTCTCATTATGATAGCAATGTTTAGCTTAATCATAAAGACCAGCATGTAAAATATAAGATATATTTTATGTTTATCTGATATGTATTTCATGAAATGTCAAGATATTTTTCTTTTATTCTGTAATTATATACACTTCTAAAACATAACAATAAGCTGACAGGTTTCTGAGCTTTTTGTTTGCCAATTGTAAATTACCAGTAGTCATGACTTGCACACACTAGAAAAATATTCATAATACATTTCAGTTTCACCTGGAAGAGAGAGAATGAAGCCAAACAAGGGATTGTAGAGAACTGATTTCACTAAGTATTTAAGAGTCACTTTATTTTTTAAAAGGCCTTGAAAAGTGAAAACACACAGAATGGAAAGACCATGTATAAAAATGTTCCTCTAAGCATATGCTGTCCCAACTGTACACTACATCTTTGAACAAGAGAAGCCAGTTAGCAGGCATATCCTCCAGAACTCAACTTCTTTGCTCAGTCTGGATAAAGGCAGACTTCCGATTCCATGTAGCTGTAAAGATAGTTGTTTGCATAAGTCTTTAAATATGTATAATGAACAATTAGCAGAGTACCTTAGTGTGCTATATTTGATTGAATAATAACTTTTTTTTAGTGAAAAAGTGCTCCTTCAGACTAGATAATGGTCACTTCTACCCACAGCACCCACTCCCTCTTCCATCTCTCTGGAATTTAATCCTAACACAGTAGTTCAGTCTCTAGTTGTAATTGAAAGTGCATCCGAGGTGCAATGCTGCAACATGGAAATCGAGATGAGTGTATGACATTTGCATCCATCTCAGCAAATTCTCACAGAGATGCCCGCTAAGGGTAGGATTTGGCAAATCACCCTGCAAACTCATCAGCATATAGGGTTTTGCAGGCATTATTAAATCCTTGTCAGGTTTTCAGGTGTGTTGCAGTGCTCTATTTGCAGGTTGGATTCATTTTCAAGCATATCTGTAGTCTTTCAGCAGAATTGGAAATGCAAAAATGTAACAGGATTAAAAAAGAAGAAACATTATATCCATTCATGGAGACCAGCTGAATGTGACAGCCCAAAGGCAAGCTTGGTTTCCTGATATCCCTAAACTGCTGATGTTGGAAAGTAGTTGATGTCAGAGGCAAGATCACTTAATATTACTCCAATTATTACAATCCTTTTCAAAGCAGCAACTACTGGCTGCCTAACTGGACCCTTGATGTAACACGGTATTACAGTTCTGCTGTACCATTGCATTTCTGCTATTCATTTTGCTTGGTGCTTTTTCCTTCCTTTCTTTTTCTTATAAGCTCAAACTGTGACTTATCTCTATTACATATAAAGAAGAGAGCAAGTCTGGGCTGTTAGCACTGATGACTGTATCTTCCCTCCCTTCTCTTCCCCTCCTTTCTCCTTCTCTCCTCATTGGAAATTTTGCCCAAAATCTCTTTGAGTTTCTTTAGGAACACTCTCAAAGACAAAAGCAGAGAAATCCTGATTCATCCTGACTCTAGATGATATGTCTGGGTCTGGTGTCACACTGGAAGGCAAAAAGGAAAGACCCTGAATAGGGTCCATTGTTCAAACCACAGCAAAACTATTCTGCTCAAAGCCCACCAGAAGACTATGTTATGATTTTAATCTTCTGCAGTGAAGGAAGCTGTTGCTAGAGATGTGACAGGGCTGCGAAGAACTTGGCGTACTGGGATAAGGCTGTGGCAAGCTGAAGGTATTGGCTGGAGGACGAACAAATTCACTGTAGTTTTCTAGATACTACGTACCAGAAAAATACTATGGGAATGAGATATTTACGCAGCATTGTGCTCTATCCTTCTGCATTTGACTCCACCAACTATGGACCTCCACACACTCTGCCCAAGGCTCCTTTCTCTTCCAGTTTGTACTCCTATCTGCTATTTCCCCATCTCTGCTGCAAGAAAGTTATGGTGTTCAATTTAATAGACTGTCCCAACACAGAACTACTGGCTTCATTTCTTCAGTCTATTATAAAGTGATACCTGATGAAATCTCATTCTTGAAGCAAAATCTTAATTCTCCCCAGAAACTGAAAATGCTCTCCAGAACTCTGACTGGCTGATGAGATTTAAGTACCCATTCAAAGCTTAAGACCCACTAGCTCCCCTCACAAGGAAGCCTATGAGGGCCTCAGATTGCAGGACAGTAGTAGTGGCAGACCAGTACCCAAAGAAAAGAGCTGCTAGCAGATGACCCTACTGCACTGTGGCTCAGGATGTGCAGAGGAAAACAGCTAAAGCTTGTTCCTTGAACTTTTCCCTGCAGGAACACTCCAGTGAAGCAGCATCACTCAATAAGGTCCACAAGTCACTGAGGGAAGCAAGGATAGTTAGTGATGTGGGGCATGAGACTTGACATCTCAAGAGCTCATCTATTGCTGCTGCACATTCCCCAGCTGAAATGATCATTTTATGCATGATCTCTCAATTAAGGGGCAGGTAGTGAGTGTTATCATCCTGACTGGGAAGCCATTAGCTCTGTAGAAGGTCTTTCATATTAGTCAGGGGAGACATATCTTCCTTTTCCCAAACAGGGCAAGAACAGGACCTAATGAAGCTGATTTTTGGTTCCTCAAAGGGATAGGCCTCATATTTAAAAAGAGCTAAGATCTATCATGCAACAAAAAGTCTTGTCGTAAGGAAATGAGAATTGCAGAAAGATTATCCTGAAACTACATCTAAATTGAATCCATGTGTGAGTAAGCCAAGAAGTCCATTCAGTCAACACTAAATAAATGTAGTTTGGCCTTTGGACTCTTTTTTTTTTTCCTTTGTCCTAGCTGTTAGCTGTGAAATTATAGTTTCTCGTATAATATACATTGGAACTAGTTGGGGCATGCTACAGTGAATCTCACAACTATTGCCAGCTTTCATTAGCAGAACTCAAATGTATTCCCAGGCTGTTTCAATTTCTACAGAAGGAATTGATTATGCCTAAGGGAAGGGAGGTTCAGAGAGAGAGAGAGAGAGAGAGGGAGGGAGAAAAAGGAAGAGGAACCTTGCTGCTTTCTAATTTTAGTGAATTGTTCAGAATGAGAATGAGTAATTAAGTATCTGTTTTGAAAAAACTAAAGAGCTTCGCAATGGAGACCTTGAGTTCAGAGTGAGAGGGAAATGAATTCAGCTAAGGAGGGAGCCTGGGAATATTTTGCTATCATTTTAGGGATAACTGGTTTCATGAAGTGGGTTTGCCTTATCAAGCTTTAGCTATCAAACTGTTCATTGTCTCCACCTAAGCTGTTGTCTCTCGCCAATGACTAGAAAAGCTTAGAACAGATGCTTAATTTGTAGCTATCAAATTGAGCAGGGTACTTATAGGGAGTCTCTTCTTTTACCAGGTTCATTACAAAGCCTTTGTGGGGAGGAGTGCCCCAAATGGGAGAACACCTTGCTAAAAGTCATCTTAATTCCTCTTAATCATGGCTTTATACCAGCTACCAGTTTGCATTGCATGTCTCTCTCTGGAGCTGGAACTGGCTGTGTCCGGCACAGGGCAGCCTTGTACCTCTTCTCACAGAGGCCACCACTGTAGAGCCCTGCTACCAGGGGTTGGACACATAAGCCCAATAGTGTGGCTTTGTCTTTTGTGCTGTAGAAATGCCCTGAGTTTTTAAAGTATAGTGCAGAGGGGAGTTGCTTTAGTGTCTGGAGTTTTTGCTTTTTGTTTTGAATACACTTTCCAGACGATATCCCAGCAGGAAAAGCCACAGGGCAAAGTGGGAAAAATATTGTTAATGTCTTCTAAATAAATTCATTGAAACAAAGCAGCTTCCTGCTTTGTGTGTTCTTCATTGACTGCACTGTTGTTGTCCCTCCTGCAGCACAAGCTGGCTGGCACCTTTTTCTCTTGGGAGCCCCACACCTGCTCTGATAAAGGCTGATGAAGTTAGCACCCCAGGAAAGTAATTTTCCAAACACAAGCCTGAACGGCCAGGCAAGTAACATTTCCACACAGCATTACTGAATAATAACACAGTGTCCTCAGGTTTGCTGTGCTGCTCTGGGAAGCAGGTGTGTGATGGAATATTGATGGGTAATCTAGAGAGCTAGCAGGTGCTTCTGAAGCCAGCTATGATCATGCTGTCAGTTAGTTGTTCTGTCTTCATACAGTATATTTACTGCTGTCTCTGAGGCTCCCGCTTTTTTCTCCTGACATACCAGTGGGAGGGGCTGGTTTCTTTCTGGGGAGAGAACCAAGTCAAATAAGAGCAGGAACTGGGGCTGAGGAACCTGCCACATTGGGAAAGTAACAGGCAAGCTGTTACCAGTAAGGATGCCCAAAATGTATGAATACATAAATAAGAGCAAAATTTTCTGTCAGCAAGAAAACACTCACCATGTTTCCCACTCTTCTTGAAAGAAGTCCAGAATTAGAAGCTTGTGCTCAGCTTAAAAATCTACCAACAAGTTTTGCCAACCTGCAAACTTCCTATCCTCCCACACTCTTACAAGCCTCTTTGGCAGAAATTCTGCAGACGGGGGATTTTCACCCTCAAAGCACATCAAAGAGCAACAAGTGCCAGAACTCAAACACACACCTCAGCATCTGCTAAGCAAGATCTGAAAAGTAATCACAGTGTAATATACCTGCTTGACCTGTTGATGTGGTGCCAGGAGCTGCCTATCAATGGGCATGACACAACATCTCCTTTCAGTCCTGCAGCTGGGACAGCTCAAATATAGAGCATCATTTCTACTTGTCCTTTTTACTTGTCCTGCCCTGGCTCTAGGTTGGGCAAAGTTGGTTGCTGGCTTCTCTGTTTTGTACACAGAGAGTCCTTTCTTTCTAGTGCTTCTCAGAGGCAACAATATTCCTTCTGCCAGTATCAGAGGTTCTATTTCCCTCACCACATTTGTGCTAGCTTCTTCTGTGTATACTTGCTTGGTATTTGAAGTACTCTAGTATTAGTAAAAGAGATACTGCCAGTAACACAGGACTTCTTTTGTGGCAGCGGACATGGAGATTTGAAAGGAATTTTCTCCCTGCTTCTCAGCAAAAGCTATTACATGAAAAGATTCCAGATTTTAGCAGCAATTTGCATAACTAGGTTCTTTACCCAAAGATGCTGAGACTTTGGCCAAAAAAGAAATCAAAGCTGATCCAAAAAAGCTCATGTGTGTTTCATTGAAGTGTAGTCTTAGTTGTTCTTTTTAATTACTCTTTCTACATTTGAAGAATAACTGTTCATTAATAGCCTGAAAAGATGGAAATTTCTGAAGTGATAGAATTCCTGCTGGTTCATGGCTCTGTTAGGCATGCACAGATACTTTATGAAGGGAAAATTACGGAAAAGTACTAAATAGTGGTCGGGGACATGGAACAGCATGACCAGTTGAGCATGCTTTTGATGTGCATGGTCACATGTATGTGCAGGTTCAATTACTGATGTGTTTCTTTCCAACACTCCCTGCCACTTCACGTCATCCAAGGCTCAATTTTGGTGTGATTGTAAGGTCTCTCTCTCACCCCTTCCTCTTCACAAGAGTATTAGAAGTCTAATTAACGATACCAAAGCACTCAGATATTATAAAAAATAGTTCCAGCCTTCATTTGCATAGCTTGAGGAGAATATCATGAGTATGGCTGGGTATCACTCATCCCATAAGTGAGTACTTAGAGCTGCTGCTTTTTGAAATGGACACAACAAAAAGCCAACATGCTGCTGCAAAAGATCTCATTCATTGCTGTGTCAGAAAAAATCACTCAATCAGATTGAGAGAGAGAAAGAAAATGGACATGTTGCTCTTGTCCTCACTTACTATCTGGAGGATAAATGCCTCCACCCACCAAGAAGTTAACATTTCAGCTGTTCCCTCCTGTCTGAACTGCTATGAGATCCTGCACATATGGAGAGGGGAAGAAAAACTGCAAGTCACAACCAAGAGCTCAAGAACCTTTGAAAATTATTATAGTAACTGTTCTCCCTTGAAAAGGCTCCTTTTCTTACTTTAGAAAATAGAAGCTTATAGGAATGAGATGAAACTCCTTTGTCTTGTAGCCATAAAACAAAGGCATGCCTATGGGATATGTATAGTAGAGTCAGCAAGCTCTTCTGTACAAGGTTTGTCTCTCCCTTTAGCTGTACAGCTCTTAGCTTGATGTGGGTTGTGAGCTTCATGGGATCTGTACCTGCCCAGATATCACTGACAACGCTAACCATCAGTTCTCTGACCATGGCCAGTCAACAGAAAGAATGAGAAAAGGTCAACAGCTGATTCCACCTGGAAGAAATGTGAAACATGCACCTCATCTCCTAGTGTGAGTTTTGAGCTATCAGCCCAAGCTGGCTGCAGGCTGTTGCAATGATGGGATCTTTATTATGCAGTTGTTGTTCACAGGTGACAGCAGTTCTCCAAATTTGTAGTAGCAACTGAATCTTGCAGTGCTATAGAGCCTGAGTGGATCCCTCTAGCACTGTAACACCATTAATGCTGTTCAGTAGGATTGTTAAGATGCACCAGATATTCTCCCTTACCAACTTTCATCCACTACAAACATGACTTCTACAGCCTCTTGGGGAGCAAGAAAATGATCTTGAATTACAAAAGAGAGAGGCTGGTGTGCCAGATCAAAAAAGGGCTGGAGAAAGATAAGTCACTTGCCTTTCATTTTTTTCATGTTCCTGTGAAGAGCTACAGCATGTGAATAAACACTTCTTACTTGCCCTTTTGGATGTCAAAATTGTTCTTCCCATTTTTAAAGCATTTTGATGTCAGAGTTCTCCTCTCTGTTGCTGGCTAATGGGATTGAGAAGTACTTTCTGTACTTCAGAAGGAAGCGTATGTCAAAGGTTTGAAGCTAATTGATTAACTACCTTTGATTTTACTGAGTCTTGGCTCTGAGCTTCTGGCAATGCCTTGGTCTCCACAGATGTACTGTCAGGGTCAGTGTGCTAATTAGATCCTAGCCACAATGGAGTATGGTTGGATTTATTCCGCATAGGAGAATCTCCAAGGAGTTGATGACAAAAATGTAATAGTCTCACAGCAAAGACTAAATATAATCACTTAACTAGTCTTTCCTGGCTCTTATGATTGTGGAATTACATTGTCTTGTGCTGTCAGCAAAGTCAGCATAGAAAACATTGGTGTAGGTTACTGAAGGAAAAAAAAAATCTTAGTGAAAAGTTTGAGGGAGCTTAATGTCCTGTCAAACTCATCCTATCACTCCAGGGGAGTGATCACTGAGGACAGAATATTCTTATGAGAATGGTGTGGGAGCAACTTGCTAATATTTCAGTGTGGCATCATTGTGAACAATGGCTGTGTTTCAGAGCAGATTCTCTCAATGCAGCCCTTTTAGAAGGGTAAATCTTATTTAAATTCTCTGACCACTAAGAAGAAATGAATTCTTTTCCATACAGGTCACACAGAAGCTGGGAAGAAAATGCAGATGCATACCTAAATGTCATTCTAGGAGATTACTTTCCTTCCTGGTTATGCCCCAGGATTCTCAGCAGTGGTGATATGAGTACTCCTACTATATCTGGAACTGTTAGTTGTCTCTCTTCTAATATTTTGTTTTTTTTTTTCTTTTGCTTGTGTAAGAATTAAGCTATACTTATGATCTGTTGTCTTTATTTAGATAGAATTTAATCTTTTTCATTTCTGTCAAGTCTGCTATGTAATAGAAGAGTATGATTGAATTCAACTGTCCCTTACAGTTTTTGCTGTAACTATATTAGGGAACATAAATTTAGCTGGAGCATACTTTCAGTCATGTACAACGATATATTTCCAGAATGCTTTTAAGTTCCTTCTTGATCTGCTGTGATGAGCTCTCTTACCTATCACTTTCTTTTGCTGATAACACACTCCTACATATTCAAAAGCACTTTTTAGTGTAGTATAAAATGCCAAGGACAACCTAAAGTTCATAATAGCAAGGGCTGACATGTGCAGAGAGAAATGAATGCAACGTGCTAGAAACACAACTGGCACTCAGAAACTGTTTTTTAAAAAATATACTTTTAGTGGCCTCCCAGAGATTTCCAAAGAGATCAGATGTAGAGAGCTCATATAGTTTATTTACTCAGAGCTGAACTTGAAATGAATCAACCATTTAGGGTTCAGGTTCAGCCTCTGAATTTCAGCTGGCTTCAACCTCCAGTCTGCCAAAGTGCTTCTGATTAATAAGGCAATGAAATGATGAACCCTAGGAAGCACAAACCCAGCAATGCAAGATAATAGTAATTTCTAAGCCTCATGAGCAGTCAGTGAGTTCCCTGTCTCCCTGGAGAGGACAAACAGTATTCCTTTGGCAGTTATCTGCATCTTCGCCATGCTTTGCACTGTAAGACAAAGCTGATTCCACATCCCGCAGGAAACCACCGCTTATCCACTAGAGTACTTGTATTAGGTTCTTGTAGAAACACAAATCCAGGCCTAAACTGACTGGACTAGAGCGTTCAAAATAAGAGGAAATAATACAAAAGTAAAAATTAAAAAAAAAAAAAGAAGATAAAAAGAGCTTTTCATGTATGGTAAACAGAGGCTACGGAAAATAAATAGCTATATCTAATATAAATTACTGCAGCATCCTGTGGAATTAATTTTATCAGCCTTGTACTAAAAGGAAGGCTTTCATTTGGTAAAGCAAAAGATTGCAGGAGGCAGGAAGGAGGAGGAGCAGCTTATACTCCATGTTCTGATCTTTCAAAGTACACACGTAAACACAGATATATCCTATGGATCTATTTATACTGTCAGATACATAGCTGTAACAGATTCTTCTAAACTTATATAAGCTACTGCATCTGTGCATTTCCAGGATCCCTGCCATTGGCTTCTGGGAAGTTTTTCTTGTAAAAAACTAAACACAGATATTTGAAACACAAGAAATCATATCCCACTTTGGCTAGGAGCACACTTGCTCTGCAACAGTGGAAAGTGCCTCTGGGAAATTCCTCTTTCGTGGGAATGTTCTGCAGCTTGATCCCATCCTGGTGATCATAGAGCAAAACTAAATTTTCACTGTAACCTATAAGCAATTAAACTGTGGAATATGCATATTTTCTTTCTTCTTATCCTATCTCAGCTACTTTGAAGAGTAGAATTAACCCACATTTTCCTAATGGAATCTGCAAGTCAGGTTCTGGGTGAGAGATTTTCCAAAGGACCTTAAGAGTACAATATGTAAAGTACTTATCTTCTGCCCTGTGGTCATGAGTCAGTGTGGTGATTTCAGTCAACCCTGCAGCTACCTAAAATCAATATTTTGGAGCCTCTGATCCTATGCTCTTCTTCATGAGTCAGATATCTCTGCTTACTCTGGAGATTTCTTCTCTGATTACAAGATGGAACTCTTTGCTATTCAGCAGAATTTAATTACCTCCACTCCTGAAGTTTTCTAAACCTCAGTCCCTTTCACTAAGGCTGACCGTGTGTGCAGTAAGGCATTGTTTTAATGGGGATGCTGCATACACAAGAGGAAGCAAATTAACGTATTTGTAACAAAGAGAAAAAGAAAATGTTTTCTGCTAAGTATTCTGAAACATTCATAGTATGTGATAACTATGCCTATTCTTTCTCATACAATCTGGCTTCTTAAAGAGGAGTAAAATTGTAGTTCACACCTCTTGAATGTAGTAAAGAAGCATTTTAATTGTGACAACCTAGCATAATCCAGGCAGTTGAGCAGCAAGCAGAATGACCAGTTTGCTTCAGCATAGAGTCAGCATCCATATTGGATCAAGCCAAAACATATTTCACACCTCTCTCTTTTAACTGTATGTGTCGGGTCCCACCTCCATTGAGACCAATGGAAATATTTCCCTTGATCTGAGCTTGCGGAAAATTCACAGTGTCCTCTGCAGCAGGAACCAGATGCAGCTCAGTTTTTCACAGTTACACAAACAAGCAAGCATTGGACAGAGACGATGCTTCCAATCAAGGTAAAGTATCAAGGCTCATTAAGTACAGGTCAGATCTGCACAGCAGAGCAGTGCTTTGTCTTCCACTGTCTCCATTGTGGGTCAGTAGAAAAGCAACTTTCAAATCTATTGATTTGGGAAGGACTGCTCTTGGATGCTGGGAGCAATGGGTATTCCCATAGGAATGTTTTGCAATCCTGCAGCCAATCAGAGCAGAAAACATTTGTGTAGTTCTCAGGCAGCAATGTTGCCGTGGGAGAGAACGAAATGACTGTCAGATTCCCCCAGTGTCACCGGAAGAAGATGCTAATGGGAGGCAGATGAAAAGCAGATGAGACCTTCAAAATCCACATCTACATTTGATCTGTGTGTATGGTGCAAGCTGAAAATGCAGGCCTCTGTGTACCTGCCGTTGGGTGCCCTCTGAGAGAAAGGGAGCAAAGACTGAAATGCATACTGGAACACCTGAACCAACATAGGTGATGAGTGAAGAGCTGCTGTGATTTTGACAGAACTGGAAGCCTAAGCTACTGGAGAGGAGCAAGGCACCATCAGGGACCTGATGGGCCAAGTGCCATCGGAGGCAGCCCTGGAGGGAAGAGGGGCCCAGGAAAGTTGGTCTATATTCAAGGAGCACCTCCTCCAAGCTCAGCAGAGATGCATCCCAACGAAAGACAAGTCGGGCAAAAAGGCCAGAAGGCCGGCGTGGATGAGCAAGGAGCTCCTGGACCAACTGAAAGTTAAAAAGGAAGCCTATAGATGGTGGAAACGGAGACAGGTAGCCTGGGAGGTCTACAAAGAGGCTGTGTGAGTGGCCAGGGATCAGGTGAGGAAGGCCAAAGCCCTGGCAGAACTGAATCTGGCCAGGGATATAAAATGCAACAAGAAGAGCTTTTATAGGTATGTAGGGGACAAAAGAAAGTCCAAGGAAAATGTAGGCCCCCTCCAGAAGGGAACTGGTGTCCTGGTTACCCAGGACATGGAGAAGGCTGGGGTACTCAATGACTTTTTTGCCTCAGTCTTCACTGATAAGGACTCTTGTCCCACCACCTGTAGAAGGTGCAAGCAGGGACTGCGAGGATGAAGAACTGCCCACTGTACTCAAAGAGCAGGTTCGGGATCATCTGAGAAACTTAAAGGTGCACAAGTCCATGGGACCTGATGAGATCCATCCGCGGGTCCTAAGGGAACTGGCGGATGAAGTTGCCAAGCCACTGGCTATCGTATTTGAGAAGTCGTGGCAGTCTGGTGAGGTCCCCGATGACTGGAAGAGAGGGAACATAACCACATTTTTTAAAAAGGGGAATAAGGAAGACCTGGGTAACTACAGGCCGGTCAACCTCACCTCTGTGCCTGGCAAGGTCATGGAGCAGATTCTCCTGGAAACCATGCTAAGGCACATGGAGAGCAAGGAGGTGGTTGGTGACAGCCAACATGGCTTCACCAAGGGCAGATCGTGCTTGACCAATTTGGTGGCCTTCTATGATGGGGTGACGGCATCGGTGGACAAGGGACGAGCAACGGATATTATCTACCTGGACTTGTGCAGAGCGTTTGACACTGTCCTGCACGACATCCTGCTTTCTAAACTAGAGAGAGATGGGTTTGATGGATGGACCACTCGATGGATAAGGAGTTGGCTGGATGGCCGCACTCAGAGAGTGGTGGTCAACAGCTCAATGTCCATGTGGAGACCGGTCATGAGTGGCATTCCTCAGGGGTCCATGTTGGGCCCGGCCCTGTTCAACATCTTTGTCGGCGACATGGACAGTGGGATAGAGTGCACCCTCAGCAAGTTCACAAACAACATCAAGCTGTGTGGTGCCGTCGACACGCTGGAAGGGAGGGATGCCATCCAGAGGGACCTTGACAGGCTGGAGAGGTGGGCCTGTGCCAACCTCATGAAGTTCAACCAGGCCAAGTGCAAGGTCCTGCATCTGGGTCGTGGCAATCCCAGGCACAAATACAGGCTGGGTGGGGAATGGATTGAGAGCAGCCCTGAGGAGAAGGACTTGGAGTGCTGGTGGACGAGAAGCTCAACATGAACCGGCAATGCACCCTTGCAGCCCAGAAGGCCAACCACATCCTGGGCTACATCAAGAGAAGCGTGGCCAGCAGGTCGAGGGAGGTGATTCTCTCCCTCTACTCTGCCCTGGTGAGATCCCGCCGGGAATACTGTGTCCAGTTCTGGAGCCCCCAACACAAGAAGGACATGGGCCAGTTGGAGAGGGTCCAGAGGAGGGCCGCAAAGATGATAAAAGGGCTGGAGCATCTCTCCTATGAGGACAGGCTGAGAGAGTTGGGGCTGTTCAGCCTGGAGAAGAGGAGGCTCTGGGGAGACCTGATAGTGGTCTTCCAGTACCTCAAGGGGGCCTATAGGAAAGATGGGGAGAGGCTGTTCAGTAGGGCCCGTTGCAATAGGACAAGGAGTAATGGTTTTAAAATAGTAGGGGGTAGATTTAGATTGGAAATTAGGAAAACAAATATTACAATGCGAGTTATAGAACACTGGAACAGGTTGCCCAGAGAGGTGGTAGAAGCCCCATCCCTGGAAACGTTCAAGGCCAGGCTGGATGAGGCTCTGGGCAACCTGATCTAGTTGGAGATGTCCCTGCTTCTTGCAGCGGGGTTGGACTAGATGACCTTTGAAGACCCCTTCCAACCCTAACCATTCTATGATTCTATGATTCTAAGGCACATGCAGCCACAAGGAACTTGTGGGGAGATGGAGCTTTAAGATGAGGTAAAGGACTCAAAACACAGAAGCCATGTCTACATATAACCTCTACAGGCAAGCTGGCTGAAAAACTCTGATAGCACCTCAAGGATATGGCTTGGGAAAGTCTGTTCCAGGAGAGAGGAGGCATGAAGCAGAAACTGCTCATATATCCATAGCTCTGCCTTTGCGTCTTAAGTGCCCCCTACCCAAATTTTATTGCCCTTCTTTCTCTGTCTGCCACGTCTGTCTTGAGTGGTGCTCCTATTTGGGTCACAGGCAATTGAACAAAGTAATTTAGGACTGCAGTTTCCAGACTTTGTTGTGTTCTTTTCCATTATTGGTTAGCCTTCTTCCACTAACACAGTGACAGGCTGCTGGTCAGCAGAGCTACACAGCAGCACAAAGTGAAAGAACACTCAGACACATACACACCCCTGCCCCTGCAGGGACTGGCAGAAACTGAGACACTCAGCACTCTCTCTCTTTTACCTTTCATTCTCTAGCACAGCTGGCAAGTTGCATGGTTCCCTGTATGGCAAGCTGTGATTATTGGTTTATTACTCACAAAGTAGAGAAATTATGCAGGGTCAGTATGGCTGAGCTGCCTGAGGCAGTTGGGGTAATTCTAACAGTGCATAGCAGAACTTAGACTTAAGCGGATAAATTTAGGTGCAAAGATAGTGTCCTTTCAAATGTGTTAAAAGGCTTCCCCAGAAGTTTTCTGAGGACTAATCGTCTCCCCCTCCCCATAGCAACTCCTTGGACATCAAGCCAGGGATACATGAACTGATCAGAAAGATAAGTAGACCAACAAAAAATTAAAAAAAAAACCAACAAACAAACGCCAAAGTTCACACGCAAATGAAATCAGGACATGCCTAAGTTCAGGTGGAAGAGGAGCCACTGCACATTGCTGGACAGATCCGCACCAAAGCAGGCTGTGTGTGCTGAGAACAGAGTACTTTGGCTTTGGGTTTCAGTACTGTCATCTCCTGTAGGAAAATTCTTCTCTCATTCTGGAACATCCCCAACTCAGGGGCTTGGAGGCAATAGACACAGGGGAAGAAAAACACAGTTTCCATTGCCACATAAACACAGCAGCACTCTCACCACAGGAAGATCTGTAAGCAATACTGTAGCATCAGTAGAAAGAGAAAAACAGACCACAGTCCATCAGAATGGGAGATACTTTCCTAAGTCTCTGACTGAAAACTGCCTCATCTTCATCTGAAACTTAAAGCCAAGGGTATGCTTAAGCAGCCTATTCACCCACAGAGACACCAAAGAAATCGTATAAATGAAATACACATTAAGACTTTTTCTATACCCCAGACTATAACAATTGTGGAGCTACAGGTCAATGCTAAACGCTACCTATTGCTCTTGATTTGTTTCGGTCCTACACATAGTGCTGGCAGAAGGTTCCATGAGGTAATGATGGGAAGATCTTAATTGGGCTAGTGTTCTCTTTGGTAATGGAAGGAAAAAAATAACTTAGCACGCATAATAGATGAAGCCCAAAAGGACAAATGAAAGATAAGTCTTTTTGCAATAGGTCTATATTTTCAGTTTTACACGTTTTTTTCTTTTTAAAAGGCATTTCAGAAAAAATCAAGTTAGACATGAGGAGAAATATTTTAATTGTAAAGGGTGGTTAAGTTCCAGAGCAAGTGAGAGTCCCTCACCAGCTGAGATCTCTCAGAAAAAAGACTGATTCAGGCCAAATGTCGTGGTTTTGTTTAGTGGGGGGGGGCTAAGGTGGTAGGTACCACGACACCAAGGTAACCCTTGAAGTGGAAGGGTGGGCAAGTTGCCCTCTCAGTGTCTTCTCTAAGCATACACTTTCCACTCTGACTGACAATTTTGTTCTTTTTTTTTTATTGTGTTGTGTGTTGGAATGTGAATGGAATTTAATAGACAGGGCTGTGTAAGAAGAGACAAGGTCTCTCCTAATTTGTATAGGAAGCAAGATAAGGAACAGGCATTTAAATATCTTGGTAGCTTTTAAAAGCTCAAGTGGGAAATCGAATAGTAATTCCAGAGATGACTGTATCTGCCCTATCTGTTCAGGCATAGATTCAGTACCACTTGCAGCTACACAAGACCACTGAGGACAAAAATTTCCTGAGAGAAGTTTAACCAGTATCATTCATATACCATCCTTTTCCCAGAAACTAAGTGTTAGCTGATACACAGTATTATTTCTTGGCATGATGACTTAAGACCAATTTCAGGCTCTCAGAGCACCTTGGGAGGAAGAGCTGTTTCCTGAATGAAAGAAGAGCAATGTTACCAGTTATCCACAGTGAAAAGAACCAGCCATGAACAATTCCTAGCACCATGGGTGATGCACAGCTGTGTTGCAGGGTGCCTGTATGCATACCTCCAGATGTCAATCACCCAGATGCAGCATTATGGAGGAGACTTGGTTGACAGCTGCTACCAGCCACAAGAAGTGCTGGCCAGACAGGTCTATCTAGGACATACTGTTCCATTACAAAATTCCTGCTATCCAGACCTGCATGGGTTTATCTTGGCAAGACATTACAGCACTTACTCACATCCCGCTGCTTGCTGTAAACTTCACATGCACACCCTAAGACAGCTGAAACTTGTGTTAGTTAGACTCGCAAACATGTCAAGCTAGCCAAGGGAACATGTTTCCTTTCTTTGTTCCAAGGACTGAAACATGCCTTTGTTTATCTTCTTTACATTCCCAGCACTTGATGCTGCAAGTCTGGGCTGCAGGACAGGTGTGTAGTACCAAGAGCACCAGTCCTTATTCCCTGCTTATACAGGTATTAGGAGGGCAGAAAAGTGTTCAGTGAAAATATTCAATGATTAAAGAAGCTGTGACTATATGAAGTAAATACATAGTGATATTTAACAGTTTATTAAGACTGTAAAATATGTTAGTTCAAGCATGGCAATAGCATGTACAATTATGTGAGTAACTATAACAATCTTAGCGAGTAACTATAATCTTCGCAGTATAGAATTGTGGTAAATATTAGTAGCATAGCGCTATGGTTATTGTGTTATGGTCAACCCAACCTGTTAAGGTCAGCAAGACCACTCTGTTGGTCTTTTGAATCCCTATCCAGAGTATGGCAGTCCTAAGGGCATCCTGCCTGGCATGTCAATGGGAAACATGTTCACCTTGGCAGCAGTTTATTCTTGGACTCCAGGATCCTCTGCACTGGTAATCTTCTTCTGGTCCCACCATATGGTCTTTGAGTTGTCTTTGTATCCCCCTGTCATAGTTTAGCTCCTCTCAGGACCAAGCTACACAGTCTCTCGCTCACTCCCCCCACCCTCCAGTGGGGTGGGGAGGAGAATTGTTAAATTGTTAAAGAAATCCATGGCAAAATTCATGGATAAAGATTAAAAAAAAAAAAAATTAAGAGAACAAAAGAAAACAGAGATGGAAAACAAACAAACAAAACCCAATAACAGAAAATACTGAAGCATGTAATTTACAGTGCAATAGCTCACAGCAGATTTTAATGCCCTGCTTCCTGCTAAGTAGCAGGAACTACCTCAGCACCCTGCTTACTTATATACTGAGCATGATGTCACATGGAATGGAATAACCCTTTGGCTAATCTGGGTAAACTTATCCCAGCAGTTGGCTAATTAGTAAACTGTTTCAGCTGTGTCCCCCAGCCACAGGTGCCACCAGCTCCAGTTCCTCTCCCAACTTAGGTGAAAATTCACTCTATTCTAGCAAGAACCAGGACACTTCCACAAAACTCCCGCTGCATTGCCTTAGCTTCTCTAGATAAATCACTTGTTGTTCCTAAGGAGTCAGTTCCAAATCTGATGACAAACTTACCTTGGCTTCCTATGGAAAGCAAAAGGAGTAGGGAAGGGAAAGAGATGGGGAGGAAGTTGATACATTGTTAGTCTAGCCTTTTCCAGACATGCAGTCAGTAAGTGTGGGGTAAACCAAGGATGATGGTATTTTTTCTCTACTCTTTCCACCTGATGACTGAGAACTCTGGCCCACCAGTATTTCACCCAGTGAAAACAACCTTAATGTCACAGCACAGTAATGACTTCAGGAGCAACAAGGTGGTTCCCATACTTAAAAAGTTTCAATATCTTGCTGGGTTATGTCCAGAATTCTACATTATTAACTATGTGGTGGCATGACTGAAGACCAAGCAGATAACAATACAGAGGCCACCTCTGATACTAAATTTTGTGGAGTAGGACTTTGAAGAAAAATGAAATGAAAACTTCAAAATTGTTTTGAGATAATGCAGTGTTTCCATCCTCAGGAAAGCCGGAGCACTAAAAAGAATAATTATTTTTAGTTATATTTTTTAAAGTATTTATTGACTTAGAATTATCGAATCATAGAATAGTTTGGGTTGGGCGGGACCTTCAAAGGTCATCTAGTCCAACCACCCTGCATGGAGCAGGGACATCTTCAACTAGATCAGGTTGCTGAGCCTCATCCAACCTGGCCTTGAACGTTTCCAGGGATGGGGCATCCACCACCTCTCTGCGCAAACTATTCCAGTGTTCCACAACCCTTATTGTAAAAATTTTTTTCCTAATATCTAATCTAAATCTACCTCCCTCTATTCTGAAACCGTTACCCCTAGTCCTGTCACAACTGGCCCTACTGAACAGTCTCTCCCCATCTTTCCTGTAGGCCCCCTTGAGGTACTGGAAGACCACTCTAAAGTCTCCCCAGACCCTCCTCTTCTCCCGGCTGAACAGCCTCAACTCTCTCAGCCTGTCCTCATAGGAGAGGTGCTCCAGCCCTCTGATCATCTTTGTGACCCTCCTCTGGACCCTCTCCAACTGGTCCATGTCCTTCTATGTTGGGGGCTCCAGAACTGGACGCAGTACTCCAGGTGGGGTCTCACCAGGGCAGAGTAGAGGGGCAGAGTCACCTCCCTCGACCTGCTGGCCACACTCCTCTTGATGCAACCCAGGATGTGGTTGGCCTTCTGGGCCGCAAGGGTGCATTTGTGCCTGGGATTGCCACAACCCAGGTGCAGGACCTTGCACTTGGCCTGGTTTGCATGGGCCCACCTCTCCAGCCTGTCAAGGTCCCTCTGGATGGCATCCCTCCCTTCCAGTGTGTCAACAGCACCACACAGCTTGATGTTGTTTGTGAACTTGCTGAGGGTGCACTCTATCTCACTGTCCATGTCACCAACAAAGATGTTGAACAGGGCTGGGCCCAACATGGACCCCTAGGAGATGCCACTCGTGACCGGTCTCCACTTGGACATTGAGCCATTGACCACCACTCTCTGAGTGCGGCCATCCAGGCAATTCCTTATCCACCAAGTGGTCCATCCATCAAACCCATGTCTCTGCAGTTTAGAGAGAAGGATGTCATGTGGGACAGTGTCAAATGCCTTGCACAAGTCCAGGTAACTGAAAGATTTAATGTGATGATACTAAGATGCTTTTTAGAAATTTTGTTTATATTAAGACTTTCCTTTCTGTAACTTTGTTTCCTCTGAAACAATTACAAACCTGAAAAATGCCATTTCATTTACCTGTGAGTCATCACAGCATTACATTTTGATTAATGTAAAGCATTAGAAAATACCACGAAGTTTAAATTATAACACTGAATACTCAAAACTGATCCTTTCTTATAAAAATTGCCTTTGATACAATGTCATCTTTCTCTAAGAGAATACTTTTGTCCAAGATAAATTTGTATTTGGGTGTTATATATGTACTAAAGGGAAATGGCTTGTTTATACATGTTGTAGTATCACTATGCATAGTGACCAAGGAAAATGATTTTCTGTACTTGGTATTTGTGCCAGTAAGCTGGAATAAGGGAATCCACTTTTCCCTAATGCCTTTTTACAGCAAAATATATCTTTCCAGGCCATGTATTGTCCTATTCTGCAGCTGCCCCATAAGACTGGTGTTATCTTGTATGAGCTAAGGTCTCTCTAGCACTGTGCATTTCTCTGAGGGGAATCAGTAGAGGCTTCCTAAGGAAATGTGTCAGCACAGGCCACCGGCTGTCAAGTGCTAATTCCGTCATGTAATCTTTTGACCTTCCCTCTGTTCTAGCACACAGTAGTTCTTGAGTGGTTGTTTTTGTTCCACAGTTTCCTATGGCCTGGTTGTTTGTTCAACAAGTTCATGAGCTGGAGGATCAACCTGCCATGAGCTGATGCTTGTTTGGAGATGGAGAATTTGAAAGCGTGCACGAGACCCATGTAATTACTATGATTTGTGCTGTCTCCACTACAGCTGTTCTTCTCCAGCTTGCAAAGGAAGATAAAGTCTGTAGATAAATTACACTAGGAATCACCTAGAGACATCTATGTGTGACTTGAGAGGGAGACTGAGTATCAGCCAGCCATACAGACTGTCCACAGCCTAGCAGTGTATGTCATTCCTCTGCAGTGGTTGCTGGCCTATGTTGGATCTTTGTGGTGTTCAGCTCTACAAGCTGATCACACACTTCGTTTGCTTCAGATGTGAATGGAGACATCATATGTCTTGAACATTTCTACCATGAAATCTGGTGTGACTGGCATCCACTAGGTATAAAAATCATAAGACAGATGTCCTTGATCAACATTTTTGCTTGGAACAATTGATTTAGAGAACTAGGGGTTTTTCAAGTTATTGGTTTCAACCTTGCAGGCTGTCATCCTAAATCTTAATGATGATGGAGAAAAGAAGCAAAAATACTGCCTTTGCTCAGAAATGTTTAGAAGTTTCTTGTCAAGCCCAAGAGCTCCTTGAAATCAGAAAGTCTTGACAGCAGCATCACATTTTTTGCTTTACTGGTAAACAATTTGGACTATTAGTAGTGGAAAAAATGAAAATATAAAATAATGAAAAAAGCATCTACTTAACGTCTATTCAGCAGTACCACACTATTGACACCAGAAAATACTGAGTACTTTGTACCAACATAATTCTTTGATGTTTTTGAAATCATACAAGATTTTCTTTTGAAAGTTATTTTCAAACTTTTTCATGCAAAATGTTTTGCTGGCCTTTGTGTGGGTTTAGGTTAGTTACTTTGTGGTTTTGATGTACTGAGAGCAATCTTAATTTCATTTGGTACTTTAATTAAAATTTAGGCATAAATAAGGAGTGGTTTTTACGGAGCAATAATTTTGAAGCTGATAATTGCTAAAGCAAACCTCAGTGTCTTTCCTCTTCCTCACAAAGGTCAAATGCCTCCCTAATGTAGCTGAAATGAAATGATTGTAAGTGATAAAGAGGGTAGCTTGCAGGTATCCTTCTTGCTGTAGATTTGCATGTGACAGTTTGTGTTGACTCTTTTTTTTTTTATTGTGTATCACCATTATCTTCAAAATTTCTGCCAGCCATTTATGGAAATAGCAGCAATACCTGAGAATTACTGAAATGTATGAAGGCTGAGGAGTGATGAGGGTTGTTGGTGCAGAAATTGTTTTCCTTGGACATGCCTTCAAACTAGTAATTGGAAAGAATGTCCTAGACACAGTGGGAGCTGAGATACTACAGCACTTCTGTCCCTAGTCTGATTCACTCAGCCATATCTTTACTCCTCTATTAAGTCTAGCATCTTGAATATAAAACCATTAAATTAGATTCTGGTTACTCATGTAAAGTCTTAGTGGTATGCCTTTAATTCTCAATGGGAGTAGCAAATTTCAGGTGTCCATTCTACTCGGAAGCTGAAGAATGTTTCTCTTCAGAGAGTATAAGTCAGCTTTACACCCAGAAGTGCACAGTTCACTGTGCAAATACAGACAGAGTTTCTCATTAAAGTTTATTTTCACTGAGGGATCTTTCTATCCCATTTATACCAAGAGAACGGGGATGAGGTTGTGTAAGATATCTCCTCCATGACAGTGTCTAAAATGGTGTTATTTTGACTGCAATCTGCCTGTCTTGATAATTTTTTTTTTGTGAAGTTTTGCCACGTCCATAAACCTTTACTATAAAATGCTGCAGATGGAATTTCAAAATCATGTGCATGATGGACTTGAGCATCTGAGTTGTTAACAGAGAAGTGGAGGATCAACATCAGTAGAATACCACCCCAAAACTTTACTAAGACAGAGCTTGTATTGTCTTTGCTAGGCCTGCAGCTGTATAGTCCCAAATTCTCTCCTGTGCTTTTTTTCTGAGTTATCTGAGCATCTGACCATCTTGTCTTGTGAGAGCTGTCCATCCACTGGGCTGTACTGCAGAAGTTGTTAGGATTGATAATTTGGGTGTCTGTGTAAAAAAGCAAAAGCAGAATATTAATAGTGATGTTCATAGTGTAGAATATGAGGCATCATGTGTGGTGGCTGGCTTAATCAGTCATCCTGTACAATGAGTGACTGACAATGTGTTATCTCTCACCTGCAGTATGGGATAAAGAAGAAGGAAGAAAAGGAAGCAGAGGCCCAGGCTGCACTGGAAGCTAATGCTGAAGGGAGTCTGACACGCCCAAAGAAGGCAATCCCTCCTGGGTGTGGGGATGAAGATGAGGAGGAAGAAGAGAGCATTCTAGACACAGTCATCAAATACCTACCAGGGCCCCTGCAAGACATGCTCAAGAAGTAATCGCTGCAGACTGTTAGATGGGCAGGAACAGTGCTGCAAAGGATTTCTCTTTTGCCCAATGGGGATTTACAATCTTGCCATCCATCACGCAGCCCTCCCCACCACTACCCTCTACTGCTCACTAGGAGCCCCTTTGCTTCCCATTCCCTTCTGACTGCCTCTTTCTCTTCCCTCCACCCCAAGATTCCTCCATTCCTTTTTTTTTACATAGTCACATCCAGTAGATGCCTCTGAATGGATGTAAAGATTTAAAAGCTGCAGACTACACAACTTTTATTATAAGCCATAGTACTATGTATGTTAAATAAGGCAATTGTACATTAAGCATAGAGAAGGAACAACCTCACATGCATTTCCATCCAAAGCAGGAAGCAGTGTTCACTCAGTGTGAATAGTGGCCTCTTTAATTTTCTTGAATTATCTTTTTATAATTATTGACAATAATTATTAGTCATTATTATTAATGTTTTTGTTGATTGGCTCGCAATAGCCATTTGTTGTTGAGCACATCTGCCCTTGGAAGGGTTATGTCAGTCCTTGCATAGAAGCAGAGCTTTTCTGTTTTCATTCAATCGCTGGCATAAATAAGAGATCATTTGGAAGGTAAATCACACATGACTTACACAGCTGACATCACTCAGAACTGTGGAAGAAGTGACTCATCTGCCCTCAGATGATGGTAGAAGTTAAATGCATCAGAATCTAAGCAAGAGTCATATTACTTTGGGAATTAGCCATACACTTAACTTGAAAGAGCAGATTTGGTCAGACAGTTGCCATACAGAGATCTGAAACCACACGAGAGTGCATGGTGCTCTGGTAGAGAACCTCCCCAGCCCATTTGAGGCCAATGACCAAGTGTATAGGCTGCTTTGACTAAATAACCTTCTTTCTGCCTGGTGCCATCTTCAGCTGTCCTAGCAGTGCTTGAGGATAGACATTTGGTTTCAAGTATAGTGCTGCAGCTGTGTCCTGCGTGCCTCTTTCTGCAGTGTGTGAGAGAGTGTGGTGGCCTGAATGTTAGCCATGGCCCTGGAGATTCAGAAATCCTGCATATGCCTGCTATGTATTATGCTAAATTACTGCCTTGCCTTGGAGAAGTCATTTATTTTTCTGCTGCACCCAGTATCTCCATCTGTAAAATGCAGGTTTCAGTCTCTATCTACTATAAAGGCATAAAGTAAGGATGCTTCTTCAGTGCTGTGCAGGAGCTAATTAGTATTATAAAAGTATGTGGCATCCCTTGATGCTAGTAGGGTGGGAGGAAGTCTCTCTCTCACCATTATCTTTATTGCCTTTCACAGACACAGATACAGAGGGCTTCTCAATACAGCACTATGGGTATTAAGTAACTGCATAAGATAAGCAAAATTCTACTGGAGATGTTGGCTTGCTAGTACATACACAGACTCACATATGTAGACAGACATATTTTGAACACAAAGCCTGATGATCAGATATCTAGCTTGTCATCTCAAGAGCTGATCCTGGAGTTTTTGCATTTGTCTTGGTCTTCCTAGTCGCTGCTGTTAGAGCATCATGCCATCTTGGTCTCGCTGTCTTGTAAGAGAATAGAGGTTTGTCTGCCAGAACTAGCATTGCTTGTCCCTGACCTGGGAACAACAAAAGTTTCCTGAGTACATGAAAGAGATTTGGAAGCAAATATACACTTTCTACTGACAAGAAAAAGGAGAGCAAACCGAGACACTTAATTGTATATCTAAATTAAGCGGTTTACTTCAACGGAACTTTTTTAGTGCACTTGTTCAGTGGAACTAAGTCTAGGCAAATATCTCAGAACTTCCCTGAATAAGAAATTTTAAAATATTTTTATCACTTTCAGGTAAGCAGAAGAAATCTGCACCATGGTTAAGGCAGTGAGCTTGTGAACTCTGTGCCTTTTAGCAGCATCTCTCATAATAAGGAAAGAATATTATGAAAGAGAAGAAATATATTTATTTTGCCCTCCTCACCACCCATTGTTATTCTGGTATGCTGGTCCTTGCTTCACGATAACTTCAACCATAAGTTTTTACCAATTTCAAGGTGGAGGCTGAGGAAGTCTGACTGATCTACAAGTCAGAACCAGCTGATAAAGATGCAATTTATTTCAGGCTGGATCTGCAAACAAGACATGTTCTTTCAAATATCAGCTGCCAAGGGCTTCCTAGAGGAAAGAAAAGGCAGGTTTTACTCTTCAGATAATGTCAGTAGGTTTTATCCATAGCTTTCATTTAAAGCAAGATAACTGTCTTCCCCGAAGACTTTCTCTCTTAATCAATGCTTGGGTATAGCATAGCAGTGTTGAGAAATTTATTATTTTCTAGGGAGAGTGTCCTACTCATCCCATGCAAATTCAGCATGGGAGCCTATTTAAGTAAATCTCAAAGAACTGAAAACTCTCATTCTGTCACAAAGGCAACAGCTGTTTTTGATGCTTTGCCACAGGGGGTACTAAATCGAACACCTCTGAAATCTGGCTCTGTGCTTCAGCCACTCATTGGTAGTGAAGTTTTCTAGCCCAGGTCACACTGACACACTGACATCAATACTTCTGAAATGTTCTGACTAATCTCTGTGTCTTGCATCCTCTAATACATAAGCAGAACCAGCAGAAATGTGCCCCTGCTAAAAGGAACACATCCGTTCATATTTTCCCCTGGCCTTGTGCTGGATAACTCTGCAAACAAACAAACAAATAAAAGAAGGTGAGCTCATTTATCTTTACTTTGGCCTTTCTCTACCTCTTCCTTGTTGACCTTTCCCTAGCATCACGGACTCACGTCCTCATCCAGCTTAATATTACTCCTGACATAGAATAGAATTTTCTGCCTGATGTCCTCCTTGCAGAATAGTACTTCCAATTGTTTGTTTGTTTTCACAGTTTCCCTGGCAGCTTGATGTGCATATGTGTGCATGTACGTGTGGAAGATGAGGAACATGAGGGTAGAGAGGCACTGGAACAGGTTGCCCAGAGAAGTTGTGGCTGCCCCATCCCTGGAAGTTTTCAAGGCCAGTTTGGATGGGGCTTTGAGCAACCTGGTCTAGCAGATCCAACCACTCTGTGGCCTGTGCCCAAATTTTGTAAGCAGATAGTGCTATCCCTGGGCTCAGAGCATTAAAAATACTTTCTTTTTTTTGTGAGCTGAGCTCCTAAGCTGTGTGAACATCTGGATCCAAACCCTGAAGAGAGCCATAACAACTCTGTGCTGAGTTTGTTAGGCCTCATGCCAGACTCACAGAGTGGGAGGGAAAGGGAAGGTGTTTTACTAAATAATGTTTGCCAAGTCTTTTTCATTGTGGGAGCTTCCCAGGCCAGCCACGTCATCACTTCTGTACCTCAGCTCTCCACTCCCTCAGCAGCCCTTCCTCCTTGGACAGCAGAGTTCAGCCAGGAGTGAGCTGGTAGTTCCGATTTTAATTTTCCTTTTCTTTCAATAAAGAAACACGACAGAAGATCTACCCTGGGTAGGTACTGGGTAGGTTTTGCTTGGTTTTGCCTCACATAATTTTTGGTACCTTGCATGAGTTCTGGATCTCTCCTCAAGTCATTCCACTGTCCTCAAAGTGCCTAAGCCATGCTGAACAGACTCTAGAGCAGGCACTCTCCACTCCCTTCTCCCTATGCATTTCCCTTCACATTCTGAAGTGGTAACACGGGACACAGACGCCTTTGGCTCATGTATGGATGTGAGAAGGATTGTCTCAGACACTTTCTCCCTCAGCACTCAAGCAGGTGTTGAAGCACTTAAACAAGACCAAAGAGAAGCATGGTTCATTGTCTGGATTCTGAATATTTCTTTGTCTTTCCATGCCATTGTTTTATTTCATCACTGGTCTGTTCAATCTCAGGTAAATGAGGTCTTTTGTTTTTTAAAATTGTTTTTATTTATACAGAAAGGTTGGTGGCTAGACACTGCAGCCATTTTCCTTCACAACTCCAAGACCTTACTGGTTAGTAAAAAAAAAAAGTCAAAGGGCCTCCACATTTGCAGGGTAAATGATTTAGTTTGCCACTGACCTAGTGAACTCATATTTATCTTTAGAGAAAGCCATAAGAAATCAGACTGCAATATTAATTATGAATGCTACTCTTGTGTTTAAAATAAATGAAACAAAATGTAAGATCATGTACTAAATCACTTTGGAGTTCCTCTGTCTATGTTTCTAGTACCATACATTGGCTTAGGTCCCTCCTAGCCCCTCTCCTTTGTCAAGAAAGACCATACCAGTGCTGCTGAATACATCTTTTTGGCAAGCTTACTGTGGTAGAACAAGCATTGTTAGAAATTAGCTGTTGTGACCTCAGTGTAATGTCTTATGTATCTGAAAGTTGTCTGTATCTGTTCTGAATATATGTTATCAAGACAACTGTTTCTTCATGTGCTGAGTTAGTAAAATGTTTCAGTACTGTCATTAAAAATTGCTTGTTTTCTCTCTTCCTCTCTCTCTTTCACACACAGAGCAAAATTGAAGTTAGCCATGCATTTTCTGGTAGAAATGCTCCCCAGCTTTCTTTCAGATGCATGCAGTATTCTCCAAGCAGCTAGAAGATTACTTAAAGTAGAGACTTTGTGAATGTTAATTTCATTTGTTATTTGCCTGCTACTTTTTCCTGCATGATGTGGGTAAATGATATGATATTCTTTTAAAATGGAATCACAGACAATAAAAATACCAGTGATTTCATACATTTTTTGCAATGGTGTCCCGTGAAATTCCTTCTAGGCTACACTTGGAAATCAAAGTATGGATGCTGATATACAAATAAAATAGTAACAGAATTGAGGAGAAACATGGATATTACTTGCATAGAGATGTTAATTTTTTCATTTGACAAAATGAGGTTTGACATCTACAGATGATTATCAAATTTTACATAAGTTTTGCTATTAGGAATTAGTTTTATTTAGGAAGAGTGGAACAACATTCTTTTGAAAGAAACACAGACATCTAGCTATGGTTTAGTGAGAATATATTTGGATCTTAAAACCAAAAAGGTAAAAAGTAGATTTGCAGTGACATCAAATATATCCCTGTATCCAAAATTTTTGATATATACAAAACTCTTTGGGTAGTAAATTGCACACAGCTACGCCTCATTTTACTTCCTCAGGAATAAATTAGTAGTTATGCTCAGCATAAAAACATTGCATCATGTTAGAAAAAGAAAGAGAAATAACATCTCATAGGAAATGCTGATACCCTTTCACCTAAGAAAGCTCTTCCTTAGGACTGCTGCATGTTGATGTGTTTTGGGTTTTTTTTTACTCACAGAAGCAGCCACAGGACAGTCACAGAGAATCAACTCTTATTATTTACATCCCATAATATCTACTCAGACTTTGAGCCCAGCACTGCTAAGGCCAAAACATGTTAATGCTACTGCAGCCTGTGAGTTCAAGGGTAGGCTCTTAATTTACTCTGAGTTCCAGGCAAGGTCTTTGTTTGAGGAAGATAACAGGACAAGAAAGTGTTTTTCACTTGTTCCCCTAAGAAACAGCTGGCTCAAGGGAACCAGAATAATCATAACAAACCAGTGGGGCCAGGGGAGAGGGTTCAGATACCAAAGAAGGAAAGCAGGTGATTTCGACAGGCATCATTTTGCAGTGGAGGTAAAATTATTCTTTGGAACCAGCTTCTACCTTCTTATTAAAAAGATACAGAAGAATAATTCCAGTGGTCAAGCTGGTGCAATATACATTTTCCCACTTTAAAAGTACACTTTGTCAGGTAAAATATTCTCCAGAGGAGAACAAGACAAATCAGCAGGCAAACAATGAGTGGTTCTGCTGAAAAATCACTCCAATTTTGGAGGGGTATTAGTGATATACTTCTCAGACACTGGTCCTGAGATGCAGTGATTAGCCATACTGCAAGCTCTGAACCTTCACTGACAGCAGTGAAGGCGTAGACTACATGCTTGAGGCAGATATTAAACTTCTAAATTAAAAGCTGGGTACCATGATAGTCAGCATTGGTTGTCCCGAGTAAGTCCATTTTAATGGATTAATTTCATTTTCTTCCTGAAGTACTGTGGACAATCTAGGCCTCATAAAGGTCTCTTTGAAAATGAGACTTGAAAGAAGGCTACTGGGCAGTGCTGGCGCAATGCTGTCCTGTGTATTGGCATCCCAGAAAGTTTGTGGCAAGTGTCAATAACCTCAGTTAAAAAACCTCAATCAAGAATTTTAATTCTCCCTCCCCAACTTTCCCTCCTCTCTTCAGGAAAAACAAGTTTACAACAGCATTGGGCTATTCCTTCTTGAAGATAGCTCTGCTACAGCCCGTCTCTGGTGATTTTTTCGGGCTTCTTTGAGACACGTGCTGAAAGTACAACTGAGAAAGACAAATGACTAGAGCATGTGATATCAAACACCCATGCTTTTTTGAACCTTCAGTATTTAGAGGGAAGCAGAATTCTGCTAGCGTGGTGGGATGGAAACAATTTTTTCATCTGAGATTTGCTTTCCTCTAAAACCCTATTTTTGTACTAGAGGTTCAGATACAGGAGTCTGTTTGGCAAGCTCAAGCTGCAGCAGCTGAAGGTGTTTTGAGTGAGAAAAGGACGACTTTAAAAATTATGTGGTGAACATTTCAGCTGGGCTATGGGAGGATTAGACCACAGCAAGCAACAACTGTCCGACTGAAAACATAGTTCAGTTCTATTTAATTTTAAATTAAAAAAATATTTTAAAATTTACACAAAATGGAACATCATCTTTCCAATTTGTCAGCTACTGGTCAAAGAAGAAGTTAAATGGAAGCAAAGGCCAGTCTGTGTGAGAAGGGAGAATGTGTACTGAAATGGACTTAAGGTATTAAGATTTTATATTCTGTTTCAATTTTCACTTTATTTGTGCTAAAAATAGCCAAAGTACTGTACAATCACTTCAAATTTGGTTATGTAAGCCATCATTCTGAAGCACACACATGGTTGAGATGGGACTGTACTATTCCAGTTTCATAGCCTGATAAGCTGTGAATTTTTTGCATACATGAACACAACATCTAGCAACTGGCTTTTAAACTGTTGAAAATGAGACACCTTTCCAGGTTTCCCTATCTTATCAACAGCTGCACAGATGCTTATCAGATATTCACACCTCAGCCACAAAGAACCCTCTTTTTTTTGGTGAAGACTGAGCATTGCAAATCTCAGACTAAAGGTGAGCATTTTAAGGTGAATGAATTTACAAATAAATAGATTAATAGAGATTGACTCTCTGAAAAAATATCTTGGTACTGGAACTCATCTGGCACACTTGAGGTCATAACCCACAACTACTATTTCTTTCTAAGTATTATTTGAAGAAATTCCAGCACATCTATAGCGAACTGTTTACAATCAGGTTACAGATTGAAGGCCATTCCTATTTGCATGATTAAATAAATAATTGGATTTCACAGTACTAAATGGGGATGAGACGCAAGGCATTTGGAGGTTTTTCACATTGTATTACAGTATAACGTTAGGAAGCTCCTAATGATCTCTCAGTGTTGCCTAAAAAAAAGATCCTTCATCCTCTGTGGTATTGCAGCCATTTTTAGCATGGAGATGAGGCAGATTAGCTTAATAGACTATGACAAAGAGAGGAAAACTAAAATTTCCACTCCTCAGTTAAAATCATGGACTGGCAGATGACGATTGCTCATCATTTTTTTAAGTCAGCTCAGCACAGATCTGCCCTACATTTAGGGGGAGAAAACTGAAATTAGAACATTTTAGTGGAAATTTCCTAGGCAGTCTACAAAAGTTCTCTTATTCACTGAGATTGTGAGGAACAGACTTACGTGGTGCTCAGCAGCTGTCCTGGTTTCAGCAGGGATGGAGTTAATTTTCCTCTCAGTAGCCGGTGTGTCTTGGATTTTGTGTGCAAAGAATGTTGATAAAAACACTCTGATGATATGAGTTGTTGTTAATGAGACCAAGGACACTGTCTGGCTTTCCAAGTCTTGTTAAAGTCTCGTTAACATGCAGATGCGGGAAGCTGGGCGAAAGACAGACAGAATAATTGATCCAAACTGGCCAAAGAGAGTATTCCATGCCATAAACGTCATGCTCAGTACATAAGTGGGGGTTGCCCATGGGAGGGGGCATCCATTCCATTCCATTTGGGCACCCTTGGCGTCTTTTTCTTCTCTCTTGCTGGCATCATTCCCTATGATGTCTTCCAAGGGAATATGAAATGAGATAGACCAGAGGATGAGGACATTCAAGAGAACAAGGTTACATCTATCCTTAGGGTCCTGCACGTTTTCTGCAAATACATCCTCTAAAGCTAAGAAGTGACAAACTCAAGCCCCACTTAGCATTGGGGCTACCATCTCCCCAAAGACCAGATCTAGCAATCTACTTGTCAATTACTCACCAACTTTCTCTTAATAAGTAATAGAAGCACAGGCTACTTTCTAATAAAGTTCCATGTAAAACTGTAAAAAATGAACTAATATCCTTCTTTTTTTTTTTTAGCCCTCTGCCTTAGATCTCTCCCACATGCAAATCCTACAGTAAAAATCCAATGTTTGCTCACAGTGAGAGTGTTGGGTAATATACAATAACCAAACTATGTCGACTCTACTTTAAAATAACTCGCAAATGCAATGGCCACTACCAAGAACTGATATTTTTATAGCACAGAAAGAGTCCAGTGGGGCCACAAGATTTGAGGTAGGCATTAATTTGAAGTGCAGCACTACAGCTCATCAGGACTTCTGAAAAAAAAAAAACCAACCAGTTACTCCTGAGGCTGGGCAAAACTTAAGCTGTTCAAGGGGAAAAAAAAAAAAAAAAGGCAGCACAGACCAGCAAACCAGATCTGGTGTTAATCATAATCATAGCTTTGTATATTAAAATCTGTAGGCAAGCATGGTTTTGTCACTTTCAAATGACTGCATGAAGCTAACAATTAGAGCTAATGGGAGCAGTGGAGGAACTAATCCCACAACAATAAATACAGTCTTCAAAACCTCCCTCACCTGCTGCGGACAAGACTGCCTGAATGCAGGAGGGCTAATAGGAAGCTCCAGATGAAAGCAAGTGTCAGAGCTGGCTATAAGTGAACTTGGCCTATTAAAATTGCACAGCAAGTCCACAAGGCCTATGGATTTCCTGGGAGAAAAGGCTGCTATAGGATATGCAATCAGCTACACACACAGAGATACATACACATGTCAGACACACTAACCCAGCCCCTCAAAACTCCATAAAATTATGTCACAGTAAAAGTGAAGTAAAGAACACAAACACTGTGTTCTTGGCTTGGAAAAGTCTCCTTTCACAGTAGCAAACTTCAGATAAGTGTTTATTTTTCCACAAGCATTTTGTTGGCTTTGAGACCTGGCTGGCAAGAGGTATGATTAGAATAAGGCAAAGATTCAGCATTTGCTGTCTCATTCAACTCTCAGAATGGCTGAGACCAAAACAAACTGAGTGAGCACAGGAGTGAAAGAGGAACAATGCTCTCTTCTTCAAGCCCTGGGGAAGAACTGCCTTGTTCCACTGGTGGTAAACTGGATCCTGGAGGAAGGATGCTGGAGTGTCACCGGCTTGGAGAGAAAGAAGTTGACTGGGAGCTAGGTCATCAGACTAGGATTTATGGTGGTTTTTCTCTGCCTCTTCTTTTTATTACCTTCCACCTGAAAGCTAGGCTAGGTAGTGGAGTCTAAGTCAATTCTATCTGAGACAGTACCTGTGCTCAGTTCTCATCCCACAACAAAAGGAAGAAGAGGAAGCTCTTGTAAAGCAAACCAACATAGCGTGATGCCAAGGTCAGACAAGCATTGTGCCTAAGCTAATCTCACCTATCTGAAGTCACTTTCTGAGGATAAAGTGAATCACTACACTCTATGTGATTACTTACTACACTCTAAGTAATTCAGGCCGGGGTATTTACCTCTTAGAAAGCTGAATGGATTTCTGCAGTGGCAGTCCCACAAAGCAGCAGCATCAATCCTCTGGTACTCTAAAAACTAAAGCTTTAAATTGGAGTTTAAAGGGATTTGTTTCAGCACAGACAAGAACAATTTCTGCAGGTTTTGAGCTATCTTTGGAGGGCTCTTTTTTTCTAATTGTGCTTCCTCTCAAGAAAATGGTTAGCAAAAGCTGGCATCTTTTAATTGTATAATGGCTGAAAGTCACTTCATATTATTTAAGAAAGACATTGGTTTAATCTCTGGGTTTTTTGTTTTATTTTCTAGTTAAATTTGTCATAGTGATATATTTGTGCTATTAAATCATCCCGAATTTGCAAGACGATTTTAAAAACAACCTGTTTTTAGAATGACTCATTTTCAGTCAATCATCTGAATGGGCCTGCGAGGAGAAAGCAGGCTGCAGAAGGCACAGCAGGGACAGCATTCTCCCAGAAGAGCGGTGAGGGCTTATATGATTTTCTGCAGTGTGCACTGCATTAATCCTGCACCTGAGCTGTAGTAATGGCAAAAGTTAAAGGTTAAAAGCAATTTAAAGTGTCTTAAAAACATCAAAGGGAAGGATATTTTAATTGTCTAGTAAAAGTAAATATTTTTTAATTTAGAAAAGCATAGTGAAGGCTTTGATTAGCACTGACAAAGAGCCTATGCCCAGAAGAGGTGAGCATGATCTGCTCTAGCTTAATTTTATAACCTGCATGTAGCTATGGACAAACCCTATGCTTGGAAAAATCAGAGCTGAAACCATGTCCTGCCCTTTGGTACTGAGACAAACAGGATTGAGTTTAGAAGATCCTTGCTTTGTTCACTGCTTGACAAAGTCTCCACACTTGGCTTATCTACCCAGCCTCTACCACTCCTTTCATGATAGTTTTCCAGAAGCCACAACAATGGTCAAGAAGAGCCTGGCTTCATTGCTGTGCTCCAAAATTCACTGAATCTACACAATTATCAGAACAATTGACAGATCCCTTTGCTTTCCAAGGTCTTAATCTCAGACTCTTACAGCAAGAAAGTGAAAAGTGATCCAAGATGAGATTTGGAAGGTGTTCAGTACCCAGTACCGAGTGGCTTGGCCAACAGCTCTTGGCCAACTGCTTCCCATGGTTAGTTACCTGTCTTCTCAAAAGTGGGGACCACTGCATGTTGTATACCTGTTAACTCGCCCTCCATGAATTGCATGTAAAAAAACCTAGTCTAGCTACTACTTTGTGAAAAATATTTTTCTTGCCTTGAATTTCCTTGTTCTACATTCTTTCAATAACTACAAGAAATGTTTGTTTATCGTCTCATACACCTGACAAACACTTGTTTTTGTTACGAACTTGATCTGTTCGTACTTACAGATCTGGAGAAAGCTTCACTTTCACCTTGTTTTATACCTTTTCTCTGAATGACCACACTAGAATTTTGAATGAAGCTTAACAGATGTTTCAGGCCAAATAATCAGGAAAAAAGCTTCAGCATTTCTTAGACAGCTTTGAAAATTATAGTTCTGAAATGTTGTTCTGAATGGGCTTTACTGTCTCCAGGTATTTTCATAGATAGTAACATGAAGTTGACATCGTTCACATTAGTGCTTTCTTTATAATTTATAGGCATCTGTGGGCTCTATAGGTAAGGTGAAAGTGAGTAAAGTATTTCTACAAAATGAGTGCTTTTTCCTTGAAAACTTGAAGTATTCAAAGGACCAGTCAGTTTTGCAGGAGAGAAGAAAATCCAGCTTTGACAAGATCACCTTTTAAAATAAATCCACTGTCCATCACAGTCCTCATTTGACCTAGTGTGGTACTCTTGCTGAATTAAAGCCTCGATTGTAGAATTCTTTGATTCTTTCCTTTGTTAAGTCTTTTTCAATACCTCTAGGAAAAAGATATCGTTGCAAATTGATATGAAAGGATAGCTGAATCTGATGATTTTTCACAGAGAGGTTTTGCAATGACAGAAACACCTATGCCAGCTATGACAAATGCTCCTCTGCTCATCGAATGCTATGGTCATTTGCACTGTTGAACAGCACTCTAAATTATAGGTGAAGTTTCCAGAAGCCACAGTAAGTTAACGGAGCCAATGCTAGAATCTAGCCCTAGATTTTATGTACCCCAGCCTCAGTAATTTCAAATTCAGAAAGTAACAAGACCAGCATCAGGAAAATGTTTTCTACATGTTGTGATCTACTATTAGCAATGATATCATGGTTAAAGATACACTATCTTCTGTGCTTCAGAAGATAGTGTTTTTTTAATGTAAAGAGGGAAAAAAAAACAAACAAAAAAATCTCACCATATTTTCAGCCCATTATCTGTAAATTTAACTTGAATTGTCAGAGGAGATTTAAGAAAAAAAAACAGTTAACTGCTTTCCAAGGACTGACCAGTTAAAATCTATCACCAATAAATGTTCCTTCAGAAAAGAATGCCTTCAGAAAGCCCAGTAATAATTTGAGATGGATCAACTAGCTCAAGGGTTATTGGTTATGTTTCTGAACCAGACAGCTTAAACCCCCTCCCACCTTCTTTCACTTGTCTTCCATCTCTGCCATTTCTCTACCCCTTTTGGCACATCTTAGGTATTCTCCTGTTATGGGTGCTCATTACTGCTGTATCTGTGAGTCAGTGCCAATCAGTGGAGCTGACTCCTGACACATTCAAGCTGCTCTAATAGTAATTTTCCTTGGTATTGTCAGAGCTGATACTCTTTCCAGCACCTTAGAGCACCAGCTGCATTAATGGAAATTGTGTTTCTGCGATATAAGAAACTCTTGGCACTCAAAAGACAAGTGCATTCATCAGGAGATTGCAAACAACTGGTAGCTTTAAGGATTCGGGACCACTTTGAACTGATTCTCTTTCCTTTGGTGTATTCACAGGTCTTTGGCTTTTTCCTGATCTCTGTTGCCCCTCACAAGGCTTAGGTGGAATAAAGGTGGGCCCTGCTCCATTGTGATTTGTGTAATTTTTTGAGCATCTTACTTTTTCTTCCTCAGGAAAGTTTCCAGTCATCTTTCAGAAAGGTCACAGTGAACAGACTCAGCTGGTTCTGAACTCCACTACTGGCATGGCTAAGCAGCAGAACAGAGAATCAAGTTAGGAACTTTTGCCTACTGCGTAAGATCAACTAATGTGATTTAACACTGGCAGGCAAATAAGAACCACACAGCTGCTCATGCATTACCTGCCCAGCGGGATCAGGGAGAGTATTCAGAAAAAGAAGTTTGCAAGCAAGGCTAGACAACTCTGCATGCAAATGATTTGAATGTGGAACGTGGAGAACAGGCCTTTCTCCTATTCAAGAACTGCAGCATCCCTAGACACAAGGGAGCCCAAAATTAATCGTCACATTTCAGTTAAAACAGGCTCTTCAGTAGTCTTGAACTTTCAGGCTTTGTAACTTGCTATGATCAAATAAGAAATCAAATAGTAAGGTGTGGCTGGAACCCATGTCCTTTCAAGCACAGATATTGATCATCTTTTTTAGCACTGAAATCTGTTTTTGAGCACATAATAAAAAGCTTCTGAGGAGAAAATTCTGCTGAAGGAAACCATTCCGTAGTGAGGTGTTAAGTCATGGAAGATGTGACCTTCCCAAGATGGGAAGAAGCTCTGACAAGCTTCTGATGAGAGACAAGACCTCTGTGAGTATTGGCTATGGCAATCCCTCATTTTGGGACAGCCAAAGTGATGACCACACTGCATTTCTATGTTGGCTATGAGTTGTCTCTCTTCCTACAAACATAGACAGTTGTATTTCTGTGAGACTGGGATCTTCTTAGGAGAGGCAGATGTTTTGAACCATCAGCAGCTTAACAAGTTAAACCACAAACAGGCAGGCTGAAACCACAAACAAGTTAAACCACCAACAGGCAGGCAGTCTCTGAAGGTGAACTCTCTTCACAGGTAAGCACAGCCACAGAGACTAGAGGAAAAAGACACATAATCCCTAGGTGAGCATGCTAGTTGGAAATATTATCTATGTGGATGGTAAAGTCATAAAACACTTGGCCATGTGATGCAGATCTAGAGAAAGACAAAGGTCCTTGTGATGTGTTCTGAAAATCAGAGCATTCCTTCTGATTTATATGAGTTTTGCCAAATTCCTCCTAGTACCATTTTGAAAGCACATTTTCTCATAGTACAGCTGCTAATCAAGGGATGTCTTGGATCTTCCCTACCTCTTCACCCCCTCATCTCATTCATAATATGAACAATACATTTAGCTGTCAAAGAAATGAGCATGCCAGGCTGTCCACAGTGATGAGGTCACTCCAGACTTGAGCAGGAAATCAGAAGACCGATGACAGATCTCATAACCAGAAACTGTGAGTGACGACCCAAGTCTGCTTACAGGCAGAGCACAGCTCATTGCAAAATTGCTTCTGTCTGAGATGAAGCACTCAGTATCTTCTTTGACATCAGGGCAAAGCCCTTTGGATATTTTGAAGTTGCTGTCAAGTCAATCAGTTTATTTTGCCATTTTCATGCAAAATGGGAACGTGCACAAAAAATTTCCCTGATGAACTCCACTGAAGGATGTCGCTATTGATTGTTCTAGATGTGTATGGGCCTCTCCTGAGTCACAATACCATACTCAGAAGCAAAACTTGAATGGGGATAAAGGATTTCTATTCTTCTGACACTGAAGTCAGACATCTCCTGGTGAGAAATTTAAGATAATTTGGACAAGCAGTCTTGGAAACTGCATATCCAACATATCACAACCTGTTTATATAATCTATCTTTGGGGAAGTTTGGGAGCTTCATATCCAGTCACTAGAATGAAAAATGGTTGTTGCACCATGAGGACAGTACAGGCTACTTCATTTTGAGTGAACCTACTGAATGGAAGGAAGGGAGGGAAGAGAAATACAAGGAATAGTTGCTGTTAGAAAAAAAAAGATTGTGAATGATGTACCAGAATGTTGAGAAGAAAAGAGAAAAGGAAAGAGCATGCAAGATTAGCAGTGGATGAGTGAGCAAGAACAGGATGCTAGTAAAGGTAGAGGAAAATCATGAGGAATTTTCTTAGGAGACAGGAAGGCAAGGGTAAGTGCAACAGGTGTAATGGAGAACTCTGAGGTCTGTTTAGAGCTTACAGAGAGGCTGAAGCTACACAGTACAGGGGAGAAGAAACTGTAGATTAAAGGAAAACTTCAGAAATAAAAATCAGACATTGAAAATAACTACATGCACACAGATTACGTGCTGGAGCCCTGGGGCTCACAGAGCATGGAGAGGGACAGCTCAGCCTCTCCACACTTCCTCAGTATGCTTTTTACTCCTCAGGGCACGGTTACTCTGTTGCTGTAACCACTACCAGGCCTATAGTGAATGGGTGAGATACCAGAGTTGGACCAGCTCCATGTTTTCAACTCAAGAGTTGCCACAAATCCCTCTTTTGCTTCAAGTTGTGTATTTTTCCCCAGTTAATTTTCCCCAGTATAGTGATTCAACCTACACTGAATAATGAATGCTGTGGGCAGGATTACAGAGCATGGACCTTCCTGGCTGACAGCTGGGGAAAAGTTTCCTTAGTCTTATTTTAGCACTGGCTACTAACCAGGCCAGCTTCTTCAGGCATCTGAAGCTTCTTCCTTTTCATGTAGTGGCATCTGGTCCTTCTGCTGCCATTCTTTACCCCTGTTCAATAATTTGGTCTCTTTTTGGCTGACAAGGATGAACAACATCACAACAAAAACCTGATGCAAGCGTCCAGTTTCCACATGTAAGCTGTACTCTGCCTGTAAGCAGGCTGGGGTCCTCACTCCCAGTTTCTCATTATGGGATCTATCATCAGTCTTCTGATTTCCTGCTCAAGTCTGGAGTGACTTCATCGCTGTGGATAGCCTGGCATGCTCATCTCTTCGATACAGAGCAGGCAGATTAACCACTGCACAGGAAATAAGATTGCCAAAAAAAAAAAAGTTAAAATAACAGCTTTTATAATAATTGACACTTAGAAAATGCTCATGGAAAATCCATTGCTTAGTTCCTCTTGTGCAGTATATAATTAATCCTTTGACCCTTATGGCATTACATGTACCAGAGACAGATCCAGCAGAGGCACTGAAGTTTAAGTCTATAGTCAGTAGTGAGATTACTTGCTGACAGTGTTTTTTCACATCAGTATCATTGTGGCTTGCCCTCATCTTTCAGTACAGGGAAGGAGAGGTGCAGCAGAAGGCAGATCCCTTCCTTGAGCAAACGTTAACTCATTTGTTCTCTAGAAACATTAAGGTAGAGACCTTGACAAGTTATGGAAAAGAGATAGTTTTGATGAAATTGCAAACAAAACAAAACAGTTGATGTAAAATATTGTTGAGTTTATCTGCTGAAAGAGGAACTTGAGAGGGTCTTTTCCAGATATTGTTTTTTGGTAGTGAACAGTTAGCCCAACTTGTCAAGCTAACTGAAACTTCTCACTGATGCAGAAAAATCACTGATCTTGTTCTGAGATTGATTTAGGCCCACGTGAACTGAGCTGGGAGCACAGTCCCACAGAAGTGCTAGGAAAGTTTTGAGTACAGATGGTCCCCCAGCTCCTTTCCACAGTGCCTGCTGAAGCAGAGACCTCCTTGAGCTGTGTAGGAAGGACATGCAGTACAAACAGCTCCTAGTCAACTTCTCATCAGCCTTTCAGAAGCAGGGAAACTCATCTGGTCATGTTGCTGCTGACACTCACACTGGCTTGTCCACAACACTGGGCTGACAGCAGAGTGTGAGCACAGTGCCAGACATTCTGGGTTCTGGAGTCAGCGCTCTGAGACACTGTCTAACACCTTCCTGTTTGCAATATTGTTGTTTCCAAGGGTATGTATAGGTGTCAGTTTGTTATCATCCATCAAGGTTGTGACAATAATCTAAATGAATACTTTTCTCTTCAAACACAAGTATTTTCTTCAATTTCAATTTCTGAACTGGAACTGCTCAGGCATGAGGCTTCTGAAAGCACTCACCAGGTTAAGCTTGCCATATATTTCTTAAAATTAATAGATAAAAATAAACAACCTGCTGCATCAAACTAATGTTAAACAAAAATACTCTGGAAGTAGAGCTGAAGGTAAGACCTGCTAGATTCCCCAGTGACTCACCATCACAGAATTTCATAGGAAAGAGCTAAGATGTTTGTCGCAGAGGGCTTGTGTCAGGTTTAACAGGGAAACAAATGAATTAATCACATTAGCTCACACAAAAAGACTCCATCAGATGTTCATCCTTGTAAAGCCCAGCTGCACTGGAAAATAAACCATCTCAGGGATGCTGTAATGCTCAACAGGGGCACTGCAGGCCCAGTAGGATGTCTGCTCCACAATTTAAAGCCATGCTACATCTCCCACTGCTTCAGTTCAGACTTCCTGCTTGCAGAGGCTTCTGCTCAAAGCAGATCTGTGAGCAAGGAGAGGTGGCTTGGAGAAAAAAAAAACTACTTCACTCCTGGGTAGCATGTTTTCATTTTCCAATTTCAGAGTGGAAGAAGATGTATTTGGTGAGCCCATGTTGAATGGCATTAATTTTCATGCAGGCATGGAGAAACAATAGGTAGTTATCCCCTGATTCCTGCATGGGATACTCCTGGACCTTATAAACTTGAAACATCAAAGGTATCTGGATAGGCCATCTCCTAGACTCCAGTAAAAGGGAGTGTGCTACGTGCAATAGAAACCACAAGAAACACAGAAACCACAAGAAACACAGCCTTGGAGGGTTCTTTCCAGATATGGAAGCACTGTACAAACACATGTGTATTCCTAATTGAAGCTTGAACTTGGGAACAAGAGAAGTCACCTTGTGGCAAAGGCATAATGATCTAAATACCTTCAGGCCTCCTTCAACCAGCCTCCATGATGTAAGGACAAGTCAAAGAACTACATGATGAGCTGCAGGTGCCCAGAGATTCTTTCCTGAAGTCTCCTGAAGATCTACATCTATAATCATCTTTTCAAAAGACGGATATTCTCCTCAGAACTCATTGTGCTGAAATAAACTGGGGCCTGCACCCTTTCAAAAAATCAGATACAAGACTGTTAAGTACTTGTATTATTGATTGGTTTAACCACAAGTAGTTTGGTTTACCTCAACAAAGTAGTGCAACCCCAGCGCAAGTCCTTTCCCTTTGGCAGATTTGTACGAGAAATACCTTTGGAATGCTCTGAATTCATTAAAAATGCTGACATTACAATGAAAGAATCTTCTGGATTTTAGACTAAGTAGAAAGAGGCTTATCAGAGGCAGTGAGAATTCTTTCACAATACTTCTCATTCCCTTCTGAGTTTTCTGACAAGACGAAAGGATATGAAAAGGCAATGTGCTTGTTGCAGTATTTCAGTAACACCATCAAAAGCGTCCTTGTTCTTTTGGTAAATATTTCAGCTTTATTTTGGTAAATATTTCATGCCATTTGAGGATTTTTTGTGTCCTCTTTACTGAGGAAACTTGCCAGTCAGAAGTTTCTTTTTCCTATAAGCTAGAGCAAAATTAAATTCCCCTCTAGAAACTGACAGGGAAGAAAAAACACCAAGTTAATCCAGACATTATTAAAAAACAACCTGACATTTAATTCTTTACTGTGGAGAAGATAATATTCTTCTTCTTCCAGGAAGCTCCATAAACAGGGAAAGTTAACACCAGAACTCAGTAACACCAAAACTTAAACAGAAATGGCCCTTCACAGCAAGGCAAATGATCCAAATGCCAGAGCCTGCCATCTCCCACGTGGGAGAGGACACCAGCAGTGATATAAGACAAAGGAAAACAATTTGTCATTATTTGCAAAGCTTTCCAGCCGTTCTGATACACAATACATCATCTGGTACAGTGTTTCACAGCACAATTTACAGAGAGATCAGCCTGCTCCAAGTTAATTTTCCTACCTTTTTTTTTCACTCCTTTCCAGAAAATAAGATACTGGTTGCAGAGCTGTGATCAGTTACATGCTGCTCTTGCCACCAGCATCTAGCTTAAAATTGGTGATTTATGGTTGTTTAATTATGCAATCCTTATCCATTATTATCACAATAATATCAAATCTATCCCAACCTCTTTATAGAACCTAGATTGTGCATTGTTCCCTTACTAACGGTATGCCAACTCTTCACTCTCTTCAACCAAATCTTTTAACTGGAAAACAGGCCTCTTTGCTGTCTTAAAGTGATGATATTAAAATGCTGCCTAGTTGACATCTTGTTTTCACTGTTTCTGCACCTTTGAGAGACAAGGCAATCCTAGTGATTTACGCTGTCAGCAGAAGGAGCACAATGTTCAACAGATACAGTTACATGAATAACAATTTAACTTCATATTATGCAGGAGAAGCAGAAATTAATCTCACTATTTTTTAACTATGCCTGGGGTCAGGAATTTTTCAGTGACATATTTCTTCCTCAAGCAAAGGCAGAAAAAATATGTCTGAAGTTGTCAAAAGAAAATGTTTTCCGTAAAAAGAAGCCCATTTTTCATTCAAAATCAATTTTCATTAGGAAGTATGACCACTGCTGCTGGAAAACTGAATCCCTAACATGCCTGACGTTTTCAAATTCTTCCATCTCAAAAATGCTGACACTTTATTCCTTTTCATGGCAAAGATGCAAAGCCATTTTTCCCTATGTGTCAGCTGAAGCAGAACATTGAGTTAGGGTTAATTATCTTCTTGTTAACATCTTCCTAAGGATATCCCCAAACTCCCTTATAATTTTATTTTTTTATGGATGCATTTCATTAGTGCTAAGAAATGGACAATTGTAAAATTAATGAAGTTTTCATGACCAGGTCAACTCATTCCCGAGGAAATACTGATTCTTCTAGACCTGTCCTCTTTCGAACTTGGTATTTCAAGCCCTTCCTTAGCTCTTTATCCCTGTGACTTCTTTCATCACTGTCCAAAGCTGTCCCCAACATCCTGCCATTTCACCTCCCTTACTAGAAAGCACCAGCATCGTGTTCTCTACTTAGTGTGCGTTAGTATCACTCCCTAACCACACCAGTGTTCTGAAGTGCCTTCCTAATGCTAAACATAAGTAGCTCAGTATAATCTGAACTCTGTGCCAAACTGTGGGCAAAGAGGCAACCTGTCTATTGTGAAAGGTAAAGCATACACAAGCAAGGAGTACTGGATGTCTGCATATGTTGGCATAATGCACTTGGTCAGAGATGTGCAAACCTCCCTTCTCATTATATTAGTTCAGTTGCGGAAGCAAATATGGTAGAACTGCAGGACTATTCCACTCCCCTTAATTTTTCTAGCCTTTGTGGCAAAAGATGGCTGAGTTTTTGTTATGTGGGGAGCTGGACAAAGAAAAAAGCAGCTTTAAAACTTTGTTTTATTTTGCAACCTTTTGACATTAAAATCAAACTTCAAAAAGCCCCAAAGCTTAAAAATGCTGTTTCAAGACTTATACCCTTTCCCTTCGTGTGTTGTTGGTTTTTTTTTTTTTTTCCCCTAAACAATTGTCAATTAAGTGCAAATTCATAAGGATGTTTTTCTTCCTTGGAAACTGCGCTTTTCTTCCAATAGGACTTATTGTTCACCAGTAATAACACCTCATCTCTAGTTTGGTGATAAAGACGTTCTAATAGTCTCACATGGACTTAATCTGCAAAGGCAGGACTCTCTGTAATTTCAAAATTCACTTCACAATTTCTTCTCTTAAGAACATAGTTGGTAAATTTGTTCTTGGAGAATCTGGAATTAAGATTCACAGATACTATGAAGAAATATAATGAAAGGAGAACATTACCAGAATCATAGAATCATAGAATGGTTAGAGTTGGAAGGGACCTTCAAAGGTCACCTAGTCCAACCCCCCTGCAAGAAGCAGGGACAGCCCTGACTAGATCAGGTTGCTAAATGACTTCTTTTTTCTTCTGTTATGATATTGTCATCAAGAACTGTTTTTCCTTTTTGGCACTTCCCATCCAATTGTTTTTGAGTTAAGGGGGCTGCAGTTCTTCTGCATAAATTCTTGCTGATAACTAAGGACTTGATGAAAGAAAGGGGGAGAAACAGAAAAAAAAAAACCAAAAAAAAAGGAAGGAGAAGAAAACAAATCCTTCAAGGCTATAGACTGGAGAAAGAGGAGAGTTCTATTGGCAGCAAACATGACAAAAATACTTTCCTTAGTCTTGCTTCACTCTGTTCTTGGTCTTGCCCTGAACAACTGCAGAAAAATCATGACTGCCCAAAGACAAAGTCAGAACCAGAGTTTCAGGTTGCCTATTTCTTTGACAGAAGGGACAAAAGAAGGTGCCTATCCACTGAGCAAGAAGAGCCAGAAGTTACAGGGTATAATTCTTCATCGTACCCTCCAGACTAAAACCAGATAGTCTGGAACTTGCTGAAAGAAAATGCACCCAGCTGTCAGGTGCATTTCACTGAAGGAAATAGAGGGATTCTCCAGAACTGCAGACTGTCTGTTCCAATGGAGAAGAACTTCTAGGAGAGGAGACATGAAGCTTTACACAGAGACTTGAGGCAAGACTGAATTGGTTCCCATCTTGCCTCTAGCTCAACATTCCAGTGCACACAATCCAGATCCCGTTAAACAAGCAGGAGCTGGCTTCATGTTAAAAACAGTGCTGTCAAGTGGCAGTGGAGCTCTTCTAATTCATACTTAAGAGTGTTTTTAACAAGCAAACATGCTGTATATGCCTAAAAAATTACAGTTACAGCAAAAGATATCCCATGCATAATATTACTTCACAGGAAAGAGAATGTAAAATTTATGATCTCTGTAGTAATGTAGATAAATTACACTTACTTCTGAACTAGTTCCTGACTGTTACTGGAGTATCAGTTATGACTAGTTTCTCATCTTGTCTATAAAGAAATTAATTATTCAAAAAGTAGCTTCTTACAATAACGGGCAGTTAGGTGTATGCACACATCTGCTGCCTATTGTCTACTCAACATAGATGTCTGATGCCCATAATCTCAATAAAAATCCACAAGGGAGCCATCTGGACTAATCCACATACTTACCGCCAAGAAATGAAAGGGTCAGTTTACCAGCTCGGAAGGCAGGCAGACATGAGCTTGCTGAATATGACCACAACTGTCTCTGTATTCTTATTAATCTGAGCAGAAATTGACCTGATTGAAGGATCATCAGGTCACAGCTTAAAGGATACTTTTGTTTCTTCTCAGCATTTCTGTGTTGCATGACATGCAGCCCTTGTCCCAGAATGCAATGTGAGAATCACCCATTGATCTCTGATCCAGACATGGAAGACTGATGGTTCCACATAGATTGGCTCCACATAACATTCCAGAGTATCCGTTTTCTGACCAACTTCTTCCTGAAATGCTGTCTAAGCTCATGTAAAGATCTGCCTCAGGCCACACACAGTTGAGAAGGTGTCTAGTACTGCTCACTAGGAACTCCCACCAGATCCTTTGGTCAGTGCAATTTTCTAGCTTTCTCCTCCCTCGAGACATGATCATTGACTGAAGTCTCCCCAACAGCTTTACTCCCTCTTCGCAGACCTTGAGAGGCTTTTGCTTTACCCAGCTCATCTTACACCACTTTCTTCCCTCTATGAAAGGCTCCAGCTCTGGCTGGACAACTACTTCACTGCAAGTTGTAAGGAAGACACTTTGTCCCTCAGCCCCTCTGAACTCAGAGTAAAAGCATGAAACCAGCTTAGTGCTCTCTGTTAATCTCCCTGTGCCACAATGCCCCAAGAATGGTTCTTCACCCCACTGGCTAGTGCAAATACGTGAAAAACTGAGGGGAAAAGCACACTGCACAGAGTAGACATGGCAAAGCACCTTCATATAAGTAGTGAATACTTTGTGAATGGCATTTTTGACCTGTCTTCAATTAGTAGGAGAGATAGTGCATTAGAGAAAGGCACTAATAAAAATAATACACATTTATTTATGAAACATCCAAATCTAGACAAAACAAGCTGAATTTGAGTGGATTTGGGCTCCCATTTAGAAAAGAAAATACTTGTTCAATTAATTAGACTCACTCTGTAATTTTCCTCCATTTCTTTGAATCAGACACAGAATCATAAATCTGTTATTTTTTTCCCCAGGTCAGCTGGCTAACCTTTAGAAAAAGATGCTAAAAAAATATCCCAAAGCAGGAAAAATAAAGTTCATCTCGTCAGAGAGAAATTGAGCAATAAAAGCCAATTGAAGGAAAGATTGTTATTTACATAAAGGAAATTCCAAAGGACACTCTAAGTGCTCATAAATATAAGGCACAATGACACCAAGTCCTATTATTTTCATTAGTCCATTAAAATGAAAGGCAGAACAATTGAAATGCCTAGAAAAATAATAAGATTTAAAAACAAAACTAAATGTAATTTAAAAGGCAGAAATCTGTCACAAAAGGATGTTCTGGGGAAGCTGACGGAAGTTGTTCTGGAAACACTAGCACTAGAGATATTCCACACAAGGCTTAGGGAAGGCATGAATTTGGAACCTACATAGGCTTCTCTGTATCAGTTGTATTTTAATAAAATCAGTTCAAAAGCTGATTGAATTGGTCTACTGCCAGTCAACTACTGCAGATCATAATGATATCCATATCACACAGCACAATGATAGCACTCTGGAGGTCAGTGGCTAGAGGCAAAAAAGCAGATGGATTTGGAAGGTCTAAAACATGATTTGAAATAAAAACACAGAAGGAGAAACACTGCTACATGTAAATGGGAGGGACAGAGACAGAACAATAATGAGGACCACCTGAACAGTGTCAGGTATACAGAGGATCTGTTATGTGGTTTGTCGTACGAAGTTTCCCACCTACCTGTCACTGCTCCTTCTTTACTGAAAGCCCTATGGAAAAATACAAACAATTTTTTCAGTTAAGTATTTAAGAAATTTCCTTAATATTTTGATTTAGGGCTTTGAGCAGCAGTGGCATTTTTCTTTTTCAGTAATTTTTTTTGCTGCTTTCTTCAAATTTCATTCTGCTACTCAGAAGAGAAGAAAACTAAGAAAAAAAAAAGGAAAAGCTCAGAGAAAAAAAATATTTGGGGGAGGGAGAAGCCATTTTTTGATTGGTGAAATGCTGTCTAGATCCACTCTGAAGGTCTGCATTTTTTTTTTTGTGCTAGAGAGAGACAATGAGAATGCAGAGACCAAGAGACTATTTATATCACACTGCTGATTGTAGCTATGCTTGTAGAAGATAAAACAGGATAAAAGGATCATTCAAAATATAGATACCTTGTGCTGAAGAAAAGTCTGTGCCAACACTTATTTTTGAAGTCTGTATTTTCCACAAGGTATTTAGTAAACTGTGAGGGCTGGAAAGAAGCCATTTTACTCTACTGGGAGTGGGAACACCTAGTCCCTGAATGTTTAGCTACTGACTTCTATCTTAAGGCTTTGGTTACTTCATTGTGTTTGGATACAGAACTCTTGTGGTTTCCCAAACTAAAGCCTTGTCATTTGAGTCCTTGTCACACTTTGTGCTTCCATATGGCAACCATGTTCAATGAATGACCACATCCCTACACTTCCTCACAGGAAAAGCCAGGTTTTATACTTCCACCTCTGTATACAGAGATGGGATTGGCAGAGGTGTTACATGAAACACTCTAAATATTGCTCCAAAGTACTTTGATGAAATGCAGTGTAGGGAGCCAGGTGCTATATCCAAATATTCATTCCACCTGACTATACCTGTCACTCTAGTTCCACAGCAGCCAGTAGTCAAGGGTACAGGGAGCCCGGTTGTGTTCTCTTTAATCCTGCTGGTCAGGGAAGAGGGTGTGAGAAGGAGGGCACTGATAATGCAGTTCAATAACTGGCTGCAGAGCTAGTGCTGACAACGCTAGCCAAACACTGGCTTTTGGTTCTACAACCATGGGACACTGTCCACAGATCAACATCTGCTTAGGAGATGGGATCCACCTCCCTAAGCGAGGCAAGGTGTGTTTGCCACAAGGATGGCTGAGTAGGCAAGGAGGGCTTTAAACTAGGAATGACAGGAGGGAGAGAGTAATCAGCAGCTCTGTGGAGTGATGGACAGAGTTGACAAGGAAAAGGCCTGAGGTAATGTGACAGGAAGGGGTCGCAAAATCAACAAAACAGAGCTTAAGGTCACCTCCAGCATTTCCATGTAAGCAAGGGCATTGTTATGGGGAAATCCCCTAGACACTTCTAGGAAGTCAGAATGGATTCACTAAGGGAAAGTCATGATTGACCAAACTGGTATGCTTCTATGATGAAAGGCTGGCTTAGTAGATGAGGGGAGCGCAGTTGATATTGTCCACATTGACTTTTGACCTTAGGGTTTTGACACTGTCTGCCATGAGATCCTCATAGAAAAGCTGATGAAGCATAAGTTGGATGAGGAAACAATGAGGTGGACCGAAAACTGACTGAATGGCCAGACCTAGAGGGTGGTGATTAGTGGAACAAGGTCTAGTTGGAGGCTAGCCAATGGCAGTGCACCCCAGGTGTCAATATGGGGTCAAATCCTATTTAACATCTTCATTAATGATTGGGATAATGGGGCAGAGTATACCTTCAGCAAGCTTACTGATGACTGTGAGGAGTGAGAGTGACAGATACATCAAAGGGCTGTCCTGGCATCCAGAGGGACATCAACAGGATGGAGAAATGGGCTGACAAGAACATCAAGCAGTTCAAAAAGGAGAAGTGCAAAGCCCTGCAGCAAGGGAAGGAACAACCCTATGTACCAGTAAATGCTGGGGACTGTCCAGCTGGAAAGCAGCTTGGCAGAAAAGGACCTCAAGGTCCTGGTGGACATCAAGTTGAACATGAGCCACAAAGAAGGTTAAAAATGTCCTGGGCCGCCCTGGGAGGAGTGTTGTCAGCAGGCTGAGGGAAGGGATCCTTCCCCTCTCCTCAGCACTGGTGAGGCCACACCTGGAGTGCTGGGTCCAGTTCTGGGCTCCCCAGTACAAGGGAGATATAGACATACTGGTGAAGGTCTAGCGAAGAACCATAAAGATGATTAAAAGACTGGAGAATCTTGCATATAATGAAAAGTTGAGAGAGCTGGGACTGTTCAGTCTGGAGAAGAGAAGACACAGGGTGGGTGTCATCAATGTCAATCAATCTCATCATCATCCATCTCATCAATCAAAAGACCTGAAAGGAGATTGCCAAAAAAACTAAGCTAGGCTTTTTATGGAGGTGCTTAGTGACAGGACCAGAAGCAGTAGGAACAGACTGAAACACAGAAGGTTCGCCCTGAACATTTTTTTTTACTGTGAGAGTGACTGACACTGGCACAGGTTGCCCAGAAAGGTGGTGGAGTCTCCCTGCTTGGAGATCTTCAAAAGTAGCATGGATGTGGTCCTGGGCAACTGACTCTAGGTGGCCCTGCTGAACAGGGAGGGTTGGACAAGATGACCTCCAGAGGTCCCTTTCAACCTCAGCCATTCAGTGATTCTGTGATTTCTTACAGGAAAATCAGCATTTTCCAAGGAGACTGAGTGGACATCTGTTACTGTGGTAACAGTAGAGAGCCAAGGCTGGACACACGAGCATGAGGATTTTAAAAAGTATTTTCATGTGTCTTTTATGAAGGTCTAGCATTGTCATCAGAGTTCCTTTGACAAGTATTAATGATACACAAATTAGAAATGGTGTTGCTCCCAGAGACTGTCCAATGGTCACCCCTATAAAAGCTGCAGGAAGACTAGTTACACAGTGAAAAGAAGGATGTTGAAGTGGAGAAAGGGAAAAATACATATTGAGTGGCCACAAATTAATCAAATTCCATGCAAGTTATAAAACATCCACAGAAAATAAGTACTCTGCCCCAGAGCTGTTAAATTATTGCTTAAATTGTTCCGAGCTTTCTGTGAACAGAAAGACTAATATATGTACTAGAAGCCTCCTGGCGATCTATTCTGCTGAAAAGATCATTCCCACTTTTCACAATGAGTTTCTGAATGCTAGTCTGATAGGTGACAGAAGAATACTGAATGGATCATTATTTTTCCTGTTCGTAATATTTTACTGCATTAGAAGTATCCTGATATTTAACAATTAAGCATTTCTCATCTAATTCAACTCAATTTATTACTCAGTTAGAGTCCTAATTCCTCCTTCACCCATCAGTCTGACAGATATGACAATACACAGCAAGTTTTCTTGTGCTTGATTGCTATTTTCCTGCATATTTTTTGTCTGTGTATTTTTAGTGAGGTTACACAAAAAAAAAGTCTTGAGTTTTCTAACACTTGTGAGATTTTTGTCTGTGACAAAAATGCATACAATTTTTTTATGAGAATTACTGACGTGCAGTTCAGGATGTGCTTTTCAAAGACGAACCCCTAAATTGCTCTCTTTTGCACAGCTTCTATTGATATTTTGCTGGCAGTCATTTCTTTCTTTAAGTAAAATATCTTCTCAAATTGAGGAATGACTTTATGAACAATGAAAAATTTCACTCCTTGCTCAATCCAAGATATGGTTCCATTCAATCTTTTTCAGGTCACATCATATGTTATATTCAAAAGATTTCTACAAGTTCCTATCTGATCTCTTCTATTTTCTTGATATATTGTTTTGAACAATTCTGAGGAGAAACTACTGAATATTTCTTCATAAAGTGAAACCACAAAAAGACATGTTATAATGAATCAGGGCTCATCTGCCCAATTTGGATGCAAATGTTTTTACTGTGTGACTCAGCAAAATCCTCTGGTTGTTTTATACAAATGTATTATTTTCTACAGCTGTATCACTTACTAACATAAATTAGCCACTTAGCAAGCTTTATGAATATGTGTGGTGTGCCAAAAGAATCAGAACTTCCAAAATAAATTAAAAAAAGAAATTAATTCATTCCTTAGGATGTGGGTCTGCATAGTGCAGTTATCACTTTTTCAAGTGTCTGTGAAGAAGATCAAGACCAAGAGGAGGCTAGCGAATGGACTTTTCACCCTCTGGAAATATACTAATGTCGTAGTTTAGCCCCACTGGGGACCAGACTACACAGTGTCTCTCTCACTCCCGCCACCCTCCGAGAGAATAGGGAGGGTTAATACAAGAAAAAAAGGCTCAAGGTTTGAGATAAGGACAGGGAGAAAATCCTTAAAGTTACCATCATGGACAAAACAGACTCGACTTGGGGAAAACTATTCATTTATTACTAAAATCAAAGCAGGATAATGAGACAGAGAACAAGACAACCTCCCCCCACCCCTCCCTCTTCCCAGGCTTAACATTATCTCTACCACCTTCCCACCACCCCGAGCAGCACAGGGGGGAAGAAGGAATGGGGGTTACAGTCAGTTCATCACATGTTGTTTTACACCACTGCTTCATGGTCAAGACAAGAACTCCTCACATTCCTCCCCTGATCCAGCAATGGGGTCCCACCCACGGGCCACAGTCCTTCAGGAAACTGCTCCGACTTGGGTAATTTCTTCCACAGGGTGCAGTCCCTCCAGAACGGCTGCCCCAGCAGGCCCTCCACAGGCCACAGCCTCCTTCAGGCATCCACCTGTCCCAGTGTGGGGTCCTCCACAGGCTGCAGGTGAATCTCTGCTCCTCCGTGGACCTCCATGGGCTGCAGGGGTACAGCCTGCTCCACCATGGTCTTCACCACAGGCTGCAGGGGAATTCTGACCAGGAGCTGCATTACTTCTCCCCCTCCTTCTTCACTGACTTTGGTGTCTGCAGCCGTTCCTCTCACAAGAAAAATTCTTCACAACACGCAGGCAGACGCCTCTCAGGATCTCTTCACATCTCATCTCCTCTCCACTTCTTCTAGCTAGGCCAGGTTGAGTCAGGCCCAGTTGGCTGCCCAGCGGGAGGCCAGAGGGTAAGGCCTGCAAGGCCCACAAAGCTCGCACCTCCCCCTCTCTGCCCCCGCTCAGCTTCTTCATATCATCTCCATCCTGAATTTGGATGAAAATACAAATAAGCAACATTTGCTGTGGGATTTAATTTGTTTAATAAACACATTTATGGAAAAAAAACCTATGTAATTTTGGAGGTTTTTAAAAAAATCTTTCTGTTACTCTTTCTGTCAATACAGCTCAAGCTAGACAGGAAGTCAGGTAGGAAGACTGGAAATCTGTGAGCTGGGCAAGCTAAGCAGTTGTTCAACCTACCTGGCAGTTCACACATAACTGGAATATCTACTGTTGATTTTTTCCATTCATCTGACAGTTCTACTGGAGACAGCTGCTACACAACCCTGAAAAGCTATTTGAAGTGTGAGAATGTTTATTCCTTGATGTAAGATCACCTGAAAAGAGACTTCACAAAATTAGAATGACAGAAATTAGAATGAGGAAAGGGAAGAGAACAAATAGTTACAGACAGGAATTCTGATCAATTGGTGTGAACAAAGACAATGACCTGAAAGAAACCTGCCCACTTACACCAATTGATAAGGAAAGAAGTTGAGCTGGGAATGTTTATACTAGCAAGGGATCTGATTGAGGACTTCTAATTGGGATGATAAGGAAAAGGGAGATAATAAGCATAGATCTGAAAAAGAACACAAACAATACGACATTGAGAAGAAAGGAACCTTGCCAATTTCGCTACCTGATAGGCCATCTAGCAGTTATAGCCTTGTGCAGAGGATGAGTATTTCTGTCCTCCCAACTGGTGAGCTTTTGTGAATCAGCGGGAGGGACACCAGACAGTGAGGGCAAGGGGGTGCAGGAATCCATGGAGTTTTACAGACACATAAGGGATGCGCAGGCAGAAGGAGCAGGGAGGAACAAATTGAAGGGTAGACAAAAAAGGCCAGAAATGAGACAGTCATGTGTGTGTATGTGGAATGTAAGAATGTTTATATTCTCAGTTGTGATAATAAGGAAAGGGAGGGAGACAGAGTCATAAAATTTGAGCAATTAGCATTACTAACGACAACAACCAAAACAAACCTGGTCAGTCACATCAGCGAACCTGGAACTTTGCAATGGCTAAGGATGCAAACCTGAGGGTCCAGGATGTTGGAGGGGGTCAGTGGGACTGTGCCAGCAGAGAAGGCAACATGCAGGGGAAGAGGCGGCAGGGAGGAACAAAGAGGTGGGGTAGACAGACAAGGGTACAAACAGGGCTGGTCGCCTGTACACTGTGGCTGGTCAGTATGGTTGTCTAGCTGAGCCCTGGGCCTGGCCACTGCGGTCTGTCCTAACTCTTCTTAACTACCTCCCTGCGTAATCTCACTCTCTAACCCATGAGTGCGAGTGCCACAGGAGCTCGGTGCCAGCTGCTGGGGGACTGATGTGAGAGGGATGGGTGCCAGCTGCTGGAGTCAGACCAGGTTTGTGGGTGCCCCTGGCCTGTGGTGTCGACTGCTGGAGCAAGTGCGGGTCTAAGTGCCAGCAACTGAAGTGAGGGGTTTCTTTTACTTCCAGCCACTGGAGTGCGAACAGCTTGTATCCTGAAAACCAGCTACTGTAGGGACCGGTGTGACTGAGGGGCTCAGCGCTGGTGGCCGGAGTGGGACTGTAGGTGCCTGGTGTCAGCTGCTAAAGGGGGTGAGTGTCTGCTTCTTCTCTAAACCTGCTGTGCACAAGGTTGGATCTGGTGTGGTGTGTATTTGTTGGCAATCGATCTGGTGTGGTGTGTATTTGTTGGCAATCTTCAAGCTGGACCAGCTGGCAAGCAGGGAGACCTCGGGTCTGGGCTGGGTTATTAAGTGGGTGGAGGGTCCATGCTCGTATTTGAGGGAGCAAGTGTGAGGTGCCTGTGGGATGAGTGCGAGTGCTGTGTGTCTGCAGTGAGCACCAAGATGAATCAGTCGGTGAGTTGAGGACCAAAGGGGCAGGCAAGGGAGCCCAGGATTGGGTCATGGGTGCTGAGTAGGCAGAGGGGCCATGATGATACTTGGGATATCCACAAACATGCAAGTGCTTGTGAATCTGGAGAGTGTCATGTGTGTGTGCTGCACTCGTGGCCTCCTGTCTCTGCCAGTCCATGAGAAGGAGGGGACTTGGCTGTCCTGTTTATGTTTATGTGTGTCCTGTTTGTGGGTGCTGTTGAAGGCAGCACCTCGTCTGTGGTAGTGCGTGTGACCAGCTATGTCAGTGTCCTCTGTGTGTGTGCATGTGTCTTTGTATGTGTGGGGTATGTGTTCAGCTATTCAAATGTGCAAATAGGAAAGCAGTAGTCACATGCCTGGGCAGAGACTCTGGATCCCTGGGAGCTGGGCTGGGCTCCAGCAGCCAGATAGTAGGTCTGCTGAAGGAGGTGCCCAGGTGACCAGGAAGGCCATCAGCACAAGTTTTATGAGGAGTGGCTGAGGGAATTGGGATTATTTAGTCTGGAGAAGAGGAGGCTGATGGGAGACCTCATTGCTCTCTACACCGGCCTGAAAGGAGGTTGTAGGGAGGTGGGTGTTGGTCTCTTCTCCCTAACAACTTATGATAGGACGAGAAGAAATAACCTCAAGTTGCAGCAGGGGAGGTTTAGATTGGATATTAGGAAACATTTCTTTACTGAAAAAGTGGTCAGGCACTGGAACAGGCTGCCCAGGGAAGTGGTGGAGTCACCATCTCTGGAGGTATTCAAAGAATCTGTAGGCGTGACACTTCAGGACATCGTTTAGTAGGCATGGTAGTGTTAGGTTGATGGTTGGACTTGATGATTTTGGAGGTCTTTTCCAATCTTAAAGATTCTATGATTAGCAAGACCTGGAAAGCCAGACAGTGTCCTTGATCTCTTTAGCAACAACCCATAACATCATGGAGTTTATCAACATTCTTCACATCTGAAATCCAAAATACACTGGCTACTGAGAGGAAAATTAACTCCATCCCTCCTGAAACCAGGAAAACATGCATCAGAATTCCAGCCATTACCAGACTTTTTTTTTTTTTTGCCAAGGTCATCAATACACAAATAGAATGTATAGTTATGAATTGATGGGACAAAATTTGTCTCAGACAAAAATCCCTAGGACAGAAAGTCCATAGGTTCTGTGTTAATGAAAGAGAAAGAAGGAAGGGACATATGACAATCTGCAGGTTTGATCTAGTAACTGCTAATTAGTAAAGCACTCTGTTACCAGCAATTCCTACAGTTCTGAAAAACCAAACTGAGACTTAGTTGCTTGGAGCTTCTCCCATGCTCATTCTCACTATGGAAGAAGACATTCAATGGTTATGTTTGGTACCTAAATGTGTCACTAGCATCAACTGTAGCTGCATATCTTCTGTATTATGTTGTTTCAGTTTAAGTGCAGCTGATCTGGGTAACAAAAGCTGTCTTACTCTAGATTCTGGCAAAATCTCCAAAGTTGTTAAAAAAACCGCAAACATTGTTCGTGGTGGGAGTATAAGACTTTTGCTTTCTGTGATTGGAGGAGGGAATATTTTTTTTTTTTTTTTAAAAGGTAGGTGCTTTCTGAGAATTCAGTTCTTCCCCAGGGAAACTTTGTGAGCATGCTCAACTCCTGGCAAACAATAACAAAACAAAATTATTATGTGCTATTAAGGGGAAGAAATAATCTCAAAAATAAGTTATAACTCTCTTAATCTAGCAAGGACAAAGGAAGGCAATGTCCCTAACCAACAGGTGGAGTAGCTTTGGGCTGCCATTGAAATTCTTGCTTCTACAAAGAAGACAATCCTATACTGGAAATAAAATTAAAGAAAGTACAGCAGTTGATTTTTTTTAAAGGAATTCACAAAAAAAAAATACAATAGTAGCCTTTGCTCCAGAGATGTTTGCACATCCATATGGAGGGAAGAAGGGCTTAGCCACTTGAGCTGGATTGAAGCAAAAGACATATTTGTCTTAGGCAGACAGAAAATGCATATTGCTGGTCATGTGACAGGCAAGGAGTAATATTTTGCAGTGGTCTTCATAGGACAAGGCAATGCTCTGTGGGAGGGAGGGATGAATGCAGAAGATAGGCCTACATATTCTAGGGTTTGGAAAAATTTCTTGTTTTCTGAAACTTGGAACCTAAAGTCATCCTTATGCTAGCTGCAATACTAAAATGGTGAATAATATTAAAAACATATCCAAAGAAGTAAAAGCTAGGGAAGCAGGATTCCTGTGTCTTTCCAAGTCTTCTGCCAGTCCATTGCTACATGATTTCAGCTTGAGGCAAGTACAGGCTACAACGTCTTCTAACTTCTCTTAAGTCCTATTTGCAGACAGGAAATAATCCAGAGAATAATTCATTTTTCTTGAAGTATAGTGCTCCATGCTGGACATAGCACTGCAGCTGAAAACTTTTCCCCTCTCCCAGAGTGCATATTCAATATTCCTAGTAACACATCTCAAGTGAGGTACAGTAGCATCCTGCTGCTATTTGTGAAGTAGTTTCACCCTCAAAACCCCTAGCACTGTACTATCTGGCTAGCTTTTTTTTGTAATCACACATTTGTTTTTTTCCCCTCAAAATTTATCACTTGTCTCTGTGGCATTTCATGTTGTTGTCCTCAGTCCATCTTCCCAATTTGTAAGGATCATTTTGAATTCTGATCTAGCCCTCCTGTACGTCCCTCTCAGTTCTGAGTCATCTGCAGATGCTGTTAGTGCACTTTACCTTCCATCTTCCTGGCCATTAGTGAAACAGTTGAACAACACAAGGCACAGGACAGCCTTCTCTCCAGTTTGCATCTCTCTCCACAAATGACAGTGAATTAGCAACAACTATTGATGCTAAGTATTGTTGGTAAGATCATAACAGAGCGTCCTGTAGACTAATAGGACAGATCTCTGAGACTTAAGACTAGAACATACTCTCATCATTTAGCATTCACTTCATGTTGCCGTGTTTCTTACTTCCCCCTGATTAGGATGTGGGCTAGTATAATCAGACAGTAGATCAGAGAATGCGGGGAATTTGAACAGGACATTGGGGTTTTTTGTTGTTGTTGTTTTTCCCCTTCCAGCATCTTGTTTCTATGCTACAAATTCAAGTTCAGCCATTTCACTACGAATAATCACATGTTGTTGCTCTGTAAAGACAGCTGAATATCCTACATGGCTTGGTGGTATAAGCATTATATGTTTTTCTGAATGATGATGTTTGAGGCTACTACATATTGTAGACTGTGGAAGTTCAAGCATAAATTGCTAAGCACAGTAACTGGAAGCAGTTTAGGACTGTGACATTGACGAAGAAGTAATATCTGCAGTTTGTGGGATTAATTTAAGCAGATGAAAGACCAACCTTGTTGGTAACCGAATGTTAAAAGGTAAATACTCATACAGTGAAAGCGCAGATGACTTGCAAGTCTTGTATGAGAGGACTGGCATTATTTGCAAGGCTGAGCTGGAAAAACAGTCTAAGATGTTCAGCAGGTGTTTCTTATTGCATCATTATTCATTACACATTTTACTGGACGTGGAGTAAATTTCCATTGGCTTCATACCCAGTGGACAGAGATATGAGTGATACTACCTGACCACTACCATGCTAATTGCATTTTCCAGCTGTTATCAGGTCTGCAGATGCTACAGGTCCATCTAACATGAGAAGAATAGTTTTTTCTTAGTGCAGATGACTGGCACAGCTTCCTGTACCATGTGCTTCCCTATTTGGGAATGCTAGCCTAATGGCCTTGCTCAGCCAATACTGCGATGTTGAGCAGGAATAATTGCATGTGAGAAGACTTCTTCAATCAGGTCAATTTCTGCTCAGATTAATAAGAATACAGAGACAGTTGTGGTCATATTCAGCAAGCTCATGTCTGCCTGCCTTCCGAGCTGGTAAACTGACCCTTTCATTTCTTGGCGGTAAGTATGCGGATTAGTCCAGATGGCTCCCTTGTGGATTTTTATTGAGATTACGGGCATCAGACATCTATGTTGAGTAGACAATAGGCAGCAGATGTGTGCATATACCTAACTGCCCGTTGTGGTGTGTTTTAGTTGGTTTAAGCATGTTTGGAGATATCATTTGTTTTTATTGTAAGAAGCTACTTTTTAAAATAATTAATTTATTTCACCATTGCCATGACTCTTTCTTTAATAATCTTATTCGCAGTAGAATTTTAATCTATGCTAATCTTAGCTAGCTTGAAGCTAGAATGATTACCACCAGCTGCGTGATCAGTATGATGAGGAAAAATAACTGCTCCATTTACATGTGGCATTTAAGATATTCATAAGCCTGCATACATATGTAGAGAGCTAAAAATAGGCTGAAGGTTGATAACGAAAATAGAAGATTGTTACAGAGAACGATTTTTTCACTGAGGGCGAAAAAAAAAATTTCAAGAGCTGCTAAAAAGCCAATCACATTCAAAGCATGGGTTTCACTCGAAGAATGCATTTAAGTCTACAGCTTTTGAGAGCCATTTTCTGACTACCTGAATAACATAGTTCATAATTCTTCATAATACCTGAATAACATAAACAGTCCACCAGCATAACAGTGGTCTAACCAAACCCTTTCCTGAGTAAACTGGAAATGGAAAGAGGAGATTGAGTGGATACATTGCCAGAGTGTCTCCTCTCACCGGCTGTCACACTAAAGAGGTAGCTGCTTTGAGAAAGAGTCAGTGGTCCTAGAGCTCTTCCTGTTTCTACCCTAGGCTCACTGTCCACCAAGAGACCTCTCTCCTGACAGGCATCTTATGATCACCTGTAATAAATACTCTGCCTCAGTAACAGGTCTGACATGAATGAAATAGGCCACTAATACATTCCTTAAGGAAGGACAACCAGGGATCTCTGTTTTATAAGACAGATACTGGTAAAGTTGAAAGCACCTCACAGAGGAACCTGACAGCTTATTCCATTTATAGTGCAGGAAACTGGGGAGAGAAAGTGACTTGTCTGAGATCAGTAGCAGACCAAGGAACACCGCCTATATGATTATTGCTGTCTGACTTCCAAAAAAATTTCTCCCAGCACTCCTGCATGCAGCAGAGAATGCTGTTTTGAGTTGTCTGATTCCTACAGCAGTCACAGAGAAAGCTCTGGCTATACCCACCTGCAGAAAAAGTTGTTCCTTGAGGGTCTTTTCTCCCTGAACATGCTATGCAGCACTTTGATTTTACTAGTCTAGGTCCTGCTGCCTCCTTGGGACTGCCAGAGACCAAACCTATCTGGGACCACTTTCAGAATCCCAGATATGGCAGCTCCTTCCCTCTGCCACAACACCCCTACGCTAGGCAGGCTGGTTACCTCTATCAGGGTGACAAATGTTTTTGTTTCTCAGTTGCATCAGAGAAAGGTAGCTTGCATTCAAATGCAAAATAAGGTTGCATACAGCAAGCCATTTTCTATCCTTGACCCATTCTATGGCCCACCATTAGGCAGGCTACTGCATATTCATAAGCACACTTCATTTCCTTCCTAACTCATAAGATAAGATTACAGAAACCCACTCCTACCTCCGCTGTAAAACAAACAAATAATATTAAGGATTGCCAAGAGTCGTACAGAAATTTAAGTTATTCTCAAAAGCTTCATTTGGCCCCTGCTGTGCAAAGACCTGCCTGCTTACATTTTCTATGGCAACAAAAATCCAGCTTAGCCTGTTCCATAAAATTCTTTACGATGATCAACAAAAGCTAGAGGCAGGATGGCTGAGCCAAAGCTGGGGCTGCTTAGGTTTAAGGGAATGGCCCTAAAATCTTGTGGATTCTGCTATAAAGGCTTGAATTGGAATGGTAACTGAGGAGAACAGCTGGGAAGAGAAGCTGATGTGAGGATATGGTGGGGTTTAGGCTGGCCAAGGCATGAAGAGACTACCAGGCCACCTGAACACTATTTACGCAGAAGTCACTTAGCCCAGCCTGTGAGGGAAATCGACAACCTAAAAGAGGTTGTGATAGAGCTTCCCTCTAATCTTTGGGAGCCCAGAATCGAGTATGCACACAAACCCTAGCTCCAGCTCAGCAGTGCTCAGAGGTTTCAGTAGACACAGAGAAAGAGCTGAGACAGCGGTCTTACACATACTTTCACCCTCAGTTGACGAAACAGAGCCCTTACTCACGCATAAATGTGAAATGCTTCGACAAGCAGCACTTCCATTCCTCCTTTCCTACACAGATACTCTCCACACTTCCAGGCCACCAGCAAGAAGAATCAGATTACATCTGTTTCTCATTCCTCAACATGGTTATTTTAGGGATCCTTAGATTTTCAATGCTGTCACCTGCTGATTATAGCATTCTCTCCTTTAACCTCTGATTCATAAGAGTTTATTTCAGCCCTTATAATTTTACCTTTTCTATCACTGCTTTAAGGCTGTGATCTGAAGGCAAGTTAAAAGCAATGTTTCAGGAGAAGTCAATGCAATCTGATCTCTTGCTTTGCCGAGTGCCTAATCGCATGGAATGGCTCTGCACTTCCAGCAGTGAGGCTGCAAATTAAAGCCAGCATCACAGGCAGAGCTCAGATTATCTTTGCTGTCTTTCTACACTTTTGTGTGCATGTCTGAAGGAAAACAGATGACTGATTGACAACAGCAGCTCCAGACATCTAAATACATCTTTTCTTCTCGCCTTCCACCCTCTCTCTTTAATATTGTCTATAGGATTGCCAGACATAGCTTTTCCATATAAAAGGCTTTCAGCAGGTAAATATAAAGGAACAAGGGATAATGAATGAAAACCACAAGCTGTAATGGTCATTGCAAACATTTTATCTTGGTTCACTTTTTTTTCTGTCTTTGACAAAAGGTTAAAAGATTTAATGCTGGGATTTCCCCCCAAACTTCTTCTCACAGAGGCTAGCAAAAATAATAGCGTAGAACAGACTCGGCTGATATCCCAGCTGCATATCTAAATTTAGATCGGTAACCATGGCTTCCCCTAACACCTACATCCCCAGTCTACATAGTGGAAACTTTGACAACTGCTTTTCTGTCTGCCTCTGCATGATCTTCTGGTCCATGTCGATAGAGCCCCTTCACCATGGTACTTGACAAATTCTCCTTTCTCCACTCCTGTCATCCTCTGTAGAGAGCCAAATCTTTATCATCATTTCACTCCCATCCAAGTATTTAGGCACACTGAGCCAAATCCAAGGGACCTTCCCTGCTGTAGGCTGGGTTTGGGCTCATTCTGCACCAGTGAGAAGATGAGGGTAAGCAGGAAGGAGGTGAAGTGAGAGAGAACGAGATGGTGCAGGGCCCTTTCTGGGTCTCAGTAGGAAAAGTCTGATAAAACAAGGCTGCTTTAACAAGACAGAAGAAAAAGAGGAATATAGATAGCAAGTAAATCTTACGTCACTTCAGATGCTGGGAACCACATGGTTATGTGGACCCTGGAGAGATTTTTCCCATGGCACGCAGCGCTGGTCCCATCTCTGGAGAGAGGTGCCTCTATTTTGGTCACAGGAAAACAGCTCTATTGACCATTTATATAATCAAACAGAAAGTGTGTTCTCATGACAACTCCTTGTTACAGAGAGGCAAGGCCGTGCAGGTGTAGTAACCACTGGTGCCAAGTGGGAGCTGCCTGCAGTTACAATAGGCTAGCTGCGTTTGTCCTGCAGGCAAGGGGTTATGTAGCACAACACAAGCCTGAGGGCCATATTGCATGTGTACAAAGCACAGCACAGCACAGGCCTAGGCAAGCTCAGGTTAACTGTATGGTGAACAATTAACTTCTCAACGTAAAATGGTCATCTGGTCCCAATCATGGCAGGGCCACTCCAGAAGCGACTGTTTCACCACCATGCTGCTAAGTGCTGTATTCTCTTTTCCTTCTACCTTTTCTACCCTATGCTTTGTGTCTTATATTTGATTCCAAACCTTCTGCAGCAAGCAATATCTGCTTTGCAAGGTGATCATATGCCGAAATAAAATCACTGCCTTTGACTTGTTTTTTTTACCCCAGTATAAAATTTCTACTAGGCATGAACACTGTGAAAAACCTGATTTCACAACTACCCATCACTAATTTGATGCCATCAGATCAGTCCTGAATCTTAACTAGCCACTAGAGCAGGCTAGGTTTTTGTGTAAGCATTTAAAAGTCTTTTGACTAGTAGGAAATGTATTAGAGGTAGCTGGCAAAACAAGAGCTCGTGCATGAAGAAAGGGCCCTCTGTAAGTGCCCTCTGACATGGGAAGGTTATCCAATCGCTCTTAAGGTATTCTATGGATTAAGGTGTTCTATGTATTAAGTTTGGCTGTGAAGAGCTGGTATCCTAGTTTCATTCATTTTTACTTTGTTCTCTAGAAATTACCTCTAACACACACAAAAAAAACCCCTGCTTAGATTTTGTTTGGTAAAAGACAAGTAATTGCTTTATAAAGCATCTTGTAAATATGAGAGCCTTTGGGGTGTTTAAATAAAACATCATTAGCAGTTTCATTTTTATCATAATTTTCAGAAGATTATTTCTTGCCATGGAGGCTCTTGCTCTCAAAAAGGTTATTGTTGCACTGAGAATCATACTGACCACAATAAATTTAAAAAAATCCTTGACTTGCATGGCTCTTATGCAATTTCCCCTCTCCAGCTTTGCGCACCCTAACTGTACCTGAGCCATGTACAGTTGGATGACTGCTGAGGGTCTGCCAGAAAGTTACTAAAAGATATTGGGTCTTGTTTCTCTGACAAGCTACTGGATGAAGTGTTGGTGTGGAGTTACCTTAGGCATTCAGCAGGCAAAGTAAAGATTTTCACAACAGTTCTCCAGATTTTGGTATATGAAATCAGAAGTACTGTAGAAAGCTCAGGAACCAAGCTTGGCAGGGCCTAAGAAAATTAATGGCCTAACCAACAAACCAGGTCCTGCTTATTTTCTAGTATATATTTGCACAAAAAAGCGTCAGTGAATCCACAGAGCACAACTGAGATTTCACTGAAGCAGGCTAAAAAAAAGATACAGGCAAGCTGCATAAGTTGTTTTTTTTTTCTCCAGACAAGTATTTGAATGGAAAGAAAATATTTTTCAGAGAGAAATCATAAATATCCTGAGACAACTAATGACTGAGGGAGAATGCAGGGAACAATCAAGCTTATACAATGCAACAAAGGGTGTCAGCCTCCAGTAGAGCAACAGAAAATAGAAGTCCGCAGTTAGAGATAAGTACCACTAAAATGTTGAAATCTGTATTTATAGACCAGTCAGGACCAGTGACAGAGGACAGAGCATTAAACATAATGAGAAGAAATAAACAATTCATGGCACCAGAAGCCAGAGCTGGCATTACTGTGTAGGATAAATTAAGGAGAGATTTCTGTTATATAAAATCATAGAATCACAAAATGGTTAGGGTTGGAAGGGACCTTCAAAGGTCATCTATTCCAACCCACCTTCAAGGAGCAGGGACATCCCCGACTAGTTCAGGTTGCTCAGAGCCTCATCCAGCCTGGCCTTGAATGTTTCCAGGGATGGGGCATCCACACTTCTCTGGGCAACCTGTTCCAGTGCTCTAAAACTTTCATTGTAGAAAGTTTTTTCCTAATATCTAATCTAAATCTACCTCCCTCTATTTTGAAACCATTACCCCTACTCCTGTCACAACTGGCCCTACTGAAGAGTCTCTCCCCATGTTTCCTGTAGGCCCCCTTGAGGTACTGGAAGACCACTCTAAAGTCTCCCCAGACCCTCCTCTTCTCCCGGCTGAACAGCCTCAACTCTCTCAGCCTGTCCTCATAGGAGAGGTGCTCCAGCCCCCTGATCATTGTTGTGGCCCTCCTCTGGACCCTCTCCAACTGGTCCATGTCCTTCTTATGTTGGGGGCTCCAGAACTGGAAACAGTACCCAGGTGGGGTCTCACCAGGGCAAAGTAGAGAGGGAGAGTCACTTCCCTCGACCATACCCTCTTGATGCAGCCCAGGATGCGGTTGGCCTTCTGGGCCGCAAGGGCGCATTATTTTGAGATAGGTGATTCCTCTCTGGACGTTGCAAACTCCAAGTGCCTCTGAGTGCATATGGAAGAACAAGAACTTCTCTTGTATGTTACAGGCATGTCTTGACTGAAAAGGAATTATTAGAACAGATAATAGGTGAATCAAAACAGCACTGTATACACAGCAGTTTCTCAAGTTCATCACAAACCAGGAAGGCAGGGCAACATTGCCATCTACACTGCCCATCTCACAACTCTTAGGATTTCTCTTCAGCTAGTTGCCTGAAGGTGGACAAAAACATATCAGCTATGAACAGATCAGAGTTGGCTGCAGTCAACATTCTGATTAGAAGTCAGTGCATCAATATATTCATCTTTTGTTTTAGATATGCCAAAAAATACAATAGTGAAGTGGCTAAAATTCAAGAAGGACAGAGAGAGATGAGATCTGATGGTAGTACTGTCCAGCTCCCACAAAGTATAAGATAAAAGTCAAATGGCACTATTCTTTATAGTGAATAAGAACACCTGTAAAAATTCAGACTGTAAGTCAAACAGTTAAAAGAAAACTTAAAAGAAAGAGATGATCACACAGCCCACTGCCTTTGCTGTGGCAGCTGATACAGACACCCAGTTGTTCCTATGAGAACTAGAAAAAACACGTGGTCAATGGGGTAATAAATTTGTCAGTATCTCCTAAAATACAAGGGGAGTTGTGATGCTCCAAATATAACCAAAACACTATAAGGATAAAATGTTATAGGACTATAAATGCTACAGGACACACTTCACCGGAAACAGCAGCACTGGAGATCACAATTGTAACTGTACAATTAAATTAATTAAAAATGTACTCAGATTTTTTTTAAGTGTAAATAAATTAAAAGTGTAATTAAATTGTGAATTTGCAGTTGCATATGTACAGGAATGCTAGCAAAGAAGTTCAGGACACTGAGGTCTAAGCACAAAAATGCTTGGATGGAAAAAGCACATCTTGCTTTTGTTAAACATTCAACCATTCACCTGTTTGCTATTTTGAAGAGAGTGCCAAATCATTTTAAGTGCAGCATCTGCCTCGTGGTGTTCTCCACTTCCACTCTGCTCCTTTCTCAGCCTCATTTCTCAATAAAGAGAGGACATGAGTGAGCTACAGGGACATATTGAGGTGATGTGTGGAAAGGACACTGAAGGAGAGGTGAAGGGCAGGCAGACAAGAAGGGATAAGAGCTGTGACCATTGCAAAGGGGAAAGAAAATGAGATTCAGAGACGCCAAGTGTTGCCACTAGTTACAGCAGTAGAGACCAAATTCATGCCCCCCAACAGCATTACAGCTTTTATATCTCTCTGTCTCACAAGAGCAAAAGTAAAAGCAGTAAAGACAGATATGGAGGGACCAAGTGGCAAAACACAGTATTTTGATTGGAATCTAAGTCCAGAGAGAGCTGGGGAAACACACATTGCCTGCTGCCCTCTCCTCACTTCTGTAACCCAGACCAATTATTGCTACAGAAGTAACAAGAGAGAAGTCTGAGTACCACTAAATGTCTTGCATTGTCTGGAAAAGACATCATCTTCATTGCAGCTTCATTGCTTTAACTTCTTGCTGAGTTTTCCTTACACCTTAGATAAAGCAATGTGTTCAAACTCACTCCTGATGACTTTTCATCTGGTGAGAGGAGCAAACCGGATGTGACGGAGTGAGTGGCATTCAAATGCAAACAAAATTTTGAAGCTATTAATTCAGAAGGCATCCTTAAATTTCACCTCCAAGTAGAAATCTCACTACATGGGGCCCTGCTTATCTTGCCATTAGCTAGTAATCAGTACACATTAAGCATAAAATAGAAGTCAGTAAAATATTCATTACCATAATATTTAGAACTAAGGGACCAATCACCACAAATTAGAGAGCAAAGGGAACTCTAATTTTTTTAAGAAGTTCTGCTCTCAGCTTGATTTCCACAGCTGAACTTTTAAGAGGAAAGTGGACAGCAGATAATCTAGCAAAAGCTGGCATCTCCCACAAAAGCATCCAAATGCACTGTGGCCCTTTGATCATAAGCATTGGGCTTTTAGAAATTCCTGTGCAAGTTTTCAGTGTTCACTGGTACCCAACTCCTCCTATACTTCTCACTGAAACTGGAGATAGTGAGCCTGGGGGTAATAGGTACATCAACATCTAGTCTGAAGAAACCTCCCAAACCTTTCTCATTTCAATAAGAACCATTACATGGTGGTGTGGCCAAGGACACTCACACTTCTGTCACAGTGGATGATCTGGAGGTATCTAAGCACAGCACAGATCCTTTGGGAACAAGGCGCATAAGCTCTTCTTACTATCCCACAGTGCCTTTCAGTGTAAGAATTTGGATCCATAAGAGTTGAATAAGCCAATGCCTCTGCGGGTTGGCAGCTTATTCATACACAAGTGGTAGAGAAGGAAGCAATGAAGAACAATTCAACATAAGGAAAAGTGAAGAACAATTCAACCTCATCCTGGGCTGCATCAAGAGGAGCATGGCCAGAAGGTCGAGGGGTGTAATTCAGCCCCTCTACTCTGCTCTTGTGAGACCCCACCTGGGTACTGCGTCCAGTTCTGGAGCCCCCAACATAAGAAGGACATGGACCAGTTGGAGAGGGTCCAGAGGAGGGCCACAACAATGATCAGGGGGCTGGAGCACCTCTCCTATGAGGACAGGCTGAGAGAGTTGAGGCTGTTCAGCCGGGAGAAGAGGAGGGTCTGGGGAGACTTTAGAGTGGTCTTCCAGTACCTCAAGGGGGCCTACAGGAAAGATGGGGAGAGACTCTTCAGTAGGGCCAGTTGTGACAGGAGTAGGGGTAATGGTTTCAAAATAGAGGGAGGTAGATTTAGATTAGATATTAGGAAAAAACTTTCTACAATGAAAGTTTTAGAGCACTGGAACAGGTTGCCCAGAGAAGTGGTGGATGCCCCATCCCTGGAAACATTCAAGGCCAGGCTGGATGAGGCTCTGAGCAACCTGATCTAGTCAGGGATGTCCCTGCTCCTTGCAGGTGGGTTTTTTGGGTTTTTTTTTTTTTTTTTTAACCTTTGAAGGTCCCTTCCAACCCTAACCATTCTGTGATTCTATGTAAGTGCAGCCATCCACTGAATCCATTTCCATTGCTTCGTGTTACTCAAAAGTTTCCCTCCATCCGTTCCTGTATGTGTTTACAATGGAATGCACTGCCAGCACTGTTTCTTTTGATTCATACATCTGATTTCCACATTTCCTCTGCCAGATTTCTGTAGCCTGTAAGTTCCTTGGAGCAGGGACTGTCTCTGTGAGACACTTCTCAATAGAAGACACACACAGAGCTGGCTCCCTGGTAAAGGCTCCTGGTTGCTATAAGAACATAAAGCAATATGAATAAATCCCTCTGGCAGTGATGAAGCATAAAGCATCACAAAAAAAAGGGACATGTTAAATCACCTGGGAACCAAGAATTAGGGTTTTTATATTTACTGCACACGTGCTTTCCTTTCATATAAAAAAATACATAAATTTATATATCTGTATATAAGCCTCAAACGAGAACAGTCATACTGTTTTATGTTTCAATGCAGCTTTTCTGTGTGGTCATGGAAAGTTTTCAAAGGAATTTTGACTTTTGTATGACGAGGAAAAAACTTTCAGAATAAACAAAACTGACTATTCTAACAAACCTTCTGAAGGTTCTGATCATAACAAAACCTCTAATAAGCTGCAGTCCCTTTCAGAACAGTAAAAAAGCCTCTTTTCTCACTCTATTCCCTGAAGAATTAGCTGTAGCTCCTGCTAAACACAGTGTCCTAAGCATCAAGCTTTTATCTTGCAGAGTTTGACCACTCCTCTTAGTATATGACCAAGAAGGGTTAGTCCTTCCAATTGCAATGGTACTTTTCCAAAAACCTGTCAGCTATTTTACTTTCTTACAATTATTTAACAGCACCAAGCTATTTTAATATGCTTCTCACTTGAAAAGCCTTCTTTAAAAGAAGTCCCTTTTCTGTGAATTTACTACCATCATAACCATCAAGTCAGGATTTAAAAGAAAAAAATTCTGGTGTATTTTCAGTCTCCAGTTAGCTTACCAAAGACTAGGACATATGGAGAGACATAGGCCATGTGTCTGGGTTAGCTTTCCACTGGCTACTCCTGCATTGACTCCAGCTTCTTGTGGCCTTATATGATATAGATTCTTAGCATATCTGAACTTTGCTAAATAAAAATTACTGTCACTAAATTGAACCTCCATGTCTGATTTACAGCTTTTGTGATTCTTGTTGACTTATTTGGCTCCCAAACCCAAATAAAGCTAGTATATCACAGACCAACAAATATGGACCTAGTGACATAGAACGCATTTCATCAGATTGCTTGATATCCAAGTGTCAGCCCAGATTTTTTTTTTCATTCTATTAATGACCAAAGAGGAGTTAAAGAAGCAACTCTAGGTGGGGGTCCTTCCTCCAAGAGGGCACTATGCATTATGCTGGGCTAGAGATGAGCCTTGGTTTCTCCTACCACATCTTGCTATTTTCACTTGTGATATAACGCTGGACATGAGTTTTGTCATTTCTGCCCATAGCCACAGATCAGGAGTTTTATCCCAGTGCTCTTTGGATGCTTGTGCTCTGGAGTGTCCCAGAGCAGTCCTGCTCCAGAACCAACCTCAAAAACACAAATGGTCAGCAGCCTGGCACTCCATGCTCAGTCCTCTGTTTCTCTCAGCAGGGTAAAGAGAGCCTATGATACCTCAGCAGAGGCTTCAGACATGGAAAGAGACAGCCCCTGACTTTGCAGGGTGCCCATGTACCAGCTTTAACTGTATAAGAGTAAGTGCAGTGTTAACTGACAGCAGCTGTTATGTTTGTACAGCAGCTGGATGAGTATCTGCACAATGTCATGCCTGGTGCTGCTGAAAATACTTAATATGAAAAAAGCAATGTGTTCCCAAACAACTCTGGAAAGCAGTATGAGAGAGGAATTAATGCCAACTACTCTTTAAAACAAACTCTGAGTTTTAAGTAGGCCTTTAGAGTAGAAATTAAAAGCTATGGTGTGAATGTCATCAGAAGGACTCTATATACAAGTTAACCAAGCAGACAAGGTCTCTAAACAATTGTAATGTGGTTTAAGCTGTTTTAGTTCAATGTAGCAAATCAATAATCATCTGTGAAGAGCCCTACTGAAAGAGAAAGGACTTGAACTGTGTGACAGCTGATCAATGCAGAGTCTGTAATGGCAGATGCTTGATTATTCCGAAAAGAAAAGGTTGACAATTCCTTCTGTTATAAAAAGCTTCAAAACAAACCAAGACCAATGATACATCACAGAAAATTGAAAGTCTGCTGTGAAAAGGGCTAACCTTATGAAAGCACTGTCCTCCATCCTTTTATTTTCAGGGAAATTTCATCAGAAGTGACATTTTTTGGTAAAGTTTTTATTATGATGAAATGGCCTTTTTAGAAGAATAAATACTCAGGTACTACATTTGCAAACAGTATGTTTGCCATTTATGGCAGGCGATTTATGTAGGCCTGCTACATTGCGGTCTTTTTGAAAGACCAATTCATTTTTCTAGGTAATGACCGTGCCAATAGAAGAAGCTTCGTCTGGAGTCATATCTTTTCAGACTGAGATTGCTTTACTAATAAAATAATAGAGCTATCCTGGATTTAGATAAACTGAACCATTATAAGTTTGTAGCTATAGCAATTACAATAAGGGAACTATATTTTGAAGACAAACTGAATTGTTGAAATTGAAGCATCAAACTTAGATCACTTATGGAATCATAGACTCATAGAATATGTTGAGTTGGAAGGGACCTTTACAGGTCATCTCATCCAACCTCTCCTGGAATAAGCAGGAACATTTCCAACTAGATAAGTTGCTCAGAGCCCCGTTCAACCTGGCCTTGCATGTTTCCAGGGATGGGGCATCCACCACCTCTCTGGGCAACCTATTCCAGAGTTCCACCACGCTCATGGTAAAAAATTTCTTCCTTATATCTGGCCTAAATCTATCCTCCTTAGGTTTAAAACCATTACCCCTTGTCTTATTGTAACAGGACCTGCTGAAAATTTTGTCCCCATCTTTCTTATAAGCCTTCTTTAAGTATTGAAAGGCTGCAATAAGATCTTCTGAGACTGATAAGATCTTGCTGTAACCTTAGCTTGGCAGCAATTCCCCTACCTGCCTGCCCACCATGGAACTGTATTTAATATTTATTGTACTGAGCACAGATCACATGGACACATTAATTGGTGTTCTGGAAACATGGGCTTTTGTTGTACTTTGTATATGACTGCATGTTTACAATATATGCCATATACCAAACACTTGCCCTTTGCAAAAGCAGAAAGTCTCTCTGAGAAACACAGCCTGCAATGCAGCCTCCTTGGGGAAGCAGCGACAAGGGGACACAGCATTCCCAGAGAGCCAGGGGCACAGGCAACAGGGCAAAAGTGTGACAAGGCTCCTGGTCGAGGAGAGAACATCACACATGTGGAGGCAAAATACCTTTACAATGCTTGTTTTCCATGCCCTAAACCAAGAAAAAATCCTGCACGTCAGGCATACAGGAGAGGCATCTCCAGGATTATTGCATGCAAATCCTCCAGTACAGAATTAAGAAATGTTAATCAGATTTTTCTTTAATTTTTTCCTATCTCACTACCTCCATACTCAGGGACAGCTCAGCAACCGGGCTGAAATACAAAAGAGCCCATGGAATGCAATGCAGTTCTCAAAATTTCGAGGAAACATCTTCAAAATCTCAGCTCTTAGAAGGCTCACTTATATGCATGATACTGTGTGGAATGATTCTTTGGAGGCTTTTCTGTGCATCCAATTTGTTTTAATTCACCACCATTGTTGTCAGGTCATGGGCTGTCCTCAGTTCGAGTTCAAGTCCACCAGGTGTGTGAAGTGTGTGGGAAATTCGGATCTGGCCCCTTGCTTTCTAGACATCTCTCATCAGATATAGAATCATAGAATCATAGAATGGTTAGGGTTGGAAGGGACCTTCAAAGGTCATCTAGTCCAAGCTCCCTGCAAGGAGCAGAGACATCTCTGACTAGATCGGGTTGCTCAGAGCCTCATCCAACCTGGCCTTGAACGTTTCCAGGGATGGGGCATCCACCACCTCTCTGGGCAACCTGGTCCAGTGTTCTACAAACCTCAGTCTAAAAATTTTTTTCCTAATATCTGTATAGGGCTAGGTGCGGATGGCCCAAACCGTCCTTTCCCTGTTACAGACCACACACAACCTGCACCTCTCTGTCTTTCAGTATCCTGCTAACTATGCCAATTTAAAAATGTTGCGGTCCACTCGGGACTCATGATGGTTCTTTTCGTGTGATCGCGAAGTGCAAAATTACAGCAAGCATGCCAGAGGGGTTAGTTTCATTCAAACAGCACAAACTTTATTATTTTGCCCATAAAGTGGCATGTGATAGGTAAAAAGGGAGTGAAAAGGAAAAGTAAAGATAGGAAAAAAGGATAATAGCTACCACTATGGGTCCAAGGTGGTCTCAGATCGAGGCAGCATCCCACCGGTCTCCACAATCGATGTTGATCCTTGATGGGGAAAGCTCTCAGGAGTCTCATTGATAGTAGTCGACCTTTTATGCCGAGTAGCAAACCTTGCTCCTCCTTTGCTTTGGGGATCTCCTCCTGTTCTAGGCCCTTAGGATAGAAGGGTTTTTTTGTACATTATAACCAGCAAAGTTCAGTTAAAGGGCACTTTCTCACCGTTGTTTTTGAGACAGCAGTTGTGGTTCATCCTCCTCAATAGCAGCGGAAGTTATCTTTGCCAGCTGTGACAACAGGGACGAGCCATGGCACCTCCACACCACTCTATCCACTGTCTCAAGCATGTACATTTTATTGTTAGGCCAGAGTCAGCCTTGTCCATAGGAATCAAATTCTGTTCCTGGGAAAAACAACTGCATCTCATGCAGACTGCTTGCAGCAACTCGTGTCAAGTTGTGAGCCTAACTTTTAGGCCACATCAAATCTGTAGTCCACCTGGAAATCCTCAATGACAAGGTTGAGGCAATACTGATTTTCTGACTGACCCTTACACTGTGGAGAGGATAATGCTGAAGCAGTTATCTGCACTGCAGCCCATGGAGGATCTCATCCCAGAAGAGATGGATATTTTATGACAAGAACTGTGGCCTGTGGAGAGCTCCGTTTCCCAAAAGTGATGCAGACCCTAGCTGGGCTATATGACACTGAGAGAAGCCTCTTTCTCCGATAACTATACAGGGAGCCTAAACTAGGACTGTAAGTACAGTGAAATTCTGTAGTTACAGGACACAATGGATTGCTTGTGTCCTTTAAATTTGAACCATGTCTTTTTCTGGAATAACTTTGCCTTGCAGACAAGGAATGATGGGCTCAGTTATGGTACTTCTCTTTCTGCTCCCTTGTTGCTTGACTTCTACCTCCATTGGAGACTCCTGGCCCACCAAGCCCGACAGAACAGACGAATGAAGGAGGAGAAGGTATAGCATTTTGCAGGTCTATAAAAATTACAATACTTGTTTCTTCCTCTTTCACTTTCTTTCTCGGAAGTTTGCTATTATTAGGGGTAGCTTCTGCAACTACAGTTTATTTAAACGTAAGCCTAGAGCCTGAGGGTGAAAGCATAGTGAGGTGGGAGAAGAGTGGTGGATTAGCCACTCTGCAGAAGTCTGAAGTCATGGATTGCTTCTTCACCAATTTAGTGACTTAATTCTTTGTAATTTTTTTTTTCTACCCACCAAAAAGACAGTAACAAATCCTGCAGTTAGAAGGCATGGAAATCATTATGCCTGTGAACAAGAATTAAGGGATATGTGCTTTTCATATCATTGCATGCAATAGCACTATTAAATATGCCATTCACCAGGATACTAAGGCACACTCTTTTACAGCAGAGGGTGTACCTTTGAGACTACACTGCTCTTAGCAAACTTCATTGTTATTTAAGAGGAATTTGGCTTTGTCATGTTAACAAGGTGGGTGAAGTGAGCTGAGATATGTTCCTACATTTGGAGCTTTGGGAAATGAATGTAACAGAGGGAGTTTTTGAAACACAGTTTCAGGTTCACCTGAAATACAGCTGAGACAGCAATATGGAGCTCATGCTCCACCTATCCAGTTCTGCAGCTGTATTTCAGGTGACCTTGAACTTGTATTTTCTGAGTCTGGCCCCACACTAAGGAGTCAGGATTTCACACAGAAATCCCTTTGTGGTAATAATTTCCTAAAACTCTTCAGTGCAAATTCTTTATTTCCCACTGTAGAGTTCCTCACTGAAGGAAACTGGGACATAAGGCATTGAACACTGGGTTCTAACTCTCCTTCTCCACTTTGTTCTTATGAGATCGAGCTTTTTTTTTTTTTTTTTTTTTTTTAACAGCAGCCCATACACACAAGGTCATTACACAGAAGGAAAAAAAAATCACTATTTCCTGCTCTCCTAATTGTAGTCCATTCCTAAAAGCACCTTCTAGAGACAAAAGATCCCTTCTTGCCCTTACCAACAGCTATGAAGTCTCCTGCTGGTCTTTTCTTGGCAGTTCCAGACTCCTGAATTTGCTACCTTTCTCCATACCAATGTATGACTGTTTGTGCATCAGTGTTTAACAGTGATCTCATTGCAGCAGCAAACAGAAGAGCGGATAAGCAGAATGAGTGAGTTGTCCTGTCCTGCCACAGGATTCCTAAAAGTCCTTGTGCAACTCATATCAGACAACATAAAAGAACAAGGAAACAATAAGAGATACAGAGGGAAATCTATGCACTTAATTTTAGTCTGATAGTAAGGCACCTATGTGCAAGTTGAGGCCCGTTCTGTAGACCAGCACATCTCAGCTGCAATTCATTCCACCAACATGCACCAAACTATTCTCAGGTCCTCAGCATCATCAACTCTGACTATCCCGCAGGAGCTCACTATTTTCTTGTCCAGAAACACTATTTTTGAGGGGGTTAAGCAATTCATAACAGCCTGATTGGAGATTCGCAAACCGCATCTTCCTGCTGCAACTCTTGGGAAGCTTCATAAGGAATGAGATGAAAGTCCTAGGTGGCCAGCATAGGCCATGGCAATGAGCTCCACAGCAAAGTGAGAAAAGCCTCAGTCAGAGCACATGGATAAGGTCTTAGGCATCTACTTCTTTTATTACAGACTCTACTACTTCTCTTACGTGAATAAATGTCTCTTCCTGGTTCATCTTTGAGTCAGCATGGCTGACTTACTGCCATGACCTACAACAAACACCATCTCTGCGTGAAGGAGGGTGCAGCATCACTGCAGGTGGTAAAGCTTCTTAATCCATTCTGTTATGGGCTCACTGGAGCAACAGGCAACCAGGACTTCTTCTTAACGAAGAAGAAATCTGCCCTGCCTGTGCTGCATAATCACAGTTCTGGACTCCGTGATATGGACCCAGGAAGAAACAGAGGCCCAGCAGCATGGATTTCTCCTGAGGATCAAGGGAGCACTAGGCAAAAGGAGGAGAGAAAGAATCCCAAAATCTTAAAGGTTGTTAAGAAAACGAGATTCTTTCATAGACTGAAATCTAGTTAAAGGAAAGGAAGCTTAATTGACATTTTTTTCTGGATCAAAAATATTCAGTAATGAGGTTTTAGCTAGTATCTTCATTGAAGAATGTTTGAAGGACCTGAGCAGTGAAATCTCCAATACTGCTGATGATAGTCTTTCAGGTAGTTAAATGCCACAGTTCATGATGAAACAGTCCAGAAGGACCTCTCAAAACTGATTTAGTGGGCAAAAGAATGGCTCTTGACCTCCAGCATAAATAAAAACAAGAAAACATATCTACAGAAAAATGAATCTAAGCCATGTCAATGTGGCAATGAGAGGAAAACCAGCAATTATAGTTTAGGACAGAGCTCTCAGAGTCCCTGCAGACAGGTCTCTGCAGTCATTGGTTCACAATAACACTGAATTGGACAAAACCCAGAGGAATGCTAAGCACCACCAGGGAAGGATGGAAAACAAGATGAGGGGATTCGTTCTTCTGCCTCTAAAACTAGGACTTACCTACCTCATAGTCACTGTATGCAATTCTGTTCTTTACCTGTCTAAGTGGATGGTGGTGAATATCAGATAAATAAAGACAATCAGGTGGTGGACTTCTAGAGAAAGAGGAAAAGACCAGGACTTTTCAGTGTGGAATGGAAAAATCTGAAATACGTGAGGGTTTACTAAATCATGAAAGTGTAGGGACAATGTAAATGCAGAACTGTTCTGCAGCCCGGGAGTAGGGGTGCACTGTTGCTTTTTATCTCTCTGTGTACAGTTATATCCTTAGAAGTTGTTAGATGCTGCTTTTTTAATGTAGTTAATTGAAAGTAGAGTGCATAGGTTCCCTCCTCTGTTCAGCTTTGTTAGTCCAGATTCATCTGCTAATCTGTTAGTCCAGATTCATCTGCTATTCTGCAGCTCATCTACATGCCATGTGACATAAGGGACTGCTTCCTCCCCATTCCATGTGAGACCACATGAAAAGGAAAGCTATATGCAACCTGACTGAAACTTTTGGCAAAGGTGATAGATGTTATCAGCCATTTATTAGTTGTTCACCCAAATACAGAAGTCTAGCAACACCATACAGAGACCAGTATGTCTGGTCTAATAGCCTCTAAGACAAACGCTAGCTTAGTGTTGGATAATGTGCGTGCATTCTAGCTGGCAACAGTCCTTTATCTGGTTTTCTTGTGGAACTGATCAGTATGGAGTAATCTAATGCCCAGTTGGACCCAACGTATATTCTGTGCAACTCATTGTCTGCAGAATACATTACTGGATGGGGAGTCATGCAGGCAGTGAGTACACCAAAAGAATATATTTCATCTTTAAAGGAATTTAAAGCAGGCAGGCTGACTGCTTGAATGCCAGAAAATTAAGATGGTTTCAGGCCATTTTAGTCTGATCAAAACGTCTGCCTTTTATGAGAAGTCTTTCAAGTCCAGAAATCAGACTTTCCTTTCTTCCTCTTCATCTTTGAATAGAGTCATCCTTTCAAAAAGCATAATGAAGAATGTATCTTGTTGATGAATACTGTATTTTGTAGTTCTGGAAGACAGAAAACAAATTCTGTCTTTTTTATTATTATTTTAAAATTAACTTTTCTCTTCACAGAAAACAGAAGCAGGACAGGAAAATGGATAAATGTTACAACCCTGAAGCTGTTACAGCAGCTGTCCTGACATTTTTTATTCTGCCAGACTTGTCACGATCCAACACACTGATTACTGTATCATTTTGTATCTCAAATGAGCTGTTCTTGGCAAGAAAAAGCTCAACTTTCCCTACAAATGAGGCAGAGAGCTGATGCCATTTATCTACTTCTTCAGCAAATTAGGAATACCTTTAGCTTTATTTCAATGCTGGAAACACAGTGAGTGTTTAGTTAAGCAGAAAAGACATAGGCTACAACTGGGATTCTTTTGCCTCTGACATACCATAAATTCATTTCTACGAGCCATTTGTAAAGCAGCAAATGTTCCTTCATGACACACTGCTATCTCTCCTTAGTCTAGGAGGCAGTGATCTGGCACATGTGGTTGAAAACTCAGAGTGGAAGCGAGATGATGGACTAAATATGTTTGTTCTGCTTGAGATAGAACTGTGGAGTAGTAGGTAGAGAGGGAAGGCAGTGCATAAGACATGTCATGGTCATGGTGGGGAATGGAAAACCAGTGAGGAAGCCAGTAACAGTGCTATGCTTTTTGGTTAACAATTTGCCTTCATAAGTAGCTTTTTTTTTTCCCTCGCTAATGTGCCAACAAGTAAGACTCCAACTACAATAGTCTTTGAAGGCGGGAAAATGAATTATCTTTCTTTTGCACATGTTGAAAAAATAAAGTACTGTTGGTAAAGCAGTTCTGCCTTTGCCCCATATAGCTGTCAAATAAAAGCCATCAGTATTTGGAGCAATCACACTGTACATGCACAGAACAGACAAACGTACTAGACTATCCTTGTAATAGTTTCAAGATCACAAGACAAGAAGACTAACAGAGAACTATGCTTTGGAGTTGAACAGCATGGAGCAAATCAATAAAAAATTCAATGTGAATTGCTCATCTAAAGGCTAAAAGGCTAAAGCCTTGTGCCAAGACACAGAGCCGTGGGAGAGGATGGAAAATGACTTGCTTTAATTAGTTTAAATAACAGAGGAAGATAATGAGGATTTATGGATGATTTATAAATGCAATGCTTCTTTTAATCTAGTTGTTACAGAATTTAAAGATTTTCTCCATAGGAATTTTCCTTTATGCTCTGAAATTGGTGAATTTTTAATAGCTGTTTCAACCGTTAAAGCAATCTCATATATATTGACCTGGAAAAATCTGTCTTATTGGTAAACAACATCTAAGACTGATTGCTATTGCTGATACAGCTATTAACTGAAAGTGGAAAAGTCAGAGAAAACAAGGAATCCAGGTAGGTAGAGCCTGAGGGCCCCAGTTACACACATAGTTTCTCTCCAGCTAATTCAGTGGTCCTAGCTTTCAGCCGCACCACATACTGTTACATTTTCTCACCAGAAACTCCCTTCTTTTCATACGAAATGGCATGTTTCTTTCCAATATCAGGCAGGAATATGCCAGTTAAGCTTTTCCAAGTCTTTTTCACAACAAGAGCTTGGCAGGTTTAGCTGAAAATTTCTGTGTAGCATTCAGCCAGAGTAACGCACCTGGCATGGAAAGCTATCAGCCTGGATGCTGAGTTTATCACAAAATGCTAATCATGATAAGTGGGATGTCATAGAAAACATTAGCCACAGAGCACACTAAGCTGCTTTGCCAGCAGTGCCAAGACCAGTCACAGTGGTTTTCCTTTTGTCCAGACTGACTCTATCACTCTTTCTCCCAAAAGCATCAATCAGCAAGTGGCATATCTAATGACTAAAGAGTCAGTCTTTTGAAGACATATGCCTCATGGACATTTCCATGGTCTGCAAGGAAATGGCTGGAGAGCAAGTACCAAACTCGAGTTGAGAAGGGCTCGACTAATCAGGTGCAGCCTGGATCTTAGTCAGAACCATCATTATTGGTAAGTTTGTGCATATTTGCACCACTGTAGGAAGATGTTCAGTCAGATGGATCAGACACATTTTAGAGCAAGAGAGATGTAAATGACATAGTGAAGTCCATCTCTGGTTTTCTGATAAAACCTAGGTGCCTTCTCCAAACTGTGGCACTAGGGAGCAGGCAAGAACTAAGATGGAGGCTGTCAGATTCGTAATGCAAGCCTAGCAGCATAGTTCGCTTGAAGACTTGGAGGACACTAGACTGTTCTCCCTGTCTTTCCTTTGTAATTTCTGCTGCCTTTCCCTGTCTCAAGCCCCTGGTACCAGCTCCAGGTGCTGGCAGAGAATTCCTGAAGAGTATGCAGGAGACACTGCCCTGTGCACATTCTGAAATACTGTGCATCAGAGGGGCGCTGCACAGCTGATTATCCAGAACTGATGGCAAATGAAGATAAAATAAAAGACTCTGTGTGCACCTGAAAGTTTCAGCAAGTTAGTACATCATCATCTGCCTGTCTAAAGCATGCCTGAATGTCTTAGCCTGCTGTACTGCAGGTGTGTTTTGTTGTGTAGTAATTCTCCAGGGCTGCTTGATCGGGTCTAACAGAGTGATACAGGGAATTAACTAAATATTGCTAAATATTGCTTGATTTAGAAGACTAACTGTCTGAATATTGCTTGATTTAGGAGATTTAGGAGACTAAGTGTCTGCTAGACAATGCCTAACAATCCTGTTTGCCTTGAAACTCACTTAAGCTTATCAGAGACTGGTATTTGTCAAGAAATTGGTATTCGTCAAGGACTAATATGTCTAGCAAAGGATAGAATGTTAGTTCCACCACAAATTCGGTCAGAAGTCGGGAAACTGCTGAAATCACCAAGTGAAAGGAGAGCATGGGTGAATGCCTAAAGTTCATCTAGAGGAAGTTAAGACCCCTGAAGAAGTAAATGACCACCAGACACAGATCTGAAAAGCTAACACAAGTGTTTTTTTTTTTAATAACCCCACCTCACTTATGCATATGTATGTCTCTATTGTGCAATCCTATGAATATGTATACCTGCACCGTATAAATTTTTGATAAAATGTTCTGTTGGTGTGCGTGCTTTTGGAGGAGCGATCCCCCACGCACCCGGCGCTGAATAAGCATGCCTGCTTTATAACTCTCTCCAAGTTGTAGAGTTTGATCTGCATGTCAAGAGCAAAAGAAGTAGCCTGGAAAAACCTCTACAAACTGAAGCTGAAAGGTAAACAAGCAAGTGGAAACAGTAGTTCAAATTTCTGCTCTCGTTCTGACTCCTGAAACACTTTAAAAAGTTTTATTACTGAGATATGCTACTAGGCCCAAATGACATCTCACAGTAATAAAACTTGATAGCAAGTCTCAGAAAGACGACAATTCATCTTCTTTCCACCAGCTATCTCTGGGACTCAGTAGCCCAGGTTATAAGCAAAGAGCAGCCATTCTGCCTCACTGGAAGTTGTTCCTTGCAGGAAGATTGGCATTTGGTGTTTCTGATGAGGGTTAAGCAAGACAACAGCAGAGATGACCTAGCTGGCCCACTACTAGAGCAAAACTCAGGTACAGATACAACTCTGCCAGAGCATCTTCTGAGTTCTTCACTAGGATTATCTACAACATGCCCAGAGCTCATTGAAATCAGCCCTGCTGAGGAGCACAGACATTGATAGTGTTTTAGTGGCACTGAGCATCTTCCCTGGGGTCTCTGGACTGTCATCATCACAATAGTTGCTTTGTGAAACCATTTCAAAAGCAATTGCTGGAGCACACAAAATTTCAGCTGATCAGGTTGGAAAAAATCTTAGGAGATGGTACCAGAAAGGTGGCAGAGAGTTTGCTCTCTCAGCATCAATGCTAGGGATTCATCTTATGGTTAGTGTCACATTTGCATGCTAACTAGAATGACATGGCATGGTTCTGCTAGTCAATTACCTTGCAATCTCTTCCAGAATCTTGTTTCCTTTGCAGGAAGAACTAATAACTCATTTGACTTCCCTGTTCTGAATTAATTTCTACCCTATATGTTCAACACTTTGCACGGTGAAGCTCTCTTATGAACAGTGGCTGCATGGCACTACAATACAAGCATCAAATTAGAAGTATATGTTTATTTCCTTTATTTAATTGGAACACTCTTTTGATATAATGAAGTATGATAATGCAAACATAACTATGCTGGAGGTGCAGGGGAAGGAATTTGGTATATTGTTTGCACTTAATATTTATGCTTATCAGTGATAAAAATAAACTAGTTACAAACATATCTTCTTTGACAGGTTTAAATAAGCTGTCAGGAAGTGGATAAATACATCAACAGAAGATTTATTTCTAAATGTATTTAGGAGTAGATGCCTGCTTTATATATTGTATATTAAGCCTTCTGGCTTTTACAATCATGTGTTCCTGGCTCATGGGCCATTCAGGCGTTTAGGAAGGTCATCTCCGTTACTTTAATCTGGTTTTTCTGCTGCAAAAATGAAGTCCACTGAAGTCACAGGGACTCGTTCTGCATATCTGAGGATGAAAGTCTCTATCAACATCCATGCAAAGGAGGAAAGTGGCATCTTTGGAAGGTAATACTCATTTCAGGCTTCCATGATATACCTGTGAGAAAAGGACGTAAGGTTTTGCTTAAGTCATTTTTGGAACCTTATATTGAGAATATAGATAACCAGATCTTATCTTGGGACATACAGAAAACTGGGAAGTGAGGGGGGGGAGGGGAGTGTGGGAAACAGGGATGCAGTCACTTAGCTTGTAAGCTCCAACAAAGAAAGGAAAAGAAGAAAAAGGAGACAGACAAATTGGGTGATCTGGGGAAGGGTATAAATATTGTAACTCTGAACTAAGAGGTGTTCCTCTGCTGTAAGATGCACCTGACTCAGCTGACTCGCAAATAAAAAATACTTTTCTCCGGTGACTTTGTCCTCTGCAAATCATTCATGGTGAGTGGTTGTTTCTCACATACCAGTAAACAAAGAAAGAGTTCACCCTCATTGTGAGGGTTAGCAGAGCAAGACATTCTCTAGGGTCTCTTCTTCCTTCCCTCTGCATGTTCGCAGAGGAAAACCAGGCTGCTGTTTTCTGCTAAACTGCTGTTTCCCTACGTGGACCTACAATGTGCATTCTTGCTGAGGGCAGAGGCTGAAATAGGCAACATTCTTTTTTTTTTTGTGGGTGGTCACACCATGTCCATGGCAGCAAGCCTAAGGAAAGGGACTCCTCTGAACAGCAAAGAAGAGAGGTCATTTACTCCATGGGAGACACCTGACACAGACCCAGTGTTGCTGTGTTAAAGTTTCTGATGTGTTCACCCAACCCAATCCCCTGTAAAACATGCCCTGGTACTCTGGGATGCACAAGTTCTTTATTTTCTCATCTTTCCCAGTCAGAGCTTTATTCTGAATGGAAATCCCCCTGCTGAGGAAAAAAGAGCTGAATTTGAGCAGCAGATGACAGTTCCTTGCTCTTCACCAAGGAATACCATGGGTGGTTTATTTGTAAGACTCTCAAGGGATATTTCTCGGCTCTCTGCTAATTTGAGCTGCGGACTAGGCCTAGAGGTGGGGTCAGCACAATGGCAGCTGGTGATGTGAGTGTATGGGCAGCACAGTTTCTCCCCACTCCAAAGGGAAGTACAAAAGATTTTGCCTCTAAATATCTTAGGTCCAGTCACTCCCCACAAGTGTCAGTGGGAACAGAGCAGGCGTCTCCCTGTGTCACCTGAGGCAAAGCTCACAGGCAACAAGCAGTGTCGCAGATGACTTGAGGCAGTTTTGTCAGAGGCCTAGAGTAGCTGACTGTTGAGTGAGGTAACACAGAAGTGTGAACAGGAAGACTGGTTCACCAAGAGGACTCACCTCACAACTACAGCCTATCCCAAGATCAGGGGGTGCCAAGCTCAGTTTAGTGTATGTGGCTGAACAACTTGAACCAGTTCTGAAGCACCAACAGGACATTTGTTTATCCAGAGATCTCACTGCACTAGAGGCCACACATACGTGAGCTCACTAGGGACCAGGAATAGGGTAGCCACCACACTGCAAAACTAAAACCAACCTGGGAACAGACTCCACCATTCCCACCCTGCAGCTGCTTATCAATTATAGCCTCTGCCTGGTTCAAAATCTTTATGGCCCTCAAGCAAGAGTCTGGACAGCACTTTCTTGCTTTGTCAAGCATGATGGTCCAGGTTACAACAGCAAACAGTCTGTTAATGATCAAAGGTAATATTCTATTAGCAGCTACTCAAAGTTGTTTACCAGCTAATCTGAAAAAATAATTGAGTAAGGCTTGTGTCCACTTGCCCTTGCTAATGATGGCAGGAGTCTTTTAGTTGGAAGGCAGTTATCAGTGCCACAATCGTTACATTATCTTTATACATTCATTTTTAAAAAGGACAGTCAAATCTTTGCTGATGGGCTGCTTAGCCTGTGGTTTCACCAGCATGGTTTTGCTACAGAGCAAAATCTGGCCTAAAGAAATCCGGGCTAACACACCTGGACCGGACTCTACTCCTCCAACCCCAACCTCCTCTCTGTCCCTGGTGATTTTGTGAGTAATTAAAATACTTTTCCCGCCAGAAAAGAAAGAAAGAATGAATAGAAGAAAAAAAGGATACAAAGAAGAGGGAAAACCTATCTTAATAAAATCTAGCAATTCTTTTGAGTTTTTCATTTGAGGTTTTTTTTCTGGATATATGTCGTAGTTCAGCCCCGCTTGGGACCAGACTACGCAGTCTCTCGCTCCCTCCACCCCCCGAGAGAATAGGAGGAGATGATACAAGGAAAACAGACTCGACTTGGGGAAAACTATTCATTTATTTCTAAAATTAGCAGGAGAATGAGACAGGGAACAAGATAACCTCCATCCACCCCTCCCTCTTCCTGGGCTTAACATTATCTCTACTACCTTCCCCTCCCGAGCGGCACGGGGGGGGGGAAGGGAATGGGGGTCGCGGTCAGTTCATCACACATTGTTTTATGCCGCTGTGTCATCGTCGGGGGAAGAACTCCTCACATTCCTCCTCTGCTCCATTGTGGGGTCCCTCCCACGGGCCACAGTCCTTCGTGAAACTGCTCCGGCGTGGGTCATCTCTTCCACGGGGTGCAGTCCCTCTAGAACAGCTGTCCCAGCGGGCCCTCCACGGGCCACAGCCTCCTTCGGGCCTCCACCTGCTCCAGCATGGGGTCCTCCACGGGCTGCAGGTGGATCTCTGCCCCTCCGTGGACCTCCATGGGCTGCAGGGGGACAACCCGCTCCACCATGGTCTTCACCACGAGTTGCAGAGGAATCTTGGCCAGGAGCCGCATTGCATTACCCCTCCCCCTCCTTCTTCACTGACCTTGGCGTCTGCAGCCGTTCCTCACAACAGGCTGGCAGACGCCTCTCAGGATCCTTTTTACATCTTATTCACTTCTCATCTCCTCTCCACTTCTTGCAGCCAGGCTGGGCCGAGTTGGGCCCAGTCGGCTGCCCGGCGGGAGGCCAGAAGGTGAGGCCTGCAAGGCCCACGAGGCTCGCGCCTCCCCCTCTCTGCCCCCCCTCAGCTGCTTCACATCTTCTCCTCTTTCTTTTTTCTGTTTTCCCTTTCTTAAATACGTTATCGCAGAGGCGTTATCACGGGACATTCTGCTACCAATTGGCTCGGCCTTGGCCAGCAGTGGGTCCGCCCTAGGCCCAGCCGAGTCCACCAAACAAAGGGGGGCGACTTCTAGCAGTTTCCTACAGAAGCTACCACCTTAGGCCCCCCCTCACTAACAAAACCAGAACAATATAACTTTCAGACTCTGTGCTGAAATATAAGCAGGTAGGAACTGCTGTAACATCTCATCCAATGTACAATTAATAGCAATTCTTTACCCTGACAAACAAGACAAGAAAGAAAAATCATCTGGGTGGGCAATATAAACCTGCAGGCGGCTGCACAATCAGGCATCAGCATCTTCATTCTCCCTCCTATCAGCACTGTGAAGGTGCAGACCACAAACAACTTCTGCTCACTGAATTATTAGGAAAATCCATGGCTGGATCAATCTTTCCACTTTACTCCACTTAGAATAAGAAAAAAATTATAAGCAATAAAGAACAAGCTGCCAAGATGTCAAAAACAGCATGTGCGTGTAAAGTGTGTTGAAACTTCTTCCTTCTCTTTCCACAGATTTTCAACAACAACCCTGGAGCGCACTAAATCATGGGAATTAAAGGGCTAATCCTAAACTGATGATCCTTCCCAGGTTTATGATATTATCAGGTGCTCATATACATAATTGTACTTTTCAATTTGCTTATCAAGCTTAAATGATCTCTGCTGTGATAGAAGCACATGAAAGAAGTAAGTTTGTCGGCTGAAAGAAAGTAGCCATTTCTACAAGAACTGGGTTCAAGACTGACTTACTGCAAGAAATTTCACATGAACCATCCATTCTCAAAATAATTTTTCAGAAACTGACACAGAAAAGTATGCTGCAAAGGAATACTAAGAGCATAATTTTTGAAATCTGTCATTCTTTAAGTAAAAATAAAATGAACCAACCAATCAACCAAAACTTGAAGCAAACACAAAAGAGAGAGGCAGGGGAAAAGATAAACACATTTAGTTTTCAGGAAGTCATTTTTTTCTTCCGAGTTTTACTTTTTTTCACCCACACTGAAAATTTTCTGCAATTTTTCAGCAAAATTTTCTGAAAATTTTGTATTAACTGTTTTGAAACATGTATATGTTGCAACAGTGAAGTGACTTCTGGCAATACTGCCTGAGCTTGAAACTGCTTATCTGAGACATCTCTGGAGAGCACAAGAAGGAAAAAAAAAATACCCTATGCTTCTCCTGAGAGGTAAATTAATGTTTCTCTAACTTTCATTGTCTTCAAGCCCCATAGACTGCCAACAACACTTACTTTCCAGTGTCAGCTACAAAACTGCCAGCTCTGCAGGTTTGGGCTGTGGAGGAGGAATTTGAGCAGCTGGGCTAGGTCTTCATAGAGCATTATCAAAAAACCAGGAACTAATTCTCATTCCCATGGACATTCATGCAAGGGGGGGAAAAGAAGGAGGGCATGAAAGTTAATCACTCCTCCAAGGCACAAGAAGCTTAATTCAATCTTAATACAGAGTGCACACTGGCTTTCAGGCCCTATACAGCTACTACAGTAAATTTATCCCTTCGGAGTTCTCACTCATGAAGGCAACCATGTACAACATAGATTCCTCTGCTTAGTTGATTTGAAGCCTTCAAAATTTCATGTTGACTCTTAATTACTCTCTTTTGTCAGGAGAACATGCTTAATTTCCCTGGGTTTGTTTTTAGGACTCTTCACCTACTCTGCTTGGAATCAATAACTTAGCAAGAGAAGTTTCTACGTGACTCATTCTGTCTCCTGGATGCTCTAACAGATTGTAAATGTGAGGAAGATTTATGGAGAAATACATTGGAAAGGTTGTGTCTGGATGTTTTCGTCATTAAAAAATATCACGACCTTGTGTTCCTTCTGTCCAACAAGGCAGACTTTTATATGTAAATCTTTCCCTAAGCATGCTAATGAGGTACACAAAACTGCCTCATTTTTCTGAGCAGTGACACTCCACAGAGAATTCTCTGTTTCAAGTAGGACTGCTGTATGTTATGAGCACCCTGGAGAGTGCACTAATTTATCCAAAATGACCTTCATCTTTATGGAGTACTCACCTCCCCCTCCTTACTGTGTACTAAGCTCACTTTCAAGTCCTTCAGGTACAAGAAAAGTCAGAAAGATTGGAAGCACTTACATATTTTTGAGTTAAGACTTCTGAATGCTTTAAAAGTGAAATTCATGTCTTTTGCTGACTGAACCTTCTCAAGTGCCACAGACACTCCAGTGGTAATACGAGAAGCATAAGTCTGGCTCTCACTATAGGACATACATTAAGTGATTTATGTGAAAAGTGATGACAGTTTATTACTGGGTGAGGAAGGATGTGGGGTAAGTCAGCATAGATTCCTGGTGCTCTCAGAGCAGCAAAAAGGCTTAGCAGGCATCAGTGAGTTCCTAACACGGAAACAGGGACAATATACCATAGGAGGGTTTTGGAGATCTATATGTTTAATTTCTGATCTTATGACACACCAATGCCTCTTCAAATAAAAGTTTTCCAAACACAGGCTCTGAGGAGTGCTTACTGGAAGCACAGACATACTCAATCCTGCCAGAGGACAGGCTTTTCTTCTGTGAGGGGATGCCCAGGGAGCTAGACATCTGGTCTTAATGCCCATCACCACTACTAGATGCAAGTGCTGTTCAGCCTTGATGAGGTCTGGCCATGGTGCTCTGTGGAGCTCTGGACTGCTGTAGTGATCTGCACAGACTGGTTCACTCTGTTTTAAGTTTGCCTTTCAGGGCTGCGGACAGACTCAAGCTCCTCTCATCAGAAGGCCAAACTGAGCCAGCAGCAAGGTACTATGGGGATGTAGGGGCAAAGGCACTAGAAGTGGCAGCAAGACTCATTTCTTGGCTCTGATGGCATAACCTTACTGTGCCTGTGACACTTTCCATGTACTTGCATGGCTTGAGGGCTACATAATGATTCACCTCTAACTCCTTCCACTCCAGGAGAACTTGATATCCAAACTACCAACTAGCCTGCCCTCACAGGGGTTAGGGTTGGTTATCCTCTTTAATGGACTTTCAAGCAGAGACTAGTTATCTATGGCTTCCCCACCTAACAGAAGCCTTCAGGTCATTCAACTGCATCCTGTTATGTGCACACAAAACAGCACAAGGCTCTCAGCTGAAGTAGCCAAGGAAAGAAGTGGAGGGCATAGGACAACCATCTTTTTAATGCATTGATAATGTCTCCTTAAAACCTTTTTGACAATAAGGCTGAGCAGCATAAGACAGAAGGATCAAGTACCTGACTGGTTTTTCATACAGTGCACTGGATATCCAGCCAGTATCAGTTGATTAAGAAGACTGATAAATAGAGTTCTAAGAGCAAAGGAGACCCTTTCCTATTGTAAAATAGGATCGTGTGTGAAAGGATAAAAATGCAATTAAAATACACAAAGAAAAACCCTGAATTCATTGGAAATTAAAAAGGAAATACAAGCCTTAATCCCTAGAGACAGCAGTGGAAGAATTGGAAAAGTAAACCAGAAACATCAAAAGGCATGACAGGAGAAGAAAAGTTGAGTTTCATAAAGCAGAAACTTATTTAAAAGCACATTAATTAACCAATAAAAACCAAAATCAACCTGTCTTTCAAAGGAGGTCTATGAGCATAGGAGAAGACTTTAAATATATCTATTAAAAGATGCCAGCATGAGAATTTGCCAGAACAAAGAGCACACCAATGACTAATCTCCTATGCTAGGCAACTTCTTTGGCTAGCCTTCTCCAAAAGAAAGGCAGAATGGAAAAACACTAGAGGCTCTGCCTAAACAGTACAGATGCAGCCCTTCTCCCAGCAGTCCCCTGGTCATTATGTTAGTTTGTGCACTGCTAGAAAGTGTTCAGGTAACAAGATAAGGAGGACAACTCTTCAGCTGAGTATAGTTTGAAGAGGGTGTTATATGACATAAAATGATTAAGCAATATAATTTAAGAACAATATTATTTTTGAAAATTGTATAAATATTAGGCAGTTTTTGCTACCTATGTAACTACAATCACATAGGCTAGACTTCATATGTAATCTATTAATCCTCAGAGAGAACTGGTAGTTTTAGGATTGTCAGGAAAATTTATTATTCTGTTTGTTAAAAGTTAGCCTAACATATATGTGGGGTAATTAAAGAGGAATGTTAGAACAAAGGTAGGCCTCAAGGATGGAGTTTAAAACAGGTCCTGAGACAATACTTTGGAGGTAGAGAAGACCAAGGAACACCGTGACCTGTTCTCGAGACCATATATGGGAGACTTCAACTTCCCTGATATATGCTGGGAATATCATACAGCGCACAGGAAACAGTCCAAAAGGTTCCTAGAGGGTGTGGAAGATAGTTTCCTTATGCAGCTGGTACGAGAGCCTACCAGGGATGGTGCCCTGATTGACCTACTCTTTACCAACAGAGAAGGACTGGTGGGAGACGTGAAGGTTGGGCACTGTCTTGGGCAGAGTGACCATGAAATTGTAGAATTCTCTATTCTTGGAGATGCCAGAAGGATCACTAGCAGAACAGCTATCCTGAACTTCAAGAGGGCAGACTTTGACTTGTTCAGGACACTTGTTGCGAGGGTCCCTTGGGAGTCGCTCCTTAGGGATCCAGGAAGCCTGGACGCTCCTCAAGATGGAGATCTTAAAGGCACAAGAACAGGCTGTTCCTGAATGCCGTAAGGCGAGCCGTAGGAGAAGAAGACCGGTGTGGATGAACCGGGAACTACTGTTGAGGCTCCGGAAGAAAAAGAGAGTCTATGTCCTCTGGAAGAAGGGACAGGCTACTTGGGGAGATTACAAAGAAGTTTCTAAGGTATGCAGGGAGGAAGTTAGGAAGGCAAAAGCTCAGCATGAACTCAGATTGGCCACTGCAGTAAAAGAGAACAAGAAATCCTTTTACAAATATATCAGTGGTAAGAGAAGAAACAAGGAGAATTTACACCCTTTACTTGATGCAGCGGGGAATGTGACCACTGAGGATAAGGAGAAGGCTGAGGTCCTCAACGCCTTCTTTACTTCTGCCTTTAATAGGCAGATCAGTTATCCTCAGGGCACTTTATGCCCTAATCTGGAAGTCTGGGATGCCAGGCCGAATACACCCCCTGTGGTACAGGTGGAGACAGTTAGAGAGCTCCTCCTCCATCTGGACTGCCACAAGTCCATGGGACTGGACGGGCTCCATCCTAGGGTGCTAAGGGAGTTGGTGGGGGTGATTGCCGAGCCGGTCTCGGCCATCTACCAGCGCTCCTAGTTATCTGGGGAGGTCCCGGAGGACTGGAGGCTTGCCGATGTGACTCCCATCTACAAGAAGGGCTGTAAGGAGGATCCAGGGAACTACAGGCCTGTCAGCCTGACCTCAGTACCCGGGAAAGTTATGGAGCAAATCATCTTGGGTGAGATCACTCGGCATATGAGTGGCATCCAGGGGATCAGGCCCAGCCAGCACGGGTTCACGAAAGGCAGGTCGTGCTTGACCAACCTCATTTCCTTTTACGACTGGGTGACCAGACTGGTGGATGAGGGAAAGGCTGTTGATGTGGTCTACCTGGACTTCAGCAAAGCCTTTGACACGGTCTCTCACAGTATTCTCCTAGGGAAACTGGCTGCCCGTGGACTGGGTAGGTATACCCTTCTTTGGATAAAGAACTGGCTAGGGAGCTGTGCCCAGCGGGTGGTAGTTAATGGAGTCAGGTCCAGCTGGCAGCCTGTTACAAGTGGTGTCCCCCAGGGGTCGGTACTTGGGTCCATCTTGTTCAATATCTTTATTGATGACCTAGACGAGGGGATTGAGTGTACCCTCAGTAAGTTTGCAGATGACACCAAGTTGGGTGGTGGTGTTGATCTGCCTGAGGGTAGGGAGGCCCTTCAGAGGGATCTGGATAGGCTGGATCGCTGGGCTGAGCTGAATGGGATGAGGTTCAACAAGGCCAAGTGTCGGGTCCTGCACTTTGGCCGCAATAACCCCATGCAGCGCTATAGGCTCGGAGCTGAGTGGCTGGAGGTCTGTGAAGAGGAAAGGGACCTGGGGGTGTTGGTTGACGCTCAGCTGAACATGAGCCAACAGTGTGCCCAGGTGGCCAAGAGGGCCAACGGCATCCTGGCCTGCATTAGAAATAGTGTGGCCAGCAGGAGCAGGGAGGTAGTCATCCCCCTGTATTCGGCGATGGTGAGGCCGCACCTCAAGTATTGTGTTCAGTTTTGGGCCCCTCACTACAAGAAAGACATTGAAGCCCTGGAACGTGTGCAGAGAAAGGCAACAAAGCTGGTGAGGGGTCTGGAGCACAAGTCTTATGAGGAGCGGCTGAGAGAGTTGAGATTGTTTAGTCTGGAGAAGAGGGGGCTCAGGGGAGATCTCATTGCACTCTATAGCTTCCTGAAGGCAGGTTGTGATGAGCAGGGGTTTGGCCTCTTCTCCCAGGCAACAAGCAGGACCCGAGGAAATTGCCACAAGTTGTACCAGAGGAGGTTTAGATTGGACGTGAGGAAAAACTTTTTCTCCCAAAGAGTGGTCAGGCACTGGAGTGGCCTGCCCAGGGAGGTGGTGGAGTCACCATCCCTGGCAGTGTTCAAGAGGCGGCTTGACGAGGAGCTACAAGATATGGTTTAGTACCTGTGACAGCAATGGTAGTGTGAAGACGGTTGGACTAGATGATCTTATAGGTCCCATCCAACCATGTGATTCTATGATTCTATGCAGATTTTAAGGAAGGTTCAACCAGCACATTTGAGGAGGGGGTGCTCTGACAACCCCCGGGACCACGAGATGACCCTTGACTCAAAAGACTGAGCATGCACAAGTGGATGGAGAATATTATAATGATTTCTAGGAAAACTAATGATTATGTATTAATATTCCAGGAATTGTCAATGATTATGTATGAAATTACTGAATATATTCCTTTCGGATTTTCAGATAGGCATACATGCTAGGTGGAAGGATCCCCCATGCATCCAGCACCTCAATAAGGAATGCCTGCTTCTTAATGCTACATTGGTATTAAGAACTTTGATTCCAGATTTCTGTGACAAGAGGATGAAACAATTGTTATGTTTTTATTAAGCAAACAATAGTCAAAATCAGCACCATGGAAAGAGAGAGCGAAGTATTTTACCGTATTCCTCTCCCACAAATAATATCCAGCTTCTGGAATTTGAGGATATTTGCAACACTACGGAAATCTTAGAAGTGGTTTTTTTTCAACACTGTGCATATAATATCTTCTTTTAATATTAAAATGGCTATTTTTGGTCTAACCCTAAGGACCATTTAGTACAGCTTGTTTGTAAACACTAGACAACAGCAGATGCATTGGAAAGGGCAGGGCAGGCATGCAGCAATACTTTACAAAATTGTTTCTAAGAACTAGTAATTTGCAGTTCAAGGAGTTCCCCAAAGAAGATCTTTTTATATTTAAAAGACCTTAAAGAAATTATTTTCTATGAATTTGTCAAGTTGCTTCTGAACCTGTGTGAACTTTCAACAGTCACAGTATCCTGTGGCAAGGAGTTATACTGTTAACTTACACAAAGAACCAATCCTTTTATTTTGAAACTCCTTCATTCTTATTTCATGTATTATTCCTTATTTTTTTTTGTCTTGAAGAGACAATGAATACTCCATTCACCTTGTCCACATCACACAAAAATTTACAGACCCGTCATATCCCATATCAGTCTTCTATTTTCCATGATGAGGTCTATTTATTATTTTTTGTAGTAGTAGTTGTCTGTTTACTCATTCCCAAAGCCATCACAGATCTCTGACCATTCCTATTCTCTGTACTGTACGTTGTACTAGATAGATGCTATGCAAAGAAGTTACAAATGGCTATTGTTCTGCATAGGTGTGTAGAGCTCCTCATAGAGATCAGTGAATCATGAGGCTTAGGTAGGCAGGAGTGACCAACCAGGCATTCAGGAGCTCTGCCCATTCCCCAGGACAGTGAACAGTTATCTGAACCTGGACTAAGTGAAGTGTTGCTAAGTAACAAGAAGAAGTGTCTCCAGTGACCAACAGGCAGTAGAGAGGCAGCACCCTGGAAGGCAAACCAATTTTTCAAAGGGACAGTGTTGTCCCTTTGAAATCTGTAACAGATATTTGGGTCTTCTTGCCGATAGGTTTCCTATTGATAGAGAAATGGAGTATACAGGATCTGAGTATTTCCTCAGTGTTCCCAGTTCTGGAACAGATGTGATCATAAATTACATATAGATAACCCCCTTTCAAGAAATATCCATCTGCTAACTCTCTATTTTAAACTGTAGAGGTGACAACTTTTAAAATATATTTTACTACTTGTTTCAAGCTTTTTCTTCTTTGAGCTTTTAGGACCAGGTTTTATTAGGCAAATTCTCAGGTAAGCCATCAGCCACTCAGTGCCATCCCTGAGAACCTGGAAGGGTGATTTGAACATTACTGACAGCTCTGTGAGAGCTGATGTTGTCTTTTAGGGCTGCTGGAGTTCTATTAATAAACACACAAAAAAATTACAATTCCAAACGAAGCACAATATTTTCTAGCCCTCAGGATTACAGCACAGACGTAGATAACATGACTCAACAATAGCACAAGAGATCTAAAACCATAAGGCAAATAAAATGAGACCAATATCTGCTAAAGTCACGTATCATAAGGTGGTCTTGCAATTTCCTGGAGAATTATGAAATTTTGTATATTTCAGCTTAGCCATGCTTCCAGCTGAGTTTCAAAGCTGTGGATAAACACTTTCCAGAATCATAGCTGAGAAGAGCATAATTGCAGTGACTACTGTATGAGTGTGAAACAAGATGTCAAGAAATGTTTCCAGATGAGAACTGTCAAAGTCTGTAAATGATAGGGCAACTCCAAACCCATATTTACTAGGACAAAACAAAGTCTATGAATTCCTAAACCCTAAATTCTCCCACAGCTGGAATACACAAAAGAAGAAAAATCAAATGAGAAGCATATTGAGAATACTGAGGGATAAATTGTAAGACAGGTGAGAGCAGGGGAAAGTCTCATCAACAGGTCAGAGTAGCCACATTTCTAATTGAAACAATTTTGGTTAAAATTTTTGTGTAATAAGCAACATTTTTTTAATTTTCTTTCAAAATTTCATTTTCCTCAACATCCAAAAATGTCACTCAGCTTTTTAGGAGTTGTTGACATGAGCTGGGAAACTGTGTATTGAGTTATTTTCATTAAAAGTCACATACAGGACTAAGCAGAAATAAATTGTATAGGTATTAAAAAAAAAAACAACCCCACACTATGCATAATGCCAATTAAAAACACCTCTAACATTCAGCACACTTAGAAACATTTTGCTAAATGCTAACCAAAAATGGAGGTTATAATGTATTTAAAAATTGTGCCACAGAGTTGACAAAAGTATGCCTGCAACTAAGAAATTAAAGTCAGTCACCATGTTTCAGAATGCTTTAATAATAAATATTCCTCTGTTCATGGTGCAAATAAGCTTTACTAGAGAAATTTAGTTCAAGGTAAAATGGCCTAAGAGAGAATCACAAAACATAAGAATGAAACAAATCAGTGAAACTTGCTGACCTGCAGAAGGAAACTGTAGGGATAAAGCTATTTAGCAAAAGGAAACTAAAGTGATCAAAAGAGAACATAACTGACAGCAATTCACCGTCAAAATTACCATATCCATTAATCTACGGTTTCAAATAAATGCTTGTTCTTTATTTCTCTGTTAAATAGGAAGGTGTCATCAATGACAGTCCCATCAGATGGTGTTCTCAACTGCCAGACTTTGGAAGAAGGTTGCACCTTGTCATATGAAACAGTCAAAGTCAGTTTTGAGCAAGGCACAGGCACATTAAAGAAGAGAGAGATTTTTACAGAATTGAAGGCTATATCTTTTAATCCAGTGTAGCACTCAAGGCTTTCAATAGAGCAACAAAATCACTTTTGACCTTATATTTCGCTGGATCCTAGAAAGACAGCTAAAGAAATTAGTGTGACTCAGCAGAAAGAAAGGTATGTATTTTCTAAATTATCGGTCACGTAAAAGACAGAGGAAAGCCAATGAAAGCAAAAAAAAATGGTGCCTAATTAGTTACGTCAGATGTAGTGTTGTTAAGATATAAGTCTAAGGTAAACATACATTTGTACCTGTAAAAAACAATAAAAAGAAAGTTTAAGGCTTTGAAATACTGTTTACAATCTGTAAAAGCAGCTTTCTATGTGCAGACCTCAACAAGCAGTTCTGAACAGACCCAGCTCATGAATTGTAACTATCCTTCCTAGACAACGATTGTGCATAATCAATATTGTGCTCTTGAATTTCACCTTTTCTGCAGCATCACGGCATAAAGTTCTTGCAAATTCCAGTGTGCAAAAGCCAACAATGCTATAGATAAATCAAGCTGTCTCAATCTAGTAAAGCAAAAATACTCCTTGAATATATAACTCATTAAATAGTGAGAGACTGAAATCAAATGGAGTATTTCTCATTATTATGACTCAGTTTCTAGCAGAAATAGAATAGACCTAATGAGAACATAGTTGACAGCAAAGTAGGAAAATATGAAGCGACTGAAATTAATGAGGAAGCAGGATGGGAGCGAAAAGTGTAGTTTTTGGTTGGTATGAGGTTATCAGCATCTCCTCTCACTGACTGAGCTCATAATCCTCATTACCATGAGGGCAGTGAATATATTTGCTGCACACCATGGCGTTTATGCTGAACAGTGCAACTTTATTTCTGTCAGTTCCAAAGGCTCATCAGAGCCTATTTTTTTTTTCCTACAATGTTGGTATTTTAGTTTAGTGGTCACTTTTCTCTTTTTAAGCATCACAGATCTGCTGGGTCTGATGCCCCCAAAATTCACTTATAGACTTCTGAAGGAAATTGAAACCATCTCAGTAGATTTGCAAATAGCATATAAATCATTAAGCAAGCTCCCTGTGTGCATATCCTTCCATCTGAGCATAGAGTTGTATGAAGCTTTGATCTTTGAAAACTTGTTAGTTCACTTAGGCAGCGAAAATTGTATCTTACAGTTCTTTATCAGATTACTTTCCCTAAGCGAAATGTATTCCAGAGACAGGGTGTCTGAAATCTGTGCGCCAGTTGAAATCTACAACAGCTGTTTTGCTGGGCTGTGAACTGTGCTGGAGGCCTGAAAACCACCATCCAGAAGAAGGTAGAGGAAGGGCTATAAGGGCATTGAACTGAGTAGATGCACTTGTATAGAAAGAAATTCCATCATCATATCCAGTCTTCCATGGGCAGGGAGAGTCTGTAAGGAAGGAAATGATCATCTGATAGAAGCTTTCTAACAGTGGTACTTGGGTAGGATGATATCCCACTGACAAATGCAGCAGGGCATGGGACCTGCCAAGGGCGAGCTGCAAGCAAGCATTTAATCATTGTAGTTGCAGAATGAGACAGTCACCAGGTAGCTGAAAAGTGAGCAAAACTTTGGAACTGTGGACTGTGGAAAAAGCTTCAGGTTGATAAAGATCCATGGCTACCCTCAGTTGGTCACTTCCAGCCTGAGGGAGGAAAGGCCTTTGCAAAATAATGGGCATGTGAGGACATAAAAGAACAGCAAATATTATCCGATACTTCATCATGCTCATCATCTAACAGCTGAAGTCCCAGCCAGTTCTACCTTACAACAACTACGGGATGACCTGGAATTATGTGTAGATGTCAGGCGTTGAAGAGTCCAACACAGTCACTAGTATGCTACTTCATGATTGCTATGCTAGCAAGCTACTTCAGACATGGGTACTCTTTTGCTTGCGTATTTTAGCCTGTCTCAAATCATCAAAAGAGGAGGTTACAGGTTGCAAGTTTTTGAATGCAGTCCCTGTACCAATCTGGCTGATCAGCTCAACACATCTCAGCTTTCTGCTCTGGCTTTGCCTTTGACCTGTCTCAGGTCAAAGAATAACTTAGAGGAGCAATGGCAGACCGGCTGTCTCACTAGAGTACAGTGTTCATTTGCATAGGGTTTACTGAGATTACAGTGACATGGAAACAGTAGATTTCTCAATCCTATGCTTTTGCATGAGTCACAGCCGGGCGGATACAGACAGGACATCTTGAACAACCTCTGCTTACCAATATATACTTCTAATTAAGATGTTCAGTCGTATTGGGATGAAGTTATTCCACTAGAACAAGAATGGCAGAGCACAGAGGGTGTAGTGGAGATTTTAAATCAGGAGAAAAAGGAAGAAAGTACAGCATTACAAAGTTTGTGAGGTGTCGTAGTTCAGTCCTGATTGGGACCAGACTACGCAGTCTCTCTCTCACTCCCGCCACCCTCTGAAAAATAGAGAGAGATCATATAACAAAAAAGGCTCAAGGTTTGAGATAAGGACAGGGAGAAAATCCTTAAAGTTATCACTATGGGCAAAAAAAGACTCAACTTGGGCAAAACTATTCATTTATTACTAAAAACAGCATGATAATGAGACAGATAACCTCTCCCCACCCCTCCCTCTTCCCAGGCTTAACATTATCTCTACCACCTTCCCACCACCCCGAGCAGCACAGGGGGGAAGAGGGAATAGAGGTTACGGTCAGTCATCACACGTTGTTTCATGCCGCTGCTTCATCGTCAGGGGAAGAACTCCTCACATTCCTCCCCTTCTCCAGCGTGGGGTCACTCCCACGTGCCACAGTCCTTCAGGAAACTGCTCCGACTTGGGTAATTTCTTCCACAGGGTGCAGTCCCTCCAGAACAGCTGCCCCAGTGGGGCCTCCACAGGCCACAGCCTCCTTCAGGCATCCACCTGCCCCAACATGGGGTCCTCACAGGCTGCAGGTGGATCTCTGCTCCTCCGTGGAACTCCATGGGCTGCAGGGGGACAGCCTGCTTCACCGTGGTCATCACCACAGGCTGCAAGGGAATCTTGGCCTGGACCTGCATTACTTCTCCCCCTTCTTCTTCACTGACTTTGGCATCTGCAGCCGTTCCTCTCACAAGAAATTCTTCAAAACAGGCAGGTAGATGCCCCTCAGGTTCTCTTCACATCTCATCTCCTCTCCACTTCTTGCAGCCGGGCTGGGCCAAGCTGGGCCCAGACGGCTGCCCGGCGGGAGGCCAGAGGGTGAGGCCTGCAAGGCCCACAAGGCTCGCACTTCCCCCATTCCCCCCCCACCTCAGCCTCTTCACATCTTCTTTTTTTTTTTTTTTTTTAATTCCTGTTTTCCCCTTCTTAAATATGTTATCACAGAGGTGGATGGAACATTCTGCTACCAATTGGCTCAGCCTTGGCCAGCAGCGGGCCTGCCTTAGGCCTGGCCAAGGCCACTGAACAAAGGGGAACAACTTCTAGCAGTTTCTTACAGAAGCTACCGCTGCAGACCCCCTCACTAAATAAAACCAGAACATGAGTTTTTCTCCAGCTTCATAGAGAAATTTCTCAGTTCTGAGACTGGGATAATATTATGGAAGTCAAACAAAAGGGAAGAAAATAAAAACTTCCAGTGCTGACAATGTGGTATGTGCAAAAACATCAAAGCATTGAGGAAGCACTGGTCTCACTCAGCCCAACTGTCTGGTAGCTACTGCAAGATTCCCTCCTGTCTTGGTTTCAGCAGAGATGGAGATAATTTTCCTCTGAGTAGCTGGTGTGTTTTGGATTTTGGATGTGAACAATGTTGACAAACACACCGATGTTATAAGTAGTTGCTAATGAAATAAAGGACACTGTTCAGCTTTCAGGTCTCGCCAATGTGCAGGCACAGGAAGCTGGGAGGGATCTAGCCAGAATAATTGACCAAAACAGGCCAAAGGGAGTATTACATGCCATAAACTTCATGCTCAGTGTATAAGTGAGGCTTGCCCAGAAAGAGGGCATCAATCAATCTCTCTCACTCTCGCTCTTTTGCTTGCTGCTCTGTTTGATTTCCATGACCTCTGCTCAGGACAGGCTGTTTTGGTCTTTGGAACATTGGGTGGTGAGAAATCATGCACTGCTCATTTTGTATATTTTAGTATCCCTGTATTCTCTTATTATTGTAATTTTTCCTTTGCTATTCTAGTAAACTGTCTTAATCTGAACCCATGAGTTTTCCTTTCTTCCAAATTCTCTCCCCTATCCTGCTGGGGAGAAGAGGGTGAGTGAGAAACTGTGTGGTGACTAGGGCTAATTCTCATGGTGCTGAGAACTTGATTACATTTTAGTTCAAACACAAGGTGTCTTTTGTTCTCTGATATGAGCACAAGCATGTAATTCCCTTCTGGTGAGGATGTTGATAGATAAAGAAGCTCTGACTTTGCAAGGCTACACCACCATCTGTACAGTGAGCAGACCACACTTGCAAGACTGGATGTGTGCAGGGAACAGGAGGGGGAATTAAAATAGGCACGGGCAGAAGAAGAGGCACACAGGTGTTATGGAGGTGATTTTGCAGCACATCTGCCCTGATGCAATTCTCTGCCTCTCTGTGCCAGAGAGTTCTCACCTACTACAAAGCCGCATTGCAGAAAGCAGACCTGAGCTCTCCCACTGGGAGAAAAACACAATTAAAGGCTTGGCTATAGCTAAGAAAGACATGAGTCACAACTATTTGACACATCTGCATATGGGAGAGAAAGCTAGAAAACAGCCACTGTCCACAGGTGTTCCAGGAGCAAAAAATACAACCAACTGGTGTTAGGGCTTTCAAGGGTCAAAGGCCTGGGGCAGCAGGAAGGAACAGGGGATGCCCAGTAGTAAACTTTGCAGAGAGGAGAGTGTTCTGGCCACAGAAGGCTCTTGATAGGTTCTTATTATTGATTTTGAAAGCTATTTTTCATTTCTTCAAAGTGAAGCAGCTCAAGACATGAAAACAACAGAACAAACATGAGGGGTCAAGGATAAATCTTCTAATTGTCATGGAAAAAGCTGAAAAATGTTAATCCCTTATGTGTTTGAGGTATGGTAGAAACCAAGGTGATGGACTTCCAAATCCTCTGTGCACAGGTCAAGCTTGAATGATTCCAAGGAAGGGGTTAAAGCAGATCAGCAGTGACCCACACACACATCACAGCTTTTGGATTCCAAAAGTGATTGTTCCTGTGTAAGTGATGCTTCTCCAAAAAGTATCACCTTCTGATGTGCTGTGAACAGCCCTCGTGCTAGGAGTCTGACTGTAATTAATGTAAGAGATTTTTATTTTCTACACTAATAAAAAGCTCTGCTGCAGTAATAGACCTTTCACCTGTAAAAAATCAGGCACAGAAGGACTACCATATATCAATAAAGTATGCTTACATTAAGGTGTTTTGTGCTCCACAATGAGCCTCCCTTACTGAAGGAGCATGATCTATCCCATCATAAGCAGACCATCATTATATTTCACATGGTAGTACACCACAAGAATCATCAGGGAATCATAAAACCATTCTATACATGCAGTAAAGGGACAATCTTCTTTCCCAGCAAAGTCATATAGCTGTTTTTTGATACCTCCTTTTTCTACTTGTGGGTATTCTCTCACTCCTCTCTGCTTAGTTCTTAGTTCTTACCTCTCATCAGGATACAAGGGATAGCTTGAGCCTTCATGATTTATGATCTTCTATCTAAGTGGCCTCAACTGAAAAAATCTTATTCCAGTGCTTTACTTACTTTGAACTCTAATTCCTACTGTCAGTACATGACAGAACTTGTCATTTTAATTTAAAGTTTCTTATTTCCAGAGATGGTACTATGCATAAGAATTTTGTTATTGCTTCATGCAACTCATTCCTGTCTAATGATCTTTGATCTATTTATGCAGGAACTAACAAGAGACCATATTCTGCCAAAAACATTGAATAAGACTATGAGATTGAAAGTGAACTTCCTCACATACTTGCATTTCATAAATATGTTTCTGCAATTGCATGCAAAAAAAATAAAAAACTTAATTTGTAAACATCCTTTCCTTTGCAGACCACATATTTCCTCCTCAAGCCATGATCTGGCACCAAAAAGAGAGACTCTGCTCTATGCCCTGCTGATAGCTGGATGAGTTTGTTGGCAGATATTAGAGGCTTAGGATTCAACACAAGAATAATATTCCTCACCACTCTGCAGAAAAAAAAACAAGCCTCCTGGCAGGCATGATTTTTAAAAATATCAAGTATTAATAAAATAAAAGATAAGGAGCATGCCATCCTTAGAACACACAGCATATAAGACTGGGGAATGTTAAAAGAATGAATAACTGCCTCCCCCATTTCACTCCTAAGAATCCTCTGCCTTGAGCTCTAGGTGAAAGTGAGTGAAGGTGAGAGAAGCAACAAGAAATATCAGTGTTGGGCCCCACTTCAGCCAAACTCAAGCAGGTAAGGAATCCAAGACAACAAAGGTTAAACATGCTTAGTTAGATCTGAGTGTTCTGCAATTGGCATTGAGTGAAAGGAGGCACAGGAGGCAACCTGAAGAGCCCAGACTAAATGTAAGTGCTCTTTGGGTCATGTCCAGTAAATTTACACAAGAAACAAGTTGTCTTGGAATTTGTTATTAGATTTGCATGTCCAGACTCAACAGAAAAGTCTTTGAGAGAATTTTCCTGAGACACAAACTCTGCCAGCTTAAAACCTTGCTTGAAATCATCAGCTTGGTATTAAGTGGGATTTTTTTTTTTGTATCTTGGAGGTATTCTTGGTTGCCTGGTAGAGTGCTACACCTCATTCATAGTATTTCCTGCAATGGAGGTGTTAATAACCTTTTATTCCTGCGTAGTTTCCCAGACGTGTGATGCTTTACCTTACATAGCTTTAACTATCTAGAGAGTGTGTGAATTAAAATTACTTTATGATCAACCTAAAGTTATATGCTATAGCAAAGTAGATCAGATGAGTTGTGCCCCATCAAGGACTGTCAACTTCTCTCTCACACTCCTTTGGAATTCTGCTGGTAGAAATTATGGAAATATGTTAATACTGCAAGAGATATCTTGAAAAGCAGTTAGAATCAGAGTTTAACAGCTCGAAGGACAAGATAGAACAATTGTATGGAAGCACTATAATGACAATTCTTAGCCAAGAAGCCACATGCTATGCAGGCAGTCACATCTTCACATGCCCGAATGGTCCCTCCTCTCTTCCAGTCATGGAGTCTGCTTGCTCCACCTCTTTTTTCCTGAATGTCACAATTTTGTAAAAGATCATACCCCAGGTGCTCACACGCTGCCCTGTGACTGGCTGGCAGCACCAGACATCCCTTACTGTCTGCCCTATAAGGACTTCAGGTCAGGAAAGCCCTACTCACTAAATATGCAAGGATGAATCTCTTTTAGCCACAAGTTTATGGCAAATAGCCATTATTTTGTTAAGTGTCTTTGCCCCATATGTTTTTATACCAGTATGTGATTGGCTGTTTCTTGACTCCATCATACCTATATACAGCACACATATGAGGGTATATAGGTACATAAAGACATAAATTAAATATACATATATATATTCATGAGTGTATGTATAAAAGCTAGAAAATACTCTAATAAGCGCTAAGGAAATTAATAACTACAGTTTAAACGTGAATAGAAAGCAATCAAACAAAAGTAAAAGCCCCTACCCTGCTTTAAAAGGCAACTGAAAAAGCCTTATCGTGTCTGGGGTGGAGGAAGGACAGGATTGCAGGGGGCATTAAGAGAGTGTGAGACACAAACAAGGTACAACATGACTGAGGGCTGTGAACCTATCCTCAGACTTTAATCAAGGGTTTCTCTGTGCAACCCCTGCAACATGCATAGAAGAAACCATTCCTATGAGCTGAACAGAGGCCCCTGCACCTGGCACAACCCAGCTGGAAGACCACACAGTCTGACTTGGGCAGACTTTGGGTTTTGCACTGTGATGCAAGACACAGGCAATGCCATGAACAAAAATGGAAAAACAGAAACAAATGCCAAATTTGGAAGAATATCTGTGTGGGGACAACAACGAAAAGCCCATGAAGTCTTCCTGCCATGAATCCCCCAGGCTGTGAGAACTAGCCGATGGGCTCAAGAACTGGAATCTGAAATTTTCAAGAAGAGTCACACAGGGCAGGTGGTGATGGTGATCTCCCTTTTCCTACAGTTGTGGAGGGATCTTAAAGCTGCCTGTAAGACCACTATGAGGTGCAGGCTTGTGCTAAATTTGTTTCCTTATCCTTATGTCAGTGACCTTATAGAAAGTTTCAAAAAGCTCCAGCTGTCTGACTGAGGAGTTGTAACGAGTTTGTAGGATTCCTATGCACAAAGTTCACCCAACATTTAAAAGCATTTTTAAATGCTTTTAACATTTTAAAAGCATGATATTTAAAAGCACAACAGTATTTATTGCTGTATTATAGCCTTGCATAAGCAGTTACTAGCATAAGCAGTTACAGTTACTAGCATAAGCAGTTACTAGCGTATTGTTTTCCCTTTGTGAGAGTCTTACCAACCTGACTAAGCCGGAGACACTGCTGAGCAGAAGGATGATTGTCAGCGGGGTCAGAGCAGAGAAGGGAGGTAGGCACAGCACCTTCAGGGTGTCCCCTGTTGTTCATAGAGTGTGCTCTGAGTACTTTCTGTCTCCTCCACTCTGAGCCACCTCTGTTTAGACCCTCAGCAGATTCAGTGGAAGAGTACTGACTAGGTGTTGATGCACGTGTGGCCACAGCATGCAACACGGCCTGCCAAGTATGTGCTCTGCTGGCTAACAGCGGTTCCCGGATAGCGACAACATGCTGCTCAATAACAACCCTCCTAGTTCCCCTCTTCGAGATAACAACCCTCCTAGCTTCCCTCTCCAAGGTCACATTCTCACAGCTGTGTGCAGCTTGTAATTTCCCACAGTGGCCCTACACGGACTATCACCGAAATGTCTCACACAGGAGTCAGAAGTCAGAAGTGTGCCGTGACCTGCTTACATTCCTGTCCAAGGCCTGGCACAATCACAAAAAGAATGAATATAGATGGGACAACAACATTCTGGGGAAAAAAGGTTGGAGAAATTTGGCAACCAACTCCCCTCATACTGTTAATAAAGTTTACCTGTACATGAGTTCAACTGATTGTCAGATGTTTTTCTTACATCGCTGTAGTAGCAACAGGTCACTAGACATGCTTGCATTGCCACTTGTGTTAAAAGACATTTACAGTGTTCCTGGGAAGGTGGGAAACTTGGGAGACATATATTGTCACTCTGAACTGAAGGCACGTGGCAACCTGGCTTTCAAACAAGGACACTTAAAATTTACACAAGGTGGCAAGAAACCACTTTAGAAGACCAGGTGATTGTATCAGAGGTGGATATGCAGTGGCAGACTTGATGGATATGTAGCGGTTTTCCACATATGAAAATGGTGTTAAGTACATCTTAACTGTGAGAGATGTATTAGTTAAGCATGCCTGAACCATCAGTCCAAAAGGTAGAAAAAGGTGTGAAACAGCCCACGCTTTAAAAATAATTTTTAATAGGTGGCCAGACACCTTAGACACTACAGACTGAGCAGAGAAAATAGTTTTTAAATGAAGTTTTGAAAAAAAAATTGTTAAAGCAGTACAATGTTCATAATTTTCTTGCTAGTAATGAAATGAACGCAGCAGTTACAGAACACTTTAACACAGAATCATAGAATCATAGAATGGTTAGAACTGGAAGGGACCTTCAAAGGTCATCTAGTCCAACTCCCCTGCAATGAGCACGGACATCCCCGACTAGATCAGGTTGCTCAGAGCCTCATCCAGCCTGGCCTGGAACGTTTCCAGGGTTGAGGCATCCACCACCTCTATGGGCAACCTGTTCCAGTGTTCTACAACCCTCAGTGTAAAAAATTTTTTCCTCATATCTAATCTAAATCTACCTCTCTCTATTTTAAAACCATTACCCCTCGTCCTATCACAACAGGCCCTAGTGAACAGCCTCTCCCCATCTTTCTTCTAGGCCCCCTTGAGGTACTGGAAGACTTCTATAAGGTCTCCCCAGAGCTCCTCTCCAGGCTGAACAGCCCCAACTCCCTCAGCCTGTCTTCATAGGAGAGGTGCTCCAGCCCTTTTATCATCTTCGTGGCCCTCCTCTGGACCTTCTCCAACTGGTCCATGTCCTTCTTATGTTGGGGGCTCCAGAACTGGACGCAGCACTCCAGGTGGGGTGTCACAAGAGCAGAGTAGAAGGGCAGAAGCACCTCCCTCGACCTGCTGGCCACGCTTCTCTTGATGCAACTCAGGATGCTTCTCGTCCACCATCACTCCAAGTCCTTCTCCTCAGGGCTGCTCTCAATCCATTCCCCACCCAGCCTGTATTTGTGCCTGGGATTGCCACGACCCAGGTGCAGGACCTTGCACTTGGCCTGGTTGAACTTCATGAGGTTGGCACAGGCCCACCTCTCCAGCCTGTCAAGATCCCCCTGGATGGCATCCCTCCCTTCCAGCGTGTCGACAGCACCACACAGCTTGATGTCGTCCACGAACTTGCTGAGGGTGCACTCTATCCCACTGTCCATGTCACAAAGATGTTGAACAGGGCCGGGCCCAACATGGACCCCTGAGGGACGCCACTCGTGACTGGTCTCCACTTGGACATCGATCCGTTGACCACCACTCTCTGAGTGCGGCCATCCAGCCAACTCCTTATCCACTGAGTGGTCCGTCCATCAAACCCATGTCTCTCTAGTTTAGAGAGAAGGATGTCATGTGGGACAGTGTCAAACGCTCTGCACAAGTCCAGGTAGATGATATCTGTTGCTCGTCCCTTGTCCACCGATGCTGTTACCCTGTCATAGAAGGCCACCAAATTGCTCAGGCATGATCTGCCCTTGGTGAAGTAATGTTGGCTGTCACCAACCACCTCCTTGCTCTCCATGTGCCTTAGCATGGTTTCTAGGAGAATCTGCTCCATGACCTTGCCAGGCACAGACGTGAGGCTGACCAGCCTATAGTTACCCGGGTCTTCCTTGTTCCCCTTTTTAAAAATGGGGGTTATGTTCCCTCTCTTCCAGTCATCAGGGACCTCACCAGACTGCCATGACTTCTCAAATATGATGGCCAGTGGCTTGGCAACTTCATCCGCCAGTTCCCTCAGGACCCGCGGATGGATCTCATCAGGTCCCATGGACTTGTGCACCTTTAAGTTCCTCAGATGATCCCAAACCTGCTCTTTGAGTACAGTGGGCAGTTCTTCATCCTTGCAGTCCCTGCTTGCGCCTTCCACAGCTTGGATGGCGGGACAAGAGCCCTTACCAGTGAAGACTGAGGCAAAATGTCATTAAGCACCTCAGCATTCTCCATGTCCCGGGTAACCAGGACACCAGTTTCCTTCCAGGGGGGGCCTACATTTTCCTTCAACTTTCTTTTTTCCCCTACATACCTATAGAAGCTCTTTTTGTTGTTTTTTTATACCCCTGGCCAGATTCAGTTCTGTCAGGGCTTTGGCCTTCCTCACCTGTTCCCTGGTCACTCACACAGCCTCTTTGTAGACCTCCCAGGCTACCTGTCTCCGTTTCCACCCTCTATAGGCTTCCTTCTTTACTTTCTGTTGGTCCAGGAGCTTCTTGCTCATCCACACGGGCCTCCTGGCCTTTTTGCCTGACTTGTTCTTCGTCGGGATGCACCTCTGCTGAGCTTGGAGGAGGTGCTCCTTGAATATAGACCAACTTTCCTGGACCCGTCTTCCCTCCAGGGCCGCTTCCCATGGCACTTGGCCCATCAGGTCCCTGAAGAGGCCGAAGTCTGCCCTCTTGAAGTCTAGGGCTGAGAGTTTGCCATGTAGTTTCCTCGCTGCCCCGTGGATCTTGAACTCCACCGTGTTGTGGTCGCTGCAGCCAAGGCTGTTCTTTAGTTTCACATCCCCCACCAGTCCCTCCCTGTTGGTGAGCACAAGGTCAAGCATGGCACTCCTCCTTGTTGGCTCCTCTATCGCCTGCAGGAGGGAGTTGTCGTCCACGCATTCCAGGAACCTTCTGGACTGCTTATGCCCTGCCACGTGGTCTCTCCAACAGATGTCAGGGTGGTTGAAGTCCCCCATGAGGACCAGGGCCTGTGACCTATCTGGCTACAGAGCACCTCATCTGCTCTGTCCTCCTGGCCAGGCGGCCTGTAACAGACCCCCACCATAACGTCCCCTGTCTGTCCCCGTCCTCTAATCTTGACCCATAAGCTCTCTGTCAGCTCCTCCTCCATCCCCAGGCGGCGCTCCACGCACTCCAACCGGTTGCTGACATAGAGAGCGACACCCCCTCCTCATCTCCCCTTCCTGTCCTTTCTAAAAAGCCTGTACCCCTTCATGTTGATGCTTCAGTCGTACAAGTCGTCCCACCACGTCTCTGTGATGCCAACAAGGTTGTAGCCCTCTGTAGCTGTCTGGACCACATGCTGCCACACTGCAGTGGAATTTACTCTCTATGTTATCCTAGGAGATCTGTAAACACTGTAACTGACTAACAGGCAAAGAGATAACCTCATGACCTCATGACCATCAGTCAAAACAAAAACAGATACTATGTCCTCTGGATTTGTGCTGGGTGCTTTATCTGTTACGTGCTCTCTTAATGTGGTGCAGAAAGTAAATACCCCATGAGCTGTATGAGAAATAGGTCACTGTTAGTTGCTAATTTCCTACCAGTTTTATTAATTTAAATAAATGTATTACATTGTTTTGTCACAGATGTATCTTTTATGGTAGTGGGAGTATATCCTGCCACCCACCCACAGGGTGAGTCAGAATACTGCATTGAGCTCAAGGCTCTTTCCCCCTCAGGCGTCACAGCATTGTGTTGCATAGATATTTCCACTACTGCATGTCTTGCTTGGGTCTTCACCACATTGCAGAGAGCCACAGAGATGTGACAGACAGGAGGAATGTGGGAAACAGTGTGGTGGTTTAGCCCAGATTACCACAGAGTTCCTTATTCACCCTCCCCCTACCCAGTGGGACGGGGGAGAGAAATTGGGAAGAAAGGAAAACTCGTGGGTTGAGATAAAAACAGTTTACTAAAAATACTAAAAACTACAAAGCTAACAGGATATAAGGATATTAATATATACAAAATATACAAAATGAATAATGTACAATTTCTCACCACCCGATGTCGAAATGACCAACGCAGCCCATCCTGAGCAGCGATCACAGGAACGACACCGAGCAGCAAGCAAAGGGGGGAGAGCAAGCTAGCAAGGTAGAGGGAACGATGCCAGCAAGCAAGAGAGAAGAAAAGGATGCCAAGGGTGCCCGAACGGATACCCGACAAGAAAAGGAATACCAGAAAAGGATTACCCCCTCCCAGGGGCAACCCCCACTTATATACTGAGCATGACGTTTATGGCATGGAATACTCTCTTTGGCCAGTTTGGATCAATTATTCTGTCTGTCTTTCACCCAGCTTCCCGCATCTGCACGTTAACGAGACTTAGAAAGCCAGACAGTGTCCTTGGTCTCATTAACAACAACTCGTATCATCAGAATGTTTTTATCAACATTCTTCACACATGAAATCCAAAACACACCGGCTACTGAGAAGAAAATTAACTCCATCCCTGCTGAAACCAGGACAAACAGCCATGGGGAACTAAGGTCCAGACTCACAACTTGGGTAGCGGTTTCATGCAGTACCCATGTGGGCTGTATGACAGCAGCTCACTCTTAATCCTGTCCCCCATATGAGAGAAAATGTTTTAACTTAGACTTCAACAAAGAGACTTTAAATATCATCATTTACCTTATCTTATCCACATGATTCGAGAACATACACACAAAAGATATATGCTGCCACAACTGAGCTAATATGTAATAACTCTGTAAACAACTAAAATTCAGTGATATCTGAGCTGTTAGACAAAGCTTTGTCATGTTATATAATTACAACCACTCTGTTTTCACCATTTCAACAGCTATTGCAGCTACCTACAGCATCTTCTGACTGCAGACTAGGCTGTCCTGGCCCTCACACCTTTTGATTCCTCTCATGGGTGGCATAGGCCAATTTCTCAGCTTACTAAAACAACACAGTAACCATTTTAAGTCAGTGAAACTGTAGATTTCTGCTTACTGATCTACCCAGTTTATCTACTGCCAAAGATGGTAGGTTTTCAAGTGAAGTTAAGGATGCCTAGTGACAGCTTTCTAGCATCCCACAGTCAGGCAGAAAAAGTCATTTATCTAATACAGATGTTTTAACAGCTAAGCAATGAAGAGGAATGATTGTGGCTTATAATACTTTATTGTTGACTTGTTCTTTATTGGGACCATGTGTTCACAGCAATTATAAAGCACTGCACAAAAACACACTTCCATGTCATTTATGGCCTTCACTAATTAGCAGAATCTATAGGCAGGAGAGTCTTGTAATGCACTTAGCTTATCTACTTTTATCTCTGCTTGCTGCTTGCACCACCTCCAATGGCTTGATTGCAGCTCCAGCCCATCCACTCAGTGTCTCACTCTCAAATGAGCAAAGATTCTGCTGATATAATCACTGTTATTATTCTTTGCATTTTAATATCTTCAGAGGCTGAGATAGCAAGGGCAAAAGGAGAATCTCATCAGAAGACATTTACATGAAATGTGGGAAAATCTTTCGCTCTCTCTGGCCCACTTAAGGTCACCTAGGCAATCCACAGACCAAGATAGTTTTGAAATTATCTTTTTTTCTGGTTAGTGTTATTTAGCAGATCTACAGACTTCCAAACTCCTTATGGCAGGGAGATTGGAACTGGATGACCTTTAGAACTCCCTTCCAATGCAAACTATTCTATGACTCTATGAATCTATTGCATGCTGATTCATTCTGGGCTAAGATAGAAGTGGTGTTCAGACATGAAATGTGACCTACAATGCACACATCACACAGTAAAATATTTCACCCATCTTCCTGCCTTTACAAGGTGACAGTGAAGGTCAAAATAAATGTTCAGTAGAAACCGAAAACATATACAGTATACAGAGCTCATGCTACTTCTTGTAGGCTGTTTACCATCAGAAGTTTCTTCTTTTTTCTTTTTTTTTTAATGGAGGACACATTACAGATCTTATTACATGCCTTTTCTGCTTCCAAAGCATGCAGAAAATGGAAGCTCATTTGCATGTTGAGCTGCTGTAATATAGTTGGATATTTCTGAAATATGCAAATAGCCCAATAGTTCAAATTTCTTGGGGCATTTGTGAGAAAAATCTATCACCTTGAGGCAAAAAAAATTGCAAAGAAGTTCAATCAATCCATTGATTCTTCTAGTCTGCTTTTGGTGAGGATAATGTCTGGAAAGATAAAGCTTCAAATTTAAAGTTTTCTTTTTTGACTTCTTACATGAGTGAAACAGGAATTTTCTTCTCTTGCATATTGTCAAATCTATTCCCCAAGGGTAAGCTGTTTTAGGGGTAACAGTAACTTGGGGCCTGGGGTCTTGCTTCACTGAGTTTGTTCAGTATTTGAGTACCTCTCTCACTTCCCAACCTCAAGGCCATGCTGAAATATTAATCTTTTCTGTTTCAAAGTATGCTTTTCCTTGAATGGTAATTTCATTAATTGTTACTTCATAAATACTTAGTCACATATCACAGAAGTTGAATGTGCTTCCATTGTCTTTAGGAAAGCAACTTTCTGTTCTCCTCTATTTTGTAAAAATCACTGGATATTTTGCATCCTTTCCCAAAGACACAAGGTTTCCATTGTTTGTTGCTGCCTGTATCTGACCATATGTACTGATTCTGAGTATGTTCCAACAGCTTCAACCACAGTGCTACTCATAGGATACTTCTTTAAAAGGACATTGTTTGGTGAATGATGAGCTGAAATGAGCATGTTTACAAACATGATATTACACAGGCTTTGCAGCAGGAAGAGGCTTCCCTTGCATTTGTTTGGGGCTGATTCCTGCCACAGGGAGAAAATACTTTTACTTTCAGGGCCGTTTCCCAGAGTCCATGGGAAAACAACCCTCTGAGCTCATTCTGCTGGTAACAAAAAGCATCAGAAATAGTCTTTGGTGGGCAACCTCCTTCCTGTACAGGCTACAGGAGCAGCAGCACTCACTCTGACATAAGGAGGCAAGAAGAGATGGAGGGACAGTGCAAAGGGGCCCATTGGAAACTCTTTAGATGAGGTAGGAAACATGCACAGCAGAGAAAGGCATGCAGTGGAGACAAAGGCATATGTTTGGGGTTTTTTTCAAGTCCATTAATCCAGTTACTGAGTTTAAATAGCTGTTTGTATTTATATTTCTAAGAGCTGTCATGCTGCTTGGGGATTAGGCATAAGCTACTGGGGAGAAAATACAAAATAGAAGAGGAAAGACAGGGAGGTGGGGAAGGAAGGAAGAGAGAAAGGAATGAAGGAAGGAAGGAGGAAAGCTAAAATGAAAAGATTAATGCACCCAAATACATTATTTCTAAACAAAGAAGAGATGTCATACATCCTTCTAATGTCCATGAGTGAGCTAACATCTCTGTAATGAGCAATGTCTGATTATGATTAGCTTGGCTGGGATACCAAGCCACAGAGGGAGATTTATTCCTGTTCATTTTCCTTTTACTTCCCAGGAAGCCAGGGAGCAAGGCAAATTGCAATAATTTGTAATTGTAAAGGAAATATAGATATCTAAATGTATTGTTTTTCACCAACAGTCACTTTAAATACACTGTCTTGGCTTGCCTTTGCCTTTCTAAAGCCCATTATTTCTGTCAGTAGTGTTTTTCTTGGAGGAAAAAGTTATTCTAGCTGAGTAGACTTTGATTACTTTCATTATTATCTGAGATGATGTATGACTTAGAAAACATTCACTATGCCCCCTGGCCACTTCAAATGCTGTTGTCTCTCTTCAGCATTGCTTGATTTAGTTTGAGAGATTCAACTGACAGAAAATTATTTAGTCAGATCTTAAAGCTTTTTTTTTTTGCTTGGCCTACAAATCTGATTTTCAATCAACAATTGCTCTGTGATTGTCTTAGAAATTTAGATATAGACAGACAGACAGATGTGGTCTATTCTGGTGCCCCTTTATTTCTTTTGCCTTCTGAATGTCATGACATATACTCATGTGAGGCCTCCTTACATATACTTTGTCTTTCACAATGCTGGTTGTATGAAAAGTCTGGCAAGTAGTTGGTTGACTGTTCATTGTGAATCTAGATGTTAAGAGGACAGCACCAAACCCACACTAAGGCTGTTACTCTAAGGATGACTAGCAAAGCAAGAAGGCAAATTAGACAATTTTAAGTTACGTCTTATGGGTTTGTGCTGATGGCTCTTACAAGTACTTTTCCCAACCTACAGAAAGGACATAAAGTGTGGGAAAGTGCATTCTGTCATAGCTTGTATGAATGTCCTGTTCTTCCACATTTTTAAACTGCTTCCATCTTGCTATGGCTGGAAGGGACTACATTCTCAATCCCCAGGTGTAAGAAATCAGGAAAGGAAGGCAATAGACTGGCATGCATGAGTTGAGACGTGCTGGTCAAACTAAAGGGCAAGAAGGAGTGCAAAGGTAGAGGAAGCAGGGATAGGTATCCTGGGAAGAGTATAGGGATGCTGCAGGGATGAGGTCAGGAAGGCAAAAGCGCTGCTGAAACTGAACTTGGCAAGGGCACAAAGAATAAGAAGGGCTTCTTAACAGTATGTCAGCCAGAAAATGGAGGTCAAGGAAAGTGTATACCCTCTAATGAACACAACTGGCAAACTGGCAACAACCAACAAGGAGAAGCCTGAAGTACTCAACAACTTTTTGCCTCAGTCTTCACTAGCAACCTCTCTTCCCACACTCTGGTTTAGTGGAACTTGGCAATGTTAGATTTACTATTGAACTCAGTCTTAAAGATCTTTTCCAACCTAAATGATTCTGCAGCTCTATAATTCTATTCTATGAAAAGTCATGGCAGTAAGGTGAATTCCCTGGTGACTGGAAAAAGGGAAACATTACACCCATTTCCATAAAGAGTAATAAGGAGGATCCTGGCAACTACCAACCTGTCAGCCTCACATCTGTGCCTGGGAAGATCGTGGAACAGACCCTCCTAAAATCTATGCTAAGGCACATGGAGGACAGAGAGGTGATTCAAGACAGCCAGCATGGCTTCACCATGGGAAAGTCTTGCCTGATCAACCCAGTGGCCTTCTACAATGAATTAACTACATCAGTGGACAAGGGAAGAGCTACAGGTGTCATTTGTGTGGACTTCTGTAAGGTCTTTGACAAAGTCCCTGTCATAGTTCAGGCTCAGTCTGGGCCAGACTACGCAGTCTCTCTCTCACTCCCCCCCAGCCTCTGAGAGAATAGGGAGAGATCATATAAGGAAAAAGGCTCGAGGTTTGAGATAAGGACAAGGGAGAAAATCCTTAAAGTTACCGTTATGGGCAAAACAGACTCGACTTGGGGAAAAGTATTCATTTATTACTACAAAGAGCAGGATAACGAGACAGAGAACAAGATAACCTCCCCCCACCCCTCCCTCTTCCCAGGCTTAACATTGTCTCTACTACCTTCCCCCTGCCCAGAGTGGCACAGGGGGGAAGAGGGAATGGGGGTTATTGTCAGTTCATCACATGTTGTTTCATGCCGCTGCTTCATCGTCAAGGGAAGAACTCCTCACATTCCTCCCCTTCTCCAGCATGGGGTCCGTCCCATGGGCCACAGTCCTTCGTGAAACTGCTCTGGCGTGGGTCACTTCTTCCACAGGGTGCAGTCCCTCCAGAACAGCTGCCCCAACAGGCCACAGCCTCCTTCAGGCATCCACCTGCCCCAACATGGGGTCCTCCACAGGCTGCAGGTGGATCTCTGCTCCTCTGTGGACCTCCATGGGCTGCAGAGGAACAGCCTTCTTCACCATGGTCATCACCACAGGCTGCAGGGGAATTCTGGCCAGAAGCCTCATTACACCTCCTCCTCCTTCTTCACTGACCTTGGCATCTGCAGCCGTTCCTCTCACAAGAAATTCTTCACAACAGGCAGGCAGACACCTCTCAGGATCTCTTCACATCTCATCTCCTCTCCACTTCTTGCAGCCAGGCTGGGCCAAGTTGGGCCCAGACGGCCTACCAGCAGGAGGCCAGAGGGTGAGGCCTGCAAGGCCCACAAGGCTTTCACCTCTCCCTCTCTGCCCCGACTCAGCTTCTTCACATCTTTTCTTTTTTTTTTTTTCTGTTTTCCCCTTCTTAAATATGTTATCACAGAGGTGTTATCATGGAACATTCTGCTGCCAATTGGCTCGGCCTTGGCCTGCAGCTGGCCTGCCCTAGGCCTGGACGAGTCCACTGAACAAAGGGGAGCAACTTCTAGCAGCTTTTTCCAGAAGCTACCACTGCAGCCCCCCTTCACTAAACAAAGCCGTACAACATCCTTTTATCTAAATTGGAACAATATGGATTTGATGGATAGACTATTCAATGGATGAGGAATTGGTTGGATGATCACATCCAGATTAGTGGTAATTTGCTCAAGTGTCTGGATGCAGATCAGTGACAAGTGGTGTCCCTTGGAGTTCCCTGTTAGGACCAGTCCTGATTAATACCTTCATCAATGACATAGACAGTGGGATTGAGTGCACCCTCAGCAAATTTACAAATGACATCAATAGGAGTGATGCAGATGACATGCCTGATGGACGGGATGCCATCCAGAGGGACCTGGACAAGCTTGAGAAGTGGATCCATGTGAACCTTCTGAAGTTCAACATGGCCAATAGAGGGGTAATGGTTTTAAAATAGAGGGGGGAAGATTTAGATTGGAAATTAGGAAAAAATTTTTTACAATGCGAGTTATAGAACACTGGAACAGGTTAACCAGAAAGGTGGTGCAGGCCCCATCCCTGGAGATGTTCAAGGCCAGGCTGGATGAGGCTCTGAGCAACCTGATCTAGTCAGGGATGTCCCTGCTCCTTGCGGGGGTGGTGGACTAGATGACCTTTGAAGGTCCCTTCCAGTTCTAACCATTCTATGATTCTATGATTCTATAAGTGCAAGGTCCTGCATATGGGTCAGGGCAACCTCAGCACTGATACAGGCTGGGGGATGAAGGGATTGCGTGTAGCCCTGCAAAGGAGGACTTTTGGTTACCTGTGGATTGAAAAGCTGGACATGAGCCGTCAATGTGTGCTCACAGCCAGAAAGTCAACTGTATTCTAGGCTGCATCAAAAGAAGCGTGGCCAGCAGGTTGAGGGAGGTGATTCTGCTCCTCTGTTCTGCTCTGGTGAGAACTCACCTGGAGTACTGTTTCCAGCTCTGAGGTCTCCTGTATGGGAAAAACATGAACCTAATGGAGCGGGTCTAGGGGAAGGCCACAAAAATGATCAGAATGATGGAAGCACTCTCCTGTGAGGAATGACTGGGACTGTTGCAGTTTTTAAGCCTGGAGGTTAGAAGGCTCTGGGGAGATGTTTTTGTGACCTTTCTACACTTAAAAGGGGCTCATAAGAAAAATCTGGACAGACTTTTTAGCAGGGCCTGTTGTGATAGGACAAGGCCTGATGGTTTTAAACTAAAAGAGGATAGATTTAGACCAGATATAAGGAAGAAATTTTTTACAATGAGGGTGGTAGAACACAGGAACAGATTGCCCAGAGAGGTGGTGGATGCTCCACCCCTGGAAACATTCAAGGCCTGGTTGGACGGGGCTCTGAGCAACCTGATCTAGTTGAAGAAGCCCCTGCTCACTGCAAGGTGATTGGATTAGATGATCTTTAATAGTCCCTTTCAACCCAAACTATTCTATGATTCTATGATCCTACTGCAGACATGAAAGTTACATGACAATTAAGGTTCAACCAGGAAGTAGTGTGAAGAACCTTGTCTTCTCCAGCTTTTTTTAATGCTCATTTTACTGAAGGAGTCAAAGAAGATCATGGTTGTCCAAACTGATGGGTCACCCCATTAGGAATTTCCTTTAGATATCAGTAGCTACATGAGAAAAGAGTGGATAAAATCACATGGGATGAGGAGGAATCTCTAGGGTCCCTCCTACTGGGAAAGCCACCCACCATTTACTCTCTAAGCATGGCTTTGTTCAGACTGTCTATACCTTTCCTTGAGAACTAACAGTTGCCTTCTGTGAGGTTTTTTTTTTTTTCCCTCTTCAATGTAATTGTCAAAGGAGTGAACACCAACACTGTGAATCTGACCAAAGCCAGTAGGCTATATGGCTATACAAGGATGTAGAAAGCAAGAGGACCAATAGGCCTTGATTTTCAAGAGTTCCTGAGCCAAGATGCATAAGCAGGGGATCTAGAACTCCGTATTCTCTAACAAGAGTATTCAGCAATATTTGCATTGTAGATGAGGCAATGGGTGAGGTCCACCTTGCCTAGAGGCCATCCTGGTATTTCACAAAGCACAAATTGTTGGAAACAACATTATTCCTCAGTGTGCAGAAGTGTGAGGAAAACTGCAAAAACTGTGAGGAGAGAGCAAGCACAAAACACATTTCTCAGCACAGAAGCTGTGTGTGGGAGCCTAGGAGTCACCTCAGCAAGAACTGATGATAGGTATATGCTAGTTGTACCACCTGGCATTTCCTGCTGAGACATTTTGCAGAGACTGCTGTGTTCTGAGACTGTTCCTGAGCAGGAAAAGTCTCAGCATGCTGCCTTAATCCAAGCCCTAGCTCCACTTTTCTTGCAACCACCTCGCAGTGCTGCAGGTCCTGTAGGTCTGGCTCTGCTCAAAACAATGACAAAAAGCCCATGAGAATTTAACCTGGATAATCAGCGAATGTATACTCATGAAACCACATTAGGCAGATCTCTTAACTCTAATGCAATGTTCCCAGAAGAAGGAGGACGGAGGGAGGAAGAGGAGGCAAAAAAACAGGAAAACCTCAGCAACAGGTCCACTGCAGACTGATGTTGTAAGGTGTGGAGGTCAGGGATTCAGGAGATGGAACAACTTTGAAACTAATATGTAGCTTCTTCCCATGCATACAGTTTTGAAATTTGATTTGGTTGGTAGATATACCTGGGGTGGGGGGGGAACATATCGTTGCTGCTTTTTGGAGGTTGTCTCTAGATTTCTATAGCAGGATGACTTTTGGTTGTATCAAGGTTTGAAACAGTTCTGAGATGACCAGCACTGTTTGAGCAAGGGTGAACTGTGAGCCTTTCTCTGGAAAGTGATGAATGTGCTTTGGTTTTGCAATTTCCTTTGTCATTAGATTAATGTATAAAGTTTATAATATATAAAGTAATTTCCTTTGGCTAATGCCAGAGGAAAGAATCTCTCATCAGGATATTGTTGCAGTTAACTTAAGAAATGGTAGTTGTAATTACAAACAACTTCTAAATCAGAGGGGAGAGCAGTACATTTAAAATGCTCCTCTGTGAGCTCTTAGCCTCTTACACTGGAGTGGGAAGGGCATCAGACTCCATCATTTCAGGTGGGTTGTGAGATGCAGTCATTCCTGGTACCGGTGCACCCCTAGAAAAGTATTATATTTTTACATAAGCAGTCAGTGACACAAATGCCTGACAGGGCTGGAAATACTTCCTGTATTGCTCTTGCCCCCGATATCCAGCAAAAATGAACCTTCGTAATGCTTCTGTTAATCTCAAGAAGATAAGACATAGCTGTCGAGGTGTGCTTGTTCAACAACTGCTGCTGCACTTGCAGACTCCCAGTGGTAGCCTACCTGCTGAAATGTGCCATAAATTACCATTTAGTAGCCAAAACATGTGGCCTACTTGAAAAATCTAACCTGGTCTAAAATTTCACTTATGCTTACAGTTTCTGTAAGATTATTTTTTTTAATTAAGTGTTTCAATTCTGTTGTCTAATCTTGTTTTAAGGAAGACAATCAAGAACAGCAGGGAGCATTCTTGAGCGGTTCCTCAGTGCACCAAGGCATCGGGTCTCCTAACTCACAGTACTAATTTCTAATTCACTGTACTAAATTCTGGACAATTTTCTGGGTTAAATGTAGCCTTTTATTTTTCTATTTGTATTCAATCAATTTTCAAATACAGTCTGTCATCCAAGCTAAAAGCCATTAGGACTCTTTGCCTACAATATCAAAATATACAACCTTACATACAAACATTGAAAGCATTAAAAATCCACACACTTTTTAGGAGGGGAGCAGCTACTTTCCACAGCAGAGCAACTGCTTTCCACAGGTGTGAATTTCTATATATGAAAGCTGTACACATGCAGCTAGTTTTATTTGACATCAGACATTCCTGCCAGCCTTGTGCTGATGGTATACATCAGATATTTCTTTTGCATCAGAAATTTTCTTTTCATATTGTTGCTAATAATAGATAAAAAGTAGCCTGCATATCTAACATTAATCCCTGGAATTACTGTTCTTTTATGGCATGTCAAAGATATGTATATTTCTTCCACAGTCTAGGAAATCCATGCTGTTGGGTATATTAATCCTTTTTCTTTTCAGCCTGATCCCTCAAGCTATCTTGATACTATTGCTCATATTATGACTGATGTGTATTTTTTTTCTTTCTCCCTCTGCCTTGTTTTACAGCAGTCCTTCTTTCAGTCATGCTGCCCATTTCCACCAGTTTTGTGGAACTACTCTTATACTCTGTGTGCAGATTTGCAGACCAAATGTTCTCCATTGCTTCCTGCCTCTCTTCAATTGGCTACACTGTGTTCCAGCCTGTGTTCCAGGCTTCCTAAACATTGAGGTTTACTGCCATCTCTTCTTTGCAAAATCTACAGTCACGTAGCATTATGGTTTTGCAAATTAAGCCACCTGAGTACTCACTTGGCCAGTTTCAGAAATGACTCCCTGTTTAGAGAAGCAACCCTAAAATCAGAAATGACAGCTGAAAGTCCATCTTTCAGGATGGAAAACCCTATCTCTTCCAGAAATCACAGACAAATTCCATAAACCAACATGGTCCTGGTATCAAGTAAATTATTCCCTAAAATTAATGAATGTGGACAAGTCCATGCTACTGTATCATAGCCCATTTTGACTAGCAGGTCTCAGGAGCAGAGACCATTTTTTTGGGGACACCATTGCACAATCAGCTATACTGTTACGGCTAATTATATGGGCCCACCATTATATGGGCTATTAGCTGACACTTGGTGTGTCAAAGAACTGAGCATCTATAAAGACATTATTGAATTATTTATTTAGCACCTGGGTCTGAAATTATTTGTGATAGATTGCCTAGTTCCCCTGTAGATTAATTAAATCAGAGTCATAATTGGGAGTTCAATACAGCACTGTAGGTGTAACCTTGTTGTGCAGAAAATCATTCAGAAAAGAGAAGGGATCAGAGATTCTCTTTTCTAATTTTCATCAAAAAGGTCTTAGAAATGCAAAACAATTGTGACTAAAATCGGAACATTCATTTCAGGTAACATGAGAGAGATGGTTAATAACTTAGACACCATCTTTTATCTCAAATTCCATCTATGAAAAACAGGAAATAATATGAATTGAACAAACACGTCTTATCAGTATAGTCTTTGTCCCTTGCTGGGACAAAATATTTTTGCTTTTTTATTTATAAGACGTCCATTTTTCAATAGTAAACCAAACATAAATAGCAGAATCCAAGCCGTTATCTTATTTTCTTTGTTATAAAGAGTTAATGGGAAAATACCACATAATGTATAATGACACATTCTGACTATGAACAAGACTTGACAGTCCAGGACTTTTCTGGAGGACATTGAGGATAACTTTGTAATATGAGTGACTGAGAAATGGACAAGGGTGGGTGCTCTACTGCATCTGATATTTACAAACAAGAAAGAATGAGTGAGGGATATAGATGAGGTGGGAATAGCTTTCGCTTTAGTGAGCAGGATCCTGAGAGGAGGAAGCAGGGAGAAAAAGCAGGACTGCAACCCTGGACTTTAAGAGATCAGAGGGCAATATCTTCAGAGATCTATTTGGAAGGATCACATAGAATCCTTGGGGATTGGAAGGGACTTTAAAAGGTCATCTAGTCCAACTCCCCTGCAATGAGCAGGGACATCCCCGACTAGATTGGGTTGCTCAGAGCCTCATCCAACCTGGCCTCGAACGTTTCCAGGGATGGGGCATCCACCACCACTCTGGGCAATCTGTTCCAGTGCTCCACCACCCTCAGTGTAAAAACATTTTTCCTAACATCCAATCTAAATCTACCTCCCTCTATCTTAAAACCATTACCCCTCGTCCTATCACAACAGGCCCTAGTGAACAGCCTCTCCCCATCTCTCCTGTAGGGCCCCTTGAAGTACTGAAAGACTGCTATAAGGTCTCCCCAGAGCCTTCTCTTCTCCAGGCTGAACAGCTCCAACTCTCTCAGCCTGTCTTCATAGGAGAGGTGCTCCAGCCCTTTTGTCATCTTTGTGACCCTCCTCTGGACCTTCTCCAACTGGTCCATGTTGGGGGCTCCAGAACTGGACACAGTACTCCAGGTGGGGTCTCACCAGGGCAGAGTAGAGGGGCAGAATCACCTCCCTCGACCTGCTGGCCACGCTTCTCTTGATGCAGCCCAGGATGCGGTTGGCCTTCTGGGCCACAAGGGAGCATTGCCTGCTCATGTTGAGCTTCTCGTCCACCAGCACTCCCAAGTCCTTCTCCTCAGGGCTGGTCTCAATCCATTCCCCGCCCAGCCTGTATTTGTGCCTGGGATTGCCACGACCCAGGTGCAGGACCTTGCACTTGGCCTGGTTGAACTTCATGAGCTTGGCACAGGCCCACCTCTCCAGCCTGTCAAGATCCCTCTGGATGGCATCCCTCCCCTCCAGCGTGTCAACGGTACCACACAACTTGGTGTCATCAGCGAACTTGCTGAGGGTGCACTCTATCCCCCGTCCCTGTCACCAACAAAGATGTTGAACAAGGACACATGGGACACTATACTGAAGATGAGAGGTGCAGAAGTTGGTATTCAAAAATAACCTTCTCCAAGTTGATGAATGGTCCATCCCAATGGGCAGGAAGCCACTCAAGGGTTACAGAAGTCCTACATGGAAACAAAGAGCTCTGGGCAAAACTCGAATGTTAAAAGGAAGCATATGAAAGGTGAAAGCAGAAACAGGTGACCTAGGAGGAATATAGTGACAAGATCTGAATGTGCAGGGATGGGGTTAGAAAAGCCAAGGCCAGCCTGGAGTTGAATCTGTCAAGTGATGTGAATACCAACAAGAAGGACTTCTGTTGCATCAGAATAAAAAGAAGTCTAGAGAAAATGTGAGCCTGCTGCTGAATGGGCAGGGGACTTGGTGACAAATGACATGGAGAAGGCCAATGTACTCAATACATTTTTACCTCAATTATTACTGGTAAGACCAGCATTCAGGAATTTCAGGCCTTTGAGACCAGAGATCTGATGCAAGAAAGACTTACCCTTGGATGGGGAGAATCAGGCTAGGAAACATTTAAACAAACTGGACATATGTAAGCCCATGAAGCCTGATAGGATGTGTCTATAAAGTGCTTTATCTCAGGCCCTTGGAAGGTGAAGCCATTTTTAGGTACATGAAGGACAAGGTTGTTGGGAGCAGTCATATCCATGTATGAAGGGGAAATTGTGCTTCACCAACATTATAGCCTTCTACAGTGAGAAGATTGGTTTGCTGGAAGAGAGAAAAGCAGCGGATGTTGCTTGTCTTGACTTTCTCAAGCCTTTCAACATTGTGTCCTATAACTTCCTCATAGACAAACTGATAAAGTATAGGATAGATAAATGGACAGTGAGGTAAGCTGAAAACTGGTGGAATGGATGAGCTCAGAGGGTTCTGATCAGTAGCACAAAGTCTAGCTGGAACTCAGTCACTAGTGATGTACCCCAGGGGTCAATACTGGGCCCCACACATCTTAAAATCTTAAATAATGACCTAGATTGGGTAGAGACACACTACATGTTTGTAGATAAAACAAAATTTTGAAGAGTGCTCAGAGAGGCAGTGTCAGGCTGGAAAATTGGACCAATGGCAATCTGATGTAGGTCAACAAGGGAAAATGCAGTCCTGTCCACAGAGCAGAGTAAACTTGTAAACTCTAACTGCTGGGCAACCAGCTGGACAGCACCACTGCAGAGAAGGACCTAGTGATCCTGGTGGACAGTAAGCTGAACCTGAGCCAGCAATGCACCCTTCATGCCAACCGCAGACTGGATTGCATGAGGAAGAGGAGCCAGCAGGGCAAGGGAGGAAATACTTCCCCTTTTCCTTTCAGCACTGACGAGGCTACAGCTGGAGTGTTGTGCTCAGTTCTGCACTGTCCAGTACAAGAGAGACAGAGACTTACTGAAGCAAGTCTGAGAAAGGGCCAGAAATATGATTAAGGGACTAGATCTTCTTTCATACAAGGAGAGTCTGAGAGAGCCAGGACTATTGAAGAAAAGGCTCAAGGGGGTGTTACCAATGTGTTTAACGGAGGAAATGAGCTGAACGGAGGAAATGAAGACGAGGGAGCCACACTCTTCTCAGTGGCATCCAGTGACAGGACCAGCAGTAACAGGCACACATGGAAACACAAGACATTTCATTTAAAGATAATAAAAAAATTAATTATTGTAAGGATGATCAAACTGTGGAATAGGATACCCATAGAGGTTGTGGAGTCTCCAGCTTTGCAGACATTCAAAGTCCAACTGGACATGGTTTGGGATACCTTGATCCTGCTGACCCTGTTCCAGGCAGGGAGGGTGACCTTCACAGTCGCCAGAAGTGCCTACCAACCTCAGTAATTCTGTGATTCTCTAATTCTAAGAGATCTTCAGCTCATGGGAGAATAACTATAATGCTGTTATTAGCATCAGTGATGATTAGTGTGCAAAACCACCTAACTTCAAACCCATTGGTAGCATGCCCAAAGGGTCCCTGACCAAGGGTCATGACCAAGTGCATCTGTGTACAAGCAGGCCCAGGCTTTTACTCCGTAACACAAAAGTAATCTTCAGACCCGCTGCCATGTTGTGATATCTTGCCTGAATATCCAAGAAACCATTCAGCTGTAGTAAACTGATGTTCCAAATCTTAATTCCCACAGTAATGCTGATATCTCCCTCTAAACTGGAAGCATAGTGTGTTGACCTACACTATGCATGATACGTAACATCCTGAAAAACATAAGCACTACCAGGAGATGCACTCTTCACTTCTTTTGCACTTCTGTTTTTTTTAAAAGTGCAAGTTATTTCAGCTAGTGTCCAACAAAACAAAACCTGCTTTGGTTTTTCCTCAGTCAGAAAAAAAAAAAGTGAAAACTTTTCCAGTCAATTTGGAATGGTTCTTTTTTTTTTCTTTTTTACTTGATGTGTGGTTTAGTTGCTGGACTGGAAGTCAGATATTGAGAGGAACTTTTACAGAAAGTTTAAAAAAAAGAGTTGAAGCCACTTATCCTTCTACTCTGTTTTCCAAATACAGAATCTCTTTCAAGGAGTGTACTGTTCTGGGAAAGCCTCTCTTGCTCCAGTGGAGTTCTATGGCTTTTCATTATAATCTGCCTCCTGTGCGTAAAAGATTTTTTGAAGCTATCACTGTTTTAATGTGTAGGAACAGACATGATGCTTCAAGCAGGTCTCTTTCACTCTTTCTCTTTGTTTTCACCTTCTTGACTCAGACATTTGATGTTGGAACAAAACTAGAATTTAGCATGGCTCTGTCAAATTGCTTAAAACAACTGTAGATGACAAAAACACTGTTTTGTTCAGCCACCTAGAAAAAAAACTTTATTTTTCTGATGCAGTCAAATTGTCCACTCTGTAGCAACAGCCAGGGCATCTCATTAGATTGTCCTGGACTTTTGTCTTCTTGCCAGAAAGTAAAACATAAGCCCAAAGACTTTTTTATTATCTACTTAGGGTAGGTGGGATTTATTGTGTTTTGGTTTCGTTGGATTTTTTTTTTTTAATCTTTTAAAGCAAATCTCATTTACTTCAAGCTTGCAGCCCCATATTTCTGCCATGGCAAGTCAGCCCACTTCTGCAAATCTGCCCTCTTCTGAAAGAAACCCTGGAAGACCCTCTGTCTATCTACCACTAGTTATTACAGACTTCTTTCTCCCCTTCCTCGGCTCAAAATCACCTGCAAAGTTGAAGCACTCTGGGCACCATTCCATTTGAAACTGTCATATCTGCCTTTTGTAAGAGGCTCCAAGGCAACAGCTTTGAACCAAAGAGACTGAAGAGTTCAGTGTATATATCCTGGTCTATCCCTGGTCATTTGAAGCATGAGAGAGCTGCTGGGAAGGAAAGTAAAATTGAGTTGAACATCTCCTGGTCCTCTGTAGCTTGTTTTCTTCATGATCAAATCTGGGGCGGTTTCCTCAGTATTACTTTCACTCTATTCTTTCAAAGAGTTCCCCACCCAGAGTAGGTTGATAAATGCAAGGAAGAGACAGTTCTTTTTCTTTGGATAGTCTACACAAGCAGAGGGAATGGGAGATGTTAGTGCTCCATCACAGAACAGTTGTTTGTATGTTAGTATTAAATTCATGGTTTTATGTCTAGCACTTCCTCTAGTTAACTATTTTTCTTTTACATTTTTCATTTAAACACAAATGCACTTACCTAGAAGCAATATGAACACATCCATCAAGATAATAAATACTTATTTATAGATAATATCACCAGGGAAGCCCCTGGCGTGTTAACATAGTTGGAACTTCAATGGAAGTCGGAAGTACTTTTTCTTGGCCTTTGCTGTAATCTCACCTAGCTCATACTCAGTGAATAACGGTGAAAGAGTTGTAGTTAGCAGTTTTTGGAAGGATGAACCATGCATGGACAAATTAAACAAGATTTAATGGGCCAAATAGTAAATATGATTACTTACCACAAGATTTCCCCTAGGAAAAAGCTAATTTATGAATATGCTAGTTTTCACTGGCAATCAGACCCTTCACACGGATAAGCTTTCATGCTGGTTGCCGCAAGCAGGGTTGCAAAGCTTCGTCTGCTGATTTAGAGAATAGGAGGTCCTATTCTACTCATTTCCAACAGCATCATCTACTGTGAACTCTGTTCTCACTACATACTATCTCCTGAAAAAGAGAGATTTATGGCATCTCCAGCATCACAGGCTGAGAGTTGCCCTCCTTACCCACCAGAAATCACAAGATCACAAGTGACTGAGTAGCATAAACAATGTCATAGGTCAGCCAGTTTTCAACCTGTACAAATAAACTTATAGTTTGTTTCACATCCTATAAAGAGTCTGATAGTCTCATTCTTTTACAGACCTGTCCAATACATGATCCTGTAACATAAGCATGTATTCTCCTTAGGAACTCCCCTCTTGAGTATGTATTATCTTGATTTAGAGGAGAAGTATATTCATGAATGTGGAAATGAAGAAAATTGTATCTGGGAGAACCCAGACAAAGAGAAAGTGAGTCCTAACCATGCTTATCTGTCCTCGTTGAATCTCTCCAACAGGTAGAAAAATCATCTCTTTGTAGCTCCTGCTCAGAATAAAAGAGTCAGATTTCATTACAGTGTGAATTACTATCAAAGATATCTGTCTCCAGTCCTAACAAATCCATTTCCCTCAAGTGTTCTGACTGCTTTCTCTCTTGTAGATGTGGGACTATAATAATTTTTGGCTTTAAAAGTAATTCTCAATCAATTTAAATTTCTGACAGCCAAATTGTAGCTCTCAGGTCCTGATAAACAGAATAAAAATGGAAACATTTTCCTGTATTTTAAACTTCAAAATGGTGAGGCAAGTTTCCATGAAACACTGAGAAAAGCTTCTTGGATATGCTATTAATATGTGCCATGAGAAAATCATATCTCCAAACTTGCCTGCAGAACACCATTCCTTTCAGGGCATAACAGGTTTATGAGATGATCAGAGGAGGAAGAAAATGTGACAGATGCCTTTAACTGCAAAATGAATTCATGCAGAGCGGAAAGTCAATTACAGTCACTGTAATTGACTTAGACTAGCGTCTCATTCCTGTCCCATTCTGATTATTCCCATCTCGTGACTAAAAGCAGCTGTCTCTATGTGGTGTGGGATGGTGTTGTGCTTTTCTTTGGGTCAGGCATTCCACAAACCACTACTTTGTTTTGCTTCAACACATCAGCTTTACCCAATAGCTTGTCAGAGAAGAAATGGCCCACATCACAGGAATCATAAGTTCCTATCCTCAGTCTAGAACAGATTTCCTCAAGGCAGGACTAGACAAGTTCTGGCATATGATGTAGCAGGTACTCCTAAAGCATATTCTGAGACAGTAAAGCATAAAATATTCCAAAAAACCCCACATTTAAAATAGTCTGACAATGTTGTGGTATCCCTGGGATGCTGGCCAAATATTGCACACAACTCCTTAGTCTTTGCAAGACCCACTGAACAAATGTCGGAAGTAAAGTTAAATAACTCGGGTCACTGGAAATCACCCCTGACAAGCAGTATCCCAAGCTGCCCCTTTCCTAGATGTTAATTACATCTCTTTCTGATGCTTTTTGCACTGTTTTGACCAGTGCAACAAAAAGGACAATGCAAATGAAGAATGAAAGTTTGCAGAGGAGACTGAAATTCCTTCCCCATCCTGTCAAACGATTGCATCAGTCACACAATCAGAAGGCATGCGAGATGTCATAGGGCATAGTTAGAGGCAGAGATTACGGTCTGATGTGTGTCCCAATCCACAGCAGTTCAAGGCATATCAGCTTTAAAGTGGTTCATGAGAAGTGTGAAATGTACCAGGGAAATGGCACTTACCACAGGTTTCACATACTGAAATTATAAAGTACCAGAACAAGACTAATAATTTTGTAGTAGACTGTTGTTTGGTCACAGGTGTCCAGGCAGGATGGAGAGTGGAAAGGATACTAGGAAGTAGCCAGTTGCCATAATGATTCATCATGGAGAGAAGCAGTCAAGTAGCAGGGAGTCTTGTCACTGAGGGCTGTGGAACAGCAATGAGGGTATTTTCATGGGCAACCTGTTGCAGGAACACTATTGAAGTGAATTTAGGTAGAGGGGCTGTAAGCAGTAAATAGTGTGCAATTACATTTCATTCAGAGAGGTCTCCACCCTTCAGTAGGTGACAAATTTCCTCAGAGAAAGTCCTTCCTTTCCTTTAGTCTGCCAACACGCACCTCAGGGAGTAGAGACCCTCACTACCGCAGCACTGAACTAATTTTAGGCAATAAAGCAGGATGAGGTGGAGCTATTCAATACCAGAGCTTAGCAATAAGAGCTGTACAGGCGTCCAGAGATAAGAAAGTTGCCAGGGATCGGTCTACAATCTAAGAACAAGAGCAACTCACTACCTTTGCATCTAATCATGAAAGGAATGCTTTCTGTTGCTTGTTGTTTACATGTCAAAGTTCTTAGCACAAGAGGAAATTGAGTCAGTGTGTGACAGGAGAAAAGAGGCTGCAGAACCCTCAATAAATGAGCAGTGTTAAATCGTAAGGATTTGTTGAGCTTACTGGCTTATGATGAAAAGCAGAATTAGACATAGTAGACCCACCTTTCCATTGCATCCCAGCATCAGGAAGAGAGGAACCTACAGGATGCTGACATACAGGGTAAATTAAAACTTTCCTGAAGAAGTGTTGTAAGATAAAAGATAATTCTTTACAGCTCATCATTAGAAAAGAATAGGTGGCATGATTTCTATCAGCTATGCTGTCAAAAATTCGCAGGAGTCTTCAACCTTATATATGCAAGTAGATGTAATAAATACAAGACTGGCCACAGTGTTCAAGTCAGGTCTGAAGCCTGCATCCATCCTAGTAACACCTAGTAATCACCAGGAACATTCCCAGGCATCTCTGGGACGTCTTAGTTCCCACAGTTGGTGGCAGAATGCCAAGTGCCTATGGAAAACATTCAGTAGAAGATCCTATCAAAAGAAGAATGGTCAGCAGGTCGAGGGAGGTGATTCTGCCCCTCTGCTCTGCCCTGGTGAGACCCCACCTGGAGTACTGCATCCAGCTCTGGAGCCCCAACATAAGAAGGACATGGACCTGTTGGAGAGGGTCCAGAGGAGGGCCACAAAGATAATAAAAGGGCTGGAGCACAGGCTGAGAGAGTTGAGGCTGTTCAGCCTGGAGAAGAGAAGGCTCCAGGAAGACCTTACAGTGACCTTTTATTACCTAAAGGGTTTCTACAGGAAAGATGGGGAGAAACTATTTAGCAGAGGCTGTTGTGAAAGGACGAGGGGTAATGGTTTCAAAATAGAAGGAGACAGATTCAGATTAGCCATCAGGAAGAAATTTTTGACAATGAGGGTGGTGGAACACTGGAACAGGTTGCCAAGAGAGGTGGTGGAAGCCCCATTCCTGGAAACATTCAAGATGACGTTGGATGGGGCTCTGAGCAACCTGATCTAGTTGGAAACGTCTCTGCACCTTGCAGGGGGGTTGAACTAGATGACCTTTAAAGGTCCTTTCCAAACCTAACTATTCTGTGATTCTTTGATTCTATTTTGGACAGTGCTCAGCTGATGAGGAACAGCCCTAATAGTCTACCTGTCTGAGCAACAGTTCCAGGAATGCTCCCTACAAATCGAGACCCATTAATATAGATACAACTAAGATTATTTACAAGGTCAGGGCTAAACTGGAAAAGTAATCCTTAAGGCTGATGAACATGATTTTACAAGAGCTAATTTCTAGACAAAAAAAAAAAAACCAAAACAACAAAACCAAAAACCTGACAGAGTCAACATATATGGAAGAGCATGAAAAAGTTTACAATTGTCTCAGAAATCACCATGATACAGTGGGTTAGAAACACAGTCTCTGATTCAGGATTTAATGAAGTCAGCAAAGAAGATCCTTGAATTATTTCAGTGGGCTTTTGGCCATCTCCTTATGTCTGTGTCTGACCAAGTGAGGCAATTCCTGAGGTAACTATCAAGTTATTAAAAATCACAACAAGCAGGATGCTTCTTGTGCACCACTATCTGGTTATTAACAAAACTCCAAGTTAAGTTTCCTAAGTTGCCTTGCTGTCCTGGTTTTATTTAGTGGGGGTGCGGGGAGAGAGGGGTGCTACGTCAGCAGCTTTCGTAAGAAGCTTCTAGAAATGAACCTAATTCTAGGTCAGCATGAAATAGAGGTGTTTTTCTTCTTTCTAGTAAAGCAAACCATAAGTTATTTCCTCATACAGTACAACTGAATAGAGCAGAAGCAGTTCCTTTGACTCAAAATACAATTTTAATTTCATTTTCTTCTTACTTTTTCCCTTTTGGGGGGAGGGAGGTGTGGGGTAAAATGCATTTGCTAAATTTGACCCATATTTGTAAACTGTTCAGTCACCTTTTGTGGTTTTTTTAGGTTGAAGTTTTTTGGACAAATCTGCTGTACATTGACATAGAAGTTTTGAATGCTGAAGTGGGTATGACCTATTCTGGACCTCAGAGGCATCACGGCATTACACAGACATAATAAGAACTGGCTAAATATTTTGACAAAGACTGCTATGGGTCACATTCTGTAATGTTCAGCTCTGTAGCAGTAGCTAATGAATGCTTGGAACAATGTTTGTGTCTAAGTACTGTACTTTGATAAGTATCTTCCACTGGTGAAATGTGAAAGGTGGTGCTTTGTAAATTAAACATTATAAAAGATGGTGTGTGTACATTCCTATTAGCATACATGAGAGTCTGCCACTGACTTAAATGAGGCCAGAAGCACTCTAACAAAAGGTTTCTGTATGGCAATGTAAAATTAGCTTAAGCTCTTAAATTGAAGTGGCATAAAAATCACACTACACTACATCTATCTACGTATACTTGTGGTGGTTTAGCCCAGATCGCCACACAGTTTCTCACTCACCCTACCCAGAGGGACGGGGGAGAGAAATTGGGAGGAAAGGAAAACTCGTGGGTTGAGATAAAAACAGTTTACTAAAATACTAAAAACTACAAAAATAACAGAAGATAAGGATATTAATACATACAAAATATTCAAAATGAACAATGTACAATTTCTCACCACCCACTGTCCAAATGGCCAACACAGCCCGTCCCAAGCAGCGATCACAGAAACGACACCGAGCAGCAAGCAAAGGGGGGAGAGCAAGCTAGCAAGGTAAGAGGGAACGATGCCAGCAAGCAAGAGAGAAGAAAAGGATGCCAAGGGTGCCCAAATGGGTGCCAGAACGGAATGGAATGCCCCCTCCCAGGGGCAACCCCCACTTATATACTGAGCATGACGTTTATGGCATGGAATACTCTCTTTGGCCAGTTTGGATCAATTATTCTGTCTGTCTTTCGCCCAGCTTCCTGCATCTGCACATTAACGAGACTTTAACGAGACTTGGAAAGCCAGACAGTGTCCTTGTTCTCATTAACATCAACTCATATCATCAGAGTGTTTTTATCAACATTCTTCCCACATGAAATTCGAGACACACCAGCTACTGAGAGGAAAATTAACTCCATCCCTGCTGAAACCAGGACAATACTAAATGTGTTTTCATTTCTAGTGTTGAAATCAGGAAAAAAAAAACAATTTCTATACTGCGATCCAGCTTACAGAATCATAGATTCACAAGGTCACAGAACAGCTGAAGTCTGCTGGCACAACTAGAGATTGTCTCCTTCATACCCTCATCCAGGTTCTGGTTGGAATAGGTTGCCCATGACCACGTCCAGTTGGACTTTGAATGTTTGCAAAGCCGGAGACACCACAATCTCTATGAGCAGCCTGTTTTAGTGTTCAAAAATAATCAGAGTGAAAAAAAAAGTATTATGTTCAGATGAAATTTCATATATTTCAGTGTTTGTTCATTACCTCTAGTCCTGTCACTGAGTGCCACTGAGAAAAGTCTGGCTCCTTCTTCTTCATTCCCTCCATTCATTCCAGCTATTTAAACACACTGGTAACACCCCCTTGAGCCTTTTCTTCTCTGGGTTCAGCAGTCCCGGCTCTCTCAGACTCTCCTTGTCTGAAAGATGATCCAGTCCCATAATCATCTTTCTGGCCTTGCTCAGGCTTGCAAGTCTCTGTCTCTCTTGTACTGGACAGTGCAGAACTGAGCACAACACTCCAGCTGTGGCCTTGTCGGTGCTGAGAGGATTTCCCCCTTTGCCCTGCTGGCAACTCTCACCACCTATGTTATGATTTATATATATATATATACACACACACACAGATATCATTCCCTCAGTCTATAGGCTATCCCTCCAAAGTCTGTTGAGTTCATTTAGTCCACGACTTCGGGCTCCAGCTGTCATAACAGTCTTTCAGGGCAGTACAGATGGTATCTAGTGTGGGGTAGTTCCATGCTGCATCTGGAGCTTGCAGTTAGTACATCTGGCAAGGCTGGTGTATCATGTCCATGATCTGCGACTTGAAGATGTTGATCTTGAGGAAGTTGTCAGGCGCCAGTTTTAGTTCCATTACTGCTGCACCTTGCTCAGTTTCATCAAAGTTCATCCTTCACTGATCAGGGTGATTCTTGCTGCAATACCTTGGATAGGACATAAAATTACTACAAAAATTAAGGTAAACATCAGACTTCCCCATCCTTCTGCGTCACCAACCAAATACACCAGGTCCTTGAGCAAAAGGAATCCCTTGCATGTGTTTGTGTTTGCTCAAGAGAGGAATAACCCAGACTATCTTCCCCAACATATTCCTTACATGGACCACAAGGACTTTATCACCTTCTACAGTACATAGAAGTTCAAATTGGGCAGGGCCCGCTTGATTGATGAATCCTCGAGTTGACTAACCAGATGGACAATGCACGTATATTCAGGGGTCTACAGTGTTTAATCTCAGATTTCATCACCACAGAACAGTGTTCTCTTTTTGTAAAGAAATAAACAGAAGTAAGTTACCAAAACTTTGAAAATGAAACACTATTTCGGCATATATACATTTTTAAAAATTTGCTTGTGCTTATTGACAGTACACAAAGACACAAAGAGATATTCATTTACATATAAGTCCAACTCCAAGCAGTAGTGGGTGGATGGATGGACAGACAGATGCATGGAAGAATTATTTAATGAACAACTGACTAAAAGGAAGGGAAGATGGATGTGGTACCATGAAAATTGCCTTCAAATTTTCAGAAAAAGACAAAATAATGAACTACAATTTATGCTGTACCACACATCTAAAATTAAATACAAGTGTTTTATTAATATTAAGACAAGGCTGAGGTAAGGACATTCTCAGAATTACTGTGAAAACAAAAACTTACATTAAGAATTTTATCTTCTTTGTGCCCCATAATATCTGACAAAAGAAAGCTGTAAACCCTGGGAACTTTAAGATTGTCACTGAAAAAACACTTGGGATTCTTATCTAAACATGGCCACTACAGTTTTGAAAAGTGGATTAGAGATCGTTTTGCAAAATTCAACCTTATCCAGGCAGATAGAGCAGTATGATCAAGAAGAACTAGAACAATAAAACACAAAGTACGAATTTAATCTGATACTTGTAAAGAGATTAATTAGAGTATATAACAACTATAAACAAAAGATAATCTTGGCTCAAGCGTCATTGAAGAAATAAGGTTACTTATACTTTTCATCATTTAGTCTTATCCAAGGGCTCAAGCACTAGCTACAGTACTCAATAACTTGAACTACAAAATTACTCTTCCTGGAATAAATGAAGCTCACAACATGGATTTTTACTTCCTTTTCTTCTCTCATAATGTTTAATTTTATGACAAAAAAAAAAAGTTAATATTCTCCAAAATTTTTTGATTGCACAACCCTATCAGGAAAGCATTTTTGAGCACACAACACCAATACACGCATATATTCTTATGTATAAGTTATATATATGTACCACTTAATAATATACTCTGTACATCATAAAACATGCATCAAAATAGAAATTAAATTATTATATAAAGATTAAATAAACAATATGTTTCATTTTTGTTTTATTTTATTTTATTTATTAATGCTATAAAAATACTTTCTTCCCACACCCCAATGGATTGTCTTGTGCAGCCCCTGCAGTTTGTGCACCCCACTTTGGAAACCACTTCCCTAGAGGATGTAATTCTAAACAAAGATGGGGAAAGTGACAGAATGGCAGAAAGGTGAGTCTCAAATAGCTATTGGGAAAGAGGAGAGATCTGTGATTTAGGCCATGGGAGCAGAAACACTTGGCAGGATCACCAGGGACAAGTAACATTGTTCTATTCCAGGCATGGAAACACCATAATTCAAATACTCAAGTTGATCAGCTGCCTTTAAAGCAGAGAATTTGTGTGGTCTTTCTCTTTTCCATCCATGCTTGGTGCTTTATGTTGTAGTCAGGTCTACATTCAGGTCTACTTTCAAATATTCTCCTCCGCCATGGAAGCTAAATTAAAGCTTTCCTAGAAAGAAAAAAAAATAAAAATAAAAGCATGCTACTCTCCCTGTTCCTATTCCAGCTGTTGGTGTTTTGAGAAAAGCTCCATTCTCACTCTGTTCAACCAAATCCCAGGAACAGACAGCATTTGGCTGTGCCCTTTAAAATCTTCCCTTCCCCTTCCATCTCATTCTTAAATTAAATAGCTGGACTAAACAATTTGTAAGCAACAAAGGCAGGACATCCAGCTCCTAAAGCAGACGGGAAGGAAGGTTACAGTGCATGAACCTGCAAGGTTTCTTCTTTTGCCATATGTTCTAATTACACTTGGTGCTATACACAAACAGGAAAAAATTGTCTCACTGAACAATACCTGAAAAGCTATTGCTTTTCAGCAATACAGGTGGGTCAAATAGACAACGTGATAACTATTTACGGTATCATTCAAACAAATACTAGACTCCAAGCTGAACAGGGAGTTCTCCTACTGGAACAAAAGTTTTAATGAATTCGATAATAAAGTAGAGAGGTTATCAAGCACTTACCATGTTTGTTTTCTAACTCAGAGTGCAATAAACAGAAAAGCAGGATGAACTTCACATAGCAAAGCCACTTGAAAAATTCCAAGCGACTTACTTCTACTACAGCCAGTGCTGCAGTCTCTGCTGCCTCAGTTTCCCTGCTGTGGTACATGTCCTTGCTAGATGAACCTTGCTCAGGTACAAGTAATTCCAAACTCCTTCTCGATGAACCTATAGCATAGGCAGTACATTCAGTACATTTGCTTGGTTTCTATTAAGTGATAGTTCAGATGGTGCCAATACCTGTGGCAAATGCAATGCTGGAGGAAAAAAAAATGAAGCTAGTATATAGTCCTTGAGTCTATCTTTTTATCTTCAAAAATTTAATAATGAAATAATTTTGCTGCTTGATATTTAGTCCTCCCTGAGGACCAAAATCACTTCCTAGTCCCGGTTCCCATCTTCATTCTCTGCTAGCCAACTCTAGAAATGTAAGTATATTAAATGCAAAACTAATTGAAGGCAAATGGGAATAGGGTTTGATTAGGTAAGACAACGAAGTACCAGTAGACCTCTGTTGGAGAACCTAAAGAAAAACTAATGAAATAAATACAATTTCTATTGTTAGTATTTCCCAAGAGGATCATTTCTTGGTGAATACTGCCATTCCTGCATATGAAATATTCAGTACAAATTCTGCTTCTGCTTCCACATTCTAAGGAAAATGCCTCTATGATTGCAAAGCTCTCTTGAGATTTAAAATGGTACAGCACTAAAAGCTAAGGAAAGGAAGGCTTTATCTCACGGTGGATCTCTTATAAGAAGTACTGTAAAGGGCTTATGTCTCCAGCCTGCATGTGTTCAGAAAGGTCCATTTGTTTTTTCATTTTTCTTGTCTGTCTCACACATACCTTCCTTATCAGACATAGGAATATTGCTGTTTTATATCACATCATTTTTTCTTTCTGCATCATCGATTCTAGCTACCTCTAGCTCTCTTCTAAACAAAATGGATACACTTCCAAAATTCCAATTACAACTAGAATGTATTATGACTGTGTTGTCCAGTAGCAGGGAAGGTAGGTTCTGTGCATGCTCAAATTGAAGGGAACTGTTTCCCCTACTGGAAACAGTTTACAACAAAGGAGCACAGGCAAGGCAAAAGGATGAGTACCTGTTGTCACTGGGATGGGGAATAGGGGCATGAGTTTCTCAGAGCTATATCAGAAGACTGTGATAGCACTGAAAAAATAAAAAGCCCTTAGGTTAATTTCATAGAATCATAGAATGGTTTGGGTTGGAAGGAGACCTTTAAAAAGCATCTAATCCAAATCTCCTTCCTGTGGGAAGGGACATCTTTCACTAGATCAGGGTGTTCAAAGCCCCATCCAACGTAACCCTTAAAACTTCCAATGATGGAACAGCCACAGCTTCTCTGGGCAACCTCTTCCAGTGCATCTGCAACCCATCATAAAAAATTTCTTCCTTGTATCTAATATAAATCTACTTCCTTTTAGTTTAAAACCACTGTCACTTGCCCTGTGTTCTGGTTTTATTTAGTGAGGGGGGGCTGCAGTGGTAGCTTCTGGAAGAAGATGCTAGAAGTTGCTCCCCTTTGTTCAATGGACTCAGCCAGTCCTAGGGCGGACCGACCCACTGCTGGCCAAGGCCGAGCCAGTTGGTAGTAGAATGTTCCATGATAACAACTCTGCGATAACATATTTAAGAAGGGAAAACAGAAAAAGAAAAGAGAAGATGTGAAGAAGCTGAGTGGGGCAGAGAGAGGGAGGCGCGAGCCTTGTGGGCCTTGCAGGCCTCCTGCCGGGCAGGAGACTGGGCCCGACTTGGCCCAGCCCCGCTGCAAGAAGTGGAGAGGAGATGAGATGTGAAGAGAACCTGAGAGGTGTCTGCCTGCCTGTTTTGAAGATTTTCTTGTGAGAGGAACGGCTGCAGATGCCAAGGTCAGTGAAGAAGGAGAGGGAGGAGTAATGCGGCTTCTGGCCAAGATTCCCCTGCAGCCTATGTGATGACCATGGTGGGGCAGGCTATCCCCCTGCAGCCCATGGAGGTCCATGGAGAAGCAGAGATTCACCTGCAGCCTGTGGAGGACCCCACACTGGGACAGGTGGATGCCTGAAGGAGGCTGTGGCAGACATGCCATTCTGCAATGGGATGACCCCGCACCCCACAAAGCATCTAATTGTGTCAAACAATTTTATCTGCATGTATCTTTCTCAAGAAGGGTTTTGTATGAAAATTATACTGAAAGATTAAAACTGAAACGTAAAGTTTGATTTAGAGAGAGCGTTCCAATTGCCATTTTGCCATGAAATATGATTGACAACTCCAAGTGAAGAGAGCCAAGTCACGTTTAACAGGCAGACAACTGAAGCAGAAACTCGATTAAAACTCCTTGGGTTTAACTCAAAGCAGGGCTTCAATCTCAGTGATAATCTGTGGGTTTCACTGTAAGGCAAAGAGTTAATAGCAATCACATACAATTTACACAGGCAAATAAAATTAATTAATGTTTTAAGTTTTTGTGAACAATGCAGCAAGTAATTACATTTACTGTCACTTGCCATCTTTAGTCATAGACACTGTGCGGTTGGTCTGGAGTTTGCTGTGGAGACAATGAAGCCAGAAACATGGCCAGCATATGAAAGACTTACTTAGGGATGATGGAGTGGAAGGCAGGGAGCAAAATGGTAAAAGGAGGACAAAGCTTTGCCATCTTATTGCTCATGCACAACAATTTACATTTGAAAATTCAGGTCCAGAGAGAATCTGTGCAACTTTGCTTGTAAATACTTGTAATTATGAGTTTATAATGTGCCCTGAATAAAACAGGCATCAATGTTACCAAAGAAAATCAAGATCATCCCCATCTGAGATAATTAATTTTGTATTTTAGAACTGAGCCAACTCAGAAAATTAAAACATTTCAGAGGCTTCTAAAATTCGGAAAGCTTTCTCCCCAGTCATCCACATCTCTTATTACCACTATTACAAATATTACCATATTTATGGCCACATTTAATACTCAGTTCACTCCATTATTTATGTTAAATCTGCTAATGATACTGTAATGAGTATTCCCATCAAAATGGGAACTAATTTTTCAGGGAAAACAAAAATAAAAGTGTATCCATGTTTTGTTTCTTAAGGAGCTTTAAACAACTTTCTATGGTCTAATGAAATTAAAGCAAAAAATAAGAGTGCACATACAAGATGGACAGAATCAAATTAGTGAAAAGACTAGGGTTATACTAAAGAAGTTCACCATAGTATACCGCATAGTAAAAAACTTGTGGAAACAAACATGGCAACAGAAGAAAATCTGAAGTTGGAAGAGTTCATAGTAATCTCCAGATTTATCTGCACTGGATCTGGGGCTGTCCTATTACAAATCCCTCTTAAAGGTTCACATAGCAGACAGTTGAAAAGCAAGTTCACAAAGGCTGCTTTACACAGAGCAAGCAAAGCCACACTGTGCAATGTGACACTGTGAGGTGTACATTGAGTAGATTCTCTGAAGGCTAATAAAGAGAGTTTTTTAGCCTGTTTCCTTCAGGTGGTGACAAGACTTACTGTTCCTCTAGCTGGCCCACTCTATTTCCTCAAAACTTATAAAAATGAAATATTTTGGAGTCTTCATTTCTGTCAGCAATTTGGCTGAAAGTGAACATCAGGTATTAAAATTATTAAAGGGAGTAAAATATCCATGTAGATTTATAGAAAACTGAGGAATAATCTATGCCTTATGCTAATGTGTCTGAGGGAAACAGAGTAGAAATTGAGGTTCAGCAAAGCCTATGCTCTATGCTAACATTTACTTCTTCATCTCCTACTCAGTCTTTGGAGAGGGTGATATGTCAATTCATTGATTTTGTTTGTTTGCAAGAAAATTATTTACAACAAACAACCTTCTCCTGCATTTACTAAAATATTTTTATTTGTAAATAATGGAAGCATTCTTAATGGGAGCATGTGAGAAGCCCAGGGGAATGGCCTGTACATAGTTTGTTCTTTTTATAACACAAACCAGCTTACACTTGTAACCAGACATAATTTTGCTTCTTTCCTCTAGGTTTCAGTTGTCCATTGCCAATAAAGGAGCTTTGAAACAGGAAGAAAGCCTGTAAGGGTGGAACGTAGCATGTAAAGGTGGGGTACAATCTGACAAAAGTACCATGTGAAGGCTATGTTCTACATAGCTGGAATCCATCTCTGTATTCAATGGTGCTCTTTGGCAGCCTTTCTAGCTATAATTTCTTCTGAGGCAAAGGCAAAACTAGTGTCTGGTGATAGTGTGTCTCAGTGTTTTGATGCCTTTGTTTAGATGCTTACACAAGTGACCTTGTTTGCAAAAGCTCTCAGTCCCTAGGGAGTTTGGTGACAGCCTTATTTCCTCCAAGTATCTTACAATCTCATACCAAGGCTCCTGTTCCAGAAGAGTGGCCCCTGCAAAATGACCACATATCAGAAGAAAGAACACGAGATTATTCTTATTTCCCTCTATGTTTAAGCCTATATAAGGCAGTACAAAAAGTAGGCCATGTCTTATCTGATCTCTGCAGCCCTGAAGTTGAGAAAAAGACTTGAATTAAAGAAGGGATATGTCACAGGGCTGAAGGACTTAAGCTAGTAAAAGCTTCAAGTATCTGCAGAGAGCTATTGTATTCACTGCTTTTATAAATTTGGTCACAGCTCACATACTTATGTAGAAATGTAGGAACCTCAGTTCGGATATAATATGGAACCACAGCGAGGGGAGCTGGATGCATCCTTTGGCAGCCACCTGCTCCACTCTTTTTCCACAAACAGACTCATTCTGAAACAAACTGGAATATGCTTGCCTTAGTGGTTATAGAAACAGCTCTAATTCATATGAAGGTAAGGTATGTGACCAACTAAGGATACTTTCCCCAAAGTGTTTGGCTTTTTCTTTTACTGTTTTAAAAATTTTGCTCTAATTACAAAGCAAATACTATTTCAACCCATATGTGTCTTCACAAGAAATACATGGATCTGGTGGAGTGGTCCATAGGAGGCCTGCGAAAGTGACCAGAGGGATGGAACACATCTTTATTGTTTGTTACCATTAAAATATCATCATGAACAGAAGATATATTTCCAAGTGAATTTTCCACCAGAAATAATACTTTTGTGTAGCTTTCCAGCCATTAAATATTATCAATAACAAGGTTTTGATTTTTTAATGGAGAAGAAAGGAACTAAATAAATTAAAACAAATGGAGGTAAGTGGAAGAAAATCCTGTCTATCAATAGTTTCATTCATGAACTGCCTAAAAATGTATAATGGAAAGACTACCTAATAGAAGCTATTCCGATTAAAATATTCTCCCTTTATCAGCTGGCCATTAACGTAATGTACTATGTAACTATTTGTCATTACATAGTTACATGTAACTATGTAATGATCAATAAACTAAACACATATTAAATTTGCTTTGGTCTACCTTTCCTATCACCAAAACATATAATAAAAATGTCTAACACAAACCCTCTCTTGAATGTACTAGAAGAATTTCAGGATATTCCTGGCAGTGTGAAACAACTTAAAGGCATCCAAACATACTTGTTCAAATAGTGCCTCTTTTCTCTTTTAGGACATTTAGCCTTATGAATTAATCATGCTGTATTGCTTTAAGATATTTCATTTTATAGTCTTTAAAGAAGGCTAGAAATAATAACCAACTTGTGACTATCACTGTTCACCATGCAAACCTATTCTCTGTTTCCAAGTCATATGGAAAGCTAAAAAGGATAATGTGAAGATTTTGAAAGCTTAAAACTGTTAACCTGACCAACTGTCAATAAATATAAGAAAAAAAAAAAAGAAGGAAAAAATATATATCAAAAGAAAACAATCAGCTTGGTTTTCTCAGCAGCAACCACCAGTTGAGAGATGGACTGGCAACATTACCTTCATTAGATCAGAGTTTCTTTATGTTAGGTCTAGTGCAACTTCAGAGTGAAAAATAAAATTGCTGTGAGCACCTTACATCCTTACCTATTAAAACATAATGCTGCTACAGGCTATAGATAAAAGACCCTTTTATTTCCTTTGGGCAGCACCAGTCACCCCAACTGCAGCAATATTGACATCTCAGCTGCTGCCCATAAGCAGTATGTGGCTGGCACGACTACTCTTCTAGCATGCTTCTGTTAAATTTGATTCAGTCCTGCAAGAGTTCAAGAGAGTTTTCAACAAACAACAATATGAAAAAAATGTGTGTAGAGTATTTGGACAAAATTTCAGTCCAGAAATAACTGTGCCACTTTTTTTTTTCCCTTTCAGGCAGACTAGACTACTTCCCTCGAGTGGCTGCAGCACTCCAACACAACAGTTCAAATGTCTTCTATTTGCTTTCAGAGAATAAGCCACTGCAGCCAATTACATTTCAACTAATTCAAGTAAATACCCAGAAACAACAAAGCAATGCCAATATGCACTTTGGTTAACAAGTCTCTTTGCAAAAGAGCCAACACAGAAATTTGCCTCAAAACCCTGACACTATCACACTATCCTCAGAGAAAAAGAAAAAGTCTTTGCAGCTATGTTGAATATTCCCAAATCTGAAAAAGCAGCACGTTCTCAGTCCTAAGGAAGAGATAAAAATCCTTATATGCTTGCATTTGTAACTAGACTCTTGGAGAATCATCACTGGCTTTTCAATTTTGCATCTACAAATGTGCTAAAACAGTGATCATTTTTAAACATTTTTGGTGGGGATTTGCATTGATATAATAACTTAAATATCTCTTAAACATGATTCATTTCAGCATTAGACCACAATCTGATCTCCTGATTTCTTTTATTTATCTAATTCTCTGATGCAATTTTTCATCTGCAGGTTCCAAAATAAGCATATGCAAATAGGAAAAAAAAAGACTCCCTACCTGCCACAGCCCTCCCCGCCCCCTGTCTTTTTGTGAGGGGACTAATACCATGACTAGCCTTTTAACTTGTTCCACATTTTTTTTCTGTTCCATTGGTCAGGGTCATAGTTAGAAAATAACCTCTCTAAAGTAGAGATTGAAAATCTGTCATATTCCATGCAGAACAAGCCATGAGAGAAATGTTGGGAACTGCGTGACTTGACAAGCTTCAATGGTTTCAGTTGCTTTCTGATGAATCGAGATTGTTTTCAGAGGATTTTTTATTCTTTTTCTGTGTTTTCTACAGGAAATGTTTTAGACTACTCAGTCCTTCGGAGGATTGTAAAGGAACTGCAAAGCGGCCTTTTTCTACTCTGGGTTACCTTTGACAAAGGTATGTCGTGCACATACTCTGTGCAACACAATTGCTGAATCCTCATCACAATTAGAACTTCTTTTTCATTAACTTTCCCCAAACTGGTCTTCATAAGAATTAGTAATAGCATGTTAGAAATGATATTTTAATTGTTCTGATAGGTGTCAAGTGTAAATCAGAGGGGTTTTTATTTTCCATGTTTTATGCATTTTATGACAAGGCTTTCCATCCTCCCACATGTGTCAATCAGATAAGTATTTCTAATTCTGTTTTCTCCTATGGAAGATTTGCAGCACAATAAAATAGGAATTAATCTTTGTAATGTTGTAGCACTTTCTGCATAGAAAGATAATATATTGTTATTTAAGATGTTTTGCTGCTATTTTTTACAATGTGGCAGATATTGCTAACTTTCCCTTTTACAGGCTTTGCTCATTTTTTTTTTTTTTTTGACAGCTTTCTTTAAGACCACAATTAAGATTACATAGGTGATACAACAGCAAGTGCACCAAGAAGTTAATGGTCTCCCATCACCCCCCACGGCAACTGATGGATCAATAGTTGAACAAGAAATGTGCTTAACTGCAACTGCACATACATCTTATTTTGAGCCGTCCAGTGTGTTAGAGTGCTAGACTGGCTCTTATTAGTTTGGAAAGTAGTAGGTGTGTTAAAAATAGGTTGCTGGAGAAAGTTTCTTTCTGCAGGCTTGAGAGGAGAAGTCATCACTCTGCAGTCAGAGCTTGTCTCCCATCCTCTGAAACCGTTGTGCACAGAGCTCATCAAAGGCATCATGGCAGCTTCACCAACTGCTTGATGTGAACTGAAGCAAGACACAAAAGGTTCTTCTCATTCCCTTCCATTAGAAGGCAGCCAAGATGCAGGTGATCATTTATTTATTTGTTTATTCAGAAGTTGTCTATTTCTTGGATCAATCTGATCTTACCAATATGTAGTGCTTCCTACTGCTGCCCAGCTCAAGAAAAAGTAGAACTTGAGAACAGCCTTTCTGTGTCTAACCAGACACCTATCTGCTACAGGACATCCCCTACGAACGGGCCACATCAGAGTATTTAAATAACAAGGCACATGCAATATGTTCCTCCCCTCTCAGATACACAGTTTCTGTCTTCAGCAGTCCCAAACCGAAAGTCTTGTAACACACTAAAAGTGTTACAAGGGCTCCTGTAGACCTTTTTCCTAGGGAAAAATTATCTCTGCCGAGAAAAAAAAAAGGCAGCCTCCTGTCTGCTGTTCCTTTCATACACTCAGCAGTATTCTTTGTATGACCACCTAAGGAGGAGCTCTGCTTTACATAATTAGCCATAGTCATCTTTAAATGGGGTACATTTGCATCTGATTGGGCTTATTTGCATCTGAATATAAATGTTTGTGACAGAAGTCATTGTCTAGCCATACCACTTTACTTGTGGGGACAACAGGAGACTGTTTAATAATGAATTTCCTTGTTGGAGGCTAAAAGTTGTACGATCTCTGATGGTCTCAGAGAGGCAAAGACCCTGATTTTTTTAGATGTAAATGTGCAAATATATAAAAATATTTTGTGCTGCCTTCCGTTCGGGGCACGCTGACAGATTGTAAATAACTGAGGCCAATCCTAGGGCAGGTTACTTCACCTCATTAAACCACTACCTTCCCTTGATTTCTCCTCAGCACAGAACTGGCTTTCAGAGAACAGGACCAGACAAAGATGCTACAAGAGCATCCCTGTGATCTTGCTGACAAAAGCAGTTAGCAGGTATTCAAAGAATTTATTCCAACAGTGGTCTGCCCCACAATGCCTTCCTCATAGGCCTCCAGTCGAAGTGTCTTCACAGAGTCATTGCCATCAAGTAGTTCTGTGTACAACTGGTTTGGAGGTGCCAGGTTTCACCCACCAGAACCACCAGTAGTGGTGATGAGTGTGTGGAAAAGGACAGAGTTGTCTCAACTCAGAAAGACAGTTATGCTGCTCCTCATCCTGCCAAACCAGCTATTCATGATCACAGTCTCACAGTAACAGTCCTACCCAGCCTTGAGAAAGGCACAGGAAAACTTGCAGATTCCTCTTGGATTTTCTGCATGAAAGCCAGATCATTCAAATAAAAACCTCTCAGCACTCCTGTTGAACAGGAATTTCTTACCCTGTGTCAGCTCCCTACTGTGAGCTGCTGCTTGTCTCTCCTCCTTTCCACCAATACATTTTGAGGAACCGTAAAATGTAAACCTTGAGAGATTTTCCGTTCTTTTTTAGCAAAAAAAAAAATGCAGCATTCAAACTGCTCTGGGGCAGAACTGAGGTGCCAGCCAGAAAGCTGCCAGAGCTAGTCCCCTTTTCTCCCATCTGACAGGGAAACAGAGGATTGATTTTTCCTTCAAGTCCTCTGGATCTTACAGCAATATTTGCAAAGACCACAGTCTGCTCACAGATGGCAAAACAGATTTAATCGAGCAAGTGAACACTTTGCTTATTCAGCCAGACCTAACTGCGGCTTTTCAAAAGCTCAGTAGCTCTGCAGTGTAGCATTGCAGTCTTACACTGCAGCCTACAAAGCCTACATTGAGAGCCGACGACCGCGCACTGCAGTGTGACGCTCTCCTACAATAGTACTGCAGTCTGTGCAGACTAAGTAAAGGACAGCAACAAAATTAGAGCTTCAGGCAGAGCTCAGTATGCCCTTTAACTTCAAGGACACTGCCTTGCTGATGTAGATCTTAATTGTTTCAATGCAAAATTCAAAAAGCAGAGTGCTACTGCTTTGATTTCTATTTTGACAAATTGAAATCTGTGTTTAAGAATTAACTCTAAGATGACAGTGGGACCATGGGAAGTTCTGTACTGTATTTAGCCCCGCATTTTCCTTTTTCTTTCATGGAGAGAAGTTCCTGGCAAATATTTTCAGCACTGAATAGCTTTCCAGGTGATACTGGAGGCACAGCAAATAGCATATGGTGTTCCATTATCCATGTCATGCAGCCAACTGCCTGGGGGATCAGAATTATTTTACACTGGTGACACCTGGCCAGACACAATGTCACACTCGGAATTTTTTCTACTTCACTTTGATTCTCTTGTTATTCTTGTTCACTTCCTAATCAACTTCATATTGCAATATTTCTATGTCACCTAGCAGAGTTGTGCTCTGGCAGGCCAGTCTGATGGCCTTCTCAGAGCGCAGAAGGCAGCCCAGGAGTCTGAAGACTGTAGTTTTTCCTTGCCCATCTCTCTGTTAAAAAGAGTTTCACTGAAAGAGCACAAATGCTCCACACAGAGCAGGTAATGGACAGCACAGGAAAAAAAAATCCCAAGGCATAAGAGACTTTTCAGGAAATGCAAATATTGTTCAAAGCCTTATCTGTTCTTAACTGAAAAACCTGAATACACAGGCACGAGCATTAAGAGGCTTGAAAGAGATACTGCCACATACAGTCACATGAACATGGCTATACAGTCTTTCCTGCATTACAAGAAAAATAGACTCACTGACTGCTGCCAAACTGCTTCATCCTCCATTAAAGTCTGTGGGATTGCCACATTTGTTAACTCATGTGGTTTGTCTCTAGTGGTGTTACAAAGGGAATCAAAAGGTGCAGAAGAAAAGGTAACACACAGTCTAAACCTCATCACTTAAAGTCAAAGAGAATTACTCTCCTCTCTAACACAAGGCAGAGACATTTTCTTTGTGTAAAGCTGAAGCTTCAAGCACTACTACTGTTAAATATTCCTGCTTGGTATTCATTCTAGGTTTTCAATGCTTAGTTGAGACTGTTAAGAGAAGCAAGAGAACAGTGAGGGGCTTTCAGGAAATACCATGTAACAGATTGATTTATCTTACAATAACCATTGGCATTTCAGTACCTCAAACTAGCGATATTTCTGGAGTCATTCAATAATGCTGCTTTAGTGTTCTCAGAAGAATCTGGCAAGCTGAACACTTGCAAACTGAGGAAAACAAGAATGATCTCAAAGTCACATGCAGGCATGAGTCTGGACAACAGCTGACTGGGTTTCTTCAAAACACAGGATAGACTTCTGCAAGCTGTGAGAGATTTTCTTCATATTTTTCTTGATAAATATTTATTTTATCCAAGGCTGAATTTTTCTACTTTAGTTTCAAGGCACAAGAAATGCAAATACCATTTTTTTTTTCCTTTCCTATTTTCTCGTAGGGGTGTTTGCCTCCACAGAATTTATCGTTTATCTTTGACTTCAGAAAGGTAGCACAGATTATCCTAAGCCTCTTGTTTTAGGACCTGTTCTTTCTCTTGCTATTCAAGCCGTGTTTCTCTGGTCTGACTAGATAGCCTGCTAGATCAGAATTTAACCCTTCTACTGGCAGGTCTGCCAAGATGCCAGGTACGGCACAGGCAGGGTAGTCCAGTGTGAAAAAGAAGCAAAAAGCTGTCTTCAGAAGCAATGCAACTTTTTGTGACTCTTCCTCTCTGCTCCAATCCTCTAGGAGTCACAGCAGTCCAAGCAATTACAAAATGTTTTCTGGTGGCTTTTTTTTTTGTGTGTGTGTGTGTGCATGTGTGCTTACATCTTCTGAATACATCACTGGAAGGAAAGGATCTCCAAAATGACAGTTTACAGTGTCATGCACAGATCCAGATCGTCAGCTGCCACTGACCAAAATAATAATACCTCTGTGACAGAAGCTGTCACCAGTTCTCGTCATTGCTTTCTATCATGCTCAGAACCAACGTGCTTGCATCTGTTTAAAAGCCTCTTTCACTCCGCAGCAGGAGTCATGCCTAAGGCACCAGGCTCCATTCCCACAAAAAAGGTTTTCCATGAGGAACCTCAGCCCCCCATGCTCAGAAGAGTTCCTTACACACATCCTTAATGTCTCCTTGTTCTCCTACAAATCCCAGCTTTAAAACTTGCCACAGGCTACAGAAAACTTTCTACTAAGCAAATAAAAATACATAATAACTACATAATAACTTTCTACTAAGCAAATAAAAATTACCCACTGCTTCCTGTGATGCTATGGCCATCTGCACCTACTAATCCTGTTTTGCATTTCACAGAATCATAGAATCATAGAATGGTTAGAGTTGGAAGGGACTTTCAAAGGTCATCTAGTTCAACCCCCCTGCAAGAAGCAGGGACATCCCCGACTAGATCAGGTTGCTCAGAGCCTCATCCAGCCTGGCCTTGAACGTTTCCAGGGATGGGGCTTGCACCACCTTTCTGGGCAATGTGTTCCAGTGTTCCACAACCCTCATGGTAAAAAAATTTTTCCTAATATTCAATCTAAATCTACCTCTTTCTATTTTAAAACCATTACCCCTTGTCCTATCACAACAGGCCCTAATGAACAGCCTCTCCCCATCTTTCTTGTAAGCCCCCTTGAGGAACTGGAAGAACGCTATAAGGTCTCCCCGGAGCTTCCTCTTCTCCAGGCTGAACAGCCCCAACTCTCTCAGCCTGTCCTCATAGAAAAGGTGCTCCAACCCTTTTATCATCTTTGTGGCCCTCCTCTGGACCTTCTCCAACTGGTCCATGTCCTTTTTATGTTGGGGGCTCCAGAACTGGACACAGTACTCCAGGTGGGGTCTCACCAAGGCAGAGTAGAGGGGCAGAATCACCTCCCTCAACCTGCTGGCCATACTCCTCTTGATGCAACCCAGGATGCGGTTGGCCTTCTGGGCCACAAGGGCACATTGCCTGCTCATGTTGAGCTTCTCGTCCACCAGCACTCCCAAGTCCTTCTCCTCAGGGCTACTCTCAATCCATTCCCCACCCAGCCTGTATTTGTGCCTGGGATTGCCATGACCCAGGTGCAGGACCTTGCACTTGGCCTGGTTGAACTTCATGAGCTTGGCACAGGCCCACCTCTCCAGCCTGTCAAGGTCCCCCTGGATGGCATCCCTCCCTTCCAGTGTGTCGACAGCACCACACAGCTTGATGTCGTCCACGAACTTGCTGAGGGTGCACTCTATCCCACTGTCCATGTCGCCGACAAAGATGTTGAACAGGGCTGGGCCCAACACGGACCCCTGAGGGACACCACTCGTGACTGTTCTCCACTGGGGAGACCTTATAGCAGTCTTCCAGTACCTCAAGGGGGCCTACAAGAAAGATGGGGAGAGACTGTTCAGCAGGGCCTGCTATGATAGGATGAGGGGTAATGGTTTTAAAATAGAAGTAGGTAGATTTAGTTTAGATGTTAGGAAAAAAAATTTTACACTGAGGGCTGTAGAACACTGGACCAGATTGCCAAGAGAAGTGGTAGATGCCCCATCCCTGGAAACATTCAAGGCCAGGTGGGATGATGCTCTGAGCCATCTGATCTAGTCGGGGATGTCCCTGCTTCTTGCAGGTGGGTTGGACTAGATGACCTTTGAAGACCCTTTCCAACCCTAACCATTCTATGATTCTGCCTTACTTCCCTGTTTTGGCAATGGATGAGCAGAGCAGAAAATGAAATGGAAATTTTAAAAAAGAATTCTTTGTGCAAACTTTTTTTTATCATCACCATATTATTAATTCACTAGCAATTTTCACACAGGATACATCCTGGACCAGCTTTCAACAATTATATTGGCATCCAAGAGTAAAGCTAATGAGCCCCACTCTCAAGTTTGTGCAGGCAAATCCATCTGATATATGTGGGTACAAACTGAGAGTTGCACTTGCATATCAAGCATGTACGAGGTCTGCAGGAGCCATGTGGTAAATCTGGCTGTGCCTTAACATGTCTAGAAAGGTAATCTGGATACTAGTAAGATTTTATTTTCCTTGGCCAGTAAATAACTGGCAATTCAAAATAGCCACCATAGACAGTGGATCAAAAGATACTAAAAGGTAAACAAAGATGATTTTCAGTGCTCCTAAGGAGGAAATAAAAAAAAAATGGAAGTAGTCCACTTAAGGAACATAAGATAAAGAGCTGTGAGCAATTGCTTGTTGTTTCAGGAAGCTTATTAAGCAGACAAATATCTGCTCAAAGAAATGAAAAAGAAAGTTTCACTCTGCTTTCTCTATTCAGGGTTCAAATTCTACAAACTGGCAACTGGCTTTTACTGTGTGAATGGATGCTTTCAGAGAGGAGGGTTATGCTTTCATCCAGAGTCCCTGGAGCTCTTGTTGTAGAAGCTAAGTCCCAGCAATGACATTTTAGACCACATGACTGTGATACTCGATGGTGTCAGTATCAAAACTAGGAACAATATTTTAAAAATTAGGAAATAAATTCCTTGTTTTGAGAAATTTAATTCAAGTGACACTGTTAACAACTATACCATCACCAGGCTGTTTGAGATAGCAAATAAATTTTCTAACTCAGTGGTGACTGAATGTCTTATGCATTATGACAAGGAGTTGAGTACCTAGCACATGGGATAGAAGGGTAAGAGGTCTGAGCTCTAGACCAAATTCAGCGCAAGCAGCTCACTTGCCACTTCTGATGCTTCTTCCCAGCCCTTCTGAATTTGCCAAACTGTCCACGGATAACTTTTTTTTTTGTAACTGGATGTGGCTATAGATAAGCATGAGAGCAGGAAATGTCTAGGGAGAGAAATTGTCCTTCAGAGTGTAATATCAAGGACAAGTGTTTCAGTTATGTTTTTGTGAACGTCCCTTTTTAATCATTACGATTCAAAGTGTCAGCTAGCCAAAACAGCAGATTACTTTTAAAATGTCACCTAATAGTTATTTTAACGAAAAGAATCTGCCAAATACTGAAAATTGTCTTACTAGAAAATCAAAATCATTAATTTGACATTAAAGTAACCTTTAAAACAATTTCTTAGCGGCAAACCTAACCTTTTTTTACCTAAGCAATATGAAATATAGTTTGCACAAGTCCATATTAGAGCTGCTACTCCTCAAAAGACACAAAGAGTATACAGTGAGAGCATCAAGTGCCTTTAACCTCCAAAGGCAGTTGACTCAGACATAGCTGACAAGATGTGGTCTTTCAAAGCAGCAAGAATTTATTTTGCTGGAATTTTTATTGTATACATGATCCCAAATATCAGGTAGAGGTAAGTGTGGGGAACCATTGATCTAACTTCAGCTGGCCTTGTAAGGGATCAAAATAGATGAAAAACACTATCTGTCACCTCACTGTTCCCAATCTGGAGCAGAACTAAAGTGATCAGTTCATCCACACTATGAAAATTCACACTCAAGGTCAGGGAATCTCTGTTGCTCTGGGCATGAACCCAATTTGCGGCATGTCCTGGTTCCTCTGTGGACCAATGTTAGCACAGAACAAGGTGCAGGATGAGGAAGAAACTAGGTCCTGAATATCCCCAGTACAGAAGACAATTAAGATATCTTTCTGGTTTGTTTCAGTTTAGTGATGCCTTGGTGGCAACCCAATGAAACAGACTCTTTAAGGCACAAATGGAAAACACTTGCATTAATTATTCCAATTTAGAAATATCAAATTTAGCAATTGTATTTTTCAGTGTGTACTGAAATTTTACAGTTAATTCATGAAATAACATGAAGAAAATTTGCTGCACCCGGCATTTAATTGAGAAATAAATGGGTAATGTGCTAGCCACTAAAATATCTGTTGAGAGCTATATTTACATTATATAAGCTAACCAAACTGCATGTTAAACACATCATCTAGCAGGGTACTGTCCAAGTAATTTTATTATTTACCCAGGAAATTTGGCATGGGGAGCAAAAAGGAATACAAGAATATACTTCACAATATTTCTTAATGTGTTTCGAACTCTGTATTCTTCCATAGTTAGAAAATTCCCTTTTTCAGTGATGATGGCATGAAGTAGACTGCTGAATAGCACTGTATTCTCATTTTTCCCTTTCAAACAAGGATAAAGTGCAGCTTCACACATTTAGTGAATTCTAAATGCTGTTGCTCCACACACTTACACATTTAGTGAACTTTAAATGCTGTTCAAAGAGTCCTTTAACTCAGAAACATTTCTTTGTCTTAACTCAGATCTCTATCTTGAAAGGCTTGCAAGTATGTTTTAGCAGAAATGGTTCCCCAACATGTGTAATCTCTTTTTGCTGTTGTTCAAAGCTGGTTGCTGTGGTTCAGAGCTGTTCAAGAGTCAAGATCAAGACCAACAATTACCATCTCTCAACCACAGAAGTGCTCCAGGCAAAACAGCACGATGTTCCCTACAGAAATTTTAACATTCATGACAGAGATTATCTAACACCACAGCTTCGATTCAAATCCCTGTTGAAAGCAGTAATCATCAATGCCATTTTACAGATGATAAAAAGATGGGTTTAAGAACATTTCCAAAATCTGCATCCCTTGCTCACTACCATAACTGCAGTTGTGCAGCCTGCTGCATTCTCACTAAACTCCAGTTCGGGGAGGCAATTTCAAAAGCCACAGAAAAAATGAGGTCAAACAGTCTAGAGCTTTCTGTGCCATCTCCCCTAAGCTCTCCTCATGAACTCCCAGCTTTCCCATCTTGCAGAATCCCTCAACTCCCTCCCATTGCTCCTTTATCCCTCTTGAACGGCAGTGCGTGCCATAGCTAACCTGGAGCTAGTGGAGCGCTGGCTAGTGCTGCTCTATGCAAACAGGACTACTGGCCAGCTGTCTGCTCCTTCCAAGGAGAACTGAGCTTCCCATCCCTTTCCCCGCTGTGTTCTGAAGAGATTCTAGCTACACCTCTGCACTCAGGAAAATGTAGAGAAGGCAGTGGTGGCAGATGTCTACTGGACTAGTTAGTACTGGCTGATCACTGGACTGCGTAAGCTGTAAGGAGTGAAATGAATTGAAGACTAGCCCTTCTGGAAGAATGGGTCAGAGAAATATTCTGCTGGAGCAGTGTTGCACATGCAGAAAGCAATATTTTTTGTTACAGCAATATGAGAAGAGGCAAGGTAAGCAAAAATATGTGCAAATGACAGACGGTTGAAGAACCTGTTTTTCAAATTGTAGGGCTAAAGCCACGGGAAGACATTATGAATAGCAGAGATCTAGAACATGAGGGATGGAGGATGTTGGCAGCAGAGAGAAACATCAGGAAAGATCCCAAGTTAACTTTTGATAAAAACAATTATAATTTTATATTATGAGGAAGTCTTGCATATCAGCGATAGGTCTATGGTGAGGAGAACAAGGCTTTGCCTCTTTGAATATTAACCCAAATACTGAAAAGATTTGAGACAGAAAAGTATTCAGAGGTCATAAGACAGGAAAGAGAGTGTGGGTTTTACTGCTGCAATAGACACTGCAGACTAAAGACTATGCTGGCACAAGATCTAGGAACTGGCAGAGTCTTGTCTCCCCCTGTCTTTGGGCAGTCACAAACAGAATAACATAAAAAGCCTGAAAAGAACAGCAGAGAGATTGTTTGCAGGAGCAATTGACAGTGCTGTATCAACTATCAGGCTGGAGGAAAACGGGATACTTATTCACTTTATATTGAAAACCAGCACACCAGCCAATAAGCAGAAATATGCAAAAAAAAAAAAATTATGGGGAAAAAAAGGAGCATTAAATAACAGGTAAGGAGCTAAGACCCTAGGGTTCACAGGCATGGTTCTACACCAGCTAAACACATGAATTATGTGGATGAATAAATAACAATTTGAAAAAGAGAGTTGCAAAATAATAAAAAAACATGCTTTCTCTTTGACCATGAACAAGATTTTCAGTGTAACAGTTTGTTCATTGCATGGACCAATGAGCAGTAAAAACACATGGCTCTAAACAGAGGAGCGCCTTTTCGCCTTAGCTTACAAAGCAAACCCAAAATAAAATTCAGGCCTATCTCTCAGGAAGGCCCAAACCAGCTAAAACTGACAGCACCAAAAGGTAACAGGCAGTTAATCCCCAGAATAAAGTGATTACTCCCTTTATAGAACCACAGAATGGTTGAGTTTAAAAGGGAAGTCTTAAGGTCATCTAGTCCAACCAGCCTGCTGAAGCGGGCTCAGGAAGAGCAGGTTGTCCAGGACTGTGTCCAGTTCAGTTCTGAGTATCTCCACAGAGACTCCACAGCCTCTCTGAGAAATCTATGCTAGTGTTCCACCACTTTTACAGTAATGATTTTTTTTTTCTTTCTTTCAGATCAACTTTCCAGGGACGCTCCTTTTCTATTGCTGTTGTGGCTGAAAGTTTGGAGCAAGAGACCTCCCTGCTTCACCATCTTTCCACTTCTTGGACACAAGTTAAGGACTAAGGAGATGTTTGGAGGGTAAATGCTGAGACATGAGATAGATCAAAACATGCTCATGAAAAATTGATTGCAGTGGAAATTCTGCTTTTTGAATCCATTACAACTTCAAAGAATTCATGTTCCACAAACTTTTCCAGCAAAACTTGTCTCAAAAAATTAAATCCATCATTGGCTATAGATCGTGTTTTAACAAAAAAAAAGAAGTTTCAAAAAGACATTGGAAATATATATATATATATTCTTTTTTGTTTTTCTTTTTTCCTTAGACAGTGCGTAGGAGTCCTCCAGACAGGATTTTTCTCATCTATTATGTAGTGAGTAACATCACAGCTTTTGGTTTTACTGGCCTCCACCACCATTTCGAAAAAAAATGGTTCATAGGGAACTCAGTGTTTTACTATTATGTCAGTGGTAAGGTCCAAATTGCTGGTTGATTCTATTTCATGATGTTGATCTCATCCATAGTTGAAATACAGACTGAAGAGTAAACACAAAAAAGCAAAAGCTCTCCTGAGATACGTGACTGGAAGCATGGTCTACACAATTAAGTTGTGTTAAAGTTTTAGCTGGAGTATGATGTCCAGTATGGAGACCTGACCTTTCAAGAAATATATGTGCCACTTCAGACGAATAAAATGATTTTACATCACTGAATTCCCAAAAAAGACCTGAAGGGAGCTAATAGTAATAGTTTCAGACATGTAAAATGCTGCTGTAAAAAGGCAGAGAATAACCTTTCTTATGTACAAATTGGGCCGGAGAGGAAGCAGTGGAATTAAATAAATGGAAGAGAGTTGTGTGTTTGACACTAAGGAAAGACAGGCAAAGTGTACTGCAGAGAGTACTGTAATCTTCATCCTTCAAAGCTTTTAAAGATAGGTTGGACAATAATGTGTCAGATATGTTTAAGGTAGAGTTAGTCCTTCAGTAAGACATGAAGGTAGACTATATATCGCTTTGACAGCCATCTTCTCTCTGATTCTGCACTTTCTATTCCAGTTTAGCAAATCATTAAACAGAGTTTATATTTAATGAAATGATTAAATCCAGTTGACTTCAGCAAGACTGCTTAAGCATTTAGAATTAAGGAGATTAACCTGGACTGAACGAGGCTGTAGGAAGAATTTAATCAAGCCATGAATTAACACATAAAATCCATATAAAAGAAGATAAAGCTTGGACCTCTTATGGAAATCTATTATTAAAACAAAATCTAATTTGTTTTTCTTTCTCTTTCTCTTTTTTATTTATTTTTCCCCTAGAATCAATGTTCTTAGAAGTAATGTGGGCTTTATAGCCAAACATGACATTTCGACAGCCCATTATATGTCTTTTATAAATGTGAAAGTACACAGCGTTTTTTCCCAGGGTTTTTTAAAGAGGATTGGGAAAGACTCTCGGTGATCCTGGGGGATTCAGTACAGATAAGAGCAAGAAAGGAGGGAGAGAGGGTTAAATACTTGTAATTCGTTTCAGGTAACAGAACGTTTTGCTCTCTATTAATGCCTCACTCTGGCCTGCACTCTCAAGTGCAATCAGACGTCCAATATCAATATACACCACATCTGTTATATGACTTCCTCAACCACAAGCCAGAATAGAAGGATCTATATTTCTTGACTATCTGACATTAGCAAAAGATGTACCCCAGCTCACAAGTAAATTCATTGAAGGGAGAAGTGATAAACAGAACAGGTCCATTGTAGTCTGGTAGAGAACTTGAGTGCATGTTCATTTTTTTTTCTCTCCCCACTGGCATACATTCACAATAACTAGATCATCTCCACTAGAGCTGTCACCACAAATATTGCTGCCTCATAGAACAATCTAATGAAATAGCATGAATATGAGTGAAAATTACACTAGTTTTCACAGGTTCCCTGGGAAGTAATAAAAAAATGCTATTGCCCTCATTATGTGACTGTTACCCATTCACCCAAGAGCTGTTGTGATAACAAGATGAAAATCTTGACCTTTTCAGAGAAGCCTCAGTTCAAGCACAAGATGAAAATGGCCCAGCAACAGACAGTAATATCAACTCACAACTTTATAGTATACATATTAATAGAAATAGTTTCAAAATTTCAACCCCAAGTAAAGCATGTAAAGCTACAGAATTAACTTGATATTTTACTTAGACAAAACATCATCTTAAAGTTGTTGGGGAAAAAAATGAGATTTATAGAGACAATGAAGGAACACTGAACAGTATTATTAGAATGAGTCCTTTATATTTATAACATCCCAGCAGCTCTCCAGGGTATCTATATTTAAATACCCCCCTAAGAATATATTACAACTGTAATACTTTATTTGATCTGATTATAAATGTAATTACTGTAGGCAACTGCACACTGCATATTAACAGAATACTTACTGAATTAAGCCAAGACCAGGGCATCCTATGGCTGTAGTTTACATTGCCCTGTAAACCAATGAAACAAATCAAAAATAGGTCTCATGAAAAGCTGAGACACAATCTCAGAAAATTATAAACAGGAAGGGGAGAGGGAGGGAGGAGAAAATTCAAATACAGTGGTAGAAATTCAGATGATAAAATATAATTATGTTTCTTCATCTAGAAAAGTTCCTCTCTTCCATGGGGAAACTTCCTGAAAGATGAAGATTTCATTCATGCAATCTGAATTTAGGCAACTAAATTCTGTGCTGCTGCATTTCTTCCTTGGAACCTCATTTTGAGGAGAAAACCTTTGCATTCTTGATTCTTCACCACACTAATGGGGCAGCAAGGAATTTTGTGTTAGCCAAAATCCTTCATCTCAGAAGGAGCAGGAATGGGTAGAGAGCAGCTGGATAGCACCAAAGCATATTTCTGAAGCCTATGCCGCTTCTGTGTCCTCTCTGCACTGTATTCATCATAGCTTCTTGCTCATAACTTGGCAAGATCTGCCTGGCTTTCCTCCTCCCTGCAGCTTCTCTGTTGCTGTGAGGAATCCAGAGGTACATGGGAGGGTGACATTCCCTACTGAAGACAGCTTGATCATCAGGATTAAAGTGGGGATAGGTAGAATACTTCCTGCTATTGGCATCTTCCCCAGAAAGACCTTCCAGTTACTCGCAGGGAAAGCAAATCTGAGGAGGAACAGGTCAAACACTAGTCTTTTACTCAGTATCTGGCTGAACAACTTTATGTTAAAAAATCATTCTTCTGTAAACAGGCCTGCTCTACAGCATCGGTGATGAAACAGCAGTCTGGACTTGCCTGCTATGAATTAGATATCACCTTTTTATGTTAAATTCTCGCTGACAAAGTTAACCATTGGCATGTGGAACAAGGGGAAAAATTGAGTTCTTTTGTTTAAGCCTAAAGAATGATACAGCAGGATTGCAACCTGCTCAGTACATGAGGGCGAGCAATGGATATTGTCTACCTGGACTACAGTAGGGCCTTTAACATTGTCTCACATAGGGGTCCTTATAGACACACGGTTGGTACACAGACTGGATGACTATATTGATTGAACAACAGTTGGATAGCCAGGCCAGGAATGTGGAGATTGGTGGAACAAGATCTAATTTGAGGCCAGTACACCCCAGGTGTCAATATGGGGTCAAATCCTATTTAACATCTTCATTAGTGATCTGGATGATGGGGTAGATTGTACCCTCAGCAACTTTGTTCATGAGATAAAACTGAGGAGTGACAGGTACACCAAAGGGCTGTCCTGGCCTCCAGAGGGACATCAACAGGATGGAGAAATGGGCTGACAGGAACATCAAGCAGTTCAGAAAGGAGAAGTGCAAAGCCCTGCAGCAAGGGAGGGAATAACTCTATGTACTAGTAAATGCTGGGGACTGTCCAGCTGGAAAGCAGCTTGGCAGAAAAGGACCTCAAGGTCCTGGTGGACACCAAGTTGAACATGAGCCATTAATGTGTCCTTGCCACAGAGAAGGCTAAAAATGTCCTGGGCTGCCCTGGGAGGAGTGTTATCAGCAGGCTTAGGGAAGGGATCCTTCCCCTCTCCTCAGCACTGGTGAGGCCACACCTGGAGTGCTGGGTCCAGTTCTGGGCTCCTCAGTACAAGGGAGAGAAGTCCAGTGAAGAACCAGAAAGATAGTTAAGGAACTTGGGCATTTGTCCTGTGAGGAAAGACAGATTGACATAATTCGTAGCCCAGACACAAGTGTGCTGTTGCACCTGGCGATGATGTACTGGAGTTTGTCTAGCAGAGCAAATCTCGTCCTCAGAGATGGGAAGGAGATGGATGTGTTTGTCTAGCTGGTGCAGAGAGCTGTTAGTCCACCAACAGTTTCCCTTTACTGCTTTCCCTTTACAGCATAAAGTATTCTCTATTTTTTGTGGTAGCACTCAGTGGAAGCGCGGGTTTTATTTCTGCATTGTATTCTGTGTAAATTTCCCTTCTCTGAAGTACTCTAAAAAACCTCTTGAAGCAATGAGAGATTTTTTCCATATCAGAAGTTTCAGTAATACCAAGTTTGACTCCATCACAGTGTCAAATAGCCACTGAAGGATCACGTAAACATGAACTACCACAGTTTAACAAAAGGGTAGGAGGTTTACAAAATTTAAAAAATATGTATTTTTTCCCCTAACTTTTTGACAATTTTGGTTACCAAAAAGAAATGGAGAGCAAGAGACACTGTTTTGTGCACAGCCCTGGCAAAGGAGAGTGGCAAATAGCGGTTCTTCAAGGAAGCTCTGAGGAAGTCTGGGTTTTCTGGGATTAAAATCTCTAAAATCTCCAAGATAGGGAAGGGTGGCAAGAAATGGAGACTTATTTCCACTGCAGCAGATTCACTCTGCAACAGCACAAGAAAGGAAATGTCATTTGTCTACCGGAAAAGACTTCACTATCTCCATACATACATGAGAGGCATGTGAATAGCCTCATTGGCTTATATTTATTAATCTGAACTTTTATGTCTTCTCTCTTCCTGCTAGTGCAGACACTGAAGAGCTGCTCCGCATGAGAAAGCGCTTGCTTGATAAAACCCTTTTTGCATCCCACCTAGATGTTAAAAAAGAAAAAAAAAAGAAAGATCAAGTACAGCCACTTTAATCTTCTTTTATTTTTTCCCTATATGGTACTCTTTTTACAATATTTTAACTCTAACCTCTTTAAACAATGAACTCTTCCTTTTTATTGTCCTAAGTTTACTAGAAACCAGCTTCAAAATGAGACCTAATCCAACTTTCCTGGAACTCAGTAGGAGTGATGATTGGGATTTTATTTTACACATAGTATACAATAGAACTGTTTACAGTTGTTTCATCATCTCTTTGCGCCTGAAATTCTTTCACAGGCTCCTAGATTTGAGAGACAGTGTCACTCTCCCTTCCTCTGTACCACCTTGTATTCAATGTCGCCCCAATTCTTGTTTTAATATTGCTTGAGAACAGTGTGAAAGGAGAGAAGGAATAGACTCCAAAAGTATGGTGTCACTGAACCTGACAGCAACACTAATGCAAATGGCTTCTTTCTCACCTGATAAATCAAGAGCAAGACTCATGTGCTGGAAATTGGCCACAATGAAACCAGAAGCAAGGTGCCTGCTTGCTACATCGTGAGGAAGTAACACTTTGGAAGGAATTTTTTTTCAGCAATGCCATGTCTTCACCAACATATAAAGCTTTCAGGTCTTTGTGTACTGGCTACCAAAACTTAACAACAATATTTGATCCCACTCTGAGAAGGCTCGGAGAGGCTCTTGGCTTGTGCTATGATAAATGGCTGGCTTACTTAGACCATCAGATTACACTATTTCTAGCCTATTTCTATATATCTCAAGTGGCTGTAGGAGAGAATTACTAATACTATGGAGAATTAAGTGTTCTTAAGTTCCATGTAAGAGATGCAACAATATAAAGGATATTGAGCAAGCCTCTTACACACAATGACACACAAACAAGTTCAAAATAAAAGCACCAAAACTATTGACCTTCTCCAGGTAATACCATATAATCCTTATCTTCCATACTCCTCCTTGAACATCAACTGTCTCCAGTACAGCAACTGCAAATCTTTCCCTCCAAAAGAAAAAAATGTATTTGTGCCTGAAGAGTATGTGAAGTAACAGCAGAGCTGCTTCAGGGCTGTACCTAGTAAATTCCAATTTTAGAGAAAAAAAATTCATACTATACTGTGCTCAGCCTTTTATGCAATGATTTTTTTTTTTTCATATTTACTAACAAAGGCTGATCCTTACTGGGTAGCTGGGAGACAGACAGGATACTGGATGCAACTAATGCTGGAATTCCTTTATTTATGTAGTTCATTCTCCCCACTTGCATAAACACACACCTCAATAGCTGATTCTCCATAGCCAAAGAGTTTTACTTACGCACTTCTTACCAGAGCTATAGTTATGCCTTTATGGTCAAGCCTTTCTTTGCTGGACAGGATTTGCTTTCCATCACTGTTTTTTCCTGCTTGTTTGATCCCTTTTAAAACAATAACTATGCTGGGCCTCATCAGACATGAAGGAGCCCTTCTGGAGTGCTATCATGGCTGGATTTTCTCTTTGCAGTTTTTTACATATTTCACATATTTTAAAACAGCCCACTAAGAATAGATACAAGGCTCAAGGTCTGAGTTTCCCAGAGATCTCTTTTGCTGCAGAAAGGAAGAACAAGACTGTGTTTCCCTCCACTGCATTGTGACCTTTTTCTAAGGTGAGACACACCAGACAGGACACAGTGATGTAGCACCAGAACTCCTGCATGACATCCTTCACTGTGATTCTCTTATACATAGGAATTTTCAGACTCTGTTTTTTTTGTTTGTTTCTTTCTTTTTTTTTTTTTAAAAAAAATATGTTAAATACAATGTCAGCACAGCCCAGTGCTTTTGACTCAGCTGAGAGCTGACTTTAAAGCCTCCTTCCACATCTTAGCATGAGATCCATTTTGGAAGGGACATGACCAAATGCATAAAACAGCAGAAGGAATAAGGCAGCTGTCTCATCTTTCTCCAAAGGAGATGGAGAAAGCCCTAAAAACAGCTTGTCTGCAGAGATGGCACACTCTAGGCAGGCAGTGTTGGTCTAGCAGGACATGCTTGTATTACACATCTGACTGCACTGGAAAGTCGTAGTATAGCTGGACTGTTTTCACAAGAGAGTAAAGTTAACACCAATTCCTGCAGTAGGGGCCCTCGAGCTCCTCGCTTTCTTGCTATGATCTCTCTGGATCTTTTATCTAAAACTAGTTCAAACACAATGCAGAAGGTAGGAGCAGAGCAGTCACTGTGCTTTTTTGTTCCACGTGGCGATCTGATTGTATTGATAATGCTGGCAGTGAGAAGTCACAGCCTGGCCTAGTCAATGTTAGCGAATTGCACACCAGCTGTTCACTGTGCCTGCTGTCAGTTACACTGGAGGAAAGAGAGGGGAACACTACCACATTTTGCTGATTAGAGCTGGCTCAGATCAAAGGAGATCACATAAGTCTGACGATGCACATCTCATGTTTTTGGTCTCCTCCCAAAATGCATTTTGCAGTTTTGCTCCAAACAATGAATGTGAAAGGCTTCTCACAAATTACAATTAGGAGAAGCTTCAGAATGAGAAACACAGGCAGCCTGAGCACAGAGCAGCTTCAGGAAGACAGCTGAGCTGGCAGACCAGTAATCATGGGCAAACACATGGTTTGAGTCAGACTCCAGCAATCTGTCACACCAACAGAAACCATTAGCGGCAAACCAGCACACAGGAGAACCAAAGAACAGTTTTGTGACCGTGTATTCTAGAAGACTACGAGGACAGCAGTGAGATGACAGGTCAAGACACACATGCTAGCTAAAAAATGATCCTAAATTAACAGCATGATAGAGTGTATTTTAAATAGAGTGTGTGTAGATTTACATTTCCCTTGAAAGACAGACACAGAGATAGCAGGGAAAAAATCAATTGATGGATGTGCATCCAAGACACCAAGGTTACTCTTAAGTGACAGGAAGAGGTCAAATTCTTCTCTGAATGCATTTGCAATAAAGAAAGAAGCACACTCACCTATAGGAGAACTCAATAGTGGGAAACCTCTTAGAATTGAGATGGACCATGCAGTGGATAAGGAATTGGCTGGATGGCCACACTCAAAGTGTTGCAGTCAATGGTTCTATGTCCAGGTGGAAACAGGTGACAAGTGACGTTCCTTAGGTGTCCATGTTGGGATTGGCTCTGTTTAACATCTTTGTCAGCAACATGGACAGTGGGACAGAGTGCAGCCTCAGTAAGTTCCCCAACAACACTAAGCTGTGTCGACACACTGGAGGGGAGGGATGTCATCCAGTGGGACCTGGAGAGGTCCAGGACAGGCTGGAGAGGTGGGCCCATGCAAACTTCATGAATTTGGGAGTGATGGTGGACGAGAAGCTCAACATGAGCAGGCAACGTGCCCTTGCAGCCCAGAAGGCCAACCGCATCCTGGGCAGCATCAAGAGAAGCATGGCCAGCAGGTCGAGGGAGGTGATTCTCCCCCTCTATTCTGCCCTGGTGAGACCTCACCTGGAGTACTGCATCCAGTTCTGGAGCCCCCAACACAAGAAGAACATGGACCAGTTGGAGAGGGCCCAAAGGAGGGCCACAAAGATGATCAGAGGGCTGGAGCACCTCTCCTATGAGGGCAGACTGAGAGAGTTGGGGCTGTTCAGCCTGGAGAAGAGGAGGCTCCGGGGAGACCTTATAGCAGTCTTTCAGTACCTCAAGGGGGCCTACAAGAAAGATGGGGAGAGACAGTTCAGCAGGGCCTGCTATGATAGGATGAGGGGTAATGGTTTTAAAATAGAAGGAGAAAGGTTTAGACTAGATATAAGGAAGAAATTCTTGACAATGAGGATGGTGGAACACTGGAACAGGTGCCCAGAGAGATAGTATATGCCCCATCCCTGGAGACAAACAAAGCCAGGTTGGATGAGGCTCTGAGCAACATGATCTAGCTGAAGATGTTCCTGCTTCTTGTCGGGGGGTTGCCTAGATGAGCTTCAAAGGCCCCTTTGAACGCAAGCTATTCTATGATTCTCTGATTCTAATATGTAGTCAGTGGAAAATGCTACAATTAACAATTGACTCCCTACCATAGAATCATAGCAAATTAATTACTTTCCTGGCATGAATTGCTTAATATTCTCTCCAATCCATTGTGTTGTGAATGACAACTTTCTTACAGAATTCTCATATTTCAATTTTACATTGCTTTTTATTCAAATATGAAAGCAAGGGTAAAGAAAAGAGGAGGAAAGAGATGTAACTGAAATACAGGCAGTGGGAATCCTAGTTCGCCAGCATTATGCAGATAGTGATTCACCTTTTTTTTTCCTCCAACCTTTTTTTTTCCTCCATCCCAGGCCAATAAAAGCAAAGATCAACTAGCAAAAATGAAACCAGCATGATTTCCCCTTTTCTTTAGGGGTTTTTGCTAAGGACTAATAACTTTTTGTGGCTAGAATATAAGAATAAGCTATTACATTTGCAAAAAAAAATATTATACTATAATCAGTTTGTTGCTTTGTTCTGAACTGTCTGGCATGGGGCCAGGCTCACACAGTTTGCCATAAAATACCAGAAGTATTTCAGATAGGATTCCTATGTCAGCTCAGAGACTCAAGAGAGACCCTTATATTCTCTTTGTATCCTCTTTTAGAAAACAGTTCTTCCAATACAAACTCAGGAGCTGTCTGAAATCAGAATATTCCATTAAAATAATTTAGTAGTAGTAATAGTAAAAAAAAAATAAATAACCAGCTGATCATAAAGTGCTGGCTTCAGTCTTAACATTTTATGTAAAACATCTCATAGTTTGTCCTCTGTAGTTGGTGAAATTTATACTTCATGGTCCATGTATGAAGAAATGTAAAGAGATAAGGCAGAAATAGATATGCCTTCACAGAAGTGGCGGAACAGAGAGCGGACTGCGAAGTAAGGAGAACTTGGTGCAAGTCCCTCAGCACTCTGGCTAGGCAGACAGCCCTGGTTTGGTCATAGGAAATCAAAAGAGTAGCTTTGCAGAAGAAAAGGCTTCAATGCACTAGTACAGTAGCAGGACCTGGTGGAGGCCAACAGAGCACCCAATAACATGCTGACAATATATCCCCATGAGGAGACCTCCCTATACCACAAAATGCTCCTGTCTCCAGCACCCGAGGGGAAAGTTGGTCCTACATATACTTCTTATAGTAACACCCTACCAGAGGGAAGACAGAGGAAATGAACAGCTTAAAAGCTATTAAATTGCAGATCTTCAAGGTCAGACTTTCTGCTGATGTACATAGAGGAAGAAGTTTTAATGGATCTGTCCTTCAGTTTAATTCAACCCTAAAGAAAGAAGCAAATCAAGCAGTTCAAGAGCACCTTCATCCTTCTAAACAGCCTCTCCTCACTGCCCTTTACTCTATGCTCGCTCTTCATTTAAGCATTGGATTTTGGTGTGGGCACATTAACTTGGTCGCAATTTTCACACATGCTGTCCTCACAGCCAGGTAGCAATGGGCCAAGCAAGGAGCCCTGGGGCTCTGTGGATAGCCTGCAGGCAATTCTTGGGATGCTGCAGGTTGAGGTATTAATTATTTTTGTTTCTAGGGGCTGTTGCTCTGATGCATGGCATCCCTTATAGGCATATAAAACAGCAATTCCAAACAAGTCCAGACAACTGTCTACTCTGAGATAGCCACACACATCTTCAGGCTGTGTCTTTTAAAACATTCACATTCACCACTGTTGTTGCTAAGGGCTCAGCTTTTCAACAGGAAAAGAGACAAATTAAATCAGATATTAGAAATGGCATTTCCAGTGCTTTAGGTCAGATGTTATACAGACCCAGGGCACTCTGAGCAGGCCCAAGGCTTTCAGCTGGCTTTCTAGGGGAAAAATAAGGGTCTTCAGGAGCAGAAAAATTACTATCTGAACCCATGTTAAGAGTTGCTGCTAAAAGTAACAAAGTTTGTTGGTCCCTTTATTCCCAGGATTGATGTCTGTGGTGGCATTCCACCTATTCCCATAGCTGAGGATGACCAGAGGAATTGAACATGGACTATGGCCCAAAACAATCTTCATGTGGAAATAACAGACTGGGAAATGATACAGTGCCATTCCACACTCTGCAGAGTCTGGAGCAGTTTGGGACCTGTGAAGATCCATAAGTAGAGTTGAACTGCTGGGGAAAAACAAACATTGTACACAGATGGATCTGCTGAGTGAGAAGAGATGTAGAGTAACATTCTACATCAGCAAGCCTTAGCAGCAGTACTAAGACGTCAGTACTTGTTTGGAACATAGTCCTTCAAAAAGTATGGAGAACCTTTGGTGAAAACCCATAGAGCAGTAACAAGAACATTCTAGATAGGTCAGGAAAACAAGAACTACCACAAAAGAGGACACTAGAGAAGCAAAACTGACTCACATCACAAAGCCTCTGAGCCTCTATGTTCCACCAGCTACTTTTTCTTCATAGATTTGTTTGTAATTTTCACCCCACTTCTCTGTATAAATAAAAAATATCAGGCATCTTTTGGATTCTTATTTACTGAGAAAGAATGCTTCTTTTTTTTCAAAGACTTCCCTTCTACTGCAATAACAATCCCTTTCCTTTCATCCAGCAGAAATTTGGAGATTTGAGAGCCCGTTTATTCTGAAGATTCACATACGCTTCGCAGCCAGAGGGATCTGGCAGATGGAGTGCAGTCTTCAACCCCAGCACTTGGTCTAGTGAGTGCACCCTGTCATGGAAGTGACAGAAGCTGTGCAGACATCTGTCTGCATTCAGTTGCTATATTCGCTCTGAATAAACTCTTTACTCTGAATTAACTCTTTACTTCAGAAAGAGTGAGTTACGTGAATAGCAAAGGTGGTACTGATGGGGATCTAAGCTGCTTATTGGCTTTTTCAAGTCAGTCTCGGCTGTCAGAAGAGAAAGGACTGGCCTCTAGAGGGATTCCAATGCCATTATGAGCAATTAAGTATCTTCATTCTGGTTTTCTTATTTGATAGGCATTCAGTAAGTCTTTCCAGTCCAACTTCAATATTCAATATTTTAAAATAAAAAGCGTTAACCATTACTAACATTATCTTCTCACTGTTCCATATTTTTGTCTTCATCTGGATCATTTCCCTTACAATGTGCTGTAGTCTACCATGCAAAGGAAAGATATCCTGGAGTAAGCAACTGGGATGTATTGCACTATCAGACTGCCAGGCAAGTCCTAGCATGACGATTGGCATCAGTGGTCATTCACATACAATAAAAATCACCCTTTAGATGAACTAAACTGACAAGTCCCACTTATTTCTGCAGTAATTCCTCTTTGTTTAGCTCACCACAAAGTCAGCCTAGTAGTCTACATCTACCTGTGGTCTTACCCTGGCTGCAGACTAGTGTGTTTTAACCTGTACATGAAACCTTGTAAATTTAAAAGAGAGAGAGAGAGCGCAATGCAACATAATTTGAGGAATTTTCTAATAAAAATGAAGACACTGACACAAACCTAGTATTTTCCTCTGTGACAAAGAATCAACCTTATACGAAAGTGTAGATGTACAGGACATTGAAATAACATACTTCAAATCTATTTCTTGTTTTCTTTAGGGACAAAAGTTTTTAGTCTTCACAGTGTAGAAAAGATCAGAAAAAATATTTAATTTTCACTTGTAATTATCTATTTCTAATAATTGACTATGACAATTATATGTGATATTTTACATTTTATTGCACTATTTCAATATACGTGAAAATTATCATTAATGAAAACAGATGTTTCCAAAGCATGATGTTTTCAGACTATTTCAACCAGTACAACATTACTACCTTTTATCTTGTATCCGGAACACTTTTTTACTGTTGGCATTATTTTTGAGATTAATTGCTATCAAAGGATGTGTTAAGGAATATTTAAGAAAAAAATCTATGTTTATGGGTTTAATAGCAAGTCCAGTTTGTATAATGGAAGTTTCTCAACTAGCATTTTTAAAATTCATTGTGAAGTTAAAAAATGCATTTTATTTAAAATTAGCCTTTGATTGTTTGATAAAGTGTAACATTCGAGCCCGCAGTCTCTTTCTTCTTATGAAATAAGGACACTCAGAACCTGAAAAAAAAACCCAACAATTTTCTTCTATTAGAGTGCTAAAGGCCACAAGCAACAGAGAATTAAAAAGCATTCAAACCTAGAAAAATTCTCAAAACACACTGGAAAAAAAATATTCCCAGAAACATTAGAAAGTTAATGATCTCCATGATCTAAAGTATGCAGTGACTGGAGAAGACTGAGAATGTTCAGAGATAACTTACATAAGGTAACATTAAAACTATACAAGAAGTGAGCTCTCCTAGAGTGACCACAAGACCACCACAACTTCCAGGAAGAAGTACCACAGAAAAAAGGAGGATCTAGGATCAAAATAAGCATGAGGAGGAGCTCTTCATACAATGTCTCATGGGGCTGGTAGTATTTCTTGTCAAAAGATGTAAATGCTTGAATTTTGCCTAAAACCTGAAAAACTCTGGAGAGGCAATAAGGACAGATTCCTGAACAGAAATAAATATGTGATTCAGAAAATCCCCTGAGTAGATGCGTCCTGGTATATTCTTAGGGGAAATATATAAATTGGCTTGTTTTCTTTCTTTTCCAGCTATCTATTCAAAGCTACCGTGTTTTGTTCAAGATCTTTTTTTTAATCTTCAAAAATACTTTGTGTTTGTCAACAACACCAGAGTCACAAACTTCATCTGCGTGCAAACAGAGCTTACAAATATTTAAAGAATATGCTGCCTCCCTTACTGCTCCCATCAGCCACATGTGCAAGACCAAAATCTCAGTACCTTTTTACTGAGCAGTGAGATCTATGCACATGGTTAGTGAAAAGCCCGAGCTAAAGCTCTACATACTTTTCTGTCCAAAGCTTGGATAGGGAAGAGGTGTTGAAGTCACACACAAGGGTAGCCCTGAGCAGAGGTCTAGTTTTACATAACATTCACAGAAGATCGAAAAGCAAGGCATTCATGTGGTCTTATGGGCAGCTGAAATCAAGACAACTCAGCACAAAAATAACAGTTAAGGGGGCTTGACTCAACATGTGCTATTGCAGAAAACATTAAAGCCTAGTGTGTTTACATTTAACTACAAACGTACTACTTAAATCTTGACTTTGATCAATTGTTGTTGTAGTTTAGCCCCTCTCGGGACCAAGCTATGCAGTCTCTTGCTCACTCTCGCACCCTCCAAGGGAACAGGGAGAGATAATAAAAAGGCTTGTGGTTAGAGGAAGGACAAGGAGAGCTCCTTGAAGTTACTGTTACGGGCAAACAGACTCATCTTGGGGAAAATTAATTTCTTATTATTAGTAAAAACAAAGCAGGATGAGAAAGAGAACAAAGTAACTTCTACCTACCCCTCTCTCTTCCCAAGCTTAACTTCATTCCAGTTATCGCCACCTCCTTCTCCCTCCCAAAGAGGCTGTGGGGAACAGCAAATGGGGGTTATGGCCAGTTACATGTCACTTTACGCTCCTTCCTCCTCAGGGGAAGAAATCCTCACATTCCTCCCCTGCTCCAGCGTGGAGTCCCTTCCACAGGCTACAGTCCTTCATGAACTGCTCCAGCGTGGGTCGTTTTCCCACAGGGCACAGTCCCTCCAGAACGGGTGCACCAGCACAGGCCCTCCATGGGCTACAGGTGGATATCTGCTCCTCCATGGACCTCCATAGGGACAGCCTGCCTCATCATGGGCTGCACCATGGGCTGCAGGGGAATCTCTGCCAGGAGCAACATTACTCCTCTCCCTCCTTCTTCACGGACCTTGTCATCTGCAGCTGTTCTTCTCACCAGAAATTCTTCATAACTGGCTCAGGCAGACGCCTCTCAGGTTCTGTTCTCATCTCATCTCATCTCCACTTCTTGCAGCTGGGCTGAGCCAAGTCATGCCCAGACAGCCGCCCGGTGGGAGGCCAGAAGGTGAGGGCCACACTAACCGTCTCAGCCCTGCCCAGTGGCGGGCCCACCCTAGGCCCGGTCAAGTCCACTGGACAAAGGGGAAACTTCTAGCAGTTTCTTATAGAAGCTGCCACGGTAGCCTGCTCCTCACTAAAAAAAAAACAATACCCTTGTGTAGGGAGCATTATGGTAAGAGAGGCTTACCTGTCACAAAAGCATGACAGCCCTGTCTGACCTGAGGCCAAGAGGGTTTTAAATGAGGTCCTTCTCTAAAAGTCTGGTGATGCAGGGGATCACTGAGATCTCTGAATGGGCACGGATCAGATTTAGGATATCTTTTTATGAGTATTATTCAGTCTCCTGATATCTCACTAAGCACCAGCAACATTTGACAACATTCCTCTCTCTCCTTGTGCACCCTAGGAGAAAACAGCAACAATACTGCCTGCCTAGGGAACTACATCACTCTCTGCACCTAGTCGCTCCTATACATGAAGAATATATTCTTCAGAAGAAATAGAAGTTATGTCTCAACTGCTGTTGGAGGTATTACCAGATTTTCAACTATGACATTAGATAGTCAGTGGTCTTGGAAGCATAATAGTGCACATACAGTGATTATCTCAAAACGGACCAACTAGGCTAGATCAGACTGAATAAACTGCACAGCTAGGCTGCATTACTCTGTATTTCCTCAGGACTGGAAACTCTACCAGCTCAGAAGATTCTGCTTCTATTACCACTTTTTCCTCTCCAAGGGATATAAAGGACCACCAACAGTCCAAGGGACCTGTTAATCCTCTGCACATAAAATTAATGTCTGCTTTTTTTTTTTTTCTGTGAATGAAGCCAGGAAGCTACAATGTCCAGAAAGCTCAATTTACCATTACAGCCTTGAGGATTCCAAGTTATTTGTGTCTGTTCCTTTTGAAGCCCAGATCTTCCACTGTAATGCAGTTTTCTAAGAGACACCAGTACTGGTTGTTTGGAAGGGCCAAATGAGTCAAGGAAGAGGGTTTAGTCAGCAGAATCTTCGCAGTCAGCAGAAATATGACCCTAGATGAAAATTGCTCAGATGCAGCTAAAGCAGCCAAAAAACAAAAGGAAAAAAAAAAGAGTAGAATATTTCGAGAACCAAGGTTCGTCAATAAGCACAGAAATTGCCAGGTGCAGGGGAAAGATGTTACAGTTCTGCACACTATAACTAACCTAGCTCCAGTTTCTGACTAATCAACCAACAGGAGACAGGGACTAAACCTGACAAGGTTAAAATGCAAGAGCTAAGTGTTAAAGAAGACAGACCAAACTGTCAGAAAATCGTATTTAAGGTATCAGAAAATAAATACCCAAAAATAGTGGAATGGAGAATCACTCATATTGTCTGCAGAACACTAGCAGCCTCTCTGGCTTACATGCTGATTTAAGCCTACAACTCAGTGGAGAAAAGGCAAGGGCAATTTAGAATGTACTTGTGTAGTGCTGGTTTGCATTTCAATGGGTCCCAAAGCTTCCTGCACAGGGCTTAACGTTGCATAGGGGAGGAAAATGTAGTCTTGTCCAAATATGCTGACTGCTTAAAAGAACAAAGCAAAATAGGAACAGGCAGACAGAGAAGCACATAGGAAAAATATGTCATTATTACACAGAAAATCAGGCTTTGAGTACGATAAATCAAACTTTTTCTGGAAGCACAACAAAGGAGTATTTTAAATACAGAAATTGAGAAAGGGCTGGAATCCTTCTGATCAGGATCAGGTGCTGAAAGTATTTTCCTTAAAAATCTAGTTGGTTTAAAGAAATAAAAAGAGAGAAAAAATCTACTTCAAAATACACCTTCTGAACTTTGTTCCTTCTGTGCAGCATTCTTATGCTAATAAATATGAGACTGGGTGAACAGTCCCAATCAAGCTTTGCAAAGCATATTGATAAGAGATATTACATTGCTGCACCAATATTTGAAAGAAACCCACATCTGAGGAAAAAAAACCCCGCGAACCTAAAAAGTCTGTATTTGATTTAGGGGTCTTCATTGTTGTTATATCTGATATGCTGTGATCTTTTAATAGTATAAATTCTGTAGCTCAGGAGATTCACCTTCAAATTATAGCTCTGCTACATGTGTCATTGTGTGTCCTTGGGAAAGTCCACATAATCTCTTTTCTGCACTTCTAGCCTCCTTCATTAGGGCAAGAGGAGCAAAAATATTCCAACTATCTCTATAGACAACTGCAGCCATGCTGGGGAACTAAAGTAGACAGCAAAAGAAACAGCAGTTACATGATCTTACTATATTAAGTTATGGATACACACATTCATATGTACATAAGTTTCAGATTAAGTAACATACTTCTTTTTAATGTGTTTTGGGTTTTTTTCCTCCCCAGGGATAGGACTGTGACTCTCCATGGCAAAAGTACCTTCAAAGGGATTTTTTTTTTAAATTTCACTGCAACATCCAAGAGCCTTGACACAATCTATGATCTTAGACAGGTGCAGCAATGACAACCAAGCTCATGGCACATTGGGATAGCCTCTCTTACTCACAGACTCTCATGCATTCTCAGACAACATGCCCATTTTCAAAGGCAGACTTCCTGGGGGAGATTTCTCACTCAGTTCTTGCTATATCCCTGCTGTTGGCAACTAAGACATGTATTTTTGATTGTGTGGGTCACTCAGGGTTTGTTGTTATGTTTGCAAAATGCTCTGCAGAATTTTGTACTTTTGAATAATACAGGGATTCTCCATGTGACATTGTTTTTGTTTTGTGTGAAAATATGCTGAATGATGGAAAAAAAAATGCATTAAACTTTTAATTAATAAAAGACTGAATGAGTCCCTGTGAACCACAGACATCCTTCTCCCATTTATATATCTTCATAGAAGAACAATAGGGTGCTTGCTGGCCTTGGTGATATATATACTTTCTAGTTGACTGTTACTGGTAGTTACTTCTGAGATGTCTACAGTACCAGTTAACGCTATCTCAGAGAACTGCAAAACAAGCATAAAAAACAAGCATATCTGTCCCTTCCAATCAGATGACTATAACCTGATTTCATATTGTTAGCAATATGTCATCTAGTTTACTTTCTAATTGTGATGGGAACCAGCAAGTATTAATGGCTGTGCATTTTATGTTTATTTTACCCCTTCTGCTGGGACATGTAGCTCTCTGCAGAAAAATAGCAGAGGGGACAAACTTCAGTTGTATGTATGACATCAGTGTATACTTCTCTACTTAGGAAGGGAAGCCAAACAAGCCCAACAAGAACTTATGTACTTCATATGGAACTGTTAGTCAGCAGATCACTGCTGCTGCATGCATCTGAAGACCAAATGAGAACCAAGGCAAGCACAGGGAAAGTGAGATGAAAGACAAAGAGAAAATGAGGTGAATGGTTGCTAGGATGAAAAGTACAGTAAATGCTAATGCTTTGTAAATTGCCAGAAACAGATGATAAAGATTCACTTCCACTTCCTACTTGGAAAGTGAATCAAAGGAGAATGGCATATATACAGCAGAAACACCATTCAGTAGGCACAGCAAGGGAAAAGGAGATAATATACTTTTCTATCACTTGTCACTTACTCAGTACTTTACAGGGTCATGTTACCAGATGAGATTGTTCTTCATGTTGTTAATGTTGCATTCGTACAAAGGGAGCTTGCCTCTGCTCCTCTTTCTGCTGCCATCCTGCTGTTGCCCAAATAATGCCAAAAGACAGCCACTGCAGAAACTACTAAAGAATTTCAGGGGTAGCCACTTTCTACCAGCATACACAAGGTGCCCGGAGTGGTATAAATAATATAAAACAGATTTTGTCATGAAAGACCTGCAACCTAAAATGTCAAAACATGGGGGGAAAGAAGAAAGGTCACTGTTCCCATTTAGCAAACAAAAAGCTGGCCCCGAAGTCCTATCTTCTGAATCTGAGGGTTCTACATCTATATATACTACTCATCAGTGCATCTGAAAAGCTGCCAGGAAAGTAATAACTATGATGAGTCACATCTGTTGCTAATGCTGTAAGTAAGGCACATCTTTGCACACATCTCACTAAATTTTTCTGCTCACAAACCTGCTGTGCAATGATTTAGACAGCATACATCTAGCACCACTATTGGCATGGTGTGTCTTTTCCTTCTAAACTGACATTCAAAGTGCCATGAAGTAGTGATGGTGCATAGGCTTGTTTTCCCTTCTGCTCCTGCAAATGCAGAAGCCACTCCAATATTCTTCACTTTCCTCACACCAGGACACAGGTACTCTCAAATCAAGTACCAGCACTTTTCATAAATGGCTTTCAAATTCTACTTTCTCATCAGTGCTGCAGGAAATTCTCCACAGAGATCTGAAAAGCTCTGATATTTCATGAAAACAGGGCACACAAATGCTTACACACATACACAAACTAGAAGATCAGTTTTCAGGTAGTGTATTCAGCTGATGAATAAAATGAGAAGATCACAGTAAAACACGTAGTCTCATAAATCTATTGAACTGGTATTCTCATAAGGACTCTAAAAGAGTTCTCATGATCCAAAGTGGCTAAGATACTTTAGTGATATTAGGCAGACTATGTAAATTACAGAGATTACTGTAAATTTATCTCAAAATGGCTAACCTACAAATTACACACACCTAGGGAAACATTCCACACAATTTCACATTCGGGGCTTAGAGTGCATTAGCTCCTACTTTGAAATCTGTATTTCTCTCAGTTCAGACAGCAGGCAGGCCAGATGATCAAGGATTGTCTAATAAGCCCCAGGTTTATTACACACTTTACATCCACTTCCTTTGTCTCAAAGTTGGAGGAGATCAAGGGAGGTTCAATTTTGCTTGTACTTCTCAGAATCACTAACATCTCAGGACCGCAGTCAAATGAGAGACCTGGAAGACAGAATGGAAAATAGCAATAGTGGTAGGATAAAAACTGTCAGGCAACATCTGCCAACTCAGTTTGGTGGCATAAACCAGACATCGAATGTGCTGCTTAGAACAGTCAAGCTATCAAATAATTGCTTATTTCAAATTGCCTGTTTTGCTATGTCTCCTTGTAAAACTTCAATGATTTGCCATTGCTGCATAAAAAAAAAAAATAAAGAGTAACTAATTAAAACAGGGCACTGGCATGATCCGTGATTGGAGTCTGTTATTTCAGCACTTGAAGACAGGAATAAGTAGGATCCCTCTTCTCTCATAAGGACTTGAGGGCTTTCAGTCCAGGCCTGGGATGTGGTACCAATCTGAACCACAAGGCTGCACAAGCCAGCAGCTTGGAAACATAGCAGGTTTACACACCTGAAAAAGTGGCCAAAAAATTGAAGTGCAATATACTCTTCACCACAGTGACAGAGATCAGGAAAAAGCACACCTGCCCTGGTTTATAATAGAGACAGGCTAGTTTTGAGAAAGACTGAGCTTTCTTTCATAGGCACTTCCATACTGTAGTAGTCAGAGATTAACTCAGAAATCAGTACCCTTGAGTTATTATACTAAGCAGAATTCAAGAAGTCACAAACTCCATAGTTACATGAAACCTTCCAGAACAAAAATTACTAATTCCATATTATGAGGTGGTTACATTTAGTGGCAATAATGGCAGTGCTACAGGTACAGAAATTCATCATGGCATAAGTCGGGCTGCCTCATAGATCATGTCACAGTCTACATAGCCCTCATATAGGCAATCTGCAAAGCCTCTCTGGTGAATTATCCCCTAAGTCACCTGTAAAATTGTTGAGCACAGCAGAACACCAGCACTTATTGAGCATGAACTGCATCTACAGCAGTTTTAATCCTTCTGTGTCTAGCTGAACTAGATAAAAAGAGTACACATAAGAAGGCAGAGTCAGAGACAAAGAAACATTTAAAAGCAACAAAATTATATAAGAAAACATAAAGAACAATCTATTTACTTGGAGTGTGATCAAATACTGGAACAGGTTGTGCAAAGAGGTTGTGAATTCTCATATTTGAAGATGCTCAAAACTGAACTGGACACAGCTTTCAGCAACCTGGTTTAGTTGACCCTTCTTTGAGCAGAAAGGTTGGAGTAGGCAATCTCTAAAGATCTCACCCCCTCCATGATTCCCTGCAACAAATGTTTTATTGTCACAAACCAAAGTGAAGAGAGGCATAAATTTCAATCCGCAGCATTGTATGGATTTTAGGCAAACTAAATTATTAAGGAGCTATACTGCTACTGTGCAGTTCTTATAGCAATTGAAGATAAAGAAGGCACAAAGGGAGCTTTAAAGATGCTCAAAGGTTCTCCTCCGTTTCCCAAACCCTATGTGGTGATTCCCTGCCACAGGAATCTCCACTCCGCGCACTTTCTTTAGATACTGAATTTAAGACCAACTTAAAAGTGCTTTGAGATAAGATTTTGTGCTATCACAAAGACTACTTTCAGATCATTCTGGCTACCTTGGACAAGACCCCAATCTCAGTAACTCGAACAGCAGCCAAGCATACACAATCTCCTTCTGAGAGGTCATTTAGGACATTCTAGCTAAAATTGTTCTGCTGACTAGCACTGAGACCTGTGTGTCTCTCTTGTACTCTGTGACTGATACATTTGGCATTCAGCACCTGTAATTTGTGTGCTCTTACTGCAGCACTAAGAGGATTTCCCTGGCTTTACTTTCCTGTACTTCTATGCCCGGAGGCAATTCGATTCCTGCCTGGTACTGCCCAAGATGACTCACTCTTCTCTTTTAAGAATTCCATTACGAACACGCAGTGACTAATCACTACCGGATTAGCAATGCCAAGGTTTTGTAACTCTAGTCATTTCTCAAGGTTCATCCCCTGCATATCTGAAATTCTGCATGCTCACAAAGTGTGGGGATTTGGAAAAGAGTACTTGCATCTGCTGAGCCAGTGGTTTTTCACTTGACAGTAAAATGTGCACTTGCACTGTCCTCACAGATCCTCATAAACAGATTTGAACTGATGGTTTCCCTTGACAGTCATGGCTATCTGGCAGATAAATGTTTGGAGAAATTGGGAGATGGTAAAATTAATTTTGACAAGATTAAAGATCTTAAAACTGTGTGCTTCTTCGCTTCATCTGGCTGAAAAGCGAGAGGGGGTAATTTCTTTCTGCAGTACAACTTTCTGGTAAACTCGGTCCACTGATAATCCTGGAAAAAAAATATTTGTTATATTGGAATATGTTCCATGGGTGATTTTAAAATATTTTCTTTCAAGATCAAAGTGATAGACTTCACTGCATGCCCTCAACTTATCAGTAAAACACTTCATGCCACATTACTGCAGCTAATGTAGCACAAGAAAATTGGACATAACTTCAAGGGGAACAAGTAAGATAACCAGAATTCAGGCTTATGGCAAGGACACCGGGGAAGACTTCACTCGTTGCAGAGCCAGGACCACATATGGGAACAAACAGGGTACTGTGCATTCAGTGGCAATAGGATGGGCACGGACCGTGACAGATCTCCTTGCTGCCAGGAGGGAAGACAGTGTGAAGCTCTCAGTACACATCGTTTCCTTCAGCTAACTGCTCCTTAGCAGCTACAAGGCAGAAAAGCTGAGCCCTGCCTACACCATTTACACACCTGTCTAAAGAAAAGTGGGTTCTTCACCTTAAACAGCACTTGACTCTCTTCAACTCCAAATCCTTATTGTGTGTCACAGTAATAAATCCACTGAGAAGGAGTCCTTCAGAAGCTAAACAGAGGTCATTTGGTGACAAGCTGCCTATTGCACGTTTGTATTCCCCAGAGCAGGTCTGAGTGGTAGGTTTCACCAACGCAGATACAGGATTTGACTGGCTGCTGAAACAGAGCACTGAAGTCATTCATGAAAGTGACCTTCAGCATTATCGTTAGCAGCAGAGCACCAAGGCACTAAGGTTCACGCAGCTAGGAAAGAAATGTTTTTGTTTCATTTTTTTATTTCCACAAGTAATATGGTTATGGACCACTGGATGCTGTTTAACTGGTTTTTTATTTGTTAATTAGCTCATATTATGCAAAAGCTATAATTAGAGGCTCCCAGATAGTTCTGGAATGGATTTGCATGAGTTAAAAGATGACATGTGACCTTCTCAATGCCCTCTGGATCCAAGACTGGATCAAGTACTGGGACATTAATTTCTCAGCACTGAGGACTTCTCCACTAATGCTGCTAGAAACAGTGAATATCTAAGTATGTCAGAATGACATAAAGAGTCCATCCACTCTTTGAAGAGAAACAGATTAAAGAATATGAAAATAACACAATTTCCCCAAAAAACATACAAAATGAGTATTTAGTTCCAGTTTCATTTCTAAATGGAGGTCCCAGCAAGACCAAAAAGCAAAAGGAAGAGGATGTTTACTGCATTCCCCTTCTTTAAATGTAAAAGGGCCCCTAGGCTCTAATTTCTCATCACATCCCTCTGGTTTTGATAAATTGCATTTGTAGACTGTTTGACTTGCTGTTCAAAATTGCTTTTCTTATTATATTGAAATTATAGGAAAACAAAATTAAAAACTTTTCAATTTTGTCTATTTGCTGAACAGCTTCCCGCCATTATGCAAGTTTTTCTTTGCCCACAGACTAAATAATGCTTTTAGAATCATTTGTCTGTTTTACTGATGGTGGTTGAACAGAGCATAACTCATATATGAACTTCAAGTACTATATATTTTTTTTTTCCTCTGAAGGAAATAGAGAAGTGATTAGAGATCAAAAAACTACGAATACTTGCACATGAACTCTGATATAAGTGTTGTCAGTGGAGGAGGTTCAGAGAGGCAAGTATAAAACAAGAAGTTCTAAAAAGCCTAAACAACAGTTGTTCTATCTTCCTCGGTAAAAAAAAAAAGAAAAAAATATCATGACATCATTTAGGGGCTATGATGTTTTCTTATTGATGAAAGTGACTGAAATAAATTAAAGCCATATTGCACCGCTTCAGCTTTCAGCAGCCTTAAACCATTTTTTATCAGAGAGAAGGAGCACCCAACCACACTAAGCAATGCTATTTTTTTACCTGCAGCTATTTTTCACTCCACAAAGGCAGAACATCTCTCTAATGCTCTGTGGTCCCATCATACTAAGAAAAACGTTTAGCCAGTGCAAGTAAGACACTGAAAGTCAATCTGAAACCGGGGGAAAAAAAAAATTGCGTATGTTAGAATATAATCATTAAGTCAGATTTGACATTGCTTGGTAATTTTAAAGTTATATTGAAACAACTGCATCTTTGTGTTTTCTCAGTCATTGCTGGTACAATTCTTACTGCTCTGGATTGCAGAAAATTTAATTTTTTAATCAGGGTCCCACAGAATGAAAGAATATATCCTGTCCCAAAGACCTTACAATAAGGTGATATGAAACAGAATAATGGCACTCACATTTTGCAGAAGAAAACACAGATTTCCACGACAGATGGCTTACCAAAAACGGCACCTTAGTCCAGAATTCAAGTTTTGTGTGCAATTTAGCAAAGGTGAACATTCAAGCTGTTCAGCCTGGAGAAGAGAAGGCTCTGGGGAGACCTTATAGCAGCCTTCCAGCACCTCAAGGGGGCTTATAGGAAAGACAGGGAGAAACTCTTCAGTAGGGCCTGTTGTGATAGAACAAGGAGTAACGATTTTAAAATAGAAGAAGGTAGATTTAGACTAGATATAAGGAAAAAAAATTTGACAATGAGAGTGGTAGAACACTAGAACAGGTTGCCCAGAGAGGTGGTGGATGCCCAATTGCTGGAAACATTCAAGGCCAGGTTGGATGGGCTCTGAGCAACCTGATCTAGTTGATGTCATCACTGCTCCTTGCAGAGAGGTTGGACTAAATGACCTTTGAAGATCCCTTCCAACACTAACTATTCTATAATTCTATGACTGATGAAGTGGCATTTGCAGCAAAGTCAAAATTTGCAGCAGTATGTGAACGTTTCCTAAATATAATGTCCAAAATCACTGTAATACACAGATCACTACCTGCCTTGCATTTCTCCTGCTATGCTCAACATAGAGGCAGTGTTGCCCTGTTAAAGAGCTTGAATGGGGAGCTGGGTTTCACAACTTAATAAGCAGATGCTACTAGATTAATGAAGGCTCTGTCAGCTATCATGCAGTAGAAAGGCCAGAGCTCATCACCACCTAACTTTTTTCCACTTCATAACCAAGATTTTTTTTATTCCATAAACCACATTTTGCGTTAGCATGCAAAACCTGGAAAAAAATTGGACTCTATCAATAAATTTATAAGCTCAATAAAAGAAGCAACTCTGCTAAGAATAGCTTGAGAGAGCTAGCTTCACGCAGGCTGCCAGAGTTTTAAAACCGCAGAGCTGGGGGCCAGCCTGTGAAGTCTTCAGTGAAAGCAAATGGGATTAAAATAATACAGCTAATGCTAGCAGATTCAAGGCACACTGTGTCATGTAGTTGAAAAGATCTGTTGGTGAATCTAGTAGTGCACTTAAGGCCCTTGAAGGCCCTTAAGCTACTTGTGTTAGTCAAAGCTTGTGTATTTACATGTCTTATTACAGAATTGTTCCACTTTGTCCTACTGGTTCTTAGAGTCAAGTGGATTGGAAAGACTAATGATCACACACAACATCATGCTTTACAAGCCACTGTTCAACTATACCTCTGAAATACTCATTCATGTCTAATTGAAGTTAGTGAAAATATATGCTTTTATATAGGTGTCATAGTTCAGCCCCCATCGGGACACAGACTACACAGTCTCTCTCTCACTCCCCCCACCCTCCGAGAGAATAGGGGGAGATGATATAAGGAAAATGGCTCGAGGTTTAAGATAAGGAGGGGGAGAAATCCTTAAAGTTATCGTCACAGGCAAAACAGACTCTACTTAGGGAAAAGCATTTATTTCTAAAACTAGTAGGAGAATGAGACAGGGAACAAGATAACCTCCCCCGACCCCTCCCTCTTCCCGGGCTTAACATTATCTCTACCACCTTCTCCACCCTGAGCGGCACAGGGGGGAAGAGGGAATTGGGGTTGCGGTCAGTTCATCACGCATTGTTTTACACTGCTGCGTCATTGCCAGGGGAAGAACTCCTCGCATTCCTCCTCTGCTCCATCATGGGGTCCCTCCCACGGGCCACAGTCCTTCGTGAAACTGCTCCGACTTGGGTCATCTCTTCCACGGGGTGCCTCCAGAACGGCTGTCCCAGTGGGCCCTCCACGGGCCACAGCCTCCTTCAGGCATCCACCTGCCCCAGCATGGGGTCCTCCATGGGCTGCAGGTGAATCTCTGCTTCTCCATGGACCTCCATGGGCTGCAGGTGGACAACCTGCTCCACCATGGTCATCACCATGGGCTGCAGGGGAATCTTGGCCAGGAGCCGCATTACTCCTCCCCCTCCTTCTTCACTGACCTTGGCATCGGCAGCCGTTCCTCACAACAGGCTGGCACATGCCTCTCAAGATCTTTTTACATCTTATTCACTTCAACTTCTCATCTTCTCTCCACTTCTCGCAGCCAGGCTGGGCCAAGTTTGGCCCAGTTTGCTGCCCGGCGGGAGGCCAGAGGGTGAGGCCTGCAAGGCACACAAGGCTTGCATCTCCCCCTCTCTGCCCCCGCTCAGCTGCTTCACATCTTCTCCTCCGTTTTTTTCCTGTTTTCCCCTTCTTAAACATGTTATTGTAGAGGCGTTATCATGGGACATTCTGCTACCAATTGGCTTGACCTTGGCCAGCAGTGGGTCCGCCCTAGGCCCGTCTGAGTCCCCTAAGCAAGGGGGAGCGACTTCTAGCAGTTTCTTATAGAAGCTACCTCCTTGGGTCCCCCCTCACTAAATAAAACCAGAACAATAGGCTTGGGAAAACTCACACATTAATTTCCAGAGCATAACAAGTGTCAACTGCCAGGTGATTAGAGACCTCCTTTAAATTCATGATTGTCCACTGTCCAAAAGATTACAAAGGGAGTTTGTTTCTACAAGCCAGTAGATTGCAATACTTTGCTATCTAGATCATAGAAGCTTTACTGTGGTTTTTCTCGGAGGAAAAAGGATTCATTCTCAGGTGGCATGGTTCTTGCTCCCCACTAGATCTTGTTCCATTTTTCCATTTAAACAAACTGAATGGGGTATGACATGTATTCCTTGGTGGGTTACTCAGCTTTTTTGAATTTAAGAGAAAACAATAACATAACTCTAGGTCTCTAGGTCTAAATCACTTGTGCCTTTCAAATTGTCAGTCTTTGAGATTAAGACTTTCCCTTCAATGGTAGATGCTTGCTAATAATTGAGAAATGTTTACTATGGGGATTTTTTTAATTGCCAGTATTTTTTCTAATTTTACTTTCTTTTCCTTTTACAGGTCCTCTGGGTTGTCTTTCTAGTCTCCTACCTTGCTTCCTTTTCTAATGATGCTTTGAAAAAAAAACACCACGCTCTGGGTAAACTAGAGATTATTAATTATTACTTATTCCTTTTTGTCATAGATCACCAGGTGGTATTATGATAGCATACAACTTTCTGTGTATGCTATCATGTTCCTTCACTCCAGGCCATTTGCACAATAAATGAACCATATTTCATTTAAGCCCTAGCAACTGGCATGACAATTTTCCTTAAGATACATTTATATTTCTGTATCCTATTCCAGAAAGATGGTATTCTTATAGTCAATGGTTGTGGCCATATTAATTAATTTCAGAAATTTTACTGAACAACAGGAAGCTGAATAGCCAAAGCTTACTATAAATTGGATTGATTCAGGTGTGCATCTTAAGTGTTTTCTGCCAAATCAACTAAAATTTAACTTAGCAATTCACTCTGCTGTCATTGGCTATTTGTTCAAAATTATCTGCTCAAAACAATCATTGACAATTTGCCCAGCTTTTCTGAAGGATGGTTTCTGTCTAATAAAGGGTAACAATTAGACTGAAAAGACTGTAATTTTTGCAGTTTACTGATAAAATTACAGCCTACTACCAGAGCATGGATTTACATATGTTATAGATCATGTTATAGATCATGTTACAGAAAACTGTCAACAGGACAATTTTTGATTCCTTTTGAAAACCATTAAAACAGTGTGATAGTGCACAGCTGAACAGCTTTCTCTGACCAAGCTACTTAAGGCACAGAACACTTTGGAAATACAACTTATGAACAGGCAACACAGCTAGCCAGCGAAAGCTGGCATATACGAATGTTAAAGCATGCAGAACTCATTACATCAGCTGTTCAATGCTCTTTAAAGGTTATCAGCAGTCCGTACATCTCCTCTGCAGATTCGTAGGACCTGTTTTCCATTTTACACCACTACGATAGAAAATAGACTGCCATGAGTCAAGCACACTTGCTGAGGGGCTTTGCACTACAGATGGGAACCCAAAACTCATAAAACAGCAAAAGACGTAGCACAGACATGCTTAAAAAAACATATTGAGCCCCAGGAAGCCACAGGTATTTATATATTTTTCTCCTGGCTGGATGAGGACATTTCAAATGGAACAGAGACCTAGATTGCAACTTTGCATGTGACCCGCACTGAAAAGATGCCCCAGGTGAAAGAAAAGACTCCTGACTAGCTTTATTTCAGCACCTCTCATACTTTCAGGCAGATTTTCCCAACCCTTACTGGAATATAATAGTCTCCTTAATACTTTGGGACACCACACTGTAAAGATAATACAGTTGCACAGTGCTAATGAAATTAGCATGGCTTTTTCTCAACACAAAATGGACTCAAGGCTGGATTTTGTTTTGGATAATCAGCTATGTCACCACGATAAAAAAAAAAAAAACTGAACTAACAAAAGAACTTCAGATGCAGAAACAAACTTGAGCTGGCTTCAATCTGTATATGCCTTCCTAGTGAGACTCTGGACACCCAGCACAATGATGATGAGCCTATTATAGAGAGTGGTAATGGGAATCACTTTAGTATTGTGATAGAACTGTATATTGCAATTATTATATTTTGCTCACTATAGATTACTTTTGTATTTTGGTTTCAGTATATTTTATATCACTCTGCTAAATGAAAAATCCCATGTAACATTGACTATCTTCAGATAAGTAAACTTGAAATTAAACATTACATCCTCCATGTATGGACTATTTAAATGAACCTAGTCGGATTTTGTAGGACTCTGTCATTAATCTGAGTCACAATCAATGTATGCAGAGACCTGAGATTCCAGACGTAAAAGATAGAAAAATGGAAAGAAAATAAACCTTTCCTCCAGATGTTTAAAAAGTAAATAAGACATTAAACTAAAAAGAACCCTCCCCTTTTAAACCATCTGCTTGCTGAAAAACAGGCAGAGAATGTAGACAGATGGAAAGATACTTTAACACCAAGCAAACAGAAGCGGTCACTAAGGCAAAGCAGATAGAAAAGGAAAGAATGTGTGCTTGTCTCTTTCAAATTTCTGATGTCATTTTCAGAAGAGATAATCATTCTTCCTTGCCGTGCAAGAGATGAGTTTAAACCTAATTCTAGTATGAACTGTTTTCCTAGCACTTTTCATTTACAAATGAAAGATGGGGAAGAAAAAAGGTTTTACAGATTTCACCGGGGTTAAAGTGTTACATGAGCAAGTCAATAAGCAGAAGTTATCTTAGAGAACCACTTTCCTTGAATGGATGGGTAGCAGACCATATGATGTGGTTATCCTAACAAAAGATTATATTTGGTTTGTTTAATCATGGGAAAAAAAATACACTGGAAAAAAATTGCAGTAGCGTGAAAAGCATGGGAATGCACAGAGTCATAAAACCACAGCAGAACCCACAGCTGTTCTATTAGTAAATATAAAACATATATCACTTTAAATAGTGAAATAGCATATCCATGTGATCTGGGACTGAAACATGAAAAAGTAAACAACCAAATATTGCTGAGAGGTTTCAGCAGAAACTTGGAAGAAGGAAATATTATTTCCATAGGTAAATAGGAGACATGCAATCAAAATAGATGTGGAAGATACAATGAAAGCTGAAAGAAGAGCAAAACAGCAAGGAGAACACAAGTATTGGCTATTTACTTTCTGTCAGATAGGGCTGGATGAGGCTCTGAGCAACCTGATCTAGTCAGGGATGTCCCTGCTCTTGCAGGGGGGTTGGACTAGATGACCTTTGAAGGTCCCTTCCAACTCTAACCATTCTATGATTCTATGATTCTATGATTTAGGCCAGATTTTTCATCCATAGTGTCACAATTAGACGAAGTAGAGTTAAGATCCAGGATGCTCAAGGTAGGGAATGGGCCATATTATTTTCACAATTCCTCCCTGCAGTGTTTGTTTTTTCACCAGACTCATCTCAGTCAGGGGTCAGGAGGCTCTTCCAGAGAAAAGGCTCTAAAGACAGCCTTAACTGTTACAGAAACTAGCAGCTGGGATTACGGGAGCCACTCCATGGCAATCTCAACCTCTCTGACATGTAGCAACAAGAAGAGCAGTTCTCTGATATACCTCAATCCTGTTTGCTAATGAATCACTGACACAGTGATTGCTCTTCCTTCCTCCATTCTGCTTGCAGACACAACATATACACCAGAAAAGAAGGAGAAAAGCGCTGAACAGCAACATGTTGATGGATAGGCAGAGAAGGAGATCTAGTTTTGTGGAGGATGCAGGAATACAAACATAAACAGTCACTGCTTGCAGAAGGACTAAAGTAAGTATGCTTGAAGTGTGTGTGCATGGCTAGTAGTCCCCGAACTATGCAGGAGTGCCAGTTTGCAGTTACCATAGATGTGCTGAGCCCAGTGTCATGTTCAGCACTCTGTTTAACACGGCTGCAGTTAGCCATGGAAGCCAGTGGGTCTGCACTTCCCTCCTGCATAGTGGCAGAGCACAACAGGAATATTTCTGCTGTAGTGAGGAGAAGCTCTAAGACTGCAGCAACATATGCTATTGATTGTCTTCTGTTTAGTGTACAAGCAGCAGGACAAAGGTGCTGTACAAAGTACAAGCAGCTGTACAAAGTCCTGCAACATGCTTTCAGCCTGCAGGAACATCACTCAGATTTGCTAAAGAGGCAGTTGAAATAGGCAAACAGCCCCTCAAAAAAAAAAAAAAAAAGAATATGGCAACATGCAGATCATTTGTATCAGATCTATGCCCTTGCCGGGGCTTGCTGCAATAATATGACTTTGATTTTGAACACAAAGGATAATTCTCCAATAAGTGCCCAGTCTAGCAAGGGTTATTGCATAATCGTCATCTGGTGCACACACACACACAATTAGGGACACTACAGCACTTATTAAAGGTTCACTTGCCATGACAGAGCCCTGCAGCCTAGCCAGACTTCAGTATGATTACCTACAAACTTGACACTGAGGAGAGATACCCCATGAGTCAGTGTGCTGGGGAAGTGGTTGCAAATACCTGCTACAGATTGCACTATCCCACCGTAAATGAAATGCGACAGGTAGACAGAAGTAAAAATTCTGCTCGGAAAGGGAAAGTTAATGACCACTGGAAAGAGAGGGAATTTCATCCAGGATCACAGATCTTGATTAAGTGCAAGTCATTTTGGTTTCCTAAAAGTCAACTTACATAGCTGAACTTTCCTGCTTGCAAAAACTGCAAAACTCTGAGTCTAACCTAAGTTTAGAGAAGTTGCTTGGGAAGGGGTTTCTGGTTGTTTTTAAGATAGGAAGAGATACCTTTTGAATTTCTACCCTTACTGCTTGGCTTTCTTATTGATGATTTATTTTTTATTAAACCACCTTCAGACCTGAACGGTAAAAACTTCAAAGAGTAATTTCTGGATGTGCTTGGACTCAGGGCTGTTTTATTGCAAAGAAGAAGGTGTTTGTGCTAGAGCAGCAATACAGTGTCTGGGAGGGAGAATGCATGGGAATCACCACAGAGTCACCTTGAAATCTTTCCCATTCCTTAACAGTAGCTAAGTAATCACTGGATGTAAGTGAACAAGGGTGCTAACACAAAGTGAAGGGAGCTAGACAGAGCCTGTGTGTCTGGTATTGCTGTTAATTATGAATGTGGATGAGTGCTGCACTTCTTTATTACACTGCAGAAGTGACACTCAGATCCTCCCCTTCACCCCGTGTGACAGCAGACAAATCTAAGTATCTGCACTCTTAAATGTCCTGGAAATAAAGTGCCCACTGAGAAATGAGAACACATTTAAGCCTATTCGCACTGACATTTTGGAACAGACAGGCATGAAAAAACATTGGATTTTTTTCTTCTCCTACAGAATGGGAGGCCAAGGAGAATACTAGGAGGACTGAAAAATTTTAAAATAATTAAACAGACGCCCCCATTAAATCCACAATCCAGTATAATCCAATTTTAAACGGCTGACATTTTTTTTCCTACTTTCATTTCTAGTTTGAGATATAGAAACATTCTGCTTCTATTAATCTGACAAATTATTTAAGCTATGAGTTGTACTGTAGCGTATAAAAACAGAAAAAAGCTGACATAGGGAAAGGGCTAATCAAGAAGAAATGTGTGGTGGAGAAGCACTTCACAACAGATGTTTCAGGAAGGTGACACTGTTCTGAGATCCAGAAAATTTCTGCATGCTGTAAGACTCTACTGAACTCTTCCTGGCCCTCCATGATCTGAAAACTGCTTTCCAGCTTATCTTAGATTTCTGATGTTTATCTTTGTACCAATGCCTGTCTGCAGGCAGCATAAATCAACAAATAAATAAATTACTTTCATCAGAGTGGCCACATGGTTGTACCAAAGGAGGTTTAGATTGGACGTGAGGAAAAACTTTTTCTCTCAAAGAGTGGTCAGGCACTGGAATGGCCTGCCCAGGGAGGTGGTGGAGTCGCCGTCCCTGGCAGTGTTCAAGAGGCGGCTTGATGAGAAGCTACAAGATATGGTTTAGTAGCTGTGACAGCAATGGTAGTGGGAAGACGGTTGGACTAGATGATCTTATAGGTCCCATCCAACCATGTGATTCTATGATTCTATGATTTGGCAGTCCAGGGAAAGGGAAGAGGGAGAAGCAGCCAGGAGTGGCTCTGGGTCTTCTACCCTTCAGGGACCTGTGCTCATTCTCTCATAATTGCCAGAGGTAGACAGTGATGTTCTTCTGCAGCAGCTACAGGAAAAAAAGGTAAATTCAGACCCTCTACATCTTTGAGTACACTGTTTTCAGTCCATCACAGCTCCAGACTGACTGCATTTAGTCCAATCCATGAACAGACCTGAGGTCCTGATGATAAAGGCATTAGCTAACCTAACCAAAACTCATACCAGCTGCATCAGGATGAGGATGCTTTGGCTAACAGAGCAATTTCATAAAAGCTTTCTTCATTTTAGAATACAGACTTCTACGATTCTCTCTCTTTACAACTTGGGATCCTTCAAGTCTCCCAGGGCCTAGCTGATAGAGAGACAATTACTAAAGAGAGCAGCATTGTAGGGCAGGTATCAGAGCTGCCAGGCTGCTACTCCTTAGCAGAAACTTGGAGATGTCTTCCCTAAGTAGTTCACACCTAATTACAGAAAAACTTCCTTATTTCACCTCAGACACTCCTTGGGCTCCTTTGGAGATAGTGTGCAGCCAAAAGAGAAAAGACTGCATATCTCTAGGAAAAGGTAGACTGCTAAGAGATGTTAGGAGCATTTGCCAGAGCCCAGACCAATGGTCTGGGGACCTGTGCTCTTGGCCAGGCTGAGGGACATGTCAGCTCTGAAGAGAACCAGAAGATAATTTATTGTTTTAATACTGCTGGAACTGCACAGAAGAGAATAAGTCATTGAAAAGTCTTAGTTATCTTTCTCTTGCTCTACAATCCAAGTTTAGATTAAAAAAAGATTAGTCTTTAAAAAAAAAAATGTTTCTCATATCCAAAATGCAAAAGAATTCAATATCATAGAGTGAAACTGGAATATGTTCACCAGGAATGCCATAAAGGTGTATTTTGTCTCTTTAGAGTGATGACTCACACTTGGAAACATTTCTCTGTTCTTTTGAGCAGTAACAAATAAACAAACATACTCAGGTGAATTACAGAGCACCAGAATGATAATCCAAATATGTCCTCCTTAAGTCTTATCCATACACTACAACTTAAGGATAGCTGAATACAGAAAAAAAAAAACCACTATTAGATGGACAGATTTTTTTTTGGTCATTTTATAGTTAACAAAAAGCTGGGCAACCTGAATGGGCCAAAACACCAATACTGGTGTCCTGTTTATTCTGAGCCCTATTTCTGCTTAGTACTATAGCACACATACTGCAAAATCATCTGGCAGGCTGTCATTGAGCACTGCAACTTCACCTGATAAAATTTTATCACAGGTCAGGTGCAGATGTATTTATTTTGTATTTGTTGCCCTTCTGCCCTTCTGCATGCCAGCACAAATGGCAACAAAAGCATATATGCCAAAAGGATCCAGTCTGTTTTTAAAAGTGATGAGGTGGACTCTGTACTGCCTTCATGTTGATAACCAAAATACAGGACTAAGAAAGGAGTTGGCTGTGACAATTAACAAGTCCTTGATAGACATAAGTCTGAATAAAAGGGATATGTTGCATGTTGGGAGTGTAATACATCTCTTAAATCCCTGAACCTCAAGGAGGACTGGGAGAACAAAGGCCCTACCATCACAGGAAAAGATCAAGTTTGAGACCATACGAGGAATAGGAACACACAGAAGTCTGTGGGACCCAATGAGATGCATCTCAGTGTCCTAAGGGAACTGGAAGACATAGTTGCCATTTCACCCAAAATGCCACTGGGTAGTGGTTTGTCTTTCAAAAACTGTGTCCCTCTACAAGACTTGCTCAGGACTTCAGAGGACAACCATGGTGCTCTATTATGCTTGCTACTTGAAAGCTAGTCCTGCCATTTGAAAGGCATCATCAGGCACAGCTGGTTGATATGGAAGAAGAGTTAGTGCACAATGCTGTGCCAGATCCACATCAAAGCAGGCTCTGTGTGCTGAGAACAGAGTACTCAGCACTTTGGGTTTCAGTACTGTCATCTCCTGTAGGAAAATCCTTCTCTCATTCTGCAACACCCCCAACTTAGGGTTTTGAATGGAACAGACGTAGGTGAAGAAAAATGCACTGTTTCCATTGCCACATAAATACAGGAAGCACTCTCACCACAGGAAGATCTGTAAGCAATACTGTAGCATCAGCAGAAAGAGAAAACCAGGTGATAGTCCATCAGAATGACAGATACTTTCCCAAGTCTTTGACTGCAAACTGCCTCATTTTCACCTGTCACTTAAAGCCAGAGATATGCTTAGCAGCCTGTTCACTCACAGAGAGACAAAGAAATGGTATAGAAAGACTTCAGGCTTGTATAAATCAAATACATGTGGAGTTTTCTGTCTTACAGTTACGTTTGTCGTAGGTCTTAGAACCACTTCACATTCACCTACGCCCTAGAACCGCTCACATTCGCTGTGAGCAATGACATTTTTCAGGAGGTAGAAACTTGAATATAAAATAATTGCAACTATCCGTGACTGTCCTCCCAAGTTGTTCAAATAATCCCTTCAGATCAGCATGGTAACATCACTAACACATGCCGAGATCATCTGTGGATATGGATAAATGCACCTTCATTTGTCGTCCACTTATGAACTCCCTGAAAGTAAATGTATCAGAGCTCAGCCCTGAGTGAAGACAAAGGTATCAGGTGAGTGAGTAAACAATCTATAAGCACTGCATTCCTAGTAAAGTTTGTAGACTGTAATCTAATTTGATTTACAGTAGATCTTCCCTAACACTAGATCTAACCCTAGGGTTAGTAGATCTTACCCTAACCCTGACCTTCTACCCTAATGCTACAGTATATCTCCTTTTTTTTTTTTTTTTCCATGGGATCTTCCTTCCCATGTGTGCTGCAAATATAGTTTCAGAATGTTGTATTGCCAGTTGGGGAAATCAAAATGGAAGGTTTACTTTCAGGTCACCATTCATCCCTACTGAGGTGAACTTAGTTTTAGAAGTCCCCTATGTGCCCTCAGTTTTAAAAAAGCACCTCTGAGCACAGAAGCAAGTCAGACACATACTTGGTTAGAACAAAACAGACCTATTTTCCTGTTTTCCTATGCCAATCTGGCACAGGGTTGCTCAGCAGCTTCCATGATTAGCCTCACCCACGTGATTTGCTTCTCCTTATAGTCTCTTTTTCCCCTCCTTGCTATGTTGTGCTTTTTAACATCTTCATCCCCTTCCATATAAGCACTCCACCATGCTGACTCATTTCCCAGTGAATCATCCTGCACAGAGGTCCATAGATGTGCCTATGCCTTCTGCTGGGCTCTACACAGCCTATTCATAGGGTACTAACACCGGGGCAAGGAGAAGAACAAGTTGTTAAAACACACAAAACTCTGTAGTGCTCAGGCTGCAGTAGCCCAGTGCCAGTACCACCTAAGAAGAAAAGTGGAAACATTTCAGAAAACTGTCAGTCCAGAAATGCTTGGATTTTGCCACAAATTTCAGTCCTTTTTTTTTTGTTATTATTTTTTTGCTCTGCTAAGGTATATGGGTAAACCTAAAATATCGAGAATTTCCAAAACCTGGAAAGGCCATTTGAAGGTCTTAGAAATTGGTGGATATGGTTCTGTGTAAATGAAGCCTCTGTGTTTATCAGTATGTGCATGGTATTTTCCTAGGGTTCCTGTCCAGCCTCCTTTGCATTCATCTGCTTCTGCCAGCTGCAGTGAGCCCCTGGTGACACAGTCATCCCCACTCTCCCAATGCCAGCTGCAAGGTGCCGACAGTGCAGGGACTGTATCACAGATAGATAGGCTTGGTGATCGAGCAAAGGGTGCATGGTAAGACTGTGGTTGATGCAGAGGGCTGAATACAGGTCACCTGTGCTCCCCTGCTTCCAAGCAGAGCACCCGATGAAGAAATTTTCTCAGCCTGCCTTTAGGAGTAGACAGTTGTTTCCAAAAAAGACTTGTAAGAAAAGGAGCATCCTCTTCTGGCTCTTCACTTTCAGCCTGGAGAGCAGGACATGCTAGTTAACAGGGAATTGAGACCTGAGACAAAGATCTATCTCCAGGCTCCTCAGCGTCTCACACCCCGTGCTGTCAGAGCAGAGGTATTTCTAGCACAAAGTTCATCCAGTATTGCCACCCATCCTGTCTCTTCTGTAACTGTGTAACCCTCTATCATAATGTTGCCGCTTCTAGTAAAAAGCCATAAACTTTGTAAGTAATCTCTAAGACCTGTGGACTGAGGCTTGTCAGTTTTCCCTTTTCTAAACTTCCCTTGACCTGCCTGGAGCTTTATTTTCCTTCTCTTACCTATGACAGCAATTTCTCCAATTAACCAAGTGTCTATGCCTGATTTGTTTCACTTTTGCTTCTCTTTGTGTGGTACAACTATACTTTTATGTAGACAGGAATGACAAGTAGTTACTCTATGTGGAATGAGATATGTACAATGATGACAGGGTGTTGAGAACGACAGACAAAGGCCTTGAGAAATGGAGACACAGTATGAGGCATAGAGGAGCACAGCTGCAGATAACTTACCCGTGGTCACTTAAAGTGCAGATCTGGAGCTGGACAAAGAAAAAAAGAAATAGAGTATGGACTTTGCAATACAAAGGAAGTAACCACTTATTTATCTTCATGATCTGAAAGGAGAAATTATATCTTTTTTTTTTTTTGTCAGTGTGTCAATTATTTTCAATTTATGCATCTGAGGTCCATAGGTTTTCAGATCCCTGTTGAGTGACAATGGATATTCTCAGAGAGGAAGCATCAGCTAAAGACATACTTTAGGATTAGAGTGACAAGTCACAAGAATGGCTTCAAGCTTCTTTTACTTCTGTTCTTCCACTTCCCTAAACTGCTCATAGACCTGCGGTGAACTTCAACTCTACACAGAACAATCTACTTGCCCAGATGTGTCACTAAACAGCTAGCAGTCCCTGTTGTCCTGTCAGAAGGAGTCCTCTGTGAAATGTGTTGTCAAGACAAGTTTCCCAATTTGACAGCTGACTGAGTTTCTCTATCTTCTTTCCTTCCTTCCCATGTCCAGTTCAGAAGAGTCCTGCCTACATGAAGCCAAAGCACACTGTGAAATGTTCTTCAACTTGCAATTTGTGTTGCTGCCAGGAGGAAGCTAAAACCAGTGAATCCAGTGTGCCAAAGGGCTTCCTATCAATTGTCTGCGCCTCCCTCAACCTAGTGCAGGTTATTAAAAATCCCAGGGCTTCCTCACTACCCACTAGGACTTAGAAGGATTGTGTCTTTGCACCGCAACTCCAAGAGACTCCCAAGCAAAGAGTAAGATAAAAACAAGTGTAATAGTCAATGCTAGAGTCACCCTAGCAGAAGAGGGACAGGTTTTGCTTCTCCTACTCCTCCGACAACTCTAATATGTCTTCTCAACAAGGAAATAGATTGACATTGGTGAAGAATCAGTCAGGCCATATAGTGCTCACGTTGTCAATGGTAAGTTATCAGTCCCGGCTGCAGGTGCAAAGTAAAGAGAGGGAGAGAAGTGAGGCCTTCCTTCACTGATATAAATTTCAGAAAGTCAGTTGTCTGCCAAAAATCACTAACTGTCAGAGTCTCCATACAGGAAAGCATACCTTCGGCTGGTAATAACCCAACTGCCCCCTCCTCAAAAATTCCTCAAAAGTACAACCTAGACTTTTTTGTTTTGCTTGGCTCTTTACACTGCACTCATAGCTTTCTGACTGTTAGCAGATAATAGAATAGATTTTTAAGCTTTGTCAAAAGCATGATGAGAATAAATTTACAGAAGCACACTGGTTATGTTATAAACTGATAAGAATGATTACCCTTCATATGCGTAAGATACACAGTCACACACACAGAGCAGTACTGAGAGAGCACAGTTAAAGTACTATAGGAACAAGACGGGGCAATGGAAATTCTTCTCCAAAGTGGTAGTGACATTTCTTTAGGACATCATAAAGATTTTTCCCTAGGGTTTTCAATTTCATCTCATGGGATAAAGTCATACTTTGGCACCAGTTTGTCCATTGTTTCTCCTTCAAGAAATCTGCTGGAAAATGCTGTCATGCCTGAATCCCTGTATAAACCTCAGTTGGTTACATTTACATTATCTCACATCCCACTAGGCCATTTGTGGTGTGCACTGCTGTTACATAACTTTGATGTCACTTCTTACAGCATCACAGCCACTCATGGTGCAGCATGAAGTAATATTCCACCATTGGTGATGATGCTGCTAATAAATCAAGCTGCTATCTGGGCAGCAAACAAAGCAGGCACTCCAATTTTGTAGACAAATCTGACAGATAAATCATCCATGTCGCAGTCTTCCCACATAGCACAAATGATCTATGGAAAAGCTTTTCATGGTTGTAAAATTACTTTGCCTTCATTTGATATTTCCTTGTTTGTCTGATGCTACCTTCCCTCTGCCAGTGGTATACATAAATACATATACTTTGTATATTTCTGTATTTAGGCTCTGCTTACAGCAGTGATGACCAAAAAAAGATGAAAATTGCTTGCGATGAGATCGCTAGAATAAACAAAAGCCAAACACAGATTTTCAGGCTAGTGGTCATGCTAAGCATTCTGTAAGGAAAGCTAGTGCCACCATGTGACATGCACTAGGACTTAAAAGATGATTGTTTCCCCTAACACAAACTAATTCCCAGCTAAAACCAAGGGAAAATCAAAACAAAGGAAGCTTTTGGTGGAGAAAATTTTAAAAAAGAAGGAGCCATTCCAGCAGCCTAGTTTGGCCCTGGCAGTTCCATCTTCTATCAGAACTGATAGCATCCTAGCAGTTATGCAAGCAATGAAACAGATGCAAGGGTTCGTGGTTAGCAGTAAGTATCCCCAAGGCTGTGTATTTGGCTATCTCTTTGTACCTTAATCATCATCCAAGTTCTGGAAATGCTGTTATATCAACAACTTCTGTTACATTCCGTCAGTTCTTTCATCCTTTCCCTCCACATATATATATATATATATATATATACATGTATATAGATGGGTGGGTGTATGAAGGCTTATATACCAGCCTTCCTGTCTACAGTTTGGTGCTTACCTTGCATTTAAACATAGATGTGCTACAGGTGAAACTTTCACTGTGATATGGTTTTTCCTGCAGGAAATTGCTAAAGGTCCTTTGAAAGGGTTGCTGCAGCACACTGAGGTAAACATTGTGGAAACGATGAAAGGCAAACTTTTGGAAAAAGAACAGAAGCCTAAGAACTGCCGGCTCTGACAGTACTCCCTGCCTCACCATAAAATATACATCACTCATGAGAATTTTCTCTTGAAGTAACCATGAGAAAACACTAATATCTCATCTCTCCCCAAAACCTGTGGTTTACAAATAAAAGTAAAAGCCATTCTGAGGTGACCATTAGTATTTCTTAATAAACAACACTATTGATGTGAGTGTGCTATGCCCATGTGCCATTGAGGTTGAGGGGTCTTAAAGCAAGCAGAGTTTCCTCTCAGCTGCTCAGCACAGGGCCCTTGAATCCCTGCAGTAATGCCACTTTACTGGAGCCATGGATAGGCTCCTTTAATCCAGCCTGCAGAGAAGCATGGAGTGATTCATAGCAATGATAGGGTCCAGCCAGAAGCAGGTTCTAAAACAGCAATAAAGTACCTACTTACACATCCTACTCTCTTGACTCAGTGATGAAGAGCATTACCAGGCTGGCACTGAGATTTGATTAGCAGAGCTACTTCAAACAAGGCATATTAAATAAAAAAAATATATATATATATGTGGGGGGTGTATGTGTATAAATATATAAATTTGTATTTGTATTCAAGAAGAATGGGTTAAAACTGCAAAAAACAGCAATTATGTACCCTTGCACATTATTGTCTTAATTAGGTGCCAAGATTAATTTTTAATCTTTCCGGGCTCTATTGGACTCTATCATTATACTGCAAATGCAAAGTGGCAAAAGGGACACAACAGACACCCTGTAGGGCAAATAAAAACAACATGTGCAGCAGAGGTCTCATGTTATCCTAGGGCACAAGCAAGGGGTTTGCTCATCTTGATGGTACTGCATTTTGTAGAATGTAGTGTGGGAAAGAAACATGAAAACACTTACCAGGACAAGATGTTCCTGCCACTTCTTATTACTCAAGCTGAAATACTATCTTGCGTCAGTAGAAAAATACCTAAAAATTTTGACCTGCTATAATCATAAATGTATTTTCATTACAAAAAAGGATAGGGAGAAATTTTCACTGTGATGGTGCCTTGTCCCACAGATGTCTCCTTGTGTGCTTCAAGATGTGTGATTTTAAAAACCACAGACAAAACTAACAGCCACACTTGTGCTTTTCCAAGATTTTTCTTGGAATGCTCCACACACAGGTACCAACTTGGTTTGGAAACAGTCTGTTTGGAAATCTTGACAGGGTTTATCTAAGAATCGAAGTTTATTCTTTGTGATTTGGCCATCTGTTAATTGAAGAAACATTTTCAACACATGCAGCCTGGTCACAACTGAAGCATCAGCCTTCATTTGTTGCTTCTGTTTCTCTAGACAGTCTTCCATGTGCCCCCTTCCTATCCTCAATGCTGTGGTGGAAAACAGCAGCTATAGATAGGAGAGAGGATGCAGCAATCCTTGTAAGAGTAGCAGGAAACTCATCAGGATAAAGTCAAGACAGAGGTGCAACGGAGCAGAGATCCACAGGGATGCACACAAAAAAAAGGAGAATTACCATTGGCTGAAGGTGCAAAAATCAGAGCATGCATCATCTCTTTACGCAGTCAAAGGAATACCTTTGAAAAAGTCACTTCTCTCCTCTCTGTCTTGCTTTCCTAACATTAGCTGGCCTAGTTTATTGATCTGTGCTGGGACTACATAATTTCTTATCATGTGTCTCCACACCAGAGTAAGATAAGGTTCTGGGTGTATCACAGGATAACAATGCAGACATAATGACCATATGCTGAAAACTGAATTGAGTGCATCCATAATTCCTATTAACTGCAGCTTCCAGAGATCCTTCCAACTTTAAATCTAGCATCTAAGAAAAATCAGCTTCCAATGAGTGGGAGGCTCAGGCCTCTGTTATATACAAGTTCCCACAAGAACTACTCACTTTGCAAAATGTTATTTCCTCCAGATACTGATGGCCTTGGACCTTTTCAAGAGCAGAAAGAGGAGCCTGACACTCATCTGCACCTCAATGCAAATCAGTTCAGCTGCCTCTGAACAAATCCAGCTCTGTCTTCTCCCAGCCGTATCCTGAAATGTCTCTGCCCAAGAGACATGCAGGAGAAAGAGTTCAATCCAATTCACTCACAAAGGCTGATACTGAGGAGCTCTGTGGACACATTACAATGCTCCCTCAGAACCATGAGAGGGAAGCTTTGCAATCAAGCATTCAGTAAAGAAAACTTAGCTATGAACAGCTTTTTTAGTGATTTTACCTCAGCTGCAGCATGAAAAAAAATAATTTTCTATTATTGTCAGGTCACACCTGAACATAGCTGGCTCCAAAACAAGGACAGAGCCACTCTGTTTCTGCAGACCTGCATTGTCAATGTAAGAGGGAGAAACAACAGAGAAGCTCTTCAGAGGACGTAACACAACACAGCACTTCTTTTATTCTCATACCAGTCACATATTGGTTCTCAGAAGAAATGGATGGGATCTAACTGTGAATGAATGCACTCCATCTTGAACTGTTATGCAGAAAAACATTAAGAGGCAAGACAGTAAATAGGAAAAATCCATTATAAATGTATTTTTATTGGCAAAGCCTACCTCATCTCCTGTACCTGTTCAGCCTTGCTCAGATTTCAAGCCTTCTTCAGAACTCCTTCCACAATTCAATCACATTGCAGTCAAGCAACTATGATTATCAGTCCTCACCTGGCTGCTGTTGCACTGAAGAGAATAAATCTGGGTTTACACATGTAGTTTTTACAAGTACAGACTCATAGATGGCTAATATATTATTATGCTTTATAAAGGTTACATATTAACCATTCATTATAACATATATCAATATTTTAAAAATGTGAACAGAATTTAAACAGAATTAAGAAGACCCAAGAAATGCTCACCTATTTAAATATACAAAAATATATAAATATATTTAAATATATATAAAATACACATGCATATCTTATTCCTTATAGCTGAGTATACCTTAATTTTTGCAGAGATGCCTGGGAGCTGAACTGTTGGCATTTATTTAGCTTATTTATTATGCAGAACAGAGTTTGAGAAACTGTCTCAAAAACCAAACCAACAACATAGAATCACAGAATTATAGAATCATTTAGGTTGGAAAAGACCCTTTTGATAATCAAGTCCAACCATCAACCTAACATCATGGGATCCTCATTCAGGTTTCCTATGGTACCACCATTTTTGATACACATTACTAAGATACAAATATCTAAGCTTCTGTGGGAAATCTCAGAAGAGCAGTTTGTCTGATAGGTGAATGTATCACAGAAGAGAAAGATTGTGATGAGAAAAATAACAGAAATAAAGGTAGGAACACTGTCTCCTTGAAAAGGAGACTGTTCATTTGTTAGCTTCAACGAACAGAAAGGTGTCAACATGGCTGGTGTTGCACAATCTTCATGCCAGAGAGCCTTCACTCTGGAGTAGGGAGACAAAACAGGGGCAGGTGACACAAGCTCAACTGAAGATTGAGTTACACAAAAGTCTTTGGCAAAACCAAAATCTCTGAAGCCTTGTTCCAGTGTTCTGGTCATCTGTGGTGCTGTTCAAAACTGACGGGCCTCTTCCCATCTCCAAGGGTCCTCTAGTTGATATCAGCTCATGCCCTCAGAAACCAAGTAATGACAAAACAGAAAGGCTATGATGCAAGATTGCAAAAATAGGAGCAGCATCCTAGTGTTTCATACACAGGTGAAGCATCAGTACAGATGCAGATTCAACTCACCTAGGTTTAACCACAGTTATATTCATCTGAACTAACATATATTCTAATTCAGACACAGTAATTCCTAGTTTGTCTGATGGAAAGAACTGATTATTTTTAGAAACCAAATCATGTGGTCAGTTCTTAGACATCCACCTTAGAATGGTAGCAATTCCAACCTTACCACACCTTTTTCTCACTGTCTTCGTGGAGACACATATATCTAGTTAAACAGGTTCCAGCCAGGATATCTCACACTGCTAGGTCTCCAGGAACTGATAGTTTGCATCACCAACTATGGTGCTGGAAGGCACCTACTTTAACTGGGGACATTAAAGAGGTGTCTTAAAATTATGTAATCTACTCCTGACAAGACACTATTGGTACTTGTCAGTAATGATGCATGTGTTCTCCTGCATTTGAGAGCAATGGCATGGCTGCTTTCAGGGTTGAGAAGGGAAGTGAAGGGAAGGATCTGGGATGTTCTCAAGCTCACTTGTGTTTGAGTTGAAGATGAAATGGGATGATTCAGAAATCTAACAGTGATGGACATGTTAATGATTTTTTATTAATGGGGAATGATAATAATTAAAAAGTGAAATTAAGCAAATCTGCACACTGTAAGGGAGAACTTCAGATGCAGATGAATGTATCAACAACTCTGAGATGAGACCAGGAAAAAACATGCTGCAGAAATACATCACGGCAAATGGAGGTTACCTGTTGGCTCATATAAATGCCAAAACTTCTCTAAGAAAGAAGTATCTACAGAGTGGAGACTTTTGGCACAAACTGGGAAGGCATCTTGGAGGAAGGATCTTTCCATACTTTTATTTCTTTGTATAAGTGTCTGCAGTCACTGTTTGGAATAAGACAACAGACTTAGAGGTTATTCTGGAAAAAAAGTCTTTATCAGAATTCTTGCCTTCCTGGTGCAGTGTTTTTTCAGTTTTTTTTCAGGGTCTTGTGTCTGATGACAGATAGAAACCCTAGTGCCTCCTTTCTAGACTTCTGAAAGAACCCTTTTTATAAACGTATCGAATGAGGAGCTCTACTGAAAGACTGGAGTACAATAAGCTCAACACTGAGTGAAAGAAATGGAAAACACTGGCTATCATTTTGCCTGCAGTCAAGCCAATGGGAAACATTGGCCTTAGAGGCCTTAGGAAACAAGCCTTAGAGGACAGTGAAGACAAGAGCACTTCTAAAGTGGAAAAAGCAACAAAGCACAATTTGTGCTCTTATCGTAGATACTTCATGTCTAACTGAATTAGTGTCTTTCCTTAATCACTTATTTTCTAGGCAAAGAAAATGTGCTAGTGTTCATTTGCCTGGATTTCAATGAATCATTGATCAGCTGTCAGATACGATGGGCAGAATGAGAACTACCACAAGAAGCTAGAGTTCAGGAGACAACAGATAAAAACAAAGACAAGAGCAAAGAGCACTGACAGAGTTGAGCTTGAGGGACACTAAAGACCTGAAGCAATTTCAGGGAAATTACATGCACCATACTGATGCTGCTGTGTGACACAAGGTTTCCAGGATAAACATGCTTGTTCCATGTCTGGGAAAAGACAGTGAGGGAAGGATAAGTTTCTTGAGTGGGTTTCTGGTGTCTAATTAAGGGCTAAATAAGATTTTTTTTTCTATTGGTAGTAACTCACATTTGAGTCTCTTGCTTTCATCTAACTGACACAGATATCTCATTAAAACTTTAAAGTAATCTTTCCTTGAGACCTCCGTCCTTTTATAAACTCAGGTGAAATCAGCTGACAGGTTCAAAATTTTGGAAGGGAGTCAAAAATCTGGTATAGCTTTTCTGCATGCCCACACACATTATTCCATAGCTTTTTCCCTTTAGAAAGTCTTGTTTGAAATATTACTCTATAAATAAATAATGTATTAAATTATTTATAATGTAGTACATTTAATTATAATTAAATATTAATTATAATACTAAAAAGGAGACAAAAAGAGCATCTGAAGCACTGAAGGTGTAAAGCATTAAAGAAGGTTGTGACAAAATGATGTTGCGCATTGCTACTAGATGTTCAGAGCTCTCATGTATTAACCACTTCAGCTTGCAAGTCTTTTGTTTTATGCCAAATTTGGTAAGTTCCTTCACTGGAGGACAGTGGAAAAGAGTTGGCCTGCAGATATTGCCTACTCTTGTTGCTTACAATGCTGAGTCTGCTTCCTTGAAGGCAGAATAAATCAAACATATGAAGGAAAGAGGAAAGCCAAAGTATAATAGAAAATACAGCTTCTGTGGCTTAATACCAAGTGTTGAAATTTGCAGCTCCCCTGTGCTGATGGAGGGCACAACCAGCACCTGTGCAAAGTCTTTGTGGCAGACCTGGCAAAAAATGTACTCATGTTGAATTGCTTAAGGTATTGCTCTGGAGGCATCTTTGGTCACTGACTCACAGCATCACTGCAGAAGAAACAACATAGGCCAGCACAGTCGGACTATGTTTAAACACTGGGTGAAAAAAAGTAAAAGAGTGAAAAGGAAAATGGACACACTCAGAGCTAGGGAGACAGTTGGATCACAATTCTCCTGCTCCAAGGGGTGCACAGTACTTTGTAAAGACAAGCATGTTCTCTGGATCTTGCCCATTTCTTTGTTTTGTTAAAAGATTTTAAGTGTCAAAATAACAGTCAGGAAATGGAAGCTTTATATAACAGTATGCAATTAATGTCTGTAATGTCTGTTTGGGGGACTTCAAAGTGGAAATGGAACACCTCACCTTCTCTGTAATTTTTTTAAGAAAGTAAGCCTAGTTTGGGGGAAAATTAATTTAGTTTACTGCTTTCCAAGACATAACATTCATCTCTCTTTTTCTCTTCACCAGCCATTTTCTCTGCACAGTCCTCATATGTCATCAGTAGGCATTTCTGGGATTAAGTGACTTAGTTTTTTGTGACTTTTATAAGCAACTTTTTTGTAAAACAGCTTGGCTTTTCCAGCTTTGATTTATTTCAAGCATGGAAGACTGTACACTTTGGTGAAAATCAGAGTCAGAATCGGTCTGAAAGAAGCTAAGCCATTCCACTGGTAGGGAGCTGCATTCTTCCTTCTTTTTGTTTTCTGTGGTGTAAATAATCTCAGAGGAAATTTTTATTAACATCATTTCAATGCTGCAGCTGCAGTAAGAAAGAAAAAAATTATTTTTATGAACGAACTTTACATGACTTTACACTTCTGCACTCTTCAACTTACAGTTATCTTTTTAACAACATCCTGACTATCTCCGAATTTCTATATGATATCATCTCCTGTCTGGTTTTCTAATAATACATGTTTTTCTCTTCCAAATTCTGCAGTTTTTAATTTCAGTTATCATCGCAATCGTGTTACATGTAGGGCTTTTGTATGTGACCAACAGCTACATGTACGCTCAGAATAAGGTGCACAAATGAAACTAATTTGGGAAATTACTTCAAATTGTGCCTACATGTTTGAGGTCACTAAGGCTGAGGGTAGGAAGCATGTAGTCTAAGGTCCAAATTCCCAATGACACAGGCACACAATATGCATGAATTCAGAGTCTTGACAGGAAAGAAAATATAGGAACAAGAATGTACAAGCATACATATATAGACTTCCTTAAAAATAGTTGCTGGTAAAACAGGGTTTCTACTATGAGGTAAGAATAATCTCTTTAGTCAGTCCTGTGTTAATTTAGCAGGTTTTGGTATGATCAAGTATGCTTTATCTCCAGTAATTCTTTTTACAAAAGGGTCCCTAACAATCTGGAAGTTTATATAACTACAATTCAAAGGATTCACAGCAAGGCTGGCTGACTAGAGACAGAAGTCCCTGAGACTGCTACAAAAAAAAAGAAAAAGAGAGAGAGGCAGAGGGGAGGTTTTCCATGAAAGTAAAGTGAGGATAATTATATATGTCCTTGAGTTTTGGGATGAGTATCAAGTTTTGGGTCACCAGTGTTGAGTTTGGCCTTGTTTACTTTCCTTCCTTTCTTCTTTTCTTCTGCTTCTCTCTCTCTCTTTTCCTTTGTGCAGACCCCATATTTCTATAGTTTTATGTAAGGTTTTAAAAATGGGCTTTTAACTTAAAAGCTCTGCTTGGAGCTGAATGGCAGAAAATTAAAGATTGCTGTTAATCCTGGATATGTCAAGGGTGTGGTAGGTGGCTTCTCCTGGGAGCATAAGGGAGCTTGAAGAGTCATTGCCTTGGAAATCCTATCCAGAGCAGGATCACCAGGCGATGTCCACAGGAGACTGTACTGTCATATACCTGCTCCTTGCAGGCGGGTTGGACTAGATGACCCCTGAGGGTCCCTTCCAACCCTAACCATTCTATGATTCTATGATTTAGAAGGAGAAATGAATGATCATACTTCTGTCAGATGTATTTCAATCCCTGAGCTTGCACTGGAAAGTGTCCAGTTGATTCAGAAGCATTTGAGACTGTCTGCCTGCCAAGCCCCCTTATTATTTGTTGTTAATAGCTCCTGCCAGACTTACCCTTAGGAATGGCTGGGCAAACCTTACTGTTTAACACTTGCAGCTTTGTATCTAACTTTCTTCTTTAGCCAGCATGCTCTGAGTCAGTGGCTTGCCTGGGCACAAGCTGAGAGCTTTGCATAAGATTGTTATCCTCACATGCAGTCCTAAAGATAATTAAATTAACTACAAACTTAGCTAGCACAAGCTATGCTGATTGCACAGCCTCTGTCAAGCAGAGGACAGATCTATTAAACAGTGTTTTGCTGGCAAAAGCAAGCCCTCTGTACCTGTACTCTGTGGGAGATGCAGAACAGCTTTTATCCAAGAGGTGTCTAATCACTTGGCTGCAATCATAAGCCAATATCAATACAATCTACACCAGGCTACAACTTCTACACCTTAGGTATCATTGAGATTAAAGAGGGAAAATGGAGGTGGAGAGAAAAGTAATGAATCCAGGCATCCCAAAGTAATTTCTCACTTTCCCAGGTTACTAGTCAAAGATACCTACTCTTCTGCATCCTCTGTAGTCAGAAATTTTTTTTAGTGCACAGAAAAAAAGGAGAGGAAAAAAAGAGAAACCTCTGAGTGTCTTACTTCTGCTGAAAGATCAGACACCTAACAACAAATTCTGTAACCCTGGAGATTCAGCAGTTGCCATGGTTCAGTGAGATAACCAGAGGATGTCATTGTCCAGATGAGGAGAAGGGTACTCTATTTAACTAAAATGTTTATCACTTTCATAAAATATTTTGGCAAGGATGAAACCGCACTGTATCATGGAAATCAAATGGTGCAGGAAGTACCTGCTTTTGAAACAACCGGCAACACGCTCAGATACAGAGGAAGTCAGCATCTTGTAGGGCTTTCAGCTTCACCTACAGACTTAGTTTCTCTTCTTGGTCTACTCTCTTACTCTCTTGGTAGAGTATTCCCTCTCCTCTCATAACCCCTCTTCTGTCTTGTTCCTTTTCAGAAATGGAACAAGTTTTTAATCAAGCTCAATGGAATCCCCTTCTTAATAGGAACTTTTAGGGACTTGCATAGAGCCAAAAATTAATAAATAATAATTATGCACACAGCACAGAACCACAGTGACAAGATTCACATTAACATTTCCTGTCTTTCAAATGCCCACTCATGCAACATTTATATCCTTTTAACACAGGTTTTCTGAGGGGGTTTGCAATTGTTTGTGAAGCACTTTGCACATGAAAAGCTTCTGTTTAAATGACACATATTTATTATTAATAGTAATAATGTAGGTGGAGCAGCAGGCAAGCACAATTGCCTTTTTGAGGATCACAGATACTTCTCACCAACAAGAACAAAAAATATTTCAAGCTTTAGCTTTAACAAAGTCTTGGCTCAACACTAAATAAAGTATGAGGAAGCCAGAGTAGCATGGGGAACAACTGTACAGGGAAGAGACACTGGCTAATGTCCTGTATATTTGGGACATGCGGTGATCCATGAAAGCCTCCTAGCCTGTAAATAGGAGGCAGAGTTTCTAGGTCCCTGCGCACTGTGAAATAAAAGAGACTCCAGGATGTATGTTTGTTCTGGTTTTATTCAGGCGGGGACCAGGGAGTGGGGGGGTGGTACAGTGATAGCTTCTGTAAGAAACTTATAGAAGTCATTCCCCTCTGTTCAGTGGACTCAGCCAGGCCTAGGGTAGACCCGCTGCTGGCCAAGGCTGAGCCAATTGGTAGCAGAATGTCACCTCTGCGATAACGCATTTAAGAAGGGGAAAACGGAAAAAAAAAAAAAAGATGTGAAGAAGCTGAGCTGGAGCAGAGAGAGGGAGGCATGAGTGTTGTGGGCCTTGCAGGCCTCACCCTCTGGCCTCCCACCGGGCAGCCGTCTGGGCCCAACTCAGCCCAACCCGGCTGCAAGAAGTGGAGAGGAGATGAGATGTGAAAAGAACCTGAGAGGTGTCTGCCTGCCTGTTTTGAAGATTTTCTTTTGAGAGGAACGGCTGCAGATGCCAAGGTCAGTGAAGAAGGAGGGAGAGGAGAAGTGCAGCTCCTGGCCAGAATTCCCCTGCAGCCTGTGGTGATGACCATGGTGAGGCAGGTTGTCCCCCTGCAGCCCATGGAGGTCCACAGAGGAGCAGAGATCTCCCTGCAGCCTGTGGAGGACCCCATGTTGGGGCAGGTGGATGCCTGAAGGAGGTTGTGGCCCGTGGAGGGCCCGTTGGGGCAGCCATTCTGGAGGGACTGCACCCCGTGGAAGAAGTGACCCACACCGGAGCAGTTTCACGGACTGTGGAGTGTGGGTGGCACCCCACGATGGAGCAGGGGAGGAATGTGATGAATTCTTCCCCCGACGACGAAGCAGCGGCGTGAAGCAACGTGTGATGGACTGACCGTAACCCCTATTCCCTCTTCCTCCCTGTGCCGCTCAGGGAAGGGGGAAGGTAGTAGAAATAATGTTAAGCTCGGGAAGAGGGAGGGGTGGGGGGAGGTTATCTTGTTCTCTGTCTTATTATCCTGCTGGTTTTAGTAATAAATGAATAGTTTTCCCCAAGTCAAGTCTGTTTTTCCCGTAACGGTAACTTTAAGGATTTTCTCCCTGTCCTTATCTCAGACCTTGAGCCTTTTTTCTGATATTATCTCTCCCTATTCTCTCAGAGGGTGGGAGGAGTGAGAGAGAGACAGCGTAGTCTGGTCCCGATTGGGGCTAAACTGCGACAATGTTATTTCAACTGCACAAATAAAAGCAGAAAAAAAAGCAGCAGCAACAGTCTCTAGCAAACAAGCAGCATGTCAGTCCCCTGCCTGCTAATCCAGTCAACATCTCTACTTCTTCCCTTCATTCCAGGAAGCAACATGTGAGAGGCACTTTAATACTAGAGACATGTCAACAAGGTCTCCCTCCTTGTATCCTGCTCAACAGGGAAAATCGAGTAATCTCCTAGACTTTCATCCTGTCCTTCCCCACAGCTGCTGAAGACAATCAGACAAAGAGCCCAAGCATCTATGCACCTCCTCACCCCATGCTGGTCCAGTGAAGAGTAAGACTGGCTTTTGCTCCCCTTCCTGGCCCTTGTGTCACACTTGAGCAACCTTAGAAAAATAACGCAAAGGCAGCAAATGTCGTCAGTGCTTGACTGCTAGAAAAGGCGATGACATAAATACCTCCTCTGAAGAGTCTTGAAAGGAAACCAGCAGGGGTCACCATGTGCCGCACAGGTACTGGAGCAACAGGCCAGCTGAGAGGTTATGGCTCAAGGCTAGGTTGGGACGGTGGGGTCACTCAGCTAGCCATATTAGTGGTCAACTGGCAGCATACAGCTTCCTTTCCTTCCAGAGGGATAGAGATGAAATCTTAAAATTAATGGTTTAATTTAGCAAACCACAGCTGGACAAGCTCTGAAAGACTAAAAGGGAGTTTGTTTCATCAAGGCTTATTTTAGTTTCAAGTCCAGTTCTGTCCTGGCACACTGCTCTCCTTTAGAAATTGCTCCCACAAAAGCTCTCAATCTGGACTCCAGTTACAGAGAGCATGTGGATAGCTCCTGAAGACAATGGAGTGAATATTAAAAAGTGGGTTTTGCTGGGTTACTGATTGGTTTCCTGCACCTATGCTTGTCTAAATTAGTCTTCAAATTAGTAGATACTCACACTTTCCTGCCTTTCCCTCCCCTGGATATCTAAACTCAGATTCATAGGGAGATCCCTCCTCCTCTCTGCATGGATAAAGATGCCAGTGTGACTCCTGTCTGATGGCAAGGTGCATAGTGCATTCACACCCGCCTCAAGCCAAAAATCACCAGCTATAGCTCCAGACTGTTCTGGCGCTGCCAAGTTAAAAGCTGACTGGCATCTGTAAAAGAAAAAAGCATGACTAGACTCCTTCCAGGACTTTAGATAACAACTTCTGTTGGTGCCCTGTCAGGAAAAGATAGTCAATACCACACTTGAGGAGAGTGGCACTCAGAGGAGGAATGGGGACCTAGTTGTGCATCATCTCCCACACGCTCCCCACTCTGAAGCTCTGTGGGGATGCAAAGGAGTAAAAAAGAACTGCAGATCCAACACTTCTCACAACCAGATGGGTACTGGGAAGGGAGGGTAGGGGAGGGGGAAGGGGAGGGAGAGGGGGAAGGGGAGGGGGAAGGGGGAAGGAGAGGGGGAAGGGGGAAGGGGAGGGGGAAGGGGAGGTGGAGGGAGAGGGGGGAGGGGGAGGGGGAAGGGGGAGGGGGAGGGGGAGGGAGAGGGGGAAGGGGAGGGGGAGGGGGAGGGGGAGGGGGAGGGGGAAGGGGAAGGGGAAGGGGGAGGGGGAGGGGGAGGGGGAAGGGGAAGGGGAAGGGGAAGGGGAAGGGGAAGGGGAAGGGGAAGGGGAAGGGGAAGGGGAGGGGGAGGGGGAGGGGAAGGGGAAGGCGAAGGGGAAGGGGAAGGCGAAGGCGAAGGCGAAGGCGAAGGCGAAGGGGAAGGGGAAGGAAGGGGAGGGGAGGGGAGGGGAGGGGGAAGGGGAAGGGGAGGGGAAGGGGAAGGCGAAGGGGAAGGGGAAGGCGAAGGCGAAGGGGAAGGGGAAGGGGAAGGAAGGGGAGGGGAGGGGAGGGGGAGGGGGAGGGGAAGGGGAGGGGAGGGGAGGGGAGGGGAGGGGGAAGGGGAGGGGAGGGGGAAGGGGAGGGGAGGGGGAAGGGATGATGCTAGATGCTAGAACCATTTCTATATTGATGTAGAGTCAGATTTTCTTTTTTTTTTTCATCACATCCAATTACAGAATTTCAAATTGCATCCAGAAGTAGGAAGGCGCCAAGTCCACAATTATCACAGTTCTTAATGCAATTTCATAAAGCCCATAGCAATTAAGTTGCAAAGTACCATAACTTACATAAGCAAACAAAAACAGGGCTGGGTGAATAAATGTTTGCTTCAGAAACAAAATAGGTGTCACAAGCAGCTCTAATACAAGACTTTACAACAAGCTAAAGCATGGATAACACTGCTTAGTGATTCTGGGTGCTGCCTGCACAGAGTTGGTTTCCTTCCAGATGAGACAGCATTTGAGAAAGAGAGACTGGAAAAGGATAGCCTACTTCTATCAGATGGTCCCACTCTAAGAACAACAACTAAAATACACCAAGAGCTATGGGACAGCTAAGAAAAATCTCTTCCACATCAATGTTTGGTCCCAGAAAGGGCACCAAAGAAACAATATCCAAAACTGGCACATCATGCCCCCATTTTGTGACAGCCTGTGACTATATACCTGAAACTTCAGCAGGAATGTTAGAAATCTCGTCATCTACACACTTTGCTGGACAGCAAGCCACTACTATGAAAGGGTGCTCAGAGGATTCTTACCTCCCCTGCCAGCCGCCACAGTAAGAGGTGTCTGGGCCCTATAAGAAGCAGGAAACATAGGTGAGTCTCTGAAAACCTTAACTTCATTGGGAAAAGCTACTCTGCACCCTCACTGACTAGCGCATCAGCTGCCTAACTGGTGTTGTGGCTACTCAAGACAATGGAACCAATTAATCTCAAAGCTCCCTCACAGCCTTTGGGCCATGTTGAGTGTGCACGGGTCAGTCCTGATCCCAATGGCCAGAGTTTTCATATGAGCAACTGGTCTTTCAGGAGCTAGAGAGACTATGCCAGTCTTGTTTTTTCAGCTAACTACCTGACAGGTAGGGGGTCTGTGGCTTCCAGCTTACTTCAAGCAGGCTGCTGAAAAATAGGAGAAACTTGCCTTAAAAGTATATTCATAGGCTGCAACAGAAATATGTAATTTCCCCTTTGCATAAGAGTGGAAAAATATGTGGAAATGTCACAATATCCCCATAGGAGAGAAATCCCAGTTTTAACCAGTTCATCTCTGAAATTTGTCAGAATTCTGGTGCACTTGCTGCCATTCCAGACAAAACAGATGTAGCCCATCTGTCCATACAAGCTACAACAACCAAGGCTGCAGAGAGGAGATACAAAGTGATTCCATCTCTTGTCTCTTCAGCCTCCTCTCATTAAAGATTTAGTAGATTACAGAAACAGCACAATACCATGAACCACAAGGAAGGCTTTTACTGGTGAAAAACTGTGAATATTGTAATTTAAGAATAGTAAATGGTGGGGAGAGGTTATCTTGTTCTCTGTCTCATTATCTTGCTTTGTTTTTAGTAATAAATGAAAAGTTTTCCCCAAGTCGAATCTGTTTTGCCCATAACAGTAATTTTAAGGATTTCTCCTTGTCCTTATCTCAAATATCGAGCCTTTTTTTCTTATATTATCTCTCCCTATTCTCTTGGAGGGTGGGGGGAGTAAGCGAGAGACTGGGTAGTCTGGTCCCAATCAGGGCTAAACTACGACAACTCGTCAGAGAGTTTGGATGGCTACATTCAGTGAGTCATTTCTGCTTGCATCCAGAGCCAGAAATATCTATGACTAATGCATACTAATACCCACTCCTGCGACTGTTAAATTCTACCAGAAAACTTTCTTTTGGGAAAAATGTTCCTTTCTAGCTTTTATGGATGCAAAGATATGTGTGCCTATTCAGCCTTCCTGGTGTTACAAGAGAGAGAAAAATCTTCTTCACACTTTCATAGGTTTTGTAATTTGAAGACTATTGCTTTAGGCTTCCCACCACTGGCAGCAGTGCTGGTCCCACAGGATGAGTCTGTTCAGGGGTTGAACACTGGGCCCACAGTATGATTGGAGGTGACTAGACTGTAGGAGATCCTCAAATATACAGATACACACTAATTCAGTCTACTAGAAGAGAATGATGGGAGTCATCTATATGTGTCACAGCTTCTTCCGGAGGAAACTATGAACAGCTAAAATATAGAATTGCTTTTCTAAGTCCGAGTCTATCAGGTCAATTGAACTCTGTTGTTTTTAACTTCCCTACCTGAGCCTTTGTGGCAGGCACAACCATTGCCACAAGTCATAAAAGCCAGGAGCAAACAGGTTCCTCCATCACTGCCTTTCTGGTGCAGTTGCTAATCTTCTATGGCTCAGGATAAACCTGCCTGTACCGAGCCATCATTGCATCCTCAAACAAACTGAAATCAAAGCAACCTTCTCCTCTGCTCAGGTAACAGCTAGTTGTGCAGTTCTGCTCCAGTTACATGTCAGAGGTTTGTCCAAGGAGACCTCAGCCAGGAAATTTCTACAGAAGAAAAAATTGCCCTATCTGAGATCACTACAGCATGTTCGACATTTGCTCTGTATTTGTTAGCCATAGTCACTGTCAAGGGAGGCAGCATAGGCGTTGTCTCTGTGCATCAGATCATGGGCCTGAGTAGTGCCTGTCCTCCAGGGGTGTATCCAGTCATCACTGGCCTGACTGCATGGCTCCCACAGCAGCCTTTGCATTCCTTAGGAGATGTCCACTCACAGTGCATTCCAACTCACTCCTCTTAAGTCTGAGAAGCAACATGGGGGCTCCACTGCCAAATCTGACTGGCAGCACCCAAGAGCTGAACCCAAAGGAGAGTTTTCCTGGCAACTCACTTCTCTGGGAGACAGCTGGCACTTAGAAGACGTTGGCTGCAGGTGGCTCCTTCATAGTCCTTCACACATCAGCACCTGCATATATCCTCTCAGAACAGCAGCTGGGTCCTGGCTGACATTAACAGGCACAAATTTCCATCCTGTTCCTGATGCTGCCATCTGCTGAGTCGAAGTACCATGCCAGCACATACCAATCTACCTTAACCAAAACCAGAGTGCCAGTACGAATCCTTTAAAGCCTTTTAATTTTTCTGTCCTCTTCCCCCTGTGCACTGGATGGAAGTTATTGTAAAAATTTAATGCTCTGAAATGCTGGAAAAGGTCAAAATAATTTAAAAGTAAGTAACAGAACAGACTACAAAGCCCTTCTGCTTGTGAGCTGACATCTCTGGCAGAAAGCACAGCTATGGAACTCTCAGTTGTACTGGCCATGGCAGCAAGTAAAGACTAAAACAAATAATTGGGACCTTTATCTTCAAAACACTTCACAAGCATTAAAACAGTCAGAAAAGCAAATCTCCTGGCCAGGCTTGTGTCTCCTTACTGCACAGTCAATGCAATTCCAATAGCAAAAGAACTGACCTCCTTTCTGATCGCAGTTTGGCTCCTTGAGAGAGGCAGAATTCCTGACAACTTAAGCAGGGGATGGACATAGCTGTAGGATTTGATTTGCCATTGGCATGGACTGAGTAAATTTTTGCATCCGCTACATTTAAGCACTTCTGCTGAGGCAATTGTATATTTATCTGTATCTCTCTCTCGCAAGATTTCACACATTTACTGAGTGTGGTAGCTCAAAAGACAGTTCATAGCACCTTCTATCAACAAATCAGCTGTATACACACTCGATGTCTATGGACCTTCCCTCATCAGTGTGGATCAGAAATTTTTCACCTAGACTTACCATGCTGGAGAAGATTAATAGCCCTGAAAGAATTGAGTATGCACCATTTAAAATCTGACCTCCAAGTTACCTTCTTGCCAGCAACATTCCTATTTCTGGAAACTTTTCTTGGGCACTGTTCTGATTTTGTTAGTGAGGGGGGGCCTAAGGTGGTAGCTTCTGTAGGAAACTGCTAGAAGTTGCTCCCCTTTGTTTAGTGGACTCGGCCGGGCCTAGGGCGGACCCACTGCTGGCCAAGGCTGAGCCAATTGGTAGCAGAATGTCCCGTGATAACGCCTCTGCGATAACATATTTAAGTAGGGGAAAACAGAAAAAAAAAAGAGGAGATGTGAAGCAGCTGAGTGGGGGGCAGAGAGGGGGAGGTGCGAGCCTCGTGGGCCTTGCAGGCCTCACCCTCTGGCCTCCCGCCGGGCAGCTTACTGGGCCAAACTCGGCCCAGCCTGGCTGCAAGAAGTGGAGAGGAGATGAGCAGTTGAAGTGAATAAGATGTAAAAAGGATCCTGAGAGGCGTCTGCCAGCCTGTTGTGAGGAACAGCTGCAGACGCCAAGGTCAGTGAAGAAGGAGGGGGAAGAGTAATGCGGCTCTTGGCCAAGATTCCCCTGCAGCCTGTGGTGCAGCCCATGGTGGAGCAGGTTGTCCCCCTGCAGCCCATGGAGGTCCACGGAGGGGCAGAGATCCACCTGCAGCCCGTGGAGGACCCCACGCCAGAGCAGGTGGAGGCCTGAAGGAGGCTGTGGCCCATGGAGGGCCCACTGGGGCAGCCATTCTGGAGGGACTGCACCCCGTGGAAGAGATGACCCACGCCAGAGCAGTTTCATGAAGGACTGTGGCCCGTGGGAGGGACCCCACGCTGGAGCAGAGGAGGAATGCAAGGAGTTCTTCCCCCGACGATGACACAGCGGCGTAAAACAACGCGTGATGAACTGACCGTGACCCCCATTCCCTTTTTCCCCCGCCCCGTGCTGCTCGGGAGGGGAGGTAGTAGAGATAATGTTAAGCCCAGGAAGAGGGAGGGGTGGGGGGAGGTTATCTTGTTCCCTGTCTCATTCTCCTGCTAGTTTTAGAAATAAATGAGTGTTTTTCCCCAAGTTGAGTCTGTTTTGCCTATAACGGTAACTTTAAGGATTTCTCCCCTTCCTTATCTCAAACCTCGAGCTGTTTTCCTTATATCATTTCCTCCTGTTCTCTTGGAGGGTGGGGGGAGCGAGAGAGAGACTGCGTAGTCTGGTCCCGATTGGGGCTGAACTACGACAGGCACAAATCACATAAGAGGCTATTTAGCTTTTCACAGTCTTTAAAAGCATGGTTACAGAGGAATGCAGAAGTTCATACAGTCTAGCCCTCCTGCTGTACCAGTTAATTTGCATTATTTGGGAATTTTGCTTTGCATTTAACCACAAGACTTGGGACTGTGTAATGTTGTATTTCCAATACTAGTACCACATGCTGTTTTGATTGGATTTTTAAAAATTCTCAGATTTATGTGTCTCATTTTGAACTGAATTTTTCTGTGATTCATTTCATTCCTAAGGTGGTCTGAGAAAAGAAATTAATCATGGTTGTTTCTGAATTCTGCCTTCATATAAGGTGTGCCATTTCTTAACATGTTCCAACTGTAAACTAGTAACATGATAGCTAAAATGTTAAATACTGTTTACTTTTTAGTTCTCCTATATGGTATGGACCAAGCTGAGACCTCTCCACTAAATGTTGGTGGTTAAATAAAGGGAGTCCATGTAATGAACATGCTTTTCAGTATTTGTGATGGACTGAACAGAAAGTTTGCTAAACTGCCCCGGTGCCACCTATCCATACAGTGTCTGGCTCCAGTAACAACACCTCCATATTAAAAGGCTGAGGTCTGTGTTACTCTTTAATCTTCAGCTCTCTCTGACTTCCGACTCTGTGGTCCTTAGGATACACTGGAAAGTTATAATAGCTCACATGGGAAAAAGCTGGAAACAGCTCTATGCACATCGTAGGCATTGGCTATGAATACTTATGCTTCACCAGCTGAGGAAGGAGAGACTTTACAGGCTCCTATTCCTATTCATTTTAGAGGATTTCCATCCAAAACACTTCTCTGAATTACTTTATTAAATCCAGAGTTTAAAATCAGAGAAAGCATCATTAGATGAAAAATATTTGGATTAAATCAACACATCTACAATTTTCTTTATTCACTGTCTCAAAATTTGGGAAATGTCTTCAGAAAAGAGACACAAAAAATGTTTCACAGTCTGGAGGTTGCTGGTTTAAACAGAAATTCTCTCCTAATGTCTGTGAAACAGAAACTGTGCCTTCATGCATAATAAAAGATCAATGAAGAACAAAGTCTCAAGACCAAAGCTTCTTTTTTTCCACTCCAGTGTACTTTTGGGTAAAAGGAAATCAATAGTAGCTGTGTGATTCACATCAGAAGTATCAGCTTATTTAGGTATTAGCACAGCTCCCAACACCCTGAGGATGTCTGTGCCATACCTAGGATCAGGTCAGCCCAGCGAGAGGGCAAGAAAATCCCATCACAGAATACTCAGCAGTGACAAAAGCCTTTGGTCTTTGTTAAATTGAAGACTTGATGGAAGCAGAGGAAAGGGATGAAGATAGTTTTGTTATTCAAGCTGAGGAACCTATTTTTAAGTTCCTTTCTGTGTAGCAAAACTCAGAGATTTCCTTTTTCTCCAACTTTCTTTGTTCTGCAAAATTCATTTTTGTGCTTGAGAGGTTTTTCCTCCTCACAGGAGAATGGGGATATCTTCCTTAAGAGCAATGTCTCAGTTGGTGTATTTATATACACCAAGCAATAGACGGTATAATTATATTCACCAAGGCACTCTAATAAGCTAAAAGACATATATTTGCATTTCTGTCCTGCACTAAAGTCCCAAAGCAGAGGCCAGACCTTTGCAGCAAACATAGGCAGGGTTAGCATTGTTCCGCAAGGCACCTACTGACATGTGGATCTCACTGTTGGCCTGCTACCACAGCACCCATGGACAAGCCCACAGAGAAACTCACCAGCAGGCTGAGCCTGGGAAGCAGGACATAAGCTGTTAGGCTTTGAGAAAGCACCTTGTCCTCCATAAAAGTGCACTAAATTGCAGAAGTAAGGAACTGGCACACACCTTGCTCAACTGTGCATGACACAAAGACTAGTTATATAATGCATATAAAGGTCCATCCTTTCTCTAAGATCTGACTGCTTAGGAGAACATTTTACGTTATAGAGACAGACTCTCATCTTCAGTCGCTTTACTGGTGCAAGCATTGACAATTGCCAGCAACATTTCTTGTCATATTTCTGGATTAGAAAAAATGCCAATTCACATCAAAAATCCAATATCCGACTAAAACTTATTATGAATCCAAACTCAACTCCATCTCTCATCCACATATACCAAATGCTGCCTAAGATATTTGGCACACAAAACTGGGAGACTGAACTGGAGGAAGACAGAGATTTTCTCATCACCCAGACTGCCTGATTTTTCATTCAGGAAAGGAAATACTTCTGTTTTAACAATGGAATCACTCATGATTCACAGAGACTGTGAAAAACAAACACCTGTGCAGGGCTTTTGAAAAGAGTACACAGAGCCATTAATATCTGTTACCTTTTTTCTCCCTTCAGTTTCCAGAGTTCTCTCCCTAAACGAACGGTGCAGATACTGAAAATACCCTCTTCATGGTCACTTCAGCTGTAATAGCAGTGTTGATTCTGACATGCTTTGTTACTTATTATTTTGAAATGTATGGCTTGCATCTCATGGACTGTGAAGCTATGAGCACAAACACTGACGTAAACTTTGCTGCAATATAAGATGGATTGCATAAGAAGTGAACAGAGGTTTAAATACGTCTCAGGGTAGAATCGTAGAATCATAGAATGGTTAGGGTTGGAAGGGACCTTAAAGGTCATCTAGTCCAACCCCCCTGCAAGGAGCAGGGACATCTTCCACTAGATCAGGTTGCTCAGATCAGGTTGCTCAGAGCCTCATCCAACCTGGCCTTAAACATTTCCAGGGATGGGGCATCCACCACCTCTCTGGGAAACCTGGTCCAGTGTAAAAAATTTTTTCCTAACATCTAATCTAAATCTACCTCCCTCTATTTTAAAAACGTTACACCTACTCCTGTCACAACAGGTACTACTGAACAGTCTCTCCCCATCTTTCCTGTAGACCCCCTTGAGGTACTGGAAGAACGCTATAAGGTCTCCCCAGAGCCTCCTCTTCTCCAGGCTGAACAGCCCCAACTCTCTCAGCCTGTCCTCATAGGAGAGGTGCTCCAGACCTCTGATCATCTTTGTGGCCCTCCTCTGGACCCTCTCCAACTGGTCCATGTTCTTATGTTGGGCGCTCCAGAACTGGATGCAGTACTCCATGTGGGGTCTCACCAGAGCAGAGTAGAGGGGCAGAATCACCTCCCTCAACCTGCTGGCCATACTCCTCTTGATGCTGCCCAGGATGCAGTTGGCCTTCTGGGCTGCAAGGGTGCATTGCCTACTTATGTTGAGCTTCTCGTCCACCATCACTCCGAAGTCCCTGAATGTCCCAGTCCTCAGGGCTAGTCTCAATCCATTCTCCGCCCAGCCTGTATTTGTGCCTGGGATTGCCATCATGGTGCAGGCAATTGCACTTGGCCTGGTTCAACTTCATGAGGTTGGCACGGGACTACCTCTCCAGCCTGTCAAGGTCCCTCTGGATGGCATCCCTCCACTCCAGCGTGTCGATGGCACCACTTAGCTTGGTGTCATCAGTGAACTTGCTGAGAGTGCACTCTATCCCACTGTCCATGTCACCAACAAAGATGTTGAACAGGGCCCAACATGGATCCCTGAAGGACACCACGCATGACTGGTCTCCACTTGGACATTGAGCCGTTGACCACCACTCTCTGAGTGTGGCCATCCAGCCAATTCCTTATCCACCTAGTGGTCCATCCATCAAAGTCACGCCTCTCTCCTTAGAGAGAAGGATGTTGTGTGGGACAGTGTCAAATGCCTTGCACAAGTCCAGGCAGATGATATCCATTACTCATCCCTTGTCCACTGATTCTGTCACCCTGTCATAGAAGGCCACCAGATTGGTCAGGCACAATCTGCCCTTTGTGAAGCCATGTTGGCTGTCACCAACCACCTCCTTGCTCTCCATATGCCTTTGCATGGTTTCCAGGAGAATCTGCTCCATGACCTTGCCAGGCAGAGACGTGAGGCTGACTGGCCTGTAGTTGCCCAAGTCCTTCTTGTTCCCCTTTTTAAAAATGGGGGTTACATTACCCCTCCTCCAGTCATTGGGGACCTCACCAGATTGCCATCACTTCTCAAATACGATGGCCAGCGGCTTGGCAATTTCATCCACCAGTTTCCTCTGGCCCTGCGGATGCATCTCATCAGGTCCCATGGACTTGTGCACCTTCAGGTTCAGATATTCCCAAACCTGCTCTTCCACTACAGTGAGTGGTTCTTCATTCTCCCAGTCCCTGCTTGTGCCTTCCACAGCTTGGGTGGCGAGACAAGAGTCCTTATCGGTGAAGACTGAGGCAAAAAAGTCATTGAGCACCTCAGCCTTCTCCATGTCCCGGGTAACCAGGTCACCCATTTCCTTCCAGATGGGGCCTACATTCTCCTTGGACCTCCTTTTGTCCCTGACACACCTATAGAAGCCTTTCTTGTTGCTTTTGACATCCTGGCCAGATTCAATTCTCTCAGGGCTTTAGCCCTCACCTGGTCCCTGGCCACTCACACAGCCTCTCTGTAATCCTCCCAGGCTACCTGTCCCAGCTTCCATCCTCTATAGGATTCCTTCTTTACTTTCAGTTGATCCAGGAGCTCCTTGCTCATCCACGTGTGCCTCCTGGCCTTTTTGCCTAACTTGTTCTTCATTGGGATGTACTGCTGCTGAGCTTGGAGGAGGTGCTCCTTGAATATGGACCAACTTTCCTGGGCCCATCTTCCCTCCAGGGCCACCTCCCGTGGTACTTTGCCCATCAGATTCCTGAAGACAGCAAAGTCTGCCCTCCTGAAGTCTACAGCAGAGAGCTTGCTGTGTAGCTTCCTTGCTGCCCTGTGGATCTTGAACTCCATCATGTAATGCTCACTAGAGCCAAGGTTGCCTTTGAGTTTCACATCCCCCACCAGCCCCTCCCTGTTGGTGAGCACAAGGTCGAGCATGGCACCCCTCCTCGTTGGCTCCTCTATTGCCTGCAGGAGGAAGCTGGTGTCCACACATTCCAGGAACCTCCTGGGCTGCCTGTGCCCTGCCATGCTGTCTCTCCAGCTGGTGTTGGGGTGGTTGAGGTCCCCCATGAGGACCAGGGCTTGCAACTGCAAGGCTCCTCCTATCTGCCTGTAGAGGGCCTCATCTGCTCTGTCCTCCTGGCCAGGTGGCCTGTAACACACCCCCACTGTAATGTCACCTGTCCCTGCCCTTCCTCTAATCCTGACCCATAAGCACTCTGTCAGCTCCTCCTCCATCCCCAGGCACTCCAGGCGGTTGCTGACATAGAGAGCAACACCCGCTCCTCATCTCCCCTGCCTGTCCTTCCTAAAAAGCCTATACCTCTCCATGCCAACGCTCCAGTCATAGGAGTCATCCCACCACGTCTCCATGATGCCAACAAGGCCATAGCCCTGCATGTGTGCACGCATCTCCAGCTCTTCCTGTTTGTTCCCCATGCTGTGTGCATTGGTATAGAGACACTTAAGCTGGGCCCCCGATAAAGCTAACTTGCAGGCTGGAGCAATAGGAGTTCTTTTGGTCCGCTCATTCTCTCGCACTTACCTGCGATCCTAGTGGAAAGCTTTCACAGAGCTTCCTGAAGATGATGCCTCACTGTGGCATGAAGACTGGATGTGGAGGCTCAACTCCCCTCAGTAAGAGGCAGTCAGCTGGAAAACTCCACACAAAGGGGCATGCACCTCAGCTGGGCAACTTTCCCCAACTCTCTCATGGCAGTTGCAACACCTCTGAAATTCTGCTTTGGGAATCACCATTGGGCCAATGCAGTGAGAAATGAGGAGAGTCCTGGTGAGGCTGGAAACTCTCCAGGAAAAGGAACTTGGATAAGAAAAGAAGGTGAATGAAAATAAAAGAGTTTGTGTGTCTAGAGGAAGAGGCAGCTGGGAAAGGAGGTAGTACCACCCCCTGCCCTAATCTGCACATACATGGCACATGGAACAAGGCAGACCCCTCCAAAACATAAAAAAAAAAAAAGTGAAAAGGTAAAAAAAAAATTATTGCCAATGGTGAGGGTTAGGGGGAAGCTTCTCAGATCCTGTTGAGGAAATTGGTGCAAGCCTCAAGGGGACCAATGGCAGATTAATGGACAATTGCAGCAACTAGCCAAAGGGTAAATACTAAAGAACTAGTCCCATAGGATCAGTCAGCCAAACACAAGGGCTGGAATAAAAAATGGATCTCAGGGAAGGATAAATACATCCCCCAAAATTCATCAGCCTGCAGTAAAAGCTCCATTTCTGACAATGGTTCCCATACTTTTTAAGAAAAAAAAAAAAAGGGGGGTTTACCATTTTCTGTAAAAAAATGTATTTAACTCGATTTTGGTACCAAATTCACCTCTCCTTTTGACATGTCTGTGTGCAGAGGCTGATGGTTTCTTTTTTTTTTATTTTTCAGTTAACAATTTATTTTTAGACCTAACCTTTTGTTCTGAGCCTGGAGGGAAAAACATAAAGCAGTGAAGATTCTCACTAGACAGAAAAACAAAAGGTGTTGCTTGTTCCTCAAGCCTCTGAGTGATGATCCCTCTAACTTTGCCTGCAGCATTATTTTAGCCCCCTCTCCTTCCCCACAGACTGCTGTAGCTCTGCCCTTCAGAAGCCTTCCTTGGTGAGCACATCACTCACTACCTCTCTCGGTTCCCAAGATCATTGCAGGTTGCTGCAAAGTGCAAAAGCCTCATAGTAGGAAGGCCATCTCAAATTTTGCCTATCTAAAATTATCATCATTGCATACATCAGTGGAGACTAACACAGTATGTTAGAAAATTTAGTCTAGAAAACACTGTAATCTCAAAACGTCCCTTAGTGACATAGGGAAAGAGGGAAATATTTCACAGAAAGAATACCAAATAAAGAAATCTGCTTTACACAAAACCTGCTCAAGCACTTCTGTGCACAATCCCTGTCACTGCTGACAAGTTAAGCTGTTTATATTCCAAGAGAAAAAGAAGAGAGCAGGTTTTCACTTGCAACTGGACTTCAGCTTGATTCCAGGAAAATATCATGGGCACAAGAAGTTTATCATTTTTTCTTCCTTAGTCTCTAATTTCAAAAAACTTTTTTCACAGGGAGACTCTTAATTTACAGTGCAATAGACACATATAAATTTCACAGGCCAACAGATGCTTGCATTAGAAAACCAGACTTTGGGTTGAATCAAAATCTGAATATGAGTCACTGCTCTAAATTACAACCTGCATTGGCCTTCTAGGTTCTCTTCAAACACAGAAACTGCATCAAGAGCCACTTATTGCCATATGTTTAATAAACTAAATTGGCTCTGAAGCACTTACCCAGCACAGTTTGAAAGAAGCAACATTGGCTAGAGATGGACAAAAGCACGAATTGCATATGGATTGTGATTACAAGTCCTTTCACTTGGAAGAAAAGCAACTCTCACAGTCAGAGCTCTTTCACAAAGATACTGCCCAGATGATGTCAGTCAATTCATTTGCTGCTTTGCATGTGCTGACTTAAAGCCTTTAAAGGGGTTTGGCAGTGCAGCAAAGGCTGATTGCTAAGCTCCATGTGCTTCCTTTGACACCCTGAGAAACAGCTGCGTGAGTGGAGCATCCCATTGCTCTCCCCACAATCCTCACAGGCAATCACCATGGGAAGTTCTCCTCTCAAGGGCAGCTCCCAGGGAATGCAGTATTGCAGGCCATAATGCAGTCTCAAAAGAGCAAAAACCTGAAGAGACGCAGCATCCCTTTTCTTGCTAGTGGGCACTGTAAGATGCCAAGTTCCACTGCTGTGATAGAAGAATGGAAAAACAGTCAACCAAGTGGTCTTCTGACTGAGGAGAATTCTGCCAGTGGAGACAGGCTGAAGAAAAGGAATGAGATTGAAGAAAAGTGTTTGCAAACACTGTTTTTCTAGCAGAGGGACATCTATTTCTCCAGCTATGTTCCCAAACACTTTCAGTGGCTTGTTGAACTGAAAAAGTCCATCAGAGTCCCCAGAAATATCTCTGTCTTTGTCCCTTGTCCTCTTAAGGTTGTCTATTTTCCTCTGTCAGCTGCACACTGAAACTCTTGGCATGGTCAAGTGCAGCCCTTACTGCTCATCTGCTGGAAAGGCACTGGTTTTAGGCAATAACTGGTTTTAGGCCTTGTTGAATTTCACAAATACTTTTTTCTCCTCACACGTAATCAAGTAAGCTGAGCATACGGACAAGGCACTTCAAGAGTGCTGCAGTCAGGGCCAGGAGACGGCATTTGTTTCTGTGCTGTGCAAAATTCTGCCAAAAGAGAGACAGAAGATTTTGTTACTAGAAAGCACCATGCCTGTGGGTTGTTTCTCCCATGGTGCAACCCGACAGCTCCTGGTTCACAGTTTTCAGACACAGCAGGAGACACTCCAGCTCCTGGCACCCAGAGACAATGAAGCTTCTCAAGAAGGATTTCCCAGTGTTTTGCTTCATACCAGCCATCAGCATATATTTTTTTCATCTACAAGGTTCAAAGTTTCTTTTACTAGTTCTTTCAGACAGTTTATATGAATTTCAGAAAGCTGTAGAAGTATATACATTTTTTCCCATAGATTCATATAAAGCTGACTTTTTTTTTCCCAAAAAACTCTCCAATTCATTATGGATAATTCGTGAGATGGCCCAAAAGAGCAGAATCTTTCTCCATTTCTCCATTGGTGAACTTCTACTCTGTAGCACTCTTCTGAGGATACAGGTTTTGCACTTTGGTTGGCTTTCCTCCTATGATTTCAAAGGTTCCCAGTCTCCATGTGATTAAAGTACAGAAGAGGCTAGAAGAATTTTTATTCTGAGTATTAGATGGTGCATCTCTGAAAGGACTTCATAATACTCTTCTCCCAATATACAGACTCCATTTGCTGATGCGTGCACCACAGCAGTTTTTCTTTAGAATCTCTTTTCATCTCTGCAGCATTTGCCCCTTCCTTTCTGTCACAACATAGACTGTACTATACTGCTCATGTGAACACCACAAGAAGAGCAATAGGCCATTCTGAATGACAAGCCTGTTGATTCAAACCACCAATAGAGCACAGCACAATGCAATTCTTAAAGCAAGGGAGATGAAGAGGCATGCCAGTGAATTCCTATATCTGTTTCCAGGATGTCATAAAATCTTGTCATGGGGAAAGTAGTGGAAACTGTGAACCTGACTACCATCACAGAGGTCCCTATGAAGAACTGTGGTTCAGCTTATTCTCAAGCCTCCTTATCTCAGAGGATTGGGAACTGCAAAAGAGCAGATGCTGTCATGAAAAGGCTGTGACACTGAATTCATCATAGCAGCGCCACTGCCTATCCAGCATCTTTAGAGAAAGTCTACTCTACAGAGAAAGAACAATCTGGTGTGTAAAAATTCTTGTATTAAGGCCTAAGAGTGATTTTGAAGGGAGAGAAATCTTAGTATATCTGTACATATACACTGGCCATTTAATGAATATGCAGAGGAAGGATCTATGGTGCTGTTAAGCTTTTTTTCTGTCACCTAAAGGAAGGTCCCTTTGTTACTCTGAGACTAACACTGCTGAAAACTGAGCAAAAAATTATGGAATCAGTGATAACAGCTTTGGAGAGGAGGAATTAGATATATTTTAGAACTTTGGAAGCCCTTATGGTCTAGAGACAAGGTTACTATTTTTCTATGATATCAACACAGAAATGATCACAAGGTGTTGAACACTAAATGCATTTCTAGGCCATAAGATTTTCAAGGTAGCAATCATTACTTTTTCCTGTCTCTATAGCCTCTACTATAATGAAGCCTTCACTCTATTAGTCACACCTAAAATGATATCTTTCTGCTGTTACTACTGACAATTGCACCAGGCTTTTGGCCAATTTTTGTACTATGAAAAAAGTTTAGTGTCATATTCTTGAGGAAAGAATGCTACAGGAAGGTTTTGAACAAGATGAACACTTTACTGAACAGCAGCTCCTGGAAGAAGCTCAGCAGGGCAAGAACAACTGAGGCAGTCTTAGGGTAGATGGGATAAGCAGTCATGATGGGCAAAGGTGAATGTAAAAACTATTTTTGATGCAACTTTGCAATTAATAGCCAAGTTACATATCCCAAACATGTGTTTCCTTGGGCACAAGGAGAGAATTAGCTATGCAAACACAGGCTTGCACTGCCATGGATAAATGTTTCTATCTGCCAGAGTAGTTCTGCACCTATCAAAGTGTCAAACACTATCACAGCTGGCAATAAATATCCTTACCACTATGAGTCTATCATCAAGTCTTGTCTACTGAAGCAACTGACTTTCATTTAAGATTTAATACATGTAACATGTTCACTTGCTTTTATGCTGCTGCTTCTCTTATTTATGAATCATTAACAAGGATGTAGAAATTCTCCTCATTTCTCCACTTTCTGCATTAGTTTAACCAAATGTCAGACTGCGGATACCTGTATGCCTTCCCAAAAAGCAGCATTCTGTCACTAGTTCTCCCATTAGGTCTAAACATCTTTTTATTCCTCAACTAAGTCCCTTCATGCAATTTTTTAAATCTTCACTTTTCTGCCAAACATAGCAGGAAGCTGAAAGCTCCTTCATTCCTTTTTGCCCAAAGCTCCAAAGGACAATGAAGAGATGATGTAGCTGCTTCTCCTCCTGTTTTTTAATTTCCAGAATGTGCCAAGATAAATGTATATTTATCTGGTTAACATGTCTAGACTGTTGCTGACTGGGAACCTCTCTAGACACTTCTCAGTCACTAAGAGACAGAGCCATGAGATCTGGGGAGCCACAGACCTGCAAGTGTGCTGTTCATATCAGGCAAATCAGCAGTGTCTAGTGAACAGTGGGTAGGCACTTCGATAAATCAGAGACACTGAGGATGGGTCATGGTGTTTGTGAAGGAAAGTTATGCCTTATAAACCTATTGGGGATCTTGGGGTGGTTTGGCAAACATGCCAGCTTGAAACAGTTTTGATGGCTTTCAGTACAGCCAGCAAGAAACATGAATCTACTATAGGATAATATGTTTAAGACCTCACAGAGACTTAAATAAATGGTTAAAAGAGAAGAGATAAAGACTAGGAGAAAGAAGTAGGAAAATTTCCAGGGAGATGTGCATTAGTGAACTTTGCTGTTCAACACAATGTCAAATAAGCTGTAAAAGTTCAGGAGAGAAGTAGGGAGGTCAGAGACTTCACTAGCCTAATCAGGGTCATCCTGACAAGAGTCAACTCTGCATAAGTATCTGGTAATACTGAGTGACTAGGCAATAAAACAGCAGATGAAATGCTATATAGGTAAGTATAAAGTGATGCACATGGGTGGGGAACAAAAAGGCTATTAATTTCATGTATAAAATGATAGTGTCTAAGATAACCGTAACCGCGTAGGAGTGAGATGTTGGCTAATGATACATCAAAAACACCAGCTGTGTGCTCAGTAGTAGTAAAATACCAACACATATTCAGAAATATTACAAAAGAGGTAGAAGACACCAGAGATAACATCATCATTATCCTCCTATATAAGTGAAGAAGACTTGAATACTCTGTAGAAATTTTTTTCTGGCACTCAATAAAATATAGTGGATTTACAAAAGGCCAAGACGGCAAGATCAGATGCCTGAGACAGCTGCTGTCTAAGGAATATCCCCCCAAAAATGGCTGGAGAAGAAGAAGGGGCTTAATGACATTGGCTACTCAGTATGATGATACAGAAACAAGAAAGGGGGAGCTATGTGAAATGACAAGAAGCTCAAAGAGAGTGACCAGGAAATACTCATTCAGCTGTCTCCTCTGGTAAAAAGCTGGGGATGTTAGATGAATCTCTCTGTCATAAGTTCAAAATAAATGAAAGGAAGTGACTTTTGAAACAACATGTAGTTTATCTCTGTGACTCCCTGCTACAGGATGCTAGGGGTTTACACAAGTTCAAAAAGAAACTTGGAAAAATTAGCTGATAAAAGTCAGTCCAAGTCAGTTAACTCAGATATGCCAGCTGCAAGAGTCCTGGAGAGAGTGATAGGAAAGAATCAAGCTTGACCCATTCTTACACATTCCTCTGGGCATCAGCTGCTGACCAAGATACTGGGCCAGGGCCATATCTTTGGTCTAATTTAGGTCAGCTGAACTTACCTTCTTAGGCTCTTGTGCTGACAAAATTGTAAAGCTGAAGGTAAGCTGAACTTACCTTCTTAGGCTCTTGTGCTGACAAAATTGTAAAGCTTCTATGAGGAGTAAAGCACTACTCCTCATACTCCACTACAACAAGACGAGGGTTTCAGATCTACCAGGGGCTTTTATCAAGTTCCACATTGTTCTCTGTTCTTATGTTCCACCTGAAATTGAAGTTGAAATTGTCTTAAATGGTGGATAAGCACAAGTTGCAATGATAACTCACTACAACTATAGACCTATGGTTAGGTAAGTACATAACTTTATAAGTCTAACTACAGACTATAACTTGCTTCCCTGGCATGTTAAATATTGTCATTGCATTTATTCCTTACACATCAGCACAGCACAGTATCTTAAAGAATTGGGTACAGAATATGAAGGAAGTAGAGCTAATAGTTGGAGGAAGGAGGATTTTACAGGGTTAAATAACTTCAGTAACACTGATGTCATTCTTTGCAGAATGTTTTCTAGGCTGTGTGCAAACCTATCTAATCTAATTATAGATTATAATTATGAAGCCTAGCATGCTGGAATACTAGCATCTGCCAAAATCAATAATGTCAAAAGGTGGACATAATTAAAAACAATATAACTGTAATCCTGCCAAGAATTGGCTCTGGCACACTGTACTAAACCACTCAGAACCAGAGCTGTTCCAGTGGGTTTATCAACATCCTAAACAAGCTATGCCCATTTTCCAAGTTTTTGTAATTACTACAATGAAGTAATGTTATTTTCCTCTTTTTTGCTCTTTCCTCTAAATAAAAAAAAGTGCTCAATTCCATTTAACCTTAAAGTGAAGAGTTTCCACATCTTATGAGTAATTTCTGTCTGTATTGTGACCACAAATCAAACTCTACCTCCTTGCTTTGCACCCCATTTCTACTACAAGTTTCAAAGTCTTCCATTTAGATTGTTTCAGCTTGAGCCAGAGACATGCTTGAAGTGGAAAAGGATGCTGTGAGCAGCAGAGGTATTTAGCAGTCTCCTCATATGTTTTATTTCCTTTTTCAGGTGCCCTTTATGCTGCCTTGTGTTAGTAGTGATGGCCCAGCCATAGCATATGTTATTACATCATGAGGGACACTTTTGCCTGGGCCAGGAAAATTTCCTTTTCTCTCTCTGATTTTCTACCTTCAGGAGGTGGGAGGGAAGCACATTCAAGCAGATTTCATCAATATTATAGCAAATGAAATTAACTTACCAGACAGAACAATCACAAATCTGCACAGGCCAAATGATGAGGTATCTTCTGAAGCTTTCCCACAGAGTTATCGGTGAAATGTGTAGTTATTTGCCCTTCTCTATAACCCGTCCTCACACACACATTGTGCAACGAATCTGAGGAATCAGACCGCTGTGTTAGGGTCCTTGTCAGGGAGAGGAGAATGGTTGCTCAGCTTTGCTTATTGAAGTTCTTCCCTGTTGATGCGGCTATCATGATTTCTAAGTAGCCTTCTGTCCACCTCCCCTTGCCCAGTTCCAGGAGAGCCATCCCAAGCAGCCCTCTCCACCTTCTTGGTCTCAGGAGCCTTACAAATGCAGAACAGAGTGGCTGGTGACTAACCAAAATGTTTGCAAGAGGGATCATACAGCTCGTGACTCCAACTGTTAGGCTGCATACCAAGCATCATTAAAGGTTACATTGCTATGGACTCTTTGGACTGTGACATAATCTGTTACCCATTGAGGCAAAGAAGCAGGCAGACAAGGCCTTGCAACAGCTTCCTCAGAAACCTTTTCCCAGCCTCTGCTCCAAGGCCAGTCCTACAGATCTGAAAAATACCAATGGCAGCCATGTCTCCATAAAGTGGAAAGCACTGCTTCTGCAGAAGAGGTTAACATCTTACAATAAGATCAGTGAGGCGGCAGGGAGAAGGTGAAATTTAAAACCTGTCAGAGCTTAGTGCAGTGTTAGTGTCCAACACTTTGTACCCCAGCCTGCAGATTTTGGAAGGATTTCAGTCTATACTGGTCCAAAGTTTGCTTACTGTATGTGAAAAAACTTCCGTGGATCCAGAGCAAAGAAGCAATTCATGTTTTAGCACAGCTGGAGCCAAAGGATTTTCCTCTCCAGCTCTCCCCAAGTCCTTTCCATCCCCACCAGGATCTATTTCCTTAGCTAGAGCATGCAACATGCCCAGTCATTCCTGCAGCAAGGCTTCTCTGTAGTGTGAAAACAACTTTGCTGTCTTTCTGGAGATGGAATAAGAGAGTGCTGGCATGCCCCACTGCAGAGTGCTTGCTGGTTTAGCCACGCTGCTCAGCCAGGGCTGACATTACTGAATTGCTCTCTTAGCCAAAAGCTGTGTTGGGATTTCAGATGCTCCAAGCCAAGGATCCATCTAGCAACAGCCAAAGAAGTGTGAAAGATAGTAATTTGCTCAGAGTCACCTCACACAATTAGACATATCTGTGAAATATCTGTTCTGTTCAAGGGAACTTGCATGCAGATGTGTGACAGGGATATCACTTCTCCATAACTTTCAAATTTAGTCTATCATAATGATGCTGTCTCTCTCTTTCCCTAGCAGGGAGCTGTCAACAGCTCTAACACTTGTCCCCCATTAATCCTCACTGTGACAGATCTTTTTACTCATTTTTCTGGTGAGGAAATAGGACTCCAAACAAAAGCTCTCAAAACTCTTCACCAGCACTAACCAAGTTTGCAAACTTAGTAAATACTGGTTATTTCAAGCCCAAATCAGTCTGATGGTCAAAGGCAGAAAAGATGGCAGAAAAGATTTGTCCATCCCATCTCTGAGCTTCTTTCTTTGTCTCTTGTCCAGGCTGAGATGCTGATAAGCTCCACAGAAAATGTAAGGATCCCACCCACTCTGCTGCAAATTCCATACAAGAACACAGAACAGAAGATAAACGCTATTCCTAGCCAGAGAAAAAGATTTTATCTGTAAGTCCATGAACAGTATGTTTTAGTGAACATCTAGTTCAACTTATTGTAAAAACCAGGCATTTCCATTCATTTTGTGGAGCTTGGCAATACATTGAAAAATTATCTTTTCTGATACTAATTTATTTCCAAAGCATGTAGCAATAATAAATCATAGAGAAACAAGAAAAAAAAATCAAAATACATAGTGGTACCTTTCCATGTACAAATCATCCACATGACCTCCTTGGTCTCAGTAGGCTAAAAAGTTTAATGAAAAAAAAGAAGACACTTAACAGACCACTTCCAGAAAACCCATTTTAGCATGAATTTCAAGGTATAATCTGTCTCTCCTGTGGCTATTGTAATTCACTTTTCTGACTTGATGTCTGGAAGCAGAATAAGCAAAGCAAAGGTATAAAGGAGTTACACTAAAGAAGATAACTGGGAAATATGCAGTAACATTCTCTGCATTAATAAAGCAATGAGACAAGGACTTGCATGCTCAAAAAAGTGAATATACAACAACTTTGCATGAAAATAAATTAAATCTAAATTAATAAACTTTATTCTGCATTGAATTAACAGATGTTCTACTGTATTCTGTAGCATTACACAGAACAGACATTTTCTAAATATTTACGAGGCTGAGTTTTTTAAAATTAGCCATCCAAATTACATTACTGCAGTTTGACTTCAAGGCTGTGGTCTGCAAAATTAAGCAATTGAAATAAGTGAGGAATAAAATCATTGATCAATGCTGAAGTAGTTTCGCTAATGCATTTTGCGTAATTTTGTCAGCTGGACTGGTTCTCAGTATAAATCAAAGGCAACTGAAGGCGGCTTGCTCCCCTCACAGAAAACAAGCGATTAAAGCCCCTCTGAAGGAAAAGCAAACCACTTATTACCCCGGCATGCCACCAGCGATGAGGTCCAGGGGGAAAATTTTTATTTCCCCTTTCAAAAGGTGCTTGCTTCCACTTTCCAGGTCAGAAAGGGCTGGTTTGGGTGCTGAAATTCAAAGACAGTACTGTGATTTTGTCAAAGGCAAATTTTACAGTGACACCCAATGTGATTGCTTGGGGCAAAAGGCCATAATGCTGGTGGAGAAGGAGGAATCTTGTAAGAAAGTAGTCTTGTTCCAGCTCTGAGGGGAAAGTGTGAGACCACAGGATTTCCCTAGAACTGCATAAGGTAATTCCTGTATAGTAACACTGAAACTGTTTGGATGGTGAGCTATCAGTTTCAGCTGCCTTTCTAAAAGAAATCTAACACAGTTTTTTTTTGTTCAAATAATCCCATGACAATACTACAGCAGATTGGAATGAATGAAATCGCCTAGAAATCAAGATCAGAAAAGATGTTAATGCCAATGATACATCAGAATCATTAGGCCTGATATACCTGTCTACCTCTACCTATTCGAGAGCAATGCTAATCAGCACACACAGGGACATGGGAGAAATCTGTCAGCAATGCCAGTGCATGTACAAACCTCCCAAGTTATTTCTGTTAGAGACTATGACTGACGTACCTTAAGTCTCTGCAGCCACAGTTTGAAAAACACAGACTGTCTACATGGAATGAAAAAGATGCAAATCTATAATGGCAGAGGAGGAGTTTTACTCAACCTTCCACCAGCCTGCACCTGCCTGCTGGCCAGGCCCTGGAGCTGTCTGCACTGTGACATTGGCTGCTGATAGCACCAAAGCTGCTGGGCAACTGCACAGACTCTCAAGTCAAAGGTCTGTTTTCTTCTGAAAGTCTAAAGTAGCCACATGTCAGTTGGCACAACATTGCCTAGAGCGGGCAAAGGAAGAAAACAAGGACAATTCCTTCTGCAATTTAGAAAACTTTGTTTACTTCAAAAGAAGTGCTGCCTTAAGTGGCCTCATAATCACAAAGAAATACAGCAGATGGCCCCACAGTTCAAAAGCTGTGCTATGGCCAACATAGTGTCCTTCCCTCTAGCAGGCATGTATTGGCTGTTTACCACCAAGCCACAAGAAGAGATCAAATAGACAGTGGAGAGAGATGACCGTGGAGATGACTGTTTGGTGTTTGATCAGTTTTGGGAATGCTAAGTCTCATCCCAGTAGCTCACAGTAGGAGAAGCTGTAAAATAAACATGCCCTGGGGCTGAAGCAGAATTTCCACTGCCTCTCACAGAAAGAATCTAAGTCAGTGTCTGATGCCTTGCAGATTTTGCAGTGTGTCATGTTGAGTTTCACATGTAATAGTACTGGACAGCACCACCAGATCATGGTGCAAAACATGAGACATATCTTTAATTTTGCAGGTGTCAGTCCTGACAGTTCTGATTTTTTTTTTTGCAAAGATGAAAAGGCTTTCCAGGAGATCTGAGGCTTTAAGAGAAAAACCTGGGATGTCCATATACCATCTCTGTGTTGTAGCTTCTGAAATAAGAAAAGTGTTCCCAAAGGCACTGCCCGAAGGAATCTTCTGAATTATCTATACTGCGGTAGAGGTTCTGAAAGGCAAGAAGTGGAAGAAAACAGTGAGTTTGTCTTTCTGCCACGACATACCTTTTGCTAAAGCTTGGACTGAAGTTACAGCCCCAGAGACTTCTGGTTCAGAGTTCCTGTAGTGACACATAAAGATAACTCGCAGCCTTGGCAATTAGGGCATACCTTCCATCCCACTACCCCATCAGATTTTCTGTCCATTTGTGAACTTGCTTTTGCAGGGGCTGCACAGCAGACTTGGCTTCTTATAGCTTTCAAACAGTGCCACTTCCTGGCTTAATTGAACCACTGCACCTCTTCAACTACTGATCTGTAAGAAAAGCTGGGATGTGGACTAGACATCTTGTCAGCCAGGAATCAGTCCTGGAATGCAGCTAGCACTACTGTATTGGGATAAAGTCCGAGGTCTGAAAGTGAGGGTGCTTGAACCAGGAAAAAGTCTGACATTCTAATTTCAAAATGCATTCATATCCTGAGGAAAGTTTCAGTGACTGTTTTTGCAGCACCTCAACCAGTCCCAAATCCTCCATTTACTCTTCCTAACTAAATCTGCTTAATAGCTACCAAGCATGCTTCAAATGATCCCTGACAGTTAGGAGAATCTCTACTCATTACAAAGCTAATGCATTACTAGATTTGCCTCCTGAATGTTACGCCCTTCTCTTATCTTCAAATCTCTTCAAATATTCCTCTGGAAAGTTAAATAAAATTCACAACTACAGAATACCCAGGAACTGCTGCTGGCTTCCCATAGCTGAGTGCATTGCAGACATTTAAATTGAATCTTTCCTAGGGCTAGCAGTTAATTTACTTCAGATATTAGCTGTGTGTTGTAGTTTAGCCTCAGTCGGGGCCACACTATGCAGTCTCTCTCTCACTCCTCCCACCCTCTGAGAGAATAGGGAGAGAGAATATAAGGGAAAAGGCTCGAGGTTTGAGATAAGAACAAGGAGAAATCCTTACAGTTACCGTTACGGGAAAAACAGACTCGACTTAGGGAAAACTAGTCATTATTACTAAAAACAGCAGGATAATGAGACAGAGAACAAGATAACCTCCCACCCCTCCCTTTTCCCAGGCTTAACATTATCTCTACCACCTTCCCCCTCCCCGAGTGGCATGGGGTGAAGAGGGAATGGGGGTTACAGTTAGTACATCACACTTTGTTTCACGCCGCTGCTTCGTCATCAGGGGAAGAACTCCTCACATTCCTCCCCTGCTCCAGCATGGGGTCCCACCCATGTGCAACAGTCCTTCGTGAAACTGCTCCAGTGTGGGTCATTTCTTCCACAGGGTGCAGTCCCTCCAGAATGGCTGCCCCCACAGGCCCTCCACAGGCCACAGCCTCCTTCAGGCATCCACCTGCACTGATGTGGGGTCCTCCACAGGCTGCAGGTGGATCTCTGCTCCTCTGTGGACCTCCATGGGCTGCAGGGGGAAAGCCTGCTTCACCATGGTCTTCACCACAGGCTGCAATGGAATCTTGGCCAAGAGCCACATTACTCCTCCCCACTCCTTCTTCCCTGACCTTGGCATCTGCAGCCGTTCCTCTCAAAAGAAATTCTTCACAACAGGTAGGCAGACGCCTCTCAGGATCTCTTCACATCTCATCTCCTCTCCACTTCTTGCAGTCAGGCCGGGCCGAGTTGGGCCCAGATGGCCTCCCACTGGGAGGCCAGAGGGTAAGGCCTGCAAGGCCCACAAGGTTCGCGCCTCCCCCTCTCTCCCCCTGCTCAGCTTCTTCACATTTTCTCTTCTTTTTTTTTTTTTTTTCTGTTTTTTCCTTCTTAAATATGTTATCACAGAGGTGTTATCACAGGACATTCTTCTACCAATTGGCTCAGCCTTGGCCAGCAGCGGGTCTGCCCTAGGCCTAGCCGAGTCCACTGAACAAAGGGAGCAACTTCTAGCAGTTTGTTACAGAAGCCATAAACAAAACGAGAACACAATGAAATCTCACTGAATCCTGCAGTCCTCCACTGTCTTTCTAAGGCACGCAATAGTCAGCTGCAGGGTTAAAAAATAAATATTTGAATGTGAATGGACATCATGATTACTTAATCCCTTGCATGCATTGCTTCTTAGGGTACTACATATCTCTGTCTTTCTCCAAATATAAGATAGATTGTGGTAATGAAACTGCAGTGGGTGGGTAGTAAAAACACCTACCTGCAGAGGTTTTTAGAAGTGGTTTATGTGACTGTCATGCAGCTTTCTCAAGTACTGTTTGTAACCAGCCCAGCCATCTGAGGTACCCTTGAAATACTTCATTTTGTCAGCATGTAGCATTCTGCATACACTGCTGGTTTCCTCAAGCACAAAGCAGTTAAGACATCCTCCTGCAAAAAGTGCATATTTTTCAGCTTTAGGTTGTGTTCCAGAAAGCCCATGAAAGCCTGGAAGGAGCTCCAAAATGTCCCAGAGCCCCAGGACTAACTTGACTCAGACCCACAGTCAGTTTCTGTTGTGGAGTTGGAAAAGCTCAACTTCACTTAACTACCTCCAAGCTTACTGCTAAGCAGGAGATCATGAGAACTCTGCTTGTTCTGTCCTCAGCCCCATTTGTACAGGTCAATCAGTGAGTCAAGTCCATAGAAGTACCTCCATGCCCACAGGCTGCACAAAATGAGCATGGCTGGATGAGGGAAGTTTTACAAAATGGTAAGAGTAATGCAAGGCTGACCAGGCTGAAGGGAAGACATCAAACATCAAATTTAACTGAGCTCAGCTGTTGCTGCACTCCCTGAAATAGGATGTGTTCCACTGAACCCACAATTAGCTCAAGAAAATAGGCTTTTAAGAGTATTAGTAGGGACAGTCCCAAAATGGAAACCAGGAGGAGGTATAGCATAAAAACAGCCATTAGTCTGAGTGTTCTGTAAATGACAACCTTCTCTCCTGCCACACAACACAAACAATCTACCCCTGATTGTGACCCCACTTCTAGGCTGTCTAAAAAGCCTGCTGCTTTGAAAAGCCGTCAGGTAGCTGCCGCACTGCTGTTAGTGCACTCAAAGCCTGTGGGCAGCTCAGCATGTACTTACTTTGCCAACAGTAACCCATTATTCCTGCCCTAGAGAAACAGATTCCATCCACAGCAAAGTGGAACACATGAGGAAAGGAATCTGTGCAAAGCATTTATCAAACCTCAGGATGATAATCTATAGAGGCTTTCCAGAAAGTATTGCTCTTCCTGCAGAGGTGAGCACCACCATCACATTATAGAGAATTAAGCCAGCACAGTATATGATGCTGGTGCACTATATATCTTGTCATCACCACAGGAGCATTCAAGTTTTTTCCCAAGAAGTAAAGCAGAGTCATAGAATAATAGAACCATAGAATGATTAGAGTTGGAAGCGACCTTTAAAGATCATCTAGTCCAAACCTCCTGCAAGAAACAGGGACACCTTCCACTCGATCAGGTTGCTTAGAGCCCCATCAACCTGGCCTTAAGTGTTTCTAGGGATGGGACATCAACCACTTCTGTAAGCAACCTGTTACAGTGCCTTGTCACCCTCACAGTAAATAATTTCTTCCTTATCTCTAACCTAAATCTACCATCTTTCACCTTAAAGCCGTTGGCCCTCATCCTGTTACTACATGACCTTGTCAAAAGTCTCTCCCCAGTTTTCTTCTAAGTTCCCTTGAGGTACTGGAAGGCCACTACAAGGCCCAGAGCCTCCTCTTCTCCAGGCTGAAGAGGCCCAACTCTCTCAGCCTGCCATCATAGAAGAGGTGCTGTAGTCCTCTCATCATCTTTGTGGCCTTCCTCTGGACTCACTCAAGCAGGTCCACATCCTTAAGTTGGGGGCTCCAGAGGTGGACGCAGTACTCCAGATGGGGTCTCACGAGAGCAGAGTAGAGGGGTAGAATTGCCTCCCTCAACCTGCTGTCCATGCTTCTTTTGATACAGCCCAGGATGCAGTTGGTTTTACAGGCTGCAAGTGTGCAATTGGCTCATGTTGAGCTAGCACTCCACATCCAGCACTCCAAGTCCTTCTCCTCAGCGCTGCTTTCAATCCATTCTCCGCCCGGCCTGTACATGGCCTGGGATTGCCATGACCCAGGTGCAGGACCTTGCACTTGGCCTGGTTGAACTTCATGACGAGTCATTGGGAGCAGCTCTCTGTATCAGGTGCCTGAGGGGGTTTGCTGCCTAAGGGGTATGAGAGATACTGTGGGATGCAGTGGAATAGCAGTTCCGAGTTGCACAAGACTTACAGGAAGTTTAAGGGAGGAAACAAAGGCAGGAGAAGGGAGGGGCTTAGGTGATTTGAGGAGGAAAAAACACGGCACAAAAAAAGGTTTAAGAGGATTAAAAGGGACAGTTTTGCGTAAACAGGTGGCTGGTCAGTACACGTCTAACAGTGCCCTGCGCCTGATTAGTGCTTGTCTTAATTTCCAGTGAATTTTTCTAGCTCATTCCTAGGTCTTCTAGTGAGGTGGGGGCTACAGTGGTACCGTCTGTAAGAAACTCTCACAGAAGAGTAAGAGTTTCCCCTTTGTCCAGGGGACTCGGCCAGGCCTAGGGCAGACCCACTGCTGGCCAGAGCTGAGCCAATTGGTAGCAGAATGTTCCCTGATAACGCCTCTGCGATAACGTATTTAAGATGGGGAAAAACAGAAAAAAAAAAAAAAAAGAAGAAAAAGAACACGTTAAGCAGCGGCAGAGAGGGAGAGGTGCAAACCTTGTGGGCCTTGCCGGCCTCACCCTCTGGCCTGCCACTAGGCGTTCGTCTGGGCCTGACTCAGCCCAGCCCGGCTGCAAGAAGTGGAGAGGAGATGTGAAGAGATCCTGAGAGGCGTCTGCCTGCCTGTTGTGAAGAATTTCTTGTGAGAGGAACGGCTGCAGATGCCGTTTGTCCGTTTGTCCGGTCAGTGAAGAAGGAGGGGGAGGAGTAATGTGGCTCTTGGCTAAGATTCCCCTGCAGCCTGTGGTGATGACCATGGTGAAGCAGGCTGTCCACCTGCAGCCTGTGGAGGACCCTTTGCTGGGGCAGGTGAATGCCTGAAGGAGACTGTGGCCCATGGAGGGCCTGTGGGAGCAGCCATTCTGGAGGGACTGCACCCTGTGGAAGAAATGACCCACATTGGAGCAGTTTCACGAAGGACTGTTGCGCATGGGTGGGTCCCCACGCTGGAGCAGGGGAGGAATGTGAGGAGTTCTTCCCCCAACGAAGCAGCAGTGTGATGTACTGACCGTAACCCCCATTCCCTTTTCCCCCCTGTGCCACTCGGGGAGGGGGAAGGTGGTAGAGATAATGTTAAGCCTGAGAAGAAGGAGGGGTGGGAGGTTATCTTGTTCTCTGTCTCATTATCCTGCTATTTTTAGTGATAAATGAATAGTTTTCCCCAGGTTGAGCCTGTTTTGCCTGTAATGGTAACTTTAAGGATCTCTCCCTGTTCTTATCTCAAACCTTGAGCTTTTTTTTTTCTTATATTCTCTCTCCCTATTCTCTCAGAGGGTGGGAGGAGTGAGAGAGAGACTGGGTAGTATGGTCCCGATCAGGGCTAAACTATGACACTAGGTGAGGGGCGTTCTGTGCTGTCTCCAAGTGCGTCTGGGGGGGCCTGGTTGCCAGCAACTGCAAGTCAGACCACGGCTCAGAGGGCCTGGGCCACCAGCAGCTGCCACAAGTGTGGCTGTGTGAGTGAGTGTGCAAGCACTAGCGAAGGTCAAGCCAGACCAGATAGTGAACAGGTGAAGTGATCTAGGAACAAGAGGTTGAGTCTGCAAGGGGCTAGCTCTGGGTGTGAGACTCCTTGTGTGTCTCTAGGAGAAAGAGCACAGGGGAGCATCGGTGGGACGAGGGGAGTCCTGTGTGTGTCTGGTGGTCTCTGCCAACAACTGTATTAGAGCTGTGGCCTTGAAGGCATGTATGCCCAAGTGACAGCCCATCTACCTTGAGGCGTTATACACTGATAAACCTTTGGGCCATTGAGGAAAGATCTGGGTTTGAGTTATGCCCAGATTCCTCCCCGGCAGCCTTACTTCCGCCCAACTGTTTAATTTGGGTATACGTACAATACCAGACCAATGTCCATAGAATGATCTTTAAGAATAAGACATAAGCGAAAAATACCCAGTGGGCTCCAACAGGTAAAGAAGCAAACCAAACAAACATCAGGACTACCAGCACACGTACGCTTTATTAAGCATCTAAATATTGCTAATTGTCGCTATATTAGATCTAGCAGATCTAACCTTATTAAAATATTAATTAATAAAAGCTTTTATAAATTTAATAGTAACAAGAACAATGATAATACAGATAACAGTCATGACTGCAATTGAGGTGACTGGCAGTGTCACATGGACAGGTGTCTCTGGTCAGGAGGATGTCACTGCAATAGTGAGATCCTCAACTAGTTCTGTCGTAAAATCAGCTTTTATAAGTTTGCTTTACCTACATGCAAGTACTAACAGCTCTGATCCAAAAGCGCACCAGAAACCACAGGCAAAGCACTCTCTTCTGGTTTTCAGAGCTAAGTGCCTACTGTGGCAAAGTGCTTGTAGTTTTGTGTCAGTGGTGTTTGCTGCAGCACACCACTGGGTCCAGGGCTGCTAAGAGAGGAAAAACTCTGTCACTGGTGCCAGAACAGCTCCACTACAGGAGTGACACTCTAATAAACACGCATGTGCTGAGACTGCAACATCAAACAGACCATGCATCAAGGTAAGTGACCAAGGAAAGATGAAGAAAGATGATGAGGCCCCCTCATATTCAGCAAGAAGAGCTCCCTCACCACAGAGACAAAGCTAGTCAACCCATCAAAGCCAAGGAAGCAAAGGATGACGCCAAAGGCAAGTTGAAAGCACAATTTGCTAAGGAGGACCCCCAGTTATCAGAACCATGATGCTGAGATGGCAGTCAGCTACGGAAAATGCTGAACAAGGGAGCCATGTAGTATTGCAGAACTGTGAACTTCACAGCTGCCCATCACAGAACCCAAACTCCCCTGCTAGCAAATCTTTTCATCCGTTTGCCCTCCAGTCATTCTGACTAAAAACAGCAAAGACTTTGTGAACCAGAGTAGAACTATGTAAACCTTGTCTGAACACGAGGATCTTCCAATCCTGAAAGACCTTGAAAACAGCAATGGTGAAGCAGTCACTGCTATATCAAAATGCATGCAGACTTGGGACTGCTTGTTTTCTAGGGACTGTTTCTCCTGAATGAGAAGCTAGTTGTCTCTCGAGTCAGGACACAAAAGATCTGTTGAGGTGGCAATAGTAGGGGTCCAGAAACAGCTACTCAGTATCTTTGTTTCAAACCAGCGTTATGACGATTTTCAAGTAATGTCCACTGCTGCAATAAAATCCAGAGACAGCCTCAAAGCTGACCAGAGGAAACAGTTGAAATCAGATGTTGCAGCCGTATACTGTATAGGCTGAAATGAAGCAGAGAAAGGAATCTTTTCCAGAGGATGTGAAACACTACCATTCTACCTGACATCCAGGTTCACCACTGTACTATCAGTCTCTTTCCAGGCACTCTCAGAAATCAGCAAAACACATTTAAAACAATAATCCACATAATGCTGTCACAATCCGTTGCAGCTGGTTAGAAAGGCATTGCTTAAGTGGGAAAATAAAAGCATTTAGAGAATATATTGTATTATAAAACACATCAAAGCAGAAACTTTGCTGTGCAGCCTACTGACAGCTAGCAGAACAGACTAGAAGCAGAGACACTATTTGCTACGCCAGCAGTCAGCATTTTCCACAACAGCAATGGAGACATTCCTATGGTGCAGCCTTAAAGCATCTAGAATCAAAGGCTCTATATTCTCTTGAATGAAGGATTCACGATTCAGGCAAGGGACACTGAGCTTTGCATCAAACAAGAAAATAAATAGCCTTAAAGACTCTAATGAAAATGAAGCTGCCCTTCCCTTGGGTGTGCAAAGGAACAATTACATGCTACAGGCAGAAAAACAAAAGGCAAGGCTGTAAGGGCAGCATCCTCTCATGGAAACCACCCAGTCACTCTTCCTATTGATGCCAGTTGCTTGGATTTTTGTTCTGTTCCTATTTTCACAGATATGGTGTGGTTTTGGATACATCCATGTACAATCATTACACAGAACATACAAAGTACAGACATGTCTAATTCAAACTCATCAAAACAACATCACTAAATAGTGATAGTACAAGTCCACAAATATTGTCCTGTGAAAGATGAGACATGTTTGGACAGATGTGGCCTACATCTTACTGTTGGTAGGGGAGTATCTGAGAGTACAATTGTAAACCTTTTTTGTCTACTAAGGTCAGGCCACTGCTTGAATTCTTCACAGAAAAGCTAATCAAAAGGAAGCTTGGGGGAAAAAAAAAAAAAAAAGGCAAAAGCTAAACGAGGTCCCTGTTAGAAGTAAAAGAAATGCAGGGACTTTTTACATAAAAGTACATAGAGAGTTGCATTGCATTATGCCTCTAGTTAGACACTTACTTAGATCCAGTACTGGATTAAGCTTAACTGAGTTGAGATCAATTTAATCCTGAGTGACTATGTCTATACCAGGGTTTAAACAGCTGAAATAATCTATTTTAAGTTCACATATTCAATTAATTTGGATTATTTTTTCTGACTGCTCCAATCTACAGAAAACCCCAAGGAAGTTACCACATAAAAAGAGATATTCTACTTTTAAGTACTGATTTTTATAGCAGAATATTCAATCAATGGAATAAGAAAATATTACTTACAAAGAAAGTAAGTTAGAGATTGTTCACATTGAATTACCTCTGGGGAAAAAAAATGCACTTGGCTGCTATTAGCTGCAGGGCAGGTTTATGCTTTCAGGGCAAGCTAATACTACTATTTGCAGCATTTCTTGTTGTGAGGCTTGGGAATTTCAGTCAAGCTGGAATGTTTTTACTCTTATTTGTTAGATTAGCACCACGTTCAGGTAACAAAGTGTCCCGGTTTCGGCAGGGATGGAGTTAATTTTCGTCTCAGTAGCCGGGTGTCTTGGATTTCGTGGGAAGAATGTTGATAAAAACACTCTGATGATATGAGTTGTTGTTAATGAGACCAAAGACACTGTCTGGCTTTCCAAGTCTTCTTAAAGTCTCGTTAATGTGCAGACGTGGGAAGCTGGACGAAAGACAGACAGAATAACTGATCCAAACTGGCCAAAGAGAGTATTCCATGCCATAAACGTCATGCTCAGTATGTAAGTGGGGGTTGCCCATGGGAGGGAGCATTCCATTCTATTCTGGCACCCATTTGGGCACCCTTGGCATCCTTTTCTTCTCTTTTGCTTGCTGGCATCGTTCCCTCTACCTTGCTAGCTTGCTCTCCCCTCCTTTGCTTGCTGCTCGGTGTCGTTTCCATGATTGCTGCTTGGGACGCATCGGTCATTTGGACATTGGGTGGTGAGAAATCGTACATTGTTCATTTTGTATATTTTGTATACATTAATATCCCTATATTCTCTTATTTTTGTAGTTTTTAGTATTTTAGTAAACTTTTTTTATCTCAACCCACGAGTTTTCCTTTCTTCCCAATTTCTCTCCCCATCCCGCTGGGTAGGGGGAGTGTGAGTGAGAAACTGTTTGGCAATCCAGGCTAAACCACCACACAAAGGGAGTTAGTTCGGTTCCATCATGTATTTCTGTTGTTTAGGTTTTCCACAATGTTTTGCAGCCTAGCTTTAAATGACTCATTTAAAACTAACACAAAGTAATGGTAACAAAAGCGAAAATATCGAAAAAGTTATTTCTGTCCAAATCAAAGCCAGAGAACAGCCTGAATTTTTACAAGTATATTTTACACGGGACAATACAAAACATTGACTTACAAAACAATTTTTGCCACAACCATTTTAAAGGTCACATTCAATACAGATGCTGATGGTGGTGCTTTAATCATTCCTGAAGTGAGGTATATGTTTAAGTCACTCTTCCTGCAAACCTGAGCAATTTCTTCATGGTATACGTGCCAATTAAGAGACCACAAGTTGCACAGAGCACTAAGCGGCTATATACTTCTTCTTGCATAGGAGAATAAAGCTTCTGTCATCTCTTATGTACTCCAGCTTTTACAGAAGTCAGAATGTCTGTAATCACACTCCCATAAAACAGAACCCCTCCGTTCAAGCACATCTTCTGTAGATTCCTGTAACAGTTGCTGAAAATGCAAGGAGGAAAGAAGCAGGCTGAGCCAGGCTCATCACTGGTTAGATCACAGACGGATGGAAGCAACTAGTAGTACAAAGATTCAAGGAAGTTTCAGAACCACTGAGAGCATGGAAGACTTACAAAATGTAATGCTTCCTCTATTGGTGCTTATATTTATTCACTTTTAAGTGACTATACACAGGCAAAGGGACCTTTTTGCAATAAATCTCTCATGCTGGTATTTAAATGAAGCTAAGTGGCAAATGCCTGTTTTCCTTGGGACAGTTATACATCGGTACTATCAGTGCAAGTAAGAAATACGTGTATGAATAAAGCCCTGACTTCAAACCAGCCCACAGTCGTTGTCAGTTCCTAGCAAGCCAACAGCAGAAATAAAAGCCCTTCTTGCCCTCTCAGTGTGTATAGAACAGTTCACAAGCTATAAATACTGCAAGAAATTCAACTACTGTAGCACCTGCTTTGCAGCTTTACTATGCTATCCCAACTAGGCATTTCAATTAATTCTACCTAAAAACTCCCCCATACCTTTGATCTGTTGAGGTATTAAGATAAATCTTAACGATCTTGAAGGAAAAAAAAGCTCTTGAAATCACAAAGGGGGCAAGCACCAGTGTTTGTCAAATACCACAATAGAACAAGTTTTTCAAAGGCAAAACATATTCAGTTCATTAATCAAAGCTTCCTTTAAGCGAGATGAAATCTTTTATCCCTCTAGCAGCTCAAAGTAGAATAAAATACAATCAGAATGTGTGTGGATATGCTTTTCAATCTGGCATGCATCTAAGTCAATGTCTGTGTTCCAAAACGCTGCAGTTGGCCTCTGCATCAACATCACCAGGTAAAGGGTAAGACTGAAAGTAACACATACAAGTTGGGTAAGTGCCTTTCTATCCACAGATACACAAAGACATCAGGGCAACTCTGGCTTTACTCTTTGCAGCTGAAGCCATTTCGTTTCCTAACTGGCAGTTACTTACACACACATGTGATAGACATATTGTCATTCTGTGCAGGGGAGTCATGCTTTGGACCCTGCTTGTATTTTGACTAAAAAAGGTTGATTATGACAATGCAATGCCACACTACCATTGTTTCAGTCATGCTGTATTTGTTCCATGCTACTGTATCATGACAGCTAGTTCCTTATGTTCTTGGGGAAAAATGGGACAATAACTTCCAGCCTGACAGTATTTCAGTTAGTTTCTCTGCTTTTATTAACAAGCATATAATATTAGTTGGCAAAACACTGGATACAAGCTTCACTATCATAAAATCAAAACATTAAGCAATAATCCCAAAAGGCTTATTCAGACAAAATTAGCCACCAATAGTACAAAAATTACACAGCAACACAAAGCATAAAAATTTGTAAACTTTCAAATGAAGCTACGCCAAAAATATGGTTTTACACTGTGACAGTTCCAAAATCTTTATTTTGCCACATATAAGGATCAAGGCTTAGTGGTTGCACTGGCTTATTGTCCCTTAACTGTAAAATAATCTTGTTGCAGAAGGAAAGAAGAAACTCTCCTTTTGTCCAGGTAGGTCACTTGAATTCAAGATTTCATTAAACCAATGCTGTGAGTTTAAAAAAAAACCAAAACCCTCAAAAAACCTAGAACATCAGCATTCAAAAATCAGGGCTACTTCACCAACACCTACCTATTTGCATGAATAATCCCACTGGTTTCTGTGGGACCATCCAGGTTATTAGCAAAGTTATCAATATAAGTGTTCATAGTATTGGACATTTAGTTGCTACCTGACCACTAGGTCATTGTGGCTTTGCTAGATTTCCAAGAAGCCCTAACAATGACCACACATGAATCAAACAGCAGGACCAGAGCTTAAATTTGTATATAAATAAACCATAACTCCACAGTAAAATATTCCTGTTGACTTGCTATAAGATGCAAATTTCTAGAAAGTATCTGTACAGTTTTGATTAAAGTAGAGACTGAAGCATTGTTTCATGTTCCTTAATGTTGTTCCCTCTGCAACTTTTTACTTCAACAACAGATCTCAAGACCTAGTTACAGTTAATTATATCTTATGTAGAGATTCTAGTATATGGGAAAATCTTTTGCCCTGTTAACAACTTTAGGCAGACTAACTGAAGTGTAGGTTGCATTAACATTTCTAGTGAAATATCCAAACTGAAGTGATTACCTGAGGAAATACAGAAACTTGATTTTTCTGTACAGTCAAGCCTTCTGTACAAAATGCATTTTAAGTACTTAGTAAGATTATTTAGCTCAATAGTAAGATGCATAATGCTGTAAGATAGGCTAGTTGTATGGTTATATTTTAAAAACTCAATGAATTTCCTAGGATTAATTATGTTATTTATAAAGACAATAAGCTTTCAAAAGCTCATAGCCTACTGGAAAAAAAAAAAAAAGCACCATCATAGTTGTAGTCTGATATTTTTAATGGTCCCATATCCCCAGAGGTGAAAGTGTTGTGTATACTATTGCACAACTAATAAACATAAATATTCCTAGGTTTGATGGTACACAAATATACCAGACATAACAATGGCACAAAACATTTTCAGATAGGCTGTAAGTCTTGCTGATTGCTTCCACAATTCACATTAAGGTTTCTTGCAAGATCATTTATTTTAAAATATTGCTGACAGATAGTTCTTGTACTTACACAAATTTAAGTCCCACACTTCACTCTTAAAATAAAAAAGGAGCAAATAAAAAAGCACACCCCCCCAAATAATAGCCCCAAATAAAAAACTCCATTTGAAGAAGTGAGATAAGCCATCTACATTCCTTTTAAATTTAACGGTAAGTAGATGCTACATTTACAATTTAAACATATACTTAATAAATGCATGTTTCAAACCTATTGCACAAAAGCATAAGTAATGCTCTTTATCCATACAAAACAAAAACATACAAATAAAAGCTACTCAAACTCAATGTAAAAGGAAGAAGCTTGTACAAACATCTTACAATTCCATTTTATATGCCCGTAAATAAAGCTGGACCACTGAAACCAAAAATACTTGAATGATAAAATAAGATAGAAGGCTTAAAGTAGAATAAATAATTTTATAAAGTTAAAATTTAAAACCCCAAATCTTATTTAAATTCAATACTACATATTCTATCTGAATTCTCTGTTTTTAATGCAACCTTATTTAATGAGACTCTGAGCCTAGATGATTCATCAGTCTCAATGCTGCTGAGGATAATGCTGAGGATACTTCTTTACTGCAATTATTTACCAGCCTAAGCAATTGTGAAAACTACTTCACAGTAATGACATCTTGACAAAAGCCAAAATAAACTAACATGATCTTACTAGGACTAAGAGATATCTATGCTAAGCTCAACTTTATTTCAACTTTGAACAATGTCAAGGTTATGTTACCCAATATAATCTTGATATAAATTAACTGTCTCTTAAGTTTCACAGAAGTGAAACAAGGCTCTGACCCAAAGGAGACCTCCCTTCTGACCTCAATTCAATTGCATTGCAGTCTTTTAGTAAGGCTAACAAAAATAAGCATGATGGTCCAGACACAGCTACATCCCTCCTAAGGGAAAGATTTTATGTAGCAAGATGTTGTGACATGTGATTTAGAAAAAAAATAACTGGGTGGTTTTGTATTTGGTTCGGTTTTGGGGATTTTTTTTTCCTTTCCACTGGTGAGGTTTTATCAGATTAAACACATTGCAAAAGCAGTTACACACAATTGTAAGCAAAAAACCAGCTGCAGGTATTAATATTGGCTTGAATTTATGTATCCATATAGGTATAAACAGAGTTTTCAACATATTGATAGCACCATAACAAATTCAAGTTATTCTAAAAATGGTTATAAACTTATATTTATATGTTCTGTAGATTGTTACTGCAAGAGATAGATTCGAAAAGCTTCTGAATTTGCCTGTTTGTAACTAATTTCTCAATTGCAGAAGTACACAGGAAAGTACTAAAATCTCAATGTACTTTAACAGCACTGCATCAATATCTAGTCATACAAAAAGATTCTGCAGTACACACATTCTGAGGTAGACAGATCTCACATATATATGTATTTGTTTTTATGTATGTATATAACCATGTTAAGGTGGTTAACCAGAATGCTGTCTGGCGGCTTTAATTTTATGTCTACATCATGTACAGTCAGTGTCGGTATACTCAGGGTGCACTGAGAGTGGACGCTTACAGCCCTGTTCATACTCTCAGTGCCTCACTGGCTACTTACACCAGGACAGTAAGAGCCACATAGACAGCTCCAGAAAGGCCCCCAGTATGTCAGTTTGTGTACACATCCATACCATCTGCATTCACTATTTCATGAAAAAACTATAAAAATGGTAGACCCACAATCTAATTTGTTCTCTTCTTCCACTTCAAGTAATGTTAAAGACAGAAAAAAAGCTAAACTATATATAGTTTATATATAGTTCACAAACATTAAGACAAAACTAGAGCCAAGTTTGATTCCATTGCTCATATGCATGCACACACACTCTCCCCACACAAACTGAGCCACCCAGCCTGAAAATGGAGTTCTGCCTAACCAAAACATTCAAATGCAGCATCCTATACTCTAATCTGCAAGGACAGCAGCACTTTTTGGCCTTTGTGTGGCTTTCCTTTCCATCTCCACAGTTCAGTAGGCTCTCTTTTCATTCTCATTCACATCTGTGACTGTAATTAAAAATGAGGAACCCTGTTTTCAAAGGTAAACACAAGTTGGACTATCCCTTCTGCAGCCAGCAGAGCTGAGAAAGGAAGTCTGAAGACTCCAAAGAAGGAAATTATGGGACACATACTGAAGAATGTGGTGCTTTGAAAACTCAAGAAGAGAAAGATTTAAAATGCTTGGACAAACTTCTTGCAGTATTGGCTTCCTGTTACCGAGTAACAAGTAATACTTTCTAGCAGAAGAGGGGAAGGAGCACCGCTAGAGGAAGCAGGGAAGTTACAGGTAAACTTTTTTTTTCTTATCCAAAGCTAATTTATCAAAAAATAACAGGGTTTAATAATAGGAATAGTAACTAGCATGTTCAGCTGACTGGAAAACTCTTCCAAAAATTAGAAGGTTAACTATTTCCAGCTGCCAATAATACGGCATAGCCTGTTTTCAGTGACTTGACACCTTGCCAGACAAGTATTCTCACAATCGTTCTATATATGCTGTACTGCATACACCTTGCAGAAATCACTTTCAACTACTGTTTTTAAAAAGCGAGCTATTTCAAAAAGCCTTACAAACAGTGCAGTGAACATTGCTAAGTGCTACTGAGGGTGCATTCTATAACATCTATAGTTATATGTGCGTATAGATGTATGCACACATATATACATGCATGTGTATTACCTTGCATCCATTAAGGCTGGTGCAAGCAAAATTATCAGTTAAGGCCAGAAGGTGCTAAAGTAACCTTGTCTGACACCCTCCCCACCCCACTCCAAGACAGCTAGAAACTGTGCTAAAGAAAATACTATGGTTTAATAGGAAAACAGGTAAAGGAAATATAAAGCTGCTCATAATGATCAGAGGAATTTTTAATCAGGGAAGTGAAAACTGTAAAATATCACCCAAAGTTGCCCAAGACCCAGTGTTTCAATAGCTAGTGAGAGCAAATTCTCTCTAAATTAAAGACTGATTTCTGCAAGCCACAACTACATAAGAAATGTTTATTTTTTTAAAAGTTCACAAATCTAGCACTTTTAAGTATTTGTCATTATGTGGTGCAATTTATGCCACAGCAAAATATCAGGGCACATTAAAATAAACTGAAATTGTTTATATTAATCTTACCAAATCAACATGCATAGGGGAGTATCAAAACTTTACTAAAACACAAAGTGAGGGAGAGCAACAACTGGGCAAAAATAACAAAATTCATTGGTTTCCCAAATTTTCAGAAGTTTTCAGAGCAGCATAATAAATTATCACCAGTCACTATATCATTAGGTATGTTCAATGCTCTACAGAACAACTTCAATAAAGCCAATGCAATCGGGCATACTATATATGACAATAACACTTTGCAAAAATATAGTTTTTAAAGATTCAGAATGTGAAAAGTAACTCAATGCAACTTGGTGTGAAAAGCCACATTTTAAAATCACTCCACAACATTCTATCTTATTTCTGTGTAACTGTAAGAGATAAATCAGGCTGAGCTACATGTAACTGTGAAGTGTTTTCAGTATCCATAAACTTCGTGCTGGTAGTGTCTTGTTGAATTGCAACTTCTTTCTTCTGTACGAAAAAAAAGTATAAATATTTTCTGTCCAGAAATCTAGGTAATTCATCCCTAGAAGAAATATTCAGAAGGACAGTCCACTATGAAAGCACTACAGTCTTCCAAAATTATTCGGCTGATTTGTGTCATGTGATTAGTGATGCACTAAGAAGGTGCCAGCTGATAGTCTCTGCAAAAAACTCTGTCCAGAAGGACAATAAAGTTCTCTTACAGCAAGTCCATTTTGGGTCTGTAATGTAGCAGTAGAGGTGCCTTCTGCAAGACAGAAATATGAGGTAAGTTAAGAAACAAAACCAGAACTAATTGTTCAGGAGGCAAAAGTTTTTGTTTCATAAACTAAAGCTTAAATAAACTATCAGAGTAGCTATCTGACCTGTCAAAATTTCACCATGACAAAGATAAGATGCAATTTCATCTGTGGAGCTCAAACAAGAGATGAAGAATCCTTTCCCTTTTGTCTCAACAGCTGATCAGCTTAAGATCAGTTCCTCCAGGTGTGTTTAACTTGGAAAACACATTCCCAGTAAGGGAGAAATACAGATGCCTAGAAAGCAGCATAAAAGCATATGGTTCATATTTAACAGCTCTCACTTGATTGCACTTCTGTGAATATATCCAGTACTTTTTTATGAATAGGTAAACTAACATCCACAACATACTGTACCAAGGAGTCCTGTGTTTCACGTAAAGAATTGCTTCCTCTTGTTTGTTCTGGATCTCTCATCTTCCAGTTTCATTTTACAACTCCCACCTCTTTTATCTCAGAAGGCAGTTTGCAGTTCCCTTTTCCATGTGACTCTTAATTCCATAGATTTTAATGACAAAAGTGAATAGCAGACTTGTACTGATGGACATCAATTTGATGCTCTTGTTTGCTTCTCTTCCTCCCCCATCCCCCATAAAAATCCCTGACACTTGCCTTGTATCCTTTCTTATTTACCTATATTGAACTTAAGGTGCTCACTAATCACCTGTCACTCAGAACTGTAACAGTTTGCTTCAATGCTTTGTCATCAATCTGTCTTCACTACCCTAAATAACCCCAATGTTATCAGTGCACTGTTACTGCACTACTCAAATCCCTTTCCAGGTCATTCAAGAATATCACACAAAGCAGATTCCAGTAGGATTCCAATCATGACCTCCCTGCATTTCAGAGCCTGATCACTGATTTCTATCCTGTGACTCTTAGGCAAGTCAATTATTTTTCTACACAAATACAGAAAAATACTTCTCTACTCCCACTTGCACCTCTTCTAGATATGCATCTAAAGTCACCAAGTGGTTCTACCTCAGTGTACACTGTAAGCTTGAACTGTGTTGCTTGTCCCTTACGAATACAAACTCTAGTTCAAATATTCCCAAATACAGATAAACTGACTTTGTAGGTGTGACTTGCCTCTTAAGTGTTCGATTCTGCAATTAATTGTAACAGTAATTTCACTTGAGTTGCCATTATTAATGTGATAATTAATACCAGAATGAATGCCCCATTGTTTCCTTTTCGATTTCAAGGAAGTTGTTTAAAGAAACCATAATAAGCAAGTCAAAGATGTACTGAAACATTTTTAACCTTAAGCCTTGTTTTTGCCTTTTAAATGCTGCTAGAAGTTTCCTTAACTAAGGCAGATAAACACTGCAATTACTGTCTGTCCTTCAGAAGTAAAACAGCCTTCTTGAGCTACAGAAGAGAACTGTGTTGAAAATTTCTGCCTTTTCTCCATCATAATCAATTTCTCCATCTACATAGATAAAAACCTGTTTTACCTAAAATAGCAAAAAACCAATACTTTCTTGTGGCTTCCACCTCCTTTGCCAGATTTGATAACAATTTGACAGTTGATGCAGTGTTTCCTTTTCCTGGGCAATTAATACTTAATTCCCCTTTCCTTCATTTTCTTGGAAACAAAATTAATACTTGATGTTTAAGGATGCTGTATTAGATATTTATTAAAGTATCTTTTTATCAAGTTTGCAGTTACTGCAGTATAGTTCCAAATGATGACTATTTTATAAACATTTTATTGTTTATTTATTTTATAAACATTTTATTGGGCCATTTAATGATTTACTTGGAACCACTGTATCATACCTTAAATCTCCATCTAGTAACAACTACAAACTTGAGTGTATGATCCTTGCCAAGAATCTCTTCATTGCATAATATGTCCAGCTGTCAAAACAAAAATGGCAGTTATTGATTGGGACACAGTATAAGAAACAACACATTTCATATAATACTACAAATGTTTGACAGGATTTTTTTTTTTCTCTGAAGACATTGAACTGTTGTTCTTGCAGTTGCTCTGCAGACAAAAATAGTACTAGGAAAGAAAAGACAGTGTATTTTCTCAATCTGAAGTGCTCAACGACTGTATCTTTGCCTACCTATGAAATACTGTGTGAACTGGACTTAACTGTTTGATTTAGCTTACCAACCAATACTAATGCCCTTTCCTGAAAGTTTTACATGCTTTTAAAACAGCCTAATAAAATTATCAAGGGGATAGAATTCACAAATCTCAGACAGCTCTGTTATTTAATACACTATGAATTTTTTTTTACTTAAGACCAGCCAGGCGGCTTTCTGCTACAAGGATATATTCTTAAAAAAAAAATGTCTGCCACCTCCCTCATAAATTATATTTATGGGGTTTTTGCAGATAGTCAATAGCTATTTTTACTTTTCTATTTCAGTGTTGAAAAATCTTGATATGAGAAACAGTGAGGATATCAAGATAAAAACATGAGGATCACATGTCTACTGATCAGCTGAACTACAATAGCCGAACATGAACTAAAACTGGGAACCTAGTGGTCTTCTATGATGGAGTGACTACATCAGCGGACAAGGGAAGAGCTACCAATGTCGTCTACTTGCACTTCTGTAAGGCCTTTGACACAGTCCCCTACAACATCCTTCTCTCTAAATTGGAGAGATATGGATTCAATGGGTGGACTATTCAGTGGATGAGAAACTGTTTGGATGATCACATCCAGAGGGTAGTGGTCAATGACTCAATGTCCAGAAGGAGGTCGGTGACAAGTGGTGTCCTTCAGGGGTCTGTACTGGGACCAGTTCTGTTTAACATCTTCAACAATGACACAGACAGTGGGATCAAGTCCACCATCAGCAAGTTTGCTGACGACACCAAGCTGAGTGGTGCTGTTGAAGTGCGTGAGGGATAGGTCCTGCACATGGGTTGGGGTAACTCTCATTATTTATACAAGCTGGGAGACTAAGGAATTAAGAGCAGCCCTGCCAAGAAGGACTGGGGAGTACTGGTGGATGAAAAGCTGGACATGAGTCATCAATGTGTGCTTGCAGCCCAGAAAGCCAACCGCATCCTGGGCTGCATCAAGAGGAGTGTGGCCAGCAGGTTGAGGGAGGTGATTCTGCCCCTCTACTCCACTCTCGTGAGCGCCCATCTGGACTACCGCGTCCAGCTCTGGAGCCCTCAGCACAGGAAAGATATAGACCAGTTGGAGTGGGTCCAGAGGAGGGCCACAAAAATGATCAGAGCTGGAACACCTCTCCTATGAAGAAAGACAGAGAGAGTTAGGGCTGTTCAGCCTGGAGAAGAGGAGGCTCCAGGCAGATCTTATAGCGGTCTTCCCCCTCAAGGGGGCCTACAAGAAAGGTGGGGATAAACTTTTTAGTAGGGCCTGTAGCAATAGGACAAAGGTGGTTTTAAACTAAAGGAAGACTAGGAAACCACTAGGAAACTAGTGGTTTTAAACTAAAGTGGAAGACTAAAACCACTAGGAAACTAGTGGTTTTAAACTAAAGGAAGATAGATTTAGACTAGACATAAGGATGAAATTTTTGACAATGAGGGTGGTGGAACACTGGACCAGGTTGCGCAGAGAGGTGGTGCACGCTCCATCCCTGGAAACATTCAAGGCCAGGTTGGATGGGGCTCTAAGCAACCTGATCTAGTTGAAGATGTCCATGCTTCTTGCATGGATGCAAGGTAGATGACCTTTAAAGGTCACTTCCAACCCAAGCTATTCTATGATTCTATAAACATGCATAAAAACAGTAAGTTCCGCTAAGGTGTTTTATATTAATAATGCTTTACCACACAACCAGAAAGACCTGAATGTGCATGCAGTCCACTTACATGGCTTTTCTATTTGGCAATAAGTCAAATCTACAATAGTCTATAGCAATCAATCAAATGTTTGTAAGTTTAAATCCTCCTACTACGTACCCATTAACTGGTACCAGTACACTGATTACACCACAATTTATGTACTCTTTAAGAAGGCAGGGAGGGATGGCAAAGGAATAAACAGTACTCCTGAAAGTCTGTTCCTTCAATAAAAGCCCAGCAAGTTGTTAAATTACAGATTGGCACAGTGGAACAGAGGGCTTAAACACATATTAAAATAATATCCCCTATGTTGCTGCTGGGCTACACCCAGGAGTCAACCACTTCCAAGCCAGCTGAGGACAAGAGAGCAGATACAGTTATGCTTCAGGAAGACTAGCAGAGTTTGGGATCATACTCCAACCATAAGATAGAGCATTAGTTTGAAGTGTACAGAAGGTAAGAAGGAAGAGTAATAAAGATGCAAACTGGCTGTTAAAAAGTTTGAACAGAAAGGTGTCGACACATTGGACTGGAAAGTAGATGACTTAATCTGGATGAAAAGTTTTAATAGAATTCAGTGAATCAGTGACACAACGTGGAGTTGGCAGATGTCACACTGAGAGTCAAGAGACATCTAGAGAGTGTGATGAAGACCCAGCAAAGTGGTAAGCAGAAGCTGCATTCATATTTTCGCCACGGTTAATTTCAAATCTGAACTAGTTGAAATGCAAAGAATTGCCTGCCTTCCTGTACCTTTCACCATAAATTCATCCCATGATTCCAAGTATTCCCTGCAAAGGAAGGGAAAAGGAGGTATCTGGTAATACTCTGCTCGTGGTAGGTAGTGACTTCAGGTTGAGCTTCATTGAGAACATAAAAAGGAATAAAATGTTTGTGCTGCCTTTGTTTAATCTGAGCTTCAGTAGTGTTTAAGTGTTTGCTACTGCCTGTCCTCTGTACTGAGTGTGAAATTTCTGAAAGGGTAGGGTATATCTGACTACAAGCTGTCAAACAGCACGCCTTGCCAGAGTCCATTTCAACACACGTGGAAGCACATAACGAAGCCTTTTACCTCAGCTATTTATATATGGACAGGAAAAGATGCACTGCAAATTTTGTTGCAAGACCTGTACAGACCCAAGAAAGGACAAGAAAATAGCTATACAATATTCAAGAAATGGTGTATGCTCCTGTTTTCTGAAAATAAAATAAGACTAAAAGACATTCCTTTGCAAAGCAACAATCCCACACTTTTTGTAAGGTTTTTATATCTGCAAAATAATTTTTTAAAAATTAAAATATTACCTCATTAAAAGAAGAAAGGTTAAGTTTTTTGGCAATGAACTTCTTTAGATGCAAGACTGTTGCTTGTGCTGAACAGCGAATCCATTTTCGTTTCAATCCACGCAATTTGCTGCTATTACATTCCAAGCAGATGCTTACCTTCAGGAAAAAAACAACAGCCAGGGTTGGCTGGAACAACTTTCTGCAGTCCTTATTATGTATTCCACATGCAGTTTTTATTAATACAAGAAACTGAGGAAGTACAGTACTAGTATTCCTTAAACTGAAATGCCTGTAGCCCTTTCTAACATCTGTCATTTTAGAGACAAATGCTACTGCAATCAAAATGAATCTAGACAAAAAAGTTCAAGAAATAATTTTTTTATGTTGGAACAAGGCATCTCCAGTTCAAATTCATAGGCTGCCTTGAATGAATCCTGTTGCTGCTCAAGAGGACCCTATGTAAAAAGCTAGAGTAAGATAAACAGTAAGAATATCATTGACAGTTCTTAATGATTGCTTCTAACATAACTTCTTCTTTTAGTGCAACTGCTAAATGCAGTTTAAAACAAAATTTTAATACATGTTTAAAAGATAATTTGAAGTTTAAGAAGAATGGATACAAATGACAAAACAAATTTTTAAAATTCTCAAGATTATTCTCCTAAAAGTTCTCTCTACATTCTATGCTTCAATTCTCACTTATTTTCTTGTCCAGCTATTCATTACCTAGTCTAAGCAGTTTGTGATGATTTACTTTACACACTAAGAGGATCTAGTACTAGGTACAATCCATTTGAAAGTTCCCTTACACTGTAATTGAAAAGAAAATGAATCCAAGTTTAATTTACTCTGAGAAAACATAAAAGGGATGGCTTGTTTATCCCAAAAGGAGATTTCACTCTCCAACTCCAATGTATTCTCCATTCCTGTCAAAACCCAAAGGTGAAACTCATGCTTACAGAAAAGCTTTGGGCAAAATTGCCTCTTGTTTGTATCAGAGGACAGAAAAAGCAGCTTGAAACAGTTACTCTTCTGCTGTTATTAGCTTACCAAAGCACTAAAGCTAAAATACAAGAGAAAACTAAAACATGCTCTAGGAGCTCACCTGTTCATCACTTCGGTGGTAGTCATTATCTTCTTCCTGTTTGTCCTCAGAAGTTTCTTTGTTTGAATTTTCATCTGTTTTAGTTTCACCTTAGATAAGAAACCAGATATACGGGATAGCACTCAGCAGCAGCTTGTAATGCTAATTTGATTTAAAAAGCACAGCTTAGGACTGCAATACAGAATAAACCTTGCTTTTCCCAAACTGCTTTTCCCAAACTGCTTTCCCAACAGCCCCACACAATGAAGAGGAATACATATAGAGCATAATCTATTGTTCAACTGCTAGCAGCCCATAAGCTAGGCAACTTCAGAGAGTCCGCATGTAGGTCCTACTATGGAGATCTCCTTCATCAACAGCAATATGCTCTGACCAGCTTAAAAAAAAAAAAAATTCTGTGCACAAATAAGGGACAAAACAACGATCCTACGCTCATTGTATTTTGCAGTGTTATAAAACAAATGTGATTGAAATAAACTATCTAGGCACATACAACCAACAGGTCTAATCAATTTACCAGCCATCAACTGCCCAAGAAAGAATAAATAAAGGACCATTTACCATTTCGATGGGAATCTAGGTGCTGTTTTGTAGAACATGTCTCCCCTTTGATGTCCCCTGGAACTTCCATGCCCAATCTGTGATAAAACTCCCTTTGCTTTTTCATTTCCGCTGTTTAAAATTGTAAATATTAATCCCTGTAATAAAGTTCTAATGCAATATTTACGAAGTTATTCCAAATCCCTTCCCTCTTAAATAAAACACACATGCCAACAATATTGTCAGTATTTACTACTCTTCTGTCTTTGATATTGTATCAAGTCATGCCTGTATTTCTCAGAGTTAGAATACTACAAAGTCATCTGTATAGCTACTATATTATACTATTCCTATTAGAATGAGGTATCATTTTAAATACCGTACCTCCTTTTGAATCCCTCCCACAATATCTCAGTCACACCATTGTTCTTGAATTTTTACTTATAGTTCTGATTTTCAATTTGCTAGAAATAATTTTTAAATTATTTAATTTTACTGATGTTTGAGAATGTTCTGATTTTGCAGCTTAAATGGATTAAAATACTCGATTTAAATTAAAGTTGTAACATACATTAAGACAAAAAATTACTAAGCAGTTATTATAAAGTACTTCTTCAGTTGAACAGATTCAGTCTCTAAGAGGATTAGGAAAAACGAAATTGAAAGTTACCTGCTAAGAAAGGACTCACACAGTAGCAGAAACTTCATTGAAACTAAATGCTGTTCTGCATTACATTCTACCTCTGAGAATTCTAGAAAGCTGGCACAACGTAAGTACACAATTTAACAAGAACAAATCAGAGTTACAGTGTGCCAGCATTCAAAAGTTGAACTAATATTCTCCTCTACATAACATTATTTCTTGAAGAAATACCTCATATTTTCTTTCTCCATGTCCCTCCACCCCCCAACTGCTGCTAGTACAGGTCTGAAATTAAATTAATCATTAGTAATGACACAAATAAAGGAATACAGTTTTCCAGTGTATGTTTCCTCAGTTCCCACTCCTTCATTTTCATCACTTGAAACTTTTTTTTTTTTAAAAGTGTTAGAGAAGTATGTGCAAAACAACCTCTAAAAAAGGTCATACCACAACTTACCTTCTTGGAGGCCTGGCACAAGTTTGTAAACAATATCTTGCATTGTTCTGTCATGACTAGCAAGAAAAAAACAAAATCAAAAGTTTAAGTCAACTATCTTGATTCAAAACATTTATCTTAAAAAGGTTCCAATACTAAATTGATGTAAAATCTCTAAATTTACCTAAGTAGCATTTCAATTCTCAAATCAGTATTTATATGAAACAAAGAGAGGACAGTAACATGAAACAAATTATGAAAAAGTACAAGCTAAGACAGAAACCCAATGGAAGTTTGAGGAAGAATAGTCTTGGACACGTAGAGGATGATGCCTCAGGGAACACGGCCTTCTGCATCACGGCAAGTATGTCACTAACAATCTCAAAATTCTTTGACTACTTTGAGGTAGACTAATTTTTATTATAAAAGAAGCAAGGGTAGTCTGTTTTTAACCCACACAGACTCATCTCTCACATTTCTACATTATTTAGTTATCTTTAACAGGCTTTTCCAAAAACTCAAGAAAACAACTCAAAGAAAAAGACCACAAAAATAGCATTTTACTTTACTCTTAAAAATCAACTTTTTAACTGTGAGCAACATTATGCAACTCAGAAACCTGTATAGTTAGTGTGGCTCAAGCAGAAGAAAGGAAATGGAAGGCAGCAAGGCTAGTTAAGATTCTAAACTTTAAATTCCCAGCTTATCTAGACAAAATTCTGTTTTAGTCTAAAATAAGTTCCTATCTGAAAGAATCTAAATATTACTCTAGAATCCAATTGATAAATAAAATCAGAAACATTTCAAATGTCTGTTTCAGCTGCTGCAAGGTCATTACCCCAACAGAATTCGCAATGCCAAATCCTGAATCTGACATAAATAGAAGAGGCTTACAAAGGTAGCCTCACACTTATCATCACCTGAGATAAGCACTTCATAGCAGTGGAGACCAGTGAACAAGTACAGAAATGGTGACAAATCAAGAGTTTTACAGTCGACCATTACAATCTTCTAAGTAGCACTACAAGAAGAATCAAAATATCATTAATTCTAAAATTAATGTCATTTCAACCAGTAGCAATCCCATTTGCATAGGTTGGAATTTTTCAGTGTCATATATGGACTGCAGGAACATCTCCCAAAATACTTCAACACAACTGAATAAATCAGCCACCACTATGAGATCAGAAGTGAGATTTTTAACAGCCTTCAGAAATGTGAAATAGGAGACACATTTGTTTGCCTATTTTCCAGATAGAGGGAGATGAATAGGAGTACAAATGTACATTCTAAGACATATTGTGAAATTCCTAACTCTCAGTTTGGTGTTAAAATACATATATATCCAAAAGTAGGCTGTGCAAAGGCTGTTTCAGTCTTGAATGGGTAGTATTTTGTAACTAGTTCAGGCAAAATACTTCCTTTGAAGTGTAATCAATGACCACAAACAAGTAACAGATTCCTTTCAAGCTGTTCTCAATTTGACACTGGTTCCTGGCCCCGTTTGACAAAGAAAATAAGCTTCTGAACCAAGGCACCGGTGTACTTTTATAGCTTTACAGAATACAAAGATGCTGTCTTAAGTGTCATTTATTCATTCTTGCCTATTGGGATCTAGTTGTCCCTTCAAAATATAGACTCATACAGGGAATTATCAGTGTATGACATAACATATTATCAGTGCACTTCAAATACAGTGATGGCATAGTTTCAGGCTCCTGAATCAGGATCAGCTTGAGCAATATAAGTGCATATAGAACATCGACAGTTTTCTGTAAAAGTGAAGAGAAATTAGACTCACTTTCTACAAGCATTGTTTCTGCAGTTGTTATAGAACTGAGAAAGGCACATTGAAAATCAGCACAAATGAAAGTCATCTCTTTATGAAAGTAGGTAAAACACTACTTGATATGCAACAGCTAGTGCAAACACATTGTCGCAACAGATTTTTACAAGCGAAAGTTACTACAGTTCAGCAAAATTAAAGGAAAGCACTGAAGGAAAAGAAAGGGAATGTCTTTTCTTAAAACAAACAAAAAAAACCAAAAAATGCTTTGTTAAAAAAAAAAAAGGAAACTGATGGACAACACTACATTCATGTTAGGTCAGTGTCGTAGTTCAGCCCCAGTCGGTACTAGACTACACAGGCTCTCTCTCACTCCCCACACCCTCTGAGAGAATAGGGAGAGATAATACAAAAAAAAAAACTGTTCAAGGTTTGAGATAAGGACAGGAAGAAATCCTTAAAATTACTGTTACGGGCAAAACAGACTTGACCTCGGGAAAACTATTCATTTATTACTAAAAATAGCAGGATAATGAGACAGAGAACAAGATAACCTCCCCCCACCCCTCCCTTTTCCCAAGCTTAATATTATCTCTACTACCTTCCCCGGTTCCCTGAGCGGCACAGGGAGGAAGAGGGAACGGGGGTTATGGTCAGTTCATCATGCGTTGTTTTACACTGCTGCTTTGTCATCAGGGGAAGAACTCCTCACATTCCTCCCCTGCTCCAGCTTGTGGTCCCACCCATGGGCCACAGTCCTTCCTGAAACTGCTGCGTTGTGGGTTATTTCTTCCATGGGGTGCAGTCTCTCCAGAACAGTTGCCCCACGGGCCACAGCCTCCTTCAGGCATCCGCCTGCACCAACGTGGGGTCTTCCATGGGCTGCAGGTGGATCTCTGCTCCTCCATGGACCTCCATGGGCTGCAGGGGGACAGCCTGTTCCACCATGGTCTTCACCACAAGCTGCAGGGGAATCTTGGCCAGGAGCCACATTACTCCTCCCCCTCCTTCTTCACTGACCTTGGCGTCTGCAGCCATTCCTCTCACAAGAAAAATTCTTCACAACAGGCAGGCAGATGCCTCTCAGAAACTCTTCACATCATCCAGTCTCATCTCATCTCCACTTCTTGCAGCTGGGCCGGGCTGAGTTGGGCCCAGTCAGCCCGCTGCTGAGAGGCCAGAGGGTGAGGCCTGCAAGGCCCACAAGCCCTGTGCCTTCTCCCCCTCTGCCCCCGCTCAGCTTCTTCACATCTTCTCTTCTCTCTTTCTTTTTTTTTCTGTTTTCCCCTTCTTAAATAGGTTATCATAGGCGTTATCATGGAACATTCTGCTACCAATTGGCTCAGCCTTAACCAGTGGCAGGTCCGCCACAGTCCCATCTGAGTCCATTGAACAAAGGGGAGCAACTTCTAGCAGTTTCCTACAGAAGCTACCACCTTAGGCCCCCCCTCACTAAACAAAACCACAACAGTTAGAAAGTGAGAGCACTCTGTGTAGAGATCAAAACAGAATAAAGGACAGGATTGTTCCATTCTAAAGCCACTGGTCTAATATTTTTGCTGCTATATTCTTACCGGTCCTATGAACTAAATGGACCTTTGAAAGATTAACTGAACAATAAAGCTGACAATTATTTCTCTCATTACTCTGTCAGACACTGGAAAGTACTGTTCGACTAATTATTTTGAAGATATTGTAAAAGTATAGTTTCTTACAAATGTTTTATTTATGCAACTTTTACAAACCAAGCATATAAAATGAGAAAGGACTAAATCCTATTAAAACTCACATATAAATTAATAAATAAAGAAAGCTTCTAGAAGAAGCTAAGGAGTTGCAAATTCCTAGCAAAGTTTAATCCTGTATCTCCTCAATTACCTTCAACCTTCCTTTTAAATGTTTAACATGCTGATAAGCAAGTAAAAAAAGTTAGGAAAAAGTTGTGCTGTATTAAGGAGGCCGAAACAGTCTAGAGTCAATCTATTTGCACATTTGCTTTCATACTTACCCAATATACTGTAATGGGTGGCTCTGATGTATAACAATTCTACAGGTTGGACAGGTGTTGTTTTCCTCCAAATATTTCACTAGGCAGCTTCTACAGACTGATAACAAGAACACTCATAATTAAAAAGAAATTTTAAAACATAATGAAAAAAAGTTTGTTTTTAATGCAGTCACAGAAGTGCACCTTACTGTGAGTTCAAGATCTTCAGAGTACAAGATCTTTTATTAACATTCTTAATACAAAGAAGTGAAGCACTACAATTAAGGCATCTGTACCCAGCCAGAGTCTTCCTAATAAAGCATAAAACGCACAATCTCACTCCAGAATTTACTGGAACAGCAGCTTCTAGCAGGTCAACATAATACTGTGTGTACCATTCAGCTTGCACAGATGGTGCATGAACTGTATGCCATTAACATACTAAGGCTATTTGCTTGAATGATGGCCACATACAGAAATTAAGCGTACAGCTGCAATGAACCCAATACAAAAAAAATTATTCCAGAGTTGAATACTTTTTAAAAGAATGCAAAACTTGCAAAAAGTGCATATGCAGGTGCTATTTTAATTCTAACTTTCACAGAGCACACTATAGTTAAACTTCCACTAGAAAAAAAATTATACAGGCATAGACCTTCAGTGTTTATAAAATGTCCTGAAGTAGCTAACACAGTTGCCCATTATAAACATGGTTCTTTATAAGCATGCTTCTGGAACTGTTTCTATACAGATACATACAATCATCTGTACCTCATTCAAAGTAAACTATTTACAATCCCCCTCCCTGCCCTGAAACAGTACTTGTAATATACACTACTGTATGATATCCTGACTCACTTGAAGTCACAACTTAAAAATTTGGTGGGGGGACGAGGTGGAGGAAATAGTTTTTTCTTAAACAGCAGGAGTTAATTTAATCTCGGTATTAGTGCATTCGTTCTTGTCACAGAAAATGAAAGAATTTCTGTAACTATAGTCCCATCTACCTCTCAGACATGATGACAGTACAATTACATAAACACCTGTTAATAAAAAAAAAATGCAGCAGCAAATGAAGTGTAATAAGTTTGCATTCTGCATTGCACTTAGGATGACAGTATTGTTGCTGATAGAGGTTATGGTTAAACCAAACCTCATGGCTTTGCACACTAAGCACAGATCTTGCACAGCTGTCTGTTCCCGTGGAATGCCAGAGCAGTAGATCCATTTGGAAAAGTTAAGTCAAACCCTAGTCTTACCAAGTTAATGAAAGCAGAACCTGACAGTGGAAGCACAGAGAGGTATCCTGGGAAGAGTATACGGACATTGCTCGGTTGTGTAGGGATGGAGTCAGGAAGGCCAAGGCACAGCTCGAGCTGAACTTGGCAAGGGATGCCAAGTCCTCGATGAGGGTGGTGGAACACTGGAACAGGTTGCCCAGAGAGGCTGAAGATGCCCCATTCCTGGAAACATTCAAGGTAAGGTTGGACCAGGCTCTGAGCAACCTGATCTAGTTGAAGATATCCCTGCTTATTGCAGGAGGGTTGGACCAGATCACCTTTAAAGGTCCCTTTCCAACTCAAACCATTCTGTGATTTTATGACACCTTCTAAAACAAGCTCCCATTTCAGTACATCTTCCAGTTTGGACTAAGTATACACTAACTTCTCCTAACCTGAACTCATCACAAGTTAGCTCAGGTTCTGGCAGGATTTTAGTCTAAGCACAGCATCCAAATAAATGAAACCAGATAGCTGCAGTCTTCTAGATTGGTTCTTTTTTTCACAGAGTCAAGTTGAGATTAATAAACTCTCGTGAAACTGTAAGTCCTAGGAGTATGGGACAGCCAATATGGGAACTATTCTAGGGACTGAAACAACAGTATTACTAGAGTTTTTCCATTACCTGGGTTTTCCAAACTTTCCGAGGTCCATTATCCAGATACTTGGGCACCGATTTGTAGGCCTGAACTGAGCTGTACATTTTCTGGTTACTTTTACAGTGCACTTAAACATATCAGAGAACTTTCATTAGAAGAGGAACAGGCAAGGTTAATCCTCACTGACTTTTTTTTTTTGGAAGTTTCATTCCTTTTGACTTTTTTCATTTCTGTATCCAATTCAAGAAATACAGTTGGTCTTTTATTTTCCTCATGAACCCCAAAAAACCCCACCTTTCATAACACATGCGGCTTTCCCTTTCATAACATATGAGGACAGCTTTCACATTAGTAAACACTAATGAAACTCAAATTACACATGTAAAAGTTTAACAAGACCTGCATATATCTGCTAACCTAGAATTCTAATCAGGACACAGAAATAAAGTAGGAAAGACTGAGTTACTCCCAATGAAATTTTTATCTACTGACTAATAGGCCTGCCTGGCAACAACAAACTAAAGACAGGGCAGAGAAATAAGTATGAAAAGGAGAAAAAAAACCCCTTGTTTTCTCCTGAATTCTGTTTTATAAAAGAAGCTGGCCCTGTCTCTCCAAAGGGCTCTCACCAAAGGACTCAAGAACTACATTTACTACTGAAGTGAAGAGTGTCTGAATGTCTGAAGGACAGGGAATTAGAGAAAAATGAAAAAGATAAGAAAACTGTGCTGTTCTGAGTAGAAACAGAAAGAAAAATTGAAGGTGGTGTAATTCAGCAGAGAATTCACTCTCTCGACAGAGATAGTTTCATGATATCACTTTCAGGACAGATTTTGCAAGGATGCTTTTTCAGGAATATTTATTATTAGTATTAACATACAGAACACAAATGACGCCAACACATACAAAGATTTTTAGAAAGACATGGCAGTATATCTGTTCTCAGAAAACTGTAATTCTATAAGACACACATTGAAGTAGTATTCAAAAAACATAAACAGTCAAAATAAGAGAGGGAGAAACCACAGACCACAAGGGTGGGACGCAGGGGGAAGGACACAGAAACTAGCAAGGAGAATTCCCTGGCTTTTGAAGTAAGCACTGAATCACTGTAGCACTAAAAATTTCCTCCATAAGCAAATGTAAGAAAAGGTGTAAACAATGTCAGCTGAGAAGTGTTTGTGGGTTTGGGTTTTTTTATTTTAAAGAACAAAGAAAAATGACCCTAGAGCTCTGTGTCAGCCATGTTAACTTGTTACAAT